>CM050173.1:80466322-81711322 GCA_027410445.1 Discoglossus pictus | reverse complement strand
AATATTTTACTGCCAATAAAACAATTTAAAATCACTATTAGGAGAAGAGACTAGTAATTAAATGGTTACCAAAATATTATTTTAATTTATGTACTTGATAATATAATTTCAGTACAGCTAATATTTGTAATGTATGAAACATATTAAAAACATAATTTGTCTATTTTCTTCTCAATTTAGTTAAAAGAGAAAATACCAAAGGAAAAATCTAGCTTATTTTAATTAATGGTTACAATCCCAGCCACACAGTATGTCTGTAGGTAGGTGGGTTGGTATTATCACTGGTGGGACGGTGGCCATGCATGGTTCAGTTTACAACAAATATGAACTTGGGGGACACTTTACCGCTATTATAGTATGGGAATATTACCCCACAATCATTATGCAGAGATCAAAAACACAACGTTGGGGGGGACTACATTCTACAGTGATATTATATCTGATGATGGGAGGCATGTAGCCCCTGAAATGTTGTACCTTTTTGGTCTCTGCATAACTAATGTGGGGGTAATATTTCCCTAACATAATAGAGGTAGTGTGTCCTCCAAGTCTATATATGTTGGATATTGATGCAGGTCATACTGGACCTAACTGAGGTTGCACTCCAGCTCTATGCTGTTAAAGGGATTTTACTGGAATCTGCACTGTTGGATGCACACCAGCTGCATGACGCCTGTAAGGTTATTGTCTCACTTGAGATAATTACTATTTAAAGGATATAATGATATACAGGGCATGATGCAACAATTAAAACGAGCCCTGTTCTATTTAGGAAGCATTTTCTCTTACAAATCAGTTTCTGATGTTCTCCATAACATGTATACTTATGTTTTTGGCACATTTACAAGTGGTCCTTACAAAGAATAAGTAATTTTTAGTAATTTAGCGTAATTGCATAGGATCAAAATAATTTAAATTCTGCAGTTAAAAGTAAATACTTAAAAGGGGACACACATACAGGCATTAGAGCAGGGGTCTACAACCTTTTATATTAGAGTAATCCAAGCAGAAACAAAGTCAGGGGAGTTCAATCTGAGAACAAACACCACCTAAGTAGGTTTGCTCTATAGGCTTGTAACGTACGTTTGGGCCTCACCTACTAAGGTGGTGTTCATTCTCAGATTGAGCACCTCGATTCTCTACCAAATGATCCTTGGGGTTTGGTCTTTCTAAGCTTCATAGGGCGCTCCAGACACTGTGCCTTAGAGAGTTCATCTTGAGTTTGCTGTTGCTCCTGTTCAGGGTAGAATTGCCTGGTATTTCGGGGCTGGATCATTCTATTGAATGAGACAAGACTGATATACTACAGGATATTTCTCCCTGGAAAGGCACAAGTGAGCTAAAAGAAGCTGCTCTCAGAGTGGATGACCAGACCTATAGAACAAGCCTTCTTGGTTGTTGTTCGTTCTCAGACTGAGCTCCTCTGACTTTTTTATTTTCGATTAAAAAGTAATTCTTCAGAGCAGGAGATTATCCAAGAACCGGTGAGCATTTGCACATTTGAAATATATAACTTTACACTATTGATAATTAACAACCTTCTTCTATTCACCTCTCTTATCACCTCCTCTCATTCTGCCCTTAGGACTTTTCTTGTGCTGCCCCTACTCTATGGGACTCTTTGCCTCGCTCAAAACCTCACAAAAAATCCATCTGTTTAAAGAAGCTCATCACCTTCAGCCTTAATGTGTGCAACACACCTATCACCCTGCTGTTTGACACCCAAACCTTTTAGATTGTAAGTTTGCAGCTTTCAATCTTGTAAGGTGCTTTAGGGAAAACTCTATGTACATTTGATTTTAAGCTCAAAGGCAGGGTTCGCCGTACTTATGCAATGTGTTAAAATCATTTTTGACTTGTACTTACCCCTGTACAGTGATACAGAAGATGTTCGCGTGTTACAAATAAAGGAAATAATAATGTTTTATAACAGTGCAAATTATGCGGTTCACTGACTTGTTGCACATGGAGAGAACATATGTATTTTGCTTTTGTCTTGCAAGAAATCAATCTGCATTTTAAGCAAGCTGACACTAATTTGAATCTACAGTTGTCTTCTGGATCATTCAAAAAATCAGGTGGTTGCTTTCCATTTACAGGAATGTCCTCAGTTGTTCACACTTCATGTTCAGTGGATATTTGGGGATGTACTTTTTTATAATAGCGCAATTTCTCTTATTTTTGCATGTAATTCAACCCTTACTAGATCTATCTGTGCAGGCATGGAATACTGATATTCACCTAAAGTAGGAAAGATGTGGAATTTTAATCAATACCTTTCTGTACATTTTGATATTGTTGACTGTGCAGAGTTTTGTTTGGTTTGTTGTGTACTGGTGCAAAACCTTTATATGAAAAGCTGCTCAGAGTCCAACATTGGTAGCTAATACAGTGACTTTCATGTCTTACACAGGGCTATCGGATTTCCTTCTGGCATACTGCTCTTCCTTCTAGCCAAGAGAGAAGTGGATAAGAAGCGTTTAGAACAACTCAAAGTGCGACAGAGGATGAAGGACGCCAACACAGGCGAATACGAGCGGTCACGATACAAAACAACATAGCAGACTGCGTGATGGGCTTCAGTAAAAAACTGCAATATTTGAAGATCTGAGAACTTCCACTTAAAGGGCCAGCGCCCAAGCCTCCAAATCTAAAATTCCTATATTTTGCTTCTTGAATCTATGAAAATAATATTCTTCTGTTGAAAACACATAGGGTGGAGACATTCAATATTTCTGGGAAGCTTTCTGTTCTGTATTAACTGACGAGGTCTTGAGAATATCACTGTCAGTAATGTATTTATTGGCAGGCACTCGAGTTCTTTCTGTTTCTCTGTAATGAGATTTTGAGTATAGTATCCATTATAAAGATATTACTAGTACTCTATTACTGCTGATCTGTGTATTTATTTCATCCAGCACAGACGACAGTCATCTGGTTTAGCAAATCTTAAATTCCACTAGGATAATAAATGCATTAGATTATTTCATAGTTGCATTTCTCTTTCCCGAAGATCAACGTCTTGTTTCTGGTAGTAGAAGTAATACAGTAAATAAATAGTACATTTGTGTTAACATTTGAATGTCTAAAAATGAGTTAAACTTATTTTCTGCTTAGAATCTCCAGACATACAGGTATTTCACTGCACTCTGGGAAAGTGGGCGGGACATGCAAATGAGTCCACAGTGCATTTTTACCACTTTATACATGGCTCCTTTTTAGGCAAATGCTCGCTGTATTACACAGATTTAAAGCATCACATAGGATTGATTATGCACAAATTAGGAAACCTACCCCCAGACAGACAATGTGTGCTCATTTGCATGTCCCTGCCCATTTCCCCAGAGTGCAGTTAAACAACTGCATTTCTGGGAATCCCAAGCAGGAAATGCCCTTTTTTTTACTTATTTTTAGACCTTTAAACATGAACACAAATGTTCTATTCATTTACTATCTTTTTTGTACGGTGGAGGCTTCTATCACCTTTTTGCCCACCACAAGGTAAGTTATGTTGTGGAAGTAGACGAAAAGGCTAATCACATTTTTGAGTTAGTGAATGGAGGGCCCTGCTGCAAAATAATCCCCCCCCCCCGCCCATGCAATTTCTCTATATGCCCCATAAGGTCCAATAAAAAAATAAATTATATATATATATATATATAAGAGAGTTTTCATTTACTCTAGGCCATTGCCAGTAGCAGAGGGCCATATCTTGTTATTGGCCCTGGTGCTTTGCACTTGCTGCACCAGCAATAGATCTGCCACTACCTTTTATGAAATCCCAGACATGCTTCAGTTTCTCAATTTCACCTCCTGCTGGAAGGCTGGTCAACTTCTTTAATAATTATTCTGTAAAACAGTGTTTTTCTGCATCCGTTTTATATAAGTTTTTTGGCCTTTACATACCATTGTGAACAAAGGAACTTCCTGTGTTTCAAAATCTCTTCCAACCTTCGGAAGTAGATCAGTGGAATTTAAAATGTCACCTTCCACTAGAGTATAAGGGCATATACGGTCATAAAATTGTACGGCAGGTAATGCGGTTTGCCACACAATTTAAGGCTTTTGGTCCTCAGAGTACCTTCTGCACTCATTGCGAGCCCTGCGCTGAGCGCCTTAGGCGCTCATTGCGAGCCTCTCCTGTTATTTTTATATATTTTTTTTTATACTAATTAATGAAATAAATTAATATACTTTACCTATTTAGAATTAATATATCCAGCAATCAATATCCTGAAGAACTAACAATCTCTGTTTTTCCTGCAGCATACAATGTACATTTGGACTGTTGCTGACCTGAGGAGAAAGTGTTAGCAATGTGGCTAGTGTGCAGTGTAAATAGGCTGCGTGAGCGAGGACAAAGTGTTTGCTTTGTTGTGTAAAGCAGCATTTTAGAATGGTATTGTTACTAGTTGCAAGCTAGTGTTGTAAAATGGCGGCGATTGTTTAGCACTTTCCGTCCTTTCTAATAGTGTATTTTGTACCTCGTACGTGCCTGGTTATGGTTCGTGTAGCCTCGATTAGTTTTTTTTTGCCGTCAATTTTTTTTGTCGCATAGGCGATTTTAGAGTGCCGAAACTTGGCAAATTCGGTTTAAATTCATGTGCAACCTCACTCCCAGACTACCTGGCTGTCGCCCCCCGTGCTGTGTGTGTTTTTTTTTATTATTATTTTTTTTTTACTTCATTTTTTTTTCTAAGTCCCGCGGCTTGTATTATTATTTTTTTTAAGTCCTGCTTTCCTTTGCAATGTGTTACGGGCCATAATTTTTCCACGCTATTTTTTCAAACTGCTACTGGTCTCGATTGTGAATTGTATATTCACAATTGTATTTCTTTTGATCTGTAGTCCCGCGGGTCATAGGGATGAGCGCCTATGGCGCTTTTCTCCACCAGCGCAATGAACGCCTTTAGCGCTCCTTGCCTGCAACTGCAACCCTCACTTCGCGAGCCCGCAATATTTAGCAACAACCCGCAATGCTCACAACTACCGTATTTTTCGCCGTATAAGACGCACTTTTTCTTCCCCAAAACTGGGGGAGGAAAGTTGGTGCGTCTTATACGGCGAATATACCTTTTGAAACTGCCTCTGTCCTCTTGATCTCACCCCAGCGCTTCCTACCAGCATCGCGTCGGCCGGTGCGTCCTAGTGACGTCACACACGCAACGCTGCAGTACACGAGGAGTGCTGGTAGGAAGCGCTGGGGTGAGATCAAGATGGCAGAGATCAGAAGAAAGGTGAGGATCAGGGGGGGTCAAGGGCTCCCAAATGCTGCAGTATATGGATATGTGTGTGTATGTGTGTGTATATATGTATGTATGTATATGTATCTATCTATATATATATATATATATATATATATATATATATATTTGTGTGTAATGTAGGTGTGTATCTGTGTGTAAAGTGTATTTGTGTTTGATTCAGATTTTTTTTTTCTTGTTTTCCTCCTCTAAAAACTAGGTGCGTCTTATCTGCCGGTGCGTCTTATAGGGCGAAAAATACGGTATATATGTGATTTTAAAATATTGAATACATTTTACACTTTATCACCTATAAAAATGTGCTATAATTGTACATATAAATAAGGATATCTTCCTACAATGAAGGAAACCTAGCAGCATAATAAAATGATGTACACAAAATGTTACTAAGAATAACTTAACCTAGTCTTATACATTTAATTGTCTCACATACTACTGCTAAGTAGTAGCAATTTCCTTCAGGAGTTAAGCTGCTCTTGGCAATGTCAAGGCTGTAACATAGGAACAGATCATTTTTAACAGGTATAAAATGTATAAACATTTGCAAAGCTAACAGGTTTGTGCTGCGTGAAAAAATCTATTAAAATGACCACTTAATTCAGCACAATTTTGATCACATCACAGTAAAGATTTCCTAATGTTGAAATACGTGAGAAATCAATCCAATGTTTATATGTGTAAAAACCTGCCCACAGGCAGCTTCACTACTGCAACCAATCATGTTGCAGGCACATGTCCCCCATTCAAATCAATGGTACGTTTTTTGTCAGACTGTTTATATTTCCAATTTGAATAACACAGATTGTGCAACACAGGGGTGTCCAAGTTTGGTCCTGGTGGGCTACACACAGGCCTGGATTTTAGGATATCCCTGCTGCACTCAGACTATTACTACTTTGGTTATGCTGATTGACTCACCTGTGCACAGAATGGAAATCCTCAAAACCAGGCTTGTGTGTGGCCTACTAGGACCGAACTTGTACAACCCTGGTGTAATGGGTTTAATTTTTGCAGAAACTAGAAAGTTCAGCACGGTTTGGAATGTGAGCTATGCAGACCAGCTTTGGGATCCCAACAAATAAAAATGTAACCCTTACCACATTTATCTGTGTAGGCATGGAATACTAGTACTCGCCTAAAACAGGAGAGCTATGGGTTAGTCCGTGCAGTATAACCTGAGTTCATGTAGATGCTGTGCTATCACTGAATATGTTTTAGCTATTATTAGTGTAATTCAAGAAATAGATAATTTTACCATACAATCATGTGCTCTCGCACCTTGAAGAGCACTTACCGTGAGTACAGTGGCCCTTTATGCCAATTTCGTATTCTTCTCAATTAATATTAAATTGCTTTAAATTTGAAAATCAGTCAATTCCAAATCTAGGATTCTATTTCCATGTAATATCTATTTATGTTTATGAAATAGGCTTAAAAAAAACAGATAAAGTAATAAATGGCACAAATTCTAGTAAGTAAACTTTATTTGCTCAATAAATGAAAGAAACAAACAAAAATTAATCTTCTCCCTTACACCCCACCGAGCCAAAGGAGCCCACTTGCTCCAAAGTTTTCTATGAGGAAAATAATAAACAATTAAATATTCCCTTTGCATGTGTGTAAATGGTCTGACTCATAACCAGAGCTTAGAAGCAAGTTTTATTAAAATAAAGTACATTTTATTATATATATATATATATATATATATATATATATATATATATACCCCCAGCAACATCCAGGAACCTTCCATATCCATTTATCTGTCACAATTAATTTTACTTTTTTTATTATATTTCTATGCTAAAAATAACTGATCAATGAACCATAACATTCCCTTTTAGCAAGTGAAGCGTAAAAATAATCCTCTGAGATTGGGTTTATTACATAAAGATGCAGAAAGCAATATATAAAACAAATAAATACAAAGCAAGGCTATGTTTGGCTTTAGTCCTTAACATCTGTTGAATTTTACACGTTATATACATGATTATAAAGGCATGCACATGGAATTTTCTACATGTATAAAATGATTAATGTAAATACATGTATTTTAATTATTAAAATATTGATACAGCTTCTACACTTGATTGTAACTGCTTTACTTGATGGTACAGAGCAGTGTTCAGAGTGAGTCATTAAAATGTCAGTACAAATGTCATGGGTCTATGAGATTGTGTCTGTCTGCAGCTCTGCTCCTATCATTGCATATGATGTGCGGGTCCCGTCATTGCATATGGTGTGCGGGTCCCGTCATTGCATATGGTGTGCGGGTCCCGTCATTGCATATGGTGTGCGGGTCCCGTCATTGCATATGGTGTGCGGGTCCCGTCATTGCATATGGTGTGCGGGTCCCGTCATTGCATATGGTGTGCGGGTCCCGTCATTGCATATGGTGTGCGGGTCCCGTCATTGCATATGGTGTGCGGGTCCCGTCATTGCATATGGTGTGCGGGTCCCGTCATTGCATATGGTGTGCGGGTCCCGTCATTGCATATGGTGTGCGGGTCCCGTCATTGCATATGGTGTGCGGGTCCAGTCATTGCATATGGTGTGCGGGTCCGGTCATTGCATATGATGTGCGGGTCCGGTCATTGCATATGATGTGCGGGTCCGGTCATTGCATATGATGTGCGGGTCCGGTCATTGCATATGGTGTGCGGGTCCGGTCATTGCATATGGTGTGCGGGTCCTAGCAGGACTGGAGCTCAAGTAACATATCTAGCAGTATATACCTGTTATATAGTTATTGTTTAATTAAAAAAGGCACTTTTTGTGGTTTGATAACCTCCAGTTATTTTGCAGAATTCACATGGATATTGGGATGTACAGGTAACAAACAAGGACAACTCCATCAATGCCCCTAATAATATTTACATGTATACCCAATCCAGGTTATCACAAGGATCCAGTTTCCATATTTTAGCAGATAATGTAAACATAAACAGCAAGTGTTTCATGGATAATGCTGCAAAAAGGTTATGGAACGCATTGTAATGTATTTCTAAGAACATTTAAACATTACCAAAAATACTCCGATTATTTATTATATATAAATCTATCTCAACTGATATTACATCTCAATTAATTGATTTATTGATTTATTAAGAGGGTATTTAGCTATTTTTTTCCGAATGTCAAGAAAGAGATTTTATAATCTAAGTATATATACATTTGTGATGAAATACAGTGGGTGTTTTATTTTCCATTTAGACTACAGTGGTGAAAGTGATAGCAATGAAGGGGTTACAAAAAGCAAACTACACTTCACATAAACATATATACAAAAGTGCACTTAGAAAAGATCAAATATGTATATAACAGTGATGGGACTGGGTAGTGTGCCTTTAACTGTGGAGGTGGCCGCCATATCACTTTTGTTTGCATGTTTGAGAGTTGTAAGATATAATCTGATTGGCTCAATAATCCAAACGTCTGTCTGATTACATACAAGATTATTTTTTTTAACTTTTATTTATTTCTCCTACAGCTCCCATCACTGACCTCCTCTAACAAATTCTAACAATAAAACAAAATTCCCATCACTTATATATGTACATTTCAACTTTTCCAGAGAAAGCAAAAAAAAAAAAAGAAGCATTTTTTTATAAATGGAAAGAAGTACACAAATTTACAATTTAAGGGACACAGAAAAGGTTAGAATTGTTGCTGTGCTGTAAACTACTAATATAAATAAGCAAGACATATATGGTCGTTAGCAAAAAAAATAAAAAAAAATATAAAACCAGAATTTTTAGTTTGAAAACTGCTTTTTTTTTTTTTATTGTTTGAAGGATCTGCTCTCCTTGGTCATCCTCTTATCAGCTGCATGCTACTTAAAAGAACTCCGGTCCCAGGTATAGAACTTACTGCTGAATAATTCTAATGATAAATATAAAGTCCAGAGCTCATCGGTCTATCAGCAACAAGGGCTATACTTTATTAAAGGGATATGGGAGGTTCCTGGATGTTAGTATGTATATAATGTAGCTGTGTATTTATTGTTATGTACTTTATTTTATTAGGAAGTGCTTATAAGTG
This sequence comes from Discoglossus pictus, assembly GCA_027410445.1. Classification (NCBI taxonomy): domain Eukaryota; kingdom Metazoa; phylum Chordata; class Amphibia; order Anura; family Alytidae; genus Discoglossus; species Discoglossus pictus. Next base: position 81,702,017 of record CM050173.1, on the reverse strand, counting down.
CGTATTTTACTATCTAAAATCAAACAAATAGTACCTATATGGGTCTGCCCTCTGTAGTTCATGAAGACACAGACTCTGTAGTGCTAGATATGCATGTGTCTCCTACTAACCAATCAGTGACCATATCTCAGCAACATGCTGCCGACGTAGTCCCTGATAGGCTAGGACAGTACACTGCACAACCAGCCCTACCAAGTCTGTGTCTGCATATACTGCAGTGGGCAGACCCATACAAGGACTGTTTGAGTTTAAATAGAGCTGCTAAGCCCTTTTTAATAAAATAAAGTTAATAAAAGTGAATAGATAGATGTGTACATTTTATACCTGGTAAACTTCAGGAAACTTCCATGTCCCTTTAAGTAGTGTGCTGCTGATAAGAGGCTGCTGATAAGAGGGATTGGCTGGAACTGTTACATTTGGAAAATACAAAATGCTAACTAAGATTTCAGGCATTTAATGAGTTACAATAAATTGAAAACCCGATTATGTTGATTACAATAATGTAACAAGTGGAAGGTTTTCTGTGTCCCTTTTACAGACAGATTTAACCACTTCCCTGCCAAACAAGCAGCGTTGTGGCTGATAATGCCATACTGTATATATAGCATTAGGGATGGCCACTGATGAGGGTCGGCACCCACTTTCTGCCCCTCTATACAATCGTGCAGGTGACCCCCCCCCCCCCATGTAGAGGAGAGTTGGGGGGGGGGCGCTTTCTGTTCTACGTCCGGCTGCCCACGATCTGCAGCAGGTTAATGAAGATGTACACAATGTCGGTGTAAATTTTCATGGCCCCGTAGACATATTCCTCCGGGCTGATCGTATGCTTCCGGTTACCAATCACCAGCTGGGTATCGTAAGCCAGGAACTAGTAGGGAAAAGCATATAAACAATTAGAGGAAATAATTCACTTCTAGATGTCCAAAAATAGGTGACTTTTATTGCTTTCTACAATAGATGTGAAGTGCTGAACAATACAGATGTCTGAGCTTAGAACTCTTGAGCTGGGTCTTGAATTTTTCATACAAGCAGCTCACATAGCATTTTTTCTAAAGTGAATCAGTCCTGGGAAATTCTATGCTGCTGTTGCTGTATTCTTATGCAAATCAGCATCTCACATATATTAATTTTAATTTTATAAATATTTTATTGTTTTTTACATGTAAAATAAACAAAATACAGATACAAAAGTACATACAAAAACACTAACATAACAATCAAAACAATTCAAACTACACACGTGTGAAATAATATCAAGAACAGCGTTGGCGCTATCAAAATTTGGGCCCGGCTATTATGGCCCTCCACCATATCTTAATATAATTATTGCATGCTGTTTCCACCGTTTTACAAAAGAAAAGCAACAAAGAGAGGGAAGACTAGTTTACATATACTTCCTATCTAGGCTTCCCTTCTAGACACCTCCTGGGAGGCTTCCCCCTAGCACAATAATAAGGATAGGAAGGCGAGGGCTTCCATCTCAATTTGGTCCGTTGCTCCAACAGGAAAAGCAAAAAAGCAACCCATTATGATCTACAATAAGTTCCTCAGGGCATCATACCAAAATTGTCAACTACTATTCTGGGATTTAAACTAAAGCTTAACACACTACCAATCACACTCCTACCATTCATAAATCGGGTTCCTAGAATGGAGTTGGGAGGTTAGGAGGGGGGAGCAAGTGAGTGGGCCCAAGAATCATGGTCAAACTGTCCAAGGTCAGAGCAAAGGCCTGAGTAATTGCTTAGTTAGGACCATGTTTATTCCATAATGCCCAGGCTAGGTTGTTTTTTTTTATAACGCCCAATTCAGAGAAGTTTGTTTCTAAACTACAATTTTTATCCACTTTCATTTTGACCTCATTCCAGGAAGGTACATCTTTTTGCTTCCACTTTAATGCTATCAGTGATTTTGCTGCCATCAAAACCTGCAGTAAAAGGGCTTTAACTTTTAGGGGCAATGGAGGAAAAATATGAAGTAAGATTATTTCTGGGAGTGGAGTCAATTCCACTTCACATATTTTAGTCAACTGGGAAAAAACTTCCCCCCAGAATTTATATATAATTGGGCATTGCCACCAAATATGCAATGAAGACCCTATATGACTACAATTGCGCCAACAAAATTTCTCCTGGTTTAATCCACTGAACATTGCTATCTTAACCGGCGTGTAATGCCACTTATTGCATATTTTAAAGTGAAGTTCTCTGAAAGCAGGGTTTTTAACAAATCTATCTGTGATTGCAAATGAGGTATACCACTCATCAATCGTCCAACTACGATCCAAGTCACCTTCCCAGTCATGCATACATTTTGATTTTAACTCCATTTGTGGCTTTTTAATAATTTCATAACATTTTGAGATGAGATGCGTTTTAGGTTTGACCATAATCAATTTCTCAAATTGGGTTAAGTCTCTGAATGATGTCAAATAAAACTCTGACTTCTTCAGAGCCTTTCCCAGCGTAAGAAAATCTAACCAAGAAATGTTTAAATGGGGGGCTTTTACTTTAATGTTCTCCATCGAGAATATTTCTCCGCGAAACAGGTCAGACAGCAGATTAACCCCTGCTTTAGCTATCTTCCTTAGAATGAGAGAATCAATATGTGAGGCTAGATCCAATAATGGCGTGATAGGCGAGGGGAATGGGATCAGTTCATATTTAGCATTCAATTTATTCCATATCTTTACCTTTTCTCTAACCATAGCTTCGCCACTCTCTATAGATTTAAGAATAGTCTTTTTTTGAAATAACAGCATTTTTATATTGTTTGAGCCCATTAGCTCTTGTTCAATTTGTACCCAATTCTTAACAGTTGTAGGTTCTAACCAGTCCAGCATATTTGCTACTATAATAGCTTCCTGATACTCTTTAAGTAAAGGGTAGGCCATGCCCCCATGTCTAAATTTCCATCCCATTCTTGATTTTTTTATTCTTATTTTTTTCCCTTTATGGATGAAGTTATCGATTTTATTTTGTAGTTGATTTAACAAATATATAGGGATACGGCAGGGAATATTACGTAAAATATAAGTTATTTTTGGTAAAATTACCATTTTTATGGCGATAATTCTGCCTGACCAGGATAAGTTCAACCCTGACCAGGTATTGATTTTCGCTGTAACATTATTGAGCACTTTTTTATAATTAGTTATTATTGTCTGCTTCAAGTTTGTTTCCAGTGTTATTCCCAGGTGTTTCAAAGAGTTTTGCCATAAAAGAGGAAATTGAAGCTTTAATTTAAATAGTAATTCCCTAGGAGTGTTAATCGAAATGGCTACTGTTTTGCTAATATTTAACTTAAAATTAGAAATTTTGCTGTACTCGTCAATCACTTGTAGCAAACTATCAAGAGAGACCATCGGGTCTTCCAATGTTACAAGTAAGTCATCCGCAAAAGCTGATAGTTTATGTTCTACAGAGCCCATCTTTATCCCTTGCACCTCGTTTTCCTTTCTGATCGATATTATCAAAGGTTCAATAAACAAGGCAAAAATCGCCGGAGAAAGAGGGCAACCTTGCCGTGTGCCATTCGTAATATCGAAGCTAAATGAACTGTATCCCAGGCCCACTACTTTTGCTGAAGGAGCGGTATATAGTGCCCGAATAGCTTTTAAGCCAAAGTCCCCCAACCCATATCTTACAAACAAAGATTCTAGGAACTCCCACCCCACTCTATCAAACGCCTTTTCTGCATCTAATGATAAAAGCACGGTGGGAGCACCCTTTCGCTTGGAGTAAGAGATTAAGTTAATGATTCTCTTAACATTGTCAGATCCTTGTCTCCCTGGAATGAAGCCTTTTTGGTCTGAGGAGATAAGATCTCCCAAAATTTTATTTAGCCTAATGGCTAAAATTTTTGCATAAATTTTTATGTCAGTATTTAAGAGGGAGATTGGACGAAAATCCTTGCATGATGGTTCTGTCCGCTCTTCCTTGGGGATTGTTATAACCGCAGCCTCTAGCATTTCTTTCGGTGCCCTACCCGTAATCTTAATTTCATTTAAGGCGTTTTTAAGAGGGATTAAGATTTCTGACTTGCAGAGTTTAAAGTAACAGTTTCTAAACCCGTCTGGACCAGGAGAGGAAAAGTTTCTCAAACCATCTATAGCTTCAAAAATTTCTGTGTCAGTTATTTCTTTATTTAGAGTGTCAAGATCGGCATCAGATATCCTCGGAAGGTCAATTTTATCCAAAAATTTCACTATATCGTCTCTAGATGGTTTAATAAAATTTTTATCGTCCTTCAAATTATAAAGGTCTTGGTAGAAGAGGCCAAAAGCATTCCCTATATCACTGGGCTTCGTCACGGTCACGTTTTTATATTTTATACAGTCTATTCTTTTACTAGATGTTTTACTCTTTAATTTATTTGCTAAAAGTCGCCCTGAACTATTCCCCATATGATACAGTCGTTGCTGTAGTGACCATAGGGATTTATCTACCAGTTCTTGTTCTATTTTTTTAATCTGAGATCTTATTACTTCCATGCTTTTTAAAATCTTATCATTAGAGCCAATTTTATTAGCCATGTCTAAGTTTGTCAGATCAATATATAAGTCACGTAACGGTCGACCTCTGAGTTTTTTCTTCATAGCTTGCCAGCTAATGAGCTGACCCCTAATAACAGCTTTATGGGCGGTCCAAATTGTGATTTTAGAAGCAACTGATAAATTGTTTACCTTAAAAAAATTCTTTAGTTCTTCTTTTAGCAGATCTTTTATTTGTGGGTCCTGTAATAGGGAAATGTTTATTTTCCATGGAGGTCTGTTTCACACTGTCTCATAGATATATTTATTCCGACCATCCCGTGATCCGACCACAAAATTGGGCCAATTTCGGTTTTGAACACTCTTTTTAAGATTCCGCTGTTAACAAATATATAGTCCAATCTCACGTGCGTTTCATGACGGTGGGAATAAAAGGAGTAGTCCCTTTCCCGGGGATGAAAAGTTCGCCATGAGTCGTATACCTGGTGCTTCATTAAAATGTTATTAAAAAGATTAGATTTTTGTATAGCATGGGTATCTAATACTGTTCCTTTATGAGATTTCCTATCTAAATCCGTATTCAGGCATAAGTTGAAGTCACCACATATAATCAGAGCCCCAGAGCTATAACGCCTTATTAAGTTAAATGTTCGATTAAGGAATCTAATTTGCTTTTGGTTCGGAGCATATATGTTAACTATCGTGAATTTCTCACTGTTGATTAGGCCTCCCCAAATTATATAACGACCATTAGGGTCTATAATAGAAATTTCTTCCTTCACATTTAGTTTATGGTTAAACAGCATAGTGACTCCCCGGGCTTTTTTTTTTTTATAAGTAGAGTTAAGAGTCAAGCCTATGTTTTTCATTTTGAAATAAGGGATCTTGCCTGTCTGCCAATGAGTCTCCTGAAGGCATACTATGTCGGCTGACCCAGAACCGAACGACCTATAAACCATTTGTCTTTTAACCCCTAAGTTTAAACCCTGGACATTCTGACTACAAATTCTCAGACTGCTTCCTTTATCCAAATCAGCATTTGTCATCATAGTTTAAGACCCTTAACACAAAGGCTCTATGCTCTCCCCCAACTCGCCCCCTCCCCCCCCTCTCCGAAACCCGAATTACAGCCACATCCCACACACATTCCTCATTCATAACCCATACACTCATACCTGGTGAAACCATCTCCATCACCCAGCCGGAAAACCAAGATATAAAAAGGGTTAACCGTGGGTAAGGAAGAAGTTGAACTTCAATAAGTTCAAAAACTGGAAATCCACTGGCTAAATTGCACCTGTGACTACCCGTAGTGACCAGAGCAAGATGGACAGCCCTTGCTAACCAAAATTTACAAAATTCGCATTACTCAAATAAGAGACTCATTTTAATCTCTGCTCTAGTGTCCTAATTCCACAATTATGAAAAGGAATTAATAACTTTCCCTTAAATACCCAAAGGGAGAAAAGGAAGCTCCCTTTCTGAGGGCCTCTACCTCAGGTCCAGTGTATCAACCCCCCTTAACCCTTCAAATCCTTTATAGTTTGTCAATTACTAGGAAGGGGCCTAGTATAGGCCTGTGGCCCTTATAATGATTTAAAAGTTCTTATTCTAATTTATTCTATAACCTTGCAATTCCATAAGAACAGAGAAAAACCAACAGTGAGTTCACAACCCATGTCCTGTAACACTAGGTTAGTATAAACAGTGATAAAATTTACACCTTCTTGTGATCTAATTGTTTGTATACCATTATTTAAAACAAAGTGAAAACTAATAAGTCTTTATGAAGTGAAACTTAGCCCTCTTGCCTTTTGGGGCTTTTTACCCCTTCCTTATTTACTATCAAAATTATATTTCTCCATGGTAATCTCTATTAAAAAGAAATGTTTGTGAACAGGTACTACCCGCTGTTTATCTTGTAGTGCAGTGTTATCAATATTTTAATATTAGAACCCAGTGACAATTAAGTACAATTTCTCATTACCTTAACTAAAAAGCACCGGTATATAATAGGAAGTGAGGAGGAAAGTTTTGATAAAATTACAGGACCCAGGATGGATAGAACGAAAAATTAGTCGACCTAATTACAGATCTTTCAGGATTGCTACACCTTCATGGTGGTTGCTTATTATTACTGATTTGTTACCCAAAAGAGCTATTAATTTCGTGCATCTCACATATATTAATTAGCTACTTTGATGTGCTACTTAGGATTACAATCTGCTTGTCTATATCTGTAGTGGCCAAAATAAAGACGTCCAATGTTATCCGGCAGTTAGACCCCTCTACCACGCTTATAAAGCTCTAAGTTGCATGTTCGCATATTTAGTAAAATGTATTCTATATATTTCAGAAATGATTTACTGTACAGAAAAACTGGTAGTATAATGTATAGTCAGACTTTAATGCTTTAAAATTAAATCAACTCGCTGTTGGGGTGAGGAGTCCCTTTAAATAGCAGAGTCTGCTCTGTTAGACATGGATGATTTTATCATTACATATTCTCCTCTATTAGATGCATCATAATCCAGGGATCTGCATATATATTTAATAACACTGTTCTTATATAGACATCCGGTACCTAAAAACACCATCATCATAATTATTATTATCTAGTATTTATAATGCGCCAACATATTCCACAGCGCCAATGTGTCCCCACCCAGATTAAGGTTCTCCAGGAATATATAAAATACGAACCAAAGTAAATGCGATGGCTCCGATGGCAGCATACAACATGTGCAGCCAGTATATCTGTAGGGAGCACAAAAAAAGGAGTGTAAGAAACACACATAAGGACCCAAGTCCCAGGGTCTTCCTACTATTTACTAAGTCACGGAGCCATATCCTTCAGGACTCTGGACATTAAATACAGCAGAGTTTCCCAATATGGGATAATCAATTCAATCCTAAATCACCCCCCCCCCCCCCCCCCACAACAAACTTAGATTAATGTTTCTACGTTTTACCTTTAAGTCAGCCTTTCTGATCCACCAAACAAATCTGGGTTGTTATCCAATTCTAAACCGTGATAATGCATAATAATTATTAATTACTCCCTATGGGTCTGCATGTACCGATTTCAGTTTAATGTGTTTGTTTTAAACACTGCAGAATGGTGTATGTTATAGAGTGATTATGTATTTGTGGATATATATACCTCTCTCTGTATGTAAAACATTTATATATATATATATATATATATATATATATATATAGTTAGTAAATAAATAGTACATTTGTGTTCACATTTGAATGTCTAAAAAAAATTATTTTCTTTTCAGAATTTCAAGAAATAGAGTTATTCCACTGCATTCTGGGAACCTAGGCAGCAACATGCAAATATGTCCACAAAGTCTTTGTTCTTGTAATCCAATACTATTTTAAACATCTCTTCTTTTAAGCATGTGTCAGCTTTAAGCAAAGCCCAGGATGGATTATTAACAAGCCAGGAAACCTACCCACATATGGCGAGGTTTCTGCCACTCATCAGCATGGGGGCCGGTTCTTAGCTCGTGTAGTAGATTTTGTGGGGAGGTAGTTTACCAAAACAATCATTTAATTTTTTCATATATTTTGGAATTAAATGCATTGTGGGCTCATTTGCATTTCCCTTTCCAGTTTCTCAGAATGCAGTTCATTACTGTATTTCTGTGAAATACTTTTTTAATCTTATTTTAAAGACATTCAAATGAGAACACAAATGTACTTTAAATTGTCTGTACTCTGAAAGGTGGATATATATATATATATATATATATATACACACATATACATACATACATACATACACATATACATACATACATACATACAAACAAACACAGGGAAATATATAGACTCCTGGGTAAGGCTTCTGTGACTTTCTTTCCTCCTATAAATAAGTTCAAGTATTATGAAAATATTCTGATCTTTTTTGCATTTCTGGCAATATTATATACAACATAAACAAATCAATTTCCTTATACAGTTATAATCTCCACAATGGCCACCAGGTGTCACTGTCACAGTTCAATTCAATTAATATGATATTGTATATTAGGATATAATACAACATAATGTATTATAATATAATTTATTATCTTCTAATATACTATATTATAATAAACTATAATATAATATATCTTAACATAATATACAATATAATTTCATGATGTATAAAGCCCTCTGCTTTTTCTGCGGTCCCCTCCCTTCCTGTTCTACAAACACTGAATATTGGAGCACTGACAGACACAGGAAACTCCATTTACAACTAGTGGGACTGAAGCCAGAGCAGGTCTCTTCTGGGAGACAGCCACCAATCCTAGACAGTGAGAGACTCCCTCAGAGATTCATTATATAAAAATTAACACCATGAGCACAAACAGCGCACTTGGAAAACAATGTTGGACACAGCAGATGGTGTTTATTTCACTGACAGACAGTGCCCCTCTCCCTGATCATAGATTATATGAACTACAAGCCAATGCCTAAGGAGATAAACTTTTGATTAAAGTATAGCATTAATATATTCTAAACAGAGGGACACAGTAAAGGTTCTAGTTGTTGCAGTTTTGTAAACGTAAAGTTCTAAACAATTGACTGGTTTCTTGATTTTACTAAGTAACATATTTTTCTGTGTATAAGATGACCCCTAGTTTTTCAAACCCAAAATTAGGAAATCTAAATTTTAAACATTAAACAGAGGACACTTTTTTAAATGTTCTAAGTACCTGTGTATTTAGTACAGGAAATGGAACACTCAGTGGGAGGAGGTCCGTCTATCTATCTGAAGCTTTATTTCCATACTAGTTGTTGGCCGGGATGAAGGGATATTATTTTTTCCCCCACCCCACTTCCCCTGTATCTCCTCCCCTCTCTCCCTTTCCCACCCCTGTGTCTCACCCCCCCTCTCCTGTGTTCCACCCCCCTCCTGTGTTTCTCCCCCCCCTCCTGTGTCTCTTCCCCCCCCCTCCTGTGTCTCTTCCCCCCCCCTCTCCTGTGTCTCTTCCCCCCCTCTCCTGTGTCTCTTCCCCCCCCTCTCCTGTGTCTCTTCCCCCCCCTCCTGTGTCTCTTCCCCCCCCTCCTGTGTCTCTTCCCCCCCTCCTGTGTCTCTTCCCCCCCTCTCCTGTGTCTCTTCCCCCCCCTCTCCTGTGTCTCTTTCCCCCCCTCTCCTGTGTCTCTTCCCCCCCCTCTCCTGTGTCTCTTTTCCCCCCCCTCTCCTGTGTCTCTTTCCCCCCCCCTCTCCTGTGTCTCTTTCCCCCCCCTCTCCTGTGTCTCTTTCCCCCCCTCTCCTGTGTCTCTTCCCCCCCCTCTCCTGTGTCTCTTTCCCCCCTCTCCTGTGTCTCTCCCCCCACTCCTTTGTCTCTCCCCCCACTCCTTTGTCTCTCCCCCCACTCCTTTGTCTCTCCCCCCACTCCTTTGTCTCTCCCCCCCCCTCCTTTGCCTCCCCCCCCCCTCCTTTGTCTCCCTCCCCCCTCCTTTGTCTCCCCCCCCCTTTGTCTCTCCCCCCCTCCCTCTCCTGTGTCTGCTTATCACAGACTGGCAGCCCCTGGCCCAGGTGCTTTCCTCACACAGATTTCTGGCCTCTTTCTCCTCCTGACAAATTTTGCTGTCCTCCCTTGGCACAGACTGGCAGCCACTTCCCCGGCCCGCTCCTCCTCACACATTTTGTGGCAGTCCCACCTTCACATATTTGGCAAGCAGCAAACTTACATATTTGAAAGCCAGGACGATGGCTGTTATGATTCCAGTAACAAAGACAACAATGCCCAGAATGGAAAACAATCCGGCGCAGGACGTAAAATCCACCTGAAAATCCAAGTAAACAATATGTTCAATATCAGTAAAGGAACAGGGGAGTCATTAGCGCGTATGATCAGGAGAACTGCAGTATATATTGATACCTTTTTTATTGTACAAACATATTCATGAATAAACTGAGGAAGCGTTTGAAAGCTAGTCTTATATTTATGAATATGTTTGTCCAATTAAAAAAGGTATCAATATAAACTGCAATACTCTGATTATTCATTTGGATTATTGGACTCTCACTGATACCTTAATCTTATATATATATATATATATATATATATATATATATATATATATATATATATATATATATATATATATAAGTCAAGAACTGCATTAAAGTATTAGTGTAATATCTTACCTTGGTCTGGAAGCAGAAGATCGTCACTGCGATAGTGACTATGGCTGTAATTCCAAGACAAATCAAGACAGCTTTGGTGCTGTAGAAACTGCAATATGGAGGACAAAATGGGGAGTCACAAAACAACAATATATGTGCTGGTTCTAAAGAAATCACAGAACAGGTTAATCAGAGCTGGACGTGTAAGAAAGTGACAAGGGGAGTGTTCTGCACTAATGTCAAGGGTACTGGTGAAACCTTATTGCATGAGGAGTACTGTAAATACTTTGTTTAGTAACAAGTTAGCAACTAAATCAATGCTTATAGAAACAACACATTCAATGTAGCTTTTAAAACAAATATTTCAAATTAGCATTGTAACCTAAGGCAGATGCGACTCTCTCTACCCTGTCAGGTGTTCAAGGATGAAAAATGATAAGCCCAGGAGGCTGTGCTAATTTTTTTATGACTGGTGTAGGTGTGAATATAGTAGCCGCTATAAGGAAGGAGGCAGATAAGCAGTGTTATCAGGACACAGGGCAGATATCCCAGTATGTTATGTGTAGTGTCAGAAATAGTAAAGCTCACACTGTCTGTATAAAGGTGCAGTATCTAAATGCTGTCTGTAGTGCCAGGATTCGTAGAGCTCACACTTTATGTATGAATAAATGTGTGTAGTGTCTGCACCTATTGGGTAAGTGATAGGGGTGAAGAGAAATAGATCTTAAGTCCAAAACCTTAAACTTCAGATGTAACATTTAAAAGCTACATTAAACTCTATACATCTATCTATCCATCTAAATTGAAACTACAATGTTTAGCCACTTTGTAATGCTCTTTAAAATAAAATCAACTTCCTGTTCGGGTGACAGAGTCCCTTTAGGAACATGGTGGAGACTGCAGGGTTTTTCTGTATTCTCACTATTGAATACCACAGATAAAGACACCATGTGACTCTGTGGTAAAGACATATCCTGCTGTATGACAACGTCTGCTCCTTAATACAATCATTCATATAAACTATGTACTGAAATACAAACAGATTACTTTTTTTATTAGACATCTAGATACAATGTTGGCATTTTGTGTTTTAACGTCCAATAACAATGTATCACAGCAAAGCTTCCTTTACATTCTTTTAGCTCCAAAACTCCAAAAATTTGGATCCAAGCCATCCTACAAGAATCTGGTTAGATAATAAGACTAGAATCATTAAGTGTGAAATATTGTACATTACATACCGGTATATTCATTTCTATACCATATTCTAGCATGTTGGTTTAGTGGTTAAAGTTTCCACTTCTAAGTCATAAGTTCAAATTGTAACACTTTCACTTTTTATTTGCATTCATTTAAACACACACATACACGGGCATGTGTATGTATACAAACACACACAAACACACACACATGGTGTGTTTGTTTAAATGAATGCAAATAAAAAGTGAAAGTGTTACACACACACCACATCTCTCTCTTATTTAGTTCAAATAATTATTTTAAAAACACTTCAAAACCATAGCTTCTTCGTGTTCGCCATTACTACATACATTTTTTTTTAAGCGTAGCTTACTATGCTCATACCGAATACTCTATAAGCTAAAACGGAGATATGTAGGTAAGGAGACAGGTAGGAGACAGCTGATTCTAAGTAATATTCATTAGCATCATTTGGTGCAAGACTCAGTGATACAGGACAGAGGCAAAGCACTGAAACCCATCATTACTGATCATAACTCAATTAATTCAGCATTCATTTAAAAAACCCAACTTTCTGTATGGCTTTTCATCTAATGGCGCAGGGCACATAAGGTGATCTTTTAAGATGGGATTAATTTATATATCAAAAGTGAGAAATGTTTAGAAGATTTATATACCTTGCAATGGTTCCAGTCATAAAGGACATCGCAAGGGTCTAGAAGAAAAGACAGTATGTTATCAACAAGTCAGGTGGTATAACCAGTCCACCCCAAAGCATTCTGGGATTTGTTTCTGCGACAGTTAAATTCAATATAATATTATTTTTACTGAACCAAATTACAACCATATAAATCCCAACAGCCAGTCTTAGGGCGTCCTTAAATGAAGGAGCTCAGCTCCAACCATTGTTTTCCCAACCAATACAACACACCATCTTTTGGTCTCTTATAATGAAAACGGAAGATGAGAATGGACAGGGCAGCGTGGGAGGAGAGAGAGGGCAGCGTGGGAGGAGAGAGAGGGCAGCGTGGGAGGAGAGAGAGGGCAGCGTGGGAGGAGAGAGAGGGCAGCGTGGGACGAGAGAGAGGGCAGCGTGGGACGAGAGAGAGGGCAGCGTGGAACGAGAGAGAGGGCAGCGTGGAACGAGAGAGAGGGGGAGGAGAGAGAGGGGGAGGAGAGAGAGGGCAGCGTGGGAAGAGAGAGAGAGGGCAGCGTGGGAAGAGAGAGAGAGGGCAGCGTGGGAAGAGAGAGAGAGGGCAGCGTGGGAAGAGAGAGAGAGGGCAGCGTGGGAAGAGAGAGAGAGGGCAGCGTGGGAAGAGAGAGAGAGGGCAGCGTGGGAGGAGAGAGAGGGCAGCGTGGGAGGAGAGAGAGGGCAGCGTGGGAGGAGAGAGAGGGCAGCGTGGGAGGAGAGAGAGGGCAGCGTGGGAGGAGAGAGAGGGCAGCGTGGGAAGAGAGAGAGGGCAGCGTGGGAAGAGAGAGAGGGCAGCGTGGGAAGAGAGAGAGGGCAGCGTGGGAAGAGAGAGAGGGCAGCGTGGGAGGAGAGAGAGGGCAGCGTGGGAGGAGAGAGAGGGCAGCGTGGGAGGAGAGAGAGGGCAGCGTGGGAGGAGAGAGAGGGCAGCGTGGGAGGAGAGAGAGGGCAGCGTGGGAGGAGAGAGAGGGCAGCGTGGGAGGAGAGAGAGGGCAGCGTGGGAGGAGAGAGAGGGCAGCGTGGGAAGAGAGAGAGGGCAGCGTGGGAAGAGAGAGAGGGCAGCGTGGGAAGAGAGAGAGGGCAGCGTGGGAAGAGAGAGAGGGCAGCGTGGGAGGAGAGAGAGGGCAGCGTGGGAGGAGAGAGAGGGCAGCGTGGGAGGAGAGAGAGGGCAGCGTGGGAGGAGAGAGAGGGCAGCGTGGGAGGAGAGAGAGGGCAGCGTGGGACGAGAGAGAGGGCAGCGTGGAACGAGAGAGAGGGCAGCGTGGAACGAGAGAGAGGGGGAGGAGAGAGAGGGGGAGGAGAGAGAGGGCAGCGTGGGAAGAGAGAGAGAGGGCAGCGTGGGAAGAGAGAGAGAGGGCAGCGTGGGAAGAGAGAGAGAGGGCAGCGTGGGAGGAGAGAGAGGGCAGCGTGGGAGGAGAGAGAGGGCAGCGTGGGAGGAGAGAGAGGGCAGCGTGGGAGGAGAGAGAGGGCAGCGTGGGAGGAGAGAGAGGGCAGCGTGGGAGGAGAGAGAGGGCAGCGTGGGAAGAGAGAGAGGGCAGCGTGGGAAGAGAGAGAGGGCAGCGTGGGAAGAGAGAGAGGGCAGCGTGGGAAGAGAGAGAGGGCAGCGTGGGAGGAGAGAGAGGGCAGCGTGGGAGGAGAGAGAGGGCAGCGTGGGAGGAGAGAGAGGGCAGCGTGGGAGGAGAGAGAGGGCAGCGTGGGAGGAGAGAGAGGGCAGCGTGGGAGGAGAGAGAGGGCAGCGTGGGAGGAGAGAGAGGGCAGCGTGGGAAGAGAGAGAGGGCAGCGTGGGAAGAGAGAGAGGGCAGCGTGGGAAGAGAGAGAGGGCAGCGTGGGAAGAGAGAGAGGGCAGCGTGGGAAGAGAGAGAGGGCAGCGTGGGAAGAGAGAGAGAGGGCAGCGTGGTAGGAGAGAGAGGGTAGACCTCCCAAAAACACCAATTAAATTTAAAATTATCTTGCAACCTCACTTACAGGCTCCCTGGCTCTCCCCCTGTGCTGTGGTTGTAATTTTTTAATTAATTAAAGTCTTTTTGGCGTTTTTTTGACGGCTTCTGAGTTACAGGCTTGAAAAAAATGAAGGCCGTTAAATCCATAATTTTTTTGAAGCCTGTAACTTGTAAGCCATTTGGAGCCTCTCCCCACCTATAGCCAGTCACCTACTTGCCAGAGATGAGCACCTTTGGCACTCATCTTGAGACCTGCAATAAGCACCTTTGGCGCTCCTTTCAAACCTTCGTTAAACCCGTAACATTCGGACCTCGCGATGAGAGCCTTGGCGTGCATGCGCAAGTCTGAATTATTTCACATTGCATTACCAACAAACACGCAATTACGACAACTATATATGGGACAAAAAATGTTCTAACAACTGTACATATTAATATCACTGGCTGCTGCATTAAAGTGGGACCTGAATAAATATAATTACTCACAAATATGCTGAGAAGGATGATGTTCCAGGGAAAACGTCTCCTGTAGAGAGAAACTGCGCAGTTAGTCATCTGTCACATGCAATAAAGCGTTTTATTGGAAGTAAAAGGTTGACCGATTGATATGATGATTACTGTCCCTTTAATACTTCATAAGGTTTAAATAATCAATTAAGAATAGCAGAAGGAAGATAAGCATGTCCATCTGAAAGAGAGATCCACCCTCTAAGGCAACAGCATTATCAAAAGTAATTTATTGGGTAGCATGAAGAAGATACACGTGCCCATCTGAAAGAGAGAACAAATTACTTTTTCAGATGGGCTTGCTTATTTTCCTGATCACCACCACTGCTAATATCTTCATTTATTGCTGTTGATAATGACATTACCTGAGAGGCTGTCTCTTTATGCATAAAATAACTAATTTCTATATCAATGTTATGGCACTTACAATTTTGAATTACAACCAACTGCAATTGTGTTTATTTTATGTATATTTTTAGTTGCTGTAATAACTGTTCCTTTTCAGTGTCCCTTTAAAGGTGCATGTAAAGAATGCTGTTCTTTTTTGCATCAGGAAGAGGGTACTTGATAATGTGTCACATTGTGTTTTCTTTTTTCAAATGAAGGTCTCAGTCAGACCAGAAAAAAATATTCAGAATCAACTCATCTTGAGGGCTTGCCCTCTGTCAGCCAATGAGATCTACAAACTACAATACATTCTCTGCATTGAAATTAAGTTTTTTTCTCATTCAAAATACAACTTTTTTTTTAAACTGCTATTTCAAATGCTTGAGAAAAAAAAAAAAAGTTGCACTGCATGTTTAAATAAAAAAAATAAAAAAATAGGTAGAAATCCTCACTCACCTGGGACCCTGACAGCAGGCAAGGACCATATATGTGACAAAGAACACAGCGCTGTGGGGTAATGGAGACAGTATTAGTTACTGGTCTGGTCTAGCGTGGGGGTAAGAGAGAGGCACTTAAGTACTGATACTCACTAGGAAGCATAGTAAACAGCTGGGTTCCTACGCACAAAGGTGTAAACGGGCTCCCTGCAAGAGAAAAATACACATCAGACACAGGAGGGGTGTGGTTATATATATATATATATATATATATATATATATATATATATATATATATATATAGTACATTTGTGTTCGCATTTGAATGTCTAAAACAAGTTAAAAAAACTGTTTTCCAGCTCAGAATTCCAAGAAATACAGTTATTTTTTTTATTCCCTTTTCCACCTCCCTATCTACTGTCCTCTCAATATCAGACCATTTGGGGGGTTCCTTAGAGTTCCACCTTTTAACTACGGTATATACCATTTACTAACTAATAAAATATGGGAAATAAGCCATCTCTGCTGTTGCAAGTTTTGGTTCTCCAACATGTGAAATAGCAGTATTGCTGGACTCATAGGTATCCTTAAACTTGTTAGTACTTCAGTCTGTTCTATGCAAATATTCCAATATTGTTGTATGTGTGGGCATTCACACCAAATATGTAAATGGGAACCCCTATCATCACATCCTCGCCAACACTTTTCTGAATTTATATTACTAATTCTATTCATATTTGTGGGTACCATATGCCATCTCTGTATTAGTTTAAAGTATAGTTCTCTATATGAAATACGTAAAGTGGTCTTTTTTACTAAAGAGCATGCTCTAAACCAGATTTATTTTGTCCATACACATTCCAAATCTTGTTCCCATTTAGTCATTCTATTTGTTTTCATACTTTCTTCTCTGCTTTTTTATATATTAATGCATTTAGAAATAGTGTGGGTTCTTGGACCTCTTACTATAATAACTTCCAGTATTGAATTATCTCTGAATTTATTCAGACAGATACCTTGAGATCTCAATTCCTTTATAATGGACATGTACTCAAGCCAGTTAATATCTATATTCTGATATTTTTGTAATAACCTTGAGTGGGATAGACATATACTATTATCAAATATTTCACCTATTTTTGTTATTCCCACTTTTTGTAATTTTTGGAGAACTATACTTTTATTATTATAATGGAGTAAACTAATTGCAATACAGTTATAACACTGCATTCTGGGAAGCTGAGCAGGGACATGCAAATGTGCCCACAAATATAAAAATCTTATATCAGTGTTGCTCCAGACTTGAGAAAGAGAGAAAGCTCTTGAAAGCTAGTCTTATATTTATGAATGTTTGTCCAATAAAATGGTTATTATTACACACACATCTTATGTGCTTCAATATTAGTGAAACCCATCAAATTATCCACATCTCACTATCTTTGGTCCATTAATGACTCTCCATAGAGTATAGTACATTAATCTTCTGAAAATAGATGATGTCAAACAACTGAAAAGTACCGGTAACCAGATATTTAGATTTTAAATGATAACTGCGAGTGTGAAAAGAAACTTACACAAACGTGAAAACTGCAATGATAGCCACAGTGACCAGCAACTGGAGGGTAATGATGGCGTAGACCTGAGAAAAAGAAATGGAGGATGCTGTGAGAAATAGTAAGAGGCTCAGGGAATAAGCTTCATTTACATGTGAATATTGTGTAATTAAATGACCACAAAAGATTTCATATGTATTCTGCACCATCTGTTAGACGTCATAAGCATACACCGGGTCCCGACACAAAGGACGCGCTGGAGCAGCGCAATACAGGTAAGTGAGGGGAGGGGGGGTAATTGGAGAGGGGGAAAGGGAGGATGAGGGGAGTGAGAGGAGAGGGAGAAGGGAGAGGGAGAAGGGAGAGGGAGAAGGGAGAGGGAGAAGGGAGAGGGAGAAGGGAGAGGGAAGGGAGAGGGAAGGGAGAGGGAAGGGAGAGGGAAGGGAGAGGGAAGGGAGAGGGAAGGGCGAGGGAAGGGAGAGGGAAGGGAGAGGGAAGGGGGAGGGAAGGGAGAGGGAGAGGGAGAGGGAAGGGGAAGGGAGAGGGAAGGGAGAGGGAGAAAGGGAGAGGGAGAAAGGGAGAGGGAAGGGAGAGGGAAGGGAGAGGGAAGGGAGAAAGGGAGAAAGGGAGAGGGAGAAAGGGGAAGGGAGAGAGACAGGAGAGGGGAGGGAGAGGGAAGGAGAGGGGAGGGAGAGGGAAGGGAGAGGGAAGGGAGAGGGAAGGGAGAGGGAAGGAGAGGGGAGAGAGAGGAAAGTAAAGGAGAGGGAGAGGGAAGGGGGAGGAAAGGAAAGGAGAGGGAGAGGGAAGGGAGAGGGAGAGGGAAGGGAGAGGGAGAGGGAAGGGAGAGGGGAGGGAGAGGGGAGGGAGAGGAGAGGGAGAGGGGAGGGAGAGGAGAGGGAGAGGGGAGGGAGAGGGGAGGGAGAGGGGAGGGAGAGTGGAGTGGGAGGGGAGTGAGAGGAGGATGAGGGGAGGGAGAGGAGGATGAGGGGAGGGAGAGGAGGATGAGGGGAGGGAGAGGAGGATGAGGGGAGGGAGAGGATGAGGTTTTGGGAGAGGAAATATTTTAAGAAATTATTTACTGTACCAAAAAAACTGCTAGTACAATGTATAGCCAGTTTTTAAGGCTTTTTAAAATGAAGTCGACTTTATGTTGGGTTAGCAGAGTCCTTTTAATTATAATAATTTTGTCTCTACTGATGATAATAATGAGGATGATGAAGTAGTTCTACGGATGGCTCCAGTACCAGTTTGAAGCCTCAATGGCAATGCCCACCCCTGACTGGCTTGACTCACCCTCCTGATGAATGCGTGCCGCACCACCTTGTCATCCCACGAACCAAAGTCCCCATCTGGTCTTGTGTTGTATATACCAGAATCATCTGCACCTTATTGGATTGAGAAATATTGTCAGTACCAACTTTTTTTTGCACCAGGGCCCTCCATTCTCTAGCTCCACCACACAAAAAAAAACTTCATTAAACATTAACTGCACGTTTAAACAAATAATTACTATTTTTTAATAATGTTGCAGGATATTTTAAGATTAAGATCTCTCCACGCTCTGATTTAAGTATTGTGGCTCTATGTTATGTTGTGAGTTTCAGATCCAACCATCTAACAAACCCTCTTGACCTCCCCCTCACCCCTCCCCCCACTAATAGATAAAAAATACAACCTCCTGATCCAGATCTCAGGAAGTGACAGACAATATGTATTCCTTTACTAAAACAGAGTCTTCAAAAATTCTGATTTTCTCTAAAAATGTTTTATTTTCATGGACTACACAGTTTGTTTGTTACATAGTTCATAAAGAAGTGATGTTTATCTGGAGCTTCATGGCCAGGTAATGCTGATTTTGTGTGGGACACCTTTACTTGGTCAGACTCTTAAAAGCAGAATTTCCCATAATAGCAGCACCGATACGTTGATGTTATATATGGTGTACTTTTTAGTTATGCATCAAAGAGAGACACTGGTGGATAGTGAAGAACCATATTAGGCTTTACTTGTTAGGATAAAAAGTAAACATTTATAACACATTACATAACCAACTGGAACTCAAGTGTCGGTTACAGATCACCTTGTAACTTTCTAAATTAGTTAACTTCTTATCAACTGGACAATTAAACATACAGTACATACTGTTGTATTTCCCAACACCACTTCTCAACAGCATATGTATGATTACGTGACATTCAGCTTCTATTGCAGTAAACAATAACGCTCTTTTGGCAACGGTCTGGTGAGTGCATCTGCGGTCATCTCCCCAGATGGACAATACTGAATGTAAATAATTCCTTCCTCTTGTGTGTCGCTTTTTGGCAATTTCTCCATGTCTTCCCAGGATGCTGGCTCCTGGACTCCATATGTCCCAGCGGTGTATGACAACTTGCAGGGTGGTATTCCTTTTGTCAACCAAGTGGATCATCTAATTTCCAGTTCTTCGATAGGTTCTACTGGTTTGTCCATTGTAAGTTCCACTTCCCATTCCGACTCCCGTGCAGCCCCACCCAGCCTGCGTCTGTTGCTGACCCAGTGGGCAAATTCTCTTTACAGCTTTCGAGGATCGTTTTTTCTAATGCTTAAACACTGCGACTTATTGTGACCATGTTGGTCTTTTGGTGAAGGATTCTATATCCTTTACTTTGTTCACTGTAACCCACCAGAATCCTTTCTACGGCTTTGTTCTCCAACTTGGAACATAGCTGTACAAGACGTTTCTCGCTTGGGACATGGGCATATGCTTTACAGCCGAACACTCTGATATGTCCTATACTGGGTTTTGATTAATTGCACATTTGGTATGAGGTGTTTTCAATGTTTTTTTTTATGGTAGCCTGTTCTGTAGGTATATTGCAGTCATTACTGCTTCTCCCCAATACTGGTTAGGTAAGTTGGCACCTGAAAGCATGCATCTGGCCATTTCTGTGAGAGTGCGTTATTTCCTTTCTGCTACGCCATTTTGTTCGTAAGTGTTTGGTACAGTTGTTTGATGTATAATACCTACTTTCTTTAGGCATTCTTACACTTCCTTTTCCATATATTCCCCTCCATTTTCAGGGCATATTATTCATGGTTTCCTTTGAAATTTGTTGCTGGTCATAGCTACAAATTCTTGAAGTCTGTCTGATGTCTCGCGTTTGTGCTTCAGTAGATATGTCGTTATGTATCTGGAATAATCGTCAATAAAGGTCAGTAAATATCTGTTCCCTCTGAGTGTGGGAGTTTTTACTAGTCTACACACGTCACTGTGTATAAGCTCCTTGGGTTGAGTGGTCTTTCTTTGACTGGTCTGTGGAAGTGGTGTACGAGTGGCCTTTGCTTTGATACAACACATGCATTTCATGAGAGTGTGGAAAGTAAAATTGTCATACATTCTGATAGACCTCTCTTTCCAAAATCCTTTATGGCTTCTGGGTTTCGATGCCCCAATCTTCTGTGCCACAGGTGAATACACTTGTCTACATTATGAGTTGTTGCTTTAGCTTCGCTTGCAGTGATGAGTTTGTACAGGTGTTCATTCATCCTTCCCTTTGCTAGGATTTGTTTTCTGTTTCGAATTTTGAATTCATTGCCTCGCAATTGGACTGTAAGTCCATTTTTAGAAAGGGTTTTCACTTCCTTCTAGGTATGGAAAATACAGAACATTCTTTACAAGGACGCTTTGCTTACTCCCTGACCGTGTGATGCAATTCAGGAACCCTTGACCGCTACCTTCCGCTGTGATTATACAAATATCCTTACATTTTTAGTATGTATATATATATATATATGTATATATATATATATATATATATATATATATATATGTATATATATATATATATATATATATATATATATATATATATATATATATATATATATATATATATATATATATATATATACATATATATATATATATACATATATATATATATATATATATATATATATATATATATATGTATATATATATATATATATATATGTATATATATATATATATATATATATATATATGTATATATATATATATATATGTATATATATATATATATATATATATATGTATATATATATATATATATATATATATATATATATGTATATGTATATATATATATATATATATATATATATATATGTATATGTATATATATATATATATATATATATATATATGTATATATATATATATATATATATATATATATATATATATATATATGTATATACATATATATATATATATGTATATGTATATATATATGTATATGTATATATATATGTATATGTATATATATATATATATATGTATATATATATATATATATATGTATATATATATATATATATATATATATATATATATATATATATATATATATATGTATATATATATATAAAAACACACACGCACACACACAATTAGCACTCTTACAGCTAGTGTGATATTTGACTGGGATATAAGCATTAAACCAGTAATTTTCCATTGCAAGATATTACTGGTATGAAATAGTGAAGTCTACATGACCCATGATCTAACTGTTTCAGTAAGAGACAGAAAAACAGATAATAGTCTAAACAATTATGTTTTTTAGCCATATACAAGGTCATGGTTTAAAGATGATCATGATGTCATTTCTGACAAATGTATTGTGTGCATCTAGGGGCATGTTCTCATTGCATGATCTGCACATGCAGATTACTTATTGGATATAATAATATGTAAATAAAATATTATTGGCTGTTAGTGGGTTATACCATGTTGGTAGATGGGGAAAAAATATGGATTAATTCATTGTTATTGTAAACAAATATAAAAGGCTGTGTCTGGTGACTTTCCCAGTAGTAGCAGTTTGGCGAGTGAGTAAGTAGTAGCAAATGCACCCAAAATGGCTGCAAAGTCACATTTTTGTCTAATAAACTATAACAAAATGAAGAGGACTCTGTTTTTCTTGGTGCCATGCATTCAAGAGGAAGTGAGAAGTGATGTAAGTATAAGACTTTGTCTTTTGCACTGTAATTAATTTCGGTAAAAAAACATTTCATCACTTGTCATGTGCCTTGTTGCCCCTGAGTCGATGTACCATCCATGTGATTTGCTATTCGGAGTTAGTTTAAAAGGTACCACTCTATGATGCATGTGCGGTTTCCTTTGTGGCCATTTTAACTCTTTCTCTCATGGGTGGCTCTTTCCTTCGCTGCTGAGCTTTCCAGATTGAGCAGTTCTTTTGATCGGCCTTTTTGCAACGAAAACATACCCTGGTTTCTTTGCTTTGACTTGTGCTTTCATGCATCTTTAGAGCTACCTTTGATCTCTCATTCTCTTCATTATGCATATATTCCCTTCTTCTGTTGTATTCGTCAATTAAATTTCCTTTAGAACGTTCTAGAATTAGTTCCTGCTCTGGTCTAGTTTCTAGAGCATTTATAAAGGGCACCTTAAGACTCTGGAAGGCTGCATAGTAATAATGCTACTACATGATTGTCTTTAAGGTCTCCGCCTATTGCACGTAGCGGTTTCACAATCTCTAGCATAGCATTCACATGTTCGCGCGTGTCCTGGCCATTGTCCAGCCTTATCTTATACAGTTGGCGCAGCAGATTTAGTTTACTGTTTAAGTTTGCAGTTTTTGGAATGCAGTCCACATACCTTTAACTGTGTTTTCTTTTCTTATATGAATGAGTTGATCATCCTCCACTAAACAGAGTTACAATTACTTTTGCCTCTTCTTTTTGTCCCATCCTTCAGGGTTGTCAGTGGGTCTGTTTTTATCCAGTACCTGCCATAAGTCATCTTTGGATAACATCATTTCAAGCTGGAATTTCCATAGTCGGTAGTTGGTATTGTTGAGCTTTTCTGTTGCAAACTTCACATCTGAAGCAAATAAATTGGATGCAGCTGTTTCCCTTTACTGGGATCATATATGCAACACTCACTTATTTTTTGTTCTGGGCCCATAACCTGTTAGTTATGCATCAAAAAGAGACACTGGTAGATAGCGAAGAACCTTATTAGGCTTTACTTGTCTGGATAAACAGCAAACATTTATAACACATCACGTAGCCAACTAAAACGCAACTGTCAGTTACAGATCACCTTGTAACTTTCTAAATTAGTTAACTCTTTATCAACTGGACACAAACATACATTACATGCTGTTGTATTTCCCAACATTACTATGTAACCCAGTACAATGTGACAAATGTACAAAGTGATAAATGTAACAGCTCTTAATTGCACGTTAGTGATTACCTGGAATGTTCTGTCCATAAAGTTATATAATTATGAGATTGGGGCAATTTGGGATGTGCAGAATGGGATCTGTGGGAGGTGGAGAAATAGTTCAATCTGCCTTTTCATTACCTGGGTTCAATGGCATTGTGGGCAGCATTGGCATCACCGGAGGCTTTGGGGGTTCATTGTGTCCAGGCTCTCCGTAACCAGGCTGTGGGTAGCCACCAGGTGGAGGGTAACCCCCAGGTTGTGGATAAAATCCTCCTGGCTGTCCATATGGACCTGGAGGTGGGTATCCTCCTGGTTGAGGATATCCACCAGGGGCAGGGTACCCGCCAGGTTGAGGGTATCCTCCATGGGCATAGGGATCCCGATCTTCATAGGGAGGAGGTGCATTTGGATAGGACATAGCAGCTGAGCACTAACTGAATCTGAAAAGAAATTAAACAAAAGCAAAATTATATCATTAACAAAATGCAAAACAGAATATCCAGATCTCATAAAGGGGATTTTTCATCTAATGAAGTACGTTACTACAAATAGTTTTTATATTTTATTTGTAACTTCTGCTGTGTCACTTTAATACGGGAATGTCATCACCTAAACCAGTGGCGGAGCTAATGAATGGTGGGCCCTGGTACAAAATAATTTGGGATCGCCTTTGCAAATTCTCCCCTTGGGTCAATAAAAATCCAAAAATATATGTAGATGATCAGATCATCCCTATAAATGACCAGATCGCCTTTCTATAAGGTAATTATCTGCTATCCTTATCTAATAAATTAAGATTCCTCATTTACTGCCAGTAGCAAAGTGCCCATACCCTGTTGTGGGCCCTGGTGCTTTGCACGTACTGCACCAGGGCCCTGGTGCAGCACCTCATAAGTTTATTTTTTTTAAATCTCTATCATCATCTAAGACGTCTCAGCTTTATTTTAAGTGCGTGTTTAAGAAATGTTCCGTTTCCTCCTCATCCCAGCACAGAAACATACACAGAGCAGGTACAGTCCGAGCAGATCTCGAGCAAATACCGAGAATACCAACAAGACACAAGGACTTTCCAGGGAGGGGCTAAGAAATACACCCAGACTCGCTCCTTATTGCTCATGCACCATCTATTTAACTGTTTACACATTCAATATTACATAAAAACTACTTGTACCAAAATACTTGTATCCAGTTAGAAACAGAGGCCAATCTACCATGCCCAGTATATCTTACAGAACAGCTGAAGTACTATATTTTAAATACACTGTATAATGAAGAACTACACTTGATAATGGGAAAAGAAAGCAAAAAAAAAAAAAAAAACAACATTTTAATTTATTTCCTTTTATATAATGTTGCAAATCTTTCTTCCAAATAGATCTACAGGCACAAATATGGACTCTGCATAGGTTGCCTTTTCTAGTGTGTGCGTATATAAGTAGGAAATAAGTTGCATGCTCACATACACATACATACACACACATACATATTATGAGGGAGAACCTACAACTTGTTTCCTGATACGAATCTCAAGAAATACTGAGCAGAACAGGTAAATTAACCCACAATGCATTTAGGTATTTAAAGAACAGCTGTCACCCCAAAATCAAGTTGTAGTTTTAGGTTATTTTTACAGAGCATAAGTGTTATAGAGTGGTGTTATCCATTTTTTTCCCCAGCTTGAATCAATCCTGAGACATTTTATGTTGTGGTTGCTTTAATGTTATGCAAATGAGCATCCCATTCATACTAATTAGCTGCTTTGGTGTGCTAATTAGGACTACAGTCAGCTTGTCTGTCTCTGTATTGGTCAGAATAAAGACCCCCCAATGCTATCTGGAAGTTGGACCCCTCTCCCCCAACCTTATCAAGCAAGCAGTCTGAGCCACACAATAGAATACAGGAGCTGCAAATTTAATTGTAAATATTTCAGAAATAATTTACTGTAGAGACAAACGGTTAGTAAAATATTATATATATACACCGTGTATATATATACACACACACACACATATATAATATGGTTCTGGCAGAGAGCAAGAAACATCTCTCTTTCAGCCAAGTTGAAGTATCATTCCATCAGAGGACAACCATAGAAGATTTTATTTGATATGATCCTGGCCAAGTGATATTAAAGCAACCTTTCATGGGTAACCAAAGCAAGTCTAAAATCATGGTTCAAGATTAATAAGAAATGTAAATTCATATAATACCACTCCCCTGCTGCTTCAATTAAATTAATTATGAAAACTAACACGATGGAACAAGTAGATTTTTGGGAAAGAGGGATTTTAGTAAAGTTGAACGACCTTTACAACAAAAATGGATTTAAATCTTTTGAAAGTTTATGTGCTGACTTTAATTTACCATCTTCCAAATGGTTGAAGCATAATACTTTAAAGGAGATTATTAAAAAATCTAATCTTGATTTAATTTATCCGAAACCCCTTACTGACTTTGAGAAGAGATATTTCAATAAGAAAGGGGACAAGATAGGCATATCAGACTGTATTCTGATATGCCTTGATGTTCCCCTACGTCTCAATTACTGTTTGAAGTACGTCTGTGTATGTGTAAATGTTTTGTATATCTGGGAAGATATGTTGCTTTTGTATTATAAAAAGAATGTATTATTTTGATATATTTATAAAGAAAGAAAAAAAGAAACATCTCTCTGTGCACAGAAGGTTCTTGTGTCTTCAGATCTCATTGGCAGACAAGTTACAACACATTCATACAATTATATTTTTAATTACACATTACAGCAATTTATTCTACTCCAAAACCTTATTTAAAAAAAAAAAAAAAAATGTAACCTCTTTCATGGCCATTACATTTATTTACCTTGCTCAAGAAATACATCAAGTAAATAGTTACAATTTATAGATTATCAGCCTTATTGAATTGAGATTTGGCCAATTGAATAGGGCTCTATATAAGCACAGAGCATATTTTTTTACAGAAGTTTTTAGTTAGTGAATTTCTATCCAAAAGCAAGGTCTTCACTAACTAACAACTTCTGTAAAAAAATATGCTGTGTGCTTATATAGAGCCCTATTCAATTGGCCAAATCGCAATTTAATAAGGCTGTATATATGTAGTATTGTAAATATCCTGGAGTTTACCTCAAATTCTGCACGGTGGTTACAGGAGGATTTATTTGATGTATTATGATCAGTGCAACATTCTAATGACATCTAAACAATTGCACAGATTATTTTACTTATTATTTATTATTATTTAATATGCAATACACTCTGAGCTACTAAACATGTTTCCTTTTGGGGATCGAAATTCCTTAAAAAAAAAAAGGTTGTACAACATACTTTAACCCTTTGTTGGATCCATGTAAGGAAATGTACAAATCAGTGTTAGAGAGAGAATTAAGGGATAATAAAAGGCGAAATAGCGAATGGACAAGAGAGTGTTATGTTACAGTTTATTTGTATTGTCGCGTATTTACTGTACACCTTGTAATTGTATACTGTGCTGCTGGAAATCAAAGAGCTTAACAAATAAAGAGTGATGATAATAGTATTATTAATAATCTACTCTGGTCTCTTATAACAGTATTATTATACTCTTTATCATGGCCCCCACTCTCTCGTTTTCTCCTGTTAAACAGTTCCCAATTTCATTAAAGGGCTATAAAAAAAAAATGTATTCTTTGTTGCATTACAAAGAGAATATTTGATAAGATATAACTATGTGTTTTCATTTTTTTTTCTTTTTTTAAATAAAGCCCACAAATACATTTTTTTTTTTTATAAAAGTTTAATTGATCTGGGGGCTTGCCACCATCAGCCAATGAGCAGTGATATAGATATGAGTTGTACTTGTGTGCCAAATAATTCTACAGATGTCCGTTTGCTCCGAGCATTTCATTTCAATGATGCTTAGGCTGCTTTTGTTTAATATGTTGTATGCAAAACACAAAATAAATTAAATTCCTCTACTTATCCCTGGCTCCTAACCTACGTCTGGCTCTCTCCCAGTCACCCCACGATCTCTCTTATACAGACTAGTGTCCCGGTGGCTCTTCCCATGTCTTTGCTTGTTTACATCGTAAGGGGATACAGCACATATATCCTTCCTCTGCACTTTATGTCACCTCATATTATTGGTAATTAAAGGATACAAAAGCTAATACACACACACACAGTGTCTTTTTAGTACTAGATGTACTAACCAATCACAGATTGTTGCAGCAGCACCCTCCATACAATTGGAGTTCCTACGAAACCCCATAATATACTATTACCATGGGTATCATTTGAAGACAGAAAACACTGTGACACATTAAATGGTATATGCAAGTGAGCTGGGTTATTAATGCATCTGATAGAGGAGAATTAGTAGTTTATGAAAAAAAATGTTTGCATAAAAAATGCCAAAATAAACATTTAAACAGTTATCCTAAAGTTTTCTGAATTTCTTGCATTTACAAACGTTTTTCTATCAATGTTGACAACGCCTGAAAATCCCAGCTGAAATTAGCATACATAATACATTGTATCTTTTTGGCCTGGGGATTGAGCTGCAGTTTACCTATAGATTTCGGTAATACCCAGAACAAGTTGTGTGTCCCCTCACTGATTGTTTTATCTACATCCCAATTGATACTTCCCCCAGCCCCAGTGATTTGCCCCTGTAACCCCCCACCCAGCCTCAGTGAATTGCCCCATTACCTACCCCGGCCCCAGTGAATTGCCCCTGTGATAAATCCCAGCCCCAGTAAATTGCATGTACTCACTCACACAGAGACACATGCACACAGACCAGAAACACAAGCGCTCTTCCTTTACAGGTCATTGCAGGACCATAAATCAAGCATAAATGTTCATTCACCTAAAAGACAAATTAGAAAGAAGAAGCTGAAATGTTTGATTTCAGTACAGTTATAATTTGTCAGAATTTCTCAAGGAGAGGGTGTATGTGTAAAGAACAACCGTATAACCGCTCAAGCATTTTTATGTGAATATCGATTTATGGTCCTTTAAGGACCTAGTGTAATAGTCGTCTATGCTGGCTGCATTCAGCATTGCTGATTGGTTGCATATCTGATCATGCTCACATGGACTGGGTACACTTTTACAAAATCATACCCTGAGAAGCCTAGCTCAATCCTGAGGGTGTAAACATCCCCTGCAACAGTTTTATTTTAATGCAAAAATGGTTTGCATTTTTTCACGCAAACATTTTAGCTAGGTGGGTTATGATGCATTCATAGCCCACTTCACTTTAATATGCCTTTAAACAGATATAACATTAGACAAATGTATATTTAGGTAAAAATAAGGGATACAGTGAGTACACTTGGGTGTCTTGTCTTTTTTTTTTTTTCCTGAGTCACAAGGAAGGTGTACCAGATATGGAGTATTTTACTGTTAAAATACAAAAAATAAATAAAATGTAGTTAAGGTTCTTTCACTTAGTCCATGTGTTTATCAGCCTCACCCATGTCTGTAGATTCAAGTGTTGAAATGCCAAGTACTTACGTTGTGAACTCTGCTTACATTGTTTTAAATAGGAAATTACTTAATGTATTGTAGGGGTGATCTGACCAGTTACATTTATCATTGGCTTTTTGTTGACCTCTATTAGTGGATGGAGAGTTTGCAAGGGGCACCCCAAATTATTTTGCCCTCCATTTACTAGCTCCACCACGGACTATAAATATACATGGACACACAGAGTTATCATGTTACATACATATGTTGCAATCATATGATTGTGATACAAGTAAGCGACAGGAAGAGGAGTCATTTGGAATGTAGGTTTGCATAAATCTGGATAGGCCTAGGATAGTATAAAAGTAAAATTTGCCAATGAGGGTGCTGGCCCATATTTACAGTATGTACTTTTGATGAATCACAACCATTACTTTATTAATAATATGTAATTAAACTGTACAATTATAGTGTACTCTGAGGATAGTACTATAAAGCCCTGTTTTTTATATATTTACAATATAGGACTTTAAATAAATATGGCAATAGGGCAAATTATGTATGAATCACAGGGACTAAGAAAACTGCCATTGTAGCCCCAGTGATATCTTAGTCAATCTCCCCTATTGTGCTTTGTTTTCCTTTGATAGCACAATCAGTTTATTGTGCATTACAGCTCTGAGTGGCTTTAATTGGATGTTAAAATTTACATAACTCCAGGAACAGAGACCAATGCCGTGTCACATTCGTGATTGCCGACAAGGTTTGAATTATATCTATTAAGGGTATATGGCAGTTTGAGGGATATCCTGTATGTAAGTTTGACCGATTGGGGGTCTCAGATCAAATTTTGTTTTGAGGAATTCTTTATATTTGTAATTCAAAGTACATTTGAAATTTCTTGAGTGTTAGATGGCGCTCTGGCACGTATTGTAGGGCTATGTGCCGCATGGCTGCTCCTTCATACTGCTGGGAATTCCTGGGGAGAACACTGGGCTTCATTGCATCATTCATGTTGATGTTGTTCAGTCATGTTCGACTCTGTTACCCTCTCTGTTTATCCATAAGATGTCCTTGGCAAATATACTGGAGTGGGTTGCATAGACTATAGATTCTCCTCTCTCAAATGCATTCATAATCCATGAAACTTCATAAACCTTTAACAAAATATTGCAGATTTTCAGGCAGGACGAGATGAGCTGCAGAGAACATGAAGAAATGAAGCAACACTGATTTACATTCAAACTAAGATGATAAATGCCGTAGCTTTGTAGTAAAGGGCAGTCAAGTTGTGGAATTCACAAATAATGTAAGTTGTGATGACAGATGCAAAGAAAAATAATAAGAAACCGGATACTCAGTTTAGAGTCAGGATAGTGGAGTTCTCTTTATGCTCTTCTGAATCAATATAAAAAAAATAAAAAAAAAGAGAGAGACAGGAGATGCGGAACACAAAGGAAAATGTCTTTATACTGATCCGCTCCACTAAATGATATTCCCATTAGTCCACTTAACCACTAATGAGAAATAGATAAAGACAAATAAGCAGAAACCATAAACACCAACACAGCAGGACCTGATTTCTATTATATTCATTAAATTATTATTGCGGTCTCCATTTAAATTTTTTCAACACAACACAAATGTTATTTATTATACTTTTAGATACAATAATTCCTTAATGTGAGGTTCTATTGCCTTAACTTAACTGTTTGTAATGATTAGCTTAACTTTCCATTAGACCTAATGAACGCACTTACAGCCTTCTTAAATTGCGATTCGGCCAATTGAATAGGGCTCTATATAAGCACAGAGCATATTTTTTTTTACAGAAATTTTTAGTTAGTGAACTTCTATCCAAAAGCAAGGTCTTCACAAACTAAAAATGTCTGTAAAAAAATATGCTCTGTGCTTAAATAGAGTCCTATTCATTTAGCTAAAACGCAATTTAATAAGGCTGTTAGTCGCCATATTCCTAGAAAGTTGCTGTGCATTCAAAGGATGTTACCACTTTAGAAAGCAACATGGTAGATTCCACTGCAACATAGTTTCTTACGATAGGTAATATTTACCTGTTCTATGTGTACATTCTAAATACATTTATCCTATTTTCGAGTGTTGTTCTTACAGAATAGATCTTAAATATATAAAGATTTGATACACTGAAACATATTTACAATTTAGTAACTTTAGTTCACGAAACAGTCAGAGAAAAATATATTTTATTTTTAATTAGATATTTTTTGTCCAGTACTTGGAATAACAGAATTATAACAGATTCTTTTAAAGCATCAAGGGTAAGATTCCCTTGTACAACTAGATGGCAAGCTCCTTGAACGAAATGTATTTTTATTTTAGGTTATCACCAGCTCAGGTCTATCCCTTTCTCACACAATTTATTACAATGTTATAAACTTGAAATGACACCATCCCTTAAAATAATACTAATATAATCTTCTTAAATATATCACATATAAAAAAAAACAAAAAACAATAATGTCCTTCAATAATATAGAAGCAAACATCTCATATAAAGGTTTGTTCTCCACGGGCCCATTTGGGGCGGGTGCTATACCTGTTCAGTGTTGAGCACTGTTTGGCTTGAGGGGCAGATGGGTGCACGTTCCTTCGTGCTACCGCGATGGCTGGGAATTCCTGGGAAATACACTGAGACAGGAATCAATTACTTTATATAGGTCTCAATGATTCTTGTTCCACACCAGTGTTCTCCCTAGGCCAATTTAGGCAGGTGCTCTGCCCACCTGGTTTGGAGAACTGGGCCGGTTTGAGTGGTGGATGGTGCTCTGGCACACATTGTAGGGCTATATGCCGCATTACTGATCCTTTGTGCTGCTGGAAACTCCAGGGGAGAACACTAGACTCCATTCCATCTTTCATGTTGTCGTTCAGTCATGTCCAACTCTGTGACCCTATGGACAGCAGCACACCAGGTACATACCAGTCATTATGTATCTTGCTTTGCTTATCCATAAGGTGTTCTGTGGATTGTGATTTGTCTCTGCTATAACCTGTCCTTTTTCGGTCACCCTATATGGTATAGCTCACAGCTTCATTGAGGTGCACAAGCCCTTTCACCACAACCAGGTAGTAATCCAGAAGGGGGCATCATTCACAGGTACCTTTATATACAGATATCTTGAACATTAAACATATAGTCACTACTACTCCGAGGACGAAACACGTTGGTGATGATTAACTTTTTACCAGTCGAGTATTTACGTTTGAGCCTGTGAACATCATCCAGTTCCACAAAGTGAGAACGATACTCTGGGACTTTAAGGATTTTTGGAGTTTCCTAAACCATATAGACGCGGTATAAGTGGAGAAGACGTGAATGTAGAAAAAAGCCAACATGTAGAAAATCTCGGCCTGTTCCTCGTAGGCTTGCGTGGCCTCAAAAACACATGAATGGAGTTTCTTGGTAAAGCAGAGCGTCCTAGCCAATGAGCTGTGAAGAGTTTTGTCCTAGCCAATCAGTTGCCAGTATCACAGCTGCCTCTGAAGCAGCTTTGTGCCAGCCAGTGAGAAGAAAACAGATACAGTTGCAAGCAAAAGTATGTGAACCCTTTGGAATGATATGGATTTCTGCACAAATTGGTCAAAAAATGTGATCTGATCTTCATCTAAGTCACAACAATAGACAATCAAAGTCTGCTTAAACAAATAACACACAAAGTATTAAATGTTGCCATGTTTTTATTCAACACACCATGTAAACATTCACAGTGCAGGTGGAAAAAGTATGTGAACCCTTGGATTTAATAACTGGTTGAACCTCCTTTGGCAGCATTAACTACAACCAAACGTTTCCTGTAGTTGCAGATCAGATGTGCACAATGGTCAGGAGTAATTCTTGACCATTTCTCTTTACAGAACTGTTTCAGTTCAGCAATATTCTTGGGATGTCTGGTGTGAATCGCTTTCTTGAGGTCATGCCACAACATCTCAATCGTGTTGAGGTCAGGACTCTGACTGGGCCACTTCAGAAGGCGTATTTTCTTCTGTTTAACCCTTTCTGTTGTTGATTTACTTCTATGCTTTGGGTCGTTGTCCTGTTGTAACACCCATCTTCTGTTGAGCTTCAGCTGGTGGACAGATGGCCTTAAGTTCTCCTGCAAAATGTCTTCATAAACTTGGGAATTCATTTTTCCTTCGATGATAGCAATCCGTCCAGGCCCTGACGCAGCAAAGCAGCCCCAAACCATGATTCCCCCACCACCGTACTTCACAGTTGGGATGAGGTTTTGATATTGGTGTGCTGTGCCTCTTTTTCTCCACACATAGTGTTGTGTGTTTCTTCCAAACAACTCAACTTTAGTTTCATCTGTCCACAGAATATTTTGCCAGTATTGCTGTGGAACATCCAGGTGCTCTTGTGCAAACTGTAAACGTGCAGCAATGTTTTGCTTGGATAGCAGTGGCTTCCTCTGTGGTATTCTCCCATGAAATCCATTCTTGTTTAGTGTTTTACATATCGTAGATTCGCTAACAGGGATGTTAGCATATGCCAGAGACTTTTGTAAGTCTTTAACTGACACTCTAGGATTCTTCTTCACCTCATTGAGCAGTCTGCGCTGTGCTCTTGCAGTCATCTTTACAGGACGGCCACTCCTAGGGAGAGTAGCAGCAGTGCTGAACTTTCTCCATTTATAGACAATTTGTCTTACTGATGAACAGCAAGGCTTTTGGAGATACTTTTATAACCCTTTCCAGCTCTATGCAAGTCAACAATTCTTAATCGTAGGTCTTCTGAGAGCTCTTTTGTGTGAGGCATCATTTAGATCAGGCAATGCTTCTTGTGAAAAGCAAACCCAGAACTGGTGTGTGTTTTTTATAGGACAGGGCAGCTGTAACCAACACCTCCAATCTCATCTCATTGATTGGACTCCAGTTGGCTGACACCTCACTCCAATTAGCTTTTGGAGATGTCATTAGTCTAGGGGTTCACATACTTTTTCCACCTGCTCTGTGAATGTTTACATGGTGTGTTCAATAACAACATGGTAACATTTAATTCTTTGTGTGTTATTAGTTTAAGCAGAGTTTGATTGTCTATTGTTGTGACTTAGATGAAGATCAGATCACATTTTATGACCAATTTGTGCAGAAATCCATATCATTCGAAAGGGTTCACATACTTTTGCTTGCAACTGTACATTATTCTACCTGCCTCTGATTGGCCACTACTAATTATGATTTATGCTAATTTAGCCTGTTTTTTTTTTGTTTTTTTTTTAGGGGTGCTCATTCTCAAAATCAACTGAAGAAATTTTGCATACTTCAGGGTAAGTTTATAAATTGTATGTTTTTATTATTTCACGCAAAAACATACAAAATATACACATTTCCATACACTACTGATTCTCCTATATCAGATGTATTCATAATCCAGGAAACTTCCAGATACCTTTAAGGGATAGCACCATTACAGGTCGACATGTTGGAAAACTTTATGTGTGTTGAAGTATCACATTTAACCTGAAGGCCGCATAATCCTTTTTATTCTAGAAGCGCAATCTATTTTCACTTAAATTATTTATTATCCTGGCTATACATCTCTGACTGGGAGAGTTAAAAGTATATGGTGTACAAAAAAAAAAGCACACAAATAATCCTGCCAGATAAGAAATAAGTGACCTAAGGTTGTGAAAACATGTAAAAAAAAAACTAATAAAGGGATTTGGAATACCCTAAAGCAATTATCACTACTCCACCCCATACCGACCAATCAGTGACCATCTCTCTGCAACATGCTGCTGAGATGTGGTTCCTGATAGGCTAGGACACTACTCTGCACATCCAGCCCTACAGAGTCTGTGTCTGCATATGCTGTAGGGGGCAGACCCATACAGGGACTATTTATTTGATTTTATGCTGTATAAGCAGAGCTTATAAGCACTTCTTGGTGCATTTTCGTATTTGTTTTTTTCTGTATGACCCTTGGTGCAATAGAACATATAGAAAATTTATCTTTTGAAAACAATGTGGTTTGGGTTCATGTCCTCCCAGCACTAAATACATGGAGATTATATATATATATATATATATATATATATATATATATATATATATATATATATATATATATATATATATATATATATATATATATATCCAGACTCCAGGGGATTATGTGACACTGCTCACTGTGCAAGTTTGCATGCAACTAATACCTATGAGCACGTGCAACAGAGGAGCAATTGTCAGATACAAAAGGCTTATCGGACTTGAAGAACAAAATCCTCCTGCCTTCCTCTCTCCCCTACTCATCAATACATAAGAAGCAAAACACCCCCTCAGGCTCCAAGCTAAAACAGGAAATGTTAATAATATCCCATATTTAGCAGAGTGTGCTAGAATTTATATATATATATATATATATATATATATATATTTTTTTTTTTTTTTTTTAAACAAAATGTTTTATAATCATAGCTGCTAATGTTTTTAGTTTGTTATCAACAAAACATTTATATAAAAATAATAAAAAAAAATATATAGAGAAAACATGAAGTTTTCCTAAACCAAAGTGGCCTTAAAAAAATTAAAGCCAGTGAAACAACATTCACAAAAGTATCATGGAGGACATATTCTCTGCCAAATAATGCTCTTAGACAAACTAAAAGTTTATTTTCTCATTGTACAAAACGTAAACGTTTGTGAGTAAATGAAATCTGTTATTATCTCAGTCAGGTAAGTAAATGACACCTAACAGCTTATTTATGGCACCACAATAACACAATAATCTGATTTCTCCTCACCCTCTGCTTGTGACGGCTCCAGAGATGCCAAGGAACTAGATAAAGACGAGATAACAGTAATAAAGTAATCTCAACTCAAATTTAGCCATAAACACATATACAGTATATATTATATATGTGCGTGTGACATATGCTTAAAGGAAGCCATGTTTGAAATGGTAATGGATTGCAAGAGCGAAGCCCTTGTGGGCATATTTGCATGTTCAAGTTCCCAGAATGCAATGTAACAGGTTTCTTTTAATTTGTTTTAGACATTCAGATGTGAGCCACTCGGCAGAAAAGTACTGGACTAACATGGTATGCTCAAAATAAACAGATCTATTTTCGGAGTATATTATAGGGCCTATGTTAAGATTTAAACCAGGACAAGGCCGACCAATCAAATCCTGCGTGTCAGTTTAATTACAGGGATTATATTGCTGAAGCGGCTGACTGATCTTAATCCTTAGTTAGATGGACGGAAGAGCAAAGATCACATAATTAGGAGAGAGATGTACAAATATATATAAAAACACATTAACACCACACTGCACAATAAAATACATTGTACAGAAAGAGTAGTAGATAAGTGGAACAGCCCTCCAGTGTGGGTGGTGAGTTTTGCTTTATGAACTGCTTAGTGAATCAAGCCCACATGAAGTAAATGCCAGGAGGTCAGTATCACTTCTAGAAAACTCGTGCTGCTCTACATGCCCTTTGTGGGCGCAGCTCTCCCCTTCTGACTAGCAGATGCCCTTTTGCTGTAATGACTCTGGGGCCCGGCACCTTTATACAAAGGCCCTTCCAGTTAATATCATGGGTGCGGCCGGTATATTATCCCGGGGAGGCTTGTCCTGACCAAGCCCAACAACATGACGTTCGCCTTCCAAAAATAACTCACTGCCTCGTGGTGGCGCTAAAGGTTTAACCCAATCTCTGCCACACTCCTAATAACATCCCTCTGTAAGAGCAATAATTAAAGGGTATCTGTGCTCCATTTTTATATATGCTCTTAGACAGCAAACAAACAAATAAACACAGTATTTATTATTTAGAACTTTTAAATTCCTACTGCTGGGATCCATTTACTTTTCCCAGCTTATCTTGTCTGTTACTTTTTCAGGAAATTAATGAGTTTTCCATTGCTCATATTGAAAGCGCTTGCAGTTTTAGATGCCATATTCCCATTATGCACAGAGCAGCTTCCTCAGTCTCCTTCAACCTGAGGAAGCTGATCAGAAAAAAACAAGATGGCGGATGCCACTGCAACATATAAGAGCTAATATATTAGCGGCTGTATTTATTTAGATTCTAAAAACATTTAGCCTTTAAGTACAGTTTGGGAAAAGAGATTATTCTAAAAAGGAATTCTGTCCAAGGAAGCTGATTTAATTTTGATGAGCATTAAGAACTGGCTATACATTGTACTAGCAGTTTTTCTCTACAGTAAATAATTTCTGAAATATTAGAATAGATTTTGTGGCTCAGTATGTTAATGTATGGGTCAGAGTAGTTGATAAGGGTGGGAGAGGGGTCTGACAGCCAGATATAATTGGTGGTCTACAAAGATAAACAAACAGACTCTATTCTTAATTAGCAGCTAATTAATATGCATCACTTATTTGCATATAAAGGGATACTTTAGTGTCATGACTATTTAAAAATCTAAATTGGATCCATATTAATGAAATCCCTATTAGGCCAATTATATAGCACTATGAATTATTATTGTTGTTTGTCTCTAGGGGCTGCCATGTTCTCTCTGGCTTCTCCTATCCCTCAAATCATATCAATGCATGAAGTTTGATGGGAAGAAAGTTGTGAATGTCCATAATCGCATCTTCATACAACATGGCCAGCAGCTACCTACTGGTCCATAGCATGCATCAGCGCGTGAGTCACTTTTCTCATTGTCCTAAGCACTACTGAAAACATTACTCAAGCTTAATACATTTTATCACAGTTAAAATTATACACTTCCTTCCAGTAGTGCCCAGGACAGGGAGAAAGCTGGAGAAGGTACAGCAGTGTCCATTAATGAAGTAAACTGTGCTTATAAATTATATTTTCTAGCTAAATCCATTCTGTGTGCATGTGTATTCTTAATGTTAATTAATGATGAACTAAAATTTATGTTTAAGAGGAGTGCATACACTGGCCCTTTAAGGTTGTCACTGTTGAGGCCTCTCCTGACTCCTCCCTGTGCCTGGCTCAGGCGCAGACCCCTCACATCGACATGACTCATTCACACTGTTTCCTACCAGATGAGACAGTTTGCAACAACATTTCAATGTATCACACAAAG
The DNA here is from genome assembly GCA_027410445.1 of Discoglossus pictus. Taxonomy (NCBI): domain Eukaryota; kingdom Metazoa; phylum Chordata; class Amphibia; order Anura; family Alytidae; genus Discoglossus; species Discoglossus pictus. Next base: position 81,663,947 of record CM050173.1, on the reverse strand, counting down.
TATCTAAACCAATGGCTGTGTAGAGCAGCCACTCTAATTATTGGGTAGCTGCAGCTCTCTAGCCATGTAACCACACCCAGAATGAACATGAGTGCAAACAACTTTATGTTGTAATTAGAGAACAAACTGATCTACAGTGTGAGATCTTACACATAAAATCACCTCTACTTATTTAAAGGACCAGTGAACTATAAAAAAACATTTCTTTGAAATCTTTGAGTCGGACTCAGCAGAAAAAACATCATACAGCTAGTTTTAATTAGAAAAAAAAATGTAGATGCCTCTACTGGACCCTGGAGGATTTGACACAAAAGTTGTGTGTGTGTTTACATTTTTGGAGAAATATGATTGCATTCAATGGGGCAAGGTTCTTCAAAGTCCCTTTACATGTATCTAAGTACAAATAAATTGCCATAAAAAGGAACTAATGCCCAAATGCCTCCTCTTCCCCCACCAGCTGCCCTTACAGTAAGAATCACATGATGGTTTATTGGCCAATCACAGCTTATATCCCAGGATGCTTTTTTTTTCTCCATAGTGCTCAATATTACATGAGAGGAACAGAAACATCAGGACCCAATACTCAAACTCCTTGTAGGGCAACTTAGTGTGAGATAACAGCACTTCAACTTCATTCTGTACACTGATTTCTCTATTGTGTTAGATTCTTATTGCTTAAAGATAGAGTTCAATTAATTTGTTTTCATAGGAATCCCATTAAAAGGGACATGTAAGGTACCTGGATGTTATTAGGTATATATTATCCATATGCATTGGTTTACTTTTATGTACTTTATTTTACTAAGAAGTGCCTATAATGACTATTTTTACTGCCAAAAATCAAATTAAGTCCCTGTATGGGTCTGCCCTCTGTAGCTCATGAAGACACTTTGTCAGTCTATAGGGCCGGATGTGCAGTGTCTCCTTAACTAATCAGTGACAATCTCTGCAACATGCTGCTGTAATGTGGCCCCTGATAGGCTAGGACATGACACTGCACATCCAGTCCTACTGAATCTGTGTCTGCCTACACAGCAGAGGGTATACCCATACAGGGACTATTAGTCTGCATTTCTTAAAAAGATAAAGGTACATAAAGTTAATAGATATAAGGGGATATTATATACCTAGTAACATCCAGAAACCTTCCATCTCCCTTTAAGTAGGACAGCAAAAAAGTATTTTTGCAGTGAAGAGAGTATATAAGCATTTAGAGGGACCTTCCACACTATGGTCCCAACAGTTTCAATATATCTGCAGCTGAACTACAGATAAGATTCGGGGCTAACAATCCATTTGAATAGTGTAAACGCCATCATTGCAACATTTAAAATAGTTATAAAACAAAACTTTAAATGTGAAAAGTTTTTTACTTTTTACACATTTTCCGCTTGATTTTGACATCTCTACATAATGATGAAGAGCAGTATCCATGAGGTCAGAGTCCATTTAATCCATAACCTAATCCTATCTGGGAAACACCAGTCACACTAATTATACTCTACTATCCAGCAGTGAAGGGGTGTGTGGAAATTACTCACTCAGATTAAAGGGACACAGTGAAGGTCCAGTTATTGTGGATATTAAACATGCACAAATAAATACATTTAATTGTAACTGGTTCTTATTAATATTGAGCCTAAAAGTGTTAGATAAGTTTTAATGCATAAATTGTCAAAATGTCTTTATCTAGGGTCATGAATTAACTCACAGAGCATGTCTAGTCTGATGTCTTGAAAAAGAGCATGTCCAATAGGATAAAGAATAATAGCCGGAGAGACGTTTAATTGTTAAAGTATTATTCTTTTCCCCTTCTGGATCACTACCTAGTCACGGTGAAGGGGCATGTGAATTTCAATGAAGCTGTGAGCTATACCATGTAGGATCACTCAAGATGTGCAGGTCATTGCAGAGAGGTCAGACAATTTTTTTAATTTAAATTCTCAATGCTCCATAATATTTATATATAATTATGGGTCAAGCTTTCATGGGAAAGACATACCACTCCATAGCGCTGGTAATGTATGATTAAGTTTAATTTTGCTTTTTCGGTGTCCCCTGTTCATATATTCGGAGAGGGGGATTTGTCCCACCCATCCCCCCAGTTCCTACTCCCCTGGATTGTGGGATAATAAAGATTATTACATTATATATATATATATATATATATATATATATATATATATATATATATATCACATATTATAATTGTCTAACTACGATTCGTCGTCACGCTGCGTTGCGTAGTGCGTACGACTTAGCGATGAGCGCCGCAGGCGCTCATCGCCCGGCAAGCCTCGCACAGCGAGGCGAGCCGTTAAATTGTAGCACTTTGGCAATGAGCGCCGCAGGCGAGCCGTTAAACCGTAGCACTTAGAAAAAAAATATGAGGTGAAAAAAAAATACGAGATAAGCGGCGGAACAAAAACAGTAAAAAAACCAAACACTAAATACACACTAAAAAATAAAACAAAGGTCACTTACAGCATGGGGAACCAGGCAGGACGTCTGGAAGTGAGTTGGAACTCCAATTTACATCGATTTAGCCGAGTTACAAAGATCGAAAATCGGCTAAGCGAGAAAAAAATGGCCAGCGAAAAAAATGAAAACGAGGCTATACTACTACGAACTGCGTAAAACACAGCCACAGACGTATGTGTTTGAAAAACAACGAGATAAAGGATGCGGATTAACCGCGCAATGAGTAAAAAGACAGTAGCGAGTACATTTTACGAAACACAATTACAGATTTACGCATTAACACAGATTTAACGACTTTGTCTCGCGCAACATCGGATTTCCCGCCTAAACCAACGCATTTGATGTGAAATATAAGTTGCAAGTTACAAAAAAAAAAATTAAAAAAAAAAAAAATTAAAAAAAAAAAAATTTGTATTTATTTTAAGAAAAAAAAAAGGGACAAATGGAGCGTCATGTTGTGTGGCAAACACATTTCACTACATTTAATTTTTATTGACCGTCATTCGACCGTTTGACCATATTTACTGTTAAACCGTAGTACTTTAGCGGGCTGAGCGATGAGCGCCGCAGGCGATCATTGCCCGGCGAGCCTCGCACAGCGAGACGAGCCGTTAAACCGTAGTACTTTGGCAATGAGCGCGGCAGAAAAAATGCCGCACGAACAAAACGAAAACCAGGCGACAGCACTATAACCACGGAAAACACGTACCGATAATCCGCTAAGACGCATACCACACATTATCCGCCATTTTAGGATAATGCGGAACTACACAGCTACGTTAACGGTTTTGGGCCGCGCACGCACACTATTACACTGCACACGTTCATCACGCTTACACAGCAGCTCCACACCACTAATGCTGCAGCAACATCAACACAGATTGCCAGCTCTTCAACACAATGCATAAAAATACGTACATTCATTTATTAATTTGATTTCTATATTTCAGTAGTACACAGAAAACAACATTAGCTACCTTACAATTCCATATGTATATTAATAACTAAACAACTTTTAAAACATACACATCTCATTGCCGTCATTTTTTGACGGGCAATACGCTAGTATATATATATATATATATATATATACACACATACACACACAGCAACCTGCCAAATATTTCTATTAGTCTTAGCAGGCATCATCCTTGAAAAAAAGAAAGACTAATGAAAGGAATTCAATTAAACAGTATTGTCAGCACATTGGGTTAAAGAGACAGGCGTGGCAGGCTGAAAACATGGAAGCTTATTCTAAGTAAGGGTAGTACAGACATGGAGCATCCCCCCAGTGGGGTACAAGTCTGGGGACGTTATAAATAAGGATATAAAAGTGAATCTACAGGGAGGGCCCAAGACTATGGCCCTCATTCAATTGCGATTTGGCCAATTGAATAGTGCTCTAAATAAGTACATAACATATATTTTTTACATAAGTTTTTAGTTCGTGAAAACCTTGCTTTTAGATAGATGCTTACTAAGTAAAAACTTACTTAAAAAATATGTTATGTGCTTATTTAGACCCCTATTCAATTGGCCAAAATAGCAATTGAATGAGGGCCTATGTATGTAGTCTTACTGCTGTATAGCGCTATGTAATATGTCGGTATGTTATAAATACATGATAATAATAATCACAGAGAAAGATTGAGCAGTTTCGCTTTACAGCATTATGGAAGCTTCCTGGGCGTTACTAGATATATAATATCACTGTGTATCTATTTACTGTTATGTACTTTATTTTATTAAGAAGTGTGTATAAGCGCTGTTTTACTATCAGGGATCATGTCTCCGCAGCATGTTACTGAGAGATGGTCACTGATTGGTTAGTATGAGACAGCACAGGAAGTACAGCAGAGCACGTGTCTTAGTGAGCTGCAGAGGGCAGACTCATACAGGATACATTTATTTGATTTTAGGAAGTAAAACAGAGCTTATAAACACTTCTTAATAAAATAAATATATACACAGGGATATTATGTACTCTACCTCAAAAAAATCCAGGAACTTTCCATATCCCTTTAGCTTTTGCCAAGTAAATAAAATAAAAACATATTACAAATCCTCTTTGTTTATTTTCTAAAACACAATGTTTCAACATAATTTTAAAACAGAAAATAGTAATTATGTAATTTAATAAAAATATGTTGTCCGATTAATTCATGTGACATAATGAAAGTTTTACACATACAATATTGGAAATTTCAATTTTTATTATCATAGGAGTGAACAAACATATCTAACACTTAGGAGCCAGAAAGGCTGTTTTAGAAGACAATCTTTCATAGAGATACATTATACTTTGGAAAAAATATTAAGCAGCCACAAATACAAATTTTAGGGTTCTTGGGAAATTGTAATCGCTTTAGGATCTATCCTGTTATGTACACGCACAAGAAGTCTCCTGGTGCCGGGCGCGCTCACGTCCCAACGTACTCCTTAAACCCCTAACGCCCTACTGCAGTTATCAGCCCTAACCCTAACCCCCTATACCCTTGCCGGTCCTAACCATAACCCCCTAACCTCCTACACCCCTTGCCAGCCCTAACCATATCCTCCTACACCAGTTACCGGCCCTAAACCTAAATCCCTAATCCTAAACCTATACAACCCTTACCGGCCCTAAACCTAACCCTCTTAGCCTAACCCTAATCCCCTAAAAGTAAGTTCCTAAGCCACTAACAGGCCACTTAGAGACAGCTACATAGGGACGTAGGCACATAACAGGATAGGTCCCCGCTTTAATAGTAAGGGAAACAAAATCCCTTATTTAATATGTGCCCCATCCAGCACTGTGCCCTAGGCAGCTGCCTGTATTACCTGTTAGGTAACCTGAGATTCTACTCAATACATGAGAGGACAAAGTAGTTTATATCCCTATAGAAGTTATATATATAGACATATATATGCTGAGCACATTATGGCTGCTCTCTCCATCTCCCAAACTAATACATATTCCAGCTATAAATAAGAAAACTTTCATTTAAATATAATGAATAAACATGCCAGAAACACCATAGAACAGGAACAAAGCTGCCACATTCCAGCAGTATTGTAGTTTCTGTTTTGGAAACAGTAAACAAATAATAACAATTTAAATTGATAAATTTTTAAAAGCCATAAATATACCACAGAACTTAACAGATAACAAACAATGCCTCCTGCCCCCTCCCTCCCTGCAGTTGGGGGTCTGTTCCAAGCTCTCCCTTTCTCCTCCCTTCCCCCTCTGTTGTGAGTTCCCTCCATGTGGCTGCTCTGCAGCTGTTGTTGTTGTTACCCCCAGTAACCCCAAGCCTTGTTGCCCCTCTTACCTGGGGGTCTGCAGCAGTTGCCCTCCCCTCACACTCCCGGCTGGGTATTTCTGGTCTGGCAGGTCGTCTTTCTCTGTCTGGACAAGTAAAGCTCCGGGTCTGGGTGTGGAAGGGCTGAGAGTTTCCTACACTCCCTTCAGAAACTACATGCAAAACAAGGAGAGGGGGCAGGGGCGCCCTCTGGTGGATACCACGTAGTACTGCTGCACTTGGCTATACATAACAGAAACAGATGTACTGTGTAATGAAAATACCTCTAGTTTCTTTAAAATGCAGGGAAGTCATATATATATATATATATATATATATATATATATATATATATATATATATATATATATATATATACTAGCGTATTGCCCGTCAAAAAATGACGGCAATGAGATGTGTATGTTTGGAAAGTTGTTTAGTTATTAATATATATATATAGAATTGTAAGGTAGCTAATGTTGTTTTGTGTGTACTACTGAAATATATAATGCAAATTAATAAATGAATATACTTTACCTATTTTTATGCATTGTGTTGAAGAGCTGGCAATCTGTTTTGATGTTGCTGCAGCATTAGTGGTGTGGAGGTGCTGTGTAAGCGTGATGAACGTGTGCAGTGTAATAGTGTGCGTGCGCGAGCCGAAACCATTAACATAGCTGTGTACTTCCGCATTATCGTAAAATGGCGGGTAATGTGGGGTATGCGTCTTTGCGGATCATCCGTACGTCGTTTAATGGCGGTTAATGTGTGGTATGCGTCTTAGCGGATTATCCGTACGTATTTTCCATGATTATAGTGCTGTAGCCTCGTTTTCGTTTTGTTCGTCCGCCATTTTTTCTGTCGCGTTGAGAATTTTTTAGTGTCTAAATTTTGTTATTTTGAGGTAAATCAAGGTGTAAGTTGCTTTTTTGAGGTCGTGGATGCTCCCTCTTGCTGTTGGTAAGGTTTTTATGTATGTGGTGTGTGTATTTATTGTGTTTTGGTTTTTTTTGATGTTCGCGAGTTTTGCTACGTTTTAACGGCTCGCCTGCAATGAGCGCCTGTGGCGCTCATTGCCAAAGTGCTCTGTATTAACGGCTCGCCTCCCTATGCGAGGCTCGCCTGCAATGAGCGCCTGTGGCGCTCATTGCCAAAGTGCTACGGTTTAACGGCTCGCCTCGCTGTGCGATGCTCACCGGGCGATGAGCGCCTTTGGCGCTCGTCGCTAAGCCCGCTAAAGTACTACGGTTTAACGGCTCGCCAGGCGATGAACGCCTGCGGCGCTCATCGCTAAGCCCGCTAAATTGTACGGACCACGTAAACAGCGTGACGACGACTCGTAGCAGGACAATTATAATATGTGATCTATATTCCATGACAATCATTTAGTGTATGGTGAGCACTAGAGTGAGAAAGTATCGAGTACAGAAAACAAATTTATTTTATATATATATATATATCACATATTATAATTGTCTAACTACGAATCGTCGTCACGCTGGATTGCGTAGTGCGTACGACTTAGCGATGAGCGGCGCAGGCGCTCATCGCCCGGCTCGCCTCATTGCAGGCGAGCCTCGCGTAGCGAGGCGAGCCGTTACATTGTAGCACTTTGGCAATGAGCGCCACAGGCGCTCATTGCAGGCGAGCCTCGCGTAGCGAGGCGAGCCGTTACATCGTACCACTTTGGCAATGAGCGCGTTACATCGTAGCACTTTGGCAATGAGCGCCGCAGGCGCTCATTGCAGGCAAGCCTCGCATAGCGAGGCGAGCCGTTAAACCGTAGCACTTAGAAAAAAAATAAGAGGTGAAAAAAATTACGAGATAAGTGGCGGAACAAAAACAGTAAAAAAAACACTAAATACACAGTAAAAAATAAAACAAAGGTCACTTACAGCATGGGGAACCAGGCAGGACGTCTGGAAGTGAGTTGGAACTGAAATTTAGATCGATTTAGCCGAGTTACAAAGATCGAAAATCGGCTAAGCAAGGAAAAAATGGCCGCCGCAAAAAATGGAAACGAGGCTATACTACTACGAACTGCGTAAAACACAGCCACAGACGTATGTGTTTGAAAAACAACGAGATAAAGGATGCGGATTAACCGCGCAATGAGTAAAAAGACAGTAGTGAGTACATTTTACGAAACAATATTACCGATTTACGCATTAACACAGATTTCCCGCCTTTGGCTCACGCAACTGCGGATTTCCCGACGAAAACTATGAATTTGTCTCGCGCACAAACCCTATATATAGGGCACATTTCACACATGACTGACACTTTCTCCTCAGGTGATGACAGTCTGACTGGATGTTTTCTGATGCCGGGAAATCGCAAGAGATTGTTAGCTCTTCAGTATACTGCTTCAGCATTATTACATTAAAAAAGGTAAATATATATTATTTATAATTATTAAATAATAAATTGGTACTTAATTAAAAAATAATAGATAAGAAATTTAATTAATAGAAAATTAATATTGTGCTTACCTGTGTGAAACAATTGTTAATAACATTCATAATGTACATTAATTAATTAATTATTAATATCAAAATTAAGAATGTCAATAAAAAAAAACATATTTATTAATTAATTATTAATGTACATTAATTTAACAATTATTTTGTTATATGTCGTGATTACCTGTGTGAAACTATTGTTAATAACATTCATAATGTACATTAATTAATTAGGAACACATTGATTCATTAATTATTAATGTACATTAATTTAAGAACTATTTTGGGATATGTCGTGATTACCTGTGGGTAAGAATTGTAAATAACATTCCTAATGTATCATTACTAATCATTAATATTAAAAAAGGTTAACGTTTAAGAATGTGCATAAAAAATGGAACACGTTGATTAATTAATTATTAATCTTTGTACATTATTTAAATAATTCAGTTCTTATATATTTTGTATACCACTCTAAAAAAAATAAAGGGAATATGGTTATGTGTTGATGTTATATTTAGTCAGACATTAATTTAATATTAATACACATTCATTGATTCTTATTTAAAGACTAACAGTAATATTGAGTGTATGTTTATAATCTATGCTTTCATATGTGTGTTCATGTTGATTTATTGATATATTTATTTCATGTTTTTAATCTATGCAAAAATAGGTATGTTAAGACTCATTGATTAATACAGATGAAGTTACATATTATACATTAATTTTACTATTTTTTATAATTGCAGTGAATTCTACGTGAATGATCAGAGATAGTGACGTTTGCACAAATTGAACATCATAAGGATAATTTGGACAGGTATAGAATTTTAATCATATTACTATGGCAAAATATTAGAAAAGATGATGTTTTTAATGTAGACAAATATATGTATGTTGATGTTCATTTAATGATATTGATGAAGCAAAAGTTTAAAAATATTATCTATTTGATTTTACAGTTTATTCGGATCTGCAAGGGAATAAACAGACAGTGTGACGTTTGCAGCCTTTGAACAACATCAACATCATCTTCACAGGTATAAAATGTTATTTTGTAGTGACGCATAGAAAAAGGCTATATGTATTATATATTTGGTGAAAATTTACATTGATTGAAAATGGATAGTACTTTTTGAGTCATTAATTTATGATATTTAGTTAAAACTTTAAAAAGTTGAAAAGACAATACTAAGTAATAATAATATTTAAAGAAAAGAAGAAGCTTACAACACTTGCAAAAAAAAAAAAGGATGGTATGCTGTGAATTCAATCAAGAAGGAATGTCATTGAAAGATTAGTAATATAAAGATGGATATGTGCAGCTATTTCCAATTTCATATATGTCAATAAAATACTTTGAAAAATGGTTTCATTTCTTTCAGACTAAAGTGCAACAATTGAAAATGTTTTATTAGTTTATTCATCTACTTTAATCTAAAAGTACAAATCGGAAAAAAAATGTATATAAAACAAAGAACAAACAATATTTACATCTCTATTTAAAATTACAGATTAAAATGGCGGACAATGGAGAAGACAAAATTGAACGCAAAAGAAGATTGGCAAGGGAAAGGAAGCAAAGGTGGAGAGATGCTCAGACACCGGAAACTTCACAACGCTTGCGAGAAGAAGATCGACACAGACTTTTAAATAAAAGAAAGACGTGTAAGAAAGCCGCAAGTGAGTGTGTTGGGGCTTCCAAGAAACGTAAAAGTAAACAAAAACATCTCTGTGAACCATTGTCCAATGACTCTATTTTGCATAATGACTTTCATGTAGAAACACAAGAAAAAAATGTACATATAGAAAGTGGGTCTGATATTTATGTTGAAGAAATGCATGATAATGTGTTTACTACTGCAGTACAAGTAGATACTCATTATTGTGGGTTACTTAATGTGGTTTGTCAGTTTTGTGGGGCCTATCATTTTATAAAGGAAAGACCTACTGATGGAAATTTCATTAGTTGCTGTCAGAAAGGAAAGGTGAAACTTCCACTAAGACACCCATTTCCATATTATTTAGAATGCATTATGAGTGATCCACATTTCCAAATTATAATAATTTCAAACAAAACATAAGGTCTTATAACAGTGCAATTTCATTTGCTTTAATGGGTGCAACATTAGCAGAAAATGTACCAGGACATGGTCCTTATTGTTTCAGAGTTCAAGGTCAAATATACCACCGAACTTCACATTTACACGCACAAGAAGGACAGCAAAGGAAATTTGCACAGTTATATGTCTTAGATACGATGGAAGCTGTGGAACAAAGAATGACACGTCCAGAAAATAGACAGTGTTTGCGCATAGTCTTTGAACAGCTTGAAAAAATTATGGAAAAAAAACCATATAGTCAAGCATACAAACAATTAGCACAGCTTGAAAAAGAACAACAGGAACATGCTCAAAGACATCAATTGCCTACACCAAGAGTCAATATGGTGTTAAAAAGAGATCGCAACACTGATCAAAGAAGATATAATTTACCTACTGTAAACAAGGTTGCCATGGTGTTTAAAAATGAAGATGGTGAACCACCTTTTCAGCGTGATATTAGAATATATCCACACAATGAAGAACAACCATTTATCAACATTAATATATTAAGCTGTAATTTAGATCCAATGACATATCCCATTTTCTTTCCAAATGGGGAACCAGGATGGGAACCAAAATTACAATTGGAAAGTTATCCCAATACTAAACTTCGTATTAGATCTAATATTTCCATGCTGGAATATAAAGTGGCACAAACTGCTATCCGTGATTGTTTTAATCCTATTTTACATGGAGGAAAACTCACTCAACAATGGATTATTGATTCATATTTACAAGTTGAAGCCAATAATCTAAATTTTATTAAATATCAACAAAATAAATTATGAGTAGAACAGTATTGTGGATTAATGGATTATGTGGCAGATTTAGCTTCCAACAGAGACATTCCAGCTGGAAGAGCAATTATTTTGCCATCCTCTTTCCAAGGATCTCCTCGCAATATGCGAGAAAGGTATAATGATGTCATGGCTATTGTTACAAAATTTGGAAAACCAGATTTATTTATTACATTCACGTGTAATCCACAATGGCCAGAGATCAAGGAAAATTAGAATCTGGGACAAACTACTTCTGACCGACCAGATTTAGTGGCAAGAGTATTTAAAATCAAACTCAATTCATTAATTCATGATATCACTAAAGCACACTTATTTGGACAATGTGTGGCTTTTGTTTACACCATTGAATTTCAAAAAAGGGGATTGCCACATGCTTACATACTTTTAATACTGCAGGAAAAAGACAAGTTAAACACTGCAGAGAGAGTGGATTCAGTAATTTGTGCACAATTGCCAGACCAAGAAAAATATAAAAAACTTTGGGAGATTGTTACACATAGAATGATTCATGGCCCATGTGGAGAAATGAATCCGAATTCACCATGTATGGAAAATAAAAAATGTACTAAAGAATTTCCAAAACAATTTCAACTGGAAACTTATGCAAATTGTGATGGATATCCTTTGTATAAAAGAACACAAGGACAAACAGCTATTATCCGTGGCCAAAAGGTTGATAATAGATTTGTCGTTCCATACAATCCACATTTGCTCATTAAGTACAATGCACACATCAATGTGGAAGCTTGCACTTCAATTAAATCAATTAAGTATGTGTATTAATATATATACAAAGGATATGATGCAGCTACTGTTGTTGTACAAGGTGTTGGAAATGAAAACGAAAATCCAATTTTACATGATGAACTATCAAATTATTTAGATGCTCGGTATGTGAGTGCTCCTGAAGCAATGTGGCGCCTTTTGAAATTTGAGATGCATGATCGGTCACATGCTATCTATCGTTTAGCTGTACATTTGCCTCAAAGTCAGTTGGTTTGCTTTACTCAAGGAAATGAAAGATCTGCATTATATCAAAGTGAAGACAGAGATACTACGCTTACTGCGTGTTTTAAATTAAACTGTCAGGATACGGAGGCCAGACAATTTGTATACATAGAGATACCATATCACTATGTATTTGTAAATGGTCTATGGCGACAACGAAGAAGAGATACTCATAAAATCATACCACGCATTTATACCGTCAGTCCAAGGGATATTGAACGTTTCAGCTTAAGATTACTTCTGCTACATGTTCCCGGTGCACAGAGTTTTGAGCATTTACGTACAGTGAATGACATAGTTTATGATACATTCCTATTAGTTGCAAGACATCAAAATTTCATAGCTGATGATACAGAATGAAAGAGATGTCTGGAAGAAGCAGCACTATGTCAAATGCCTAAGCAAATGAGACAACAATTTGCATTCATTTGTATATTTTGCAATGTACCTGATGCTTTCACTTTGTGGGAAACATTTCAATTAAACATGTCAGAAGATTTCTTGAAACGTTACAGAGAACCAATAGCTCTGTTAAAAACATTGATGGAAATCCAAGAAATATTGTTGGCTCATGGATTAAATTGTGCAAGTTTTAATTTACCTGATCCAGGACTTATAGATGACATCAATTTTGATGATTATGACACTGAGGTTCAAAAACAAAAAACCCAAGAAAAACTGGCAACTTTAAATACTTTACAGTTAGAAGCATTTCATGCCATCACAAATGCTACAGATGATGAAATGGTCAAAGACCGGTATTTCTATCTAGACGGACCAGGTGGATCAGGAAAAACTTATCTGTACAATTGTTTGATGAGTTATATTCAATCACAGGCTCAGATAGCTATGCCATTTGCAACAACTGGTGTTAAAAAGAGATCGCAACACTGATCAAAGAAGATATAATTTACCTACTGTAAACAAGGTTGCCATGGTGTTTAAAAATGAAGATGGTGAACCACCTTTTCAGCGTGATATTAGAATATATCCACACAATGAAGAACAACCATTTATCAACATTAATATATTAAGCTGTAATTTAGATCCAATGACATATCCCATTTTCTTTCCAAATGGGGAACCAGGATGGGAACCAAAATTACAATTGGAAAGTTATCCCAATACTAAACTTCGTATTAGATCTAATATTTCCATGCTGGAATATAAAGTGGCACAAACTGCTATCCGTGATTGTTTTAATCCTATTTTACATGGAGGAAAACTCACTCAACAATGGATTATTGATTCATATTTACAAGTTGAAGCCAATAATCTAAATTTTATTAAATATCAACAAAATAAATTACGAGTAGAACAGTATTGTGGATTAATGGATTATGTGGCAGATTTAGCTTCCAACAGAGACATTCCAGCTGGAAGAGCAATTTTTTTTGCCATCCTCTTTCCAAGGATCTCCTCGCAATATGCGAGAAAAGTATAATGATGTCATGGCTATTGTTACAAAACTTATAGATGACATCAATTTTGATGATTATGACACTGAGGTTCAAAAACAAAAAACCCAAGAAAAACTGGCAACTTTAAATACTTTACAGTTAGAAGCATTTCATGCCATCACAAATGCTACAGATGATGAAATGGTCAAAGACCGGTATTTCTATCTAGACGGACCAGGTGGATCAGGAAAAACTTATCTGTACAATTGTTTGATGAGTTATATTCGATCACAGGGTCAGATAGCTATGCCATTTGCAACAACTGGAATTGCTGCACTTTTGTTAGATGGTGGTAGAACTGTGCATAGTGGATTTAAGCTGCCAGTTCCCATTTTGGAAACATCAGTGTCAGATATTCGACTCAATTCCATACAAGCAAAAAAATTCAAACTAACTAAACTAATTATCATAGATGACGCAACAATGATGTCATGTCATGCACTGCAATGTATTGACAGATTCTTAAAAGAAGTAATGGATAATAAGTTGCCATTTGGTGGAAAGGTGATTCTGTTAGGAGGCGATTTTAGGCAAACATTACCTGTTGTGCCACACAGAAATAGAACAGAGATCATTGAAACATGTATCAAAAACCAGTAAACTGTGGCAAATATTTACACATCTCAAATTAGAATTAAATATGAGATCTGAAGGCCAAAATTAATTCAATGACTGGCTCATTAAAATCGGAGATGGAAAACATCCAGAAATACAGCATTTACCAAATGATACCATTGAAATTCCATCAGAAATGGTTTGCAATGAATCACTCATATCAGCCATATTTCTAAACACTCTTAATAATGATGATTACGCAGACATTGCAAACAAAGTAATATTAACATCAAAAAATATCGATGCCTTGAATGTAAATAACGACATTTTAAAATACATCAATGCACCACAAAAGAATTATTACAGTGCAGATTCTATTCTGTCAGATGATAAAGACAGTGAATCGAATTTTAGTATCGAATTTATTAATTCGTTAACACCATCTGGAATGCCCCCACATATTTTACAATTGAAAAAAGGCGCAATTGTTATGTTTTTGCGAAATATGAATAAAAAAAAAGGACTTTGTAATGGGACCCGATTAATTGTGCATGAGTTAAAAGATCATTTTATACATGCAGAAATTATAACTGGTACCCATAAAGGTGAACGAGTTTTTATACCAAGAATTGATTTAGCTCCAAGTGAGAGTGGTTTGCCCTTTGTCCTTCAACGGAGACAATTTCCAGTTATAATGGCATTTGCTATGACCATCAATAAATCCCAAGGACAAACTTTTAAGTCAGTTGGGATTTTTTTAAAGGAACCAGTTTTTGCACGTGGACAACTCTATGTGGCTTTTTCAAGGTGCACTAATCCAAAAGAAATTAAAGTGCATGTTGAAGAAAATGAAACTCAGGGTCATTTATTGGACAATGGATGTGTTTACCCCAAAAACATTGTCTACTATGAGGTGTTGGAAAGATAGAGGACAATGGTTTCATTTTAATGCCAACATTTTATGGGACTCAATATGATTGCACAAAAAAAAAACATTTCACATAAAACATCCAAAGAATAAACAGTAAAATATCCTTAAACCGATTGGAATGGGTTTAAAGTTTTATATTTACATGATTGGCCCCACAAAACAATTAACTGAGTTTTTCAAGTTTATAACAGTTAAATGTTATTGTTTGATGTTAAAATTTCAGATGTTAAATATGTGTTTTTGGAATTTTGAAAAAAGTTTGGTCAATATATATGTGGTATAGTCAAATATGTATTGTTAGTATAAAGTTTAACTATTTTAAGAATAATTGGAAATGTATTATTTAAAGACAAAGTATTGATTCAGGGAGAAATCCGATCACCAGTTAATGGGGTCAGGAAGGAATTAATTTTTTCCCCTCTTTGATACAATTGGACAAGTTTCAATAGAGGGTTTTTATTGTTTGCCTTCCTCTGGATTCAATGCTAATTTAGTTTAACAAGAGTTTAACAAATATGTTACAAATGATAAAAAGCATGTTATTGTTAAAACAATTTACTTACTCTAAGTTAATATAGTCCGCAGTTACTCAGTGATAAATATGTATTGAAAAGTGTTAGTATTGTTAACAAAATGTTGAACGAATGTTTCATATACAAGTTGCATGTTACAAAGTTTAATGTTTGTGAAATATAAGTTGAAAGTTAAAAAAATAAAAAGTTAAAATAAATAATGTGTTTTTATTTTTAGAAAAAAAAAAAAGTGAATAAATGTAGGTGACTCATTTTGTGTTGCAAACAAATTTTACAACCTTTAATTTGTATTGACCGTCATTTTTTGACAGGCAAGTCGCTAGTATATATATATATATAACGTTTGTGTTCACATTTGAATGTCTTCAAAATGGCTTCCTTTTAGACTATGCCTGTTGTATTACACAACTTTTATGCAAAGCTATGGTTATACACAAGCTGAGAATCCACAGACAGCCGTTTCAAGATTACTGCCTATCATTTTAGAGTGATAGAATCCTCGGCCCTTTCCCTCTACAATATCGGTAGATCTGACAGCTGCAGTTCCGCCTCCGGCTGAGAGATGGCACTGCCAATTTTAGCATATAAGGCGTGCCGACAGAAGAGGGCTTGGAGGGCCGAGTGCCCGCGCCGAACATATCGATGGCCTCGCTGTCGATTCAGCCCGTCGAGTTAGAACTTGATGGTGCCTGAAAACTCACAGCACCCTCTGGCGCATGGCACCTGTAACTGCAACTGTCAGTGCTGCAAAAGAAATGCGCAGGCAAAAAGGGATAGATCCGGATCCTCCACCATACAGCAGTACAGTAAATAAATAGTACATTTGTGTTCACATCTGAATGTTATATATATATATATATATATAGCAAGCTAGTGAATCGAGGGCCCTGGTGCAAAAATAATTTTGCCTTCTCCCATTGCAAACTTTTATTTTAGTTGGTTTCCATCCGCTGCAAACATTAACATATCAATATATATATGCATACTATACATGCTGTATTATATATATGTGTATATATAGTTTCAGTAGTGTAGGGCCCAATCAGGCCAATTAGGCAGCCGGCCAGGGGCGCATCCCTGTGAGGGGCACCACTAATTTAAAAAAATGGTTTCTGACTTTAAAAAACTGAAATTTTGCAGTTTATAGACTGGCTACTAGGGGGTAACCATCTAGAACAAGAGAGTTACAACAGGAAAGGGGACTTACACACACAGAAAAGTCAAAAATGGGTTTGTGCATAAATTGCATACTCACTTGCAGGTTCTCCTCCACTTCACTGCCTAGGGGCTCCAAAAAGGTAGATGTAGCCCTGTCATTACCCATCCTCCAGCCCTCACTTCTCTCAGCTTCTCTCTCTCCCCTCCTTCTCCTCCTCTCTCACTCCATTCTCACACATTTTCTACATCCTCTCACTCATACTCTCCCCCTCTCTTCTCCCTCCCCTGTCACATTTCCTCCCACCTGTGCTCTCCATCCCCCAATCTTGTGAGTTAGGCCTCAATTGGTGCCTGTCTCTTTCTCCCCTGCAACACATATATAATCTTTTACTGCTTATACACGTACGCTGCAGAACAGTCACATCCCTGCCTTTATCTACACATATATCCTCTTATTATCCTCTCTCTCTCTCTCTCTCTCTCTCTCTCTCTCTCTCTCTCTCTCTCTCTCTCTCTCTCTCTATATATATATATATATATATATATATATATAATATATATATATATATATATATATATATATATATATATATATATATATATATTATATATATATATATATATATATATATATATATATATATATATATATATATATATGAAGAGACACACTCCTGAATATGTTCTATACACCCATATACTGCAGAACAGACACCTCCCTATTTTTCATTATAATTATTTGAAGTTTACCTTAGAATACAGAAACATGCAATAAGTGGTATATTAACTTAGTAAATACAATTATTAAATATGATTGCTTTTATTTTTTAATTTATGAAAATAAGCATTACATTTAACAACCATTAATTTAGTAACTTAGTAAATAAACACTCAATGGGCTCATCGTTTATAAATTAAACATTAGATATTATCAATCATTAATTAGTAAATTAATGGTAATTATACAAACATATAACATATTTCTTAAACTAACATAGGAAATAAGCATCACATATAATAACCACTTATAGTAATACATAGAGTGTTTATTTAGCATAAATGCACGTTTGTATATTTTGCACCTCTGCATCTTTTTGGCATCTTATGCCACCTAGTGTCATTTTTATTGCATTGCAGTGATGACATCACTATGACTTGCCACCTTTAACAGCATTTTAAAGAGAAACTGACCCTAGAAATTTACATAAACCACTTCGACACCTCATCTCCAAAGGGTGTTGGGTCATTTTTCTTAACCTATTGTTTTTCTTCAGGCAGGTGGCGTGTGAGCAGGACTGTCAATGGGATGGCCCTGTGAGGCGTGCCCCATGCTGGAAGTCATTTATATTATGTGCTGAGATATTTGTCATCGGTGAAGGAAGAACAGAGATCGTAGAAATAGTCTGTTGGGTTCGAAAATGAGATGGGCCCTAGGATGCCTTACCGACAGTTTTGATCAATTAGATCAAGTGCATTGATATTAATACAATTACTCAACCCCATCTTCTCTGTCCTCTTATTCATGTTATTCCACTTATTTTCTTCAATAACAAATATAGCCTTCAAGTTAGCCCTTTCATTCTTACTAAACTGTCAGGCTAGCCTTACACATATACTTATATCTTTGAATTCCTTTACTGTACCTGTCTATACCACTTTGCTGGAAAGCCAACTCTCAGTCCTGATGGTAAATGTAGCTGGGAAAAATGTCAGTTGGGGAATATTTCTGCCCTGGTGATTGTATGAGGTCACGTGACTTTGGCTGAGCCCCTGCAGAAGTGACTGCTGAGTCCTTATTGTAAATAGGAATTTGGAAAAATGCCAGTTGGTGAATGCTTCTGCCCGGGTGAATGGTATGAGGCCCGGTGACACTGGCTGAACCCATGCAGAAGTGACTTCTCAGCTCTGATGGTAATTGGAGCTGGGAAAAATTTCAGTTGGTGAATTCTTCTGCCCAGGTGGAGGGTCATTGACATTGGCTAAGACCCTGCAGAAGTGACTGCATCTTTCATTTTTATATAATTAAGTATATTTTTCATAGTAGTTGCCATGATTGAATTTTGGCTGGGCTCCCCTGAACCCCACAAACAACTCTGTTATTTGGGACCATAACACATGGGTTGCTAATATCAAAGGATATTACAATGGACTTGAGACTTGTTTTAAGGACTGTAATATGTAATATAATGTTGGCCACACTAATGAATGATTGGATTGCTATGTGATGTGATATTCAGCATTTGTTGCTTATAAGTGGCAGAAATTGTTTATACTATATTATATTCTGAAGTATAATGCCTTTAAATGAAATTCCACACAAGCCCCCTCCCTAGTATCGTAAGTGGAATACAAGCCAGATAATTTCACAGAACTCCCATGTGTGATCAAAGCATAGTCCTGAAGTTTGAAGTGACCTAGCAAGAAAACCCCTAGCCCTGATGTATCTGGAAACCAGGGAGGGGGGTTGATAGCCCTAGTAACAGGGTGGGGAGGTCACAGTGAGACTCCTCATCCAGGGAGGGGGGTGATAAGTGTGGCGATCTGTACTTTAAAAAAAAACTATGTCTCTCAAAACTAAAGTTAGTCTGTCTGGTACACTAATCAGTAATGTACGGTTATTTCTTGTATTATGCGCTATCCTAATTAATGGGATTAAGTACTAGTTGGTAGTGACTGGTCTGAGCTTGTAAGCCTGATTGTCATGACCCAGAGATGAGGGGTCCAAGTGCACCCATAACTCCCCTGCTTTAGTTGTGTTTAATCTCACAGAAAATCAGGAAACCACAAGTACAGGCTCTTACTAGCTTATTAAAAATATTAATCAACTAGCGAATTGCCCGTCAAAAAATGACGGCAATGAAATTGTAAGGTAGCTAATGTTGTTTGGTGTATAATAATGAAATATGTAATACATTACTAAATGAATATACTGTACCTATTTTGAAGAATTGTGATGAAGAGCTGGCAATCTGTGTTGATGTTGCTGCAGCATTAGTGGTGTGGAGCTGCTGTGGAAGCATGCTGAATGTGTGCACTGTGTGGTATGAATATCCGTAGGTCGTTTGTTGCGTTTTGCGAGTTTGTTGTGGTGTTTTGCGAGTTTCTTGTGGTGTTTTGCGAGCTTAGAGTGCTGTAGCCTCGTTTTCGTTTTGTTCGGCGGCCATTTTTTCTCTCGCTTAGATTTTTTTTTAGTCTCTAAACTGTTTTATTTCGAGTAAAATCGAGGTGTAAGTTGTATTTTTGAGGTCCTGGGTGCTCCCTCTTGGTGTAGGTAAGGTTTTTATGTATGTGCTGTGTGTATGTATTGTGTTTTACATTTTGTAATGTTCGCGAGTTGCGTCCGAGTGTTGCGAGGCCGTAATGTGTGTGAACGTGTGTCGTATGTTGTTTGCGAGTGTCGTAATGTGTGTGTCGTGCTGTTTGGTTTGTGACGTGAAATTTGCGAGGGTCGCAGTTGCTGGCATGGAGCGCCTTCGGCGCTCCATGCCAGCAACTGCGGCCCTCGCTTTGCGAGCTCCTCAGGTGCTGGCATGGAGCGCCTACGGCGCTCCATGCCAGCAACTGAGACCCTCGGCCACTGCCCTCGCTTTGCGAGGGCCTTGGCTCGCTGCGCGAGCCGCGGCCCTCGCTAAGCGAGCCCGCAGCGTTAGCAACAACTCGTACGCTCACAACTATATATGTGATTTCCCTATCTTTTTATGTAGGATAGCCCATCATTCAAGAAGCACACCACTGATTAGTGCAGAGTCAGACTGAGACTTTATTCTCCTTACACAGATATTTTAAAACAGCACAAAATAATTCTATCTACATTCCCCTCTCATCATTCCCCTACCTGTATGAGGGGTCTGGTTTCTTACTGTGACACCAGAGCATTGGTTATCTTGTTAGGTCATCCCAAACTTTGTGATCACACATGGAAGTTCTGTGAAGTTTTCGGACTCTGGTGGATTTCCATTCAGAGGCCTAAGACATCAGAATTTCATAAAGTATAAACCATTTCTGTCCCTACTAGCAACACATGGTGCATATCACATCACATGGTAAACCTAACATCCATTATTGTGGCCCACATTACATTACACATAAAAACAACATGTCATAGTCCTTAAAACAAGTCTCATGTTCATCATAATAGCCTTTGATATTAGCAACCCAGTGTATTAGAATCACAAATAACATCCTGGCCCCAAAAGCATTTATGACAGCTATTCAAATGCAGCAGATATCGAACAGATTATTGCCTTTCTGCTGCCATTAACTATTTTGTGAGAAGCTCTTGGCCTTGATCCAAAGCTGAAAGGAGTATAGATGGCTGCTGTGTGGGCAGATCCAGGAAGAACCCACAGTGATGCTAATTCTGCCCCATTTTTCCTGTCGCTGCAGTGGGCCTCAAGTAATGAGCATTTGATGTAAGCAGGCCCCCAGTTGTCCTTCCACAGTAATCCAGCAGTATAAAATTATTCATGCTAGCAGGAACGCTGAATGACCAGTTGGCTTTATAATTTCCCCAAGCCAGAGCAGTAAAACAATTTGACCTGCTGAATCTGGAGCTCTATCAGACTTTATTGGAGCAAGTGGGAAGAACAGCCCCAGGAGCTCAGGATCTTGGCCTCCGCTGGAACGTGGCTTTATACTGGGTGTACAGGGCAAATGGTTTCCAATATTCTGCTACACCAATTCCAAGTGGGAAAACAATTCTGGTGGTAACCCCAGCACAAACCCCCCAGTCCAGGGCAAGTGCCCACTTCTCCCTATGAGACCAGTAGGGACCCTGCCTAAAATATTGGCCTTGGTTGTAGCCTCCATCCCCCTTGGGTTGAAACATTGGCTGGTCATTGAACCCTTGCTTACCTAGAACAATGGTCTGGGCATGGAACTCCATTTCTTCCTCTCATTGGACCACAGTCTGGGCACTGTATTCTACCTTGGCTGGAACACAGTCCGGGCATGGTACTCTCCCTCTCCTTGGACCAGGGTCAGGGCACTGTGCTCCAGCTCTCCTTGCTTGGGCACACAATATGGAGTGTGGTCCCAGTTTAGCTTTTTGACTAGGTCTCTGTCCGGCAGGATCTCAGGGCCCATCCCCTCTTCTGCCCTCTGTTCAGTTGCTAGCTCCCTGACCATTCTCATCAGCTGGAGCTCCTCCAAAGCTTTACAGTCCATTACAGCCTTTCCTAAGGGCCAGTGATTTCTTCCATCCCGACTTCCCCTTGGGCCATCAGGTTGACAGATATCCTCTGTCCTCCCCAATGCCTTGCTGCTACTGATGGTACCCCAGCTGTCTGGGTATGGTTGGTTCCCCTGGTCTAATACAGTTCCTCCCAACTGGTTGGAAGCAACCCCTCCATGGATGACTCATCCAGTAATTCAATATACTCAGCCTTGCCATACACATTGACATAAATATTACAATGTTTGTGATTTAATAAAGTTTATTGAGTTCAGTTATCAATTTATAAACAAGTATACGCCTTGTGCAGAATTATGTTTATTACTATATTAGTAAAATCAAGAATGAACAATTGTAGGTATTTAAACTTGTTAACTTTGATTGTTGGTTAGATTACTTTATACAATCTATAGGATGTCTATTACAATATCTTGTGAATGATTGGATAACAATTAGTTTTAGCACATTTTATATTCTGTAAGTACAATATAGGAATCAATTAGAAGCGTATATAAACTTATCAAGTTTGGCTAACAATTTATCTTAAAGCAATAAGATTTGTTTATTTCAATACAGAGATGATAAGCAGAGTATAACATCTTATCACATTTAGATAAAAAATCAAATGTCTATTCTATACAATATATGTGGTATTAATTCTAAGTAATAAAATGTGTTACCCCATGAATAGCACACTCAGGTTTAAGATCTACATAGCAGAAGCGATATAACTACTTATGTCATAATGTATCTACAGCAGGCTAATTTACTTTTATATATTGGTATTAGGGTGTTTAATTAGTGATGATATTGTGTGTTTCTATATATGCAATCAATGCAATCAATAATGGTATAAAACAATTTGGTTGCTTGTGTTATTAAAGAAAGTATGTATTGAGAATTACAAAGTAGCTTTTGAGTAAAGTTGTATTTTAATAATTGGTTAAATTAGTTATATTTTTTAATAAAGTCAATCAGTCTGTTTAGAGAAAATGGGCACAGATTGAAATATATTGATTAACACATACAGTCTGGAATGCAGGTGCTAATTAGTCTTCATTCTGTAACCACTCCGAAAAGATAACAGAATGATTGTGTGTATTGCACTAGTTTAACTCTACTACAAATTAGAAAGTTAAACAATTTTATACATTACATTAGGATTTCAGGGTAACTCCCTGTCTCATTTTAGGATGCCTTCTCAACATAGGTTGAAGTGATCATTTTTGGTACTTTTCTTTGTAGGAAAGATAGGATAGAAATTGGATCAAGACACATATAGTAACATATCTTAGATTACATATAAGGGGGGCATAAATTTATGCCAGAGAGTGACAAACAGAAATTAGGTTGTTTTCCACTAATTACAAAAGGTTACTCCCTGTTTGCATGTATAGGCATAATTATAATGTGTTGATAAATATGTTGCATATATCTGTTTCTACCAGCAAGAGAGCAGTCTGGGTACATGTATTAAAAATTATTTATTATGAAAAATATATGATCTTAGTCCCAGATTGGGTCTGATAACAATTTCTAAATTAAAATACCCCATTGTACTCAATCTCACACCTGCTTGATAAAACCCTCAATAAGAACAATTAGGAATTGGAGTCAAAGGCTTAAGCCTGAGTGTCTTCTATCTTGCATGTTACATTCTCAAAGTCTCTGCTAACCATCTAACATATCTAGCCTTGGCTCCAGTCTTGCTTCAACTTGTTTACTAGAATCAGAAATGTAATTTGTACAAAGAAAAATAATTTAACCCCTCACATGTTAAAACAGTATACTATAAGTGTCTCTTAATGTGATTACAATGGTAACAGCAATACCAATAGGCAACCATATACTGTAGGCAATATATGTATGTGGTATTTCTATCCCCAAAACACAGCCTCCAGCTGCAGCTCTTGCTGGATCAGAGAGGTGCACGCAAATTAGCCTCTTGAGACCATGGCTCTAGTCCCAGTCCTTGACAGCATTTAAGAAATAAGTTATTCTGCCTCTTTACTGTCCCCATGCCACATTTAGGATCACCATATAAAAAATCTCCAGGAGCCATTCCACTAGCTCCAACCAAAAATAGGGAACCCCTACAGGGGCACCCATGCATCATATTGGTTCTCCAATGCAATCTCTTTCCATATCAGTTCAGCCTGACAATTCATGGCTCTGCCATAATCCCATGAATACCATCCATTGCTTTAGAAGGGCCATTCTCTGATAATCTCTTGCCTCCCATGTCACCTGGCTATTCTCCTCTTTGTCTCCTTCAAGCTTGCAGGAGATTTCTGACTCCACTATGTCCTTGTAGGTAGCTATCCTGCTGTTGGTTATTGCACCAAGATTCCACCTTCTGCTACCAATTGTCATGACCCATAGATGAGGGGTCCACATGCACCCCTAACTCCCCTGCTATGGAGCAGTAGATCTCTCCCAGGTCGACCTCTGACCCCCCCCCCCTTTTCAACTGCATCCCTGGAGGATGAAATGGGCAGCCAAGAACAGCAGAAACAACATTGTAATGGAAAATGACTAGTTTACTTTTTTAAGAATGTATTTTGCATCACACCACCTGACTTTTGCATGCAGTCTTTTACTCTTTCAATAAATACAGTGGATTCATATATTTCCAAGTCTCTTCTACTCTTTGTTCTTTATTCAGTTTTTTTCATTATTCCCTTTTACCCCATCTTACTTTCTACCTACCCTCTTAGCCTTCTGCTTCTTGCTCTTCAATAATTCCTCTTCCCTTCCTCTTCTTTTCCCTTTACTCATATTCCACCTACCCTCACAATATTTTCCTTTGGTAAAGTGTCATGTAACAATTAATTTGGAAGGAAGTGAGGAGGGGGAAGGCCTGTTATGCAGTGATGTGATTGTGAGGAAGGAAGAGTCTTTGTTATGCAGTGACACGAACAGTAGATTTCCAGCCATGAATGACTACAGCACAAATGCAGTTCTGTGTTTTCCTCTCCCTTTTCTCTCTTTCCCTTGTATGTCTATTTCCTTCTCTTTTGTCTTTCCTCCTCCCTTAAATATAAAAGCAATGATTTGATGACAGATAATAACTAAAAAGGCCATTATTATTATTATCTTTATTTATATTGCGCCAACATATTCCGTAGCGCTATACAGGGGTTTAGTACATAGCAAAAAACAAACTTAACACCTTATAAAGAATGGAGGGCCCTGTTTTTGAGCATATAATTAAATGCACATAGTGCTTGTTTCCAAGACACGGACACACAATTGAAAACTCGCAAACTTACAATCTAAGGCCATCTAGCTTGTCCATGCTATCAACCCAAATGTCTGGCTTATTAAGCCTTAAGGTGGCCTAATGCTTATCCCAGGTATGATTCACTAGATGACTCTACCACTTCCAATGGTAGGCTATTCCAGAATCTATTGCTCTTTCTGTAAAGTACCGTATATACTCGAGTACAAGCCGACCCGAGTATAAGCCGAGGCACCCATTCTACCACAAAATACTGGGTAAAATGAGTGACTCGAGTATAAGCCGAGGGTGGGAAATGTGCTGCCCCCTGTGTCCCCCCTCTCTCTCCCGTGTTTCTTCTCCCCTCTCCCTTCCCTGTGTCTCTTCCCCCTCCCTTATCACCCTCCTCAACCCCCCTCCTAATTCTCAACCTCCCTCCTCAACCCCACTCCTCATCCTCAACCTCCCTCCTCATCCTCAACCTCCCCCCTCATCCTCAACCCCCTCATCCTCAACCCCCCCATCCTCAACCCCCCATCCTCAACCCCCTCCTCAACCTCAACCCCCCTCCATAACCTCAACCTCCCTCCTCATCCTCAACCTCCCTCCTCATCCTCAACGTCCCTCCTCATCCTAAACCCCCTCCTCAACCTCCCTCCTCATCCTCAACCTCCCTCCTCATCCTCAACCCCCTCCTCATCCTCCCTCCTCAACCCCCCCTCAACCTCACTCCTCAACCCCCTCATCCCCATCCTCATCCTCCCCCCTCAACCTTCAATCCTCATCCTCAACCCCCCCATCCTCAACCCCCTCCTCACCCCCCCTGAACCACAACCCCCCTCCTCAACCTCAACCTCCCTCCTCCTCATCAACCCCCTGCTCACCCCCCCCCTTTTCAACCCCCCCATCCTCATCCTCAACCCCCCCCATCCTCTTCCCCCTCCTCACCCCCCCTCAACCTTATCCCCCCTCCTAAACCTCCCTCCTCCTCATCAACCCCCTCCTCAACCCCCTCCTCAACCCCCATCCTCATCCCCCTCCTCACCCCCTCCTCCTCATCAACCCCCCTCCTCAACCTTCCTCCTCCTCATCAACCCCCTCCTCGCCCCCCCTCAACCTTAACCCCCCCTCAACCTCAAACTCCCTCATCCACATCAACCCCCTCCTTAACCCCCCATCCTCAACCCCCCCATCCTCATCCTCATCCCCCCATCCTCATGCCCCTTCTCACCCCCGCAACCTCAACCCCCCTCCTCAACCTCCCTCCTCCTCATCAACCCCCTCCTCACCCCCCCTCAACCACAACCCCCCTCCTCCTCATCAACTCCCTATATGCTGATGATGCGTGCCGGGGTCAAGACGGAGCAGAGGCCGGAGAAGAAGCAGGTAAGTGAGGGGGAGATATTTAGAGGGGAGACAGTGAGGAGGGGGTTGATGAGGAGGAGGGGGGTTGAGGATGAGGAGGGGGGAGGGAAAGAGACACAGGGTGGTAGAGAGACACGGGGGGGTTAAAGAGACACGGGGGGGTTAGAAAGACACGGGGGGTAGAGATACACGGGCGGGGTTAGAGAGACACTAGGGGGAGTGACTCGAGTATAAGCCGAGGGGGCCCTTTTTAGCCTTAAAAAAAGGGCTGAAAAACTCTGCTTATACGGTATATACGGTACTACCTTCTTTTCTTTTTCTCTCTCAGTTTCTACCTTTTACTCTCTATTGTCCAGTTCTCTCTCTCTTCCTTATGTTATCTATAGTCTGTGCAGATTTTCAACACATTATCCTATTAAAAGAAATTGTGAAAAACAACAAAAATATATGGTGACATAAGTTTGCGTTATATATTAATACACATGAAAGATTGTAAGCACAAGTTGTGTTAATACAATTAGATTATAATCGCAGGGTAGTAGTTCAATGAAAGGTAATCTACTTAGTACTAAAAAAGTAAATCATCTGAAATAATAAATAAGTCGATTTTTTTTAGTTTAAGCTTTTTTAATATTTATCAGATAACCATTTTTTTAAGTTTTGTAAGTACAATATTTATGTATGTATTAAAATAACCCAAATATATATATATTTTTTTTTCAATCAACGCGATTTACTCTGCAGGGAGGTCTGAAGATCCTCCGAATAATAGTTTATCATTCATCCATACTTAGACTCAGAGG
Organism: Discoglossus pictus; assembly: GCA_027410445.1. Classification (NCBI taxonomy): domain Eukaryota; kingdom Metazoa; phylum Chordata; class Amphibia; order Anura; family Alytidae; genus Discoglossus; species Discoglossus pictus. The sequence goes on along the minus strand of CM050173.1, from coordinate 81,636,609 downwards.
TGGAGCTAGTACATTTTTTTTGCACTTCCCGAACTCCCTCCAACATCAACTCAAACATAAAATAAACGTACATATATAAAAAATAAATATATATATATATATATATATATATATATATATATATATAGATATATGAATAATCGAGTATTGCAGTATATAGTAATAATTTTTTTGCTTGACAAACATATTCATAGGTTTCATGACGAGCTTTCGAGAACGTTCCTCTCTGTTGAGTCAGAGTCAATACTAATTAAAGATTCACAAATACAGCAAACAATTTAAGGATTAACAAATAATGTTCTTTTCAGCCAGCTGTGCAAGTGTGTGGGGTGCCTACCAAAGTAAGTAAATTGGGGTCGTAAATAGTCTTACATCTAAGGAACCATAGAGCTGTAACCGAATTCAGGAAGAAGGCAGAGAACAAAAAAAAAATAGGTATATGTATTTACAATCATGAATGTTTGAGGTTACAAGAAATTTTGGTAATGAGATACAAATTCCATGTCTATATTAAGGCCTGCGTTATTACTGTTAAAGAGAATAAGCATTTTAATTTCAAATGTCTTTCTTTCCTTAGTGTTTTAAAAAAAAACTTTGAGTATTTTAATTTTGAGATTTTTCATGGAGTGGTTATTCTGGGTGAAATGATGTTCGTGTGGAGTACAGTAGCTGTTCTCACTGTGCTTATTAATGGAATGTCTGTGTAGATTCATCCTCATATGTAATTTCTGACTGGTTTCTCCAATGTAGCAGCTTCTCTCACATACAGTACATTGTATCATGTAGACTACATTGGATGATGTACAAGAATATGACCCTTTGATGTTATAGTTCTTGTTGTTGTGCGTGGCTGTGTCCTATTGCAGATGTGTTGACACAATTTACATCCCTTCTTCAACAACTAAGGGAACACAACATACATGATGCTGAACTATTTGAAAAGGAAATACAACACCTCCAGAGGAAACATCAACAACATCTTATAAAGAAGAAAAAGGAAAAAACTGAACTGCCTCTCTCAAAATAACAAGAAAATACAGATACAGGAAGAAAGTGTGAATGGCCCAAACACTACTGTGATTTTTACTACAACCAACACTTCTCCTGAAAACACCTCAGACAAAACAGGAATTATAAACCTTTCTAACCACCAACTAACACAGCTAGAGATCTCTGTTCTATCTAAATGACTATCATTCTGTCCAAGCAGAAAGCAGTGCAAAATTCAACTATACTCAGAAATGGAAGAATTCTTCAGGAGACTGAGACTCACAGAATACTTTCAGAATAAAGAGGATACCACACCCGTATTGAATTAAAATAGCAAGAAAAAGAACACAAAGATTACCCCACCACCTGGACGCAACCCTAAACTCAACAGTTACATAGAAAGCGTTCACCTGACAACGGCTTCCTTGGTAACAAATCAGCAAAAAAGATATTTATACAATATCTTCCGATTAAAAAGAGATACCATGAAGGGCTTAAAAGAAAACCCTAACATCACCATCAAACCAGCAGACAAAAGGGGCACAGCTGTGATTTTGAACACTCTGGATTACATACTAGAAGGTAACAGGCAATTGACAGACATCACCCATTACAAGAAATTGGACCAGAACCCTACAGAGGATTATACCAGCCAACTCACTTATCTGAACGTTCATCAAGAACGTGCAGCACGAATTGGAGCAGATCATACCCACCCATCCTACAACTGGGACTTTCTACCTGCTGCCCAAGATCCACAAACCAGACAACCCAGGGAGACCTATTGTTACAGGTATGGACACACTGACTGAACAGTTATTTGGTCTTGTTGAAAACATCCTGAAGCCACTAATTACAAACACCAGCAGCTACATACAAGACACCACTAACTTTCTTAACAAACTCAGTCAGATAAAGGAACTACCTGCTAACACACTACTCGTAACCATGGATGTTGAATCACTTTACAGCAACATCCCGCACAGAGATGGTACTGAGGCATACATCAAATTCCTCTCAACACACACTCCGAACCGCAAATATAACCCTGATACCATTGCCAAAATACTAGAATATATCCTGACCACACCTTCAATGAACATGTTTACCTGCAAATAATGGGGACCGCAATGGGGACTAAAATGGCACCACAATATGCCAATTTATTTATGGCTGACCTTGAACAGAGATTCCTGTCCACATATATCCACAAACCTTATAGATAGTACCATTTTATAGATGAGCTGTTCATCATATGGACAGAGGGAGAAAAAAAAAGCTCAGTGACTTCCACACTGCCTTTAATACCTTCCACCCATCTATTAAATTTAAAATAGATTACTCTGCAGAACAGGTGAACTTTCTGGACACCACCATATCCATCACCAATGGTAAACTTAACACATCTGTATATATGAAAACTACAGACAGATGCAGTTATCTCCACAGCTCTAGCTTTCATCCCTCACATATTAAAAAAGCGATTATCTATAGTCAAGCCATCCGATACCACCACATATGGTCTAACAATGAGGACCGTGATAAACATTTAAAAACACTGTCTGACTCCTTCAGGAGAAAGGGTTACAAGCCTAATGTCATAACACAGAAAGTAACCTCTGCAATTAAAACACCCCGGGAATGCCTGCTGCAATACAGAACTAAAGAAATAACCTCACATACACTTCTGGTAACCACATACCATCCGGATCTAGAAGGAATATGTAAAATAATTAAGGATCTACAACCACAGCTAACAGAGGACACAGAATTAAAACATATATTCCCCAAATCCCCACATCCTTGCAATTAGGCAGCCACCAAATCTCAGGCATACATTGGTGAACAGTAGATTAGCCAATGAAGAGCTAAACAAAGAAAATGGAACAAAACCTTGAAATAAAAATCGGTGTAAATTGTGTCAACACATCTGCAAAGTGGACACAGCTACGCACAACAACAAGACCTATAACATTAGATGGTCATATTCTTGTACATCATCCAATGTAGTGTACATGATACAATGTACTGTATGTGAGAGAGGCTGCTACATTGGAGAAACCAGTCGGAAATTACATATGAGGATGAATCTACACAGACATTCCATCAATAAGCACAGTGAGGACAATTACTGTACACCAGTTGGACACCATTTCATCCAAAATAACCAGTCCATGAAAAATCTCAAAATCAAAATACTCAAAGCTTTTTTTAAAAACACTAAGCAAAGAAAGACAATTGAAATTAAAATGATTATGCTCTTTAACTGTAATTACGCAGGCCTTAATGTAGACATGGAATTTTTATCTCATTACCAAAATTTCTTGTAACCTCTAACATTCATGATTGTAAATATATATATATATGTGTTTATTTATTGTTTGATTTTTTTGTTCTCTGCCTTCTTCCTGAGTTTGGTTACTGCTCTATGGTTCCTTAGATGTGAAGCTATTTTACGATCCCAATTTACTTACTTTGGTAGGCACCCCCACATGGGGCTGTGGGGGGCCACCGGGGGCTGAGTGAGGCTGCAGAAGCCGATGGGGGTCTACAGGATCCTGAGGGGGAACACAGTAGGCTGAGGGAGGCCACAGAGGTCCGTGAGGGCCACAGGAAGCTGCAGGGGAACACGGAGGGACACAGGGGCCCACAGGCTATTCAGGGGGCACACAGGCCCCCTGAGGCCTGTGGGGGGGGGCATAAGGGGCTGCAGGGACCACATGGGACCCCAGGGAGGTCCACAGGGGCAACAGGAGGCCCTAGGAGGGCCAAAGAGAATCCATGGAGGCCACAGGGCCTTCAGGGGGTACAGGGGGGCCCTGGGGCCTGTGGAGGGCAACAATGGGCCATAAGGGGCTGCAGGGGCCACTAGGGAGATCCACATGGGCCACTGGAGGGCTTCAGAGAGCACAGGAGACCCACGAGGGCCACAGGGGTGACACACAGGGCTTTAGGAGACCCCTGGGGGCCACAGGGGGCCTACTGGGGGCCATAGAGGATCCACAGTGTGCTCAGGGGTGCCTTGGTGCAGTAACTTTGCCTCTACTTAGACTGATACCATTAGCATTGAGTATAATTTGTATTGCCTCAGTTCACTTATTCCATTGGTGGTGGATAAGTACCATTCCATTGATATTTTAACACTTTATGTTTATATTGTGTAGCGTGCCACTATTGTATGTTTTCTTTATATTTGGTTGGTTGGCCTGCCCTCTCTTCCCTTGCAATCTGCACGGCCTGGAAGTACAGTTGAATTATACCACTCAGTTTTTTTTTGTCTCTTTAAACTTTATCCCCCCAGATTTTATTGGCTCCTACGTCCATGGTGCCATTTCACAATTTTTGAGCTCATTGAGACAATAACAGTAAATAAATAAATGTCCAATAAATTTGGTGAAACACAAGTAGTGCATGAGCTGCAAAATATAAGTATAAATACTGCTATATAAAGCCTAATAATAGTGACATCTCTAACTATGAGCATAAATAAGCTCAGTTTTTAACCGTCCACATTTTAACTATAAAGTTTTTAAAACTTGTAAATTAAGTTTAAATCTTAACAAAAAAAAATAGTTTGTGACAAGAGACAAAAATTTACCACAAAAGGGAGTTTTTTTATTTGTTTTTTCTCCTGATGATCTGATTTTATCAGTTCATCTTTAAAAGATAATGAACTCAAAACCAGGTTAAAACTAAGTAATATCAGAAAAAGGCAATTTAATGAAGAAACGGAAACTACTTTGTGCCTGAAAATGTGGCACTACCTGCTAGACAAAGCTATCTTACCCATTCACCTTATGGTGGGTGAATAACAGCAGCAGCTGTATCTGATTTTTAAAAACAAGTTTAATATTGAAAATATTTAATCACAGAGTGTGGTTTTTATTAATGATCAACTAAAACATCTAGCTCATGTTTTTGTGTTATTGTAGTGGTCGTTTAAGAAAGGATATAAACATATTTACTTGAAATAGGCACAGCTCTGCCAAGATCAGGCTGCTACCTTGGCTCATCTGTTTCTGTTGCAGATGTTTCAAACATTCAAAATTATTTTGTGTCTATATTTTCTGATTAATATTTTTAAAAACGTAATGACAAATCAATGCAGATTCAGGCAATAAACTGATTTCACAGCTCTGACCGTCTTTAGGTGTAAGTCACTGGGATGGGCATTTCACAGAAACATGAACGAAGCCAAAGAAAAACAGCAAAACTGAAAGTTAGGCTACACCATATTCTGGGTGCAGCAGTCGCTAAAAAAAACTCACCGCACAAAGGGTCACTGGAAATCTTAAAAAAAAAAACCTCTGAAAGTAGCACAAAACTTTCAGTCAGACCCTTATGCAGACCCTTATGCAATCATAACATTTATTTAAACTAAACTAGAAAGTTAGAAATATACTGTAGTTACTTTATTTTAATTGAATTTACATTACATAAGTTGTGTATTTTATATAAAAGACCATTCCCATTATTGTCTTTAAATATAATAATAATTATTATTATTACTATTATTACTATTATTATTATTAATAATAATAATTCATAGAACTAATTAGAAATAATTTATAAACAACAGTGGCTTGCTCGTATATCAGTATTGTATAATACTATGCCACAAAAATGGGTAGAATCGACAGGGGCTCTAAATCACTATATGGATCAATCAAGGTGCTATTATGAGAGTACTCAGTTGTATTTTTTTCTAAAAAAATAACAATTCTTCTTGTGCCAGGGAAGGTTTGACCTATGTTTTCCATTGTTTTTTTTTATTTTTATGTAACAGCTTTTTATTATTTTATTTTTATTTCCTTTTTTTATAGAGCTAATTACATGGGTATATAGTAGAGTGGATACAATATGCACAACTTACAAAGGCAAAATAAATTATGAAATATATAGTAGAAATACAATGACATTACTATAATGCAGCAGACAATTTGGTGCAACTGCGTTGATGTCCCTACTCTGAAGAGCTTACAGTCTAGAAGTAGTTTAACTTCTAAACCATGTGCTTTGATACAACTTAATAAAACAAACTGTGTATTAATTAGTGCATTGCTATATTTCATTCAAAGAATAATATTAAAGTAAAGATTAATATGGGAACATAAATAAACAATGCAAAATATTATATTTAAATACTTAAACAATGCAAAATATTATATTTAAACATATTCAGTAAACAATGCAAAACATTATATTTAAAAATAGTCAGTCTGGATAAAGAGTGAATCAAATAACAAACTTATACTTCAAAAAGCCAAACATATAAAAAACCCTCTCAGAATATAATATAATATAAATAATAATATAAATAATAAATTAAATAAATATCAACAGAAATAAGAACATAAATATAAATTATTATGTAAGACTAAATTAGGTTACACATTAAAATAAAACAGGAAGGGATTTTTAATAAAATAAAGCAACACTGAAGAATATATATTAGATTTATCATCATGTCAAAATATTGAATACATTGCTCTTGTGATATCACAATTTAGGAAAGTGTTGAATTTATCTCATATTGATCATTCTGCTATGCTTGGAGGCACCAAAATATTATTTAGAGTTTTCAGAGTTTTAAAACATGATTTTAAAAATTGTGTTGAATTTACACTTTCACAAGTCTTTATATTGTTATGGGTAACTTAAAGATATTAACGAGTCTTCTCATAAATATATTTCAGAAAACAACTAAAAATGATAATAATGATTGTTTCAGTTTCAGATCATCTATTTCTCTGGCCTTTCTTAATAATAACAAATAAAAGGAAACAAGCATACACTTGAAGTAGTGCAATCCTGTGCTGTGAATAATGGGTAGGGAGGACAAACATAAAAACTTAACGTCTATTCATGCTGTTAAAAACTATTTAAAATAATTAATCTCCTCATTATCAAGGGATACAAGATAAATCCAACCAATGCTGATCTACCATAGAATTATTTGTTTAGATATTTGTGTGAGGGTTGTTACGTTTGAAGATGAAGGTTAGTGATAACATAATATTAAGTTTATATGGTACTTTTCACTTAAACAAAAGTCATAGCATTTAGAAAAGAAAGGGAAGGGAGAGAGAGAAAGAGGCAGAGAGAGAAAGAGAAAGAGAGAAGGAGAGAGAAAGGGAGGAAGAGAAAGAAAGAGGGAGAGAAAGACAATCCGTTATAATCTGATAACAGCTATATACTTATGAAATGTTATATCACTGTGGCTCAACAATATCCTATGGAGATATCGATGATACTCATGGCCCACTGAACGTGGTTACAGCGAAGCATTCTTTGTGACATCCTACATCATTACTAATGGTGATGGCAGGTGATTTACCATGACAGATACAGCATGGTTAGCACTGTTTGTATATGGAGATCAGCCAGATAAGCTGGTTTATTGTTACAGTAACAGTATAAAACACTGTACTGTAGATACAGATATTACTAGATTTTTTCATCCTCCTTGTTTTTAGTTTATAACTATCCTTTTTTCTTTTTGGAGTTTTTTGATTTTTACTGATTACACTGTATGTGTGTAATTGAATTGGATTACATAATCCATAAATTATGGCATCTGTTTTATTGAACAGATGAAGACACAATGTAAGTGCTATTCGCATTGATGGTTACTTCTGTTATATGGTGTGTTGTATGATGAGATTTCTTTTCAGCAGATTATGATTACTGTGTTGTAATGGCCACATATGACTGTACTTGATGCTAATCATTATTATTATTATACTATATTACCTTTAACCCTTTAGGTTTCCCCCTTTTTCCCCAATCAGCCTCTTGTCCTCTCAGGATCTATGCACACCAATCCCATGATAAAATATGATATTGTTATACCATGATCAATGTTTCTCTTTGTTTCTAAAGTTTACTGTTTTGGGTTTCCAACTGATAACATGTATTAATATGTCCAAAATGTGTTCAAGCACTATTTTATGTGTTTATGTGTTATTATCATTATATTCTAAAGAATGAATGAACAACATTATTGGCGATCTTTGTGAGATAATACTTTGAAAAATATACGTTCTAACACAGTTCTGGATCACCATTCCACTAGATGGTTGTTAACCAAAGGATATTTATTGTTAATAATGAATTGATACAACAACCCTAGCTGTAATTTCACATATTTATTATTGGTATACGTCTTGCCACATGCACAACAGCAATGGCATGGGACTTGACAGGACAGGTGTACCCAATATTCCCGTTGATGAATGTAAGGTTTCTCAGGGTCCATGTGTCTCCACAGCCTCTTAGTACAATCCCCCTTATGATGATTTGTCCCTATATCCCCATGTCCCTGTGCCTATAACACCCTGCTCCTTACATGCTTCCTGAGACAAACAAGTGCATGGCCTGTGCTATCTAGTGATATACCTGTAGCGTTCACCTCCAGTATGTTTTAGCAACAGCGAATGTAAAGCATTCCTTTCTTAAATGCCAGTGGCTGCCCATGATAGCATATATCACACCCCAGTGTATAAGACCCAAGGTAATTGTGTAGATAGAAAGGAATCCTTAGACCAGATGTCAACAAATCATTTATTATTATTTCACTTTTTGTTTTTAAACTTTTTAATGAAGTTTTTTTTTTTTAAAGTGAATTAATAAAAGTTAAATTTGAAGTCTCTTTTTTTTCTCTCATGAGAACTGGTCTAAAGTGTGGCAAAACAGAATTCTTTTTTGGCTTTTTGGACTGTGTATAAATTATTTCTGTGTGCACCCTTAGCTATTCCCTCATTTTTGTGTGGGATCAGGGTGCCTTGAGCCTTTACATCCATAGATTTATGGAACTAAGTTCTGTCTAGTAAGGTGCTCCGCAAGCTTGAATTAGAAATATTTAAAACATTTGATAATTACCTATACATTTGAATAAAAAAAATTCAAAATGTCAGTTTTTTCATCTCAAAATTGGAATCTGGTATAATGGATTCCAATTTTAACTTATGAAGAGGTAAAAAGTTTTTACCAAAGATCCCGCAATACAAAAGGAGAATAGAGGTGATAGTAAATGACAATTCTTGGAAATGGGGAAAGTATACAAAAATATAGTCACAAATGGTGGGAAGTTGCAAGTATTGAAAATTATTTAACCAACAATCTAGTTCCTAGAAGCCTACACATACATTTATTTCCTACTTCCCATGATGTGTCAGAGGACTTTGTAAAAAAGTGGGATTCAATCCTATTTAAATATTCAGAAGAATTAATGACACTGATCCTAGATTTGGGAAAACAACAATTACATGATATATTTTAGTGACTTGGAAAAGAAACTAGAGAATGATATGGAATAATTTAAAAATTCCCTCCTGGAAAGAAAACATAAAATTTTCATGAGAGACTTGATTGATTTCCAAGGCAAATTCTTTACAAGATCACGAAAACAAAAAGCAATGAGCCTCATTCAATTCGGCCTCCGCAAGTTCCGGGATATAGACCATATGTCTGCGGGGCATGCTGAAACCGTAAACCATGCACTGGAATGTAGCATTTCAGTGCGGGAACATGATCAATTAAGCAAGGCCGTAACACTCAATTTAGAAACAGCCAATAGAAAATGAGACCGTCATTATTACGGCAGTAAAACATGGAGGTTACATGTCAATCAATTAGGTTCTGTGGTCTGATATGCGATCAGACCCGCAAACCCGCAAAATAAAGAATTATGAAAATGAATACCAATACAGATCTAGTCCATATGGGTGGCCTGATATGTATTAACTCATTGATACCCGAGATCGATTTAGCCCCGAAATTAAACATAAAATAAAAATATTTTTATTGACGATTTGCGAGTTTTGGACTGTTGTGCAATTAATTCTAATGTCTTAGTATTTTATTTTTGCTTTTACACTGCTATGGATATGTCATTAACCACTTTGCGGGTGTTCTCTAGTATTCGTAGGATAATGTTCTCCTTTTGCCGTATACAGGTGTGAAAACAGTTGGCTTGGGGAATCGGAGCAATTGAATAGCGGTTTGCGATTTTAGCAATCACAACTCTTGTGGCCGCACACGATCAAAGGCTTAACTAGCCTTAACTAGCAATGTTAACCATCGCAAGGAATCGGAGGTCGGAGCCCGTAACCCAATCGGAGCCCGCAAAAAGACGCTAACTGAATAGGAAAACAAGTTACGACCTCCATAACGGAAGCCCGGATCTCCAGATGCCTCAATTGAATGAGGCCCAATGTAAATAAGTAAAGAGAAATATTTCACATCAGAATCAGTGTGGTCAGTACCATCTACCACTCAAAGAATGGTTTAATCTGACGCTGATTAAACCCAATTTAGGACACATTTCAAGAGACAATAAACAAACCAGTAAAACTCCCTTTGAAGAATGTTGTTTTTGCAACCCAAATGGCAAGAAAAATATCACCATACTTTATAAACACTTAAATGATTAGGCTACCCCTAACAAACTACCCTATAGATCTACTTGGGAACCTGAACTTAACATCACCACAATGGGGCAAATTTTATAAGAATGCAGTAAACTCTTCCCTGAATATAACCTTGAAATAAAACACATATAAAACCATTATGAGATGTATCTTACCCCAGCTAGACTGCAACGCTCAAATCCTTCATTTAATGGGAATTGCTTTTGGGGTTGTAACATTATAGCAACACTAAAACATATGTTATGGGACTGCCCCAGAATTAAACACATTTGGAACGAAACATATACTTCCCTGGATAAATTATGGGACATGAATATCCCTCAAAAGGGTTTCCTGATCCCAGGCCTGCCAAAAGAGGTCCAATTTTTAGCAACCAGATGCATACTTGCAAAACACTGGAAATTAACCACCCCAACGAATGAGGAAGTCTTGAGAGAAATCAATTACATTCACTCGATGAGTGTACTATCTGCTGAGATAGATGTGAGCTACAGAAGATGGGCTTCATGTTGGGATGTCTGTACTCTGAGAGCTTCTTCTTTTACACTAGTTCATTTTTATTGTCACAAAATTGTTATAGATTATCCTGGAACAAAACGCAAGAAAAAGCATCTAATTATAAAAAAATAAATAAATGGGAAAGTTTAAAGAAAAATCTTTGATACATGCCGCATTTTATCTCTGTATTGTATTATCATTTTAATGTATGCTTGATTGTGGCGTATTTTCCTTTTCTCACAATAATTTTGTGAAAGGGAGACTCTAAATACAGAAAAAGGAAGAAAATCAGTGAAACGTTATTTTAGATTAAAAGCCAAATCTACAAGTAGGGGGAAAAAGACATTCAAATCTGTTCAAACCCTAGAAAAGGTTAAAACAATAGATTCAAGCTCTTTCCAGGTTTATAATCTATCTGACCTAATTTTAACTCCTAAACATTTATCATTACTTCAGAAAGGTTTACACTGGATCATAGATGTCAACCTTTTTGCCAGAAAATTTCCTCTAAAAAATATTTTTTTCTAAGAAACCAAAGGATTTGTTTCTAGATTATATGGATTTACCAGTTTTGAGAAATTTGGAATCTTTATGGGAAGAAAATATGGGCAATGAGAATTATCAATTTAAAGACCCTTTTACTCCTTCAACCCTCAAAAGAAATATGCACCAATGTTTGGGCTTTATCTATAAACCCAAACATTGAAGTGTTTCTTAATAATCATTACAAAAAAGAACATATTTCATAAACTAACCAATACCCTCTCAATTACTCAATATACATGTATGGGCTAGATAGATAATATAGCCATCCAAAAAAGCAGAAGATTACATCAAAGAAAATAGGCTCCTCAATGATGAAAAACTGATATGCACTTCTACCTAAAGATCCTACTGAGACTCCAAATAGGATTTATTACTTATATTGAGAAAAGCCTTATCAGATAATGTTATAACCAAACAAGAATATGAATTTCTACACATAAAGGCACCTACATTGTCAACTTTTTATACCATCCCAAAGATAGTCAAAAAACTTTAAAAAAAAACCAAAGAAGACACTGAGACACTCCATAGAATCTTTGACCTCATATGTAAAGGACAACAGAGACATTCTAAACAAATTAAATGGAATTGTAGTTGATAAAAATACACTACTTGTATCTCTAGATGAAGAACCGCTATATGCCAGCATAAAACAAGAATGGGGCTTAAAAGCAGTAAGTTATTTTCTAGAGAAAAGAGGCAAACAATATGCTAATCATAACAACTTTATTCTACAATCCCTAGAATTTATATTAACACATAATTATTTTGTGTTTCTAAATAAATTCTGTCATCAGGTACGCGGTATGGCAATGGGCACAGCCTTTGGAAAAGAAGCAGAAAGAGATTTAAGTAATGGGGATATAAAAAAAAAAACGTTAATACAAGATGTAAACATAAAAATAGGAATACTCTATTCTCTGATAAGATCAAAGAAGAAGAAAAAGTGGTAAGGTGTATAGGCTTCTACAAATAACATATCGAATAATATAAGAAAGATCATCAAGAAGCATTGGAACATCCTAACAAATGATAAGGATCTAAAATCTTATTTGGGACAGTACCCCCAAAATACAAGTAGAAGAGAAAAAAATCTAAAGTATATGCTAACTCATAGTCATCTACAATTACCACCAAGACATAACTGAATAAGGAAAACATAAGGCTGCTTCAGATGTAATTCATGTAAAGCCTGTAAGTACATACAACCAGCAAAAAAATCCCCTCTTATGATGAAACAACATAATTTAAAATAAAACATTTTGTTTCTGGCATGTAAGACAAGTGGTGTAATTTATCTCATCACATGTTTATGTGGGAAGAGGTAGGTAGGAAAAATCACTCAGGAGTTCAGACGAAGAGTCTTAGAACACATAGGAAATATTGAAAAGAAATGTGATACTCCCATCTCAAAACATGTAAATGAAATACATAAAGAAAAGACAAATGCCTTGAAATTTACAGCAAACTTCTATCAGAAGAGGTGATATAGATAAAAACAACTTTTTAAGATTAGAAGCAAAATGGATCTTTTCTTTACAAACAAAAAAACCAAAGCGCCTGAATAATGACTTTACCTACTTAAATTTTGTCTGAATAAAGCAGAATTTTTCAGAATGGGTTATGAAGATTCCATCATATATATATATAAAATATTCGAATGTTACTCACTTTTTTAATAGGAATTAAGAATTTATTATACATAATAATATAATAAAAAAGTCCGGGAAAAAAAATGTTTTCTACTCTGTTCATGTTGATACCAATAAATAACTGTCCAAATGAATGACTAACATCAAATCACACATAGTTGAAAGTCATATATTTTATTGATTTCAGAACTCTATAGTGATATTGAAAATATTAAAAAAGTATTAGAATTGTGAATATAAGCTAAATAAAGAATGTGGTAATGAGTAAGATTGATACTATGAAATGATGATTTATATCTTTTCTAAATTTAAAAGTATGAGAAGTTCAAAATGTATTCATTAAAAGAATATCTACGATGGTCATCTGTTTTAAGTAATAAGAATTCATTTTTTAAAAGATAAGTGTAAAATCCAATTTGGATATATCATATTATTTATAAAGTAATGATTTTATATAATAGATACTTATCAATTTAATAACCCATTCATAAAGAGTATTTTGGAGTTCTATTGTTCTCCATCAAGAAGTTTTTTTAAAAAGCTACACACAAAATTTAAATAAAACAGATAACTAAAGAAACAATGATCCCATCACATATATAGTTGAGAGCGTACGGGCCGTTGCTCACGCTTGCGGGCTCACGTAGCGAGCCCGCGGCCCTCGCGAAGCTAAATTTTACGAGGAACGCAAACAACCTACGAAACACGTTACCACACATTACGACCTCGCAAACATCGGACGCAACACGCCGACATACAAACATTTAAAACACAATAAATACACACAACACACACATAAAAAGCTTACCTACAGCAAGAGGAACCATCCAGCACCTCAAAAAAACAAGTTACACCTTCATTTAAATAAAAATAAAACACTTTAGACACTAATAAAATCGCTAAGCGAGAGAAAAAATGGCCGACGGACAAAACGAAAACGAGGCTACAGCACTCTCCACACGTAAAATACCACACCACACTCGCAAAACACCACACGAAACTCGAAAACCACTACAAACCAACAACGGACAATACGCAGACGCACAACACACATAAACCGCCATTTAACGCAAATGCGGAAGTACGACACTACGCGAACGGTTTCGCCTCGCGCACGCACAGTATTACACTGCACACATTCACCACGCTTATAGAGCAGCTCCACAACACTAATGCTGCAGCAATGTCAAAACACATTCACAGCTCTTCAACACAATGCTTCCAAATAGGTAAAGTATATTCATTTATTAATGTATTATATCTTTACTATTACACACCAAACAACATTAGCTCACTTACAATAACATTGCCGTCATTTTTTGACAGGCAAGTCGCTAGTTTAACTTATAAAATCCATCAACATGGATAGTTGTTAATCTGGAGATATCTCTTTGATACAAAATGGAACTACATAAGGAAAATTGATATATGTCATAGTATTCACAACATCAGATCAGAATTCAGTATCTTAGTAATCATCACATATAATAGTTGTCAAACTGCAAGTTGTTGTCACGCTTGCGAGCCTCGCAAAGCGAGGCGAGCCTTTGAGGCACGAGCTTGCAAAAAATACAACTTTAACCAGCGAACTGGAAAAGATGAAGAAAACAGACAAATATGCCTCAAATTCACTTACACACTCACACACAGCACAGGGGGAGAGCCAGGGACCTGGTGAGTGAGGTTGTAAGTTAATTTGAGGGGATTTTTTTGACTTTTTTACAGATCGAAAATAGCCGAAGCTGGAAAAAAAATGGCGGCCGAAAAAAGTTAAAAATTCTGAAACAACATGAAAACGAGGCTCTGCCAGGCCAGGCACGCAGAACTTAGAAAATATACCACGCAAAAGACAGTAACACTGACACCAACAACGCCAGGCACGCAGGACTTACACAGGCACGCGGGTCTTAGAAAATACACAACGGCAAAGACAGTAACACACCAACAACGCCAGGCACGCGGGACACAGATGAACAATGCCAGGCACATCAGACATAGAAAATACACAACGGCAAAGACAGTAACACTTAGACCAATGACGCCAGGCATGCAGGACTTTGAAAATAAAACCAACGGCAGTTAGCGCACGCCACACAAAGATTCAGCAGAGATACAGAGGAGAAAGACACAGGGAATGGACAGGGGGGAGATTGTGGAAAGAGACACATGGCAAGCTGCAAGTTGATGAGGCCTGTAATGAGCGGTGAAGTAGATGGGAGGACTTTGTAGATCAATCATATTTGTTTCAGGACTTCTGATTTCTCTCTTTACCCCAACAAAGAGAGAGATTTTCTATTTAAAGTAATTGTATAGGTGTGTGGTTGCTGTGGGAGCCAGACCTTTTAAATAGGCTGCAGAGACACAGTTACTGTGACCCCTGAAGAAATCTGGGGAACGCATGTTGGGTTAGGCAGTAGTTACACCACTGATGACGTCACTAGGACTTGCCAATGGGTAGTAGAATGAATAGGAGCCGTGCGTGCTAAACATTGAAAATTAACATGAAACATCTAATAAAATCGGTTCGTAAATAAAGAGCCAGTATTAGGAAAAGACTGTGTATGTGTGTTTGCGTCATTCAGTGATGTCCAACTTGCGTGACACACCATGCTGATCCACTTGGTATTCATGGCAGCGATACTGGAGTGGTTTGCCAGTTCATTCTCCAGTGGGCCACAGAATACAGCTCCTGGTATTCTTAGGTAGTCTCCCATCCAAGTACTTACCAGGCCCAATCCTGCATGGCTTCAGGGTGGTGTGACCTCTTGGTTCCCTGACTGAAACTGAACCCAGGTCACAGCGGTGAAAGCACTCAATCCTAACCACTGTACTGCCAGGGAACCCTTGGACTTCTGTAAGTCTATCTCTGTTTATGGACCGGCGGCATCACATTATGATTGCCAAGGATATAGAATAACTAGCCCGAATTTGGGGCCATATTAGCAACTGAAATACTGTAAGTGTATAATTTTTACAGCAATAATTGCCTAAAACACATTGAAAAAAGACAACCATTGACTCAAATGAATCAATCATTTTCTGGATTAAAGAATAACATTATAGCAAACAAAATAGTATTTTTTGGTTTGCTTTTATAAGAGGTCAGAATACTCGGACATACAATATCACATGCTTTTCAAGTGGCAACATTGCTCTATAAAAGTGAAATGAAAAAGAATAAGTAAAAGAAAGTTAATAACTGGAAGTAAGAAATAACATAAATGATCAATTGGCTGTAAAGATGCATGTGTGAAAAAAAACACAGAATAAGATAGCATTGATCAATACTCTGCAGTGATGTGTGAAAGAAAAGCCCAGAATCAGACAGCATTGATTACAAAGTTACAAAGCATTTGATCATTTATTACAAGACACAGTGGAAATAAATAATAAGTCTGTTAATAGATTACAAAGAAAGTGATACTAGTTTATAAAAAGAAAATATGAACTCCAAAACAGTGCTGGAAGTATAGGAATTAACAAGAGTGAATATATGAAAAAAATATAAAATTAAACAGAAAACCACTACTTATAAAAGAAATAACATTAAATATAACTGCATAAGTTATTGTATTAGTAACAACATCTATCAAGAAAAAGTTGAAGAATGTCTCTATTCTTAAGCTGTAATGATAACTTTTAAATACTCTTTGCAGCAGTCATATCTGGCTTAAATGAATACAAAAATTAAAGAGTTCAATTCAAGAACAAAATACCATCTAAAGAGATTGTTGGATCTATCCCGCTTTGCCTGCACATTTTTTTCTGCAGCACTGACAGCTGCAGTTCCAGGTGCCATCCGCCAGAGGGCGCTGTGAGTTTTCGGGCATCATCAAGTTCCAGGGAAAGCGAATAACTACTCTCCCCTCCGACGTGGCGCAACTCAACGGCGCTGAATCGACAGCGAGGCCATCAATATGTTCGGCGCGGGCACTCGGCCCCCAGGGCTTCAGGCGCGCCTGTCATAGCTCAAGTCCTCTTCTGTCAGTGCGCTAAAATCGACAGCGCCATCTGTCGGCTGGAGGCGGAACTGCAGCTGTCAGATTTTGCGATGGTGAAGAGGGAAAGGACCAGATTGTTTATATTCCTGATCAGTCAGTCTTAAACACTTTTTGATTTCTCAAGGGAATTCATTAGAGTAACACGTCATTAGTACACATATTTACATTTCACACAAATATTATTATATAAATTTTTTATTATCTGATTTTACTTGGAAAACAATTATCTCCATTATTTCATATCAATATTGAACCCCTAGTTCCAATGCTCACTTGGTTTTTAAACTTTTTAATAAATATTTTTTTAGAATGAATTAATAAAAGTTAAATTGACAGTCTCCTTTTTTTGAAAGTCTAAGGTGTGCCAAAACAGAATTATTTTCTGGATTTTTGGAATGTGCATAAATTATTTCTGTGTGAAACCCTTAGTTATTCTCTCATTTTTGTGTGGGATCAGTCTGCCTTGAGCCTTTACATTAATATAATTTGGAGGTTTACATTATTGTGTAGATGACCTTCCCATGGATGTGACATAGATGATCACTGTCAGCATTGTGATGTGGTGGGGATCAACACTGTTGCAGATTTTTGATTTAACTGTGTGAACACAGGTGAGAAAAAGATAGACACCTGTTGAATATTAATTACCTCACCTGTGTTCACACACTGTTAAATCAAAAACCTGGCCTGTCTGTGGAAACCTTGAGAAGCAGCTTCAGAACCACTGGAACCCTTTAATAGTCAGTGCTTTCGAGCATCTGTTGCTCCCGTCGTGCATGCGCATTGGTGGCGGGAGGTTACACACTATGAGATGCGCATTCCCTGGGCATGCGCAATGTGCCACGCTCCTATCGCATGCATAATGCACCAAGCTGGGAAGAATGGGGAGAGATAGGGAGAGGGAGAGAGACGAGGAAAGAGGGGAGAGGGTGGGGAGAGACATGGGGGGAGAGAGACTTGGAGGAGAGAGACAGGAGAGGAGGGAAGAGACACAGGGGAGAGAGAGGGGGATGGTGAAAACACAGGGGAGGGAGAGACATTGGGGAGGAAGTGGGGGGTAAGAGACACAAGGGAGAGACACAGGGTGGGGAGGGGGGAAGACACAGAGAGAGCAGGGCAAGATACAAAGGGGAGGGAGACAAGGAGAGACACAAGAGAGGGATATGGGGGAAGAGACACAGGAGAGGGAGAGAGACACAAAGGAGGGGGAGGGGGTAGGAGACACAGGGGAGGAAGAGGGGGAAAGAGACACAGGGGAGGGAGTGAGGGATGGAAGAAACA
This sequence comes from Discoglossus pictus, assembly GCA_027410445.1. NCBI lineage: Eukaryota > Metazoa > Chordata > Amphibia > Anura > Alytidae > Discoglossus > Discoglossus pictus. Next base: position 81,618,210 of record CM050173.1, on the reverse strand, counting down.
CAGGGGAGGGAGAGGAGAGGGAAGAGACACAGGGAGGGAGAGGGGGAAAGAGACACGGGGAGAGGGGTAAAGAGACATGGGGAGAGGAAAGGAAAGAGACACAGTGGAGGGGCAAAAGAGACACAGGGGAGGGAGAGGGGGAAAAGACACACAGGGGAGGGAGGGGGGGATACACAGGGGAGGGAAAGGGGGGAAGAGACACTGGGGAGGGGGAGGGAAGAAACACATCAAATATTATCCCATCAAAAACAAGGCATGTTACTAGTATAAACATAATGACTCAAACATATTAATGAATATATACTGTCTCTTTAACTGTTTTAGCCAGTATTCAGCAATGCTTATAATGTTCCCTTATGCATGAAGAGTCACACATAAATAGTGAATAAACTATTTTTTTATTGCATATTTGTGCCTTTTGAGACTCTTGAGCAATGACTTTTAAAGCATTTATATTCTTTCCCATGCTTTTTAAGTACAAAACTGTGTGTTTAAGTGCTGCTGCAGATCTCAAAAATGGTTTTAAATTTTTTTTGGGTGTCAACTGTAATTTGTGAGTGATCAGTAAAGTCTCAATTAAAGAGCGATTTGGTGTAAAACTTTGAAAAAGTAACTCATAATGTTATGGATGTTGAATAATCAACATCTGCATAGTGCTGCCGGCACTGGGGAGCTACAGTTCATTGAGGGAACCATGAATGCCAACATGTACTGTGACATACTGAAGCAGAGCATGATCCCCTCCTTTCAGAGACTGGACTGCAGGGCAGTATTCCAACACAACAACCCCAAACACAACTCCAAGATGACCACTGCCTTGCTAAAGAAGCTGAAGGTAAAGGTGATGGACTGGCCATGCATGTCTCCAGACCTAAACCCTATTGGGCATCTGTGGGGCATCCTCAAACGAAAAGTGGGGGAGTGCAAGTGTACTCACTTTTGTTGCCAACGGTTTAGACATTAATGGCTGTGTGTTGAGTTATTTTGAGGGGACAGCAAATTTACACAGTTATACAGGATGTAAACTTACTACTTTACATTGTAACAGAGTGTTTTTTCTTCAGTGTTGTAACATGAAAAGATATAATAAAATATTTACAAAAATGTGAGGGGTGTACTCACTTTTGTGAGAAACTGCATATGAGTGCTACCATAAAATGAATATAGGATTCATTGTTTACTTAAGTGGATATGTAAATTTGCTGGATTATGAATGCATCTGATAGAGGAGAATCAATAGTGTATGAAAAAAAAATGCATGGAAAAATACCAAAATAAACATTTATATACTTACCTTGAATTAGTAAAATGTCTTGAAATTCCTGTTAGTTGAAAATCAGGGTTAACACCTCTCCAAACCCAGGCTAAAGAAGCATACAATTTTAAATTGTTTTGGCCAATCAGGAGGAAGCCGATGCTGAAATGTCACAATCCTGAATTGCTGTCTGTGCTGCAAAGCAGCCTGGGATGTGTAGTCCGGAACATTTTAGAATGTATTATATATTTTCATATAAGATTCTCTGTGCAGTACATTCACACTAGATTACAACAATGCAGGTTGTCTGTTTCCCTGCATCAACTGCTGCTGTTTTTTTTCACTCTGTCTCTTTGTGGGAAATTTCAGTTGTGACCCCACCAACCATGTGACTGTTATATTTTCCTTTAGAGAGCACAAACTGTACCCAGATGCTGTGCAGCAGGGTATACTTTATGTAAGCTTTCTAGGGGTGTGCAAATCCAGAAAGCAGTAGCCAGCATATAAATATGTAAGTACATTCAACTTTTCAATATAATACATATTTTTCTACTAATCAATGGCTGTTTTTTAGAAAACATGTGAAACCCAGGAAACTTTCATATCCCTTTAATAAACTGAACAAGGCCGCAATTTACTGGACGAAAGCCAAAACTGTAAACCATGTACTTGTACGTAGCAGTTCAGGGTGGGAACATAATCAATTAAGCAAGGCAGTAACCACTCATTTAGAAACAGCCAATAGAAAATGAGACCATCATCATTACATCAGTAAAACATGAAGGTTACATGTCAATCAATTACCCTTTAGAGGTCAGAGTCGCAATTCGGCAATGTACAAAATAATAAAAATGAATGGCAATACTGTTTTAGTCCATGTTAGTGGACTGATATTTAACTATATATATTTATATATTTGATATATTTATATATATTTAACTCATTCATTACCAAGATCGATATAACCTCAAAACCTCAAAATGAAACATAAAAAATAAAAAATGTTATTGCCAATTTGTGAACTTGAGACTGTTGTGCAATTAATTCTAATGTCTTTCATCACTTTCCCTGTCATTTACAGTGCAGTAACCCCCTTGCGAGTCCTATCTAGTACTTGTAGGATTTTCTCTTACACTTGATGTTTACTGGTGTAAAAACATTCGCGGGCTTGGGGAGTTGTAGCATTTGAATAGCGATTTGTGATTTTAGCGCTCATAACTCTTGCGGATGTGAAAGATCAAAGGCTTTAATGGGCTTTAAGTTCCAGTTTTAACAACTGTAAGGATTTCAAGGCCGTAATCTGTTTGTAACCCGGAAAAAAAACGCCAACTGAATATCAGAATAATTTACGGCCTCCATTATGAGCTACTGTAAGTTACAATTGCTCAATTGAATCGGGCTCTATATAGGTAGAATTGAATGTATAGTAGTATTGTAGAGTGGCTTTTGTGAATTTAATTTAGAATTTGCGAGTCAGTTTTACAGTTCTTTTATTATTGTCCTTGTTACAAGATCATTTTAATACTATACAATAAAAGTCAATTTTTAAATTATAGGGTATTATAAGTGTTCTAAGGTTCAAAACCTTTGATATTTACTCAGAGTTGATAGCAGTATAATAATTGTGATTTATATATATATACTAGCGAATTGGCCGTCAAAAAATGACGGCAATGAAATTGTAAGTGAGCTAATTTGGTGTATAATAATCAAATAAATAATCAATTAATAAATTAATATACTTTACCTCTTTTGAAGTAATATATGCAGGACGCATTGTGTTGAAGAGCTGCAATCTGTTTTGATGTTGCTGGAGCATTAGTGGTGTGGAGCTGCTGTGTAAGCGTGATGAATGTGTGCAGTGTGTAGTGTAATAATGTGCATGCGCGAGGCAAAGCCGTTAGGGTAGCTGTGTACTTCCGCATTGTTCTAAAATGGCGGGTAATGTGTGGTATGCGTCTTGGCGGAATATCCGTAGGTCGTTTGTGGTGTTTTGCGAGTTTCTTGTGGTGTTTTGCGTGTTTAGATTGCTGTAGCCTCGTTTTCATTTTGTTCGGCGGCCATTTTTTCATTTTGCTTAGCGATTTTTTTATTGTCTAAACTCTTTTATTTTTAGTTAAATTAAGGTGTAAGTAGTTTTTTTTGAGGTCCTGGATGCTTCCTCTTGCTGTAGGTAAGCTTTTTATGTATGTGCTGTGTGTATTTATTGTGTTTTTAATTTTGTCATGATCGCGAGTTGCGGATGATTTTTGCGAGGTCGTAATGTGTGGTAACGTGTCTCCTATGTCTTTTGAGTTGTGAGGTAAAGTTTGCAAGGGTCGTAGTTGGTGTGTCGTGTTGTTTGCGTTGCGACAGAAAGTTTGCGACGGTCGCAGTTGCTGGCAAGGAGCACCTTCGGCGCTCCCTGCCAGCAACTGAGGCCCTCGCCCACGGCCCTCGCGTCTCGCTTCGCGAGCCCGCAAGCGTTAGCAACAACTCGCATGCTCACAACTATATATGTGATATATATATATATATATATATATATATATAAATGAAAAAAATAAAAAAATACGCTGTAAAGGGAAGAAAAAATAATTATGAACAGCAGTGTTTAAATCAAACACTTAAGCATGTTGTGTCATATAATGAACAAATAGTTATTCCTTTTGTACATTTTAAAATTGCACTATATACTTTTAACCCTATTGAATATTCTTATGGCTCTATATAATGTTATAACAAATCCTCATATAATGCAGAAATCTGCTAATCATCGGGTTTGTGTAGATTTTATTGATGGAAAAAACATTGTGTTATATTTAATTTAAAAAGCAACGATGTTAAAAACAAAACAACAAAGTATTGAGGTATCTACCAGAAAAAACATTATATTAGATCAACAGAGGAAATATAATAAATGTATATAGCACAAAAAAGATTTATGATTAAATCCAAGAATGGAATGGGCAGAGGTAGTATAAACGGGAGAAGGGGCGAACTTGTGAGCTTGCGAACATTTTCGGTATCAGGTGCAGTTCTAGTGAAGTGTAGGAGTTTAAATAAGGGTAGGGACTTCAAAGAAAAGGGAGGGCAGATTTATAGTGCAAAGGAGGAAAACTTTATACAAATATATTATTTTATATTCTTTATTTTTCCCACTGAAATTTTGTAGACAATAATAGTAATTATGAGTCAGTCCAGTGGCAACCTCACCCAGTGTACAGCCTGTCATATGTATGCAATACTGGAACAGATGATCCAGGGTCCATACCTCTGTGACAGGTGTGATCATGTTGCCTCTCTGGAAGCTCAAATTGGAGATCTGGAGTGGAGAATTGCAGCACTTAGTGATATTGCTCCACTGGAAAGTGTGGTTATTGCTCACTGAGCACAGTTTAGCTGGGCCTAGCATGGAGGGTGGAGCTGGGGCTACTGAGGATGTCCAGGGAGGTAGCTGGGTTACAGTTACAAGGGGAAGCAGGGGGAACAGAAGGAGGCAGGCCAGTTCTGGGTTGGCAAACACCAACAGATTTGCCAGATTGAGTGAAACTGTTGGGGGTTACCATTCAGGAATGGCAATGCCAGATAGAGCTGTTCCCTCTAACAGCCCGGGAGAACAGCTCTACTGGAGGAGAGGGAGGGCAGAATAGGCAGAGCAACAGACAGGTTTTGGTTGTAGGGGACTCTATTATTAGGAAGGTAGACAGGGTGATTTGTCACCCAGATCCCAGCAATCGAACAGTTTGCTGTCTCCCGGGGGCTCGGGTTTGTCATGTTGTGGATCGGGTAGACAAATTATTGGGAGGGGCTGGAAATGAACCGGTGGTCTTGGTACATATTGGTACCAATGACAAAGCTAGTGGAAGATGGAGTGTCCTAAAGAATGATTTTAGAGAACTAGGTAATAAGCTGAAGGCAAGGACCTCCAAGGTAGTATTTTCTGAGATACTACCAATGCCACGTGCTAGCCCAGGGAGGCAGAAGGAGCTTAGGGAGGTTAATGCGTGGCTAATGATGTGGTGCACTAAGGAGGGCTTTAGGGTTTTAAAGCACTTCGGTACAATCTCTACAGTAGGGATGGATTGCACCTTAATGATGAGGGAGCTTTTGTACTAGGGGATAGGATAGTAGAAAGGCTGGAGGAGTGTTTAAACTAGTAGGTGGGGGGGAGGGACTAGATATAAGTAATGGGGTAGAAAGTGTAGAGGGTATAAGGGATGAATTAACAACTCATAGGGGAGGAGATGTGGGGAGGGGTAGTATAGTCAATAGGGTGGTAGAACTAAGTAATTCAAGTACAGTGGCAGGCACTTCAGAACTACAGACTCTTGCCAGGAAAAATGGGAGAGTTAGAATTATTAGCAACTAATGAAAAATGGGATTTAATAGGCATTACTGAAACGTGGTGGGATGAATCTCATGACTGGACTGTTAATCTGGATGGTTATAACCTATTTAGGAAAGATAGAGGCAATGGTAAACGAGGAGGAGGGATTTGTCTGTATGTTAAGCCTGAATTGAAGCCTATAGTCAGAGAAGATATTTATGGTGGACCTAGTGATAAAGCTGAATGTTTGTGGGTAGAGTTAAATAGCGGAGCAGCAAATTCGAAAATAATATTAGTTGGAGTATGCTATAAACCCCCAAATATAGCTGAAAGTGAGGAAATACAATTATTGTTACAGATTGAAAATGCAGCTAGGCATGGTCAAGTTCTAATAATTGGAGATTTTAATTACCCTGAAATAAACTGGATAAATGAGACCAGCAGTTCATCTAAGGGGAGCAGGTTCTTGAATACACGCAGAGATCATTATCTGTCCCAGGTTGTACAAGAGCCTACTAGAAATGAAGCTATCTTAGATTTACTCATTACAAATAATATTGATATATTACATTGATATATTACATATATTACATTACAAATAATATTCAATTGCAATTTGGCCAATTGAATAGGGGTCTAAATAAGCACATAACATATTTTTTTAAAGAAGTTTTTAGTTACTAAACATCTATCCAAAAACAAGGTTTTCACTAACTAAAAACTTATTTAAAAAAAATATGTTATGTGCTTATTTAGAGCACTATTCAATTGCCCAAATCACAATTGAATGAGGGCCATAGTATGTAATGTTGGAATAGGGCAACCTTTGGGAAACAGTGATAACAACACAGTCTCATTTGAGATTGATTTAAAAAAACAAAATTTTAAGGGGCCAACAAAAACTCTTACTTTTAAAAGGACAGATTTTAACGGTCTAAGGGCAGCAATACAATGTATAGACTGGGACAGAGAACTGGCAGGTAAAACACTGACCACAAGTGGACAACATTTAAATCCTTACTAAATATCCATACACATTGACATATACCGTGTGGGAATAAAAGTAAAAGGAGTAAATCCCATCCAATGTGGCTTAACAATGATTTAAAGATCAAGATACGGAGTAAAAAACAGGCATTTAAATTATACAAACAAGAGGGGACAGAGACTGCCTTACAGGAATACAAGGAAATCAACAAGGCTTGCAAAAGGGCGATTAGACTGGCTAAAATAAAAAAAAAAAAAAAAAAATAATTGCAAAAGAGAGTAAGACTAACCCTAAAATATTTTTTAAGTATATTAATGGGAAGAAGGCGTGGAAGGAAGCTATAGGAACATTACAATGTGACACAGGCCGTCTGATAATTAGTGACCAAGAAAAGGCAGATGAGCTAAATAGGTTCTTTTCTTCTGTATACACAAGGGAGGTACCACGACAACATAATGGGGCTACACTACCTTTGCCAAATAATTGGTTAACACAGGAAGTAATCCAAAAGAGGTTGGAAAAAATAAATGTTAATAAAGCCCCGGGTCCTGATGGAATACATCCAAGGGATATTAAGGGAATTGGGTTCATTTAATAGCCAAACCATTATATTTAATTTTTCAAGATTCACTCAACACAGGGTCTCTACCAGATGACTGGAGAAAAGCTGATGTGATACCTATATTTAAAAATTGAGCAAGAGCAAATCCGGGGAATTATAGACCAGTGAGCCTCACTTCTGTAGTGGGGAAGCTTTTAGAAGGGTTAATAAGGGATAATATACAAGAATATGTCTATTTGAACAGGATTATAAGTAGGAGTCAACATGGATTTATGAGGGATAGGTCATGTCAAACAAATCTAATTAGTTTCTATGAGGTGGTTAGTAGGAACCTGGATCAAGGCAACTCAGTGGATGTAGTCTTTTTGGATTTTGCAAAGGCTTTTGATACAGTACCACATGGGAGACTATTGTGCAAACTAAGAGATCCATGAATTGCAGTAAATATCTGCTCATGGATTGAGAGCTGGCTAAAAGACAGGAAGCAAAGGGTTGTTGTAAATGGAACATACTCCGATTGGACTAATGTGGTAAGTGGGGTTCCTCAGGGTTCAGTATTAGGTCCTCTCCTTTTTAACATATTTATTAATGACTTAGAGGTAGGATTGGAGTGTGGTGTCTCCATTTTCGCTGATGACACGAAGTTGTGCAAGGTAATTGAATCAGATAGTGATGTGCTTTCCCTCCAAAGGAATTTACATAAAATTGAGGAATGGGCATCTAAATGGCAGATGAGATTTAATACGAATAAATGTAAAGTTATGCATCTGCGAAGGAAAAATAGCCATGCAATTTATAATCTTAATGGAGCAAATCTAGGTGTATCAGATATTGAAAGGGATTTGGGAGTGCTTGTGGACAACCACCTAGGTAACAGTGCTCAAAGCCAAGCAGCAGCTGCAAAGGCAAATAAAATATTAGCATGTATTAAGAAGGGTATAGAAGCCAGGGAAGCAAATATAATTCTGCCACTATACAACTCTCTATTACGCCCTCATTTGGAATATGGAGTTCAATTTTGGGCACCACTTCATAAAAAGGACATTTTAGAGCTGGAAAAGGTACAGAGGAGGGCAACAAAACTAATAAGGGGAATGGAGGGGCTAAGTTATGAAGAAAGACTAACCAAATAAAACGTATTTTCTCAAGAAAAAAGGCGTCTAAGAGGAGATAAGATTACCTTATATAAATACATCCAGGGTCAGTATAAAGATTTGTCAAGGGAGCTTTTTGTGCCAAGATGTTTTCAACTTACAAGAGGACATCCCTTGAGGTTAGAAGTAAAAAGATTCCACCTTAAAGAAAGAAAAGGGTTCTTCACAGTAAGGGTGGTTAATCTGTGGAATTCTCTACCAGAGGAGGTGGTGACAGCGGATTCGATAGATAACTTTAAAAGGGGACTGGATTTATTTCTAATTAAAAAGGGAATTCAGGGTTATCATGGATAATTGGAGGGGCAGTATTGATAGTTAATCCGCATATTGCAGATCAGAGGAGATCTTAAAAGGTTGAACTTGATGGACTGAAAGTCTTTTTTCAACCTTAAATACTATGTTACTATGTAACTATGTAACTATTATCGCAGATACTTACGCTTCACTTGGCCTCTTTACGATGCATCATGATGCTCATGAAAATCTATTCCTCTGCACATTGATCCTCTGGTTAGATACTCATCAGTAATGCCCGATGGTCCCGTGTCGCCCATTCACTGGGCTTACGCATGAAATTAAATATAACACAGTGTTTGTCCATCAATAAAATCTACACAAACCCGATGATTAGCAGTTTTCTGCATTATATGAGGATTTGTTATAACATTATATAGAGCCATTAGAATATTCAATCGGGTTAAAACTATGTAGTGCAATTTTAAAATGCACAAAAGGAATAACTATTTGTTCATTATATGACACAACACGCTTAAGTGTTGGATTTAAACACTGCTGTTCGTAATCATTTTTTACTTCCCTTAACGGCGTATTTTTTGATTTTTTTAATTTCTAAAATAACGTTTTCTTAAAATAAATATCTTCTGATATTGAGGTGTTAGGCACCAGGAAGCTCCCTTAAAGTCGAGATTAAGTTTATTTATATATATATATATATATATATATATATATATATACACATACTGTATCCCACAAAAGTGCGTACACCCCTCACATTTTTGTAAAAAATTTATTTTATATTTTCATGTGACAACACTGAAGAAAAAACACTCTGTTACAATGTAAAGTAGTAAGTTTACATCCTGTAGAACTGTGTACATTTGCTGTCCCCTCAAAATAACTCAGCACACATCCATTAATGTCTAAACTGTTGGCAACAAAAGTGGGTACACCTCTAAGTGGAAATGTCCAAACTGGGCCCAAAGCATGAGTGCTGCCGGCACTGGGGAGCTACAGTTCCTTGAGGGAACCATGAATGCCAACATGTACTGTGACATCCTGAAGCAGAGCATGATCCCCTCAACTTCGGAGACTGGGCCACAAGGCAGTATTGCAAGATGTGAACACCCCAAACACCCCTCCTAGACGACCACTAATTTGCTAAAGAAGATGAAGGTAAAGGTGATGGACTGACCAAGCATGTCTCCAGACCTAAACCCTATTGAGCATCTGTGGGGCATCTTTAAACGGAAGGTGGGGGAGTGCAAGGTCTCTAACATCCACCAGCTCTGTGATGTCATCATGGAGGAGTGGAAGAGGACTCCAGTGGCAACCTATGAAGCTCTGGTGAGCTCCATGACCATGAGGGTTAAGGCAGTGCTGGAAAATAATCGTGGCCACACAAAATATTGACACTTTGGGTCCAATTTGGACACTTCCACTTAGGGGTGTACTCACTTTTGTTGCCAATGGTATAGACATTAATGGCTGTGTGTTGAGTTATTTTGAGGGGACAGCAAATTTACACTGTTATACAGGCTGTACACTTACTACTTTACATTGTAGCCGAGTGTCATTTCTTCAGTGTTGTCACATGAAAAGATTTAATAACATTTTTACACACTCTAAATTTTCTTAAACACTCTAAATAATACTTCTTAGACACAAATTCTGATATTCTTTTAGGTTGATACAGTCAACTCTAAGAAATTAGTAGAACATCTTTTGTGGTTATCATACTTGTTATATACCTGATGATTGAGATGCCTCAAGCTCACACATTTGGCTGCGGTAGTATTTTTTATTTATAAAATGTTTAGATGCATTCTATTGATTCCAGCTTGGAAATTCCACCTGCAAGGCTGAACTCGTAGACCCTAACTTTTTAATTCAGATTTAAGGGGGCATATCATATGATCTGACAATATTTTAGCAAGCCCATCATTTATTTCTTAAACACTCAAAATAATACTTCTTAGACACAAATTCTGATATTCTTTTAGGTTGATACAGTCAACTCTAAAAAATTAGTAGAACACCTTTTGTGGTTATCATACTTGTTATATACCTGATGATTGAGATGCCTCAAGCTCACACATTTGGCTGCGGTAGTTTATTTTATTTATAAAACGTTTAGGTGTATTCTATTGATTCCAGCTTGGAAATTCCACCTGCAAGGCTGAACTCGCAGACCCTAACTTTTTAATTCAGATTTAAGGGGGCATATCATATGATCGGACAATATTTTAGCAAGCCCATCATTTATTTCTTAAACACTCAAAATAATACTTCTTAGACACAAATTCTGATATTCTTTTAGGTTGATACAGTCAACTCTAAGAAATTGGTAGAACACCTTTTGTGGTTATCATACTTGTTATATACCTGATGATTGAGATGTAACAGTCTCATGAAACGTGCGTCGGGTGCATACTGATGATGTCACAACCAGGAAATAGCCAAATAAGCTAATACAGAGAAGCATGGTCTAACAAACGAAGCAAAGAGATAGCTAAAAGCAGGCAGAGGTAACAAATGATCAATATAAGTATAAGGGATTGCCAGAATTAAGAGAAACTACTCAATTACACTGCATTTATAAATATAAGTATTACAGCTCATAGGATAGTAATATCAGAGCAAGAGCAGTGGAATTAATAGAGCCGCTACCACGGAGCAATTTACTATACAAGAAAAGGACATATGTGCAATATGTCCAAAGAGGTATTATTAAAAAACTGTGTCACAACTATAAAAGCACTTTAAGGGAGTCTTATTCACATCACTCCCCTTAAGCACTAAAGCACTTTAAAAAAACTCACACTGACATGCAAAAAGAGAAGTACAAATTAAAGAATCACTAAGAAAAATTCAGGGATAAGACACAGAGTGCTTACTATAGCACAAACGCTGACAAGTTTAAATTTCAGTATAAAGAAATGTTATCAATTTAATACAAGCACAAGCACTTTAAATTGCAACCATTGCACAAATAAGTTATTTAGCACCTTTAAAGCACAAAATAATTTTTATACCACAAATAACTACTATAAAACCCTGCCTAAAAACAATATATAAAAACATTTTTAGACATCCCAATTTTAAAGGAAAATAATTTTTAAAGAAGTAATAATAAAAGTTACATTTTAAACAAATTAGTTGCGGTATATAACAAATATTATAACCACAAAAGGTGTCCTACTAATTTTTTAGAGTTGACTGTATCAACCTAAAAGAATATCAGAATTTGTGTCTAAGAAATTAACACCTTAAGGTTAAAGACAATAAACCTAAAAAGGTAAAAATGTGGTCACTAGAAAAAGATAATTATCACTTCTTAGACACAGCCAATAGTAAATGAAACCATCATCATGACATTAGTAAAATGTGGAGTTTATACTTAAACTTCACTCAGAGACTATGAATTAATTAAATTTAGTGTTGATATGTAAATTTATCAATTGGACTCGCAATCAAATAATGTAGAATTCAATAAAATATATCAAAGCAACTGTTGTAGTCTATGCAGGTTCCATGATATTTTTTAACCCCTTAAGTCCCAAGATCCATTTCACACAAAAGTAAACATTAAAAAAATATTGTTTTCATTGTATATTTGGGGGTTGAGATTATTCTACAATTAATTCTAATGTATTTCCATGTTTTTCCATATTTTTAAAGAACAGTATTGCGTGTTTAATAGCTGTTGCAGCTTTTATAAATGTTTAAAAAAAGCACTTGCGAGTTCTATTGAGTACTCTACTGAAATTATTTTTGACAGAAACCTGATACTTTTTCAGTTGAGGGCTAGACTTTATTTGTGATCTAGCGCTATGGGTCTAATAGAATATTGTTTTTGTGTATCTTTAATTATTTAGAGCTTGTAATATTCAAGCTTTGCTAAAACCAATGGAGTTTTAAGGACAGTTTTGCGTCTTTGGCTGGCCCTTAGTGAGTGTGGGTGGGGAACTCATATTCGGAATGCAAGTAGATAATAGAATCTATGGCAATTTTCAGAATGGTTTTAAGTGTGTGTAACTTTGAGAATTGGCCAATAGAATATGGCCCATTGATATCAGTTCAGGTTCAGCAGTGTGACAAAAACCAGAATGCTAACAAATATAGATTTGTGGTCGGCCTGCTCTCCACTAGTAGCTAGATGTGTGCCCAGCTGCTACGCCTGTTCAGACCTACTAAGGGGACCAAGGACTGATTGACTGAGCAAGGAGAAAAGGGGGGTTACAATAGGATGTGTGCACAGGTAAGTGAGGTAGGAGAGTTTTTAAAGGGATGGAGGGAGGGGGACGCTCCCACAATTTAAGTAATCAACCTGGACATTTGTGGTCGTCCCTTCTCCTTGTTTAGTTAGATATGTGGCCAGTAGATGTTCAGGCCTGTGAAGAAGGCCAACAATTCAGAAATCTTATTGAGAAAGCTTGGCGAATTTCTATTTTGGGATCAGAGATTTAGTGGCTGTAGCACTTAAAATTTCAGCTCCCCATAGCTTTGATTAAGTTTAAAGGTGTTTGATTTCTAGAGGCCGATGATGCTTCCCTGATTCTGAAGGAATGGCCGGAGTACTTGAATGGGAGAGTGTTATTCTGATAAAGTGTACGGAGGTGGAGGTGTATTGGCGGTTGACTAGGTGTAGGCGGTTGACTAGATATACTGTGGGTGGAATGAAGACTTGTCTTAGAGTGACTGGTGGAGAGAAAGTAGAGTAGCGACTTAGTAAGTGATATCGTTTGTGAGATAGTACATTATGGTAAGGGGCGTGATGCTGGTTTTCGTTGAATGGAGCTGACATTACATATGTCAACGGAGTGTACATACAGTATGTGAATGGAAAAGGAGATGTTGTGTTTGGCTAGATAGCATGACTTTAATTGGGTCATGCAATTTTTAAGTATTACAGGGTATAGATTAATTTAGTTTCTTGAGTTCAATTATCAATTTATAGACAAGTATATGCTTTATGCAGAATAGCATTTATTTGACAGAATAGCAAAATCAAGAATAAAAAATTGGTGTATTTAAACTTGTAAGCTTTGATTTTTAGATAGATCACAAACATAAAATCTATTAGAAATTTATTAAAATCTCTTTTGAATGATTGGATAACAATTAGTTTTAACACATTATATTTTTTTTGTATAAAATCTTATTAAACTTGGATTAACAATCTATTTTAAAACAGTTTATTTTTGGTTAGTTCAATGCAGAAATTATAAGAAGTATATAAAGTCTTATCACACTTGGATAAACAATCAGATGTCTATTCCATACAGTATATGTTATATTAATATTCAGTGATAAAGCATGTATCTCTATGAGAGCAGTAAATAGCAAAGGTATAAGGTATAACAACCTATAAGGCAGCCAGAATATTGAAATACACACGGAAGCAATATAAAACTACTTAGGTTATAATGTATCTTAATGGCAAGCTAAATAACCTTTGTGGATATTGGATAATTTGATAAGGGGTTTCATAACAGAATTGATTACATTAATTTAGCAAAGCAATCTATCTGTTTTTGATTGAATGGACCTAAGTAGAAAACAGTTTTCTTGTGAATAAGTAGTTGAAAACAAATGGAACAGAAAGTAATGGTGGAGGCTGAAGAAAGGAAAGGATAGGAGAGCATGATAGTGAAGCAGTAGGCGGTGAGGAGAGTGAAAGACGAGATAAGTAGAAATTAATAAAATAGTGCAGGTCAAGAGAGAGTGAAAATAAGAAGGAATAAGATAGAAGGAAGGAGAAGTGAGTGATGTTACTGAAGGTGGGTGTGAGGAGGGTGTAAAGAAGTAGTAGGAGGAATGTGAGGTCAACATAAACTTTATTAAAAAATTGTGAGGATCTAGAGGGACAACTGAAGTAGAGGAGGATGCTTAACACTTGGTAGTGGTGGGAGGTGATCTTGTGCAGAAGAGCAGGTGATATGGCTGTAATAGCCCAAAATGAAGAAATCTCACAAGATGTGAGATTTTGGTGTGTGTTGCCCTCACAGTCCAGCACAAAATTAGAGAGGAAGGGCCAATTACATAGTTTGGGTGATGTATTTTAGATAAACAGTATTGATTATATGTCAGATAGATATGGGGTATTGTATTGTATTGTATTTCATCCTTTTCTGGTGTGTATTTTTTTTCTGTAGTGGTGGGGGGGTTGTAATGTATTTTTTTATTTTCTGTAGTGTTCCTTTTTTTATTTTTTGTGACTTAGGTTTTTATTTTCTGTAATGTAGATTTTTCTTGTGATTTATTTTTATTTTATTTTCTGTAATGTAGATTTTTTTTATTTTTGGTGACTTCAGTTTTTATTATTTTCTGTAATAAGAGTGTTGGGGGGGTTTATTAGGGGGTAGGTAGGTAGTGTAGGTAGGTAGTGTGGGTGTTAATAGGTTAGTGTAGAGGGGGGTTAGTTTAGATTTAATGTTTTATCGGGGGTATAGTGCAGTGTAGTGTTTATACTTAGTGTCATGATGGTCCTTGAGGACTGTCATGGCACTTATGTGGTTAATGTTGGCTTGTAACAGCCCCATAAGGGTCATAATATATCCTTATGGGACTGATGGGGTTTGATAGAGGCTTATGAGAGTCTGTATTGACCCCCATGAGTGACAGGGTTATTTCTTGGCTTATGGGGGTCTGTATTGACCCCCATGGGTGAAAGGGTTAATTAGGTGCTTATGGGGGTCTGTATTGACCCCCATGAGTGACAGGGTTAATTAAGGGTTTATGGGGGTCTGTATTAACCCCCATGTGTGACAGAGTTAATTAATGTATTATGGGAGTCTGTATTGACCCCCATGAGTGCCAGTGTTATTTATTGGCTTATGGGTGTCTGTATTGACCACCATGAGTGACAGGGTTAATTATGGGTTTATGTGGGTCTCTATTGACCCCCATGAGTGACGGGTTTAATTAAGTGCTTATGGGGATCTTTATTGACCCCCATGAGTGACAGGGTTAATTATAGGTTTATGGGGATCTGTATTGACCCCCCCATGAGTGAAAGGGTTAATTATGGGTTTATGGGGGTCTGTATTGACACCCATGAGTGACAGGGTTAATTTAGTGCTTATGGGGGTCTGTATTGACCCCCATGAGTGACAGGGTTAATTATATGTATTAGGGGATCTGTATTGACCCCCATGAGTGACATGGTTAATTAGTGGTTTATGGGTGTCTCTATTGACCCCCATGAGTAAAGGGGGTAATTAAGTGCTTATGGGGGTCTGTATTGACCCCCATGAGTGACAGGGTTAATGAAGGGCTTATGGGGGTCTGTATGGACCCCCATAAGTGACAGGGTTAATTAAGGGTTCATGGGGGTCTGGATTGACCCCCATGAGTGACAGGTTTTTTTAGGGGTTGATGGGGCTCTGTATAGAGCCCCATGCGTGATAGGGATAAAACATTTTTTATTATGGGTCCTTTAAGGACCTTTACGGTCCTTTAAGGACCCGTAAGGCAGGAATTTTGAATTTTCATTGCAGCAGGGCTCCCCGATAACAAGCAGCCAAAGGGTGTGCCTGGGAGCGAACCAGTGGTAGTGTCTAGAGTAGGCTGAGTTATGACATTTAGGAAGCGTGAAACGGAAGTGTGTTTGGTGAATGAGGCCTCCTCATCTCATGTAGCTGTGATGTTGCCATGTAGCTTACACCCTCCATGGCCTGCTTAGAGGGCCAAGGGCCAAGTGAAGTAGAGGAGAGAGGGGGAAAGGTGCATAAAAACGTAATGAAAAACGAGGCCTGCGAAGGCTGATTTGGATGTGTGAACAAGGCAAGCCTACGAATGCCGGTGTAGGAGTTGTAGAGAGTAGGTTTATTTATCTTATAGAAAATTATTGAAAGGTCAAAGGTTAGCCGATTTAGCCTGAAATCCATGAAATATGCCTTAAAAGGCCAAAGCATGACCTCAGATACTGATAAAGACAATTTGGTGGATTTGGGGCCGGTATATGATAAGAAGGCAAAATGTAGAGCATGAATACTTATCAATACAAAAGCCTAATGTAGTGCAGGAATACTTAACACGAGGAACCATAGCTCTACAGCAATGGGGATGCCGTTATAGACAAACAGCATGGCAGGAAATCTGACATATTAACAATGCAAGGTTTAAGGAAAGCAGAGACGTTTAACTACAATGCCCTTGCAGACAGCAAAGTGCAAAAGGCAGCAAAAGCAGAAAGCTTAACCTAGGAAAATGGCGATGTGATGAGGAGCCAGTGAGCGAGGCTGCCATGAGCAGCGTGAATGTAATGGGAGAAGTTGGCATTTGCAGCAGTAACGTAAAGTGAGGCAGCTGTTATAAGAAGCTCAATATAGACAATGCAAGAGTGCAATAAAGAGTAACTACATATAAAATATAAGAAAATAAAGGTTGTACTTAATCAATGCTTCCGAAAAACATTTTGTCATTAAGTTTATAAAAAAAAACATACACATTGTAAATATGTGACTACATGTAAAGAAACACATTTCCTATTTAATGAATGTTTCTCATATTTTTATTTTAAACTTGTTTTTTTTTCTTGTGAATAAGTACGGTAATTTTCTTTATGAAGCAGGGAAGTCCTGCCTTATTGTTTGTGTGTAATCTGGTTATGGCAGCCATATTTATTTGCGGCTTTGATGACGCATGGCCCGTTGCGGGCAAATTTATTTATGGCTGTGTTTGTAGCATGGTTGTAGGGGCCATATTTGTTACTGGCACAATAACTGTTACACGCGTGTGACAAACTCAACCTTGAACAAGAAAACTTCACCACCTGCGGTACCTCAGTGACATTTAAGTCCAGGGTCAGCCTTTTAATATAACTTGATTAGGTGATTATTTAACTAAATATATCTATTTTTTGGGTATTGCTTTTTTTAAGGACATATTAAATTAAATAAGTTTTTGCATATCTTGTGCTTTTTTATTTGCCTGTGGTTCTTTAAAGAAATATAAGAAATCTATATCAATATCTAAATAATTAATATAAGACACTGACCTTTAACAATATAAATCAAACACCAACAAACAAGATGTGAAGTACAATGGATGTGTGACCTTTCATATTGACGCCATATACAGAAAGAAAAGTTTTGGACTAGGGGTTGCTTTAAATGGGACAGGTCAAGGCCTCATATGGAGCTCAGCAGCTTCTAAACCAGTGGTGGGGAATTAACAGTCATCAACAGTCCAGGATTTCAGTCTCTCTTTGAATGAGCCCAGATGGAACAATCAGAATACAACAGAGTAACTCAAGAGCATGAATTAACGGGATAGACACAAATTCTGAACTATTGTCTGGTCACATAGGAATGAGTTGCTCATCACTGATCTAAACCCTGGCAGGACCTGGGAGAGTTGACATGACCCTCTCACATCATTACTGTTCAACATTATCAAAAAGAGCATTGAAAAACGAGTTTTAGTTAATGCTCAAACTGTTCCGTCTACTTTGTTGAGCTTTATTCACTCTGTGAAAACAAAAAATTACGAACACTCTGCAAATGGTAATAAACTTTTTCTGCTGCAACCAAAAATGTCAGCTTATTCCTTTGGGCTCTTTAGCCACTCTAATCTCAAAGGAATGTCTTATTGCTATGAAAGCAGTATATAAACATTTAGAGATGGCTTGTAATTTATGATTCTTTTTAGGACCTGTGCGATATTCCCAGTAAGTTCTATAAATCCTGACTCCTCCTGAAGCTTATGGTAAATAAATTGTTTGAGCGCTGTAAAAGATAACTCTGCAGCATTTTAAAATAACTATAATGCAATAAAAACAGCTTCAATTAAAAATATAGCTTTTACACATCTTACTTGTTTTTTATTGCTCTACACGATGATGCAGAGAAGTGTAATGACTTTAGCAGCAAAGAATCTTCAATTAAGACATTATGGTGCTGAACATTATTATTATTATCTTATATTTAAAATGTGCAAACATATTCTGCAGCGCAATATCTCAGTAATTGGTCACACATTAGGAAGTATTTGGGTAGGTTTCAGTGATCAGCTAACAAAGAGGTATTCAAAATATTGTTTTATACTTGAGTTATCATTTAGTGAAGGTGATGAGATATTCGGGATAAGCCTGGATGTCATTGAATATCACAAACATTAAAGGCTTTTGAATATTATCAGTTACACTGTCATACAGATCAGTCGGATCATTTGGATTCTTGTTTGGAGGTGCCACCATTCCCTTTACACCAACACATGAGAACCCTGTAAGCACCCGGGCCAGGTACATGTATTTATATGCATTCCCGTCAGGTCTGGAATAGGTGTCATGTGCAGAATAAATTGCCTTCACTGCAAAATATGTCCCGTTACCATACATTGCAGCTGCAACAGAAGAAAACAAATAAAACATATAATTAAGTTGGATATGTTCATACTTAAATTTAAATAATTAATCTTATATGGTGGTGCATTTTTGTAAGAATATATAATGATTAAAACACTTATTGAACTAATGTGGGTAAATAAGAATTCTTCACATTAGTTACTTTACAAATGTTTCAATCCTTAGTCACTCTTATAAGCTTCATTGCTAACTACTCTCTGAGGAATGCTCATGCCTAGATTTTAGCTCACAATTGATTTGATATAAAAAACAATGCATGCAGACTCCCACAGTGTAATAAGCAACAATTTGTTATGATCACAATTTAGCAAAGAGATCAGATCAAGGATCAAAAAGACTGACTAGCTTAATGTAAGAAAATGCATTTTAATAGCATGCAATGGATAGACTACTTATTGCTGCTACTATATACACAGTCGATACACAAGCTAATATTCCGAATAACCGCCGTGTGCAGAACGGAAAAGCAGCTAGATGGATTGTTAGTGGGTCAATAAGATCCTGGAAGGCTGGCAAGGGTATCTGTAGCCATGCAGAATGCAGGGCATCAGATAGCTGCTGAAAAGTGAGTGGTGGAGGATCCATACAGTGAACATGGCGATCCAGGTGGTCCAACAGGTGCTTAATGGGGTTCAATTCTGGGGAATTTGGAGGCCAGGGAAGTACTTTGAAGTCTTTGTCATGCTCCTCCAACCACTCCTGGACAATTCTGGCCATATGACATGTTGCATTGTCCTTCTGGAAGATCCCATCCACTCCAAGGAAGACAGTCAACATGTATCAGTGTTCTTGATCTGCAGGGATGGATAAATAACCCAATTGGTTGAGAGTGCCTTCCAGAGTGGACCCAGACAATGCCAAGAATACATTCCCTATACAATAAAGCTGAAGCCACTAGCTTGTGTTCTTCCAACAATGTTTGCAAAGTGTTTGTTGTCGGCGGTTTCGCACCTAACGCGCAAATGGCCGTCCGAGCATTGAGCAGAAAACGTGATTCATCAGAGAAGGCAACCCTTTGCCAATCAGAAGAGGTTCTATTTTGGTACTGTCGTGCAAATTGAAGCCGTTGCTGACAAAAACCCTTGTCAGCATGGGTGCAGTGACCAGCCGTTTGCTTCGAGCCCCATACGCAACAGAGTTGGTTGTACTGTCATTTTATACACACATCTGGTAGCCCACTGGTTTGTTTGGACTGTGAGTTGCCCAACTGTAGCGTAGCGATTGGCCCTCACACACCTTTGCAGCCAATGTTCACCACTGACATCAATGGCACGCGGTGCTCCGCGGTTTCTACGCGATGGTGTCATTTGTCCAGTCATGGTACACTTTAAACACAGCAGCACATGAACAGTTCACAAACTGTGCTGTTGTCGAAATACTGCCACCCTTGGCCCGAAAGCTAATGATCATCGCCTTTTCAAAGCTGGATAAATTGTAAGTTTTATCCATGACATCGATGGATGATATGTTTGCAGAATGCCCACATGTCCCCTTTTATACCCACTAAGCTAGCTTACGGCACCTGCCATATTTCATTGACTACACGCTGCTGACGTGTGACTGATTTGATGTGACTCAACCCTGTATATTTGATACCATGTAGATCTGCTAAGAATTATCTTCCTTCGTGTTACAAACAAACAACTTATTTTTCACGTTCCATTTCAGACAATAGTGATGGTTATCACTTTAAATTACCATGCTGGTGAAGAAATGATAAATAAACTTATCCTTAGAACATGACTTTATGAATGAGAATGTAGTAATTGACTCATTTCTCCTAAATCTTACTGGATGACCATTAATCTTAAATATCATCTCACCGTTCTTCCCAGCATATCCCCGATTGTATCCGTTGTGATTGACATTTTTTATTGCCTCTGGGGCTGTGCCGTGGAAGAGCTGCTTCTCATTGTTTGTGTTGCCATTTTTTATGTCTATACTCTGCTTCTTAATCTGGTAATTTAACCACAGTGCCCGGTTTTGTATCCTCTCAATCTATGAAACCAGGAAACAGCAGGGTTATTTTATTACACAGGGAATCTTGTCTTAACAATTATAAAAAAATAATGATCTATTATTATTATTATTACTCTTATTCAAAATATACCAATTTTTTATAGCACTTTATACATGAGAGAACAAAATATAAACGACACAGAAAGGGCACTAGACAATAACATGAAGATAGACACTAGGCAAAAAGATGCAAAATGTTGACTTTTCTTCTGTAAAGATAATATAATCTAAAGTGGATGACTAGGAGACAATAGTATACAAGTGATTCATGATGGACAGTGGATCACTAGAGGACAAGAGGGTTCAAGAGACTTGTGATGAACACTGGATGACTGGGAGTCAAGAAGGTTCAAGAGATTTGTGATGGATAGTGGATGACTGGGAGACAAGAGGATACAAGAGATTCCTGATTGACAGTGGATAACTGGGAGACAAGAGGGTACAAGATATGCATGATGGACAGTGGATGACTGGGAGACAAAAGGGTTCAAGAGATTCATGATGGACAGGGCAACCTTAAAGGAGAAAAAGAGGATAATAGGTTTTTATCCTGATCCCAGTGATACCAAAGACTTGGCATATCAATTATATCCAATTCATAACTTAAAGTTAGCCTAACAGCCATTTTGTCCCATATAAGGGACATTTTCAAAGGCAATAAAAAAGATTATTTATTGTCTTTGAAAAAGTCCCTTATATGGGACAAAACAGCTGTTAGGCTAAATTTAAGTCTGTTACCTTTGCCCAAATTAGAAAGCCAGCATTAGGCTATATTTTACATAGGGGCCTCTCTGTTTTGTGAATCATGTGAATCAATAACATTATTACAGCCCAGATAGAAATGTTCAACAAACGAAGAGACTGAAATATGACTAGGGCAAGTTTGAGACAATGAGATTTTAATAGAGTGTATGTTGTTTTTTTAACATTACCTGCTAATAGGAGAAATACATTATGTATTGATATAACTGATATGCCAAGTCTTTGGTATCACAGAGATCAGGTTAAAACCCTATTATCCTCTTTTTCTCTTTTAAGGTCTCTATAGGGACACAAGCTAGAATTGGAGTTCCAGGTTAGCTGAGTCCTTCAGGTAGGAGGTATCCCATTTAGGATCTCAGGTCTATCTCTATCTTATCTTTGTTTCCCTTTTAGATCTAGTTATATATAGCAGGTTTTTATAAACAGTGTTTTTTATTAAGATAACAATAAAGGATAGTATTATGTTTACATTTTCATGGTAAAGTTTGAAAGGTGTTAAGCACTGGGAATTGTGGCTCCATTTATATGTTTACTATTTCATGACACATAAAATACATTTAATTAGGCTTTTTTTTTGCTAATGTGTCCTAAGAGATTTCCAGCACTCAATATACTGCAAGCTTAAGGCACATTTTTACCTTAATTATTCTCATATTACAGGACTGTGCAAACTGTGTACTGACATCTTTGTATGCGGTAGTTCCAGGATTCAAAGGCACCACTTTCAATTGATCATTATTCATTGGATACCAATGTGATGGTAAATCAATGTACTTTCCTGTAATGTAATAGCTGTCACTGACATGAATTGAGCAATGTTCTTCATTAACCAAAAATCATAGAATATTTCAGATACCCACAAAGAATGAAAGGGTGACACAGTAGAAAGAACAGCGATACAGCCCTACTTAAACTCATAAGAGGATAGGATCTTCAGTACTATCTGCTGGTTAGACACATAGGTCCTCTAACCCTGTGTGCCTCAACATTTTTGGTCTAGAGACTGGTTGGATACCTTCCAATGCTCATAAAAACTACCTTTGAGATTGAGATTTTTTTTACGGGGTTACACCACATTTTGCACTAAATTTGTATCTAGCTATGTATTGATTTGAGTAGAGCAAATTTTATCTGCAGATATGTTCATCAATACTTTTTTTTACTTGACAAAATATTATTTCTTAAATATTTTAATGCTGTAGTTGTGGGGAAATGATATCTTTATTTTCAAATACTCAGCATAAGGAAAAAGGCACAGGTGATGTCAGCAGCTGCTTTTATGATAACTGTATTCTTATCCACTGTGTACTATATAGTTACATTCCCTCAAAATACTGATAGAATGATGGAAATAGCAAAACCATATCAGAAAAATATAGACAGAGATTTAGATAGACAAAGTGAGACAACAGGAACAGACAGACACAGACAATGCTACAGAACATGTGGGTGATTTATAAATAAAGAGTAATTAAATAGATAGTGTGTGAGAGAGAAATATAGCCATGCATAAAGAGGGAACAATAATGAGAGAGACAAGTAAAGAGATGGGCAGAGAACATAGACTACCAATCAAAGACAAGCTATAAAATAGAGATGTAGATAGAGATAGACGTACCTAGAATCTTTCCAACTGAGAACAATGGATTACACTTGTGAATAAAGCTATAGTTGCATTTTGCCAATTATAACTTCAACAAAAGTGGAATATCAGATTGAGAGGCTTCCTCTAGTTAACATCCAGTTTGTAAATAATATAGCAATCATAGATTGCATAAATGTATTCAGGTAATATAATATGCTGTTACTGAAGAAATTGACATCTCTCTAATTAATTTAAACACAAACACATTTAAACTAATATTATAATGTGAACATTACCATGTTTTGTAACTCGTTCAATCTGAACCTTCTTGCCCATTGGATCCATAGCAGTTTTCTGATCCATATTAACAGTGTAATCTACACCATGAACATCAATAGTAATACTTTGTATTTTCTTTTCTGAGGCCTTTTCCAACTCTTTGTTTGCCATTTTATCGAAGGATACAATCTTGGTTCCATCATTATATTTCCACTCCACCAAATTACTGCAGAGCTCCGCCTCTCTCTCCCTTGTTTTCTTATTTCCTATATTCATTATTATATCGTGGATTTTAATGGATATGTAAAAAACATCTCTTGTTACACCATATATTTTGATGGTAGAACCAGGGGATTCAAAAGAAATAGTGACTTGAAACCTCTTCTGAAGATCTGACAATGTCTGATGTTCTTGCTCCTCAAAATCAAAGATCCAGTCATCAGTGATACTATTTTCATTCTGCTCCTTTAATATAAGATCTCTTAGCCAAGATGAAGCCGCCATCACATTTTCCTTACTTTCGCCACAGAGGTGGAAGATAGCTGGCTCAATATTTTCTTTCAGTTAAAAAACGTTGGGTTCCTCAACCTCTTTGGTGCTTGGCATAATAAAATTAAACACAGCTGTAATTAAAATACAGAGAAACATTTTTGTGTTGGCAATAATTAGTAATTGAAGATGCAATATACATTTGATAGAGTAGCACAAATCAGAGGCGACCCACTGCAGCACAAAAACTAAAATGAAGAAAGTATTTTTTGTGGTTCTCTGCTGTTTTTCTCATTCCTCAGTTTTATTCCTGTCAGACCCACCTACTTGCTATTCTGTCATAGGGAATTGTGATCTAGTTTTTTCTAGTTTTCCTGTCCCTTCCAAATTAAATCTAAAAGTTCCTTGACATTTGTCAAGGTTATCATTGCACTTTAGAAGATAAGTGCTATACTTTATGGCTCTCATGTATTTTCTATATATGAATCAACTAGGAGCTAAGCGACACATTTCACATAGTATAAAAACATTACACACATACATACATACATACATATATACTGTATATATATATATTGTCGGGGTTAATACGACATATTATTTTCTATATAATATAGAATACTGAATATTGAGTTCAGAATCAATTTATAGACACATATTCCTTTTTATAAAATAACATTTATTGAAAATACCAAAATCAACTAGTCTAATGAAAAATGTAATATATCAAGTAAAAATGCAAATATAACACAGTAATATATCAAAATCAAATGCAAATATAACACAGTAATATATCAAAATCAAATGCAGATAAAACACAGTATAACCAGTCAGATAAATAAAAGAAAATCAATACATCATATTATAATACTTATTATTTATGATATTTTCTATGCAGTCCTACAATCTCAATATAAAAGTGTATTTCATTCACATGAACAATGAAACCTGGGGTAGCAATCCATAGAATAAAATCAGATAAATCAATTAATAAAATTCATTCTTAATAACGTTTTAGCATGTACTAACAATGTCTAATGATATTATAATATATAGCTATACAGGAATATATTGAATATAACACAATATAGTAAAGTATTTTATAATATAATTGATAAGTTAGCTAAGTAAGTTAATTTGTTTGTATTGGTCAAAAAGAAAAATGAGATATCTAATTTTGTATCAAAATTTATATCCGGAGTATAAATTTCAATGACAAAAGGAAATCTAAATAACTTTTTGATAAGAAATAAACCAAACAGAGAAATTATGGTAATGATTTTCAATTATATCATAAAATAAAATATCTCAATTTATACATTACCAATTATGACACAATTCCACTGGTTAACTCCAAAGTTGTTTTTACTTCTCCATAGATAAAACTTTTTATCTTCTTTCCTCTCTTTCTCTCTCCTGTTGTTCTCTTTTTTTTTTCTAGATCCTGTTTCTATCCCTAATTATACCTCTTGCTTATTTGCCTATCAGAATCCCAAATCAGTTAAAGTATCTATTAACCAATAAAATCTTTTCATGATGTCATCACTTATTTAAATTTTATAAAGAATATATTTTTCTATAGAGACATTTATTCCTTTAACCATAAGATGGCGCTCTCAGACCTTTGAATTTTTATCCCTTTTAATTAGCTAATGACCCTTTGACCCTTTACCTATAAACAAGATGAAGTCATAATAATGTTATCAACTAGATATTTTTTAGACAGATTTACTATACTGTCTACTAGAATTAATGTCTATGAAGCGAATATTTCACATGTGAATATTTAAGGAGTGATTTTATTACCTAGACTTATGAGTTCAGCCAGATAATTATCTCTTATAGAACAATGGATTATTCAAATCATGGATAGTTCACTGGTGGGCAGCTGTGAAAACATATCTTTCACATAGATATTTTCAAGTAATAGAATTGCATGCATAGGTATATATATAAATATAACAGCATATAAAATATTAATACAATGGATATAAAAATAGTGGTTAATAATTGGAATATCATATTATTCTATAATATTCATATAAGATAGAACTTTATTCATACAGAAGTTCTGACAATATATATACTGTTTAATAACACTATTGTATTAAATTCTATAATATCTGTGCTCACAAAACGTATGGAAACAGTAAAAAAAGAGAGAGGTCCACATCCAGGATTACAAACAGTCGGTATATTACAAAAAGGAACATACATACATTTGGTATTTTATCTGATTTTTTCAAATTATAAGGAGATCACAATGTACCAATATGACATAGGAAATGTTGGCATTTGAGAAAGAGTAATATCTATTATGATTAATATTATTATTACTAGCGAATTGCCCGTCAAAAAATGACGGCAATGGAATTGTAAGGTAGCTAATGTTGTTTTGTGTGTACTACTGAAATATATAATCCAAATGAATAAATGAATATACTTTACCTATTTTGAAGCATTGTGTTGAAGAGCTGCAATCTGTTTTGATGTTGCTGCAGCATTAATGGTGTGGAGCTGCTGTGTAAGCGTGGTGAATTTGTGCAGTGTAATAGTGTGCGTCCGCGAGACGAAACCGTTAGCGAAGTTGTGTAGTTCCGCATTGTTCTAAAATGACGGCTAATGTGTGGTATGCGTCTGTAGTGGAATATCCGTAGGTGTTTTGCGTGTTTCTTGTGGTGTTGTGCTGTAGCCTCGTTTTCGTTTTGTTCGTCGACCATTTTTTCTCTCGCTTAGAGAATTTTTTAGTGTCTAAACTCTTTTATTATGAGTTAAATGAAGGTGTAACTTCATTTTTTGAGGTCCTGGATGCTCCCTCTTGCTGTTGGTAAGCTTTTTATGTATGTGTTGTGTGTATTTATTGTGTTTTTGATTTTTTCATGTCCGCGGGTTGCGGCCGATTTTTGCGAGTCCGTAATGTGTGTTAACGTGTCTCGTATGTTGTTTGCGTTGCGCCGTAAAGTTTGCGAGGGTTGCAGTTGCTTCGCGAGGGCCGCAGTTGATACACACACAATATACACACACATTATATATACACACACAATATACACACACATTATATATACACAAACAATACACACACACAATATACACACACATTATATATACACACACACACACACATTATACATACACACACACACAATATATACACACAATACACACACACACAATATCTATACACACACACACACAATACACACACACACATTATATACATACAACACAATACACACACACACATTATATACATACACATGGTGTTGCAACGGCCCGTACGCTCACAATTATATATGTGATGATAATGTAGTGCTGGGGCATATGAGGGATAGTGCTGGGGCATATGAGGGATAGTGCTGGGGCATAGGAGGGATAGTGCTGGGGCATAGGAGGGATAGTGCTGGGGCATAGGAGTGATAGTGCTGGGCACCTGTATCCTAATGATAATAAGATAGTGCTGGGGTTAGGAAGGATAGTGCTGGGCAACTACACCAGTTATTGGCCCTAACCCTAAGCCCCTACACCCCTTGCCGGACCTAATCCCAACCTAACCCACTAAAAGTAACTTCCTAGGCCCCTAACCCTCTAAACCTAACCTGAAAACCATCTAAACCCTTTGACCACTCTCTGTAATGTAGTGGGTCTATCAGTTAGTTGGCAGTGGCGGCGAACCGGGGCATTGTGGGGAGGAGGTGGCTGCTCCATCCCAACAGCTACGCGAGGGCTGCGGGCAAGGGCTGCGGGCAAGGGCCTCAGTCGCTGGGATGGAGCGCCTTCGGCGCTTCGCGAGGGCCACGGGCAAGGGCCTCAGTTGCTGGGATGGAGCGCGAGGGCTGCGGGCAAGGGCCTCAGTTGCTGGGATGGTGCGCCTTCGGCGCTCCATCCCAGCAACTGAGGCCCTTGCCCGCGGCCCTCACTACGCGAAGGCCGCGGCTCGCCGAAGGCGCTCCATCCCAGCAACTGAGGCCCTCGCTATGCGAGGGCCGCGGCTCGCTGCGCGAGCAGCGGCCCTCGCTTTGCGAGGGCCGCGGGCTCGCTACGCGAGCCCGCAAGCGTGAGCAACGGCCCGTACGCTCACAATTATATATGTGATTATCCTTTATTTATAACGCGCCAACATATTCCGTAGCACTATACAGGGGTTAAGTACAAGTCAAGAACAATTTCAAACAGTGCAAAGGATGGAGGGCCCTGTTATTGAGTTTTCAATCAGACATATACATACAGTGCTTTCCCTGAAGCACCTATAGAGGTTGAAAACTCGCAAACTTACATTTTAAAGGATGTGTGGGTAGTGTACAGGATAGTGATAAATTAATAGAGCATGTAAAGGCTAAAGATGATAGGCTTATTTGAATAGAAGCTGATATGTAATAAATTACAACTTTGTGATTAATCAGTAGGAATCAGCAAGATTTTGGAGTGGCAGACAACTCTATACTTTCCAGTACAGGAGGAATCCCTTCAGGGATCATAGTTATACTGACTATTATCCCACTGTAAACACTAAAGAGGGGGAACCAGGGAGGAACCCGATCGCCAGTATCTGGGGTCAGGAAGGAATTCATAATTTTTTCCCTCTTGAGAAAATTGGCAAAGTTTCACTTGGGTTTTTTTCTGTTTGCCTTCCTCTAGATAAATTAACAATTCATCTGCATACTACAGATCAGAAGAGATCTTAAAAGGTTGAACTTGATGGACTAAAAGTATATTTTCAACATCAATTACTACGTAATGAACTTGTCATTGCCTGTAACTTAACTTATGTATAGCGCTACAGAATATGTTGGCGTGTTACAAATAAAAGATAATAATAATAATAATAACTATGGAACTAAAGGGTAAATTCTATATTGTAATTCTATTAATATGTATTTAATTAGTATTATGATCCAGTAAGCTTTATTATTTTTCCTATGTCATATTGATAGCTTATCTGATGCATAGGACTTCAGTCTTATGTTACATAAAAATACCTGAATAAAAGTATAAATATTGAGTTGTCCTTAATTTGCCACACAGCCCAGCTGTCCAATTTTTTAATTGACTGTTTATTATGATGCTATGGCCACTCAATTCTGAATCCAATACATTGTAGTCTGTATGATAGAAAATGTCAAAGCAAACACTTACAAGCGACTTTACTAAACCAGGATTTATGAGCTGGCAGGTTGGTTCCTTCCTTCTTCTTCATCCTTGTGCCGAAATCGTTTAGCATTTGCTGCTGAAAAATAACGACCTTCACTGTCTGAATTGACTGGGCAGACTAGGACTTGGCAAAATCCACCACACCTTCCAACATGGCATCCGCCACAGAAGCTGCGGACACACCACCTCCACCTGTGGTAATGAGGTGACAATACACAAAGGTAATTACAGATTTAAAATTGTATTAAACTGTACTCCCTCTTGCTAGTTCTAGTCCTTTCTAACCCTTCACATGTTAATGTTAACCTCTAATAGCTCACACCCATCGATTTTCTGTTAGTGTCCCTCCAGGTTATCGGTCGTCAGATCTCTACAGTTATTTTTATGTGTCATATTTTCGACCCCTTATTTAATCTTAAAATGTATATCTCCTTCTCTGACTATCACACATTCCTATTGTTCTCTATTGTCACATTTTTAACTGATTCCTCTTGCCCAACTAGATGGATTCCTGTTTTCTCATGATCATTACTTCCTCCGCCTGTCCTCCCACCACTAATGTAATAACCTTTGCTCTACTATTTCTTATATAACTCTTACTTTCATGTACACTCTCTCACTCTCTGCCATTACTGGCACCAGGTAATTTGCCTCTAACATTCACAAAATCTGCCATTCATCTTGTTCTTTGCTATAAATCTTCCAATTCACTCTTATATCACCACCTGCCTAGACTTTTGGTATTATTTTTCTTTGACCTTCACATTTATGCATGCAATCCACTAAAACAAATATAAAATAAATCAGCTCACATCACATTACAAACTTCCCTGTGTTGCCCACACACCCACTCTCCTCACTGAAATCCAATTGCTTCCTGTCTAATATCACTGTCTTTTCAGTGATAGTAGACAGCCTATTTTGTCCTAGTATCCCAAAGCTGCTCCTTCCCTATTGTTAATTCTCTGCCTTAATAGTTGTTCCAAATTTCACTCCTAACAACTTTCCCTCCTTATCTTGCTTCACTTGAATAAACTCCCACTTAATACACAGACTGTTCTGAACTTCCCTGAAGAATCACCTTAGATTTCATGTTAATATAATACCGACCTCTATCACCCTGCTTAGAACATTATAACCTTTCTCTTCCACCCTCCCATCACCCTACCCTTGTTAGTCAATTCCTTCATTCTCCATTCTATTCTATGAATATATAAACATTTAAATGTGCAGGTCAGAGACAACTAAAAGATCTGAGATTGCGTGAGGTGCTCGATTTCCAATTCTGGGTCATTATGACTGTGGCTGACAACATTAGGATTGAAATAACCTGTTCTTCCAATGAGACAGATATACAACTTTTACTTTTAAAGGGCCATATCCAGGGTATTGCCATAAGTCACAGTAGTAGCCAGCTTATTGAAGCTTATTGAAGAACTAACAATGTACAAACTAGTTCAATATGAAATGACTTTGGGCCAACACATTACTCTTTTTATAATGATCTTGCTCTCAAAAACTGTCCTCAGCAGTTTAGGAAGAGTAACTAGCTGGGTACTGACATCAGAGGCTGAGAATCATTGGTTTACTTGATACAACTTATCTGGAAAAGACCTTAACATGTATAGACAGGAGAGATGACGATAAATGGGAGATCTGATATAAATAATGTCTTTAATACAGTGTGACAGTACAAAATATATTGTAGAAACAACATATTGCAAATTACAAAGGCAAGTTCACTGTATGGTTTAAAAATAATACACATATGGTACTTAGTAAAACATTTACTCATATAATACAAATATGATACTATATACAAATTACACTGTAGATTTAGTATATAGTATCATATATACTAAACTACACTGCTCCACTCATACTATATATTTAAAAAATCTGCCCATTGTATCTTCTACTCATTATATCAGATAATCATATGATCATCCATGTCTTATATCATCCTCCCATTATTTAAAGTGATTTGACGTGATTTTATATGTCACCTCACCTGTTCCTAAGGCAGGGAAGGCTACTGACGTGGCCTGGAGTTTCTCACACAACTGTAGAGATTCTGTGACGCTCTTCTTTATTGTCTCAGGTTCTTTGGTGCCACAAATATGAAGAATCTGTTTACAAAGCAGTTGTCCACCCATTGTGATAATACTTCCTTTGTGAATCTGGGACCCTAAGAGAAAATAATAATTGATATACTTAAATGATTAAAGTGAGCAGGTACCAGAAACCCTGGCCAAGCTTATTTATTGATAACATATTGGTGGGTGTAGCTGGTCTTTCAGGTGGACTCATTGATGCCAACAAAATGTATGTTTGCCTTATCCTTCAGGGTATAAACCAGATGGGGTTCATGAATAATAGCTTCAACTGAAAAAAACATTTTTTATAGTGTGGTGTCACACGGATACATGTGACATTTTATGTAATTTACTTCACAAACATGCTAAGTTATGTAAATACATTATTATCATTGTTAAACCATCTGACTGGATAAGATACTTTGATGAAATTATGGCCAATGGCTAGTATGATGTAATTTAACTCTGCAGCTTGGATTTCAAAGATCTGAACACTCCAAGAAAAGAAGATCTCCCAGACTTGAGGTATATACCAGACAGTAGAAGATGACCCATAATTACAGTTAATTTTTTAATATTATATGGTTGTTAATTATTAGTTTGGCTGATAGCAATGTTGTAACTAAAACATCCCCCTCATAGCAACACACCAACTTAAACTATTCTGCATTCCAGTACACTTCACCATTTTAATACACTTCTGTATATTTCTGCTAACATCAATATCTATCTATCTATCTATCTATCTATCTATCTATCTATCTATCTATCGTAATGTAATGAATATGGGCTACCAAATCCTGATAGGGTACAATTTTCTGCCTTTCTCCATGAATATGTTTGATCATAAGAAAAGAAAGAATGATGTACCAGAAATAAACCTCACAACCATCTCCAGCTGGTGAGCACTACTGATTGGACATGTAAGTTGTTATTTGGCTAAATCTCAAAAATATGAATTCTTTGCATCCTTATCAACGATCCTTACCAAGTTGGGTGCATTCATCTTCAACATTTTGCCCAGCAGCCTCCAGTAGTGCCTTGGAGACAACTGCAGTAGATACAAGTAAATGTAGTCATGTACTGCAGAATATATATAGTTCCCACTTGTGGTTTCTAATATACAACAATACAATTCCACTCAAGTCAGGGTTAACACTCAGGACACACTGACAGTCCAGAACTTGCAGACATCCCTGTCAGTGTACAGATGACTCAATCTGAATGACTATATCAATTGAAAACAGAAGCATTGCACTGCTAGCAATACTATTCACTGCTATTTGGTCCTATGAAGAACTATCCCTTTAATTGACTAGTGCACAATAAAAAAAGAATACATGTTTGAAAATGTTTAATTCTGACTAAGTGCATAATTCCTGCTTAATTATGCTCTTAGTCAGACTCAGAGTTTTCAAATATATATTTTTGTCATTGTGCAGTGGTCCATTACATCAAGCATACAATATTTACAGTATATAAAGCTTGTTGCTACAAAGCAGTATCAAGGAACTGTGTAATTGATCATATGATGGCAAAACTAAACTAAATGAATTTAAAATATATATAAAATGATGTTGCCCCATAAAGCAGAACCTACTATAAATGTCAATGACTATTCTGGGAGCAATTAAAGGTTCTTTAGAATTTTATTCTCACAAAGAAACAATATTGTTACTCAATGATAAAATGGTGACAATGGTCACGTTTTGTTTTTCAATGTGGCGTTTTGAATAACTAGTTATGGGATAAGAGAGACAGGTGGCTCAAGATATATGATGAAATCTAAGTGTAGACTAGGGGTGCTACTTATGGATATATATGATATATTAGTAATAGAGCGGGAAAGACAAAGTATCCTTTGAAACTAAAGTGCACACTCTCTGCCCTAATAACAATATAGAGCAGCAGGAAATAAGATAAAACTTAGCTTTTATTAATGTATAAAATAAGTATTAAAATACTGAAACACTGACGAGATACTGATAGTAGTAGAATACTGTTTCATAATTATGAGTAGGACTTCCTCATGAAGATTGTGGAATTTATATGATTATATATAATATATCCCCTTGCACACAATGGTGATAGGTGACAACAAAAACTAAAGATCTGATAGAAGGTGAAATATAACCAGTTGGCAGAGACACAGGTCCTGAAATTGGACCTATGTATTGGCAAAGGTGTATGAGTCACATAAAACAATAAAGTGACTGTGCTGTATCTATAAAGTAATTGCACTTACAATATTGCACCTAGGTTAATGCATATGATTAATGCAATCTATTAAAGTGTTAAGTTCAGAAAGACAAATAATGGGGGATATACCCACTGAGCAGAGACTTAGGTCCTATTGTTAGACCTATGTATTTGCATAGGTATATATACCTCATACAAAAAATAAAGTGACTGTGCTATTATAAATAGAAAGTGATTGCACTTGAGGTGTAACACCTAGATATTGTACTTAAGATTATAATCTTAATAAAGTGTCTTGTGCCTATATTGTGTGATAAATACTTAATAATTTATTGTTTTAAAGTGCTAGTGCTTAGTGGGGGTATACTAATAAATATTAAAACTAATAGAGGAAGATCCTATTATTGATTGATTAGTACAGTTGAACTACATAAACTAAGGAGCTGGGAGGAATCCCTCTCTACTTCATAGTAAATTATAAGAGTAAATATTAGATAATATTGGTGAGAGTAGGGATGATAATGCAGGTAGATGTCCGTTTGTTTGGTGTCTCAACTCCTAAGCTCCTAGGTGAACTACGCGCGGACTAGGCGTCTACGTGTGACGTCATAGCGCAACGCCGCGTAGTAACACGTGCAACCCGACGCACGTTTCTAAACTTTTCATCAGGGGTCGTATCTAAGGAGCTATTTAAGCTCTGAGGTTGCCAAGGCAACACGGTGAATCATAAAATATGCTAATACAGAGAAAATATACTATGATTAAAATGATGCTAAAAATGATATGGGAAGATTGATAAAGCCTATATTGTGATAGATTGAAGCATCTATCATGATTGTAAATACTAGAAATAAAATACAGCATGAAGGGCACTGTGTAACTATACTTACAGCCCTATTAAATCCCCCCAACGGTAAAACTCCTAGCCCGTAACGGAGCCCGCTACACTTATGGCTATTCAAATTTGCCTCTTACAGCTACCCGCAAACGATCTGTAGGTTACAGGCGGACAAACACTACATGATGTCGAAATCGTAACACCGTGGCCGCAAATCCTTTGATCTGTCAAGCCTGTAAATGTTACGTTCGCAAACCACTATTAAATTGCTATGAATCCACTGGCGTTCAAACCTGTAAACGGCAAATGGAGCCAAAAAGCATACGGGTAGTAGAAAGTCCTATCAGTAGCACTGTAAATGCAAATATCAACACAATATTGTATTTGAATTAAAGAGAAAGTGACGTTAGGTATTAAAATTAATAGCACAACATTCTCAAGCTCGCAAATCTGCAATATAAAATACTTTTTTAAAAGTTTCATTTATATAGATCACGGCATTTAATATGTTAATACATATAATAGAACTTGCATGGACTAGAATATAATTTAATCGATTGATTTATTAATATTGCATTATTTCTGGAATTCGGGTCTGATTGTAACTCGTACTTCAAACCCGTAAGGCATTGAAATCTAACCTCCATTTTTCATTGAGGTAATGATGACAATCTTTTTTACCATTGGCTCCGTCTAAACCCGTAACGACGGGTTTGACTAATTGATCATGTTTACGGCCAAACATGCAATGTGAGCAAGAATGGTTTACGAGTTTGGATGTCGGCCACGTCTGTTGTGGACTTGGCTAATAAAAATATGCTGAATTTAAAGCGCTGCTACGGGCTTGTAATTTAATATGGCACTTAGTAATGGCCCAAGCATTTTTATAAAATAAAACTCAGTACACACAAACTTTCCATTTATCAATGTATATGCTGTTAGTCTTTACTGTGGGGTTCCATTTATTTTAATCTAATTCTGTCTGCAACTTCTAAGGGTGAGTGTTCTTGTAAACTAATGACATTCCAATTAGGTCAACAGTG
Organism: Discoglossus pictus; assembly: GCA_027410445.1. Classification (NCBI taxonomy): domain Eukaryota; kingdom Metazoa; phylum Chordata; class Amphibia; order Anura; family Alytidae; genus Discoglossus; species Discoglossus pictus. Next base: position 81,582,875 of record CM050173.1, on the reverse strand, counting down.
GTAATTAATATCTAAAATAAATCACCAGTGTCAAATAATTTAAATATATTTCATGGAAATTAATCATATATAGATGATTTCTTTCAGCAATAATAAATACCGGCTTTAAGAGTAAAGTTTTGATTTGAAGAATTGACAATGACGTCTGTGTTTTCTTTGGTTATATCTCCAGTTTTCACTTGGTAAGTAATTAATCCAAATTTCATTTCATGAAGTCCCGGTGTTGGCGTTGTGACCAACCCAAAGAAACCTGCAAGAAACAATGTATCAAAAATGTATTAGTTTTCAAAGGACAGTTATGAGATTGTTGTATGGTTAATAAAATGGAAGTTTTTGCTCCATCTACTATGCTATCTCACTGTGGTAATATAGACTTTTAGCTTTTAAAATTCAACAGTAATATAAAAAATGTATTTAGCAGTAACATAATAACTTTATTTTATATCATAACAAAATCTCATATCCCCCTCTGGATCACTACTTAAAGGGGTTTGTGTACCTCAGTGAAGCTGCAAGCTAGACCATCTAGGGTCACCCAAGATGGGCAGGTCTTAGCAAAGAGGTTAGACAAGCTGCAATCCACTGGAGAAGGAAATGGTAACCCAATCCAAGAAAACCTTATGGATAAGCACAACCAGGCACAAGATGTTCCTGGCATGCTGCTGTCCATAGGGTCAAGGAGAGTAGGACAAGACTGAATGACTATACAACAACAAATCTGTAATACATTATATTTGTTACATGTGGCTCTCAACTACAGTTTTATTTTTTAAATAAATAGTATTAACAATTACTCCGCGTGTTGCAGATCAGAGGAGATCTTAAAAGGTTGAACTTGATAGACTAAAAGTCTTTGCAATTTCTATGTGTAAAGATCCCAGACAGGGGCACTATTCAGCTCCAACACTTCCTGTCTTTGCTCTACAGGAATCCCTCTCTTACAGCTGGCAAGGAATGGGCCTCTCAGTGACCGGCAGTCATATCAGGATCAATAGCATATCAGGAACATAGGCTCAGCATAGCAAAGTAATTTCTAGCAAAGCAAAATAATAAAAGTCTACCCTCTAAATGAAACACACCATTGTCTATGTGTCCCCAAGAAGAGCATCTTTATTTCTATTTACAGCAGTGGATATCAGCAGTTACAGAACAAAGGATTTACATCACAGTCGGCTGAATACGTGCAAACTCTCTGCCCATATTAGAAGTAACCAATTACAGAAATAGGAGAGCCAATCAGGAGGCAGGAAAACCTGTGGGCTTGGCTGGCCTCTTTTGGGGGTGGATCAATGGGAGGCAACATCCAGTAAGACTTGGCGGCAAAAGAACAGACACAGAGATGCATGCAATTACCACAACCGGCCACAGGATGTCACAGGATAACAAATGGATCTGCAGTGAATTACCTACACATTGTTACACTGAATAGTTCCTTTGACAAAATGGCTATAGTATACAAAAGTCCCCTGGTCAGGAAAACAGATCTTCACACTATGAGCCTCATTCAATTGCGAGTTGCACAATTGAATAGGGCTCTATATAAGCACATAGAATATTTTTTAAAGAACTTTTTAGTTAATGAACTTCTATCCAAAAGCAAGGTCTTCACTAACTAAAAACTTCTGCCAAAAAATATGTTAGGTGCTGATTTAGAGCCCTATTCAATTGGCAAAATTGCAATTGAATGAGGGCCTATGTAACTATGTAACAATGTAATTAAAAAAAGACTCAGGTCCTCATTTAATTGCAATTTTGCCAATTGAATAGGGCTCTATATAAGCACATAACATATTTTTTTTTGACAGAAGTTTTTAGTAAGTGAAAACCTTGCTTTTGAATAGAAGTTCAGTAACTAAAAAGTTCTGTAAAAAAATATGCTCTGTGCTTATATAGAGCCCTATTCAATTGGCCAACTCGCAATTGAATGAGGCTCTCAGTATTTAATTGCATACTGTTTAGTGATAACATTAGGCCGGCTATTTCCAATATGCCGAACAGTATTATTACAAATAAATTATTGTGTATTATAGTACAGCCTATATTTTTGTATATGCAATTCATTAGAAAAGAAAACAAGCTCTAATGCAAAGTATAAATATGGGGCTAATCACTTAAAGAGCTTTTGAGATGATTATATGAGGTCTCATAACTAGAGAAGGAATCAAAGTTAAATGAATACAGTGAGCAACTTCACAGAGGATGAAGAGACACCTACAATACAGATGGAGTGATGGTCAGGTGATGTAGTTGGAAGAGATTCATGAGAACACCAGTAGCTTAGTCAGTCCAACTGTAGGATGTGTAAATAAATCTCTCATAAGAAGGAGGAATTATAAAGTATTCCCTTTTGAAAGGACAGAAGGTGGTCAATAACATGTTTAGTGGTCTGGGTCATCACTGAAGTATTCTAGAAAATTATTACTCAACCTCCAGTAAGCAAGTAACGCTTAACCTAATTTAATCCAGTTCAATTGAGAAGTCAGTCCTATCTAATCCACAGTACATGATAAAGAAGTAGAATTATTCAATAATCATATGAAATATATTTAAAAAATCACTTTTCTCACCTGAACCTGCTTTTGTGGGGTTTCTGGCCACGGTTGCATTTGCTTTTTGCAGTTCATGAGAAAACTCCTACAAAACATCCCACAAGTGATTTACAGAATACTTCGTATTTATGATTTTTAATAATACAGAAATATAGGAGAAGGCAAAAAGGTTATAAATCACAGGTTTTTAAAGGTTTTATTTAAAAAAATATAGTGATAGTGCCATGTCTGGCTTTAGTTATGGAAAAATTAAGCATAAGTCTTATTATCTTCCATAAGAAAGGAATAGAAAAATGTCTGTGTTGATATTATTGATTATTAATATATATTTAGACTTGCATTTGTAAAATATTAGTATTTACTATCCAATAAAATTGCTGTAAAACTTTTATTTGTGTTCGCTTTGGGCTGGAGCTTTTTTCATCTTTTTCAAATTCTAGCATAGACATAGGCTTTACTGGAAGAGCCTGATCTTTACTTTATGTCACAAGTTCCAAAATATAGAAGGAGCTCCAGGAGCTTCAGTGCATGTTTTTTCACAAAAGATCAATTTTTAATAGTTATAGTTACTGATTTTGGGCCAGTCCAGTAGAAGAAAATAATGAACATAAAATTTAAACATGAACGTCCTAAATGTGTAATTATAATGTATAATCAAACATACCTACAAAGCTTTCAATGGATTATAAGATTGTTTCAAAATTAATATAAGCATCTGTCATAATCCCAATATTGTGCCAGTTGCTGAGCTAGTAAATAGTGGGCCCCAGTGCAAAATAATTGAATGCCCTCACAACAAGATAGTTGGCCTAGGGGGGCAATAAAAAAGACAAACAGATATATAGATGGTGAGGTCACCCTATGGTGATCAGATCACTTTTCTATCTCTTTCTTCTAATAAATTAAGAGTTCATGCAACTGCCAGTAGCAGGGGGCCACTACCCCGTTATGGGCCTTGGGGATTTTTTACCTGCTGCACCAGTAGTAGCTCTACCGATTTTTTGTGCATAAGGGAGAGGGTGTCAGGTTAAACATGTAGCCAACCAAAGTACATGTGTAGCCAATTTCAACAAGAAACTATCCTCAGCATGCCCACATCTTCACTGAACTCTACACAAATATACCTGGGACCCCTCTACAGCTGACCCTGCAATAATTAAATAACTAAATAATTCCATGACTGCTTTCTCAAGATCTTCAAGCAAATGAATAAAACATTGTTTTTACCTGAATAGCTTCCAAGTCACTTGGGTGCAGTATGAAGTGGACTTCTTGAAGATGTTTTAATCTGTTCTTGCTGCTAAAGCTGAGAATCTCATCAAACATTAAAGCAGCAACCACATTTTTAGGGAATTGAAGAGCTCCGGTTCCAATGGCCGGGAACGTAATAGATCTCAGGTTATTGCTCTCTGTTGTCGCAAGGCAGGTACTTATAAGTTGTCTTAACATCTGAAAGTAAAGACAAGGATTTAACTATTTACTGGGACATGAGGATTTCCAGCTATAAGTATCATCTACAGCTTAGTTATGTCTCTGCGAACCTTAAATATCTCATGTAATGTCTACACTATGTTCAGGTGTCTTAAGTAAGAAATTAAGTTATTTTGTAAACGACTTGACTCACAGGTTCTGAAAAGAACATAAATGACAAGCACATGCTAGTGTTAGTACATGCAATTTGCAGCAATTCATGAATGTACCTTTATTCATGTGTATTCTTTAGACATTTTAACTCCAAAGGAAAAAAAAATGAAATTTATTATTGCAATAAAGACTGTAGATTATGGTGCCTTCAGGACCTAAAAGTTTGTCCCCATAAGCTTAATTTAACCTGCAGTGCACAGATACCTGCTAAGATTCAAGGTGAATAAACTGTAGCATTTAAGATCTATTCTAAAACAGTGGTGGCTGGCAGATGTGCCTGGCGTGTTGTGGTCCATACAGTCACGGAGAGTCGGACATAACTGAACAACTAATCAACAGTGAAAAGACATTCAAACACATTTTCTCTTTGATTTTGACTGCTCTACATAAAGAACTATGCAAGTGTCCCTTTAAAGCACTACTTTGGTCATAGTTTTTAAACTCATTTCAAGAACTGCATTTGAAAATGGACACCATGTTTTTAGAATCTAAAAATAAATAATACAGCTTCTAATGTATTATGTTTTATGTGCAATTATACTGCAAAATCTTTTATTTTGGTTTCAGCAGATCAAATCCCTCAGATGGATGAGGTTAAATGCACAGGAAGTGCACAATAGGAATTTGGTAGTTACAACCTCCAGTGCTTCAAGAAGGATTACAAGAAAGCTCACTGTTCTTCAATGTTACCCCCTTTACAGATTTAATACACAGCACCAACTTAAAAACTAGATAGTTTGCAGTGAATAATAAAGACTTACATAGTTACATAGTTACATAGTAATTGAGGTTGGAAAAAAAATGTAGCCCTTGAAGTTTAGCCCTTGAAGTTCAACCTTTTAAGATCTCCTCTGATCTGCAATATGCAGATTAGTTGTTGATTGATCCAGAGGGATGCAAACAGAAAAAACCCAAGTAAAACTTTGCCAATTGTCTCAAAAGGGAAAACATTAATTTCTTCCTGACCCCAGATACTGGCGATTGGATTTCTCCCTGGATCAATACTCCCTCTCTAATTAACCACTATAACCCTATTAAGTGGTGCCCAAAACTGTACTCCATAATCCAAATGAGGGCGTACTAGGGATTTGTATAGTGGCAGAATTATATTTGCTTCCCATGCTTCTATACCCTTCTTAATACATGCTAATAGGTTATTTGCCTTTGCAGCTGCTGCTTGGCATTGAGAACTGTTATGTAGGTGGTTGTCCACAAGCACTCCCAAATCCCTTTCAATATCTGATACCACTAGATTTGGTTCATTTAGTTTATAAATTGCATGGCTATTTTTCCTTCCCAGATGCATAACCTTACATGTATTCATATTAAATCTCATCTGCCATTTAATTGTCCATTTCTCTAATTTATGCAAATCCCTTTGGAGGGAAAGTACATCATTTTCTGATTTAATTACCTTGCACAACTTTGTGTCATCAGCTAAAATGGAGACAATACTTTGCAGTCCTACTTCTAAGTCATTAATAAATATGTTAAAAAGGAGAGGACCTAATACTGAGCCCTGAGGAACATCACTTACCACATTAGTCCAATCTGAGTATGTTCCATTTACAACAACCCTTTGCTTCCTCTCTTTTAGCCAGCTCTTAATCCATGTGCATATATTTACTGCAATTCCTTGATCCCTTAGTTTGCACAATAGTCTCCCATGTGGCACTGTATCAAAAGCCTTTGCAAATTCTAAAAAGACTACAGCCACTGAGTTGCCTTGATCCAAGTTCCTACTAACCTCCTCATAGGAACTAATTATATTGGCTCCTACTTATAATGCTGTTTGAATAGACATATTCTTGTATATTATCCCTTATAAAACCTTCTAAAATCTTTCCCACAACAGAAGTGAGGCTTACAGGTCTATAATTTCCCAGATTTGCTCTTGCTCCCTTCTTAAATATAGGTATCACCTCTGCTTTTCTCCAGTCATCTGGTAGAGACCTTGTGTTGAGTGAATTTTGAAACACTAGCTATAATGGTTTGACTATCAAGGAACCCAGTTCCCTCAGTATCCATGAATGTATTCAATCAAGACCTGAGGCTTTATTAACATTTATTTCTTCCAACCTCTTTTGGATTTCTTCCTACGTTAACCAATTATTTTGTGACGGTAGTGTAGCCTCATGATGTTGCAGTGTCCTAACCACTGTTACCTCCCTTATGTATACCGAAGAAAATAACCTATTTAGCTCATCTGCCTTTTCCTGGTCACTAATTTTCAGATGGCATGTTTCACATTGTAATGCTCCTATAGCTTCCTTCCTGGCCTTCTTCCCATTTATATACTTAAAAAAAAATTTAAGGGTTATTCTTACTCTCCTTTGCAACTAATTTTTCATTTTCTATTTTAGCCAGTCTAATAGCCTTTTTGCAAGCCTTTTTTACTCCATATCTTGATCTTTAAATAATTGTTAAGCCACGTTGGATTTAGTTTACTCCTTTTACAGATTTAAATGTTGTCCATTTATGTCAGTTCTTTGTCCCAGTAGATACGTTGTATTACTTAGACCGTTAAAATCTGCCATTTTAAAATTCTGAGTTTTTGTTGTCCCCTTACAGTTTTGTTTTTTTAATTCAATCTCAAATGAGACTGTATACCATATCACTATTATTTGTAATTACTAAATCCAAGATAGGCTAATTTCTAGTAGGCTCTTGTATAACCTAAGCCAGATAAAGATCCCTGAGTGTACTCAAGAATCTGCTCCCTTTACGCGTACTGCTGGTTTCATTCATCCAGTTTATTTCAGGGTAGTTAAAATATCCCATTATTAGAACTTGGCCATGCTTAGCTGCATTTCCAAACTGTAATAATAATTTCCTCACTTTCAATTATATTCAGGGTTTATAGCATACTCCTACCAATATTATTTTGGAATTTGCTGCTCCACTATTTAACTCTACCAACAAACATTCAATATTATCACTAGTTCCAGCATAAATATCTTCTCTGACTATAGGCTTAAATTCAGGCTTAACATACAGATAAATTCCTCCTCCCCTTTTACCATTGCCCCAATATTTCCTATATAGGTTATAACCATCCAGATTACCAGTCCAGTCATGAGATTCATCCCACCACGTTTTGGTAATGCCTATTAAATCCCATTTCTCATTTACTGCTAATAATTCTAACTCTCCCATTTTCCTGGCAAGCTTCTGGCATTAGCAAGCATATACCTTATGTTATGAGTCTGTACTTCTGGAGTACCTGCCACTATACTTGAGTTACTTAGCAGTACCTCCCTATACTAACCCTCCCCCAGCTCCTCCCTCATGACTAGTTAATTCATTCCTGACCCCCTCAACACTTACAACCCCATTACTTCCATCTAGTCCCTCCCCCCACCTATTAGTTTAAAAATTCCCCCAGCCGTCTTTTCCTCTAGCACAGCAGCTTCTTCGTCATTAAGGTGCAATCCATCCCTGCTATAGAGATTGTACCCAAGTGAGAAGTCAGCCCAATGTACTAAAAACCCAAACCCCTCCTTAGTGCACCACTTTTTTAGCTACGCATTAACCTCCCTAAGCTCCATCTGTCTCCCTGGGCTAGCATGTGGCACTGGTAGTATCTCAGAAAATACTACCTTGGAGGTCCTTCCCTTAAGCTTATTCCCTAATTCTCTAAAATCATTATTTAGGATACTCCAACTTTGTCATTGGTACCAATGTGTACCAAGACCGCTGGTTCATTTCCAGCCCCTCCCAATAATTTATCTACCCGATCCACGACATGTTGAACCAGAGCACCCGGGAGACAGCAAACTGTTCGATTGCTGGGATCTGGTTGACAAATCACCCTTTCTACCTTCTTAATAATAGAGTCCCCTACCACCAAAGTCTGTCTGTTTCTCTGCCTATGCTGCCCTCCCTCTCCTCCAGTAGAACTGTTCTCCTGGCTGGGAGAACAGCTCTATCTGGCATTGCAATTCCTGAATGGACATCCCCAACAGTTTCACTCAATCTGGCAAATCTGTTGGTGCTTGCAGACTCAGGTTCAGCCTGCCTCCTGCTCCTGTTCCCTCTGCTTCCCCTTCTAACTGTAACCCAGCTACCTCCCTGGACATCCTCAATAGCCCCAGCTACACCCTCCCTCAGTGAGCACCATCTCCCTTTCTAGTGGAGCAATATTACTAAGTACTGCAAATCTCCTCTCCATTTCTTTAATCTGACTTTACAGTGAGGCAACATCCTCACACCTCACAGAGGTATGGACCCTGGATCAGTTGTTCCAGCAGTTCATACATGTGACAGGATGTACACTGAGTGAGGTTGCCACTGAACTGACTCATAATTACAAATTACATAAATTAGTACAATTTGACCCTTTTCTTTGAACTTCCTCCTGCAAACAGTTACACACAAGGTCCAAATTTAATCCAGGCAAAAAACACTCCCCCCTCACCTGTACCAAATCACTGCACACAGGAAAGAAAACACATTTCACTTGTCTGAGTAAATCAGACTTACAAAATATAATGACTGTGTTTATCTGTTTGCCTTCTAAATACATTATCATGTTCAGTAATTTAAAAAGAAGACATTCTGTGAATATCAGTTGATATACCTCATAGACTTACGCCCTGAAGAGGTAGCACTAGACATGTAGGTGGTGGTATTGGAGCTTGTAAACAGGTTTGGAGATGAAAGATCTGGCAACTCTTTTCCAACTATACATCATGAGACCCTTATTTTGCATGCTCAAAAATGTGCATATAGACGCATTGCTAACATATATAAATCTTATTATCTTTTTTTTATAACATTCTTTTTTATATTTAAAAAAAAAAGAGAAAGAAAAAGATAAACACAAAAACAACAAATATAAATACAAGACAACAAATAACTACAAACATTCCTCTTAAAACACTCATCCAATCATCAGGATAATTTATGTTCAAGACCTTAACAACATATACAATTATTTTCCACTATCATTCGAGCTTCATATAGCGATCCCAAATTTGCCACTTTAAAATAAGGTTTTTTGATATATTATTCACTTGGATATTTGGTAATTCTGATGCTCTTTTTCTATACATTTGACCTCATTCCAGGTAGGAATCCTTTTCTGCTTCCAGTTTTTAATTAATAGCCACTTTGCCACAAGCAGACAATTAGTAATTATCAACCTTTTCAGCATAGAGATGCTAGGATCGAGAATATGAAATAGTACCAACTTTGCATCCGAAATCAAAACCACATGTGACATTTTTATCAATTGCAAGACACATTGTTCCCAAAGTAACCATACAAATCTGCACTTCCACCAGATATGGGCATGGGTACCTGAAATTCTACAGCCCCTCCGACAGGTTAGGGGGTAAACTCCATCTATTCTATTTAATTCAACAGGTACCCAGTACCATCTCTGGACTAGTTTAAAGAGAGTTCTCTATAGGAGACACATTGAGATGCCTTTTTAACCATCATGAATCCTCCCCACCACTTTTCTTCGGGCCATTCCATGCCCAATTCTCTTTCACATTTAATTACTCTATTGGTTTTACCCCTATATTGAATTTTTCTCAAAATGTTTTGACATTGTGTAACGTTATGGTATATGTTATTCTTTATGGTCAAAAGTTCAAATTTGGACAAGTCTTGTTGGTAATAGATTAGCTATACATATACTAAATAAAAAATGATCTAACCAGGTGAGGGATTTTAAAAATGGATCATTCTGGATTTGCTCTTGTGTTAATTTAGCTCCCTTATAGTAGCAATCCTTAATATACTACTTGCCTATTCTCTTTAATTATGGGATAAGCCACAATTCTTCTTTATCCATAAACACCTCTATGGGGAAGCCAGCAAAGGAAATTTGGAATATTTCAATCTATGTACATACCAAAATTTTAATAGCGAATATATTCCATCTGGTAAGGAATTTAGGAAGACACAAATATAGTTCCTTACTTATATTTGGTATCATATCTTCTTCTATACGTGTCCACCTAAACATTTTTTTATACTATTACACTATGACAAGTCTCCCTAAGGGTGATAGGGTACTCCAGACGTGGTCCCCTTGCTCACTGCGCCTTAGGGAGTATTTGGAACGGAAAAAGGCAGTATCTTGTGACTTTAAAGAGGACCCGGATAGTCCTGGGGGGATGAAAACTCCCCCTGCCTCCTTTACATTGGGAAGTGATAGGGGGTACCTTAGATTCACCGAACAACCAATCTTTTACAGAAAATGTTCATCATATGGTCATGCTTATGATGAGTGTCCATGTCCCAGATGTAGATACTGCGGCAGTCCGGATCATCAGGCTTTTGATTGCTGAAACAGGAGATGTGACCTCTGTGGGGACGAGACTCATCTGTTCCGCAAATGTCCCATGAAACATACGTATCGCCTATGAAGCACACATGCACAACAACCCACATCCTGTTCCAGAGGAGATGAAAGGGCGGATCCTTCCAAGGGTGAAAAGCAGCAGGTGGATGTTGTCCCCGGTCAAAGTGAGAGTAGATCCCATAGTGGTGAGAGGGACCACTTGGGGCCAAACAAAGTAGTCCCCGGTCAAGCAGCCTTGGTCAAATAAGGTTGACAATGGGGCAAAATGTTCAATCAGGCCTGTTGAAAAGATGGTCCCCAATCTGGGTGCCATGGGAAGGCATAAAGGAATTGACTGTGGTGGACAGTCGCTGGTTCTGAGAGAGACTACTAGCCTCTCTGGTCCTAAAGCACAGATTGCGAGCAGTGACACCTCTGGGAGGAAGAAGTCCAGTGACGGACTCCCGGTACCCAAGTGATCACTTCCGTCCGTCTACTTCCGGTTTCCAGTTTCCTACTTCCGGTTTTCGACTCCATGCTGTCGGATCTCCGTTTGCATGGGATCCAAGCTCAGCTGATGTTATGAGTTATATATGCAATCCACAGAGATCATTCTGAGTGGGTAAGTGGGCAGGTGGTGGGCAAAGTCCCAGAATAGACAGTATAGCTATTATTTATACAGGCAGTTAGGGAGGTAACTAGCGGGCCTCCATATACTTCCACTGCTAGTGTATTTACAGATAGGGCCACAGTGGTACAACTATAGTCTCCCCTACCTGCCTATACACTCCCCACTATAGAATGAAGGTGGCACTTGCATTATGAATGTATAAATCAATGACACATATGCAACCTAGATACCGTATACTTACGTTCTATTGTATGAATTTCTAACTAACTATATAGATTTGTATCTACTAGCCCATTGTGGAATCTATCTCTATTTCTGATTTAATCTGTATAGATTCATATCATATTCTTTATAGATGTACAGTTGGATTAATTCACTTATCATTTAGGTTTTGCATCTATGTAATGAAATTTTGTCGATGGCTGGACTATCGTGTTTTTAGTTATTTTACTGTTTTGTGTATATTGTGTACATTAATAAATCATATTTTAATAAGGTATTTTGATTTAGATTATTTTTCCACATATGCAGGATCATTCTATTAGGGTATATAATATCATTGGAATTAAAGGTGTACTTTTTTCTCTTTGCTTTCTATGGTCAATTTTTACACTGCCAATGACATTTTCTCAATAACTACATAATTTAGGAGATATGTGTTCATATCCGATTATTATATTTGTTTCCTAGAGATACCCTGGATAATTACTCTTTATTCACCCTTTTTTCCAATGATGTCCTTCTTTAAATGTCTATCAATAAATGTTCGAAGTGTAAAGTTGAAGGCACGTACAGTGGCCTTTTTAGACTACTTAAAGAGTTTTAATGCTGATTTTTGAAGTTTACAAGAATGTGCAGTTGAACATGAGGCAAGTTATGAGCTATTTGAAAGAGATTGGTGTGGGCCTTCAGCCTGGTCTTGAGGGGCAGACAAAGAATGCTCTGGTGTTGCTGTTCTCTTCAAGCCAGGTTGGGTTATCGAGCAAGTAAGTGAAATTATCCCAGGCAGAGCTTTAATGGTTAAAGCAAAAATAAATCTTTAAGTAGTACGTTTTTAATATAAATACTCCACCTGCAACAAATAAGAGATATGAGGTGTTGGAGACTTTACAAACATTTTTATCTGGGTGAGGTCATACAGTTTTAATGGGAGATTTTAATTGCATTTAAGATTCTGGTGGGAGGAAAAGGAAACAAGATGAACTTTTAATTAAGATTGTCTTAACATTAACTTTTTTATTTAAAACATACATGGAAGGCACTGTACCCCACAGATGATGGTTTTAGTTGGGGAAATCAAAAGGCATGTTCTCGAATAGATTTTTTTATTTCACTCCCAATTTTTAAATGCAATTGACATGTTTTTTTTTTTTTTTTTATCATAAAGTTTTTATTGACACATTCACAAGACAAGCACATTTGTAAACAAGGAGTAACACGCAGGTCCCCCACGCTCAATGGTTTTCATCATATACATTCATGCTAGCCCTTGATAAAATACATATGTCATTTCCGTGTGTCAACCTCTGCCATTTTCCTTTTTCTATTATTAAGACAGTCTATGAATGCAACCAAGAACAGGTTAGGTAATTTACCCGTGATTAAATGCTCTAAATATGTCCAGCATATGCTAGATATCCTGCTTTGGTCACTTGTTTTATAAATCAAAATAACTTTAAATAACAAAATTAAAACATAACTTATCACAAATTAACGTGCGCCTTTCAAAATTACGCTTTACAGATTTTGCTTGCTACTTTTCCTACCTTCCACGTCCGCAGCGACCTCAAAAGAGGTACCATGGAGAGCACTGCCCCGGACCACACCAGCAATTATCTGCCTCCCCCTCTTGATCAGTGTGCTACCGTCAGTGTATCTTGACATGTATTTTCTGATCACAAGGTTTTAAAAGCTATTTTTAAGAATTTTGAAACTTTTAAAAAGTCAGAAATTAATATTTTAGAACATAATGGAGTGACGTATTCAAAAACAGCGGATATTTTAAAAGTCACTTCTAAGTTTTATGCTGACATATCATAAGAAATGGGTTGATGAGGAGCACAAAAATGAAATTGTAAACGGTATACACACAGTTTTAAATGAAGTGGATGGTGGTGTTTTAACGAAGGATCTTAATATGATTTTTAATATAATCAACAGTTTTAAGAAGAGAAAAACCCTTGGACAGGATGGCCTTCTATGTGAATTTTATCAGAAATGTTGGGATTTGGTTAAAGAAGATTTTTATTAGTGTGCAGAACTTGTTTGAAGAGGGAAATGTTACCACCCTCTATGCGGAATTGAATAATGGGTTTGCTTTACAAAAAAGGAGACTGTATAGACAAAAAAAAATGGAGGCCTATTACGCTTTTAACTTTTCATTATAAGGTTTTAGCCAATATTTTAGCTAATAGACTGAAGAAAGTCATTCATATTTTAAGGAATGATCAGATGTGTGCAGTACCTGGGAGCTGTATTAGACAGTTTTTTTTAATGCGGGATGTTTTAACCTACACTAAAGAATGCGGGATTGCGACAGCGGTGGTAAGTCTGGATTTTGAGAGGGCCTTTGATTTGGTATCCCATTTCTTCCTGTTCCAGGTTCTGGGAAGGATGGGATTACCGAATGCCTTCAGGGACCAGATTGCCAACCTTTATAAGAATGTTTTTAGTAATATTATTTTTAAAGGTCATAGTGGGGTACCTTTTAATATTAAATCAGGTGTCAGACAAGGTTGTCCCTTATTTCCCATTCTTTTTATCTGTGTGGTTAAATCACTTTTAGAAAATATAAGAAAGGACAAAATTATTAGCGGTATCCATGTGCCCGGAGGTGGAGGTGAGGAAGTAAAGTGTATAGGGTACATGGATGACTTAAGTGTTGTGTGTACTTCAAATGCTTCAATTAATCATATTGTTTTATGGACAGATATTTTTGCACAGGCCTCTTCACTTATTTTAAATGTTAAAAAAAGAGTATCTATATGTTGTCCAGTAGTTGGACCAAAGAAGTAACAGGTCCAATAGAGAAAACAAGAACTAATTTTAAAATTTTAGGAGTTATTTTTAATAACTCATTGACTGGCTTCGAAAACTGTGTTTTAGTTATTAAGAAAATTCAAGTCAAAATAAATTTCTGGAAGAGTTAATAAGAACGAGAAATGTATCACTTGAAGGAAAGATTTTAATAATTAAGGTGACTTTATTAACAATTATTATTTGTAATTGTTTTATTTTCCCCCCAACTCTTTATGGTTTAAAAAACTAAAAAAAAAAAAATGTTGTTTTCCTTCTTATGGTCCTCAAAAATGGAAACGTTGAAGTGACTTATAAGATTATTCTATATGGGAATTTAGATACTAAAAGTAAAAAACAGAATACCATAGCTTGACAAATTATAAACACTATTAAATAAATTTTGTGGAAATTATGAAAATTGGTTTTATTTAAAAAGGACATTTTAACAGTTGAACAAGGGATTTTTATGATCTTAAGCCGATTGTATTTATACTTTTTGCTTGATAAGAAATGGAGTGATGACGCAGGAGGGTTATGGCAGCAAAAATCATGTAATACGACGATCCTGTAAAACTGTTTTTAATACGTTTTATTTCTTTTTTAACCTCTGTTTCTTTTATATGTGGTGTTTGTTTTAGGATATGATTTCCTCCTGTACAAAAATGTATTAATGTCCTGTTATGATTGGTAAAACCATTTTTAAATGATCTGTCTAATTTCTGCCAAGTTTTTATGTACATGAACATGTTTTATTTATGATGTATCTATTGGTCTGTGAAAACATTGCAATCCTGGTAGCTATTTTAGCTTTTCAATAAAATAATTAAATGCGTCTGTGGTGTACTGTTTCTCCTGTTCAGGGTAGAATTGCCTGGTATTTTGGGGCTGGGTCACTCTTTTGAGTGAGACCAGACTGATATACTACAGGATATTTCTCCCTGTGAAGGGCACAAGTGAGCTAAAAGAGGTTGCTCTCAGAGTGGGTTATCATGTCCATAGAGCTAACCTATTAAGGTTAGTTCATTCTCTGATGAGGACCTCTGACTTAGTTGTTTTGTATTTGTGGTATACACCTTAGAATGTTAGTAAATTTAGGTATTATAACCATATTTACAGCTGATACTCTTCCTGACATAGACAAATATATATGATTCCAATCAAGCAGTATATTTCCAATTTGTACGTATAATTTTATCCAAGTCCATTTTCAGTATATATTTTATGACATATGAAAGGTCAACCCCTAAATGTGTAATGTACCTACATTACCAATTAAGGTGATAAAGCTGTTGTAGCTTTTCAACCTGTTCTCGCTTAATGTTATAAATTATATTTGATTTTTTTACCTTAAAATATGACACAAAACTATAATTCTTTAGTATCTTTTGTAGCTCCAAAAGAGATTTTTCTACGTCTCTTAAAGTGAGAATTACATCATCCGCCAACAGTGATATTTTATGTCTCTTTACCTATTTCAATTCCTTTGATTCCGTTAGAAGTTCTTATTAACTCAGCAAGTGGTTCAATTGTTAATATAAAGATAAGGGGGGGGGGGGGGGGGGGAGTGAACAACCTTGTCTGGTCCCATTTCCTAAGGCAAATTTTTCTGTTTCCACTCCCATTCCGTTAATTATAGCCAAAGGGTTTCTATAGAGAGCCCTAATTGCCTTAGCACCGAACTGTCCCAATCCAAATTTGTTCTATACTTCATCAATGAAATCCCAGCTCACCCCTGTTGAATGTTTTCTCTGCATCCAATGACAGGGTGAGCGAGGGGAGATTGCTTTTATTGGACCAAGACAATAACAGCCTTATTAAATTGCGATTCAGCCAATTGAATAGGGCTCTATATAAGCACAGAGCATATTTTTTTACAGAAGTTTTTAGTTAGTGAAATTATATCCAAAAGCAACGCTTTCACTAACTAAAAAATTCTGTAAAAAAAATATGACCTGTGCTTATATAGAGCCCTTTTCAATTGGCCGAATTGCAATTTAATAAGGCTCTAAGTCAATTATTTTCCTCACATTATCTCCCTTTTACATAACCAGTCTGATCTCCTTTAATTAACTTGGGAATCAGGTTGCTTAATCTGTTTGCTAAGACTCCTGCATAAAGTTTTATGTCTACGTTAATTAGTGAAATGGGCCTATAATTTGTGAAGTCTTCTGAGTTTTTATCTCTTTTTAAGATGTTTAAAATGTGAACCTCCATCATGTCTTGTGGAATAAAGCCATGTTCTTTAAGCTCATTAAACATTTTAACCAGTGGTGTTTTCAATTCTGATGACATTTTTTTATAGTAGCAGTTTAAATATCCATCTAACCCAGGGACTTTATAATGTTTTAGTGCTCTTATGGAGTCTTCTATTTCCTCTGCGGTAAAAGCTGCAATTAAATCAATAGAGTCCTCTTTTGTTATTTGCAGGAGTTTTATTTTTTTCAAGGAAACTTTTAATTTCAGATTTTGAGGGCTTTACAAAATGTAGTTCTTTTTCCAAATGATATAAAGACTGATAATATTTCATAAAGATTTCTCCAATTTCTTTTGGTTGGGAATACATTTTATTGTTTTGCCCTCTTAATCTCCTAATCCTATTCTGGATATTTAGTTTTTTTAGTTTATTAGACAATATCTTTCCTGCTTTGTTACCCATTAGATAATGGTTTTGTTGGAACTTCCAACTCATATTATCCATTTGAATTTGGATGTTATTCTTTATTTTAAAGGATATTTCAGTAATTTGCATAAACAAGTCTCTACTGGGAGAAGTCTTGTTTAACGTCTGCAAGTTCTGAAGCTCTACATATAATTCTTAACTCTCTTTTTTTTCAGGTGTAGTTCTAGTTATAAAGATTCCCCTCATATATGCTTTATACGTACAACAGGTTGTTGTGCTTGAGATGTTTTGGTCCTCATAAAAAGAGGTAATTTCTTGTTTCAACTCTTCTATTTGTTCTTAAGATTTCATCAGAATTGGGTCTAACTTCCATCTGCTTGGTATATTTAATGCTCTTGTCTTTAATTGTTAAACATATGGAGGCATGATCTGACCATAATATCTCATTTAGCTTAATTTTTTTTTACTGACGCAATAGTCTGTTTATCATCAGAAAATTATCTATTATTGTATACTTCAGAAATCTTTTAGAAAAAAAAGTATAGTCTCTAATGGTTTAATTGTCCTCCATACATCATAGAGATCATAATTTAACAGTGTGTCTCTAAATTTTGTCACTGGTTCTACAGAATTTGAATCTGGTGACTTTTTTCCAGAAGAGGATTTATCCAAGTAAAGGTCTAACATCATGTTAATATATCCGCAGAGTATTACAGCACCTTTCTTCAGCTTATAAATTTGCTTCAAAATTGTCCTCAAGAATTTCGATTGGTTCTTATTTGGAGAATAAATATTCACAATTGTGTAATATCTGTTAATTTTACCAAGCCAAAGTATATATCTTCCTTCAGCATCTATGGCCTTATAATCCTCTTTGATATCCGGTCTCTTACTGAAGAAAATTGGCACCCCTCTAGATTTATTAACACAAGTGGAATTGATGGGTCCCAAATATTGCTTATTGTGCATCCTTAAAATGCTACCGGTTTTCCAGTGGGTTTCTTGAAAATAAGCTACATCCGCCTTATGTCTAGCACATTCCAGGAATGCAAATTTTCTCTTATAGGGAGTATTTAACCCTTGGGCATTTTGGGATAAAAATGTAATTGTCATTTGACCTGATAGTGGATTTCCTTTCTAAGTTGGTCTCTCAATATTATCCCCACAAAAACAAAAATCTTATTATCAATACTACACTTAGAGATTTCATTGTGTCATTTTAATTTTTGTATTTCATGACTATCTTATTGACAAAAGTGGTTGATCACTAATAGAAGGCCAAAAAGAAGAAAAGAAACCCAAATATGTAGTGACTTTTAGTCCCCTTTTTTACTTTTTAATGTGTTTATTTGTGCTATTGATAAATAATTGGGAATAAAACAGTTACCGTATTTAAAATATCATATAAAAACTGACCATCGTGGCCTGTTAAACAACTGTATTTAGAACCTATGCACATTTCTTTTTACCTTCTCAGAAGCTCCAGTTTCTTTGTCCCACTGTGGAACCACCACATGAATGACCTTCTGACAGGGCAAGTTGCAGCCGTCAGTTGTATACACAGAGCCATCCGATGCACTATTTCCTTGTCTCTCATTGTGTAGAAGTTGCTGAGGTGAATGGCCAGCTTTCTCAAACAGAGATCTAGAAGCTGCCCCACTTCGCAGATCCAGGTCGCTCCCCACACTGTTCACGATCACATCTGTCTAAAATGAAAAAAAAATACATAACACAAATGTTTATCACATCAGGCAAAACAGCCCAGGAAATGTAAAAAGCATATCATTGTAGTATTTGTATGTGGTAACTTGAGATACCATGGAATGCATTTGCTACTTCTCTTTATAATCAGCATTTCCTGCTCAAATTAGCCAAATGTATGAAAAGAGATCTTAGCTACAGACATGGCTTCTCTCAGATGTTAAAGCCCAGTAGGAAAAAAGCTACAGTGTCTGTCCCAGGTAAAGCAAAATATAATAAAATAACTAACATATTTTGCCCCCTATGAAGTGAGGTTATTCAAAACAACATTTTGCAAAAGATCTTTCCATGCAAACAGTGCTGAAATGTTACTTTGGCTGACTGGTTCCTTGGCAACCCATACACTATAATCTCAATATTTTAAATGCAAGACCATAGTACACGATATAAATGGTACTTACTGCTGAGTCTTGGATGTTTCCATGGGTTACTTTTATGGTTACAGCATCCTTGGTTATCACCATGTGATCATTGGAACGTCTTGGTGTTGCTCCTATTAAAGGCCTCTTTTTACAGATATTTTTTTTCATGGCCATCTTTGGGGCGCTTTCCAAATCCTGGTCTTTAAACTCAATTTTCATAGCTTCTGTAAAAGCATTAACTATCTCATCATCAGTGTCTACCAGATGAACTGTATTAATGCTGCTGGAATCCCCTCGGGTTTCCATGAATTGCCGGATGGATTCTACAATGTTTTGTGCACATAAGCTCTCAGGAAAACCAAAGATTCCTGAACTGACTGCTGGAATTGCAATGGAGCTATGGCCATTCTCTGCAGCAATCTCTAAGCTCCTCTTTATTGCTTTTTTTAGCAGAAGCCCACATTGAGAGTTTGATCTGGGGTCCCATTTTAGCCCCACAGTGTGTATAACCTGCTTACATGGCAGATTGCCAGCTCCTGTTATAACTGCTTTCCCAACTTCTAATTTTCCTTCTTCCCTAATAATACGATCACAATCACTTTTTTTAATTTGGGACCTGCAGCTTCCAGTAGGGCCAATGCCAGCCCCCCAATGTGATTTAAATATTCATTTGCTGCATTAACTACCACATAAACACGGTGACAGGTCAGATCATCTTTATACACTGCTATAATGGCTCTGCCTGGCAAAGTTATTTGACGGCAAGGTTCAACCACATTCGTTTCTTTAGTTAAGACTTCATCTTCCCCGTCCTTCTGCAAATAAATAACACAGTTACACTTCTTCCTGGCTGTAGTAATAACCATATCTTCATTATTCATATAGGACTTCTTAGCTCCTGGTTTATCAATCCGCAGAGTGTCAGTGCACAGTGAAGACAAGACGTCTTCTATGGCTGTGGCTGCCTTATGTACATAGAGTCTTGAGCCGTTCAGAGAGATAGATTTCTTCTCTGTTAAAACTTTTGTATTCCTTTGCATATCTTCCCAAAATGATTTTCTTTCCTCCATTAGAAATGTTATGACTGCCACTGAATTGACATGAATGTCCTTCTGTGCTGGAGTGTTCTTCTCTAGAAAATCATAAAGCTCTTTGTAGGCATTTTGTACAGCAGAAGCAATACCAGTAATAACCACCTGGTTCTCAGCTCCTTGAGGAAATGCTTCAATCAGAACAGTACACATCTTGAAATTAGACACTTCATACAAATGTGTTGTAAGGCTTTTCCATTCTGCACTTTCAATGATTCTCTTATCTTCAACAGTAATGGGTTTACAAACAAACTCATTGTTTATTAGTTTACTTGCCTCTGACAGGTCCTTCTCAGACAAACCAGTTAGAGTCATATCATTGGCATCAATGTGAAACATTGCATTAATATTTTGTCGTATTAGGAGAAGACACGACATCTCATCATGGTCACTAAACTGCAAAAATTGTTTGATTTGAGGATCAAGGGGAATGTTTTTTGTTTTCAGTTGTTGCTTCAAATGTAATATTTCACATTTGGCACAGAGAACTTCGTCTTTGAGTCCATAAAGGTTTACAGTTTTTGTTGATACATCATACTCCATTTTCAGATCTGGAGAATTCTTGAGGATTCTATCCTATAGACCATTTTTGCCCATTATTTCATACAGTGCTTGGACCAAAGGTACAGTATCCTTCAAGCTATTATTTTTTCTTTTAATCTGTCTAGTGTTACAGTCTACCAGCTCTTGGAATGCCTGCTCTATCTTTGTAACTTCCTTGGAAAGACCTGCAAGGATTGCTTTCTCTTTAGCAAGGTCTGGCTTCAACAAAATGTGTTCAAACATGGGGCCGGAGGTTTTATCTTTGATGGCTTCCCAAACCAATGTATTCATGTTGTATTCTGTTACTTTGTACTTAGACACAAAATGTGAGAATTGTGATGAAATCTGATCTTTCCATTTGCGAACAATCTTTGCCATGGTCCTTAGAGGTTTAGATTTTGTCCTAGAAATGCAAAGCTTGATGAAAGGGTTTGGGCAATGTGGCTCTGGCCATGTGATGTCACAATATTGATTGGCCATTTGTTTGTCTATGCTCTGTTTCATATCTTCATCTCTGAGTATACATTCTAATATGTATGGATTCATTTTGACCACAATGGGTTCCGGCATTGTGATACAAGGTTCTCTCTTCCCATATAGTGCCACCCCCAGTGATGCATGGTATGGATACACAGATACCTGTGTCTTTCCAAATTTATGCTGCTTCTCTAACACAGTCTTCACAACTGTAAAAAAGACACATATATCAATAACTACAAATAATTAAGATATACAAGCCAATATTTATGTTGTTCAATAATATTTTTGTCGTTTTGCAAAACATGTCACAGTTGTGTATTTTCACATTAAAGACAGAATTTACATGCAAGTTGGGAATATGACTTGTGTAATGTGTTGTTGGATTTGCAGAGTAACAGATAGTTAAAGGTTGTTTTCATGAACTTGCTTGTCTATAAAAAAATAGACAGAAAAGCTTTAGAAAATGATAAAGGAGAAGATAGGAGTAATAGAAAGGTAAGAGAGAAAAATATATCACTGAAATCATTTATTTATGGTACTTATGTTACCTTTTCTATCACTGAATGTAACCACAGCCGCATCTTCACCAGGTATGAGCTCCACCTTCTGCACTTGGCCACCTCCATTTTTTGAGCTTTCAAAATAGAGTCCTAAATATTCCTCAGATGAGTTGGGAGGTAAATTATCCACCTGGATGCTTTTAGTTTCTTCCAGTGGCTTCACTGTTAGTTTGAATTGATTCACCCTGGCATTACTGGAAAATGTTTTAATGAAATTTGCAATATCTGGGGGAAAAAAAGAGTCATATGAATTTCCTGCACATTCTGTTGGCAAGAGTGGACAATTGTAGCTGCAATATCAGATGGGAAGAGAGAAATGAATTGTGATAGGAGATAAGATAAATAATGAAATGAGTTTGAGATGTGACACAAAAAATGTGATACATTGGTGGGCCTGATTAGAGTCTTAACCCATAGATACCATGCTGAATAAGAAAGAGAGCGTTGGTTGGGATTCAGTCACCAAAATAAATCTAGCAGAATATGGACGGGCATTATTAAAGCCTGCAGCACCTATAAAAAAATCAACCCGGCAGTCAGTACAGGAAAACACCATATCCACTGGACTTCATTCAAGGTAAGACTCTGTAAAGCTGGTGAATGATTCCTTTAGTGCAAATACTGCAGAAAAAATATACAGTAAAGAGGTGTAGGATAAGCTGGATTGAGTCTAGAGTAAAGTATAAACATAAATATAACAGTTTAAGTAGCACTACTACACTAACATTTGTCATAAATGACCAGTTGGCAGTGGCAGCTTTTGATTCCTGCTATGCTTTCAGATGAGGTCTCTACATGTTTCACCCACTACATGACTTCTTATGGAGTCTTCAAAAAAAAGCACTGTAATAAATGGAACACATAGAGATGTTGCCACAGTGATTTACATAGCTACTTGATAACACCAACATCCACTTTAACACATTGCAACTCAACCTTAACGAGAAGCAAGGGCTGAGGGCCGCAGCTACAAACTATTAACTGGATGGACTAAATGACTATGCAAGAGCTGTGGTAACTTTGCCTTGCACAACTGTTTATAATATCATGCTAGAAGCTTCAAGACCGACCAACCAACAATGCCTTTAAAAATACCATATAAGAAGTGCTAAACTTATAACGAAAGCAGAAAGTGCTATACTCATACAGTATATGTTCAACTTCTACAGAATGAAACAAGTGCTCAAATCATACAGGAAGTTGTTCTTTACTCATTTTCATGTGCCTGGTATGGTTCTATGATAACTAATATTAATAACAATATGACATGGAGATGATTCCCATAATGGGCAGAGAGGTGAATGAAGAGAGATTTGGCTCTGTTAGTCTGACATTTGTATGGATGGGGCTGCAGGAAATACATATGAGAAGTATGATTGAAAAAAATTATTTTGGACATAGATAAAGCAAGTTTCATTTTAGCGTAATTGAAATCCAAAGAGATAAACAGGAGCTCTGAGAGAGGAAACCCATACACAAGCCCAATTCAGTGTCTGAATGGAAGATGACCAACTTCCTTCCACAAATGTAGGTTCAGTCTGTCATCGTTCAGAACTAGATCTCACCAATTTGACACGTGAAAGTGACCACAGTTGAGCTGACCTCACGGATGATTTCCACATGAAAGTCTTGATCCACGCTTGTGTTACTTGTATTCTCCAACAGCAGAATTAACATCTGAGATGTGCAGTTATCTTGGATATTTTCAATCACAACATCATTGGCCTGTAGCCCTTGGGTCTTATATGGGTCTTTTTTAGGCGATTCCTCTGTGGTGGCAGAGATGAAAAGTAAGACGTAAAAAATAAGCGAAGCAGCTCAATACACTGACCACTTTTTGAAAAACCAACAGACCTGCTTTTATCTCTCTGAACAAACCCCAATCCTGCACTCAACTAAATGTCCAGCACTTGCTATCATTCATAACCTTCACTCAATAATCTATCATTACTAAACCAGTCCAAACATCACTATTGTCTCCATGGCTAACACAAAGTCATACACACAATTTTCAAATCTTCACCCCTCTCCCTGGACAACCCAAAGGGTTGCATTTACCATCCTGGTTAACCCATGTAGTCACTCCCTTGTATGGTTCAGCATTAGCCTCCCTAACAATAAGAGAAACATGTAGTAATTTAAATGGTTGATCCACAGACTTGCATGGATTAAACTCTCGGGCATGGAAGTGAATTCTTGTCTGTGGATTTCCTAACACAAAGGCTTCCCAGGTCACGTCATATCCATTACTCAAGTCTTTGGCACACCAATAATTATGCAATCATCTCAGTCGCCAAACCACAATTCATGTACTCATCTGCTTGACCAACCTACACCATGATTATTACCTTCATGGTCAATCCATTAATTTGCACTCACCTCCTTCTCTTTGCTGTCAGTTTGAATCCACTATTTAACATTCATTGAAGTTGGATCATTACAATGGCTCTTTAAATTTAATTAGAAAATATAATTTTACTAGGAACTTGCCCGTCAAAAATGACGGGAATAAAATTGTAAGGCTGGCAATGCTGTTTACCACACAATGTGAGGCTTTTGCTCCTCTACGCACCTTCGTCGCTCATTGCGAGCCTCTCCCCTGTGTACTTCAACTTTCCTGCTTTGCACTGATCACCTTCGGTGCTCATCGCAAGCCCTACGCTGAGCTCCTCGCATCGCTCATTGCAAGCCTTTCCTCCCGCCTACTGTATGGGCCGCTCATTGCAGGTTTCGTTAACCTGCAGTTTTTGTGCTTGGAAATGCCATGTGTCTCTTTCCACCATCTCCCTCTGTCCCTTCCCTGTGTCATCCTCCTCTGTGTGTCTGCTGTATGTTTGCATGTTACGAGCTGACTGCTGTTGGTTTTATTTTCAAAGTCCTGCATGCCTGGTGCTATCAGTGTGTGTTACTGTCTTCGCCATCATGTATTTTCTAAGTGCTGTGTGCCTCGCTTTGTTCAGCCTCGTTTTCATCCATTTTCCGAATTTTTACGTTTTTTCGGCCGACATTATTTTCCTCGCTTAGGCGATTTTGGATTGACGAAAAATTACAAATATGGCTTGAATTTGCGTGCTTCAATGGCTCACCTCGTTTTGCAAAGCCTGTAGTCCTGCGTACTTCCACTGCTCGCCATGATTTGCGAGGCTCGCAGTGCAATGAGCGCCTTTGGCACTTATTGCAGCCTAAGTCCTGCGTGCATCAACGGCTCGCCTCGCTTTATGAGGGACGCAAAAGCGTCACCAACATTGCAAACGCCACCAACATCGCAAAGATTCATAACTATATATGTGAGGTCACCGAAGTATACAAGAATCTGTAACTGTGTTGCATGCCATCACTCCTGCTTACCACTTAAATAAATGTTCCGTATATGATATAATATAAAACTACAGGTAGTAATAATAGAATGTTGTTTTACTCTTCCTACAGTAAACTAACATTAAAGTTTGAAATATATTTAGCTGTCAGTCAGCCTTTCTGATCCTACCACAAACCAGAAACCAAGGCCCCTATTCGATTCCCTGTGTCTTAGATTACACCATCTTTAGCGGAAAGAAAATCTCCCTACCTATTCTATTCACCCATCATGGAAACATTGTGAGAGAAGCGCTATGTGTGACTGCGTCAAGTCGTAAATAACGGTAAACTCTTCCATTGATTTTTGAACTGCTGAAAAATTACAAGTTACTCCATTGTAGTCAGGATTGAAAGAACAAAGGCTTAGACGGTTGGAGTTACGATTTTGACAACTGCAGGAATTTTCAGCCTGTAGCTCACAACTATTTCTATAGACTTGCTCTCAAGGCCGATGAATAGAGCACATTTCTAGAGGGTTACTCACCCAGGTGTTGCAGATTATGCGTCTCAGTTTGATCCTGTGGAAAATGAACATGAGATTATAATCATAGGACAGCAGCAGCTATACATCATGTTGCAGTTTTGTTGCTTATTATAATTTTTTTATTACTACCGAGCTTCGATATATATACTTAAATTTAGCAAACTAGCAGACAACTTTAACTTCTTTCCACCAGGTAATTGCAGGTCGTGGGTCTGTTTTTGTAGAACTCTGTCCCGCACTGGAAAGTAACAATAAAACATAAATAGATATGTTTGTGAAGTATGTAAGAAACTAACAACATTAGCAGCTTTATATGAATTGAGCATTAAAGTTTTTAGAGATATTCACCTTCTCAATGTTATTATCTCTGGTTCTTGTGTCAGGGGGCTTAAAAGTTGGACCTTTATTGATCTCATGGATAAGTTATTCTGCTAGGAGTTGCACTTCCATTTAAATTCCCCCAATATGTAAAGACTGCACGTAGGCACCCGGGGTGCAAGCAAGGGGAAAAGTAAGGGGAACATTTTTTCGCTTATTAGGAGCTTGGCTGGATCCTAGACACTAGGTAGAGTACCATGTCCATTGTCACAAGGATTCTTCTAGGAGTTGCACTTCCATTTATTTATAGTGTTAAGTGAACACTGAATGGCGATCTTATCTTTTTAGGAACAAAAACAAATGTGGCCTCCTGTAAAGAAAAACTAAATTAAATTGTTAAAAATTAAACACTGTATTTACTTTTTTGCTTAAAGATTTTGACCACGCAAATACTGGGCTGCCTGTTTCCCAACAGAAATATGAAAGAATCCTATCAGCTGTATTACAAGCAAGCTGAACTTTCAAAATGATTTTGAAATTGTTTTGTATCATTTAACCAAAAATCATATACCCTCTAATCATATACCCTCTAATCATAAATACCCTCTAATTTAGGGCCTCATTAAATTCTCCCTCGTAGTTCTCTCGGTGCTCGCAAAAGGCAGTTTTTTTTGCTGTTTGCCAGTACCGAATCTCTCACAGCCTGCTTTGCGAAATTACTACAAAAAATGGCAGAGAATAGGCTCCGAGAGAGCTACGTAGTCACACGCAGCCTTAAATCTAAGAATGATTCTCGCATTTCGGAAAAATCCCTACGGGCACAAAAAGTGCCCGCAAGGAATCGTAAAGCCTCAGAGCAGCCCGAGACAGCCGTGTAAGGCTCCCCCTGCTCCCTATACACATCCCCACACTGCAGGGGTCTCTATCTGGACCCCTGCAACACCCCCACATTATCCCCTTGCAGCGGGGGGTCCCCGATCTGCATAGATCAGGCCCCCGCTGCATTTAAAAAATTTAAATTCGCCGCTGCGGCTCCTTAAAGGGCCCGCGGCACACTATTACTAATGCCGGCCGCGGTACCTAATATTAACCCCCCTCTATGCTGGGGGTCCCCATCGGGACCCCCGAAGTGTCCCACATAAACCCTTTGCGGCAGGGGTCCATAGGGACCCCCGCAGCCCCCCCCACATTAACCCCCTGCAGTGGGGGTCCCCGATCGGCACCGATTGTGACCCTGCTGCATTTCATTTCTTAAATTTCCCGCCTCACGGGTCCTTAAAGGACCGTAAAGGTCCTGAAAGGACTTGCACTAAAAAAATTAACCCCAGGCAACTATAATTAACCCTATAATTCATGGGGTCAATACAGACCCCCCATAAGCCAATAATTTACCCTATAATTCATGGGGGTCAATACAGACCCCCATAAGGCCTTAATTAACCCTATAATTCATGGCGGTCAATACAGACCCCTATAAGGCCTTAATTAACCCTATAACTCCTGGGGGTCAATACAGACCCTCATAAGCCTCTATTTAACCCCATCAGTCCCATAAGGGTATATTAAGAACATTATGGCCCTGTTACAACCCAACATTAACCACATAAGTGCCATGACGGTCCACAAGGACCATCATGACACTAACTACAAACACTACACTATAACCCCCAATAAACCATTTAATCTAAACTAACCCCCATCTACACTAATCTATTAACACTTACAGTACCTACACTACCTACCCCCTAATAAACCTCCCCACCACTCTAATTACAAAAAATAAAAAAACCTGTCACCAAAAAAAAAAACCTAAGTCACCAAAAAAAAAACCCAACAGTACAGAAAAAAAAACCTACAGTACAGAAAAAAAACCTACAGTACAGAAAAAAAAAAATACATTACAACCCCCCCCCCCCCACTACAGAAAAAAAAGTGACACACCTAAAAAGGAATGACAGACATACACAATACAATACATACATACAATACATTACATATAATACATTACATATAATATATTACATATAATATATTACATACTAGCGAATTGCCCGTCAAAAAATGACGGCAATGAAATTGTAAGGTAGCTAATGCTGTTTAGTGTGTAATAATGAAATATATAATACATTAATAAATGAATATACTTTACCTATTTTAAAGCATTGTGTGGAAGAGCTGTGAATGTGTTTTCATGTTGCTGCAGCATTAGTGGTGTGGATCTGCTGTGTAAGCGTGCTGAATGTGTGCAGTGTAACACTGTGCGTGCGCGAGACCAAACCGTTAGCGTAGTCGTGTACTTCCGCATTGGCGAGAAATGGCGAGTAATGTGTGTTATACGTTTGTATCGGAATATCCGTAGGTGTTTTGTGGTGTTTTGCGAGTTTCTTGTGGTGTTTTGCGAGTTTAGAGTGCTGTAGCCTCGTTTTCGTTTTGTTCGGCGGCCATTTTTTCTCTCTCTTCGTTTTGTTTTTAGTCTCTAAACTGTTTTATTTGAAGTAAAATCGAGGTGTAAGTTGTATTTTTGAGGTGCTGGGTGCTCCCTCTTGGTGTAGGTAAGTTTTTTATGTATGTGGTGTGTGTATGTATTGTGTTTGACATTTTGTAATGTTCGCGAGTTGCGTCCGAGTGTTGCGAGTCCGTAATGTGTGTGAACGTGTGTCGTATGTTGTTTGCGAGTGTCGTAATGTGTGTGTCGTACTGTTTGGGTTGCGACGTGAAGTTTGCGAGGGTCGCAGTTGCTGGCAAGGAGCGCCTTCGGCGCTCCATGCCAGCAACTGCGGCCCTCGCTTTGCGAGGTCCTCAGGTGCTGGCATGGAGCGCCGTAGGCGCTCCATGCCAGCAACTGAGACCCTCGGGCAGTGCCCTCGCTTCGCGAGGGCCTCGGCTCGCTGCGCGAGCCGCGGCCCTCGCTACGCGAGGGCCGCGGGCTCGCTACGCGAGCCCGCAGCGTTAGCAACAACTCGTACGCTCACAACTATATATGTGATAATACATTACATACAATACATTACATACAATACATTACATACAATACATTACATACAATACAAATAAAATACCCCCTATCTATCTAACATACAATCTATTTAATATAAAATAAATCATAACTATATCAAATACATCCACCTATCTATCAAATATACAATAAATCCTAACTACATACACAAACCCTAATTCTAAGCTAAAATAAAATAATTACAGTCCTAACTACCACCAAAAGTATACATATACAGTGGATATAAAAAGTCTACACACCCCTGTTAAAATGTCAGGTTTCTGTGCTGTAAAAAAATGAGACAAAGATAAATCATTCCAGAACTTTTTCCACCTTTAATGTGACCTATAAACTGTACTACTCAATTGAAAAACAAACTAAAATCTTTTAGGTGGAGGGAAGAAAAAAATAAAAAAAAAAATAATGTGGTTGCATAAGTCTGCACACCCTCTTATAACTGGGGATGTAGCTGTGTTCAGAATTAAGCAATCACATTCCAAATTGTGTTAAATATGAGTCAGCATACACCTGCCATCATTTAAAGTGCCTCTGATTAAGCCCAAATAAAGCTCAGCTGCTCTAGTTGATCTTTTCTGAAATGTTCTTAGTCTTATCCCACAGCAAAAGCCATGGTCCAAAGAGAGCTTCCAAAGCATCAGAGGGATCTCATTGTTAAAAGGTATCAGTCAGGAGAAGGGTACAAAATAATTTCCAAGGCATTAGATATACCATGGAACACAGTGAAGACAGTCATTATCAAGTGGAGAAAATATGACACAACAGTGACATTACCAAGAACTGGAGCTCCCTCCAAAATTGATGAAAAGACAAGAAGAAAACTGGTCTGGGGGTCTACCAAGAGGCCTACAGCAACATTAAAGGAGCTGCCGGAATATCTGGCAAGTACTGGCTTTGTGGTACATGTGACAACAATCTCCCGTATTCTTCATATATCTGGGCAATGGGGTAGAGTGGCAAGACGAAAGCCTTTTCTTACGAAGAAAAACATCCAAGTCAGGCTACATTTTGCATAAACACATCTGAAGTCTCCCAAAAGCATGGGGAAAAGGTGTTATGGTCTGATGAAACTAAGGTTGAACTTTTTGGCATTAATTCCAAAAGATATGTTTGGCACAAAAACAACACTGCACATCACCAAAAGAACACCATACCCACAGTGAAGCATAGTGGAGGCAGCATCATGCTTTGGGGCTGTTTTTCTTCAGCTGGAACTGGAGCCTTAGTTAAGATAGAGGGAATTATGAACAGTTCCAAATACCAGTCAATACTGGCACAAAACCTTCAGGCTTCTGCTAGAAAGCTGAACATGAAGAGGAACTTCATCTTTCAGCATGACAACGACCTAAAGCATACATCCAAATCAACAAAGGAATGGCTTCACCAGAAGAAGATTAAAGTTTTTGAATGGCCCAGCCGGAGCCCAGAACTGAATCTGATTAAAAATCTGTGGGGTGATCTGAAGAGGGCTGTGCACAGGAGATGCCATCGCCATCTGACAGATTTGGAGTGTTTTTGCAAAGAAGAGTGGGCAAATCTTGCCAAGTCAAAATGTGCCATGCTGATAGACTCATACCCAAAAAGACTGAGTGCTGTAATAAAATCACAAGGTGCTTCAATAAAGTATTAGTTTAAGGGTGTGCAGACTTTTGCAACCATATTATTTTATTTTTATATTTTTTCTTCCCTCTACCTAAAAGATTTCAGTTTGTTTTTCAATTGAGTTGTACAGTTTATAGGTCACAAGGTGGAAAAAGTTCTGAAATGATTTATCTTTGTCTCATTTTTTTATAGCACAGAAACCTGACATTTTAACAGGGTTGTGTAGACTTTTTATATCCACTGTATACTGAGGAAAGGTAGTTGAAATAATCCCTAAATAACAGATAAACAGATAAGACTGAAAGAGGATAAGGAAGAGCTCCTCTAGGTGCAATTTTTTATAGAGCGGCAGTTTTTTTTTAGGTGGAGGCCCATTCCACAGAAGCTAGCGGTATTGAGGGACTGTTATACCTAATAGCAAATATAACATTACATTTATTAAAGGCAGATAACAAAAAATCATATTATTCATAAGATGATGAATGTGACTCATACAGTGTCACAATGTTGATAACTAATTATATTATGATATCTAAGTATAACGCATTTTTTAAGGGACTATCCCTTTTTCATGGAAAATACCTCTGTCCCTCTTAGCTTCCCTGATATTCATCTTTTGAAGGAAACTCTCACAGTTAAGAAAAAACCCTATATTCCAGTTCACTTTCTTTGGTTTCTCTTGATGTTTTTTTTTTTGTCATAGTGTAGGAGAAAGAAGTCTGGAATGTCAGTTCTGTAAGATATGTGTTACTGTACGGAGAATTGGAGACATCTGTGTCTCAGAAACTTAGTGCAGGATTGTGGTAACACTACTTTCTAATACACCATTTTTCAAAAATATATGCACCATATAGTGAGTATGCCTTTGATAAAGCCGATTGTATGTGATGAAATGGCAGTAAGGCTTGTTTAGAAGTCTCTTGTGTAGTGTATAATTATTTATAGCTTTATATCAGTATTTATATGCAAGTGGCTTAATCCTTATTTGAACTTAGTGTAGTGAAATGTCAAGTAATATTGAGAGCATTTTAGAGTTCTTAGTGCCGAGATATGCATAATATTTCAGATACAAATAGAAATCTCTCATGAGGTGAAAACTATTTACAGCTATATAGCACTATAGGTTATATGTAGGTGCCTAAACCCTCAGCCTAAGTGCAATTGTTGCTAAGTAATATTGTGAGTAATGTTTTCAGTGCCTAATTGTATACATCACTGCAGAAACAAGTTAGTTGAGCTTTTATACATGCAATTAACTTTTTTAATGTTATTTTGTTACTATAATATTCCTTTAAATGACTCAGAGATAAGATGATGAACTATTGGTCTATCCAGACCATGTGAGATATTGTACAAAACTGTGCTCTGTGTATTGTTCCTTTCTTTACAATTTCACCTCTTTCTGTATGCTGATTTATTGCTATCACCTCATTCTCTCTGTAGCCCTATCTCCATCACTGCACACACATTATGCTCCTTTCCTGTTCTTATTCTACACTTCAATTCTAATCCATCCAGAGACACACATTTCCTGACTCCTCTTTGAAGTATATCAGGACATGTCCCTGGCTGCAGTCCAGGTCCCCGAGCTCACACTCTCCTCCACCTGATTTCTTCTTGCTCTGGAAGTGCAGGAGCAGCTTGTTCTTCACTTGTTTTAGTCTCCATGGCCCCCAATCCCACTTAAGGGCCACAGGTAACAGGTAAGTGCTGCTGTCCCCCAATATGAGGGCAGCTTGGGAACAAAGGGTAAGTGTGAGAGTGAGAGAGGCTTTAAGCTGAGTGCCAATGACCCATTGTGAGGTACTCTAATGACTGCTGCACCCAGAACATTGCTTAGTTGGAAGGGTAGATCTGTGCTTATTTCACATAAATGTGCCTATATGCTATCTTCAACAGCCAGTACAATAATAAAAAAACATGAGCTAATATCCCATAAAGTTACTACATTTGCAGATGATCTAGTCATAACTATAACTAGCCGTAAAAGATCATTGACAGAATTACATAAAGTAATCCATTTATATAGTAAAATGTCCTATTATAAATTTAATAATTTGAAGTCTAAAGCTTTTTCCATTGACATTCAAAGGATTGAAAGAGAAAAATTGATAGAAGAATTTTCCTATGACAGGAAATCAAACTCAACCTTTCTTTGCTGGGACGTATAGCCGCAATAAAAATGACGATCATACGAAAAATTTCGTATTTTTTAAGATGCTTACCTTTGTAATTCCAAATGGCATATTAATTAGACTTCAGAATAAAATAGATCAATATATAAACAAAAATAAAAGACCACGTGTAAAAAAAAATATTTCAATTAAAACATTTGCCAAAGGTGGCTTCGCTGCTCCTAACATTGTCGACTACTCAAGAACTATAATATTATCACATATTCTAAAATATAAAAATAAAGATGTCGCTAGATGTATAATGATAGAGAGAGAATTAGCCAGTAATAACGCTTGGGAATTTATAATATGAGAAAAGAAACAAAATAAAAAAAATGATAAATTGCCACTGATACCAAAAGCTTTAATCAAACAGTGGTTTAAAGTCAACGACTAGTTGTCTTTAATTCAATTTCCATCACCTGCTACACCAATGGGGAAGCTTACTATAGAACTTCTACCCTTTCTGAAATTTGACTAAATGGGGAATCAGAAGTCTAGAGGACATTTATCTGAATGGAGAACTCAATTCTTTCCACATATATGTTGGAAGAACAGAAAATCCCAAAAGATAAATGGTTGTTGTTTAATATGCTACATTCAGCAATCTTGGAATCTGACTTTAATTTTAAAACAGTCAGAAAACTATCACATTTTGAGATAGAAATACTAAATACCAATAAAGAACATACAATTTCAAATATAATGAAAAGTATAAAATCACTAGATAAAACCATAAAAACAAATGGTATACTTAAATGAGAACAAGAATGACATAAAAAATGGGAAGATAAGATATGGGAGACTTCTTTTCACAATATGGAAAAATATATAAAATGCACCCTCTTTAGAGAAGTACAATTTAAAATTGTTTAAAGGTGGTACATTACCCCTCAAAAATTTTCAAAAATAGCCCCAACTGGACCTACGAACAGGAGAGTTACCAATTTGTATTAGCCACTCTTTGAAATTATGGAAAGACCTGAACAGAAGGGTGGACCTCCTGAGCGTGGGTTCTGGCTTGATTCCACTATGGCAATCACACAAAGGTCAGCACCTCAATAAATTTACCCAGATGAAATGGTGGATAAAGAACAAAATAACAATTGTGGCAGATACCTGGGTGACCTCACAAAGCAACACATCGTCAATTATCACTGACATAATTCAGGTGCCACATAGAGAGTGGCTTAATCTGATGGCAATTAATGAGACACGAACACACTCTACGAAAATCAACAAATATCACACCAAATCTCCCTTTGAGAAATGCTGTATCAACAATCCCGGAGGTAAGGCCAATATAGCCATCATTTACAATCAGATGGTGTCTCTCACCAACAGGGTTAAACCACATTACCAAACTGCATGGGAGGCTGACTTGCAGGTAACTCTAGACGACAGCCAATGGAATAAGATCCTAAAACAAGCCAATACCTCTTCACTAAACGTGACACTAAAAGAAAACTCTTTTAAGACAATAATGAGGTGGTACCTTACACCAGCAAGACTCCATCTTCTGAACAAAACACACCCTGACACATGTTTTAGGGGCTGCACAGACACTGGTACACTGATTCACATGCTGTGGGAGTGTCCGAAAATAAGACCCATATGGACAGCAACATACGACCTATTAGAAACACTTTTGGGGACAACAGTAACACAAAAGCCTGAGGAAGCTTTGCTAGGCCTTCCAATTACGGGGCTATTCAAATCAGAACAATGTTTAACAACACAGATATTTTTGGCCACGAGATGCATCATAGCTAAACACTGGAAACTTACCTCCCCTACTCACATTGAAGTACTTCACAAAATCAGGTTCATTCGGGCTATGAGCTCACTTTCAGCTGAAATTGATGAAAGATACCGTCGATGGGCCTCCTGCTGGGACTTATGGACTCTACGAGGTCCACAATAAGGTTCGTGTGAACTACTTTTATGGGTTGACCTGATGTTTGATCTATGGTTTCACCTTACTGTACCTCCTAGACACATGTCTGCTTTGAGGAATGTATATATGTTCAAGACCTTGTGTGACTTTATATATATGTTTTACATGTTCATGTGTTATTCTAACCAAAAAAGAAAAACTTTGAAAGAAACTTTTTGATATATCATGTTGATACTTGAGAGATTTGTTATATGATTTGCTGAACTTACGATGTTCTATTTGTTTATTCTTTCAATAAAAAAGTTAATTATAAAAAAAAAAAATAGCCCCAACTGTTAATAAAGATACATGCAAGAAGCCTCTCAAATGCATATGCAGTGATCCTGCCCAGCAATTCAAATTTACTGGTCTAACTGTATATCTCAATTATCGAAAATTATAAAACAAGAAATAAAGCTTGATTTTGAATTGATATTGTTTCACTTTTTCCAAAAAAATCCCAAAACAAAAAATAAATATTATAATGACTTACTAGTAGAAAAATGGCTAATCAACATATATTGGAAAAATTCAATAATGCCAACATGGAGAGATATCAAGTATATGGTAGATAGAAATAAATTAATTGAAACTGATTTCATAAAATATCATTTAAAGCAGCAAAATAAAAATAGTCAAAAATGTTTATTATGGCACTAAAAGATGAATTAGCTAAGTTACTATAAGTAGAAACTCTCTTTTTATCATTTAAATATTAAAGTTAATAAAAGCCAACAAGGTTGAGGGATTTCTATTGTGCTATGGCAGTTTGTTTCTTGCTCCATTTCTCCCGGGGGGTGGGCGTGAAGGGCGGGCATCAATGAGATTTCTGCCTTTTTTCTCCTTCCCCATTTGCTTTTTCCTTCCCATTTTTCTCTTTTTCCCACTCTTTGTTTTGTTTTTTGATATGTCTTCTGAAGGACATACATTGGTATCATATATACCTTAAATCTTAAGATATGTCAAAATAGAGGAAATATAGAACTTTGATAAATCATTGTTAATGCCTTGGAAATCTATCAATGTATATTTTAATCGGCCATTTTTTTAAAGTGTTTTTGTGATGTATGCTGGAAAAAAATTATAAATAGAAGATTAAAAAAAAAAAAACATGAGCTAGATGTTTTAATTAGACATTGGTCATTAATAAAATCCATATTCAGTGACATAAACAGGCAGTTTTCAATATTAAACTTGTTTTCAAACATAAGCTGCTGGTATCCACACAGTATACAGTCAGTGGTGGAGATGGCTTTATCTAGCAGGTAGTGCAACATTTTCAGGCACAAAGCATATCTAACAGAGCTGTTTCCATTTTCTAAGACTTGTTTTGTTATTTCTGGAACAATCAGCAATCATCACATTCATTGTTTTAGATGAACCATTAGGAGGGATCATCAATAGAGAAAAACAAAGAACACCCTTTTGTTCACCTTTTTATGGTTAATTATGTTATATACCACAAACATTTTTTTTTTTTCAATAAAACCAGAGTATACAAGATTTTCAACTATAAAACAATTGAATTTATGGGACATCATGAAAAGTGAACTTCATTCCTAGTATCATGAAAACATACAGCCTTATTAAATTGCGATTCGGTAAATTTAAAAGGGCTCTATTTAAGCCCAGAGCATATTTTTTCCCCAGAAGTTTTTAGTTAGTGAACTTCTATCCAAAAGCAAGGTCTTCACTAACTAAAAACTTCTGTAAATAAAATATGCTGTGTGCTTAAATAGAGCCCTTTTAAATTTACCAAATGACAATTTAATAAGGCTGACAGATCTTCCATATGAGGTAATAGTAGGGGAGCCCTATACTTCTGCAACCGCACAGTATAAATATCCAAAATAAATAATATTAATGTTTCCATAGACAAGTGATTGTGTATTACTGCCAACAGTATAAAGGTAATAAAAACTAGCAATCATTAGGGAATGTTTCAATATACTCTATTAAAGAAACAACAATGTAATATGTGTTTTTCACCGCTCTAGATTAAACCTCTTCTAACTAGGTACAAGTAGTGCATACATTCAATTGCGTCCATGAGGTTTAGCCATTTATAGTTGGCACGGAAAAGGACAAAGACAGAGTGATTGTCAAGGTTTGTATTAAATTAATATACATAAAAAAAAAAACATTGGAAGAGAAATGTAAAACATAACTACATATGAGAAGTTTTAAGAGCAGCAGTAAATGTAGTTGATATTTTTATGATACCAACAAGGTAATCATAACATCAACAGTTATATAGAAAAATAAATCAGAAAGTGGAAACAAAGTGTAACTTAAGTGAGTGAACAAGGACATAGAGATAATATGACACACTAAGACTGATGTTGGCAAATAAGATAATATAAAATAAGACAAACTATAAGACTAAAAGAATGACGTCAGATTATGGGGAAAAAACAGCGGACCTATACTGTTATATGTACGCATGGAAGCACTGGAAAGCGCAACGCCGACGTCCCGACCTAGCTATGTAGAAGTGCCCGGTAAGTGGTTAGAGGGTTAGGGCCTTTAAGTGGTTAGGGGCTTAGGGTTAGGGGCTCAGGGTTAGGGTTAAGAAGTGAGGTTTAGGGGTTAGGCTAAGAGGGTTAGGGATAGGAAGTGAGATTTAGGGGGTTAGGGTAAGAGTAAGAGGGTTAGGGTTAGGGGCTTAGGGTTAGGAACTGAAGTTTAGGGGGTTAGGGTAAGAGGGTTAGTGGGTTAGGGTTTAGGGTTAGGGTTACAGGGTTACTAGTACGTTGGAAAGCAGGATGAGAGCACGCCCGGCACCAGGAGGCTTACCGTGCGTACATATAACAGGATAAATCCAAAACAGCTCACTTTTTAACTGTCTGAATTTTTAATGGTGATTTTAAAGTGAAACTAATAAAGACAAATAATATGTAAAAAAAAAAAAAAGAAAATGTTTGTGGTAAATAACATAATTACCCACAAAAGTGTGTTCTTAACTTTTCTTTGTATTTCTCTATTGATGATCCAACTTAATGGTCCATCTAAAACAATCCACATGATAAAGTATCAAACACCTTAGGTTATATAAAAAACTAAGAGATAAAGGTCTAACCAATTTAGATCTACAATCTTCAATCAGCTGAACTGCAGGCTAACAGCCCTATTAAATTCCAAGCCAGTAACCCCAACGTGAAGCCCATAATGGCTGCATTCTTGAAATGTGGCCGAGTTACATTGCTATTAAATTAGAATGGACTGCGAGTTACAGGCTTACAGCCCCATTAAATTAGCCCTCACAGTTTGTGAGGACCAATTTCTTGATATGTTCCTCACAGCCTCCTTTGCGAGATGACACCCAAAAATGTCAGAGAATAGGCTCCGGGAGAGCTACGTAGTAACATAAATTTATGAGGTGAACCTTGCACCTTGGAAGAATCCCTAAGGGCACAAAAAAGTGCCTGCAAGGGATCCTAACGACTATACGTGCTGCATCGGAGGAGGCCGACACCTCCGTCTGATGCTCCCATATGCTCCCTAAACACATCCCCATGATGCAGGGGTTCCTATCGAGACCCCTGCAGCCTTCCCACATTAACCCCTTGCAGCGGGGGTCCCCGATCGGCATCAATCAGGCCCCCACTGCATTTAAACATTTAAATTTCCCTCCTTGTGGGTCCTTAAAGGACCCTAAAGGTCCTGAAAGGATCCCCTGTAAAAAAGATTAACCCCTGCCACAGGGGTGCTATAAGTACAGTGCCCCATGAACCCTTAATCAACCCTAAGTCTAAGCACTACACTACACTATTAACCCTAACTATACCCATTTTACCCCATTAACCCCAACTATACCACATTAACCCATACTAAACCCTATCTAACCTTAACTGGGCCTATCTAACTCTATCTGGACCTAATAACCCTTACTGGGCCAATCTAACACTAACTGGGCCTATTTAAACCTAACTGAGCCTAATAACCCTACCTAGGAAATTTAACCCCATCTAGCCCTATTTAATCCCATCACTTATGGGGTTCTATACAGGCCCCCATAAGCCTCCATTTAACCCCATCCATATACAGACCCCCGTAAGCCTCTATTTAACCCTATCAGTCCCATAAGGGTATATGATGATCCTCATAGGACAATGAGAACCCTATTATTAACCCCATCAACTAATGGCACTTGTAGGGTGCCTCATGGCTGAGGGGGTTAATTTTAGTCTCACGGGGCTCTGTATAGAGCCCCATGAGTTATAGAGTTAATTAAGGGCTCATGGGGCTCTGTTTAGAGCCCCATGGGTGATGGTGTTAATTTTAGGTGCCTGGGGGTTACTTATAGTACCCCTACGGCAGGGGTTAATATTTTTTTAGGCGGGTCCTTTCAGGACCTTTACAGTCCTTTAAGGATCTGCAAGGCGAGAAATAAGAATTTTTAAATGCAGCGGGGTCACGCTGCAAGGGGTTAATGTGGGGGGCTGTGTCGGTCCCTATGGACTCCTGCAGGACGGATTTAATTTGGGGACCTATTAGGGGTCCTGATAGGGACCCCCAGCATAGCCAGGGGTTAATATTAGGTGCCACAGGGGTACTTACAGTACCCCCACGGCCGGGATTGGCTAATGGTGTGCTGCAGGACCCGTGGCGGCGAATTTGATCGATGGCAATTGGGGACCCCCCTCTGCAAGGGGTTAATGTGGGGGGGGGGGCTGAGGGGTCCCTAAGGACCCCAGCAGCAAGGGGTTAATGTTGCGTTACTTCGGACCCCAGTGGCAAGTGATGAGGTCTTAAGCCTGCGAGATCATGATACTCCTCCTGCCCTGTTTCTCCGTGTTTGACATGGATGGCCCTGCTGCGTAGCTCACACATTGCTCGCAGCAGGGCTAATTTAATAGCATTGCAACTTTTCAAGCACATAGGGCTTAAGTACAAACCTCGTATCTACGAGACTGGAATTTAATAGGGCTGTTGAGACGCAAATCGTAGCTCGCTCATAGAATGTGGGATTTGCGGCCATGCAGTTGGTCAGTTAGTGTAGACTGTAGTTATAGGTTTGACGGAGCCAATGCAAAAAGATTTAGTCAGCGATACGTCACTGAAAATGGGGAGGTTAGGTCTCAAAGTCCTACGGGCTACAATCACCCACATTCCAGATTAATGCAATATTGATAAAGCCTTACATTTGATATTCTATTACATGTGAATTACAGTATATGTATTAACACGTTGATTGCAGGGATCAGTATGACGCGGAATATAAACATGG
This sequence comes from Discoglossus pictus, assembly GCA_027410445.1. NCBI lineage: Eukaryota > Metazoa > Chordata > Amphibia > Anura > Alytidae > Discoglossus > Discoglossus pictus. The sequence goes on along the minus strand of CM050173.1, from coordinate 81,543,207 downwards.
AATAAAGTATTTTTCGGGTCTGATTTGCAAGCTTGAGAATGTTGTGCTATTAATTTTAAGCCCTAACATCACTTTCCCTTTTATTAATGTACAGTACTGTGTTTTTATTTGCATTACAAGTGCTATGTATTGGACTTTACCCCCCTTGCTGGTCCTCTCGAGCACACGTTGGGCTTTTAGCTCCATTCACGTGTTTTGGGCTTGCTCGCGAGTGACTTTGTTGCAATTTAATAGCTGAATTGAACAAGTAGCGGTTGACAGATCAAAGGATTTCCAAGCGCGCAGGTTGAATTCTCACGTCATGTAGGGTTTTCTCGCACCTACCCTGCAAGTCATCTGAGGGTAGGTTTAAGAGGCCAATTTAATAGCTCGAAGTCATGCGAGCTACGGTACGAGCTACAATTTTCAAAAACCTAGCAATTTAATGAGGCTGATTATCTCTTACCTTTGAAAGTTAATTAATTATTAAATATTGCTATTAAAGACTACTAAATCAGCTTTATATTAATGATCAGTGTATTATTCCTTGTTAGGGCATTACAGTGGTCTTTTAAAAGACCATTATAGTCTAGGAAATGATATACAGTATAATATTACGGTGATCAAAGTCATTTTTGGTAGTGCTTGCCAGGACATCAATATTTGCAGTTTATTCACATTTTGTCAGCAACCAGGATCTCAGAAAGGCAAAAGAATGAAAATATTTTGACTTCCATGAAAATTATGCTTAATTATATTAAAATGAAAAATATTTGGGTACTTTCCTTTATGAGTACTCCAGCAGTGGTGGTGAGCACCCGCTAGATGTCACTGCCAATATTTTGCTGCTGATGTCATAGCTTTAGGGTTAGTGTAAGGGTTAGGGTTAGGGGGTTAGGGTAAGAGTTAGGGTAAGGGTAATGGTTTAAGTTTGCAAATTGTGTACAATCTCAGCAGTGCTTACAAACTGTGAACAATTTTGGCAGCCCCATTTAGCATCTCCTTGCTGCAACTGCTGCTGCCACTGCTGGAGTACTCATAGCAGTAAATATCCCAGATTTGTAATTGTATAGTGTTAAACCTGTTGAAAGTTTACTAAGTCATGTTTTAACAATATGCCATATGTTATCATGTGAAAATTGATACGATTCTTCTTTTGTTAAGCTTAATTAGGATGTGAATTTAGCAAAAAAAAAAGCATAATTTACATTTTTTAATGTAGAGGCATTTTGTTGGGAAAATATTAGCAGTCTCTACCAGAGTTTATGGGAGTATCTTAAAATGCAACTGAAGACGCACTGAAGGCTGTTTATAAGAGCTGCAAAGAGAGAAATCCAGAGAGATGTTTATTGGAGTTAAGAGAAGAGCTGAAGTGTGTAAAGCTGGTTTGAGTTGTGAAAAGTGACACCAGAGAGGAAGTGCTATTATTATTATTATTATTATTATTATTATTATTATTATTATTATTATTATTATTATTATTATTATTATTATTATTATTATTATTATTATTATTATTATTATTATTATTATTATTATTATTATTATTATTATTATTATTATTATTATTATTATTATTATTATTATTATTATTATTATTATTATTATTATTATTATTATTATTATTATTATTATTATTATTAACTTTTATTTTAAAAATCGCCAACATATTTTGTAGCACTGTACAGGGAATGGAAACATGGAAACATATAATATTAACAAGCTGTAGAAGATGTAGGGCCCTGTTTTAAGCTTAGAATCTTTGTAGAAATGTTTTTCCAAAAGTACCCTACAAGATTGGAAATTCGCTACTTACAATCTAAAGGGAATGGAAGAGGCAGAAACCTGGGGAAGAGCTGATAAGGAATAGCAAGGGTAAGGAAGGAAGTAAATGTTTGATTAGGTAGGAAGGTGTGCATAGTTAGAAAGGTTTTTTCATTAAATGGGAGAGGGAAGGGGTCTGATAGAAAGTCATTTGAGGTGAAAGGCTCTAGTATGTAATAGGTTTTCTGCCCCTATCGGTCAGATAATATAACCTGCAAATCGGACAGCCAGGTGGCTATTCCTTAAACAAAGAGAGGAGGAGTCTGGTAAATTGAAAAAAAAAAACAGATCAAAATGACACAGATTGAAATCTATAGTGTAGTCAGTGTAGATCTGAAACCATTGTGGCAGTAGAGATGATACAGGGTAGTAAATTAAAACAAAGTATTGGACTGGTTGTTCTTGGAGTATCGTTTTTGTATTACTGATGATAATATAAAAAAGCTGGAAAAGCATCTAACGCCTCCCATATATATATGTACAAATATAACCCTAATACAGTTGCCAAAACACTGAAGTATATCCTGACCCACAATTACTTCACCTTCAACCAACATGTTACCTACAAATAATGGGGACTGCAATGGTTACCAAAATGGCACCACAATATGGTAACCTATTTATGGCAGACCAGGAACAGAGCTTCATGTCCACAAATGTCCACAAACCCTACAGATACTACCAATATAGATTATCTATTCATCATATGGACAGAAGGGGGAAAAAAACTCAGAGACTTTCCCAATTCTTTTAATACCTTCCATCCATCTATTAAACTTAAAATGGATTACTCTGCAGAACTTTCTGGACACTACCATTTCCATCACCAATGGCAAACTTACCACTCCTGTATATAGGAAAGCTACAGAAGATGCAGATACCTCCACAATTCAAGTTCCCTCCCACATCAAACAAGCAATTATCCATAGTCAAGCCGTCAGATATCATTGCATATGTTCAAACACTGAGGACAGTTGATCACCACTTAAAAACACTATCAGGCTACTTCAGCCAAAAGGGTTATAAATCTTATATTATCACTCAGAAAGTAACCTCTGCCATCAGAACACCCCAGGAACATCTGTTACAGTGCAAAACTAAAGAAACAACATCACATACACCACTGGTCACCACATACCACCTGGCCTTAAAAGAAATACGCAAAAAAGTTTAAGGATTAACAGCTACTACGAAGAGAAGATACAGAATTGAAACATATATTCCCCAAACCTCCCATTTTTGCATTTAGACAACCACTGAATCTGAAACAAACATTGGTGAACAGAAGATTGGCCAATAAAGAGCATGACAAAGAAAATGGCACCAACCCCTGCAATAAGATGTGCTGCAAACTATGTCAACACATCTGTAGAGAGGATACAGCTACACACAACAACAAGACCTATAACATCAGAGGGTCATATTCATGTATGTCTTCCAATGTAGTATAATACAATGTACTCTATGTGAAAGGGGCTGTTACATTGGAGAAACCAGTTAAAAACTATACATCAGGATGAATCTTCACAGACTCTCCATAAAAAAAAAAGCACGATGAAGAAAGTTAGTGTACCCCGATTGGACATAATTTCACCCAGAATAACCACTTCATCCAAAATCTGAAAATCAAGATACTCAGAGGACATTTCAAAAATCTCCAAGAGCGGAAAACGTTTGAATTAAAGATTATTGCATTTTTTGATTCACAACGTACTGGTTTAAACATGGATTTAGGATTCTTATCTCATTACCAAAATGTTTTGTGGCTCATGTTTTATACCACATTCCACATGTTCAATTGATTTCGTCCTTATGCTAAACGGGGGTGACATTTACTGCACTTAATTAGGGCTCTGCTATTTTGTTATCTAAACCTGATCTAAAGACCCATACGACATTGTTTATGGTGTTTGTCTCAACAGACACTGGCACATCTTTCAGTACTGCTAAAGACTTGATAAAAAGAAGTACATTCTCAAAAGCTTGTCATAATAAATTAATATGTATGTCCAATAAAAAAGGTATTACCATATACTGCAATACTCTGATTATCCAACTACTATATATATATATATATATATATATATATATATATATATATATATATATAGTAACAGGGCGCCCCCTTCTGGCGGGGTTTGCGTCCTGCACTTTCTTATCTTTTCTTTATACAGGGAGGAAGACACAGCAGGCTTGTCCAAAGTTGAGTTTTACTGCTATTTTATTTGTTTGCATAAACAGAACAAAAACAGTGCTTGTATTCAGCAACAAAATAAAACCCTACATAAACGTGCTTACTATACTCAGGAACGCCCTGACTATATCCTGCCAGCTTCTCTGGCTCAGGAGAGTGCCACCTTGTGGCCAGGGAACAAACAGTCTCTTATTTGAGTTGTATCGCCACCTTGTGGCCAGGGAACAAACAGTCTCTTATTTGTAATGTCGCCACCTTGTGGCCAGGAAACAAAACAGTCTTTTAATGTCTTTTCCTCTATGGCTTCTGCCAACAGTGGGTGAAGCCTAGGGTCCTTGTCACCCTCTTGAAATGAGAAACTATCACTTTCTCTCAATGCACTCTTCTTCCTGGGGAATTTGTACTTCTCATCCTCATAGGGTGAAAACAACATATATTTGTCACCAACCTTTCTATCCCTTGTTGCCTTCGGCTTCCCAGGGATGGGGTCTTTAGATAATCTTCTCTCAGTGGAGTATCTCTGATACCACAGGAGTCTTCTCTGTGAACAAACTCTGGAACTCCGCAGCCTTCCTGACTGTCTCGCTCCAGCACAAATCCCAGCTCTTAGGATCCCCGCAGCTGAGCTGTCCAGGGCTTTCACACACAGCTCACGGCTGTTAGGCCCAAGCCTAAGTGAGAGAAACTCCACCCATCTCTCTGCTGCTTTTAAAGGCAGTATCCAGCTGGGTTTCCATTTAGCCTCTGATAACTGTCTGGATTTAACTCTTTCCATTCTCTTACAGAGCTCTCTTGTGACCCCTAGTGGCACTCCATCACAATATTTATAAATACATACTATAGCAAGGATATCCATGTGTGTACTAGGTATATAAATATAGATCCATCCAATGCTGTTGTGCACTGTGTATTTCACATATAATAGTCTCCATAGTGAGTAACGCTCAAGCAACACAGTGGAAACTATTGTACGGATTCTGTACACACCACAATGCGGAGCGTCAAAAGCCGCACACATGCAAAGCAGCAGAAGACACACGGGAGAGGCGGGGATAAGAGACATGAGGGAAATAGACACGGGGGGGGGGGGGGGGAAGAGATTCAAGGGAGTGATGGTGTGGTGAAGAGACATAGGGGAGGGAGAGGGGGGAAGACACAAAGGGGAGGGAGAGTGGGAGAGAGACTCTGGGTAGGGAGTGGGGGGAGGAGACATAGGGGAGGGAGAGGGAGACATGTGAGATGGGGGGGACAAAGACAGAGGGGGGAAAGAGGCAAAGAGAGACACAGAGGAGGGAGAGGGGGGAAAAGAAACAAGGGAGGGAGAGGGGGAAGAGGCACAGGGGGAAAAGACACAGGGGAAGGGGAAGGGGAGACACACATTGAATAATCCCTTCAATTTTGGCGGGCAATTAACTAGTAAATATATATTTAGGCAAAGACTGCTGTACACTAAGCATATTTGTACAAGACAGCTATACGCTAAGTGTATACAACTGTATGTGTGCAAAAAAATTCACTGTACATTTCACTGTATATTATGTGGCAGTCCTATTCCCTTAGATTTTAATTTTGTGAGCCGTTCAATCATGTTAATTGCATTGTAAAAACCCTATGTACTTTACATTAGTTCAAAGACTGGGCCCCCCAATATCCAAAATGTGCCTAAAGCTGTATTTCTCTCTGTCTCTCTCTCTCTCTCTCTTTCTCTCTGTCTCTCTCTCTTTGTCTCTCTCACTGTCTGTCTCTCTCTCTCTCTCTTCCCCTCTCTTTCTTTCTCTATCACTCTCTCTCTCCCTTTCTTTCTCCCTCTCTTTGTCCCTTTCCCTTACTCCCTCTCCATTTCACTCTCTCCCCTCTCTACTTCTCTCTCCCTCCCCCTCTCTCTCTGTCTCTCTCACTGTCTGTCTCTCTCACTGCCTGTCTCTCTCCCCTTCTCCCTCCTCTCTCTCTCTTCCACTCTTGTTCTTTCCCTATCACTCTTTCTCTCTCTCTTTCTTTCTCCCTCTCTTTCTCCCTTTCCCTTACTCCCTCTCATCTCTCTCCCCCCTCTCTATTTCTCTCTCCCTCTCTCTCTCCTTTCTCTATGTCTCTCCCTCTCTCTTGCTTCCCCCTCTTTCTTTCCCTTGTAAGTGCTTTGAGTTTTATTTGGGAGAATACGGTAGTATATAGATGCAATATGATTGTTATCACTAACCTTCATCTTCACACATTATATCCCCCACAATATCATCTCAACAAAAAATACTTTGATAGATCTGCATTGATTGAATATAGCTTGCATCCCTTGACAATAAGTATATTAATTATTTTAACCATTTAAAAAAATAAAACACGAATAGAAGTTAGGTTTGCAGTACTTTAAGTGTCTTCATTTTACTTTTTTTTGTCTTGTTATAAAGAAAGGCCAGAGGAACAGGTAATCTGAAACAATCATTATTATTATTTACACTGGAAGGGGTCTTGGGTAGGAGCGCTGAATGAGTTGGTTCCAGGATAGCCTGGGGGGTGGCATCCTAAAAAGAAAGCAGCACTGAGTGAGTTGGTACCAAACAGGCCCAGAGAAGGGCATTGAACAAGATGGATCCTACAATATTTTTCTAGAACCATATCACGCCCCCTCAGGTTTACGAGCTACACCTACACAACAAGTATTTCTATAGTATTTATAGATTTACTTCTAGAGGGTGGCTCACCTAAGTGTTGCAGATTGTGTGTCTCGGAATCCTGTGGAAAATGAAAATGAGATTATAAATATAGGACAGATGTATTTATACATCAATTCACTCTTTAGTTGTTTATTATAATTTATTTATTACTACCAAGCTTTGATATATATACTTACATTTGGCAACGTGATGTACAACTTTAACTTCTCTCCACCAGGTAATTGCAGGTCCTGGGCTTGTGTTTGTAGAACTCGATCCCGCACTGGAATGTGACAATATAACATAAATGGATATGTTTGTGAATTATGTAATGAAATTACAGCATTAGCAGCCTTATATGATTTTTTTAGAGAAATTCTTAATGTTATTAACCTCTGGTTCTTGTTTGTGAGGGTTTACAAGTTGGGCCTTTAGCACTGTCTCTGCAGACTGGAGGAGTAGATTGTCATGATATGGGACCAGCAGGACTGACATGCTCTGGTCCTCGTATTGGGTGGGTATGACTATCCTCAGTGACCGCAGACAGAGTACCGAGATTCTATTTCGAAAATAGTGTAAATGACTATGGCCCCTATGATCCCTAAAAAATCAATTACGAATGCTGTAGCTGCACAGTAAATCTTACCTAGCTATGTTGATCTCTCATCCCTAAAACATTGCAAGAGAACTGCTGCAAGTCACTGCTACGAATTAACTTCACAACAAAGCTGAAAAGCAAGGCAAACATCTCTACTGATTTTTGCATTGACAATAAATTACGAGTTACTCCCTTATACTTTGACACCCAAACCCTATGCAGATAAGACTTTATAGATCACTTGCAAATCAGGGCACTGCCATAACTGCAAAAATCAGAAGAAAGATTTACATGTACCAAAGACCACTCGCAAGTAGTTTTCAAACCCTTGCTGAGTCCCCTAGAAGCATTTAAAGTGTCAGTATAGCACAAAAAGGACTACAAAATGAGGAAATGTCAACATTATTTAGCCTATTCTATAATTTTGTGAATTCAATTATGTAGCAGTCTTAATGGTACTAGTCACACATAATAACTTAGATTAGTAGTAAGAAAATGTATCATACACTTTTATTACATTAACTGGACAGCATCTTATTATTATATTTTGTGAGAAACATTTAGTGCTAATACGTGAGAGTCACAACTGGATTTCGGGAGGAATGGGTAACCTTTGTTATCCTATTTCTTCATGACCAGACCTTACCTGGACTATTGTGGGCTGTGCATTGGCCCTTGGTTTTGGGAACTTCCCTGGGTTAAAATAAAATGACAATTGTATATGTATTTTGGTTTATGAGTGTACTAGCTTTTGTATGGTTTAGATTGCCAGGGTACCTTTGATACTTGTGGTTATGACCAGAGCCTTGAGAGAGTTTTCTAGAGTAATGTACCTAGGCCTGAGATGACAAGTTCCTGTGCTGCACAACCCAGTGGGACATATATTGTTTATATTGTGTTAGAAGTAAACCCTAAGTTCTGGGGAAATGTACAGGAAAGGTCTCACAAGTTAGTGCAATGCAGACTAAACCCTGTGCTAATAAACTCATACAAGGGGGTTTTGCACATTGTGCTTTTAATGCACGCACAAACAGAGCTCTGGGATGCACCCTAGTAAAAACTATATAAGATGATCTGCAGATGGGCAGCTCTGTAGAATATTGCAATTAAACACATGCGGCCTTATTAAAATGTGATTCAGTAAATTTAAAAGGACTCTATTTAAGCACACAGCATATTTTTTTACAGAAGTTTTTAGTTAGTGAACTTCTATCCAAAAGCAAGGTCTTCACTAACTAAAAACTTCTGTAAATAAAATATGCTATGTGCTTAAATAGTGCCCTTTTAAATGTACTAAATCGCAATTTAATAAGGCTGATAACTCCCACCTGCCCAGCCCAGCCAGATGGCTTATCCTTCAGTGAAGTGCTAAATCAAACACTCTTGAGATAGTGACAGAGTAGATCTTGTCTTGCACATATACCTGAGATGCTATGTTTCACATGTAGGAAAGCGTTCCTAAGGCAACTAAGAATGCACAGTGTCCTGACTGGGGAATCTTAATTTACATGTAGGTTTGTACCCATTGGTCTCAAAAAATGCACAATTCTCGGAATGGTTGAGTGGGGAGTATCCTGAGTGGGGAGTGTTCCTGTTCTGAGACCACTGACATCTTGCCTGTATTATCATCTGCACATATCTTGTCTGTATTATCGTCTGCACATATTCTTGGGCGTTGTCTCTATCCTGTAGCTATATTTTGTGCCAAAGGTAACAAGAACTACATCGTCCTGCTGAGGTAGGTTTGAACTAGGTTCTTATCAAACCCCATTGAAGAAGCAGGTTGTTATAGTGTAATAATTGCACATTATAACAAGTTATTGTAATTTGATAATTTATATGGAATAATTTGATTATCATTTTTTGGTATATTTCTCAAAATTTGCTTCCCCCCTACCCTCCCTCCTTGTGAAGATCCTTAGACTAGGGCTATTAATAAAGTTATGGTTAAGACTATGGGTCACACTTGTGATGATGATTTATGTATCAGTGGTCCGGATTGTCACATTTAAAATAAGGCCGAAATAGACATTTTTTAATAAATATGGGGTTAAAGCTTTCTATTCTGGTCTAGTCTAGATGTCAAGGCACCCAGACTTTACTTGGTCTTGTTATATTCTTAGCCTAATAGACAGTTTATTTGTCATCTGAAGAATCTTTTATAACATAATGGGGATTGGAATTACCATCATTTTTATGTATTTGTTATACATTTATTTTATGGATTGTGTATATGAAATGAGGAGTACTGCTAATAGTTAAATGGTCCCATTATATAAAAAGAAATGTAAATGTATCTGTTAAATGGGTTTAAAAATAATCCTGCAGAATGCACAAGGGTTGAACTCAGCATTCAAAGAGACATTAAAAAAACATGGCCAGAAGAAACTTGGTATAAAGCACTTAATACTACAGAAAAATATATAAAAAAACTACTTATTCAGAGAAGTGATTTCATAATTCTAAATAAACTAGCTACTTGCCTGTCATAAAATGACAGCAATTTTTTTTTAAAGCCAGGCAATGCTGTTTGCCACACAATGCAAGGCTATGGTCCCTCCGAGCCTCTTCGGTGCTCATCACGAGCCCTGCACTGAGTGCCCTCGGCGCTCATGTCGAACTCTGCAATAAGCAACTTAGCTGCTCATTGCCGTATTTGGAAAGCCACACCTTTCCTGCTTTGCAGTGATCCCCTTCGACGCTCATTGTCTCTCCACTATCTGTGGGCCTCAGTCTCTGTTCTCCCACTCTCTCTCTGGAACTACAATCAAATACACTGTCTGAAGCTGTGCTGAAGTCTCTCCACTATCTGTGGGCCTCAGTCTCTGCTCTCCCACTCTCTCTCTGGAACTACAATCAAATACCCTGTCTGAAGCTGTGCTGAAGGTATCTAAAGACACTGTGGAGCCTTTTCAACTTGTACTATATGTAATATTATCAATATTTGTATGAATGTTTCTGTGATATAATATCTGATGAGATAGAAACTTTTACTAAGCAAATCTATACCTTTGCATTTGTCTGAAACCCCCCTTACCTTGCCTGCTCCCCTACCCCCAAAACCTGGATTTATTGCTTCTTATCTGTGAAATAACATTTGTCCATCCTTCTCATATTCTGTTGCAGTCTCTCCACTATCTGTGGGCCTCAGTCTCTGCTCTCCCACTCTCTCTCTGGAACTACAATCAAATACACTGTCTGAAGCTGTGCTGAAGGTATCTAAAGACACTGTGGAGCCTTTTCAACTTGTACTATATGTAATATTATCAATATTTGTATGAATGTTTCTGTGATATAATATCTGATGAGATAGAAACTTTTACTAAGAAAATCTATACCATTGCATTTGCCTGAAATCCCCCTTACCTTGCCTGCTCCCCTACCCCCAAAGCCTGGATTTATTGCTTCTTATCTGTGAAATAACATTTGTCCATCCTTCTCATATTCTGTTGCAGTCTCTCCACTATCTATGGGCCTCAGTCTCTGCTCTCTCACTCTCTCTCTGGAACTACAAAAAAATCTGATGAGTGTATTATCTGATGAGATAGACGTGAGCTACAGAAGATGGCTTCCATGTTGGGATGTCTGGACTCTTGACAGTAAATATGGGAATCTATTTTTATGGACTTATTACCCCTCTCCTTTCCTTCCCTTTTTCTTCTTCTTTTACACTATTTCATTTTTATTGTCAAAAAATTGTTATAGATCCTTCTAGAAACACCACAAGAAAAATCATATAATAAAAAAAAAAATGGGAAAAGTTAAAGAAAATTCTTTGTTACATGCCACAATGTATCTCTGTATTATATTATCTTTATAATGTATGCTTGATTGTGGCGTATTTTCCTTTTCTCACAATAAATGCCATTTTTAAAAAAAGAAACACACCAACAATCTGGCAGAGAACTTAATTACGTGGATAAGCTATATACAGTTAAATATAACCCAACTTATAAAAATAAATCTAGAGAACTATCTATTTTTGTAAGACAAATAAGGTACAATAGAAGAGTTTAAGGAAAGTGACCCAGAAGGAAGGTATATAACATAGAGGGGCAAATTAAATAATACAAATTATACAATTCTTAATATATATATATATATATATATATATATATATATATATATATATGCTCCTAATAATAATAGGCAAAACACATTTCTAAACAACTTAGTGAAACATTTAAAGAAATTCATGCAAGGTTTGCTAATTATCTGCAGAGATTTCAACATATGCTTAAATTCATAGTTAGACAGAAAATGTAGTAATAAACCATTACCTGATGCTCAAACAACTAGAACATCTAAATTATTCTATGAGTCTCCTCAAGTTTATTTTATACTAGCGAACTGCCCGTCAAAAAATGACGGCAATGAAATTGTAAGTGAGCTAATGCTGTTTGGTGTATAATAATGAAATATGTAATACAATTACTAAATGAATATACTTTATCTATTTTGAAGCATTGTGTTGAAGAGCTGGCAATCTGTTTTGATGTTGCTGCAGCATTAGTGGTGTGGAGCTGCTGTGTAAGCGTGATGAATGTGTGCAGTGTAATAGTGTGCGTGCGCGAGCCAAAACCGTTAGCGTAGTTGTGTACTTCCGCATTAGCGTAAAATGGCGGGTAATGTGTGGTATGCGTCTTAGCGAAATATCCGTAGGTCGTTTGTGGTGTTTTGCGAGTTTCTTGTGGTGTTTTGCGTGGTTAGAGTGCTGTAGCCTCGTTTTTGTTTTGTTCGGCAGCCATTTTTTCTCTTGCTTAGCGATTTTTTTAGTGTCTAAACTCTTTTATTTTTAGTTAACTGAAGGTGTAAGTTGTTTTTTTTTGAGGTCCTGGATGCTTCCTCTTGCTGTAGGTAAGGATTTTATGTATGTGCTGTGTGTATTTATTGTGTTTTTAATTTTGTGATGTTCGCGAGTTGCGGGCAATTTTTGCGAGGTCGTAATGTGTGGTAACGTGTGTCGTATGTTTTTTGCAATGCGAGGTAAAGTTTGCGAGGGTCGCGGTTGTTGGGTACTGTTGTTTGCGTTGTAATGTAAATTTTGCAAGGGTCGCAGTTGCTGGCAAGGAGCGCCTTTGGCGCTCCATGCCAGCAACTACGACCCTCGCTGGCGCTCCTTGCCAGCAACTGAGGCCCTCGAGCCAATAAACCTCTCCAGTGGCCTCAAACTGTGAATGGACTGGCCGTGATGTGATCCGCTGTTACGATCCAATCATGGTATAATGAAGTGCGACACAAGCAGGGCTGGATCTACCATTTTGAAGCCCTTAGGCAGGGAAGGGGAGGAGCCCCTACGAGTGAGTATGCAAGGTATGCACGGACCCATTTTTGCCTTTTCTGTGCATGTAAGTTCCTTTTCCTGTTGTAACTCTCTTGTTCCTGGTGGATAAAGAAAAAAGTGGAGCCCCTCACAATGAAGCACCTCTAGGTGGCTGCCTAGTTGGCCTAATGGGTAATCTGGCCATGGTCACAGGCCTCTCAGCCAATAGAAAGCAGTCTAGTCGCAGATGATTGACAGTGAGAGATTATAAAGTTGCGTTCCACCCGCCCATGCATTGACTGTGTTGTATTTTCTTCTGAAGTTGCACGCAGGTCCTGGAGTTGGAGTTTTTTGAGTGACAGAGTAGGCGAGTTGTGAGAACAGTATATCGTTGTTTTGTTTATTTCTATTCATCTAAGTATGAATTTACACTTAATCCTTGAATACACATATTTACAGATTACACATAATAGCAATACACATACAGTAGATTAAGTAACACACACAGGTACACATAGAGCTAGGTCACTCCATACACACAAACACCCAATTACAACACCCCAACAGTTTATAAATACACATAATACACACATTTTCCCCTCATACATATACTGAAATGCTTATTCTTTTAACCTTATATTATTTTAGGGATTTAAGTGGAGGGAGGAGAGAGTAGGGGAGAGGAGTGGAGAGGTGGGGAGGAGGAGATGAGGAGAGGTGAGGAGGAGAGTGAGGGGAAAGAGAGGTGGCCCTGGAAAGTGGTGGAGGAGAGGAGGAGGAGGTGAGGAGTTGTGGAGGCATGGAGGAGGTTGAGGAGTTGAAGGAGAAGGTGGCGCAGGTGGAGGAGGAGCTGGAGGAGGTGGCAGAGGTGTAGGATGAGGAGGTGGTGGAGGAAGAGAGTGGTGGAGTAGTGGTGGAGAGGAGGCGGTGGGTGGTGGCAGTGGGGCCCTAGCAAGAGGCACATCTAGACTAGGGGTAGAGGGGGAGGGGCCTGATCCCAAGAGGGGGTGGTAGTGCGGGGGAGTGACAGCCTCAGGGACAGATGAGGGAGCTCACAATCCCTATCCATAGTTGGGAGGGCAAAAGGCTAAGGGCAAGCACAGGGCCCACAATTACATGCACTGGGAGAATGTGGTCCTCCTTGGTGCCATCCGTGGCCACCCCGTGATCACTGCCGGGGGAGGGAAATCAGGCCAGGACATAGGGCTCAGGCATGGAAGTAGATAGCGGCCAAGGTAATATCAGTGGGTACAGCGCAAAGGAATGTGAGGTCCATCAAATACTGTTTTAATGACATCAGGGCTAAGGTGAGGAGGATGATGGCCAAAGAGGCCAAGCAAGCTGCGGCACCAAGTGGTGGCCCCCAAGAGACTGTTCACCATAACGAGTGGGAGAGGGTGGCCAAGGATCTTCTCAGCCAGGTACCCGCCACTGGAGCTTCAGGCCTGGTGGCCCAGCAAGACCCAGCCTCCATGTCAGGTGAATATCACATATAACAACTTGCCACACACGACACATATACATGATGACCAACAAGCAGAGGTGGAGCTACTGCCAGTGCAACCGGTGGAACTATCGCTTGTGACCACTGCAGGCCCTTTGTGGCCTCACAGCGCCCCTGTGGCCCCCACACCCCTCACATGGCCCCTGCGGCCCACCTGTGGCCCTCATGGACCCTGCGTCCTACTGTTGACCCGCAGCCCTCCAGTGGCTCCTGTGGCCCATCGGGCCCCCTGTGGCACACTACAGCCCCCTCTGTAGCCCCCACGGGTTCTTTGTGGCCCTAAAGGGACCCCTGAGGCACCCATGGCCCATTATGGCCATCATGGCCCTCCCATGGTCCCACCTGTGCCCCTTGCAGGCCATATGGCCTCCGCAGATCCTCTGGGGCCCCTTTGGGCTCCCTTTGGACCCCAGTGGCCCCCACGGGTCTTCTATTGTCCTTTGTGGCCCCCAGGGACCACCCATGGGTCCCCTGTGGCCCCTTATTGTCCACTGTGGCCCCCCAAAGACACTATTTCCCCGCTGTGCCCTCTGCAGGCCATATGGCCCACCACAGCCCCCTGTGTCCCCCTCAGCCTCCTGTGGCACCTCACAATCCTCTCCGGCCTCCATCAGCCCCCTGTGTTACCCCTCAGCCTCCTATAGCCCCTTGTGAACCTCTGTCGTCACAGTGTAGATATTACTCCCTCAGCTTCCTGTAGCCATCCGTGGCCCCCTGTGGCCTCTCTCAGATCCCCGCGTACCGCTGCGGCCTCCTCTGACTTTTGTGGCCCCTCAGTCATTCGTGGCTCTTGCGGCCCCCCGCAGACCTCTACAGACTGCATCAGCCTTTTGTGGCCCCCCCAGTCCTTGCAGGCCACGGTGGCCCCTGCAGAGCTCTGCAGCCCCCTCCTCATCCAGGGAGTGGAGTGCAGCATCAGGCAGATAAGAAAGTATTTATACAGATTTGTGTATATATATATATATATATATATATATATACTGTATATATATATATATATAAAGCAATTGTTTCACATATGGTGGGCTAAGAGTGATAGAAGCCCTCCACAGTACAAAGTACATAAGTAAAAACAATGAATAGTACATTAGTGATTCTATTTGTAGTTTGTGAATAATCCATCTTTTACTATGCCTAAAACTTTGAAATACAGTAAGCAAATGCTTAAAAGGACCCATGTTTAAAATGGTTTTGATTGACAGGGTGCATTATGTGGTCTCATTTGCATGTGGCACCCAGTTTTCCCAGAGTGCAGTGCATAAACTGTATTTCAGAAAAATGTAAGCATGTATGCAATGTATAGATGCATATGTAAATGTATACGTGTATATGGTAGATATAAATATATATAGGTGTGAGTTTGTGTATATATATATATATATATATATATATATATATATATATATACACACACACATATATATATATATATTTTTATATATTTTTTATTTATTTTATGGCACCCTGACTTTAAAGCGCCTGCCAAAAGAGTGCTGATGCATGTGCGCCGACGTATGCGCACACCCACAAAAGCGTGCCTGTCAATAGCGTGCCCCGACGGCACCCCGACACCAAAGCGCACCTGGGAAAGGAGATAACTAGAGTAAAGAGAGGAGGGACACAGGGGGAATGTCATACACAGTATACACAACGCAGTCCCCAGGTCTCCTTAGCTCACTCCTTTGTGCCTCATGTTTGAACAAATTGAATTCTTCACCAAAACCTGAGAGGAATTTTAATGTGGGAGAGAGACACTGATACCCGCAATGAACACACTGACACTTACAATGTATTTTATCGGCACATGCAATATACACTGACTATGCAAGTACAGGCAGGCACCCACAACATAAACACAGATATCCACAGTGAAGACACTGACACATAAAGTATACAGGGACACAATTTTTGTGTTAGCACATATACGCTGATTACAGCAATGTATACTCTGACAATCACAGCAGATATACTGACATTCACAATTTATACACTGAAACCTGCAATATTCACACTGATACAACATATATACTGATATTCACAACTTAATCACTGACACACTTACACTTAAAGCATATACACTGATATTAGTAATGGCCACATACACCATCATAACATATGCTATATAAACACATATATAAAATATTGGCACAGACATGAATTATATGCACTCACATAAGATAGTCATAGACCCCTACATAATACAGAAACTAACAACTTGTGAGTGTCAGAGTGTATATGAGTCTGTGTAGAAATATATAATGACTTTCTGAATATACACAAGGACACTCATACAAAGCACTACATCTGCAATGTACAAACTGTCACAAATAAATCTGGGATATGCACACGGACACATGAAATATAAAAAACTAAGACAAGCAATATAAACAGAAAACCATCAAGTGACAGCCAGTGGTACCCAAAAGTAACGCACAATACACTGGTGTTACATGCAATTACAGCTTTAGGAAACACATATTATAGTAAATGTGTACATTTTTATAGATATAGGACAATTGTAACACAAATTAAGGTATTGAACAAAGCGCAGGAGGAAAGCAAATTTCAGATCGGCTAATATAATAAGTGAAATACATGGCTCAAAGAGGCTTTGAAATTTAAATCAGGTAGAAAAGCAGACTGCCTATAAAGGATCCAAACGAATGTTTCTGTCCTACTAAGTAAACGCTAGATTTTTTCCAACAACAGACACATTAAAAAATTATACATATACAAAATCTACATATACCACATTATAACTCACTTTGTAGAATGTACCTCCATACTCACTTTATGTACCCTCACATGAAGTTTGCTTAGATTACATGTATAAAACTTCCTGTATAGCACTTCCTAGATCACCCTACTGTAGGTAGACTACAACAGTCCTCACCTTACAGAATATATATACTCATAGCTTAATACCCCAGCCTGCACTAAGAAACTATCACCTCTACTCTGTGTACACCTTACAGCTGGCCTGCTCATCATACACATTTCACATATTGCCTGCTTACTCAGACAATAATGAATATCCCAACCACCCAGCCTTACAATACACACACAAAGTACGGTAGGTTACCCATGTACCAGCACCCCAACCTTGCAGAGTGACGCGCAGTTGTCGGGCATGCTCTTGACGGGCACGCAGTTGTCGGCATGTGCAGTTGATGGCGCGTTGTTGTTGAGCGCGCTAAGGACCTGCTACCATATTTTATAAATTTACTGTGTGAGTTGATGTTGGAGGGGGTTCGGGAAGTGCAAAAGAAAATTGCCTCATGGGGGGGGGGCAAATTTTCTTTTTGCACCAGTGCCCCTCCTGCACTAGCTCTGCCACTGCCAACAGGGACAATAACATGTCAGCTCTATGGAATTAACAACGGATAGATGAATTCATCATTTAATCCATGAAGTTAACAAATCACTGGCTCCCCTGCCCCCCATCCCAACACCAAGGAGATGGCGGCAGGCCACAGGGGATTTGGGCCCTGTGCCTAGGAGGAGGAGGACCTAGGGGCTGCTCATATGTTTGTGCTTTCTCAACAGCACTCTTCAGTGACAATCTATTTGTCCAAATGTTAACATAATCTAGCCTGGCTACAGAGTCTTGGATCTTGGCCTATGTGATAGATATAATTTGTATGCAGATGGCTACCTCCAATCACATGGTCCATGATCCCCTTCTCTGTGGACACGTAGGGTTCTCTGTAACATTTCACCAATTGATGGTCACTGCGGAATGCTGTTGAGAAGAGATGCTGCAGTCCCTATCTTTTTTAAGGCCTTATTTTGTAGGTGTTGTTAGATGTAGACTAATACTTTTATGGCGTAGGACTTGCAAAGTCTCACAATGGCATGTTAATGACAGCCAGCATTAATATATGCAGTAGTGATGCATGTGAGCCTGACCTCAATATCAGTCTGAGAACAGATCCTTGGGTCTGATGTAAGTAACATTGAATCTGGCTGCTGACCTTTGTGTCCTCCGCATATTAATGTGTATTTTCCCCTATTTCTGATATCATGAGTATCCTTTAACATGTGCTAACACCTGTATAGCTGATGGATGTGATGTCAGTCTTGATGATCAATATCATATTGTGAAGGTGATAGTACACCTTGACCACTGACGCTGGTCACAGCTAAGCATTTATTGTGAGATGATACATCATTATTAATGGTCATGGCCAGTGAATTATCCTGAGAACTAGCTAATAGTTAGTAATGCTTGCAGATGGGAATCAGATGAGTTGGTATATTGTTACAGTTACAGTATTTATCACTGTACTGAAAATGCATTTTTTTTTATTTTTTTATCCTCCAACTTTTCTTTTAAACACTTTTTTCAGATTTTTTTTTTTGAAACACGCTGTATGTGTGAACTTGGATTGGAGGTTTAATCATCTGTTTCGTTGAGCAGATCTAGACAAGTTGTAAATGCTATGCACATTAATGGTGTCTTCAATTAAACGGAGTGATTTCTGTTGATCCTTTTTTTTCATCAGATTCCAGTTGCAGTGGTGTAGTGACCACGTGCCCCTGGTAGGTGCTATGCATCATGCTTATTCTGGACTATGACATTACCCCTATTAGGTATCCCCTTTTTCCCAACAATAGCCCCAGGGATCCCCCCACACCACACCCATGATATTAATGCACAGTCTTGTCCATTTCTGATTGTGCTCTGTGTATGAAATAAAGCTTTGTTATATCGTTCTCACCATGTCAGTGTGTTTTCAATGGTTGGGGTTTTGGGACATCCACATACATCATATTTGTGTCACATTCCTATATCAGTAAACTAATGAGCTCTAGTTACTATGCAATGGGTTAATACATATAATAACAATAATCACATATAATAGTTGTCAAACTACGAATTGTCGTCACGCTTTGCGAGCTCGCAAAAGCGAGCTCGCAAGAACTGCGTCCCTAGCAAAGCGAGGGACGCAGTTTGTTTCCGCAAATGCGGACCTCGCAAAGCGAGGGGCCACATTTGCAACGGGTGTAGGCTCCAAAGTCGGCTGCAATGAGCCGAAGGCTCAATGCAGGCCGCAAATGCGGACTCTAGCGAAGCGTGGGGCTGCTTTTGCGGAGGTGGAGACTCTATTGCGCCTCACACGGGGTTACAAACACTTACACAAGCGACACTACCAAAATACGTCTAACACACAATCACTATATACGGACTTACACAAAAAAATACGAGACGCGGGACTTAGAAAAAAAAACTATTACGACCTCGCAAAAATACATAAAAATCTTACCCACAGAAAGGGGGGGCACCCAGGACCTCTGCAAGTGAAGTTACACCTCTATTTAAGTCCAAATTCCCGAGTTTAGACACACGAAAATCCCCTAAGCAAGAGAAAAAACGAGGCTCCACGACCCCGGACCGCCTATCCTGCATTAATCCCACGGGATCCGCGATAAGCTCGGAAACCCGCATTAACCCCACATTAACCCCTGCAGTGGGGGTCCCCGATTGCACGCGATCAGGGACCCCCGCTGCAATGAAAATTCTAAATTCCGCCTTACGGGTCCTTAAAGGACCGTAAAGGTCCTTAAAAGACCCTTAATAAAAAAAAATATTAACCCCATCAACCCCCAAAAAACCCTGTCACTCATGGGGGTCAATACAGACACCCATAAACCCCTAATTAACCCTGTCACTCATGGGGGTCAATACAGACCCCCATAAACCCATAACTAACCCTGTTACTCATGGGGGTCAATACAGACCACCATAATACATTAATTAACTCTGTCACTCATGGGGGTCAATACAGACCCCCATAAACCTATAATTAACCCTGACACTCATGGAGGTCAATCCAGACCCACATAAACCTATAATTAACCCTGACACTCATGGGGGTCAATACAGACCCCCATAAGCACTTAATTAACCTGGTCACTCATGGGGGTCAATACAGACCCCCATAAACCCATAATTAACCCTGTCACTCATGGGGGTCAATACAGACCCCCATAAGCCAATAAATAACCCTGGCACTCATGGGGGTCAATACAGACCCCCATAAACCCTTAATAAACACCGTCACTCATGAGGATCAATATAGACCCCATAAACCTATAATTAAGCCTGATACCCATGGGGGTCAATACAGACCCCTATAAACCCAAAATTAACCCTGTCACTCATGGGGTCAATACAGACCCCCATAAGCCAATAAATAACCCTGGCACTCATGGGGGTCAATACAGACCCCCATAAACTCTTAATTAATCCTGTCACTCAATACAGAACCCCATAAGAACTTAATTAACCCTGTCACTCATGAGGGTCAATACAGACCCCCATAAACCTATAATTAACCCTGTCACTCATGGGGGTCAATACAGACCCCCATAAGCACTTAATTAACAATGTCACTCATGAGTGTCAATACAGACCCCCATAAACCTATAATTAACCCTGTCACTCATGGGGGTCAATACAGAGCCCCATAAGCCAATAAATAACCCTGTCACTCATGGGGGTCAATACAGACCCTCATAAGCCTCTATTTAACCCCATCAGTCCCATAAGGGTATATAATGACCCTTATGGGGCTGTTACAAATCAACATTAACTACATAAGTGCCATGACGGTCCTCAAGGACCATCATGACACTAAGTATAAACACTACACTGCACTATACCCACCAATAAACCATTAAATCTAAACTAACACCCCTCTACACTAACCTATTAACACCTACACTACCTACCTACACTACCTACCCCCTAATAACCCGTCCACCACTCTAATTACAGAAAATAAAAAAATCTACATTACATAAAATAAAAAAATAAAAATCACAAAAAATAAAAAATCTACATTACAGAAAATAAAAAAACCTAAGTCACAAAAAATAAAAAAAGGAACTTTACAGAAAATAAAAAAATACATTACAACCCCCCACAATAGCAACAAAAAAAATTACACACCTGAAAAGGAAATACATAGAATATATACAATACAATACCACCCTATCTAACATACAATCAATATTATCTATCTAAAATACATCACCCAATCTATCTAATATACAATACATCCTATCTATCTAAAATACATCCCACAATCTAATATACAATAAATCCTAACTATCTAAAATACAACCCCCAATCTAACATACAATACTATATAATATACAATACATCCTATCTATCTAAAATACATCCCCCAATCTAAAATACAATAAATCCTAACTATCTAAAATACATACCCCTAACATACAATAAATCCTAACTATCTAAAATACATATTTTAAATGTAGAGGGGGGTTAGTTTAGAATTAATAGTTTATTGGGGGGCTATAGTGCAGTTTAGTGTTTATACTTAGTGTCATGAGGGTACTGGAGAACCCTCATAGCACTTACTGGGTAATGTTAGGCTTCTAAAATAAGAGACCGGGTTAAAATGGTGTAGTGCTTACACTTTGGGTCATGAGGGTCCTGGATGACCCTCATGGCACTTATAGTGTTATTACATGCGTTCATTAGTGTGTTATAGGGGTCTATATAGTTGAGGCACACAGTACACTCACATTGTGTGACAAACAGCATTTCAACACTTTTTTTTTATTGCCCTGTCATTTTTGACTGGCAAGTCGCTAGTAACAATAATAAAATTAATAATATCATGAGATATCATATAATAATATATATATAAAATCTAATAATAAAGGGTTAATACACATGTACGGTCCAATATGTTATACTGTGGAGAATCAACATTCCTCTGAAGGCCGGATAACAATATGACAGGCGATAATGTAAATTGATAGCAAAACACTTGATGGGATTTCATCAAATGATAATAGGTATACATCTTGGCACATGGCCACCAGCAATGGTGTGGGTCTTTTCAGGATTGGCCTAGAGGAGAATATTCCAGATGGAGGTGAGTTGGCTGTTGCTCCACATGCCTCTTCACAGCCTCCATGTGTTTTTGCGGCCCTTCCTGATGGATTAGAGTAGATTAGCTTGGTGTATGTTCCCCTGGTCCCCTTCTGGATTGCTAAGTGGTGGTGGTGATGGGTCTTGTATACCTGAATGAAGCTGTGAGCTATACCATGTAGGGCCACTGTAGGTGGGAAGGTCATATCAGAGAGGTCAGACAAGTCGCAGTTCCCTAGAGAAAGAACTGTCAACCCACTCCAATATCTTTGGCATGCAAACTCTGTGGATAAGCACAGACAGAGACATAAGTAAAACCATATATTATATGCTCCTATGCTCCCCTGGTACAAGTCTGTAAACCATTTGCCGGTCTTATTTGCAACCCGTAGGCGTTGGGCCGCCATTTGCCATTGGCAGGCTTGACTGTGGGTGTGGTCTTGAACAATTTTTGCAATTAAATAGCGTTTTTAGAGATCAGAACACTTGTGGCCGCGAAAGATCAAAGGCTTCGGGAGTCTCCAAGTTCCAGGTTTGACAACCACAGGATTTTTTATGAGTTTATGCAATTAGCTAGACAAGGATGCCCTCTCTCTCCATTGGTTTTTGCCTTCATGATAGAGCCATACGCAGAAGCAATTAGAAGTTCATCAGACATAAAAGACAATGAAGTAGGAACTTTTACAACATCCCAAAGTGATGTTATTTGCTGACAACATTTTAGTTATTTCACTGAAAAAGTCTACATGAAATAATAGATAATTTTAAGAAAATATCAAATTATAAACGGAATGTATCAAAAACAGAAGTAATGACAGCAAATATATCTAAGGAAGAACAAGCTGTGTCTAAACATAAGTATTTTTATAATTGGCACAAAATAACGTCACTCATCTAGTTGTAAAATTTGTTGCCAACTTGGATCAGATGGTGTCTATTAATTATAAAAAAAATTATGACAAATTGCATGATGTGATTTCTTCTTGGAAATTTGTAAATTTGTCTTGGTCAGGAAGAATTGCAGCAGCAAAATTGTCATTATTACCGAGATTTAATTATCTACTGCCATGTATTCCTCTGGGAATCCCTAATTACTTAATTAAACAGTTTCAATCTTTAATTCATAACTTTATTTATAAAGGAAAACAAGTGAGAAAAAAATAAATAATGTATAGAAAGTTTAGTAGAGGAGGCTTAGCCTATCGTGACGTCAGGATGCTTCTATGCAATGTCACGTAATCAAATGGTGTTCGCCTGTAGAACTATCTAGATGGTTACAAATAGAGATTTTGTTTTGAGTATTGAAAAAGTCATTTTATCTGGTATGAAGAAAAAAAAAAATATATAGCAGATACAGCATTAATTAGTAAAATGGGTTTGAAACTTTAAAGCATTGCAATTATTATGGATTTGCTAGAAGATGTACTAAATCTCTCTTATTTGGGTAATTGTGGAATATGGGGAATCCAGATACTATATGATCTATATAATACTGGCTCAATGTGTTCATTTGAGGATTTATGTGAAGTACATGGTATTTTGATAACTAAATGGTTGGAATTTATTAAGTTGAATTCAACTTTATCTAACTCGAAATACAATTTTAAAGAATCCAGAAAATTAACTAACTTTGAAATATTGAATTTTCAAAATGATAGATAAAACGTAATATCTAAGTGTTTTGCCGTCATGAGATCCAAGTTGGATGTGGGCAAAACCAGTAAATTGAGAGAATGGGAAAGAGATTTGAGTCAAAACTGTACAGAAGAAATATGGTTTAATGCATTTGAAACCACAATAAAAAATTTTAAAGGCGTATCTAAGTTTCCTGGGTTATTACATTTCTGTACTTCTTAGGGAAAACCCTTCCTTGATATATGCAGGACATTTCATCAAACATTATATTTTTATTAATATCTAAAAATCCCTCTAATGATTATGTTGATGACTCCAGGGTTGTCTACACAGGCACCTGATCCCCTCCAATCAGCATGGAACATTTGGGGACCAATTTTAACCCATTACCTGCTGTGTCTTCCTCAGCCAATAGGAAAGCTCTTTTGTCAGCCCACAATACACTGCTGGGATGTGACCCAACCGGCTGTTTCCTGTGTCTGCTGTGCAGCTGCCCCGCCCACACCAGAGAGCAGCACAGGCAGAGCTGTTGTATGTGTGTGAGTTCTGCAGCTGTCACCAGAGAGAGTGAGGAGGAAGAAGTGAGTGTGAAATGAGTAGTGTGGAATGAGAATGTGAGTGAGGAGTGTAGAGTGAGTGAGGAATATGGAGTGAATGTGTGAGTGAGTGGTGAGTAAGGAGTGGTATGTGAGAGAGGAGTGCAGAGTGAGTGAAGAGAGGTGAGTGAGGAGTGGTGAGTGTAGAGTGAGGGTGTGTGAGCGAGGATGGAGTTAGTGTGAAGTGAGGTTAGAGTGAGGAGTGAGTAAGTATGGGGGGAGTAAGTGTGGGTGGGTGAAGTGAAGGTTGAGTGAGTTTGGATTGAGTGAGTGAGGTTAGAGTGAGTGTAGAGTTAGTGTGGATACAGTGAGCGAGGAGTGAGTGTGGGTTGAGGAGTGAGTGAGGGAGGGAGACGTGAGTGAGAGGTAGACAAGTCAGTGTGAGAGGTAAGTAAGTGAGTGATGTGAGAGGTGAATAAGTGGAGACTATTTTATTCTCTGCAGCCTTTAGTAATAAGTACCGTTGCATCCCAAATGAGACAGTCTATACAGAGAGATCTGCCTTACAACCTAAGTTCTTGTACTGAGCATGCCAAAAGCCACTGAGGTGAAGATTGGTGCAATGTATTAGCCTGCCTAAATATGAATTTATGCTAATTTAGCTGGGATTTTCTATGGGTTTACACCATCAAATGCAGTAAGAAATAATGTTTATTTTGGGATTTATTTTGCTAAACATTTTTTTTCATCCACTACACTACTAATTCTCCTCTATCAGATACATTCATAATAAAGGAAGAAATATTTGCCTTTAAGGGTATATTGTATAGAGAAGACTTCAATAAAGTTATACAAAGATGGTATTTAGTTCCAACCAAATTAGTAAAAATAACACAGGGTAGAAGTGCAGAAGCTTGGAGAGATATGTTCTAATAAACTTAATTGGTGATATTATTGCAAGATACAACATTTTTGGAATTAATGTTTTTATCAAATTTCTTCTATGCTCAAAAACCCTATCCGTCCTTCTCTGGAAATGATTGTATTCCATACATTTCATGCTGGTTTTAGTCCTGCAGTTAAACAATTTATTATCCATATTATTAGATTGGCTAAGTGCTTGACATCACTTAAATGGAAATAAACTTCTGTTCCATCTTGAAATGAAATTGTGGAGATCATTATTAAGAACTGTCAAATTGAAATAGACTTTCAAGAATTAAGTATAATAACTAATTACAAGAATAAATTGACTATTTGGGGCAAATATATGTTAAGAACCTTGTGACAATCCAGTGGTAGTGGCTATTACTGCCCAGGGCCACCTGCTGTAGACTATCTGTTAAATACCCACAAGGACTGTTTGAGTTCTTGGAGATCTCTGCACCAGATATCTGGCTTCTGCATCAGTCAGAGAATCAGAGCTTCCAGGAGTCTCAGTAACCTTTCTGTGGTAGTGATCAGGGCAAGTTACTTGTAGGATGGAGATAGTTTCAGTATCACAGCCACCAGGAGCAAAATAAGAGACACATGATTTCTATATGTCTCCAGAAGTGAACTGATGTATTTTTGAAAAGTCAGCAATATTTATATCAGTTAGATACAGAGGGGGTGTAAGCTATGTAACAATGAGAGGGTGTGGCAGACAATTACAGGATCTACAGATGCGCAAGTACTCTGGTTATGTGGATTTTTGTATCGGGGGAGTATCATTATATAATATTACAATTATTGGTGAATTATGGTATATTTTTTGACTCCTTTGACTACTTTGAATTGCAAGTCTGCTCTAATGACATATAGAAGTCTAAGGCAATAAGGAGTTTAGTATTTAATAACCCTTACACAAGTTTTTTTATGTACTCCCCGTATAAATATTATTTATAATTACACAACAACTAATTATATGACTTTTTTGATAACCAAAAAGAGTACTAAGGATGCTCTTTTTTCTAGATTGGTTTTAAAATGTATACTTTTTTGAGCTTTATATAAACACATTTTTATATCTTCCCAAGGATTAGCAAAGTAATTTTGCCATATGAGGGAAGATTTCATGTGACATCTATATGGGACATCATATGTTAATAGCTCTTTAAGAGTAATTCACCCATCCATAAGCTATTTGTGTTCCCTTATTTTCCACAATTACCTGAAGACAATTACAGGAGATGACCCCACATGGGGTCTAGCAGTACCCTGATAGCTGGCACCTGAGAACAATAGGGCTACCTTCTAATACACATCCTGCTGTCTCTGTGTCTGAGTGGTCCAGACCTTAGATAGAGTACATGGCAGATGGGATTACACTAATTTACTAACAATGGTCCAGAACAGATAACAGTACAATGGAGTGGCTGGAATCAAGCTGTATGTCCTTTAATGAGCTTAGATCCAGGAACTGGAAAAAAGGGGTCATTGACAGTCTTAATGTTAGAATCTAAAGTAGACTCCTCGCTTCATGTGTTTTGATTTTTTGTATGTTGTTATTTGACGTATTATATATGCATTTTTGTTATCCTGTATGTTATTTATGAATATCTGTTCCATATACTAATTTTATGCAAATATGTCCAAGTGTTAAACATATGATTAATGTTATTATTTGTTCATTAATGTTTAAAATTGGGCCTTTATCTTTAAAAGTGTTGATGAAAGGGGATTGAACTATAGGCCAGTCAGATAATAAACAGGAAACAAATGTCATGTCCACATACCAAAATTAAACCTCCCTCTCTCTTGAGTCTCTCCCATCATCCACTAATTAACCAAGGCACCAGGCCCAAGATGCTGATATCAACAGAGAGGTGGGATTCTCAGGTGTTGTGCCAGCAAATCTTATTTCTTAATTTCTCCCAGTATGTAGACTAGATGTAGGCACATCTGCTACCCAAAGGTGCAATCAAGAGAAAAAGTAAGGGGACAAGATTTTAGCTTAGCCGGTGCTCGGCTGCACCCTAAGCACTGGGTAAGGGAAACATGTCCTTTGTCATAAGAATTCTAGTGTTAACACTGAATGGAGATCATATCTTTTTAGGAACAAAAGCAAATGTTGCCCCCAGTAAAGCAAAACTGAATCAAATTGTTAAATATTAATGACTGTATTTATTTTTTAGTTAAGCATTTAGACCACGCAGATACTAGGCTGAGTGTTAACCATAAAAAATATAAAATAAACCACTCTGTTTTGTTATAAGCAAGCCTACAAAATGTCAGTTATCAAAATGATTCTGAAATTGTTTTGTATCATTAAACTGATAAATAAAAAAATACCCTCTAATTTAGTATATTTTTTATTATGACTGAAACTTTTATTTTTATAGACTTCTAAATGTTGTTAATTGAAGAATGCCAGTAATTTTGTCCAATAGAATCTAAAATGCTTGAAGCAGTTTCATTTCTTTACTGTAAAAGTCCTAACCGCTTAATGCTATGAAGTTGCCTCCCATTTCTCAGAATAGTTTAATGTTTTTTTCCCCCTTCCTATGTTTTAAATACATTCCTTTTTGGACAATCTTTTTATTTTATCATGCATGTAATCATTCACTTAAAAGTCTAAACAATCAGAATGGACAGATTTCAATCCATTTCCACAGCAGCTAGGGGAATTGAGGGACTGTTATACTTAATTAAAATATGACATAACAATTATTAAATGCAGATTACAAAAATGGATAGTATTCATAAGATGGTGAATGTGAATCATACAATGTTGACAAAATAATTATAGTGCCTTATTTTCAGGTAAAATCTCTCGTCCCCTCTTATCTTCCTAAATATTCATCTTTTGAAGGAAAGTCTATGGGAAATATCAGTTTTTCCAATCCAGTTTCTCTGGTTTCTCTTGAAGTTTTCTCTCAAGGTTTAGGTGAATGAGGCCGGGTGTGTCAGTTCTATAAGATTTATGTCTGTAGAATTTGAGACGTCTGTGTCTCAGAATCTTAGTACAGAATGCTGGTAACACTACTTTCTAATGCACCAATCAATGGCCATTCAAAATATTGGGAGAAAGTTAAAGGGCCTATGTTGTGCCAAGTTTTATTTTGTGTAAAACAAACAATATTACAAACTATTCTTTTTGAAAAGTAAAAAATAAATTATACTATGTTTAAAATTAATTCT
Source organism: Discoglossus pictus (assembly GCA_027410445.1). Lineage (NCBI taxonomy): Eukaryota > Metazoa > Chordata > Amphibia > Anura > Alytidae > Discoglossus > Discoglossus pictus. The sequence continues at coordinate 81,514,998 of CM050173.1, read as the reverse complement.
AAAAGTTGAAGGATGAAAAGCAATGTATTTGATCTACACTTAGTGAATGAAAACTTACTTTCAAAAAAGTGTACTCGGAGGCTCACAGTAAAACTGAAATCTGTGTTTGTTTAACTGTTGTTATCTTCAAATAAAGCACAGTGCCAAGACATACATGATTAAGTATCTCTGTATTTAGTAAAAATATATGAACAACTAATACATTTACATAGTTGAGCTGTGATAAATGTAATTACCTTTTTTTAAAGGGGCCCTAATTTATTTTGCTACTAGAATAGTTCTTTTTAAATCACTCACAGGTGAGATGTTGTACGAATCTATCCTGTGTATTGTTCCTCTCTTCACTAATTCTCCTTTTTCTCCATGTCCATTTAATGATGTCACCCCATTCTCTTTATAACACCATCACCATACACACATTATCAGCCTTATTAAATTGTGATTCGGCCAATTGAATAGGGCTCTATATAAGCACATAGCATATATTTTTTACAGAAGTTTTTAGTTAGTGAAGACCTTGCTTTTGGATAGAAGTTCACTAACTAAAAACTTCTGTAAAAATATATGTGCTTATACAGAGCCCTTTTCAATTGGCCAAATGGCAATTTAATAAGGCTGTATGTCCTTTGCCTCTTATTATTCTACACTTCCATACTAATCCACCCCGATGCATAAACTACCACAACATGCCGGACTCCTCTTTGAAGTATATCAGGACATGTCCCTGGCTGCAGTCCAGGTCCCTGAGGTCACATTCTCCTCCACCTGATTTCTTCTTGCTCTGGAAGTGCAGGAGCAGCTTGTTCTTCACTTGTTTTAGTCTCTCTGGCCCCAGATCCCACTTAAGGGCCACAGGGAACAGGTAAGTGCTGCTGTCCCCCATCCTGAGATCCTTTGTGCTGTGAGAGTCTCTAATGAGTGCTGCACCCTGAATGTGGCTTAGTTGGAAGGGATATCATTTGTTTCACTTTCATTTTTGCTGTTTTTTTCTTTAATATATTTCACTTTTTGGGGAAATGGCCACCCTGGTGACTCACGCCTATGATATGGAGATTCAGACTTTACAAGTCACCCACTTTATTCTCAGGTATGTGCAGATTTTGTCCTGTAAAATCAGTTTAGTTCCTGAATCTGCATTGATTTGTCATCATGTATTTAAAAATATCAATCAGAAAATATAGACACAAAATAACATTGCATGATTAAAATATCTGCTCCAATGTGTTGTCAAAAACTAGAAACATAGATGAGCCTGGGTAGCAGCCTGATCTTGCCCGACCTGTGCCTATTCTACATTAACATGCCTATATCCTTTCTAAATTGGCCCCTACAACTATAAATAACACATGAGCTAGATGTTTTAATTAGGCATTGATCATTAATAAAATCCATTGCTGCTAATATCCGTCCACTATATGACCAGTAGAGGATATGGCTTTGTCTAGCAGATAGTGCAATTTTTTTCAGGCAAAAAGTGCAACTAACAAAGTAGTTTTAGTTGGCTGAGACTTGTTTTGTTATTTCTATCTGCAACACACTTTGGCTGAGGGTGCAGCCTATGAAAGTTCTCTTATCTAATTCATTATTATTATTTATTATTTTATTACTAGCGACTTGCCCGTCAAAAATGACGGGGCAATAACATTTTAAACCATGGCAATGTTGTTTGACCCACAATGTAAAGCTTTTTCTACTCTGAGGATCTTCGGCGCTCATAGCGAGCCACTAAATTTGAAGACATGGCAATGCTGTTTGAGACACAATGTAAATCTTTTTATACTCTGAGGACCTTCGGCGTTCATAGCGATCCGCTTGTCTCATTTACTTTTGTTTCTATGAGTCCCTTGTACTATCCTGACAAACCCAGATATATATGTAATTTTTTTTGTATAATTATTAATTAATTCGGTACTTTATAAAATAATATACTTTACTTATTTGTAATTGATATATGCAGCAATGAATAGCCTGAAGAGCTAAGTATCTATTTATATTTTCCTGCGGCATACAATATACAGTTGGCCTGTTGGTGCTGTGAGGAGAAAATGTCATTAATGTCCCAGCTATGGATTAGAAATATGCTGCGTGCGTGAGGGCAAACCGTTGCTTTAGTTGTGTAAATCTCCATTGGAGATTCGTAGTGTTAGTGTTGTAAAATAGCGTCGGTTGTCTATGTGCTACGCGGGTGTGGACCATTTTCCGTGCTGGCTAAGTGTGTATTTTAGTACCTTGTACATCCCTGGCAAAAGTCGTATGTGTCTGGCCGTCTTTTGCACATTTCGGTGTCGTGTAGTCTTGTTTTAATTTTTTTTCCTCCGCCATCTTTTTCATCGCTTCAGGGATTTCAAATTGTGTAAACTCATTACATTGTACTTTAATTAGCGTGCAACCTTAGTGGCAGATATCCTGGCTGTCCCCCCATGCTCTGTGTGTTTTTTGTATATTTTTGTTGTTGTATGTTGTATTGTTTTGTGTTGTATTTGAATATACCTATTTCGTCCGTTAACCTCATATTTTTGCGACCTTGTATTATTTTTTTCTAAGTTTTTCTAAGCTAATTAAAAGTTGTACATCCTTGTCAGTGTTTTATGAGCATTGGGGTCATTGAGCCTCATTTAAAAAAAATTTCGGCGCCATTTTTTTTCTCACTTAGCAGATTTTTAAGTGGCGAAACTACCTAAAATAATCTTTAATTTGCATGCAACCTCACCCCCAGTGGTCCTGGCTGTCCCCCCGTGCTGTGTGTGATGTTTTTGTATATTTTTTTTTATTGTTTTTTGATGTACACATTTCGGCCGTTAAGTTCGCATTTTTGTGACCTTGTATTCATTTTTTTTCCTAAGTCCAGCGGCTCGTATTTTCTTTTGTGTAAGTCCGTATTTCCTCTTTACGCGTGAGTGTTTTTTTTCTAAGTCCCGCAGGTCAAATCATTTTTTTTTCTAAGGCCCGTGGCGTGTTTTTTTTTTGCAAAGTCGTGCTTTTCTGGGGTTTATTTGTCCCGGGAGTGAGGCGGCGTAGAGCCTCCACTTCCGCAAATGCGGGCCCTTGCTTTGCAAGGGTCCCCATTTGAAGCCTGCAATGTAGGCGACGTTGGAGCCTCCGCAAATGCGGCTCCTCACTTCGCGAGGGTCCGCATTTGCGGCCTGCAATGAGCCTCCACCTCCACAAATGTGGCCAATACTGCATTCCTCGCTTCGCTTTGCCAAAGCGTCTTACAAGAGTAAGAACTTGCAAACTGCCAATCTAAAGGGTTTGGGTATGGCACACGAGGGTGATAGATGCATTGTTCTTAAAGCTTTTTTTACACAGGACTCCCAGTTTATCACCTCTTCACTCCATGCTGACCTTATCAGGGTGGAGGCAATCAGATGAACTGGAAGCTAAATCGTATTATACGTTTAATAGTGAATTTAACATTCAATATTGCTATTATAAATATTTAAATAGGACTTTTGTAATGATCAATGTATAATTCCTTGTTAGTGCATTACAATAGTATTTTGAAAGATCCCTATAGTTTAGGAAATTATAGCTGATATTCGGGGGTATTACGGAGTGACCTAAGGCATTATTGGTAGTGCTAATATTTCAACTGTTCACCATGATGCCAGTATTTGCAATTTCTTCACATTTTGTCAGAAATCAGGTACTTGGAAGGGCAAAGGAATTAACATTTTGATATTACTATAAACAATATGCTTAGTTATATCAAAATTAAATATATGCCTAATTATATCATGTAATACCCATTGTAAGTTTACTAAGTCATGATTTTAAACTATGTTTTTACAAGATGTAAAGATTTATAAGACTCTTCTTGTGCTAATCTTAAATAGGTTGTAAATTTAATTTTCTGAAAATAAAACGGGATAATAGTAATTTAGGAAAATCTTTGTATGTTTGAGAAGGTGGGAAGAATGGAAAAGGGAACAAGATAAACACACTTACAAATGAGGCCAGATATCCACCCTCTCCTTAATGGTCACAAAATGCCAGTGCATACCCTCAGGCTCTGGGCAGTAAAGCAGAACTAATAAGGTCCAATGTGTAAGCCAGTAAACACTACCTGGTTCCACTCAAAGCACAATTCTCTTGTTAGATACTTCACTAACATGTGATATTTTCTCACACTATAGTGCTCCTTTAATTTAATTTACACAAACACATCTACATATATCTAATTCCCATCTTAATTCAAAGTAATGTTATCCTGCCATGCCTATTTCAAACACACATCTAATGTGTATAATCCGTCCCAGAATCTTCTGGAACCATAATGTGTAATGAATACTGATATAAAGAGATATATAGGGAGATATACTGGGAATTACAAGAAGTTTCATCCGCTTATTAGGAATAAAATATTCAATAGAATGGGATATCTTGGGCTGCTTTGAAAAGCAAAATACATCAAAATACATAAGTATCATTTAACTGATAAATAAAAAAATAACCTGAGTCAGCTATCCTTTAAAAAAGTATAAACCCTCTTATACAGTGCAACCCAGTGAAATACAATAAAAATACACCAACACAATAAATTAAAATGAAAACAGCTTTGATTCATAGAAAAAGTTCCAGACATCATAATGGCTGTTGTACATCCTGGAAGTAAACATGAGGAAGAGAGCAGGAACATGTGACAGTCATAATGCAAGCAGAGTAAACTAATACAACAATATTGTATTTATATTTGTGTTTATGCTTAAAGTTTAAATGACCACTAACTTTGTTATTTTGTTACAACATAGGAACATAAAAGAATTTCAAGAAAGTCATATTAACCTGACTCTGCTTGCACCGTGGGGTTTGGAAAAATTACTGTGAAAATCTGCCCTCTGGCTGCCCCAACTGTGAAGATCTGCCCCTGACCTCCACAACCAACAGTCCTTCAGGGCAGTAACCAATCATGGAGCTGCTTATCAGGAAGCCACCTGATTGGCTCAGGAACATAAATCGGTGTAAGAATTATGGATAGTAATCACATATAATAGTTGTGAGCAAGTGGGTTGTTGCTAACGCTGTGGCCCTCGCAGAGCAAACGCGCTCCTTGCCAGCAACTGCGGACCTCTAAACATTTACGGACCTACCACACGATTTACGGACTTACGAGAAACACATACGAGACGCGGCACTTAAAAAAAAAAATTACGAAGCAAAAATGAGACCATACCGCCCGAAACACGTGCACATTAAAACATTAAAAACACAAGAAATACACACAAGAAACACATAAAAAGCTTACCCACACCAAGGGGCGGCACCCAGGACCTCAGAAACTGAAATTACACCTCAATTAAAGTCGAAATAGAAGAGTTTAGACACCCGAAAATTCCCAAAGCAAGAGAAAAAATGGCCGCCACAAAAAACGATAACGAGGCTACAGGACCCTAAACACGCAAAACACCACCAAACACATACAGATTTTCCGAAAAAGACAGACGGCATCCAAGAACAAGGACGCAAAATCAGCCACAGCTGTGTACCACACATTAGGCACCATTTTACAACACTAACTTCCACAATCCGGAAGTACACAGCAACCCTAACAAACATATTGCTGACACTTACACAGCAGCTCTACAGCACTGAAAACACACATTGTATGCTGCAGCAACATGAAAACAGATTGGCAGCTCTTCAGCATAATGCTTCCTGCATATATTACTTCCAAATAGGTAAAGTATATTCCTTTATTAATGTATTATTTATTTCATTACCATACACCAAATAGCATAGCTCACTTACAATTTCATTGTCGGGCAATATTCTAGTATAACAGAATTACCAGCTTTACTATACAGAAGAGCCTTATATATATTAGGCCTGATATATCTCAGTGCAGTTCTTTGGTGTGATAACATGGTGGTGTAATATCTGGTCATATACTGATCTTAAGGACCTACCCAGAATGCACAGAGAAACAAAACTGGAGATTGCTAGCTGGACATGTGGCAGAAGGAATCCTTTGTGTGGACATCTGACCTAAACTGACCAGTGACGTTAAGGGGATTAAGTATCAAGGGGGTGGATTTATATACCAGTATAAAGCACAGTTCAATCCAAGAATTCTTTCTCTTTTTGGCTGTATCGACATTGTAAAAGACTGGTAACTTCCCACACATACTGTACATGGACATAGCATTACCAGACACTAACTATTGTAATTATAGAATGACTTTTTGCTAATTTAAGAGATGTTGTTTTATAGTATTATCATATTTATTTCTATGTATTAATGTATTTTGATACATAACCTCACTGAATAAATTGTTATCGTAGAAAACAAGAGTGTGGATCTTAATTTACATTTATAATCTCAGAGTTTGAGATTAGAGTAATTATTATTATAATCATGATAAATATTATGAATCATAATATAGTAATTAATTAATTACATCCAATTTATAACATTTAATGGCGAGTCAGCTCATTTTTCTTACCCTGTACATTCACTTGTATTTGGGGGGGATTTAATCCAAAGTCTCTTGGACTCTACAAGTGAACCTAAGGGAGGAAAATGTGAAACTATTTTGTCAAGCTTTTTCTATGAGTACGTCAGGCCAGCTATTTGTTTTTGGGATCAAGAGGCAAACCAGAGTGAGACGCAGTTGAGTAAGATGGACTTCATTTCTGGGGATCCAGGGATATCCAGATGGAAGAATCAAAGTGGAATTAAATTGATTTGTGATCACACTGAAGACACATCAAAGTGTAAGTCATAGAGATAATTGCTAATTATGCTGAATGTAGCGATTTTGAACCAGTAATTGTTGAAACTGATAATATGTTTAGCAGAATACATAATATGTGGTTGCAATGTGAGAAAGACAATAAGCAAATTGATAAGAAGAAGTGGTGTTTAACAAAAATGTTGCTGAACTGTATGAAGTTGTTAATGTATATTAAAAAACAGATGAATATGGCTATAATGGGAAATCTTCCAGTTACAGAGAAAAGTAAGGAAATAGACAATTGTCAAACATGTGGTTTGAATGCAGAATATATAAATACATTAGAAGATAATTATGAGGCTAGGGGAGAATTGATAGCTTCCATTAGAAAAGGTTTTGCTGATCAGCAACAACCAATTGCAGTGATTGATAACAATGAGTCAGCTTGTACATCAGAAGAGGAAGGTAAATTACATTTATTATGGCAGTAACCCGTTGTGTTAGATGAGTCTTCCATGAGTCCTGTGGCATCCATTGTATCAGCTCCTTCAGAAAGAATGTGGCCAGACACTGGTAGCCACTCTGATTTGAGGAAATTGGTTCTGGTTTTTCCTGACCTCTGGGCCTAGATGTTGAGATTAAAATTACAAGGCCTGACCCCCTCCAAAGAGACAATACCATTTCCCAATAGAGGCTATAGAGCCAGTTACTGAAATTATTGATCAGCTTGGACAGCAGGGTATGATTAGGAAATGTTCTTCTTCTAATAATTCACCTTTATGGCCAGTGAAGAAGAGTAATGGAAGCTGGAGATTAACTGCATATTTTAGGATGACCAACAAATTTAGCCCTCCAGTAAAAAATATAAAGCCACATTCAATTCGAAGCCCGCAACCCGATCACAGACAGCCGAATAGTCTCCAATTGCAATGCTATTCAATTGCTCAAGGCTGCAATTACGGCCCCCAAGCCAAAATCGTAAACCATGCACTGGTTTGGAGCAGTTCAGGGCAGAAACATAATCAATTAAGCAAGCCTGTATCCTCCCATTTCAAATTAGCCAATAGAAAATTAGACTGTTATTATTATGGCAGTAAAACATGGAGGTTACATGTCATTCAATTAGGTTTGTGAGTCCGATATGCAATCAGACTTGCAAACCCTCACAATAAAGAATTATGAAAATTAATGCAAATACTGTTAAAGTCCATATGGGTGGCCTGATATGTATTTACTCAGTGATACCAGAGATCAATTTAACTCCCGAAATGAAACATAAAAAATAACTCTCATTCCTTGCCGATTTGCGGGCTTGAAATGAATGTGCAATTTATTCTAATGCCCTACATCGCTATCCCCATTATTTACAGTACAGTATAATATTTTTTTTTGCATTTACAGTGCTACGAATAGGTGTTTAAACCCCTAGCGGGTCCTCTCTAGGACTCGTTGGATTTTCTTCTTCATTTGCCGTTTACGGGTAGGAAAACATTTGCAGGCTTGGGGAAATTGAGCAATTGAATAGCGATTTGCGATTTTAGCCTTGCAAAAGTGAAAGATCAAAGGCTTCTGGAGGCTGGAAGTTACGAGTTTAACCATCGCCATTTTTTTCAAGCTCGTAACTCGGAAGCCGGTCAGAGCCGGCAAAAAGACACCAATTGAATAGCAAATACAATTGCAACCTCACTTACAACCTCCCTGATCTCCAGAAAGCTCAAATGAATGTGGCTCTTAGTTGCTACTACTCCTAAAGTTATATCTAAGTTGAGAGCCACCGGCTTATGGTATTCAGTTTTAGACATAAGCAATGGTTTCTGGGCTATTAAGTTAGCTCCAGAATGTCAATATAAATTTGCCTTCAGTTTTAAAAATGTTCAATATACGTTCAATTCACTCCCACAAGGCTTCCATAGCTCACCGACTTACTTTTTATCAGTCCCTAGCAAAAGTTTAGAAATGTTCTCTGCCCTAAACAGCATCAATATGTGGATGATATTTTGTTACGGACAGAGACAGTGGAGGAACATATTGAGTTGCTAAGGGAATTGTTTGGTTTGATTTCCAAATCTGGCCTTAAGTTAAATAATTTAAAGGTGCAGTTAATGAAAGAGAAGGTAACATTTATGGAGGTGTCAAGGGGAACAAGATGCCCTACTAAGGACAGAGCGATAGCCATACTACAGGTATATTAACACATTGATTGATAAGACACAGAAATTAAACGTTAAATAAAGTACTTTAGATTGCCAAATTGTGAGCTTGAGAATGTTGTGCTATTGATTCTAAAACCTAACACCACTTTCCCTTTTATTAAAAGTACAGTAGTGTGTGTATTTGCATTTACAGTGCTACGGATTGGACTTTACCCCCGTTGCGTGTCCTCTCTGGTATTTCTCCATTTTGGGTTACGGGGTTGAATGCCAGTGAATTTGTTGCAATTTAATAGCATGATTGGAAATGTAACCATTACGGGCTTGACAGATCAAAGGATTTGCGGGCGCACAGTTCAAATTTCCACGTCCCGTAGCCTTTTCACACCCTTACCCTGCAAGTCATTGATGGGTTGCTTTACAGGGCCAATTTAATAGCTGCAAGGCTTGGGCCTATGTTACTGGCTACGGTTTTACACGTTGAGGGAATTTAATAGGGCTGCATGTATCTAAGGATGTAGTGACACATATAGCAAAAGTTACAAAAGAGAAATCAGAAGTATCAGACCAACAGAGAGAGCAGGCTATATATGATAACCTTTCTCTTTTGTTACAGAACCAGCAAACTCTTCCTAGTGGGTACTCACTCAGTGGGTATTCAGGATGGGTTAATTTGTTATACTAGTCCTACAGAGCCACAGGCAAAACTTATTTTTGTAGTCCCAAAGCATTTACAGAGGCAGATTACACAGCAAACTCACTCTGTTTTGGGACACATTGGTCACAGTGCCTTAGAATGCCACCTTAGACAGAAATATTTTTGGCCAAAGTTAGCAACATCAGCTGTACAGTGTATTCAGGAATGCCTTATCTGTACTCAGATAAATCCACGCCCTAAAGGACAAAGGCCCATTCTTCAGACTGATTATATAGACCCACTTCCACTATCAAAGGGGGGTCTCAGATATGCCCTAGTCATTGTGGATATTTTTTCAAAATGGGTTAAAACAATTTCTCTTAGGTGTGACACTGCACAAACCACTGCTAGAGCACTATGGGAACATGTGTTTTCAAGGTCGGGTTTTTCCTAAATGTATTGATTCAGACAGATGTACACATTTTACTGGACAGATAATGCAAAGCCTCTGTGCCCTACTGGGAATACAGCAGAGATTCCATGTTCCGTATCACCCACAATCATCTGGTATAGTAGAATTCATGAATCAAACCATTAAGTCTAGACTGGCCAAATTGCTGACACGATATGGTAATTCTTGGGTTACACACTTGCCAGCTGTTCTAATGGCTATTAGTTACACCTTCCACTGCTACTAATTGCTCTTTCTATGAGCTAATGACCATCAACAGCAAGAACTCCAAAGAATTGCACATACATTTTCTGATCTGTCAAGGGCATCCTGGTGGCAGAAAGTCAATTCATTTTCAAAAAACACTCATCATGGGGTTCTGCTTTGGGAAATTAATTTTTTACAATTATTTATAATTGTATTAGTAATGTCTATATTAAGTATTATCGTTCAAATATGCATGTTTTACTGGGGGCGTGACCGGAAATGGCTTTTGGCGCCGTTTGAGCTACGCAGCGACGGATGAGGCGGTGTTGGGAATGTAGTCGGGAGTGTGAGCAGCGTCCTCCCCCCTGTACTGCAGGCTGCATATCCCCCTATGACCCATATGCAATTTCTGGAAGACAGGACCAGAGAGAAGGAGGAAAGGAGGCATTGGCAATATAGCAGATGGTGAGCAGAGCTCTAACTCCCTCTCTGAAGCTGGGGCTGTATCACTGCGATGCATATATAGAACACGTATGTAACAATATACCCTGCTAACAGTACTGCACAGCAGGAGGCACCTCAGGGGTTGCAATAATTATAATTTAAAGATACATAGTGAAATTAGGGGTCCAAAGAGGAAAAAGCACATATTACATGTTACAGTTATGTTACTCATGGAGACCTAGAAGGAACTATACTTTGAATACTGAAAGAAAGGAGTTTTATACATCAATATATTAATAAACTCCTAGTAAGGTACAAAGTCTCCAGTGGAGCCTCCAGAGGTAGAAGTGTATGCTCTGTAGAATCTCACAGCGTTATACAAAGAGCCCTTTATAAAAGGACTGTATGGGACTGAGAGAATCACTTCTGAAGTAAGATGGAGCTGTAACACTGTGCTACACGTATGTAACATGTATGTAATAATATTTACCCCGTTAAACAGCACTGCATAGCAGAAGGCAAATCAGGGTCTGCAATATTCACAATTAAAGACACACAGAGAAATCAGGGGTTTATTGAGGTAAAAGCTTATGTTTTATGCTACAGTTATACCACCTATGGAGACCTAGAAGGAAGGGTACTGTGAATACCGAAAGAAATACGTTTTTTTTTATATATATCAATATTTTAATAAACCCTCAGAAAAGGTACAAAGCTACCAGAGGAGTCTCCAGAACTTGAAGGAGAGCATATTCTATAGAAATTTACAGTGCTGCATAAAGGGTCCTTTATAAAAAGATGGTATAGGAGTGAAAGGATTACTTCAGAAGCAACCACTGCTAAATGAAAACAACTGAAATTTAAGTTCTATACTGCAGGCTGAGCATGGGGGGAGGAAAAGACGCCTTTTAAAAAAAATTGCTTTTTTCCCAAATGAAAATAAGTTTTTCAATTATAATCTCACACGCTACCTACCTATATTAAAAGATATTGCATATGGACTGAAATACAATCTGATCCTATAAGGTAATTGGAAGGCCCATGTATAAACGAAGTAAAGTAAGCAAGAAGATGATCTTTGTGGTATAAGCTGAATGGACTTAAGTTACATAACAGACTCCGTTTAATATCCTTTGTTTCGCCTAAATAAAATGTATTGCTTTTAATAGTGCTCTAAACTTCGACAAACTGCTTGAAAGCTCTGGGTTTGAATTACTCCCAAAAATCTGTTGAAACTGAGGTTGGAAAGTTGGTTAAAAGACAATTATAAAAAGAAGGAAAGATAAGAAGAAAGAAAAGAGGGAATATACTTAATAAACCAGCAATGCCGGTTAAAAGAAAAAAAAAAGAAAAAAAAGGACACCAACAAAAACCTAATACCTTTTTTTTTCCAAAAATTCAAGAAAAAACGCAGGAGATTCCTCTTCCTATATCCCCTGATATAGAACAAAATCTCAGTCAGAGTATAGGGAGTTTGAACGAAAGCAATACTAGTAAAGAATCAAATATACAAGAAGAAGAAACACTTACAGTGGTAAAAATGAAGATATTATTACAGGAGTTCCAAACATCTTCTATTGCAGATATAAAAAATCAAATACTGGACAATGCAAAAGAAATTATTGCTTTAAACATTAAAACATCAGAGTTGGAGGCCAAAATTGATAAAATTGCTGCAGATAACAACTACCTTCAGAAGCAGAACCAGGAACTAGAAGAGAAAATGATTATTCTAGATAATAGAATCTTTAATATTGATGATAAAATCAGAAGAAAGAATCTCCGGATTAGGGGAATAGATGAATCAATTACGGATGGAAACTTAGAAGTATACCTAGTAAAATTGTTCTTATCCATGGCTCCAAGTTATAACCAAGTGGAAGATAAGATGGTCACATTTTTCAGAATCCCTATTCCAATGCATTTGAAAAACAAGCTGCCAAGAGATGTGATTGTTAAGTTTCACAAGTTATCCATGAGAGATCTAATTATGAAAGCCAATTTTCAAGAGAAATATAAAAAGGCACCACATGAGAAAATAAAAATCTTTCAAGACATTTCTGCTGCTACATTATCTAAAAGAAAGGAGTTCTCAGTTATTACAGAGCATTTAAGACAAGAAAAGTTAATTTACAGATGGATAACACCGGTAGGCCTTATGGTAAAGAAAGACTTAAGCTGGCATAAAATCAGTTCAGCAAAAAATGTAGAAGAACTATTAAAGTCATGGAATATAAAGATGGACAATCAGATAAATATAATCCGAAAGGATATATTACTGAGGCCAAAATGGCAACAAAAATAATACCCTGCTGAGGAAAAAAGGGAGGAAAAAAAAAGGAGGAAAAAGGAAAGAGGGGATGTGCTTTTATTGTCGATTTATATTCATGTGTTTGTCTACCCTCTTTAGATATTAGTTTTGCACGTAATTTGCACTGTAAAGGAGGATGCATTTTGGGAAATTAAGTTATAAACAAATCTGTAGACTTGGTACGTAAGCTATTTTAATGGGTATTTACCTTGGTAGAATATGTTGAAGATTGAATAGTTGGATAATTGCATGATGCGCTTTACAAATTATAGAGTTTATATGTTTACCTAACACAATTGTACTTTAATGGGTATTTGCCTTGGTATAATATTTTGAAGATTGAATAGTTGGATAATTGCATGATGCACTTTATAAATTATAGAGTTTATATATTCACAATTGTAATATTGCACAAATTTATGAACATGGGTAGTAACTTATAGAAATTGTAATGGGGAGGGAAAGTGGAGGGGAAGGGGGGGGAGGGGAGGGAGAGTAGAAGAAGGATCATGGTGAAAAGTGACATTTAATGGGTATAATTTAGTTTCCGTTATTTATGCTTCTCTTTTTTTATATACTATAAAGGTTGTTGCAATAGAAGAAATTGAGACTTAGATACATTTTGTAATGCACATTGCACTTTGGAATAGTAATAATTTTGAGTGTATATATGAATATGGTTTTAACACTGCATAATGTTGGTAATTGTAAAAAAGACTGTAAAAGTATATGCTCCCTCTCTGTTCCCCCTCCCCGCCTTATGGTATATTCCATCTTGGTTGTAATAACTGAAGGTATTATTGTAGGTTTGTCTAGGTCTGAATTATTAGTTAGAGGGGAAATGGTAGATAAAGTGAAAGGGAAAAAAAGAAGAAGGAAAAAAGAGAAGGAAAAAAAAATAAAAGTTACACCCGATGAAACGATCAATGGTTAACGCCGGCTATTTTCAAACTTTAGTCAAAGAGACCCTAGTATGAAGTCTGTCTTTAAGAACTGGACAGATAAATGTATGTTTTGGGATAAGAATGGAAGAATGAATGATTGGGCAGGAGTTGGGGAAGGAGTGCAGGATAGGAGGAAGAATAGGATAATATTTTGCATCTTATTAAGTTTAAAAGATGCATATTACATTAATCTCATATAATATTAATGGATTAAATTCCCCCCTCAAAAGAAAGTTAGCTTTTCGGGAATATGCAAAAAAGCAAATATAGTATGCCTCCAAGAAACACATCTAAAAAACAGTATTCTTACTTATTAAGGAATAAAAGATTTGTCTATAGTATAGCCTCCTCGTATAATAGTAAATCAAGAGGGGTATCCATTCCTTTTGATAAAGATCTGGTAGTAAAAGAAGAATTTTGTAAAATAGATGAAGGAGGACGATTTATTATATGGGTGGGAAACATAGATAATCAGATATATACAATTGTAAATATTTATGCACCCAATCGGAAACAAGAAGGTTATGTAATCAATATCCTGAAATTAGTTAAGAAATTTAAAAAAGGTAAGACGATTATATGTGGGGATCTTAACTTAGTCTTGGACAAGAAAAGCCAAAGTAGAAATAGGAAATAATAGTATTAATGCATCTAAGAAAATTACAGAACTTCTTATAGAAATGGGCTATTATGATTTATGGAGAGTAAAGTCTCCTCGGGTAAAAGATTACACATGTTTCTCCAAAAGATTCAATTCATATTCAAGAATAGACTACATTCTAGGGGATCAATCGGTGCTGAATGACACATTTAAAATCAATATATATACAAATACAATCTCGGATCATGCCCCAATAGCTCTAGTCTTAAACAAAAAAATTGGAAACTATAAAATAAATAGAAACTGAAGATTGGAGCCAATGGGCTTGAAAGATGAAACAAGAGTTAACGAAATAAAGGGAAACTTAATAGAATATTTTGATATAAATAATGGTTCAATTGCGTCTTTTACGACGCTTTGGCTCTCGTTTAAGGCATTTACTAGAGGTCTATTAACATCTAAAACAATTTTGCTAAAAAAAGAGTGGGGAGACTCTTTAAGATCTTTATATATAAATCTGGAAGGTAAACATAAATTGAATACAAAATCTCCAAATAATAACTTAAGGGAAGAGATTGGAAATATACAGCAACACATAAAGAAGGTGGAACAGTATAAGCTGGACAGATTCATTTGGAGGTCTCAGATGGAGACTTATTTAGAAGGAGATAAGACTGGAAAAATGTTGGCAAATAAAATGAAAAAGCAAAGAATTCATAATTGCATTCAAGAGATCAGAGGGGAGGATAATAAGGTGTATCGAGATCCTCGGGACATAAGTGATATTTCCCATAACTACTACTCTAACCTCTATAATTTGAGTAATTCCGATATAAAAATAAAAAAAGATATAAGGGATATTGAGGAGTTCTTAAGAGATTTGAATCTCCCAAGAATCTCAGAAACAGAATTAGAGACCCTGAATAGAACAATAACCGAAGAGGAGATAGAAGAAGCGATTAAAGAAAGTAAAAACAATAAGGCCCCTGGCCCTGATGGGTTAGATAAGCTTTTTTATCAGAGATTTGTAGAGGTAGTGAAGGCTCCTCTGGCTAGGATGTATAATGAAATAAAAGATAGTGGAGACCTTCCGGCAGAACTAACAGAAGCAAAAATTATAAATATATTAAAAGAGGATAAAGATCCGGCCGATAAGAAGAGTTATAGACCCATATCTCTTTTGAATTTTGACCTGAAATTATACTCTAAAATATTAGCAAAAAGGTTAAACCCTTTAATTGATAAACTTATAAACCCAGATCAGGTAGGTTTTGTTAGATCTCGTCAGGGGTGCGACAATATTAGAAGTCTAATGAATATTCTATCTTCGGGGATTAAGAAAGGAACCCCCATGCTGGCCCTGTCAATAGACGCTGAAAAAGTGTTTGACAGGGTCAGCTGGGAGTTCCTGCAGGTAGTGCTACAGAAATATGGTTTAGCAGATTTCGCAAATAAGGCGATAAAAGCCCTGTACAGTAATTTAAGAGAAAAAGTAGTGGGGACAAATTTTGAGACAAACTTTTTTGGCATGACGAATGGAACAAGACAGGGGTGTCCCCTGTCTCCGTTATTATTTGTCTTATATATTGAACCTCTGTTAGAGAAAATAAGAACAGCGAAGGACATAAGCGGCATTAAAATTGGGGAGAAAGAATATAAAACAATTATTTATTCTGACGATATGATTATCATTCTCACGGATCCCGAAAAATCTTTATTAAATCTAGAAGAGATATTAAATAGCTTCAGTAATGTCTCTTACTTTAAAGTGAATACATCTAAGACAGATATAATTACTAGAGGTTTATCCCCAGAAATTAAGTCAAATCTAAGAGAAAGATATCAATATAATTGGAATGTAAAACAAATTAGACATTTGGGAATACGCATATCTTTTGATATTAAAAATATTTTAAAAAATACTTTGTCTAATATATATAAAACCATATCAAAAGTTATCCACGAGTGGAGATCAATCCATTTATCTTGGACTGCGAGAATAGCTGTAATAGAAATGATCGTTATTCCAAAAATAACATACATTCTTAGATCTATTCCTGATATTCCCATGCTCTATTGGATAAAGAGATTTCAACAACTAATAGACACTTATATCCTTCAGGGTAAAAGAGCGAGGATAGCTGGTACGATTACTAGAAAAAGAATAGAGTTTGGAGGACTTGTCTCGCCATGTATAAAAGATATTTCTACAGCTATATCTTTAGCCCAGATTATCTCATGGAATCTTCCATCAGTAAATCCAAATTGGAAAGAGATGGAGAAAGTATTTTTGGATCCCACCCCTATAAATGCCATAATTTGGACTTCAAGTATGGATTTGGTAAAGAATAACTTAGTGCCAAAGCATATTAAATCTCTGCTTAAATTCTGGATGAAAATCAGAACCAAGATGAAACTATCAGTATATCCATCTTTGGCCGCACCAGTAGAAATACTTAAGGCAGAGCTTAAGATAATATCCCTGGAAAAATGGATAGAGAATGGTATTTATCGTATAATAGATTTTTATGAGGAAGGCACATTACTTAGTTGGTCAAGACTACATGCCAAATTTAAACTTGATAAACATTTGTGGCTACATTATATGAATATTCAGAGTGTTCTAAAATGGAGAGGTTTTAAAAAGGAAAATATAGATAGGTTAACACACTTTGAACTCCTACTATACAATACAAATACCTGTAATAGAATTTCTAAATGTCAGGAGATTATCTCCCTAAATACCCAGAATAGTAAAACTCCAGGGATGTTGAAATGGGAGGAAAATGTATCATTATCTATTAGTATGGAAGAGTGGGTTAAAACTATAAAAATGGTAAAAATATTGGCTAGATCCTCTGCTAATTATGAAACATACTTCAAAATAATCAACATGTGGTACCGTACACCGGACTCAATTAATAAATTTTCTCATAAGGATATAGTATTTTGTTGGAAAGAGTGTGGATTGAGAGCTGATGTTAAACATGTTTGGTGGCAATGCACCAAAGTGAAGGCCTTTTGGAGGAAATGCTGTTTATGGCTGGGGATGCTAATAGAAGCTGAAATCCCCTTTAATCCAGATGTGCTATTACTCCACATTAATCTCAAGGAGACATTTCCAAAAGAATACTTTTTACTATCTCATATCCTGCTGGTAGTTAAAGGGCTAATGTGTAAATATTGGAAAGAAAATACACTTCCGTCTATGTCAGAAATAGCCAGGGCGGTTAGTAAAAATAGAGAGTTTGACTTAAGGTCATTTGGTCAAGCAAGCTCAAAAAAAGGGGGATAGACAAGCAATGGCAAATATGGGATTCTTTTATAAAGAGGAAAGAAGGAATAGTTAGGGTTTAAAAGAAAAGAAAAATGTATTCTCTGTTGATGGGCTTTGCTCTCCCTCTATACCTTCTGTTCATGCGAGATATGATATTATTCCTGTTTATCCGACCTCCTATTCTATGTTGGTGAGAATACGGTTAAGATTTCCCTGCCTCTGAATGTGAATGAATGGAATGTTTATTTTGTATGTGAAGACTGTTTATGTATATATTTATTGTCTTACCTGTTATATGAAAACTAATAAAAAGAAATAAAAAAATAAAAAAAATATGCATGTTTTGCTTTCTAAAATCCATGATATCGCGTATCTAGCATTTGTACTATGGTACAGGTATGGAAACAGCTCTAGTAAAATAGCAGAAACGCACACACATTGCAGGGTATAGGAAGTTTTTGAATGAATCATTTACTCACTATTCTTGAACTTCTGTTGGAATGGAAGGGTAGAGCTGTCCCTCATGCCAAAGGGGGATGTAAGATCTGCCTGGCATCAGAATTATGGATAGTAATATAACAGAATTAGCAGCTTTAATATATGGAAGAGTCTTATATATATTAGGCTTGTTATACCTCAGTGCAGTTCTTTGGTGTGACCACATGGTGGTGTAATCTCTGCTCATATACTGATCTTAAGGACCTACCCAGAATGCACAGAGAACCCAAAATAGAAATTACTAGCTGGATATGTGGCAAAAGGAATCCTTTGTGTGGATATCGGACCTAATCTGACCTTGTGGACCAATCAGCAACATGCCTATGAAGACAGCTCTCCTATTGATTGTTTCTCAGCCAGGAGCGGAATTTGAAGTTGCTTAAGCCCCAGTTATATAAATGTTTGATTAAATGTATTGTTCTCTACTCTTTAAATACCCTGAAAAATCCCAATTAAAGTATGAACTCTCTGGGACACATAGGAATGGCGTGTTTCTTTGAAGGAAAGGGCTTTTAATCAATTTGTATCCTGAACTTCTGTTGCTATCGTGTGAGAAGGACTTTTAATCACTTTGTATCCTAAAGTTTGGCTGCTATCCTGTGAGTAGGGATTCAAAGAACAGTGTCGAACTGTGGGTAGGATTGCTGACCCTTTTCAAGCCGACTGAAGAGAAGATCAAAGTATCAGCATAGTCAGCTTGCTAAAGACTAAAATCCAAAAAATATATATTTTTTTAATATATCATTTGTTTTCTAAAAACATTCTATCCATTATCAAATTTGATTATTTAAGATACTAAATTGAAAATAAACAATATGACCACTTTGGTCCTTTAATTGAACTGCTTAACACACAGAGGTATCACCTACAACATTACCAACCCATAGCATTTCCAGGTATCATCTGTCCTATCTGCTCATTCTTCATCATAACGCAATCAACTCCACAAACTGCTTCTGATTATGCACCTTCTCTCTCCTTCTGTATCACTTGACCAGGTATTTCCTTCAGAATGTAAGCTCTCAGGAGCTGGGACCTCTATTGTATTCAGGGATCTCTATTGTATTCAATATAATTACACAATACAATGCAGGATAAAAGAATGATTCTTATAAATAAAGCTTAGTAATAGTGTGAGGACAAAGCATTATACAGTGGAATTTTGAATGTAATTTGCTTTCAGTCTCCCATCTCAGAGAACCTTCAGGAGTCAATTGAAGTCAGCAGATCTTTACTCTTCTAAGTATATTTTAGGCTGTAGCCAATAATTAAGTTGTTAGCCGTTAAAAGGTCATGGAGACACAAATTCTATGACACAGCTTTTGGAGCTATCATTGATAGCCTGACTCCTAGACACTCGCATCTAAGGATTTTAAAAGAAGAGGGTATAATTAACTTATTGGCAAGGCTCGAGACTAGTCCTCAGAAAAAAAGGACAGAATCTTTGTTCTGAGGGTGGAAAATCAGAAGTGGCATCATCATGCGTCTGACATCATCAAGTTGTAATGCCATTATGCAACCTACCTGTCAGCTCCAGATCTATCCCCTCTCTTCTAACACATGTCTCCCAACTGTTTCTCTAGTATATCCTCTTGGATGTCCACCCACCATCTCAAACTCAACATGTCTAAGACCAAACTCCTAATCTTCCCACCTCTACTACAGCTTCAATTTCCCACATCTCTCTCACTGTCAACAATGCCATCATCACTCCTACCTCCCAAGCCCGTTGTCTTAGGGTTCTACTGGACCCAACCCTCTCTTTCATCCTCACATACAGTCACTAACAAAATCTGGCCTTCTCCATCTATAAACATTTCGAAAATATGCCACTACCTTACATAAGACACAACTAATATTCTAATACACTCTCTCAACATTTCTCCTCTTGACTACTGCCACTTGCTTCTTGCTGGCCTGGAAAGCACAATGGACACTGGATTCTAAGCTCAAAGACAGGGCCCTCTATTCTTTGAAATGTGTTAATATTGAATTTGTCTTTGCCTGGAATATATGTATAGCGCTACGGAATATGTTGGTGCGTTACAAATAAACGATAATGATGGAGGCAATCAACGATGGTTCTTAAAGTGTTTTCAGAGGAATATATTCAATCTCATATTTTTAAAGGATAAGGAGCCCCTTTTAAAAAATAATAAATAGAATGTTCATAACTATGATACCGACTATGTTTGCTTTATTCCCTTGGAGGTATATTGGAACATGCGAATGAAGATTATACTTAAGTTGTTAATCACTAAACACTAAGAGCAAATGCTTTGCTCATATAGAGGTGAATGTACCTACTGTCCTTTTGTGAATTTGGAAGTTTGAAATATCCTGAACATACCATACCATAGGTTCTTTTTTATTTATCTGCTCTGTTTATGCTTTTCATTATAACAATTAAAGAATACATGCAAATGTGATTTAAAGGATAACTGTAGTTCTCATACAAGTTCTCATAGTAATCATTAGCACTTAGTGAAGTTTAGTTTTTCAACTTCAGTAGATCTGCTTCTCTCCATCCACTATCAAGTATCCAAGGGGAGAGTATTTTTTTGAGTTTATACATGTATTATGTACGTTCTAGGATATTTATATTGCATAGTAGGACCTTTGCATTGATTACATAAGGTTTTGATTAATCTGGCCGTCTATTGGTTAATTTTAAGTTCCACTATTTAAAGGGCCTCTCTCACAACCAAAATATTGTTGATGTTTTTGGGGGGATTTTCTTAAAGAGCATATAAAACTAGCTATATGTTGTGTTATTCTTTTTTTTTTTAAAGTGAATCAGTCCTGTGAAAATCCATTTTGTTGTTGCTGTATTTACATGCAAATGAGTTGCTTACATATATTAATTAGCTGCTTTAGTTTGCTAATTTGGATTACAGTGTGCATGTCTGTCTCTGTAGTGCCCAAAATAAAGACCACCAAATGTTACATGGTAGTTAGATCCCTCTCCCAACCTTATCAAGCACTCTGAGATGTACATTAGTATACAGGAGCCGCACATTAGCATACAAGAGCTGCAAAATAATTTCTAAATATTTCAGAAATGTTTTACAGCACAGAAAAAATACTAGTACAATGTATAACCAATTTTTGATGCTCATTACAATTATATCAACCTTTTATGGGGTGACAGGCTCCCTTTAAGGACTGTGGGAGAAGCAGTGGGGTTGCCCCTTACAATTTCACGTTTATTGAAATGCGTGTTGGGCACCACTCTATGACATCATCGGTGAGAGAGCTGTGAGCAGTTCGGCTTAGGTAGCAACATAGGGAACGGGGACGGGAGGGGGAGTGGTAGAAAGGTAGAAGATTCAGTTGAACATTCCATTTAAGGAAAGCTTCATTATATTTATATTCACCCTAAGTGTGGAAAATAGCTTCATTATATTTATATTCACCCTAAGTGTGGAAACTGTGTGTATTGAAAAGTAGAATCCTAGTGTAATTACTATATTTGGTGCTACTATAAAAGGTATAGAGGATCCACTTATCACATATATAGTTGTCATAACTGCGGTTTGTCAAAAGTTGTTGCTAACGCTGCAGCCCTCGCAAAGCGAGGGACGCAGTTGCTGGCAAGGAGCGACGAAGGCGAACCTTTGCCAGCAACTGCGGACCTCGCAACATTTACGGACTTACGACACAGAAATACGAGACACGAGGCTCAGAAAAAAAAAACATTACGACCTCGCAAAATTACGACTTTAACGGCCGACCCGCGCGAACCTCAAAACATTACAAACACAATAAATACACACAACAAACACATAAAAAGCATACCCACAGCAAGAGGGGGCACCTAGGACCTCTGCAAGTGAAGTTACACCTCCATTTAAGTCCAAATTGAAGAGTTTAGATACCCGAAAATCCCCTAAGCGAGAGAAAAAATGGCCGCCGAAAAAAAACGAAACTGAGGCTACAGGACTGTAAACACGCAAAACACCACCAAACACATACAGATTTTCCGAAAAAGCCGGACGAGGTCCAAGAACAAGGAAGCTAAATAACCAGCAGCCGCGTACCACACATTAGGCGCCATTTTACAACACTAACTTACACAATGCCGAAGTACACAGCTACCCTAACAGATTTGGCTTGTGCACGCACACTATTTACACTACACACTGCACACATTGCTGACACTTACACAGCAGCTTCCACAGCACTCAAAACACACATTGTATGCTGCAGCAACATGAAAACAGATTGTCAGCTCTTCAGCATAATGCTTCCTACACTTATTACTTCAAAATAGGTAAAGTATATTCCTTTATTAATGTATTATTTAGTTCATTACCATATACCAAACAGCATTAGCTCACTTACAATTTGATTCCCGTCATTTTTTGATGGGCAATATTCGAGTTACTTTATAAACACTATAAAGGTGAATGAATGTATAATAATGCTGTAGAGTGGCTTTTGTGATTTTTTATTTAATTTATAATTTTGGAGTTCTTTCATTGTTGTCCTTGTTACAAGTATAGGATATTATATATATATATATATATATATATATATATATATATATATATATATATATTATAAGTGTTTTAAGGGTCAAATTACTTTAATCTGTCCCAAAACATTGATATTTACTCATAGTTGATAGCAGTATAATAAACTGATTTATCGCTATATTTATTAAAGCTCTTGTTCCAAAACAACAGTGTTCCTTTAAAATGTTTTATCTTTACAACAATGATACAACTTGGCTTTTCCTACCGACATTGGTATCACTTCATGTTCAGCAGTGTGATTCTAGGTGTCAACACTTTCAGCAGGACTAATGGAGATCTCAGGTTACAGGCATATAACTTGTTGAAAAGCAGCTCTAGAAGCAGCTGGACATGGGCCATGCTAGAGTGCAATAAAGATTAACTGCATATAAAATATAAGAAAATAAAGACTGTGCTTAGTTGTTACTTCCCAAAAACATTTAGTCATTTAGTTTATAAATTGTAAATATGTGACATATAAGGACAACTAACAACACATTTCCTATTTAATGAATGTTTCTCATATTTTTATTTAAAATTATTTTATTTTTCTCAAGATTAAATAATTTTCTTTATAAAGCAGGCAAGTTCTGCTTTATTGTTTGTGTTGGTTATGGTGGTCATGTTTATTTCTGGCTGTTTGTAGTGACCATATTTATTTCTGCCTGTGTTTGTAGCATGATTGTGGTGGCCATGTTTATTTCTGGCTGTGTTTGTAGCATGATTGTGGTGGCCATGTTTATTTCTGGCTGTGTTTGTAGCATGATTGTGGTGGCCATGTTTATTTCTGGCTGTGTTTGTAGCATGATTGTGGTGGCCATGTTTATTTCTGGCTGTGTTTGTAGCTTGGTTGTGGCGGCCATATTTTTTTCTGTCTGTATTTGTAGCATGATTGTGGTGGCCATGTTTATTTCTGGCTGTGTTTGTAGCTTGGTTGTGGCGGCCATATTTATTTCTGGCTGTGTTTGTAGCATGATTGTGGTGGCCATGTTTATTTCTGGCTGTGTTTGTAGCATGATTGTGGTGGCCATGTTTATTTCTGGCTGTGTTTGTAGCATGATTGTGGTGGCCATGTTTATTTCTGGCTGTGTTTGTAGCTTGGTTGTGGCGGCCATATTTTTTCTGTCTGTATTTGTAGCATGATTGTGGTGGCCATGTTTATTTCTGGCTGTGTTTGTAGCTTGGTTGTGGCGGCCATATTTATTTCTGGCTGTGTTTGTAGCATGATTGTGGTGGCCATGTTTATTTCTGGCTGTGTTTGTAGCATGATTGTGGTGGCCATGTTTATTTCTGGCTGTGTTTGTAGCATGATTGTGGTGGCCATGTTTATTTCTGGCTGTGTTTGTAGCATGATTGTGGTGGCCATGTTTATTTCTGGCTGTGTTTGTAGCTTGGTTGTGGCGGCCATATTTATTTCTGGCTGTGTTTGTAGCATGATTGTGGTGGCCATGTTTATTTCTGGCTGTGTTTGTATCATGATTGTGGTGGCCATGTTTATTTCTGGCTGTGTTTGTAGCTTGGTTGTGGTGGCCATGTTTATTTCTGGCTGTGTTTGTAGCTTGGTTGTGGCGGCCATATTTATTTCTGGCTGTGTTCGTAGCATGATTGTGGTGGCCATATTTACTTCTGGCTGTGTTTGTAGCATGGTTGTGGTGGCCATATTTTTTTCTGGCTGTGTTTGTAGCATGATTGTGGTGGCCATGTTTATTTCTGGCTGTGTTTGTATCATGATTGTGGTGGCCATATTTATTTCTGGCTGTGTTCGTAGCATGATTGTGGTGGCCATATTTACTTCTGGCTGTGTTTGTAGCATGGTTGTGGTGGCCATATTTTTTTCTGGCTGTGTTTGTAGCATGATTGTGGTGGCCATATTTACTTCTGGCTGTGTTTGTAGCATGGTTGTGGTGGCCATATTTTTTTCTGGCTGTGTTTGTAGCATGATTGTGGTGGCCATGTTTATTTCTGGCTGTGTTTGTAGCTTGGTTGTGGCGGCCATATTTATTTCTGGCTGTGTTTGTAGCATGATTGTGGTGGCCATGTTTATTTCTGGCTGTGTTCGTAGCATGATTGTGGTGGCCATATTTACTTCTGGCTGTGTTTGTAGCATGGTTGTGGTGGCCATATTTATTACAGACACAATAACATTTACATGTGTGTGAAACTCAAGCTTGAACCAACTTCCATATCTCCGTGCTGAATGCGCAGCTGAAGTCCAGGGTCATCTTTTTAAAATTACTTGATAATGTGATTATATAAGGAAATGTAGATTTTTTTTATTTTGCTTATTTTAAAGACACATTAAAATTACAAATGAGTTTTTGCAAATATTGTGTTATTTTTATTTGCCTGTGTTTTTTTAATAAAATAACAGAAATCCATTTCAAGATCTACATAATTAATATAAGGCACATGTATGCCATATATAGAATGGAAAGTATAAGACTCTAAAAAAACATGGTAAGAGCTCAGGGAGCTAGGGGCTGCTTCAAGTGTGATAGGTCAAGGTCTCATATGAAGCTCAGTGACAAAGTGCAGCAGCATCTAAACCAGTTGCGGGGAACTCAATCGTACAAGGGCCAGCAACAGTCCAGGCTTCCATTCTCTCTCTGCATAAGCCCAGATGGAGCTATCAGAATGAAACAGAGTAACTTAAGAACCTGAATACAGGGAGATATTTAAATCCTGGACTATTGAATGCCTTTGTAGGAATGAGTAGCTCATCACTGATATAAAAACAGTGGCTGGACCTAAGAGAGTTGGCATGACCCTCTCCCAGTCGCCACCAACTAGTCTTCTGAAAAGACATGGAATTCATCATTACTGCTCTACATCATCAACCAGAGCACTGGAAAACAAGTATATATCACCCAGTTAATGCTCAAACTGTTCCGACTATTGACTTTGTTGCTCTTCCTTCAAAAAATTATTTAAAAAAAAAACATGCAAATGGCAATAAACGCTCTGTGCTGCACCCAAAAATATCACCCTATTCCTTTGGGTTCTTTAGCCTTTCTTATCTCAAAGGGAGACACGTAAATTATTATTGCAATGAACACAGTATATAAACATTTTGAGAGGGTTTGTAAATTATTATCCTTTTACAATCTGCGAGATATTCCCAATAAATGTTATAAATCCTGACTCCTGCTAAAGCTTATGGTGAATAAATAGTATGAACGCTGTAAAAGCTAACTCTGCTGCATGTTAAACAATTATAAAACAACAACAAAAAAGTTTCAAATAAAAATAAAGTTATTACATGTCTTACTTGTTTCTGGTAGCCCTACATGATGATGCAGACTAGTGTAATGACTGTAGCAGCACAGAATCTTTCATTAAAACCTTACGGTGCTGACAATCTGAACAATTGGTCACACAGTGGGAAGTATTTGGATCATTTCTAGGTTTCAGTGATCAGCTAAGTAATTAGCACTAATATAGAAGTGTCCAAAATATTCTCACACAGTTGATTATTATTTAGTGAAGGTGATGAGATATTCGGGATAAGCCTGGATGTCATTGAATATCACAAACATTGAAGGCTTTTGAATATTATCAGTTACACTGTCATACAGATCAGTCGGATCATTTGGAGTCTTGCTTGGAGGTGCCACCATTCCGTTTACACCAACACATGAGAACCCTGTAAGCACCCGGGCCAGGTACATGTATTTATATGCATTCCCGTCAGGTCTGGAATAGGTGTCATGTGCAGAATAAATTGCATTTACTGCGAAATATGTCCCGTTACCATACATTGCAGCTGCAACAGAAGAAAACAAACAAAAAATATAATTAAATTGGATATGTTCAGGTTGAATTTAAATAATCTTATTTGGGGGTACACAAAGTGATTTGTGTAAACATATATATTGGTAAAAAAAATTGATTGCACTGATGTGGATGTGGGTAAATAAGAATTATTCACATTAGTTACTTTATAAGTTATCAGTCCTTAGTCACTTTCATAAACATCATTTCTAGCTACTTTATGGGGAATGCTTATGTTTATATTGCAGCGCTCCATTGATTTTCTGTTGAAAACAATGCATGTTGACTCCTACTGTATAATTAGCAATTATTAGTTATAATCACAATTTAGCAAAGCGATCAGATAAAAGATCAGAAATACTTATTGTAACACATTGCTAAATTTAATATGTTTACTGTAAGAAATTCAATTGATAGAGTACTTATTGCTACTAATATATTAAATTGATACCCTTTGCTCATGTTATGTAAAATGGCCATTTATTCTGGTAAATTTGGGTCAATACAGTATATAAGATCTGAAAACTGTATTCTCCATTGTGTTACTGGGATAAGTAAACAACTTCTCACTCACTTCCCATTACGATCAAAGAGCGAAGGTTATTACTTTAAGTTAAAGTGCTGGTGAAAAACAATTGTGAATGATTTTTTCCTTAGAAAATACATATATGAAAGAGAATGTACTAATTGTTTTATTTCTCTAAAATCTCACTGGATGACCACAAATCTCAATTATCATCTCACCGTTCTTCCCAGCAAAACTGCGATTATATCCATTGTGATTGACATTTTTTATTGCCTCTGGGGCTGTGCCGTGGAAGAGCTGCTTCTCATTGTTTGTGTTGCCATTCTTGATGTCTATACTCTGCTTCTTAATCTGGTAATTTAACCACAGTGCCCGGTTTTGTATTCTCTCAATCTATGAAACCAGGAAACAGCAGGGTTATTTTATTACACAGGGAAACTTGTCTCAACAATTATAAAAAAAAGTAATGATCTATTATTATTATTATTATTACTCTTATGTAAAATACGCCAACATTTTTATAGCACATTATACATGAGAGAACAATTTATAAACTGCACAGAAAGTACACTAGACAATAACATGAAGATAGACACTAGGCAAAAAGATGCAAAAGTGTTGACTTTTCTACTGTAGAGAGAATATAATCTAAAGTGGATGACTGGGAGACAAGAGAATACAAGATATTCATGATGGACAGTGAATGACTTGGAGACAAGATGGTACAAGTGATTCATGATGGACAGTGAATGACTTGGAGACAAGATGGTACAAGTGATTCATGATGGACAGTGAATGACTTGGAGATAAGATGGTACAAGTGATTCATGATGGACAGTGAATGACTTGGAGATAAGATGGTACAAGTGGTTCATGATGGACAGTGAATGACTTGGAGACAAGAGAATACAAGATATTCATGATGGACAGTGGATGACTGGGAGATAAGATGGTACAAGAGATTCATGATGGACAGTGGATGACTGAGAGACAAAAGAGTACAAGAGATTCACAATGGACAGTAAATGACTTGGAGACAAGAGAATACAAGATATTCATGATGGACAGTGGATGACTGGGAGACAAAAGGGTACAAGAGATTCATGATGGACAGTAGATGATTGGGAGACAAGAGGTTATAAGATATTCCTGATGGACAGTTGGTGACTGGAAGAAAAGAGGTTACAAGAGATTCACAATGGGCAGTGGATCACTGGGAGACAAGAGGATATAGGAGATTCATGGTGGACAGTGGATGACTGGAAGACAAGAGAGTACAAGAGATTACTGATGGACATTGGATGACAGAGACAAGAGGGTACATGAGATTCATGGTGGACAGTGGATGACTGGGAAGTAAGTGGGTACTCGAGATTTATGATGAACAGTGCATGACTGGGAGACAAGAGGGTACAAGAGATTTATGATGGACAGTGGATGACTGGAGGTACACCAGATTCATGATGGACATTGGATGACTGGGGGACAAGAGGGTGCACAAGTTTTACGATGGGCAGTGGATGACTGGGAGACAAGAGGATTTAAGAGATACATGATGGACAGTCGATGACTGGAAGACAAGAGGGTACAAGAGATTCATGATAGACAGTAGGTGACTGGGAGACAAGAGGATACAAGAGATTCATGATGGACAGTGAATGACTTTGTAAATAAGAGGGTATAATATATTCATGATGGACAGTGGATAACTGGGAGACAAGAGGTTACCCAGTAAGTTTCATCCACTTGAGGTGGCTGTATGTTAGGGTTTGAGACTGTTCGCACTAACGTTGCTTATGTTATTCAAGGCTAGACATCATTAGTCCTTGAGTGCTGAATATAGGCCATAATTTTAGGATTTCCCCACAGTACACAGAATCAGAATGATAGAGGCAGTGACTGGCTCACCAATACACAGAGGGGAAAATCCTAAATATCTGATCTACGTTTTGACACATCTAGTCGCAAGACAGTAATACCAGATATACAGTAATTTATCTCACAAGAATACTCTTCAATTACATTATTAAATAAACTATAAAATATTGCATGATTACTCATAAAGCCCAGAAGCTAAAACCATACAGTCTTACAATGTCAATTTAATATTGAGACTTTATTTGTTTGGAATTCTTGCATGCAGTTTATCTGACATGTAAAAGGACATGCATTTCTGGATTTCTCTAGGAATATAATATATCTTTGCTTTTGTTTACTGTATTTTATTAAAGGTATAGTAAAGTGAGCTGGGTTATTAATGCATCTGTCAGAGGAGAATTTATAGTGTCTGAAAAAAATTGTTTGCATGAAAAAATTCCTAAGTAAACAGTTAAACCGTTAAACCTGAAGTTTGCTGAATTTCTTGCATTTGCAAAGAGTTTTGTCTCAATGTTGACACCCCCTGAAATTCACAGGGATAATTAGCATCTTATACAATGTTTCTTTTTTGCCTGGGGATTGTACAGACATGCTCAGTTAGCATCTGAAGTCTGCCCTACTGTGGGACATCACATGATGTCTGACACTTTCCTTTCCTTTAGATTTCTGTCTCTTCATTCACTGATTGTTTTATCTACATCCCAGATTATTTCCCCCCCCAGTCCCAGAGAATTCCCCCGTGACCTCCCCCAACCCCAGTGAATTTGCCCCGACCTCCCCCAACCCCAGTGTATTGCCTTGTGACCTCCCCCATCCCCAGTGAATTGCCCCCCAGCCGCAGAGAATTTCACCCCAGCCCCAGGAAATTGCCCCATGACTTCCCCCAACCCAAGAGAATTGCCCCATGACCTCCCCCATCCTCAGTGAAATAACCCCAGCCGCAGAGAATTGCCCCGTGACCTCCCTCAACCCTAGTGAATTGCCCCTAACAAGAGAGAATTGCCCCCAGCCCCAGAGAATTGCCCCGTGACCTCCCCTAACCCCAGTGAATTTCCCCTCAGCCCCAGAGAATTGCCTCGTAACCTACCCCAACCCCAGTGAATTGCCCCCAACTCCAGAGAATTGCCCCGTGACCTTCCCCAACCGCAGTGAATTGCCCAGTGACCTGCCCCAACCCCAGTGAATTGCACCCCAGCTGCAGAGAATTGCCCCCCAGCCCCAGGAAATTGCCCCGTGACTTCCCCGAACCCCAGAGAATTGCCCCTTGACCTCCCCCATCTTCAGTGAAATGCCTCCAGCCCCAGAGAATTGCCCTGTGACCTCCCCCATCTCCAGTGAATTGCCCCCCAGTCCCAGGGAATTGCCCCCCAACCCCAGAGACTTGGCTTGTGACCTTCCCCAACCCCAGTGAATTGCCCCCCAGCCCCAGAGAATTGCCTGGTGACCTCCTCCAACCCTAGTGAATTGCCCCCAGCCCCAGAGATTTACCCTGTGACCTCCCCCAACTCCATAGAACTGCCCCCCAGCCCCAGAGAATTGCCACCCCAGAGAATTGACCCGTGACCTCCCCCAACCCCAGAGAATTGCCCCAGCCCCAGAAAATTGCCCTGTGACCTCCCCCAACCCCAGTGAATTGACCACCAGCCTCAGAGAATTGACACGTGACCTCCCCCAGCCACAGAGAATTGCCCCCCAACCCCAGAAAAATGCCTTGTGACCTCCCCAACCACAGTGAATTGCCCCCAGCCCCAGAGAATTGCCACCCAACCCCAAAAAATTACCTGGAGACCTCCCCCAACCCCAGTGAATTGCCCCCCAACCCCAGAGAATTACCTTATGACCTTCCCCAACCCCAGTGAATTGCCCCCCAGCCCCAGAGAATTGCCCCACAACCCCATAGAATTGCCTTGTGACCTCCGCTAACCCCGTTGAATTGCCCCCCAGCCCCAGAGAATTGCCCTGTAACCTCCCACAACCCCTTTCAATTACCCCCAGCCCCAGAAAATTGCTGCCCAGCCCGAGAATTGGCCCAGCCCCAAAAAATTGCCCTGTGACCTCCCCCAACCCCAGTGAATTACCCCCCAGCCGCAGAGAATTTCACCCCAGCCCCAGGAAATTGCCCCATGACTTCCCCCAACCCAAGAGAATTGCCCCATGACCTCCCCCATCCTCAGTGAAATGACCCAGCTGCAGAGAATTGCCCCGTGACCTCCCTCAACCCTAGTGAATTGCCCCCAACAAGAGAGAATTGCCCCCAGCCCCAGAGAATTGCCCCGTGACCTCCCCCAACCCCAAAGAATTGCCCCATGACCTCCCCCATCCTCAGTGAAATGCCCCCAGCCCCAGAGAATTGCCCTGTGACCTTCCCCAACCCCAGTGAATTGTCCCGTGACCTCCCCCAACCCCAGTGAATTGCCCCCCAGCCGCAGAGAATTGCCCCCCAGCCCCAGGAAATTGCCCCATGACTTCCCCCAACCCCAAAGAATTGCCCCATGACCTCCCCCATCTTCAGTGAAATGCCCCCAGCCCCAGAGAATTGCTGTGACCTTCACCATCTCCAGTGAATTGCCCCCAGCCCCAGATAATTGCACCCCAACCCCAGAGACTTGCCTTGTGACCTTCCCCAACCCCAGTGAATTGCCCCCCAGCCCCAGAGAATTGCCCTGTGACCTCCCACAACCCTAGTGAATTGCCCCCAGCCCCAGAGATTTACCCTGTGACCTTCCCCAAGCCCATAGAACTGCCTTCCAGCCCCAGAGAATTGCCCCCCCTGCCCCAGAGAATTGCCCCATGACTTCCCCCAACCCAAGAGAATTGCCCCATGACCTCCCCCATCCTCAGTGAAATGACCCAGCCGCAGAGAATTGCCTCGTGACCTCCCTCAACCCTAGTGAATTGACCCCAACAAGAGAGAATTGCCCCCAGCCCCAGAGAATTGCCCCGTGACCTCCCCCAACCCCAAAGAATTGCCCCATGACCTCCCCCATCCTCAGTGAAATGCCCCCAGCCCCAGAGAATTGCCCCGTGACCTTCCCCAGCCCCAGTGAATTGCCCTGTGACCTCCCCCAACCCCAGTGAATTGCCCCCCAGCCACAGAGAATTGCCCCCCAGCCCCAGGAAATTACCCCATGACTTCCCCCAACCCCAAAGAAATGCCCCATGACCTCCCCCATCCTCAGTGAAATGCCCCCAGCCCCAGAAAATTGCCCTGTGACCTTCCCCGTCTCCAGTGAATTGCCCCCAGCCCAGAGAATTGCACCCCAACCCCAGAGACTTGCCTTGTGACCTTCCCCAACCCTAGTGAATTGCCCCCAGCCCCAGAGATTTACCCTGTGACCTCCCCCAACCCCATAGAACTGCCCCCCCGCCCCAGAGAATTGCCCCCCCTGCCCCAGAGAATTGACCCGTGACCTCCCCAACCCCAGAGAATTGCCCCAGCCCCATAAAATTGCCCTGTGACCTCCCCCAACCCCAGTAAATTGCCCACCAGCCTCAGAGAATTGCCCCGTGACCTCCCCCAACCCCAGTGAATTTCCCTGTGACCTCCCCCAGCCACAGAGAATTGCCCCCCAACCCCAGAAAATTGCCTTGTGACCTCCCCAACCCCAGTGAATTGCCCCCAGCCCCAGAGAATTGCCACCCAACCCCAAAAAGTTGCCTAGTGACATCCCCCAACCCCAGTGAATTGCCCCCAAACCCCAGAGAATTACCCTGTGACCTTCCCCAACCCCAGTGAATTGCCCCCCAGCCCCAGAGAATTGCCCCACAACCCCAGAATTGCCTTGTGACTTCCGCTAACCCCGTTGAATTGCCCCCCAGCCCCAGAGAATTGCCCTGTAACCTCCCACAACCCCATTCAATTACCCCCAGCCCCAGAAAATTGCAGCCCAGCCCCAGAGAATTGCCCCAGCCCCCAAAAATTGCCCTGTGACCTACCCCAACCCCAGTGAATTGCCCCCCAGCCCCAGAGAATTGCCCAGTGACCTCCCCAACCCCAGAGAATTGCCCCCAACCCCAGAATTGCCCTGTGACCTCCCCCAACCCAAGTAAATTGCCCCGTCACCTCACAAACACACACACACAGGCGCACACACACAGAGGCACACAGGCACAAACTGAAACAGAGGCACACACTGAAACAGAGGCACACACTGAAACAGAGCCACAGAGGCACACACTGACACAGAGCCACAGAGGCACACACTGAAACAGAGCCACAGAGGCACACACTGAAACATAGGCACACACTGAAACAGAGGCACACACTGAAACAGAGCAACAGAGGCACACACTGAAACAGAGCCACAGAGGCACACACTGAAAGAGACACACACTGAAACAGAGGCACAGAGGCACACACTGAAACAGAGGCACAGAGGCACACACTGAAACAGAGGCACTCACATAGAGGCACACACTGACTTATACAATTCAAATAGTTAATTTTAATAGCACAGCATGAAACATGAAAAACACAATGGGGTTTTACCTTTAGCAGCACTACTTGGTAAGTGCTCTACCCACAGGCTGATGCAGTCTGCACAAAAGACAGGGGGGGTGGAAAGGCAGGGGGTATGGCTGGGTGCTTTGCCCACAAGCTGCAGCATGGAAGGGAGGGAGGTGGAGTTTGGCTGATTGGCTGAAATGTTTTTGCTAGGTGGGTTATGATGCATTCTACTGGATGCATTCATACCCCGCCTCACTTTAATATACCTTTAAGAAGTGTTAAAAGGTCTTTTTTCTCCTAAAATCTTACTAATAGTTCCTAATTGGTTTCTCCTTACTCCAGCATATGGAGACATTGCACTTCTAAGTACAGGGTCCACGGTGTCTCATAGTAACACATTTGGTGGCAACATTCTATACCATGCTGCTTTGTAACAATATATAGCACATAAAAGTACACTGATACATACACATATTATATCCCTACCTAAACCCAGAAACCTTCCACTTCCCCTTTAAGACAAGTACAAAATGTTTCTACAGCTTGTCTTACCTGACTGTTCTTTGGAAAATATGGTTCAGAGAAGATTATTTGTTTACTATTTAATTTAATGTCATATAAAATACATTTAATCAGGCTTCTTTTTCTAGTTAATGTGCCCTAAGAGATTAACAGCACTGAAAATACTGCAAATTTAAGCAACAAATTTACCTTGATTATTCTCATCTGACAGGATTGTGCAAACAGTTTACTGATATCGGTGTATTCTGCAGCCCCAGGTTTCAGAGGCACCACTTTCAGTTGATCATTGTTCATTAGATCCCAATGTGGCGGTAAATCAATGGACTGTCCTGTAATGTAAAAGCTGTCACTGACATGAATTGAATAACGTTCCTTAATAATAGGAAAACATAGAATATCGCAGGATCCCACAAATCAAACAGTGCCACAGGAGAGGAAACAGAGATACAGACCTAAATTAACTCAACAGGAGCATACAATCTTCAGAAGTATCTGCTAGTTGGACACTTAGCTCTCAACGTTTTTGGTCTGGAGACTGGCTGGTTGCCTTCCAGTGCTCATGAAGACCAACTTTGGGTTACACCACAGTTGCATTACATTTTCATCTAGTTATGCACTGATTTGAGTAAAGTGCATTTTAATTACAGATATGTTTATCAATACTATAGCTGTAACGGTTTGGTGACACTTAATCCCGCGACACTTAATCCCGCGACAGATAATCCCATTGACACTTAAGCGGAGAAGATCAATACTATTCCAAGTGAGTTAGGCAAGAAACTCTCTGATTTATATAGTGGGAGTTATGGTGGTTCTGACTTATATAGTGGGCGTTATGGTGGTTTTCTTAATTTCAGCCAATCTGGTCCGTGTTAGTTCTTCAACGATCAGAATTATTAATGCGATCAACGATCAGAATTATTCATGCGATCATACTATTGTATAAGCTTATTATTTATTTGATGGATTACTGTTGGTGAAATTGTTTGCGATATTAGCCTATCTGTGAGTATATAATGTGTCAGCGGGATGAAGTATCGGGGGATTAAGTGTCAATGGGATTAACTGTCGCGGGATTAAATGTTGCAGGATTAAGTGTCGCGGGATTAAGTGTCCGTACACCAGCTGTAACTAATGGTAGTAGTACATTTTAAGTGCTAGTGTCACCTCGTCTCTCTTTAGTCAACTTGTAGATAAGGTCTCGGGAACTGACACTGGTCCTAAGACTGGCTGTTTAAGACCAACACTCTGACCCCTCTAACACTCTATCGCAGCCATATAAATTCTCCTGTTAGTTCTCCCGCTGTCACTTTGATCATAAGAATCACTATATGGAGGAGATACTTCTCACAATTTTTTCCTTGACATAATATAATGTCTTAAAGAATTTAATACTGGGGTTGTGGAGCAATGCTATCCTTCTTTTCAGATACTGACAGCTCAATTAAATTTCCTTAACGTAAAAACCCGTAGCCTGTAAAGGAGCCCACTAGGACTTACGGCTATTAAATTGGCCGCGTACAGCTACCCGCAAATGATCTGCGGGTTACATGCGGAAAAACCCTATGGGCTGACAAAATCGGAACTACATTAGTGCAAAGCCTTTCATCTGTCAAGCCCGTAAATGTCACATTTGCAAATGGATGTTAAATTGCTACGAATCCACTGGCATTCAAACCCGTAACCCGCAAATAGAGTCAAAAAGCCTATGGGAACTAGAGTCCTATCCGTAGCACTGTAAAAGCACATATACACACTACTGTACTTAAAATTAAAGGGAAAGTGATGTTAGGTATAAGAAGTAATAGCACAACATTCTCAGGCTCGCAAAGCTGCAATATAAAATACTTGTTTTAATGTTTCATTTCTGTGTTATATTGATCCTGGCAATCACTGTGTTAATACATATAATGGAGCTCGCATGGACTAGAATATCATATTTACTGATTTAATATTATAGCATTATTTCTAGAATGCGGTTCCGATCGTAACTTGTACTTCAAACCCGTAAGGGATTGAAATATAACCTCAATTTTTCAGTGGCGTAATGATAACGATCTCTTTTACTATTGGCTCCATCTAAACCAGTAACTACAGGTTTAACTAATCGATCATGTTCACGGCCGCACATGCGCAAGAACGGTTTATGGATTTTGATGTCGGCCACGTCTGTTGCGGGCTTGTCTAATGCAAAAGCTCTGTAACTCCGGCAACTTTCGAGCCCGCAGGCTTTGCCGGTGTACCGGTGCCACTACTGGCTTCAAATTAAATATGGCCCTGAGTATATGGAAAAGAGCACATGTGATGTCAGTAGCTGCTTCTATGACAACCTTATTCTTATGCACTTGTCAACTATTGTGCACTATATAGTTACATTCCCAAAACTAAACTGATAGAATGATGGAAATAGCAAAAATAAATCAGAAAAAATCTAGAGACAAAGATTGAGATAAATTCAGACAGGAATAGACAGTCAGAGACAGTGCTGCAGAAAATGTTGGTGATTTATAAATAAAGAGTAGTAAAATAGATAGTGTGTGAGAGAGAAATATAGCCAGGCAGAAAGAGGGAAAGATAATGAGAGACAAGTAAATAGATGTGTAGAGAAAAGCTTATGACCACATAGATAGACTACCAAGCTGTAAAGTTCAGATGGAGAGATAGACATGCCTTGAACCTTTCCAACTGAGAACAATGGAATACACTTAAAAAAAACTACAACTCCATTGTGCCAATTATAACAAACAAAGGTGGAAAATCATATTGAGAGTCTTCCTGTAGTTAAATTCCAGATCAGATAGAATTATACACTCTGTTAATAATATAGCAAACGTAGATTGTGTAAA
The DNA here is from genome assembly GCA_027410445.1 of Discoglossus pictus. Taxonomy (NCBI): domain Eukaryota; kingdom Metazoa; phylum Chordata; class Amphibia; order Anura; family Alytidae; genus Discoglossus; species Discoglossus pictus. The sequence goes on along the minus strand of CM050173.1, from coordinate 81,478,297 downwards.
TGTATGTATTCAGGTAATATGATATTTTGTTACTAATCACATTTGAAGATCTTGATAGCTCTCCAACAAATTTAAACACAACCAAATAAATATCATAATGTGAAAATTAAATTACCATGTTTTGGAACTCGTTCAATCTGAATTTGTTTGCCCATTGGATCCATAGCAGTTTTCAGTTCCATATTAACAGTGTAATCTACACCATGAACATCAATAGTAATACTTTGTATTTTCTTTTCTGAGGCCTTTTCCAACTCCATGTTTGCCATTTTATCGAAGGATACAATCTTGGTGCCATCATGATATTTCCACTCCACCAAATTACTGCAGAGCTCTGCCTCTCGCTCCCTTGTTTTCTTATTTCTTATTTTCTTTACTATGTCTTGGATTTGATTAGATATGTCAAAAACATCTCTGGTTAGACCAGATATTTTGATGGTAGAACCAGGAGATTTAAAAGAAATAGTGACTTGAAACCTCTTTTGAAGATCTGACAATGTCTGATGTTCTTGCTCCTCAAAATCCAAGATCCAGTCATCAGTGATAATGTTTTCATGTTGCTCCTTTAATATAAGATCTTTTAGCCAAGATGAAGCCGCCTTCACATTTTCCTTACTTTCACCACACAGGTGGAAGATAGCTGGCTCAATATTTTCTTTCAATTCAAAAAATTTTGGTTCGTTCACATCTTCAGGGTTTGATTTAAAATAATTAAATAGAGCTGTAATTAAAAGACAAAGAAAAATGTTTTGTGTTGACAATAATCAGTATTTTAAGATGCAATCTAAAGTCACTAGGGTATCATCAAACAGGGGCAAATCATTGAATTATAAAAAATAAAATGAAGAAAAAGGTTTTCTTTGGTTCTCTGAAGTTTCTCTCCTGCACTGGCTCTCTTTTATTACAGCTGTCTAACCTTGGTTTGATTCATGTCAGAACCACCTACTTACTGCTCTGTCATGGGGTGTTGTGGCCTAGTATTCCTACTGTGCCTTCAAAATTAAATCTAATATGCTCCACATCTTCCTAGGTTATTGTTTCATGTAGTAAGATAACTGCTATACTTTATTGCTACTATCTCTTTTTTTATATATATATCAATCAATTCGGGATTATTTGACATATATATAGAGTCCTTTCAAGCAATACTATAGGAAATAAAGCCAAACATCTTCCTTGGAAGATTTGATTATGAGGCTGAAATAAAACATGTTGGCCATATGATGAGAAGGCATGAATTCCAAGAGAATAATGCTGAGAAAGATTGAAGGCACACGAAGAAGGGGACAGCAGAGGTGGAGAAGGATAGATAAGGTCATTGTAGCAATGACCATGAGCTTGAGGGAGCTCAGAGGGACAGTGGCCGACAGATGTGCCTGGTGTGCTGGGGTCCATAGGCTTACTGAGAGTCGGATTACAAGTAATCCCATGGCATTAGGAGCTGCTATACAAGATATCTAATATATAGCGAATAATAGAAGTAAGTGCAGATAACAGAGGCAAAGACTCATAAAATTCCCAAATTATGTCTGTTATACAAAGGAATAATGAGATAAACCAGGGTAATGATATATATTATATATTGGGTGCCTGTATTATGGAATCACTGAATTGCACTAGGAGCCAGTTGCACACATGCTATCTCCCATCTCTACTGCACTGTTTTATTTGAGGAGCACATTTGTGAACAGTGCTTATTTTAGGAGCTGCACACCATTGAAGCATCCACCTGCAATACTTGTGATTCTGTACCCGCGACCACCAGCGATGTACCTGAAACACTAGGACCAAGAACTAGACCTTTGTGGATATTTATAGAGGTAGATCTACTATTAAGGATGGAAACCAATAAATAATTTTTGATTTTATAGAAATTAACTTACACTTTGATACCGGGGGGGCTCTGATTTAAAACTAAAGGTATTAAATAGGTGTAATACATTTTCATACTGTATTTATATTCACTAGCACCCCTTTTTGTATTCTATAATGAGATAAACAGAAAGGATTTATCCAGTGCATAAACTAAGCTTTGACTTCAGTCCTGTATAATAGTATAAATACTGAGTTGTCCTTCATATACAACACAGCCCAGCTGTAAAATGTGTTTAATTGTCTTTTTATTATGATGTTATGACTACTTTGTACTAAAGCTAGTTTATTGTAGTCTGTATGATACCAGATGTAGCATAATATTTAAAATCAAACACTTACAAGTGAATTTACTTAACCAGGATTTACGAGCTGGCAGGTTGGTTCCTTCCTTCTTCTTCATACTTGTGGCGAAATCGTTTAGCATTTGCTGCTGAAAAATAACGACCTTCACTGTCTGAATTGACTGGGCAGAGTTGGACTTGGCAAAATCCACCACACCTTCCAACATGGCGTCCGCCACAGCGACTGCGGACACACCACCTCCACCTGCGGTAATAAGAGGAGGAGAAAGGTGGTCAGTCAGAGATAAGCTGTTGCTATAATGAAACTCAAGTACAGTTCAAAATATTATTATTAATATCACTAAGCAATGAGGTGACATTAAACAAAAGTAATTACCAGATTTAAAATGTAAAAAGACTGTATTCCTCTATGTTGGTTCCAGTCCTATCGAACCCTTAACATTTAGTATAAGCCTCTAATAACTCACATCCTTCCTTTAGCTGTTAGATACTCACGGGACTCTGTCTTCAAATCTCTACAGTTATTTTTATAGTTCAAACTTTGGTCCCTAATTTCATCTTTAAACTTATATTTCCTTCTCTGTTGATGACAACCACACATTCCTATCGTTCTCTTATCATCACTAACATTATTAACTGATTCACTTCCACTTGCCAGACTGCCATTCAACTCTACATGTATTCCTGTTTTCTCATCATCATTCCTTCCCCCACCTGACCTCCCACCACTCAAACAATAACCTTTTGCTCTACTATTCCCCATATAACGCTCCCTTTCACCTACACCCAATCGCTTTTATCCATTACCTGCTAATTTACCTCAAACATTCACAGAATCAGCTCTTCATTTTGTTCCATTTCACTCTTTTTTTTTTTTTTTTCACTCTTTTATCACCACCTGACTAAACTATTGGTACTATTTGCCTTTACACCAATGCATACAATCCACTTGCCAGTGTTACACACAAACACCATAAAGATGTTATTGTCATTAGTCACAGTAGCAAGAAGCTTATTGAAGAACTAACTAATGATGTACACAATGGTTCAATGCCTAATTACTTTGGACCCTCACACACCATGACCATTTTCATAATGGTCTTCCTCTCAAAACTGTCCTCATCAGTTTAGGAAGAGTAACAGGCTAGGTACTGGTATCAGAGGCTGAGAATCATTGGTCCGTAAATGCATATCTAAAATTCCTGGATTATAAATGTATCTAATAGAGGAGAATCAGCAGTGTATGACAACATGTTTTAGAATGAAAAAATACCAGAATAATCATTAAGGAAATGTCCTTGAAGTTAGCAAAATATCTCAGGCTAAATTAGCATAACATTTATAATTCGCTTTGGCCAATCAGGAGCTAACAGAGGCAGCTACAACTTTGTAGTAAAAGGCCGGAGATCCTCTCTCAGCAGCAAAGAATCATGGGATTTGTAGTCTAGTTAATATCCATTTAACAAAGTGTTATGTATATTCATATAAGAGTATCTCGTTGCAGCAGATTCCGCCTCAATTCCCTGCAGCTCATTTCAACTCTCAGATCCACTCTGAAGTTTATTCCACCTCATTATTTTCAACACATTCTCACAGTCTCTGCAGAACATTCTTCCCCAGTCCCAGCAGCAAACAATAGAGTTTACATATAAAATACAATCATACTGCTATACCTACAGTGTGGGTTTAGCTTTGGTTATTACTTCTACCACCTCTGCTGGAAAACCATTCTATGGATCAACTACTGCATCTCTCCTCTCTCTCTCTTCTACCACCGCACTGGAAATTAATTGTATGTAACAACTACCGGTGCATGTTTTTCATTTAAATTGCTGATAGTTGTAGAGACTTTCTCTGTGTCTCTGTCTCTCGGTGTCTCTCTCTCTATGTCTCTCTCCCTCTCCCTCCTTCCAGCTCTTTGTGCTGTGACAACTCCCAAGCCTGTATTTTGACAACAGCAGACCGAGCTACACAGCCCTTTGGTGTGTAACTAACATGTGTAAATCTGTACTTGAATGATGTGTTCCTATTGGACAGTACATTTTAATAATGTAAGCAGCTCGAGGTGGGGGGGGGGATCAAGATTTAATTTTGGAGCAAATGAAACTATAACTATAACTGCAACTTTGCAATGCAATGTTTTTTTTCTGTTAATCTGTGGCTGTTTGATTAGAAACTTTTTTAAACCCAGGAAACGTCTATATACCTTTAATATGTATAGAGAGGAGAGGAGACGATAAATGGAAGATCTGACATAAACAATATCTTTAATACTGTGTGACGGTAAACAACTTATCACAAATTACAATGGTAAGTTCAGGGTCTGTTATAAAAATAAGTAAAAATACTTAATAAATAATTCACTTCAATAATACAAATATGAGACCATGAAAACATTACACTGTATTAACTGCTCCACTCACACCATATATTTAAATAATCTGACGATTGTATCTTCCACTAATTATATCAAACTAGTGACTTGCCCGTGAAAAAATTACGGCAATAGAATTGTAAGGCATGTAATGCTGTTTCGTACACAAAGTATTTTGGTTGTGTGAGTACCTTTGGCGCTCATTGCGAGCCTCTTGTTTGGGGTATGTTTGGGTATGAGAGCTCCTTTGGCGCTCATTGCAAGTTTTGCGTTGAAGGGCTTTTGGCTCGCATTGTGAGCCTCTCCCCTGGTGTAGTTGTGGTCCTGTAAACACAGTTGTCGCTCATTGTGAAGGGCGCGCTGAGCGTCTTTAGCATTTATTGTTAATTAATTAATTTGTAAAGTTATAAAGTAATATACTTAACCTATTTGTAAGTAATATATACAGGAAGCCTTGTGCTGAAGAGCTAACAATCTGTTTTGATGTTCCTGCAGCATACAATGTAGATTTGCACTGTTGGTGAGCTGAGGTGTAAGTGTCAGTAATGTGTGCAGTGTAAATAGGCTGCATGCGCGAGGGGAAACCGTTTGTTTAGCTGTGTAGTTCTGCATTTTGTAATCGTAATGTTATTAGGTTTGTGTGCTTGTGATAAAATGGCTGCGATTGTGTATGTGTTACGCGGGGGTTCGGCGCTCCCTGCCTGTCCGACGGGGTTGTAGTGATGCGCGCCTATGGCACTCATCTCCACCAGCGCAAGGAGCGGCCTGCAACTGTGGCCCTCGCTTCGCTTGGGTGCATTCATCTTTATCATTGTGTTACCAACGGATTTTGGCAAGGTTGCGCTGCTGAGAACTATATGGGTGATAATCATATGATCATCCATATCATCCATGTCTTACATCACCCTCCCATTATTTAAAGTACTTTCACTTGTGATATTATATGTCACCTCACCTGTTCCTAAGGCAGGGAAGGCTACCGATGTGGCCTGGAGCTTCTCACACTCCTGCAGAGATTCTTTGACGATCTTCTTTATTGTCTCAGGTTCACAACTAGTGATACAAATATGAAGGATCTGTTTACAAAGCAGGTTTCCACCATTTGTGATTATAGTTCCCCTGTGAGCCTGGGACCCTAAGAGAGAAAATAATAATTGTTATAATAGAATGCAGACACAGAGAAGATATCAGCAATCCTGGTTACACGTATTTACTGATAAACTTATTGGTTGGTGTAGATGTACTGAAGAGTCTTTCTGGTCACTCATAATGCCAACATAATGCATGTGTACATTCTAGTCAGGGTATAGACCAGGCTAATGGCCTCAGCTAAAAAAATGTTTTTTAAGGACATGATTAGTATGGCGTCATTTAAATCTGCTGCTTGGACTTAAAACATCTGAACACTCCAAGAAAAAAAAGACTGTCCATACTTGAGGTACATACCAACAGTAGAACATGACCCATAATATAGTATTGTTTATTATTAGATTGGCTAATAGCAATGCTGTAACTTAAATACAAAACTTAAACTTGACCCCTTCTATATTCCAGTACACTTCACCCTTTTTATTACACCTCTGTATAGCTCTGCTAACACCAGTATCTATCTATCTATCTATCTATCTATCTATCTATCTATCTATCTATCTATCTATCTATCTGTTTATCTACTTCCCTGTCAGGCTTCATTTAAGACAACTTTTGAACTTCTGAATCCTGAAATGAGTTGTGATTTTGTCTTTTTCTTAAATATATGGTAATGTTTGAATTTAGGCTACCAAATCCTGATAAGGTGCAGTCTTCTAACCTTCTCCATGAATATGTTTGATCATAAGAAAAGCGAGGATGATGTACCAGAAATATACTGTGCAACCATGTCCAGCTGGTGAGCACTATACTGATTTGACATAAAAGTTGGCACTTGAATAAATCTCAAAAATATGGATTCTTTGCATCACTATCAAAAATGCTTACCAAGTTGGGTGCATTCATCTTCAACACTTTGCCCAGCAGCCTCCAGTATTGCCTTGGAAACTCCTGCAGTAGATAAGAGTAAATGTAGTCATGTACTGCAATATACATATATATATATATATATATTTTCTAATATCACATATATAATTGTGAGCATGCGGGTTGTTGCTAACGCTGCGGCCCTCGCGAAGCGAGGGCCGCAGTTGCTGGCAACGCTCCCCAGTGGCCCACATCACCTGAGGCGCCTGCACGGCACCCCCTGCCCCACTGATGCTCCCCAGCGGCCCACATCACCCCAGGCTGCAGGGAAGCTCAGACACCCAGCCAGCACTGACAGGACCCTGCCACTGATGCTCCCCAGCAGCCCACATCACCCCAGGCACCTGCACGGGAAGCTCAGACACCCAGCCAGCACTTCCAGGTATCAGTGCTGCAGGATGCAGCTCCAGGGAGGCAGGACAGTTGGGGGTACAAGGAGGAGCCTCCGATCCCGGCCTGTGCTGTCTGGCCTGCAGCTGGGTTCTTCCCCAGCTACTTCCTTGCGCTGGGCTCCGAGGACAGGCCGCAGGGGGCGGGGATCTGATAAATGAGCCACAGGCCTAAGGCTGCAGAGGGGGGAGAGGATCACGAGAGAGAGCCTTTTCTGGAGAGGGAGCCGCGGGGCTCCGATCTGGGCCTGTGCTGGTTGGCCTGTGGCTGGCTTCTTCCCCAGGGCTCCCTCCTCGGCAGCTCCACGCAGCTGCTTCACATCTCTGCCTCAACAAGCAGACAGGACAGACATGAGGATTGAGCCCACCGCTGCTCCCCACACAGACAGCCATCTGCAGAGATCCAGTGGGAGAAGAACCCAGGAGGTAATGAAGTGGGGGTCACAAGCAGGGAGAAGGGAGACAGGATGGGGGAAGGGAGCCAGGAGAGGTAGGTGAGACACAGGGAAGGGAGATGGGGCAAAGAGACACAGAGGAGGGAGGGGGGTACAGGGGAGGGAGTGGGGAAAGAGACACAGGGGAGGTAGAGGGGGAAGAGACACAGGGGAGGGCGATGGGGAGAATGGGAGACAGGGGAGGGAGAGTGGAGGCAAAGAGAGACAGGGGAGGGATAGTAGGGGCAAAGAGAGACAGGGGAGGGATAGATTGGGCAAAGAGAGACAAGGGATGGATATAGGGGGCAAAGAGAGACAGGGGAGGGATAGATTGGGCAAAGAGAGACAGGGGAGGGAGAGAGGGGACAAAGAGAGACAGGGGAGGGATAGATTGGGCAAAGAGAGACAGGGGAGGGAGAGAGGGGACAAAGAGAGACAGGGGAGGGAGAGAGGGGACAAAGAGAGACAGGGGAGGGAGAGAGGGGGCAAAGAGAGACAGGGGAGGGAAAGAGGGGGCAAAGAGAGACAGGGGAGGGAGAGAGGGGGCAAAGAGAGACAGGAGAGGAAGAGAGGGGGCAAAGAGAGACAGGGGAGGGAGAGAGGGGGCAAAGAGAGACAGGGGAGGGAGAGAGGGGGCAAAGAGAGACAGGGGAGGGAGAGAGGGGACAAAGAGAGACAGGGGAGGGAGAGAGGGGACAAAGAGAGACAGGAGAGGGAGAGAGGGGGCAAAGAGAGACAGGGGAGGGATAGAGTGGGCAAAGAGAGACAGGGGAGGGAAAGAGGGGGCAAAGAGAGACAGGGGAGGGAGAGAGGGGGCAAAGAGAGACAGGAGAGGGAGAGAGGGGACAAAGAGAGACAGGGGAGGGAGAGAGGGGGCAAAGAGAGACAGGGGAGGGAGAGAGGGGGCAAAGAGAGACAGGGGAGGGATAGATTGGGCAAAGAGAGACAAGGGATGGATATAGGGGGCAAAGAGAGACAGGGGAGGGATAGATTGGGCAAAGAGAGACAGGGGAGGGAGAGAGGGGACAAAGAGAGACAGGGGAGGGATAGATTGGGCAAAGAGAGACAGGGGAGGGAGAGAGGGGGCAAAGAGAGACAGGGGAGGGAGAGAGGGGACAAAGAGAGACAGGGGAGGGAGAGAGGGGGCAAAGAGAGACAGGGGAGGGAGAGAGGGGACAAAGAGAGACAGGGGAGGGAGAGAGGGGGCAAAGAGAGACAAGGGAGGGAGAGAGGGGGCAAAGAGAGACAGGGGAGGGAGAGAGGGGGCAAAGAGAGACAGGGGAGGGAGAGAGGGGGCAAAGAGAGACAGGGGAGGGAGAGAGGGGGCAAAGAGAGACAGGGGAGGGAAAGAGGGGGCAAAGAGAGACAGGGGAGGGAGAGAGGGGGCAAAGAGAGACAGGAGAGGGAGAGAGGGGGCAAAGAGAGACAGGGGAGGGAGAGAGGGGGCAAAGAGAGACAGGGGAGGGAGAGAGGGGGCAAAGAGAGACAGGGGAGGGATAGATTGGGCAAAGAGAGACAAGGGATGGATATAGGGGGCAAAGAGAGACAGGGGAGGGATAGATTGGGCAAAGAGAGACAGGGGAGGGAGAGAGGGGACAAAGAGAGACAGGGGAGGGATAGATTGGGCAAAGAGAGACAGGGGAGGGAGAGAGGGGACAAAGAGAGACAGGGGAGGGAGAGAGGGGGCAAAGAGAGACAGGGGAGGGAGAGAGGGGACAAAGAGAGACAGGGGAGGGAGAGAGGGGGCAAAGAGAGACAAGGGAGGGAGAGAGGGGGCAAAGAGAGACAGGGGAGGGAGAGAGGGGGCAAAGAGAGACAAGGGAGGGAGAGAGGGGGCAAAGAGAGACAAGGGAGGGAGAGAGGGGGCAAAGAGAGACAGGGGAGGGAGAGAGGGGGCAAAGAGAGACAAGGGAGGGAGAGAGGGGGCAAAGAGAGACAAGGGAGGGAGAGAGGGGGCAAAGAGAGACAAGGGAGGGAGAGAGAGGGCAAAGAGAAACAGGAGGGGGGAGGGAAAGAGACATGGGAGGGAGAAATGTTTTGGAAAAAACTTGATCTTGCCGTCATTTTTTGACGGGCAAGTCGCTAGTGTAATTAATAATATACAACAATAATTTTGCTCAACGGCCTCTAGTATTTCCTTGGAGACACTTGAAACTGAGGTTAACACCCAGGACACACTGACAGCCCAGGACTTGCAGACATTCCTATCAGTGTGCAGATTACTCTAAATGACTAAATCAATTGAAAACAGGAGCATTGAACTGCTAGCAATATTATTTGGTCATATAAAGGACTATCCAATTAATTGGCCACTGCACAATAAATAAAATATATGTTTGAAAACTTTAAGTCTGACTAAGAGTATAATTAATCTGGCGAAAAGTCATACTGAAAGTTTGTGATGCCTCTGCAGGGCCTTGGAGGGATCCATGATACATTGAAAGAAGTTGTCTATGTGTGTGAGAGCAGCACTTGCGAAGAGACTTTCCTGCTTAATTTTAGTCTTAAACTCAATGTTTTCAGACATATATTATTTTTCATTGCGATGTTGTCCTTTAAATTAAGCACACTATATATATGAAATTAACAGTATATAAATCTTACTGCTAAAGTACAAGACAAATTAAATGTGTCATTCATCATATCATTGATCAAGCAAACGTCTTCTCAATTGGATATCGGATAAAAAATTATAAATTTGTGGAATCTAAATGGATGTAAAATAAATAGAAAATTATGGAATTCCATAACCCAGAACCTTCGATACCCCATGATGATGGTCCTGGATTTAAGTATTTTGTAGAATACCAAGTAAATTATCTGGGTGTATCCAATACATTATTTTACACTGTAATTGTAGGTGTAATTAGAATTATAGTTAAAAGTGAATAAAGACTAGGGTTTGTCACGAGTAAATAGTGCAGTTTCGAGAAGCTGTATTCCCTCGTTAATATCAAAGACTGTTCTGGGGGCAATTCAAGGTTGTTTAGAATTTCATGGTTTTTAGAATCAAATCTATATTTTCTCACAAAGAAACAATATGTATACAGTGGTCAAGTTTTTTTTTATGTAGACTTTAAAATAACTAGTCTTAGTAATGGGCAAAACATTTTTATAAATAAAACACTGTCTAAATTTATTTTCCAATTATAAATTTTTTATGCTATTAGTCTTTACTGTGTGGTTCCATTTTTTCTGATCTGATTCTACCTTCAGGGGTAAGTGTCCTTGTAAACTAATGAAATTCCAACTAGGACACCAGAGGTAATTAATATCTAAAGTAAATCATCAGTGTCAACTCATTTAAATTTGGAGAATAATCATGTCTAGATGATTTCTTTCAGCAATAATAAATACCTGATTTAAGAGTAAAGTTTTGATTTGAAGAATTGACAATGACGTCTGTGTTTTCTTTGGTTATATCTCCAGTTTTCACTTGGTAAGTAATTGATCCAATTTTCATTTCATGAACTCCCAGTGTTGGAGTTGTGACCAACCCAAAGAAACCTGCAAGAAACAATGTATTGAAAATGTATTAGTTTTCTAAGGACAATTATGAGATGGTTGTATGGTTAGCTATATGAAAATATTAGCTCAATCCACTAAGCTTTCTTACTGTAGTAATATAGACTTATAGATTTTAACATTCTACTGTAATAGAACAAAACTGTATTTAGCTGTATCCTAATAACTTTAAATAACTTTATTTTATATTATACCAAATATCATATATGCAATATTGTAGTCTATTATAAACTATATTTATTAGCATGTGGCTATCAACTACAGTTTTAATTTTTCGAATAAATTATATTTCACTCAATGTTCAGTATTTAATTACATAGGGCCTCATTCAATTGCGATTTGGCCAATTGAATAGGGCTCTATATAAGCACAGAGCATATTTTTTTATAGAAATGTTTAGTTAGTGAAGACCTTGCCTTTGAATAGAAGTTCACTAACTAAAAACTTCTGTAAAAAAATATGCTCTGAGCTTATATAGAGCCCTATTCAATTGGCCAAATCACAATTGAATGAGGCCCATACTGTTTAGCTTTAAGAAAATAAACTCTAATGTAAAGTATGAATATGGGGATAATCCATTTGCAATCAAAGAACTTTTGAGATGATTTTATGAGGTCTCTCACACAGCTAGAGTTGGAATCAAAGTTAAATTAATAAAGTGACAGACTTCACTGAAAGAAAAAACACCTACAATACATACAAAATGATGGGCTGGTGATGTAATTGGAAGAGATTCATGAGACCGCCAGTATCCTAGTCAATACCAAAGCAGGATGTATAAGTAAATCTCTCATAAGAAGGGGTTTTATAAAGTATTGACGTTGAGAGGATAGAAGGTGGTCAATAACATGTTTAGTGGTCTGGGACATCATTGAAGTATTCTTGAAAGTTTTTACTTAACCTCCAGTATGGGGACCCATGTTAGTCTCTGAGGTCTTATCAGTTGATCCTGTGGAATAAATAAGGATGAAGAGGGAGGAATGATTTGAAGAGACACATCTAACATTATTATCATTATTACACTCCTAGGCTGGACTGTCCACTTAAATGTGACATTGATGTTAGTCACATATGTAAACAGATCATTGAAGAACTACATCTAACAAGTACCTTATTCAAATTATTGTTAAACTAAATGAAAATTGAGTATAAAATGTGGGAAGGTAAGTAGCTGATGACTTGGATACATGTTGAGAACCACTGTTAAGGATCACACTACTGAAAAGTCCAAATTTATCTGTTGATCTGGGATATTAAAAAAATATTGATGCCTTAAAGCAATGAGCATTAAATACAAAAGGGACTGCAATAGGATACATGCGCCAACTAAATCTGAATTGTTGAAATCCAACCTCTCAATAATTTGTGGGACAATGGTGTAAAATTACCGTATTTATCGGCGTATAACACGCACCTCATTTTAAGAAGGAAATTTCAGGGGGAAAAAATTAAATTTCAAATAAAGAACTTTGAAGCAAAATCCTCAACCTCAACCTCCCTCCTCATCCTCATCCTCCTTCCTCAACCCCCCTACTCAACCCCCCTCCTCAACCTTAACCCCACTCCTCAACCTCCCTCCTCATCCTCAACCCCCCTCCTCATCCTCAACCTCCCTCCTCATCCTCAACCTCCCTCCTCATCCTCCCTCCTCATCCTCAACCCCCTCCTCAACCCCCCATCCTCAACCCCCTCCTCAACCTCCCTCCTCAAAGCCCCTCCTCAACCCCCCATCCTCAAACCCCCCTCAACCCCCCTACCCTCAACCCCCTCCTCAACCCCCCTCCTCAACCTCAACCCCCCTATCCTCAACTCCCTCCTCAACCCCCCTCCTCAACCTCAACCCCCCTCCTCAACCTCCCTCCTCATCCTCAACCTCCCTCCTCAACCCCCCTCCTCAACCCTCCTTCCTCAAACCCCTCCTCAACCCCCCTCCTCAACCCCCCTATCCTCAACCCCCCCTCCTCAACCTCAACCCCCCTCCTCAACCTCCCTCCTCAACCTAAACCCCCCTTCTCAACCTAAACCCCCCTCCGCAACCTCAACCCCCCTCCTCAACCTCCCTCCTCAACCTAAACCCCCCTCCTCAACCTCCCTCCTCAACCTAAACCCCCTACTCAACCTAAACCCCCCTCCTCAACCTAAACCCCCCTAAATACCTCCCCCTTATTTACCTGCTTCTGCTCCGGCGGAGCGGAGGCCGGAGCACAAGCAGGTAAATGAGGGGGATGTATTTAGAGGGGTTTAGGTTGAGGATGGGGGTTTAGGTTGAGGAGGGGGGTTTAGATTGAGGAGGGGGGTTTAGGTTGAGGAGGGGGGAGTTTAGAATGCGGAGGGAGAGTTTAGAATGCGGAGGGGGGGTTTAGAATGCGGAGGGGAGGTTTAGAATGCGGAGGGGAGTTTTAGAATGCGGAGGGGAAAGTTTAGAATGCGGAGGGGATTTAAAATGAGGAGGGAGGGTTGAGGCTGAGGAGGGGGGAGGGAATATCGGCGTATAACATGCACACATCATTTGCCCCCTGTTTTCAGGGAGAAAAAGTGCGTGTTATACGCCTATAAATACGGTACATCGGAATATGAATTAGCAAGTAACAATAATCCTAACACAACCCAAATCAGTTGAAAAGTCAGTCTTATCTGATCCACAGCATCACTCTGTGATAGAGAAGGAGATCTATTCAATAACCACATAAAATATCTGGAAAAAAATTCTCACCTGGACTTTTTTCTGAACTTGCTTTTGCCACAACTACATTGGCATTGATAGTTTTTTGCAGTTCGTTAGAAAATTCCTACAAAACATCCCATATGTGATTGATAGATTAATAGTTCACATTTATATGTTTCAGTAATCAATAGACATAGGAAAATACAAAGGGTTATAGATTACAGTATTTTAAATGTTTATATACAATACATATTCCTATAGTTCCATGTACAGTAAGACTTTCATTATGAAATACATAGTATTATCTTCCATAAGAATTCAGTAATATTAAGAAGACTATGTTGATATCAGTGTTGATTAATTATATTTATATAAAATGTATAATCAACCATACCTACAAAAGTTTTCAAGGGCTTATAGAATATTTTTTAATTGTCTTGTAATCCTGGTCTTGTGCCAGTGGCTAAGCAAGTACATATGTAGCCCCAGTGCAAAATAACTGAATGCCTCTTTGTAACTTCTCTATACAAGGTAGTTGGCCAAGGGGGGGATAATAAAGACAAACTATATGTAGGCAATCATATAACTTTTCTATAAAAATAATTAACTGTCATGATTTAATTGTTTAAGGACTCATATTGTCAGTGGTTTGTGAGTATGTCCAAGGGAGCATGACATTGTTACATTGGGATTATGTGTTATTGTGTTGTTATATGTTGCCTGTACATGGTTATTATGTATCCTAGGTATAATATATTAATGGGGAAATATGTTATGGGTTATAATATGTTAGTATTATATTGTATATTGTATTATGGAGTGATAGCTATGTTTTGATTAGTCAACCCTCCCACATTGTATAAACTCTCAGTCAGGAGTTGCCCATATGGCCCTGAAGGTAAACACTTGAAATGATAGTAGTCAGGAACAAAGGGATCTCCACAGACATAGAGGCACCATAACCCCAGGGGGTCTACAGGGATTCTCACTCAGAGAATCAGGGCAAAGTCCAGAGGGCAGGGAGATGTTTCTCCCTTGAAAGTCATAGACCAAATGAATTAGGTAGCCACACCTAGTGGGCAGACCTGGGAGGAGTCTCATGGTTCACACGTAGGGACCCTGCCTGATTGGCCAGAGGCAGATAGGGGCTGGCTAAAGGTAGCCCCTCCTGGTAATTTTGTATGCATGTTTAAAAGATGGTGTTTTCCAAAATAAAGTTAGTTGAGAGATAGTTTTCACATAAACAAGGTGTGAGACTATTTCTGTGTGTTGTATCCTGACTTGGGGAGTGGTCTTGCTATGGGCCACTAAGTAACCTGTATGCAGTGTTCTCTGCCGGTACCTTTTGGGCCTTGCCCTCTTCAGAAGCCATCTTTTGTGCCACAGAGAACAGGAACTACATGATTCTGCTGGGGTAGGTTTGAACTAGGTTCATATCAAGCCCCCAAGAAGAAGCAGATCGTGACATTATCTTTCTCTAAATTAAGAGTTTGTGCTGCTGCTGGTAGCAGGGGGCCCTACCCTGCTATGGGCCCCGGTGCTTTTCATCTGCTGCACCAGTAGTCACTCTGCCAATGTCTAGCTCTCTGTGCAGGTCATGCCTAAGCTTAGTTTCATAATGGAAGGGAGGATGTCAGGTTAAGCACTTAACTAACCAAAGGACATATGTAACCAACTTCAACCCTCATGTAACTATCCTCAGCATGCCCATGTTTTCACTGGCCATTACACAAAAGCTGGTACTGTGCTCTTCTGTTGAGGTGATCCAAATAATTCCACATGTTTTGGAATGACTGCTTCCTCAAGATCTTCAAACAAATGAATAAGACATTGCTTTTACCTGAATAGTGTCCAAGTCACTTGGGTGCAGTATGAAGTGGACTTCTTGAAGATGTTTTAATGTGTTCTTGCTGCTAAAGCTGAAAATCTCATCAAACATTAAAGCAGCGACCAGATTTTTAGGGAAATGAAGAGCTCCGGTTCCAATTGCCGGGAACGTGATAGATCTCAGGTTATTGCTCTCTGTTGTCGCCAGGCAGGTATTTATAAGTTGTCTTAACATCTGAAAGTAAAGACAAGGATTGGACTATTTACTGGGACATGAGGATTTCCAGCTATAAGTACCATTTACAGCTTAGTTATGTCTCAGCGCACCTTACATATGGCATGGAATGTCTACACTATGTCCAGGTGTCCTAAGTAAGAAATCCCAAAGATATTTAGTAAATCACTAGACTCACAGGCTGTGAAAGGAACATAAATCACAAGCACATGCAAGTGCTAGTACATTCTGTTTGCTGCAATCATAAATAACAGTTTATTCATTTATGATTATACAGTAACTCCAAAGGAAAAAATATGAAATGTATTATTGCAATGAAGACAGTATATAAGATTGTAATTTATGGTCTCTCCAGGACCTGAGAATTTGTCCCCATAAGCTTAAAGAAACCTACAGTGTACAGACTCCAGCTAAGACCCAAAGTAAATAAATAGTTAAAGTGTGGTAAAAGCTAACACTATAGCATTTAAGACAAAACTGTGAAAAAAGCTTCAAATACATGTTTTCCACATTTCTCTTTGACTTTGCTCTACATGATGATGATGGTCATGGTTTTAAAATTTACTCTATGAACTACATTCGAAAATTGGCAACATATTTTTAGAATCTAAAAATAAATAATATAGCCTCTAATTTATTATGGTTTCATTTTAGTTTCAGCAGATAAACTTCCTGAGATGGGACAGGAAGTGCATATCTGCACAATGGGAATTTGGTAGTTCCAACATTCAGTGCTTCAAGCAGGATTAAAAGAAAGCTCATTATTTATTAGTTACACACCCTCCAGATATTTAAAGATGTAATACATAACAACAAGTTAGAAAACAAGAAGCTTGCAGTAAAAATCAAAGTTCACAAAATGTGATTTTTTTTCTATCTAACTACATTATCATGTGTAGTTATTTAAAAACAAGCCATACTGGGAATTTATTTTTTATTATCATTTATTTGTAACACACCAACATGGTCTTTAGCTCTATACACGGCTGAAGTTCAAGGCAAAACCACTTTTAACACGTTGCAAAAGCATGGAGGGCCCCGTCTTTGAGCTTAAAACAAATGTATCTAGTGATTTCCATAAGGAAAACTTTTAACAACAGAAAGAGATTTCTTTGTGTCTTTTAGTTTTTTGTAATTCATGACGTTCCAATAGGCGAAAGTGATTGATTGCTAATAGAAGGCTAAAAAGAAGATAAAAAACCCAATGATATAAGGATTTTAATGCCTTTTTTTTGGGGGGGGGGGGGGGGTTTTTTTGGTGTTTATTTGTGTGGTTAATCAATACTTGGGAATACAAAAACTGACCATCATGGCCTGTTAAACAACTGTATTTAGAACCTATGCACGTTTCTTCTTACCTTCTCAGAAGCTCCAGTTCCTTTGTCCCACTGTGGAGCCACCACATGAATGACCTTCTGACAGGACAAGTTGCAGCCGTCAGTTGTATACACAGAGCCATCCGATACACTATTTCCTTGTCTCTCATTATGTAGAAGTTGCTGAAGTGATTGGCCAGCTTTCTGAAACAGAGCTCGGGAAGCTGCCCCACTTCGCAGATCCAGGTCCCTCCCCACACTGTTCACGATTACATCTGTCTAAAATGAAAAAATATGTATATACATTAGATAAATATCACATCAGGAAAATGAAAAAATGCAAAACAGCCCAACTGCAAATGAACTCCAAAAAGCATATCAGTGCAGTAATGGTGTGTGCTCATTTAAGATACACTGAAATGCCTTTGCTACTACTCAATTTAATCAGCATCTGCCCCTCAAATTAGCCAAATATCTATCTAAACAAAATTTCCAAGCCAATCAATGAAAAAATTTGATCCAAACAGTTCGAATTACATTTAAAGGACGACCTAAGCCCTATATTTCAAGAATGCTCAATTGCAGAATTTGTCTTGACTATGGTAAAATGTCTTTAGTATGTGAAAAAATAAATACATCTTTAATCTATTAACTGCTACATGCAATTATTCTTTAATGAGGCCAAGGTGTTATTACTTCCATATGTTTTAACTGGGAGGCTCATCACATTGCATGACGTACTTACAATAATCATATTGTAAGTTCCATATCATTTTGTCAGCCATTGCAACAGACCTGAAAAGAGATCTTAGCTAAATACAGGGCCTCTCCCAGATGACAAAGTAAAGGAAAAAAACACAGCGTCAGCCCCAACGAAAGCAAAATTGAATATAATAACTAACATATTTTGCACACTATCGAATGAGGTTATTTAAAAGAGCATTTTGTAAATGTGGTACATCAGTGATCCTTCAATGCAAACAGTGCGGAAGTGTTATTTTGACTGACCGGCTCATTGACTTGAACACAAACACTATAATCCAATATTACAAACTCAATACCATGGTACATGATCTGAATGGTACTTACTGCTGCATCCTGGATGTTTCCATGGATAACTTTTATGGTCACACCCTCCTTGGTCATCACCATGTGCGTTTCAGATCTTCTTGGTTTTGCTCCTATTGAAGGTCTCTTTTTATGGTGACTTTTTTTCATGGCCAACTTTGGGGCGCTTTCCAAATCCTGGTCTCCAAACTCAATTTTCAGAGCTTCTGTAAAAGCATTAACTATCTCATCATCAGTGTCCACCAGATGAACTGTATTAATGCTGCTGGAATCCCCTCGGGTTTCCATGAATTGCCGGATGGATTCTACAATGTTTTGTGCACATAAGCTCTCAGGAAAACCAAAGCTTCCTGAACTGACTGCTGGAATTGCAATGGAGCTATGGCCATTCTCTGCAGCAATCTCTAAGCTCCTCTTTATTGCTTTTTGTAGCAGAAGCCCACATTGAGAGTTTGATCTGGGGTCCCATTTTGGCCCCACAGTGTGTATAACCTGCTTACATGGCAGATTGCCAGCTCCTGTTATAACTGCGTTCCCAACTTCTAATTTTCCTTCTTCCCTAATAATACGATCACAGTCACTTTTTAATTTGGGTCCTGCAGCATTTAGTAGAGCTAATGCCAGCCCCCCAATGTGATTTAAATCTTTATCTGCTGCATTAACTACCACATCAACACGGTGACAGGTCAGATCATCTTTATACACTGCTATAATGGCTCTGTCTGGCAAAGTTATTTGACTGCAAGGTTCAACCATTTTAGTTTCTTTAGTTACGACTTCATCTTCCCCATCCTTCTGCAAATGAATAACACAGTTAAACTTCTTCCTGGCTGTAGTAATATACATATCTTCATTATTTATACAGAACTTCTTAGCTCCTGGTTTATCAATCCGCAGAGTGTCAGTGCACAGTGAAGACAAGACGTCTTCTATGGCTGTGGCTGCCTCATGTACATAGAGTCTTGAGCCGTTCAGAGAGATAGATTTATTCTTTGCTAAAACTTTTGTATTTCTTTGAATATCTTCCCAAAGTGCTTTTTTCTCCTCCTTTAGAAATGTTATGACTGCCACTGAATTGACATGAATGTCCTTCTGTACTGGAGTGTTCTTCTCTAGAAAGTCATGGAGCTCTTTGTAGGCATTTTGTGCTGCAGAAGCAATACCAGTAATAACCACCTGGTTCTCAGCCCCTTGAGGAAATGCTTCAATCAGAACAGTACACATCTTGGAATTAAACACTTCATACAAATGTGTTGTAAGGCTTTTCCATTCTGCACTTTGGATGATTGTCCTATCTTCAACAGTAATGGGTTTACAAATTAACTCATTGTTTATTTGTTTACTTGCCTCTGACAGGTCCTTCTCAGACAAACCAGTTAAAGTAATATCATTGCCATCAATGTGAAACATTGCATTAATATTTTGACGTATGAGGAGAAGACATGACATCTCACCATGGTCACCAAACTGCAGAAATTGTTTGATTTGAGGATCAAAGTGAATGTTTTTTGTTTTCAGTTGTTGCTTCAAATTTAATATTTCACATTTTGCACCGAGCACTTCCTCTTTGAGTCCATAAAGGTTTACTGTCTTTGTTGATACATCATACTCCATTTTCAGATCTGGAGAATTCTTGAGGATTCTATCCTGCAGACCATTTTTGCCCATTATTTCATACAGTGCTGGGAAAAGAGACACAGTGTCTGTTGTGCTTTTATTTCTTCTTTCAATCTGTCTAGTGTTACAGTCTACCAGCTCCTGGAATATTTGCTCTATCTTTGTAACTTCCTTGGAAAGGCCTGTAAGGAAAACCTTCTCTTTAGCAAGGTCTGGCTTTAACAAAACTTGCTCATACATGGGGCCTGAGGCTTCGTCTTTAATCGCTTCCCACACCACAGCATTCACTTTATATTCTGTGACTTTATACTTGGATATAAAACGTGAGAACTGTGAGAAAATCTGATCTTCCCATGTGCGAACAATCTTTGCCATGGTCCTTAGATGTGTAGTCTTGGTCCTAGAAATGCAAAGCTTGATGATAGGGTTTGGGCAATGTGGCTCTGGCCATGTGATGTCACAAAATTGATTAGCCAATTGTTTGTCTATGCTCTGTTTCATATCTTCATCTCTGAGTATAAATTCCAGTATGTATGGACTCATAGGGAACTCAATGGGTTCCGGCATTGTGATACAAGGTCCTCTCTTCCCATATAGTGCCACCCCCAGTGATGGATGGTATGGATATACAGATACCTGTGTCTTTCCAAATGTATGCTGCTTCTCTAACACAGTCGTCACAACTGTAAAAAAAACACATATATCAGTAACTACAAATAATGAATATATACAAGCCAAACTTGTGTTATTCAAAAATATTTTTGTTGTTGTGCAAAACATGTCACAGTTGTCTATTTTCACATTAAAGACTGAATCGACAAGCAAGTTGGGAATATGACTTGTGTAATGTGTTGCCGGATTTGCAGAGATTTAAAGGTTGTTTTCGTAAACTTGCTTGTTAAATGAACTAGAACTAAATGAAAAAATAGACACAAAAAAGTATATATAAAAGAACAAAGAGAATAACATAGTAATAGAAAGATAAGATAGAAAAAGGTACCACTGAAATTATCATTATTTATGTTACCTTTTCTATCACTGAATGTAACCACAGCTGCATCTTCACCAGGTATGAGCTCCACCTTCTGCACTTGGCCACCTCCATTTTTTGAGCTTTCAAAATAGAGTCCTAAATATTCCTCAGATGAGTTGGGAGGTAAATTATCCACCTGGATGCTTTTAGTTTCTTCCAGTGGCTTCACTGTTAGTTTGAATTGATTTACCCTGGTGTTACTGGAAAAAGTTTTAATGAAATTTGCAATATCTGGGGAGAAAAAGAGTCATATGAATTTCCTGCACATTCTGTTGGCAAGAGTACACAGTCGTGGTTGCAACTTTGGATGACATGATTGAATGGATTGTGATAGGAGGTAATATAAATAACAAAAAAAGGTTTGAAGTGTGACACAATAATACGATGCATTGATTGGCTTGATGTGTTAACCCATAGATATCATGCTGAACATGAAAGAGAGAGTAAGGTGGGATCCAGTGACCAAAAGAGATTGGCATAATATGGAGGAGCACTTATAACTCATTAAACTCTCAACACTCAGTACAGGAAAATACCCTGGTGGGAGAAAACATCTGGAATACCATGACCGCTGGACTTAGTTCAAGGTAAAAAAAACTCTGTAAAGCTGGTGATTCTTATAGTGCAAACACTGGCGATAAATTATATAGTAAAGAGGTGTAGGATAGGCTGTATTGAGTCCTGAGTAATGTGTATATATATTGTCATAAATCACCATTTTGAAGTGCTTTCAGATGAGATCTCTACATTTTCAACCACTACGGGACTTCTTATAGAGTCTCCAGAAGAAACCCTGTAGTTAATGAACACATACAGAAGTTGCTACAGTGAATGCTATTACCATGTCTCCTTGGTAATACCAACACCAACTTTATCACATTGCAGCTCCTCCTAAGGGTGAAACAGTGAGGGCTGCAGCTACCAACTACTAACTGGATGAACTAAATGCTTATGCAAGAACTGTAGTAGCTTTGCATTGCACAATTGTTTTTAATATCATGTGAGAAGCTTCAAGACCGTCCAACCAACAATGCCATTTCATATGACATACTGGAAGAGTTAAACTTATACAGAAATCCGAAAGTGCTATAATCATACAGTAAATATTCAACTTATTCAGAAAGATACAAGTGCTAAGATCAAACAGAAAGATGTTATTTACAATTTTCCATGTGCAAAGTGTGGTTCTATGATAACTAATAATAATAGCAGTATGAATTGGAGATGATTACTATAAGAGGATGAGGGGAGATTTGGCGCTATTATTAGTCTGACATTTGTATTGATGGAGCTGCAGGAAATACATATGAGAAGTATGATTGTAATGAATTAATCTTGGCATGGATAAAGCAGATTTAATTGTATCATAACTGAAATGCCAGGAAGTTATGAAAAGTAAAGTTAAAACTGAGCTGCAAGCAAGAGGAGTGAGTATTTGCAGGTCAGATATAGTACAGAGAACCTCAGGATTCCCCCATTAGAGGAACTATCCAGAGGGATAGGCATGTGAGGAAATTACAAGGTAGGGTAAATGACAAGCATAGCTCTATGAGAAACAAAAGCCAAGGAAATAGGTAGGAACCTTGAGAGAGGAAACCCATACACAATATTCATACAGTGTATGGGAGATGAAAAACTAGAGATAGATGTATGTAATAGTATATACTTCCTTCCACAAATTTATGTTGAGTTTGTCATCTTTCGGATCTCACCAATTTGACATGTGAAAGTGACCACAGCCGAGTTGATCTCAGGGATGATCTCCACATAGAAGTCTTGATCCCCGCTTGTGTTACTTGTATTCTCCAACAGAAGAATTAACATCTCAGATGTGCATTTATCTTGGATATTTCCAATCACAACTTCATTGCCCAGTGGTCCCTGGGTGTTATATTTGTCTTTTTCTGGCGATTTCTCTGTGGTGGCAGAGATGAAAAGTAAGACATAGAAAAAAAGCTGAAACAGCTCAGTACCAACCAACAGACCTGTTTTTACCTCTCTGATCAATTCCTGATCCTGCACTCATCTCCATGTCCAGCACTTGCTTTCATTCATTAACTTCACTTAACAATTCCCAGGCAAATCTACAATCCATTATAACTAAACCAGTCCAAACGTAAGTATTGTCTCCATGGCTAACACAAAGTCTTACACAAATTCACAAATCTTCTCCCCTCTCCCTGGACAACCCATAGGGCTGTATTCACCATCCTGGCTAACCCATGTAGTCACTCCTTTGTATGTGGCTGCAATAGCCTTCTCACAAGCAGAAATATATGAAGACAATTAAATGGGTGATCCACAGACATGTATGGATTGAACTAGGAACCCACACATTTTCACTCCCCTCCCAGGAAATCCCCAGGCAAGAATTCACCTCCCTGGCAAACACAACGTCTTCCAAGGCCCAGTCACATCCATTACTAAAATAAGTTGCCAAACAAACAAATCAATTATGTCTGCGACCAAAGCACAATTGATGTACTCATCTACTTGATCAGCCCACACCTGGATTGTTACCTTCATGGTCAATCCATAAATTTGCACTCACCGTCTTCTCGAACCGTGAAGCTTGTAATTTCTTCTAACACCTTTGCTGTCAATTTGAACTGTTTAACTCTGCTGTTGCTTGAAAAGCGTTTAATAAAATCTGGGATATCTGGGGAGAGACAGTTGTCACATCACTAAATGCTCACTTCATTTGTATTATAGTCAGTACCTAGGGCTGGGTCTCACCTATAGGACTTGTGAAGGTAACCACAGCCGAGTTACTCTCAAGGATCGTCTCCACTTGGAAATCTTGGTTCTCACACAAGTTACTGATGTTCTCCAGCAGCAGGTTTAACATATCAGGTGTGCAGCTCTCCTGGATATTCTCAATCATAATCTTATAGACTGGAGGGTCCTGGATCAAACCCTGTGTGTCATTTAATGATCTCTCTGGGGTGGTAGAATCTGGAAAAGGGATAAGCAATTGTTGTCTTTGCTCTTTAATTCCAATACCAACCTGGAGACCAGTATATACCTGTTTAGTTAGAAAACTAACACTGAACACTGGAAATGATCCTCAAGCTGTGCCATAGACTGAAAAAGATTGGGAAAGCTATAGCTTGAAGGTGAGTGGAACTCCAGCTTAAAGATGGCGGGAAAACAAACATGATTCAGTTTCAATTTTCATACAAAATATCAACCATTTAATCACAGTGAATAGAAATATTTTTTATACTGATCTCTAATATTTAACATTTATGAAACCTGGATCATTACAATGGTTCTTTAAATGTAATTTAAAAATATAATTGTTATTATAACATGATTTGTAATTGTGTTGGGTGCCATCACTCCTGCTTACCACTTAAAGAAATGTTCCACATATGATTGCATATAATAGTTATGGATCTTACGACTGTTGGTCACGTTTGTTATGTTGGTCACGCAGTTGCAGGCCTCGCAAAGCGAGGCCTGCAGTTGTGGGCAGTTGGGGGCTGCAATGAGAACTGAAGGAACTGCAAAGACCAGCAAAAAAAGCCTAAATATGCCTCAAATAAAATTACACACTCACACCCAGCACAGGGGGAGAGCCAGGAAGCTTGTGACTGAGGTTGCAAGTAAATTTGAGGCATATTTGGCGTTTTATTACGATAGAAAACTGCCTAAGCGAGAAAAAAACTGGCGGCCAAAAAACTTAACAGGATGAAAACGAGGCTGAAGGCAGTAAAAAGAGCCCGAAGCCAGTAACACTTAACCCAAGCCAGTACCACTTAACCCAAGTCAGTAAAACTCATCGCAATTCCCCTAAACTACACGGGGGGGGGGGGAGTGGCTAGCAGTGAGTGCCGAAAGTGATCATTGCGCGTGCGTGAATTGCGCGCCGACATAATCTCTGCAAAATTTGCCCGCCGTCAGCTGAGCGCTGCTTCTGTCCGTTGGTCTTGAAGGAGGGTGTTGTGGTTTGCTACAGATTATTATTAGAGGGAAGATGCCAAGTACAGGCCCTCATATTGGATGGATTTATTAAGTGTGCACGAAGGCTCACCAAAGTATAGTCAGACAGCATGACAGTTAAACAGAAGTCAGAATGTGTGTATAGGGCTTCCGATCCAGAAGCTGCTGTCCCGACTGTGCCTTCTCTCTCCACTATCTCTCCTCTCTCTTTATCTCCCATTCATTCCCTCTTCTCTCACCCTACTCTCTCTTCTCTCACTCTCTCCTCTCCTCTTACTCTCTCCACACCCTCTCTCTTGCTAGCGGCACACCCCGCGACAGCAGCTTCTTGATCAGTGCCAGCGCAGTTTGTTACAGTGTCTCTTAACCCCCTGGCGGGCGCGCATGTGTTGAGAGCGCGCGCACATGTGTCGTCTTGTGTGTTTTTCCTGAGCGCTTTTGAGGGTGCGCATTTGCCACGCGCCCTATAGACGGGTCACCGGCCCGTACAGTAGACGGAGCGAGAGTCTTGCATTGAGCTCCAAAGGCGCTCATTGCGAGCCAGAGCACCAAAGGTACAGCATTTCCAGCCTTAACATTTTATTCCCGTCATTTTTGACAGGAAATTTCCTAGTTAAATATAAAACCGCAAGTAATAATAAGCACTTATTCAATAGAACGTTGTTTTCAAATGTTGCATCTTCCTACAGTAAGCTAATATTGAAGTTTGAAATATTTAGCTGTCAGTCAATCTTTCTGATCCATCCACAAACTAGAGAAAGACTAGGCATGCTCCGACCTAGGTGACTGCATGGATGACAATGTCCTCAAACCTCTGGGGCTAAATGTGTAAAAAAGGCAATGATTTCCCAGTAACAAAATAAAAAAACATTCTTAGTTTGTGGGTGAATAAGAAAGGCTGACTGACAGCTAAATATTGCAAACCTTACTATTAGTTTACTGTATGAAAAAAATTTAAACTATTTTTATAACATCCAGTTGATAAATGCTTGTGATGACCTAAAGTTTCAAATGTTTTTGGAGCCTTTTCTTTAAACATGTGTACACAGAATATCTCATATAGCCTCCAACATTACCCTAACCTACAGATGCTACAATTTTACTGTTTCTTGTCAGAATTAACTTCTTATTATAGGAAAGCAAGTGAATAGCAAGCAGTTCAAGCAGAAAGAGCTGCCTCGAAGGAGATGCTCCATGGTCAAACACAAAATACATGCAGCCTTATTAAATTGTGATTTAGTAAATTTAAAAGGGCTCTATTTATGCACACAGCATATTTTTTTTACAGAAGTTTTTAGTTAGTGAAGACCTTGCTTTTGGATAGAAGTTCACTAACTAAAAACTTCTGTAAAAAAATATGCTGTGTGCTTAAATAGAGTCCTTTTAAATTTACTAAATCACAATTTAATAAGGCTGATGGGTTATAGTACAGTGCTGTCCTTTCTTCTTTAGTGTGGTGGGTCAGATTTGTATTAGCCAGAGAGCAAATGGGCCTGACTTAAATAATAATAATAAAAATATGTATATATTTATATATATATATATATATATATATATATATATATATATATATATATATATATATATATATATAAATTAATACATTTTGTTTGAAATAGCTAAAAACATTTAGGAATATTTATGACACTCCACATTTTAATTTTAATACATTTGGGCAGAGATTCTCTGTGGGATTCAGTGGCCACAGAGTTCAGCTGGCGGGCCACATTATGGCTTATGAGCCACCAGCAGGACAGCATTCTATGATGACTATATAGCAAATTATATCACAGTAAAAATAAAAGGCTTTAAGAAAAACAAAATGTTCTTATAATGTATCTTATGCTACTGTGCACTGATCTCCACCATATATGTCAGGAAACTTCCCTCAGCACTTACATGAAGTCTCAAAATACAGAGACACCAAACAAGTTGGATCCTATTCTATATTTCTAGAACCATATGACACCCCCTCAGATGTAAGCGCTGCACCTACACATCTAGTTTTTCTATAGACTTGCTCTCAAGGATGATGAATAGAGCACATTTCTAGAGGGTGGCTCACCTGGGTGTTGCAGATTGTGTGTCTCATTGGGATCCTGTGGAAAATGAACATGAGATTATAATCATAGGACAGCTGTAGCTATACATCATGTCACACTTGCGTTGTTTATTACAATTTATTTATTACTACCAAGCTCCGATATATATACTTACATTTGGCAAACTGACGGACAACTTTAACTTCTCTCCACCAGGTAATTGCAGGTCCTGTGCCTGTTTTTGTAGAACTCGATCCCGCACTGGAATGTGACAATATAACATATATAGATATGTTTGTGAAGTATATTAGAAGCTAACAACATTAGCAGCTTTATATGAATTGAGCATAATAGTTTTTTAGAGAAATTCTTCATGTTAACATCTGTCTAGCTAGGTCTTTAGCACTGTCAATGCAGACTGAAGGAGAGGACCAGCATGCTCTACAACTCCCACTGGTTAGGTCCCAGTATAGGGTAGGTACAGAGATTCTCTTTAAAAAATAGCATAAATTTGCTTACAAAATAGATTCCCTTAACTAACAAAGTACAGCTCTCATAGTTGTAAGCGTTGAACAGAAGTCACTTTATTGGGGATGGGGAGCATTTTTATAGGGGATTGAAGAAAAGGCCAGTCAGACATTAAACAGGGAAAAAAAACAACCTCCCAACTTAAACCTCCCTCCCAGATGACTCTACTATTGTCCAACAAAGGCATCAGGCCTAAGATGCTGGTATCAGCAGGAGGGGGGAATTACCAGGTGAGGCTGATCCGTTATTTTAATTTCCCCCAGTATGTGTAGACTGCATGTAGGCATATATCCCAACCCGAGTTCAAGCAAGGGGAAAAGATTTTAGCTTAGCCTAGGCTCAGCTTCATCCTAGGCACTGGATAGGGTACCATGTTGATTGTCACACGGATTCTTGCACTTCCATTTAATTTTAGTGTTAAATTAACACTGAATGTTGCCTTCAGTAAAGCAAAACTGAATTATATTGTAAAAAAACAAAAACTATATTGTTTTGCTTAAACATTTTGGCCATGCATATCCTGGGTTGCCTGTTACCCCTCAAAAATATAAAACAAACCTATCAGCTGTGTGACAAGCAAGCTGAACTTTGCACACAAACATTATCAAAACAATATATAAATATATAATATATAAAAATGGTTTGTTTCATTTAACTTATAAAAAAAATACCCTCTAATTTAGTATATATTTTATATGGCATAAATGTTTATTTTATAGGATTCTAAATGTTGGTTATTTGAAGATTGCCAGTAACATTGTCCAGTAAAAAAAAAAGTCTTGGAGCAGTTTTATTCCTTTCCTATAAAAGTCCCCACCACTTCAATAGGAAATGATTGCCATGGAGTCATCTCTCAGAACACTGCTTTTATTATCCTAAACCTTCTACTATGTAATGCTTATTTGGAATATTCTTCCCTCCTTCTGTTTTGAATAGTTTCATTTTTCTTCTGTTATTTACTTTCTAGGAATTATATACATTCCTTTTATGACCATCTTTTAATTTCATTATGCATTTTATCATCCATCTAAAAGTCTAACCAATCAAAATGAACTGTTTTCAAGCCATGAATTCTGATTTGTCAGAAGTTTAACCAATCAGATATGCCGTGAAAGTAATTAAAATACTTCGCACTGACTGGCTGAAGTATGATTGACACATATTTCAGCAAATTGGAATCCATAAAAATAGTATACTGTATAAGGTGAAGGAGTGCTCAAAAAAATGTTAGTTGGGCAGAAGGTCCTCGGGGGAGGAGCTTCTCTAGATTAATTTTGTTTTTATAGAGAGGCACGTTTTTTTTATGTGGCAGTCCATTTCCACAGGAGTTAGTGATATTGAGGGACTGTTACACCTAATTACAAATTTGACATAACAAATATTAAATCCAGATAAGCCAATGTAAAGCCTCTACCTGTAAGTGCCAATTTACATACTGTGCTTGTAAGTGCCAATGTACAGCCTGTACCTGTAAGTGCCAATGTGAAGCCTCTACCTGTAAGTGCCAATGTACAGACTGTGCTTGTAAGTGCCAATGTTCAGCCTGTACCTGTAAGTGCCAATGTACAGCCTGTGCCTGTAAGTGCCAAACTGCAGCCTCTGCCTGCAATTGCCAATCTGTAAGCTGTGCCTGTAAGTGCCAATCTGCAGCTTGTGTCTGTAAGAGCTAATGTGTATCCTATGCCTATAAGTGCCAATGTACAGTCTCTGCCTGTAAGTGCCAATCTGCAGCCTGTGTCTGTAAGAGCCAATGTGCAGTCTCTGCCTGTAAGTGCCAATCTGCAGCCTGTGTCTGGAAGAGCCAATGTGCAGCCAGCGCCTTTAAAAGCCAATCTGCAGCCTGTATCTATAAGAGCCAATCTGAAGCCCGTACCTGAACCAAAGTAAAGTCTGCGACTATAAGAACCAAAGTTCCAAGCAATAACCTTTCTCCTTCTTCTCCTCCTCTATATCTCTCTGTCTCCTACATCACTGGGACTTGTGGTTTCAGAAGGACACTCACTAAGCAAGTTAAGTTGCAGCGTTTTGCCCTAATCCACTGTGCAGCCTGCCTTGACCATGTCCAAGGTACCCCTTTTTGGCTTTCGGCCCAAATCTACTAAATAACAGTCACACATCAGCCTTCACAGGCTTCACCCAATCGTTCTAGCCAAATGGTGTCCTTGCACATGTCCAAGGATATGCCCCTTGCCACCTTCACTCATGCCCCTCTCATCCAGACATGACATTCTTTCACAGGTTTAACCATCACTTTGCGAGCCGGCCAGCTATCCATCAGTCCTAAATCGCTAAGAATTTCCTCAATAATTTTTGGCTTTTTTTCACCAAGCAAAGCAAGCTTGTCTGCCTTCAGCAAGGTCTCACATCATATTTTGGCTCGCATTATCACTTTGCTTCGAGCCTCCAGCTTTCCATCTGTCCTAAATCAGCCTTCATCACCTAATTTTCTTGATCATTTTCACTAAGTAAGCAATCCTATCAGTCTTCAGCCAAGCAGCTCACATCGTATTTTCTCCACTTCATCACCTCACTTTGAGCTCCCATCTTTCTATTAGTCCAAAACAGCCTAATTTATATACCCGGTAGTTATTTATAAGTTCTGCTTCCCTTTGTGCTGTTTCCTCCAATCAGCCTCTCATATACGTCCTCTCCATCTAAGCAGGCCAGATTTTCCGTAGCATCTTGCCACACTTCTGCTACCCTCATCACTGCACTGTCCACATTCAGTCTCCTCTATTCGTAAGAGAGTAACCTGACCACTCTCATACCCTTTGTCTGTTCATTGTTGGGCAGTAGTGATATTGCTCCTCATGTTGTTATAGTGCTCTTGTTCATTCTGTCACTGATTGGGTCTTCGTTTTTTTTTAAACTCTATCCCCTCAGATTTTCTTTGATTCCTACGACCTTGTTACGAGTCCACTTTCTCTGGTTTCTCTTGATGTTATCTCCCAAAGGTTACAAGAAAGAAGCCTGGAGTGTCAGTTCTATAGGATATACGTCTCGACAACTGGAGATGTGTGCATCTCAGAAAGTTAGTACAGAATAGGGGTATCACTACTTTCTGATGCACCATTTTCCAAAAAATAAGCATCACTTCTTTGCTATTTGAATTGTTGGGAGGTATGTTAAAGGGCCTATGTTGTCCCAAGTTTTATTTCACGTAAAACAAAATGTATTACAAATAAAACATTTTGCATGAAACTGAAATGATACTGTGGTTAAAATGAATTCTAAAAGAGGATGAAAAGCAACGTGTTTGATCTGAACATGTTAGTGAAATGAAACTAACTTTAGAGGAAGTGTAATCTGAAGGCTGATATCTGTGCTTGTTTTACTGCTTTTATATTCAAAGAAAGCACAAGACATACATGACTAACTAACTCTGTATCTTGGAACTTAGCATAAGAAGATGAGAAATATTCCCAATACATAAAACTAGTGACATTTTATTCATGTTAGATAATGCATTTTTCACACAAAAATATTTCTAATGTTAAAGTGTCATAGAGAAGGTTCCAAAGATGGCATAATTTAAAACTATATGTCATAATAAATACTAATAATAAGTAGTAATAAGTATTGATATATTTGTTAATTGACATTAATTATTGATTATCCGTCACTAACATGCATAACGGTTTGTGGGTAGATCAGGAAAGCTGACAGCGTAAAATGCAAATTGAAATATTGCTTTACTATAGGAAAATGCAATTTACTTAATTAATAAAGTAATTGTTATTAGCTATAGTTTTAAATTATCCCATATTTGGAGCCTTTTCTCCGTTACTTTAAATTATCTTTAAAACACGTGATTTGACAATGTAGGCCTAGATATAAGCGATAAAGATGCAGTAGCGTAGAAACGTACGTTAAGGTAGAGACGTACGGCGTGACGTCACACAACGTCGCAAGAGACAGAGCCAGAAGCGGGAAGTGCAGGAAGCTAGTCTAGAGCCGTGAGAGCCTTGTTGACAAATATACTGGAGATACTGTGGCATTGCTTATACATTGTAGAGATATTACCAATATAACCACAAATTATAGTGGTATTATCAATCCAGCCGGAATCTGCAATATTAGAACGCAGATTTCAGGGAATTACAGCCCAAACAGCTGTTGCCCTATATTATAGGTCTGGAGGGAATATGGAGTAAGCCAATATGCCATCTTGCTATATCATACAGGATAGTAACGAGATTTATCTATGACTACCACCCTTAAGAGCTCGACATAGTCTCTCCCAAAATGAAACAATAATATTATTAAGAACTTTATCCCTAATTTAAGGGAAATAGACCTCGAGTCAATTAAACTATAAGTTCTTTACTATTATCCAAATATGACAAAGGGTGTTTTCCTCCATTTAATGTATGTGCGCTGCTGTTCACAATTTATGTAAATAAAGTGTAAATAGTATATAATTATTTCCCCCCACTTTTGTTCCCCTCTTTATTTAATCTAAAAGTACATGAAATTTTTTTCTCAACATTTACTATGAAAGCAGATCAGTGTTTCCCAAACTGTACCAGCAAAGGAGTCCCATTTGTGCTCCAAAAGTACACATATATATCTATAAAGTGCCATAGTATATATGCAATATGAAGAACATAATTAACTGGGTTCACCACATATTGGTTCCAAAAATGTGTGTTTATAAAGTTAACAATAACGCCAGCTGTAAATAAAATTTATGATGATTTTGGACACATTAAGTCCTGCACTAAACCTACGTTACTGAAGTAATTTGGTTGGTATATTATAGACAATTCCTTACTAGAATATCTACACCTTGGTTTCAAATGTTTATTCAACTAAGAGCCTCATTCAATTGTGATTAGACCAATTAAATAGGGCTCTATATAAGCACAGAGCATATGATTTTTACAGAAGTTTTTAGTTAGTGAACTTCTATCCAAAAGCAAAGTCTTCACTAACTAAAAACTTCTGTGAAAAAAAATGCTATGGGCATCATTCTATTATCGGCCGTAAATCGGCCGTAAGGCTGCGATTCCTTGCGGGGGTTCTGTTAACTCGCGATTCTATTATACGGCCCCGCAAGGATCTCCCCTTACGGCCGGCCACATATCTTGGAACCGGCCGTAAGCGCTGAAATATAAAAACGCAAAAATAAATTCAAGCCTGCACTGTACAGCTCTATAAATGCTAGGGATCATATTGGGGGACATGAGGATTAAAAGGAACCCACTCTCAAGCTTGCACATCGGCCCAAACCCGAGTTCGAATTAACTGTTTATTTTCCGGCTGCGGCGTGGGCGTGTCAGAGGTGCTCCAAGCACTCTGGACTTTTTACATGGATATTTTACGGATATTAAAAATAAAATATTTTACGGATTTGAGTATAGGGTAATTATGTGCTATTTTTTCTAACACCGAATATCACTTTATAGTCTCCTCAAAGTGCAGGATGGCTTTATTTGAGCTATTTTA
Source organism: Discoglossus pictus (assembly GCA_027410445.1). Classification (NCBI taxonomy): domain Eukaryota; kingdom Metazoa; phylum Chordata; class Amphibia; order Anura; family Alytidae; genus Discoglossus; species Discoglossus pictus. Next base: position 81,445,658 of record CM050173.1, on the reverse strand, counting down.
TGTGCTTAATTGGTGCTAGCGGGACCTGTTTGCTGCAAGTAAGCTGCGGCTCGTTTTTAGCCTTGCAGACAGGGTTCCCGGAGCAATAGAATCACAACCAGGCTTTTCTTACGGCCGATTTCTTTGCGGCCGTTTTAGATCAAAGGCTTTCCTCGGCCGCAAGCAATAGCAAGGCGCCGGCCGCAAGCCTGCCGGAGTCCCCGGCCGGAGGGGAATAGAATAGCCGTAAAGCTTGCGGACAGTCCTTGCGGCCCCGCAGCGGCTGCGGCCGATAATAGAATGAGGCCCTATGTGCTTAAATAGAGCCCTATTCAATTGTCCAAATCACATTTGAATGAGGCCCTAAGACTGTATGTAGATTATTATATGTGCATCTTATTGCATTGATCTGACACTGTAGTGGTAAAATAGGGTCATAGGCCATCAAAAGGTATAAGTTACCTCCAGCATAATGAAAGCCTTATCACCACAATCATTTATAAAACAATGAGTTATGGCTTCACATTCATAGCCATGTGGTTCTGGCCTCTGTTCTAGAAGCTAGAATCAATGGCTGACCAGTAGGTAGCCGCTGGCCATATTGTGTGCATTAGAATATGCAATATGATGGTTCACTGCCCATCCCACATGGATGACTGGAAGGAGAGAGGCCAACAGCAGAAGGATATATAAAACAATATATTAATAACTCAAAACTTTACAAAGTTGAGCTATGATAGATGCAATTTACATTTTTAAGCGATCCTGATTTTTTTTTGCTACTGGTATTTTCATTTTAATGACTCACAGATAAGATGAGGAAGTATTGGTGAGTCCATTCAAGGCGAGATACTGTATAAAACTGGGGACGGTGTATTGTTCATCACCTCACTATTTCCCCCCTTTCTCAATGCCCACTTACTGCTGTCACCCTACTCTCTCTGTAGACTAATCACTGCACACACACATCACACTAATCCACCCAGACTCACAACATACCTGACTCCTCTTTGAAGTATATCAGGACATGTCCCTGGCTGCAGTCCAGGTCCCTGAGCTCACACTCTCCTCCACCTGATTTCTTCTTGCTCTGGAAGTGCAGGAGCAGCTTGTTCTTCACTTGTTTAAGTCTCTCTGGCCCCAGATCCCACTTAAGGGCCACAGGGAACAGGTAAGTGCAGCTGTCCCCCATCCTGAGGGCAGCCTGGGGTAAGTGTAACAGAGAGGGAGTCTGTGAGCTGAGTGTGAGAGCCAGTGACACTTTGTTCTGTGAGGTGCTGCACCCAGAATATGACTGGGAGGGGAATTCATTGGTTTCACTTTCATTTCTGCTGTTTTTCTGTAGTTTTGTATTTCTAGGAAATGCCCAGTTGAGTGACTCACGTCCTTCTGATAATCAGACTTCACAGGACACCCACTTTATGCCCAGGTATGTGCAGAGATTGTCTTCTCTGTAGTGCCAGAATCTGCATGACTTTTTTAATAGTTTTGTAAATCCATACATCAGAAACTATAGATACAAACAGCATTGCATGTTTAAAACATCTGCTACAATGTATCCTCCGAAATTCGAACCCTAAATAAGCCTGGGTAATAGCCTGAGCTTGCCAGAGCTGTGACTATTTTACATAAATATGCCTATATCCTTTCTTAAACAACTACAGTAATAAACAAAGCATGACCTAGATGTTTTATTTAGGCATTGATCATTATTAAAAACACAAATTCAGTGACTTAAACAGGCAGTTTTCAATGTTAAACTTGTTTTCAGACTCAGCAGCTGTTGGTATCCACCCACTATAAGGTCAGTGGGGAAAACTGCTTTATCTAGCAGGTGGTGCAAAATTTTCAGACACAAAGGCCCCCATTCAATAGGCCACATTTTAATTACTGTAGCCCGTAAAAATTACTGATATTCATTTGGCTACATTTTGCTACTCGTATTCGATTTGCGAGTTACAGGCTCAAAAGCACTTTGATTGTCAAAAACGTAACTCCATCCTATCTCCTCCTTTGATGTTTCCAGCCCATAAATGTTACCAGTGCTAAAAACGTAAAATCCATATTCAATTGCAACAACTCAACAAGCCCGCAATAGCATTAAAACCCGTAAATGGCAAATGTATCAAAATATTATACAACTACTATATAGCACATTCTCACGCTCGCAAATCTGCAATAAATAATAATAATTTTTTACGTTTTATTTCTGTGTTGTATTGATCCCAGGACTCAAGGAATGAATACATATCAGGCCATCCACATGGACCAGACCAGTCTATTTATTGATTTGTATTTATTTATACATTGCTGGACTGTGAGTATGATTGCATATCGGACATCTAAATACTAATTAATTGTAGCTTAAACTCTTTGTTTTACTGACGTCATGATGATTTCTCATTTACTATTGGCTCATTGTAACTTACAGGCTTGCTTAATTGATCATGATCATGCCCTGAAATGCTACATACGGGTTCATGGTATGTGGTTTTAGGCTTTAGCCTTGTAATTGCAGACATGCAATCTGTATGAAAGTAATTACAGGCTTGTAATTGAATGGAGGCCAAAGTTTAACTAACAAAGTAGTTTCAGTTGGCTGGGAATTGTTTTGTCATTTCTCAAACACACTTTTGCTGTGGTCTATCACCTGTTCACTTCTATGGTGACCTTATCAGGGTGGAAGCAATCAGCTAAACTGGAGGCTGCATCTGTTACATTTGAAAGTGTATTTAATAAGCAATATTTATTTTATAAATGATTAAATAGCATTTTTTTAAATTAATAATCACATGTATAGTTGTCAGTGTTGGGGACATTTGCGACGTTGGTAACGCACCTGCGTCCCTCACGCAGCGAGGGACGCTTGCGAGCCTCGTAAAGCGAGGCGAGCCATTGACGCACGCACGACTTAGGCTTTGCAGTTAGGCCCACGTAACCAACATCCGACGGGGGCTGCAATGAGCGCCAACATCGCATGGCCCCTAGGGCTCACATCACCCCCACTACCTGGTTCCAGCCAGTGCAGGGATCGCGATGAGCGCCGGAAGCGCTCATAGCAAGGCCCCCTCACATCACCCCCTCTTGGCCTCCAGTACCTGGATGCGACCCTGAGCTTCTGCTCCTCTCTCCTCTGAAGCGCGTCTTTTGGCTGGCAAACAGCATTGCCAGGCTTAAAATTGTATTCCCGTCATTGTTGACCGGCAAGTAGCTAGTCAGTGTATAATTCCTTTTAAAAGACTCCTGTAGTTTTCTAAGTTATAGCTAATCTTAGGTTTTTTACTGAGTGATCGAAGGCATTATTTGCAGGAACCTGGGAGGACCCAATAATTTAAATATTCTGACTTTTATGAAAAATATGCTTAATTATATTGAAATGAAACAGATTCATAATTATATAGTGTAAGACACTTTTTTTAAGTTTACTAAGTCATGTTTTAACTATGTCATGTGTTATGATGTACAAATTGTTAAGATTCTTCTAAACATAGAGAGAAAAAAAAGTATCATTGTAATTTAGGAAAATCTTGATATGTTTGAGAAGTATGTAACAAATTAACAGCATTAGCAGCATTTTGTAGGGAAAGTAATTGCAGACTCTACCGGGATCTATGGGAATATCTTTCAATGCAACTGAAAGTGGATATGTCTTCAGCATAATAACAGGGGAAACTTTTGTTATCGGGCCACAATTGGAAGGGAGTTCAGTGTTGGCTGGCATTCATATAATTATTTATTGCACATAATGAAAAGCCCTTATTCAAATGAGGAAATAACAGGGCTCTGAAACACAAGCACTTCCAGTTCCCATAGTTTCTGTCCTCTTGCTTTGTGAATAGTGGAGATTCAATTCCAAGCCCGCAACTCGATCGCAGACGGCCGAATGTCAGTGAGTGACTTGCGGGCTCCCGTTGCTCTCTGATTGCGATGGTATTCAATTGCTCATGGCCGGAAGTTACAGGCCCCAAGCCAAAACCGTAAACCATGCACTGGGTCGTAGCAGTTCAGGGAGGGAACCTGATCAATTCAGCAAGCACGTAACCGCCCATTTCGAATCAGCCAATAGAAAATGAGACTGACATAATTACGGCAGTTAAACATGGAGGTTACATGTCAATCAAATAGGTGCAGGGGTCCGATATGTGATCTGACTCGCATATCCGCAAAAATACAGAATTATGAAAATGAATGCCAATACTGTTCTAGTCCATATGGGTGGCATGATATATATTAACTCATTGATACCCGAGATCGATTTAACCCTGAAATTAAACATAAAAATAAAGTAAAAATTCTGCCGATCTGCGGGCTTGAGACTGTGGTGCAATTAACACTAATGTCTATCATCGCTTTCCCCGTTCTTTACAGTGCTTTATTGATTTTTTATTTGCATTTACAGTGCTATAAATAGGTGTTTAACCCCCTTGCGGGGGTTAAAAAATGTGCATGCTTGGGGAAATTGAGCAATTGAATAGCGACTTGCAATTTTATCCTTGCGAAAGTGACAGATCAAAGGCTTCTTGAGGCTGTAAGTTACAAGTTTAACCATCGCCATTTTTTCAGGCATATAACTCGAAAGCTGTTCCGAGCCGGCAAAAAAACTCCCATTGAATAGCAAAAATAGCTTGCAACTTCACTTACGGGCCTCCGGATCTCTCAGAAGCTCAATTGAATGGTGGCCCAAGACTGCAGCACCCGGGAGAGTAAAAAGGAAAAATATAATAGAAAAAAATAAATTTGATGTTGCGTTTGTGTAAATTTTGGGGGTATAAAAGCTTTGATTTTTAGCTTTACAGTTGCTCATGGGTTATTTGGCAATGGAATGCACAAAATTCATGGAATCAATCAGTGAGAGCCATATGGTGGAAGAACTAAGGTGGGTCTCTTACTGCCCTATATATATATATATATATATATATATATATATATATATATATAGTAAAAAAAATAGTACAAAGTAAATAGTACATTTGTGTTCACATTTAAACTTTGAAAACAAGTAAAAAAATGTGTTTCATACCTAGAATTCCAAGAAATACAGTTATTACCAGCGGCGGATCTACTAGTCGTGCAGTGCCTCTGGGGGGCCAATGCTGTGTAATTAAAAAAACAAACAGCTATGGCTCTCCTGGGTGCTATGTTAGATGGATGCTGAGGTGTGGCTGTTGAGTGGATGTGATGTTTATATATATACTAGCGACTTGCCCGTCCAAAAATGACGGTCAATAAAAGAAAGTGTTGAAATGCTGTTTGCCACACAATGTGAGTGTACTGTGTGCCTCAACTATATAGACCCCTATAACACAGTAATGAACGCATGTAATAACACAATAAGTGCCATGAGGGTCATCCAGGACCCTCGTGACCCAAAATGTAAGCACTATACCATTTTAACCCGGTCACTTATGGGGGTCTATCCAGACCCTCATAAGCCTCTATTTAACCCCATCAGTCCCATAAGGGTATATTATGACCATTATGGGCCTGTTACAACCCAACATTAACCACATAAGTGCCATGACGGTACTCAAGGACCATCATGACACTAAGTATAAACACTACACTGCACTATACCCCCCAATAAAACATTAAATATCAACTAAACACCCTCTACACTAACCTATTAACACCTACACTACCTACCTACACTACCTACCTCCTAATAACCCCCTCCCCACCACTGTAATTACAGAAATCAAAAAAACTAAAGTCATCAAAAATGAAAAATCTACATTACATAAAATAAAAAACCCTAAATCACAAAAAATAAAAAATGTACATTACAGAAAAAAAAAAACTAAGTCACAAAAAATAAAAAAGAACATTACAGAAAATAAAAAAATACATTACAACCCCCCCCCCCCCCTCCCCACTACAGAAAAAAAAAATTACACACCTGAAAAGGAAATACATATAATACAATACATACAATACAATACAATTAAATACAATACAATTAAATACAGTACAATACACCCCTATCTAATATACATCCCCCTATCTAATATACAATACTATCTATCTAAAATACATCCAATCTAATATACATCCCCCTATCTATCTAATATACAATAACCACTATCTATGTACTATACATCCCCCAATCTACAGTTGCAAGCAAAAGTATGTGAACCCTCTGGAATGATATGGATTTCTGCACAAATTGGTCATAAAATGTGATCTGATCTTCATCTAAGTCACAACAATACAATTACACTGTGCTTAAACTAATATCACACAAAAAATTAAATGTTACCATGTTGTTATTGAACACACCATGTAAACATTCACAGTGCAGGTGGAAAAAGTATGTGAACCCCTAGACTAATGACATCTCCAAAAGCTAATTGGAGTGAGGTGTCAGCCAACTGGAGTCTAATCAATGAGATGAGATTGGAGGTGTTGGTTACAGCTGCCCTGTCCTATAAAAAACACACACCAGTTCTGGGTTTGCTTTTCACAAGAAGCATTGCCTGATGTAAATGATGCCTCACACAAAAGAGCTCTCAGAAGACCTACGATTAAGAATCGTTGACTTGCATAAAACTGGAAAGGGTTATAAAAGTATCTCCAAAAGCCTTGCTGTTCATCAGTCCACGGTAAGACAAATTGTCTATAAATGGAGAAAGTTCAGCACTGCTGCTACTCTCCCTAGGAGTGTCCGTCCTGTAAAGATGACTGCAAGAGCACAGCGCAGACTGCTCAATGAGGTGAAGAAGAATCCTAGAGTGTCAGCTAAAGACTTACAAAAGTCTCTGGCATATGCTTACATCCCTGTTAGCGAATCTATGATATGTAAAACACTAAACAAGAATGGATTTCATGGGAGGATACCACAGAGGAAGCCACTGCTATCCAAGCAAAACATTGCTGCACGTTTACAGTTTGCACAAGAGCACATGGATGTTCCACAGCAGTACTGGCAAAATATTCTGTGGACAGATGAAACTAAAGTTGAGTTGTTTGGAAGAAACACACAACACTATGTGTGGAGAAAAAGAGGCACAGCACACCAACATCAAAACCTCATCCCAACTGTGAAGTACGGTGGTGGGGGCATCATGGTTTGGGGCTGCTTTGCTGCGTCAGGGCCTGGACGGATTGCTATCATCGAAGGAAAAATGAATTCCCAAGTTTATGAAGACATTTTGCAGGAGAATTTAAGGCCATCTGTCCACCAGCTGAAGCTCAACAGAAGATGGGTGTTACAACAGGACAACGACCCAAAGCATAGAAGTAAATCAACAACAGAATGGGTTAAACAGAAGAAAATATGCCTTCTGAAGTGGCCCAGTCAGAGTCCTGACCTCAACCCGATTGAGATGTTGTGGCATGATCTCAAGAAAGTGATTCACACCAGACATCCCAAGAATATTGCTGAACTGAAACAGTTCTGTAAAGAGAAATGGTCAAGAATTACTCCTGACCGTTGTGCACATCTGATCTGCAACTACAGGAAATATACAATAAATCCTAACTTTCTAAAATACATACCCCTAGCTAACATACAATAAATGCTATCTACATACAGAAACTCTAATTCTAACCTAAAATAGAATAATTAAGACCACTTACCTTTGCAGATGTCCCTTTAGATCACCAACCTAGGGGAAAAAAAAAATTAGTACAACACATTTACAAACAATAAATAAACATTATAAACATTCTAAATATTCTACTCACCTTTCCAGCATGTCCCCGTCCTTCTTTTCTTCTCCGGGGCGGCCCCTGTTTAAAAATGTTTTACATTAGAACAACATACATATAAACATAAAACAAAATAAAATAAACATAATATACATTGTACTTACCTCCGCGCCATGTCCCCGGCCTTCTCTTCTTCTGCCCCGGCTGGGCCCTGGAAAAATCTGTGCTCTAAAAAAAAATATGCAGCCAATCAGAAGGACGCCAATGTGTGAGCCAATCAGAATGGGATACACCCCAAAATCCCACTCTGATTGGCTAATGCACCTGTCAATCTTTATTTAAACCAATCAGATGATGTTTTTTTTTAGAGCGTGGATTGTTCCAGCGCGGGGCAGAAGAGGAGTAGGCCGGCGACATGGCGGGGGTGTAAGTACAATGTATATTATGTTAGTTTTATGTTTATATGTATGTTGTACATGCTGGAAAGGTGAGTAGAATATTTATAATGTTTATAATGTTTATTTATTGTATGTAAATGTTTGTACTAATTTTTTTTTCTCCCTAGGTTGGTGATCTGAAGGGACACCTGCAAAGGTAAGTGGTCTTAATTATTTTATTTTAGGTTAGAATTAGGGTTTGTGTATGTAGATAGCATTTATTGTATGTTAGATAGGGGTATGTATTTTAGATAGTTGGATTTATTGTATATTATATAATATTTATTGTATGTTAGATAGAGGTATGTGTTTTAGATAGTTAGGATTTATTGTATATTATATAGTATTTATTGTATGTTAGATAGAGGTATGTGTTTTAGATAGTTAGGATTTATTGTATATGATATAGTATTTATTGTATGTTGGATAGGGGTGTGTATTTGAGATAGTTAGGATTTATTGCATATTATATAGTATTTATTGTATGTTAGATAGGGGTATGTATTTTAGATAGATAGGATTTATTGTATGTTAGATAAGGGTATGTATTTTAGATAGGATTTATTGTATATTATATTGTATTTATTGTATGTTAGATATGGGTGTATATTTTAGATAGATAGGATTTATTGTATATTATATAGTATTTATTATATGTTAGATAGGGGTATGTATTTTATATAGATAGGATTTATTGTATATTAGATAGATTGGGGGATGTATTTTAGAGAGATATGATTTATTGTATATTAGATAGGATTGATTGTATGAGATAGATTGGGGGTATTGTATTTTATTTAATTTTTATTTTATTGTATGTATTCTATATGTATTTTGTTTTCAGGTGTGTCCATTTTTTTTCTGTAGTGGGGAGGGGGATGTAATGTATTTTTTTATTTTCTGTAATGTAGAATTTTAATTTTTTGTGACTAAGGTTTTTTTTATTTTCTGTAATTAGAGGGGTGGGGGGGTTATTAGGGAGTAGGTAGGTAGTGTAGGTAGTGTAGGTGTTAATAGGTTAGTGTAGAGGGAGGTTAGTTTAGATTTAATGGTTTATTGGGGGTATAGTGCAGTGTAGTGTTTGGACTTAGTGTCATGAGTGTTCTTGAGGACCGTCATGGCACTTATGTGGTTAATGTTAGGGTTGCAACTGCCCCATTATGGTCATAATATACCCTTATGGGACTGATAGGGTTAAATAGAGGCTTATGAGGGTCTGTATTGACCCCCATGAGTGACAGGGTTAATTAGGGGTTTATGGGGGTCTGTATTGACCCCCATAAGTGACAGGGTTAATTAAGGGTTTATGGGGGTCTGTATTGACCCCCATGAGTGACAGAGTTAATTAATGTATTATGGGGGTCTGTATTGATCCCCATGAGTGCCAGGGTTATTTATTGGCTTATGGGGGTCTGTATTGACCGCCATGAGTGACAGGGTTAATTATGGGTTTATGAGGGTCTGTATTGACCCCCATGAGTGACCGGGTTATTTATTGGCTTATGTGGGTCTGTATTGACCCCCATGAGTGACAGGGTTAATTAGGGGTTTATGGGGGTCTGTATTGACCCCCATAAGTGACAAGGTTAATTAAGGGTTTATGGGGGTCTGTATTTACCCCCATGAGTGACGGGATAAATTAAGTGCTTATCGGGGTTTGTATTGACCCCCATGAGTGACAGGGTTATTTATTGGCTTATGGGGGTCTGTATTGACCCCCATGAGTGACAGGGTTAATTAAAGGTTTATGGGGGTCTGTATTTGCCCCCATGAGTGCCTGGGTTATTTATTGGCTTATGGGGGGCTGTATTGACCCCATGAGTGACAGGGTTAATTATGAGTTTATAGGGGTCTGTATTGACCCCCATGAGTGACGGGGTTAATTAAGTACTTATGGGGGTCTGTATTGACCACCATGAGTGACAGGGTGAATTAGGGGCTTATGGGGTCTGTGTTGACCCCCATGAGTGATGGGGTTAATTAAGTGCTTATAAGGGGTCTGTATTGACCCCCATGAGTGACAGGGTTAATTAGGGGTTTATGGGTGTCTGTATTGACCCCCATGAGTGACGAGGTTAATTAAGTGCTTATGGGGTCTGTATTGACCCCCATTAGTGACAGGCTTAATTAAGTGCTAATGGGGGTCTGTATTGACCCCCATCAGTGACAGGGTTAATTAAGTGCTTATGCGGTTCTGTATTAACCTCCATGCATGACAGGTTTAATGAAGGGTTTATGGGGGTCTGTATTGACCCCCATGAGTGACAGGGTTTATTAGGTAGTTATGGGGGTCTGTATTTACCCCCATGAGTAAGGGGGTTAATTAAGTGCTTATGGGGATCTGTATTGACCCCCATAAGTGACAGGGTTAATTAGGGGTTTATGGGGTCTGTATTGACCCCCATGAGTGACATGGGTTAATGAAGAGCTTATGGGGGTCTGTATTGACCCCCATGAATGACAGGGTTAATTAAGGGTTTATAGGGGTCTGTATTGAACCCCATGAGTGACAGGGTTAAGGAAGGGCTTATGGGGGTCTGTATTGACCCCCATGAATGAAAGGGTTAATTAAGGGTTTATGCGGTGTGGATTGACCCCTATGATTGACAGGGTTTTTACTGGTAAATGGGGCTCTGTATAGATAAGTGTTAGGGTTATTTTTTTTTATGGATACTTTAAGGACCCATAAGGCGGGAATTTTGAATTTTGATTGCAGCGGGGGTCCCCAATCGCGGGTTAATGTAGGGTTAATGCGGGTTTCCGAGCTTATCTCGAATCCCTTCAAGGGTTAATTAAGTGTTTATAGGGTTCTAGATTGACCCCCATGAGTGACAGGGTTATTTAGGGGTTGATAGGGCTCTGTTTATAGTGATATTTTTTTTATTTTTTTTATTACTGGTCCTTTAAGGACCTTTACGGTCCTTTAAGGACCCGTAACGTGGGAATTTTGAAGTTTGATTGCAGCGGGGGTCCCCAATCGCGACCCCCACTGCGAGGGTTAATGTGGAGTTAATGCGGGTTTCCGAGCTTATGTCGGATCCCTTCTTGGGTAAGTTGTACGTGGGTGGGGCGGTCCGGGGTCGTGGAGCCTCGTTTTCATTTTTTTCGACGGTCATTTTTTGCCTCGCTTAGCCGTTTATCGAGTGCCGAAACGGGGCAATTTGGGGTTAAATTTGTGTATAACCTCACTTCCAGATATCCTGGCTGTCCCCCCCGTGCTGTGGGTGAGTGTTTTTTTTATCATTATTGAGTTTATTAGTGTCTTTTTAGTGTTTTTGTGCTTACGCGGTTCAGGGGGTTAGTGCAGTGTTTTGCGAGACACAGTGGAGGGAGAGGAGGAGGGGAAGGAGAGGACTAAGTGCTGCGAGTTAAAGGTTGTGTGGGGTGGTTTGGGGCGCCGTAGGACTAAGTGCTGCGAGTTTAGAGGTGTGTGGGGTGGAGTTGTTCCACCTTCCGCAAATGCGGCTCCTCGCTTCGAGAGGGTCCGCATTTGCGGCCCGAACTGCATCCCTCGCTTTGGCATCGAGTCAATTCAGTCGAAGAAGGACAATCTTTAATGCAGAGCTGAGTATAAATATTGAACATTTTGTTCCTAAAGATAAGGTTCCTGAATTATTATTGAAAGCTCCAAAATGGGAAAGAGTAAAATGATTGAAAAAGAAAAGGATTGAATTAGTATCCAAGGATGGGAGAACTATATAGTGCAAGGTATTAGACCGAGCAAATGAAAATATAAGCAAATCTATGTATTGGAAAAGTTAATAATTTGCAAAAAGTTCAATCATAACTATTACACCTTTTAATCGACATTAGTAGCCAAGTGCAATAGGATATGTATTTTTATACACTTTTATGCACTTTAATTTAGCACTTTTTTGCACTGTTTATATACAATTAACGTTTAATATTTGTAAATAGCATGCTGAAGGAATTATGCTGGCTCTATGAAGTAAACTGAAGTATCAATTAGATTTGTAATATTTAATACTATACTTTATAATGTTTAGACTATAATAATAGAGTACATTTGCACCTAGGTATAATTTGAGATTATGAGAAATCATTTTTTATTTTATTTAGCCCATTATTTCAATCAACACCACTCAATTTTATATATTCTCACAAAATGATTTAACTCACTTGTTGTTTACAGAAAAAAAGGTTTAATGTAAATAATAGCAAAGGGCCTATAATAAAGTCCTACTTAAACACATCTTTTCACTCTGAGAATCCACAACTTGTAATTTAGCACTTTATTTAAATTATTTCTAATTAATCTTACATAATGTTATTAAATGAAAAGAATCTGTATAGTCATCACATTTAATAGTTGTTAAACTACGAAACGTCATCACGCTTTCGAACTCGCAAGAACTGCGTCCCTTGTAAAGCAAGGGACACAGTTCGGGCCGCAAATGCGGACCCTCGCAAAGCAAGGGGCCACATTTGCGGAACGTGGAGGCTCCAAAGTCGGCTGCAATGAGCCGAAGGCTCGAGGGGCCGCATTTGCGGAGGTGGAGGCTCTACGGCGCCTCACAAGCGGTTACAAACACTCACAGAAGCGGGACTTTGAAAAAAATAGATCTAACACACAATGACTAATTACGGACTTACACTAAAAATATAAGAGCCGCGCGAGGCTCGCAATGAGCGGCGAAGGATCTCAGACCACCAAATAAATTAATGTCTGTAGCAAACAGCATTACCTGCCTTACAGTTCTATTGCCCCATTATTTTTGATGGGCAAGTCGCTAGTTTTAAAATAAAGGTCTGAGGTAAATAATGATAAAGGGTTCAGTGTTGGTTACTGAAGTTATTCCTTAAAGAACTGGAACTTAGATGAATATGGGGTAGTCCCCCTCGCTAGTAATTAGGAGATGATCTATTAGATAAAGAGAAGGTATTATTCCTGATCCTTTTTTGCTGAATGGTATCTCAACTTTTTTTTATATTGTACGGTCAGTTAAAGTATTAGATTGTATTACAGTTTATTTTTTCTCCCGCTTTGGATATCTTTTGTCAATTGTAATATTGATGTTTTACTGCTTACTTTGTTTTCCCATCTACAAAAACCTTTTTACTTTTATGGGTAATAAAGTAAAGGGAGAAGAAAAAAAAAATCAGAGGAACTATTTTTTTCTCATCTTTCTAAAATCTGAAATTTCAGTCAAATTAATTTACATTTATATTTTATAGAGAAATAAAATGCTATTAGTACCACGAAATTGGCTATTAAGAAAGATTGCCAATAGATCAGAAACTAAGGTAAAAAGAATAAGAAAGCTATTTAGAAATGAAAAGGATGAGTAAGGGTAGATAAAATAAGAAGTAACACGGCCTTCCAACTATGAAAGCTCACGACGTCAACGGTTTAAATTCTCCGACCAAGATAAAAATTGCTTTTACTGAATATATTAAAAATAAAGCAGATATTCTACTATTACAGGAGACACACTTGAGAAAATACACTTTTTAAATTATAGAGTAAGAATAGACTCAACATTTAGTAATAAATCCAGAGGTGTTTCAATCTTTTTTAGTCATAGATTAAAAATTAAAAAGAATTTAGCAAGATTGACCCTCTGGGTAGATACATAATATGGTGTGGCTCTGTAAAGAATAGAATTATGACCTTAGTAAACGTATATCTTCCAAACAAAAAATAAATAAAATAAAAATTAGCTTCCTAAAGAAAGTTATGAAAGAAACATATAAAGTCAGAAAAGGCTTGATAGTAATAGGTGGTGACTTCAACTTGGTAATGGATCCAGTAATTGACAGAGTAGGTAAGTTGAAGAATAAATCCATAATTCAGATTCAAAAGTTATCAAAAGACTTTGTTAAAGAAATGTCTTATTATGATCTCCTGGATTCATGGGGCCTCATTCTATTACCGGCCGTAAATCGGCCGTAAGGCTGCAATTCCTTGCGGGGGTTCAGTTAACTCGCGATTCTATTATACGGCCCCGCAAGGATCTCATCTTACGGCCGGCCGCATATCTTGGAACCGGCCGTAAGCTGTGAAATATAAAAACTGAAAAATAAATTCAAGCCTGCACTGTACAGCTCTGTAAATGCTAGGGATCATATTGGGGGACATGAGGATTAAAAGGAACCCACTCTCAAGCTTGCACATCAGCCCAAACCCGAGTTCAAATTAACTGTTTATTTTCCGGCTGCGGCGTGGGCGTGTCTGAGGTGCTCCAAGCACTCTGGACTTTTTACATGGATATTTTACGGATATTAAAAATAAAATATTTTACGGATTTGAGTATAGGATAATTATGTGCTATTTTTTCTAACACCTAAAATCCCTTTATAGTCTTCTCAAAGTGCAGGATGGCTTTATTTGAGCTATTTTAGGTGCTTAATTGGTGCTAGCGGGACCTCTTTCCTGCAAGTAAGCAGCGGCTCGTTTTTAGCCTTGCAGAGAGGTTTCCCGGAGCAATTGAATTGCAAAACTCTTGCGGCCGTTTTAGATCAAAGGCTTTCCTCTGGCGCGAGCGGCCGCAAGAGATAGCAAGGCACCGGCCGCAAGCCTGCCGGAGCCTCCGGCCGTAAGGGAATAGAATAGCAGAATAGCTTGCGGCCGGTCCTTGCGGCCCCGCAACGGCTGCGGCCGCTAATAGAATGAGGCCCATGGAGATTACTACACCCATATGAAAAAGATTACACCTATTATTCGAACCGACATACCTCATATTCGAGATAAGACTATTTTTTTTAGACATATATACACTGAGGTTAGTCAGAGATATTGAAACTAATATAACACCTTGGTAAGATCACTCTATAGTTAGTTTAAATATAGAGGATATGAAGGAGAATAGGAAGATAAAAAAATGGAAGCTGAATCCAATACTTTACAAGAACGAAGAAATGCTTGAATACTTAAAGAAGGAGACAAGAGAATTATTTAGCACAAATAAAAACTCATTACAATCAGCCACCATGTTATGGTGCGCATATAAATCAGTGATGAGAGGGCTAATCATTTCTCAAATGGCCAGAATGCATAAATGCAGGGAAAACCACTGAGACTCTTATATATAGAATTACAAAAACTCCAGAGTCAGAATAGATTGTGTCCCAATAAGGAGAGGGAAATTGATCTCAAAAATTAATGCTCAAATAAATAAAATACTCCAATATCAGGTGGATTCTTTGATCTGGAGATTTCAGTAATTGCACTTTGTATTAGGCAATAAATCCAATAAATACTTAGCAAATAAAGAAACAAAAAAAATCAAAATCAAATATTAAGCCTGAAAGGCTTGGATAAAAGGATTTATTTGCACCCGGATAAAATCGGAGAGATAATGACTACATTTTATAGATTACTTTACAATCTAGAATCTGACTCTACATTTTTCAAACCTAGTAATGATGAAATAAATATTTTTTTAAACAAAATAAAATGTCCTACTCTTGTAGAGGAGGATCAAAAATCTCTAAATATTAATTTTACCGTGGAAGAAATTGAGGAGGTCATTAAAAAAGGCAAATCTAACAAATCTAATATACATTTTTCATTACAGAAATTGGATAGCATATCTGCAATATGTTTAATGAGATTATAAATTCAGGGAAGATAGCATTAGAACTTGTGGAGGCTTAAATAATAAATATTTTGAAATCAGGGAAAAGCCCAGAAGAATGTTCCAGTTATCGCCCCATTTCCCTTATAAACATAGACATAAAAACCTATGCCAAAATGTTAGCAAATAGATTGAATTACATCATTCCCAAATTATTAATAGATCTGGTTCAGTCAGATTTTGTCAAAGACCATCAGGCCTCAGACAACACAAGAATAAGCTAATAGATATGATGCACTTTACAAGAAGAGCGGGGACCCCCACACTGATCCTGTCACTCAATGCTGAAAAAGCATTTGAGAGGGTCATTTGAGACTTCTTGCAGGCAGTTCTGCAAAGGTTCGGCTAATTTGAATCGAAGACAATTAAAGCTCCATATAATCAATCTATGGCTTATATAAAATTTGGGTGTCCACCTTTCCCTATATTTTTTCTACTCTTCATGGAACCCTTAGCAATAACAAGAAGAGAATATGAAAACATTAAAGGGATAAAAATCGGAAGTACTGACCATAAAATAATGTTATATGCCGACGATATCATACTAACCCTGACAAACCCAGAAGCATCATGTGCCAAATTACAAGATATTTTGAAACACTTTAGTCTATAAAATCAGACACTATACATTCTGGTCCAAAGCTGGAAACTATAAACACTTTAAGGCAAATGTATACATTTAATTGGCGAGCCAAATGTATTACACATTTAGGTATAAGGTTTATCTTTCATTACAAAAATATA
Organism: Discoglossus pictus; assembly: GCA_027410445.1. Lineage (NCBI taxonomy): Eukaryota > Metazoa > Chordata > Amphibia > Anura > Alytidae > Discoglossus > Discoglossus pictus. Next base: position 81,429,253 of record CM050173.1, on the reverse strand, counting down.
TTTAAAGTAAATCTAACAGATATAATAAAAAATATTAAAACAACGCTATATGACTGGTGTAGGTTAAGATTCTCTTGGTCGGCTAGAATTGCTGTGGTCAAATGAGTATCATTCCTAAAACCCCATATCTAATGAGGTGTATCCCAGAAACTATACCAGATTATACCATCAAAACCATTCAGAAAGCAATAGATAACTTTATCTATTGGAGCAAAAAGGTAAGAGTGAAAAAAATATTAGCAAACACAAAATTTGAACTGAGAGGTATTGGCACACCTTCTATCAAGGAGATATATGAAAATATTGGAATTTCTCACATAATAAATATGATCAATCAACATGAGTGAACTAGCTGGAAGTATATAGACGAAGATATTATTGGAGGAAATCCCATTTTAATACTAATAGAAAAATATAAGGGCAAAGATAAAGTTTGGGGGTATCTTTCAAAGGGCTTAAGATCCCTAATAAAATTCTGGGTGAAGAATAAAACTAAGTTTGAGCTCTTACATTTCCCTACTCTATCAGCTACCATAGATGTACTAATTGATGATTCAAATAGAACAGCCATAAAGTAAAATGTATCTCTGATTTATTTTCTCAGAGAGCCTTATTAAATTTAGCAAAGCTTAATAAGAGATACGAGTTAAAATTAATATCCTGGTTAAATTACAGTTCATTAGTAGAAAATCTAAAACAAATGGGCAATTCTATTCAAAAAATGAAAATGAAATATGAATTGGAATAAATTCTAATTAAAGGCCAAATCCCGCACCTCATATCGAGGATCAGAAAAATTAGAACAAAAGCTCTGGTCTATAAAAAATCTAAGGCCTTAAAAGAGTGGGAACTCAATCTCAATATAAAATATGAAAATCAGCTCTGGTACAAAGCGCTTAAATTAATAAAGATCTCATCAATAAATAATATGTATATGGAGCTATATTTCAAAATCACCTAGAAAATGTATCTGGTACCAGCAATTATGAATAAGTTTGATGCTCAAATTTCCTCACTATGTTGTAAGGGATGTGGCCAATTAGGCACAGCCCTCCATACATGGTGGGAATGCGATATAATTAAATCTTTTTGGAAAGAATGTTGTGAACAAATATCTTCAATCCTAGGGGGAAAACTTTCATGTACTCCAGCAGTTGTATTATTCCATCTGTAATTAGATACACTTTTTCCCCAAGATAAATTGTTAATATCTCATATACTACTTATAATCAAATCTCTATTAGTTAAACACTGGAATCAATCTACAATACCCTCATGGTGAGAAGTTGAAAATAAATCTTAACAAGGAGCTAATGAATAATGACATTATACAAGATCTTAAAAGAACACAGCAATTTAATTGAACACTTGGGAAAAGTTTAAGCAGAAAAATTAGGAGACTATAGTCTTTCTACCTCTTTCTACTTTCTCTACTATTGTAGTTTTTTTTTTCTATTTGATTGAAAATGTATTTTTATATTCTTAAATTGTTGGGAAGAATGTATGTTGCTACTTTGTATGTTTTCTGTATTGTTTAATAAAATAAATACAAAATAAAAAAAATCAATGGGTAAGGGTCTTTGGAAAGTTTGCTGTTATGGGAAGAGGACAGTGGGAGGGGAGCAGTTATGGGAAGAGGTCTGGGGGAGTAGGAGCAATGAGTCAATTTGGTCCAAACAGGCCCAAAGGAGGGGGGCCAAAACTTGTTTTTTGTGCCATGGTCCTTTATTCTACCTCCACTGCATGAGACCATACACTTCTTCTTTTTGAGAGTCCTGTTTTTTAAGGGGAAGTGGGCAACTGGTAACAGTATTTGGATGCTATGCTGCTCCAGAAATGGGGAGGATGAAAGAAGAGACACATGCAGATTTATGAAGCAAGTGCCAACTTGGGATTCTGGAATAAAAGACACAGCGTTATTGTGAAAGAGACACACAGAGAGAATGGGCAACTGGCAACAATATTTGGATGGCATTCTGGTCCAGAAATGGGGAGGATGAATGAAGAGACAGAAGAGACACATGCAAATTTATGAAGCAAGTGCCAACTTGGGATTCTGGAATAAAAGACACAGGATTATGGGGGAAGAGACACACAGGGTGGGTGTGGGGAAGGAGGAATGAACATCAGGGAAAAGACACATGGGGGTTTGTGGATGAAGGTGAATGGTGGTAATAGGGGAACAGACAAAGCAATCTGGAGGATGACACTTAAACAATGGTCCATGGTGGGGAGAGTAGACGGAAGGAAAAGCCATCGCAGATAATCAATGTTGCTTTGCATTTCCCTCCTCATAGCAAGATCAGGGTTGTGGGTTGTGTTTCTCCTCCAGGACAGAATTTTTACTCGGGCAGTTACATTACATTGACATAATATGCAGATCTCTCAATATGTCTTTTAATAACATATATATTTCATAAAAGATGCATTATATATGTATTTTAACAATACAAACCATCTGATACAGAGTAGTTGAAGTACTTGCTCTGGAGATAACACTCTTTAGAGATTGTGTGACAATTTATAGGAGCTGATAAGTTAATTGTGTGTAATTGTTGCAAAAAAAATATTAATGAGGAATTGACGACCCTGTTCCAAAGAACTTACAGTGTAAAGGAGATGCGGAAGTGACACAAGAAGGTTAGAGTGTGGTGGACAATGGCCCACTCAGCAGGCAATAAGCACTTAAAGTAGTGGTTCTGTATTCAGCAGTGACTTCCAATATTCAATATTGTTTTGCATTTGACACATTTTATGGGTGAATTTGACTCAGTAAAGGACACAGATCTGATCTAATGAAGCAGGGGGTATATTTATTTACTTGAATTGACACAATTCCCACTCTTTGAAACTGATGACCAAGAGGATAACCACGATGGCAGACAGAGTAAGTAGAGAATCTCACAAGAGGGCTGTGAAGAGTCCTTTTTCATGGTTAGGGGGACTTGAAACCTTGTGAAATGGGTTTCCATGAAACCATTCTGACTTTCCTTCAACCATGACAGCAGTTACATTGTTGAGGAGCACAAGGTGAGGTCCACTCCACCTGAGAGATAAAGAACCCATATTAAGTGACTTCACAAGGACATAATCGCCCAGTTCAATATCATGCATTGGTTTATAAGACATTTGAAGCAGTATCTCTGCTACCTGCTTATGTTGCTTTGGCAGATGGGGAGGCCAGTTAAGTTGATTTGGCTACACGGGTGAATTGACACTGTTTCCACACTTCCAAACTGATGACCAAGGGGGATAACCATGATGGCAGACAGAGTGATTATGCAGAGAGTCTCCTGTCTCATGAGAGGCCTGATACATTGCCACATGAGCTTCCATGAAACCATCCTGACCTTTATTTCAACTTTGACAGCAGGTCAATTGGTGAGGAGCACAAGGTGAGGTCCAGTCCACCTAGGAGATAAAGAAGACATATTAAAGAGACTTCACAAGGACATAATATCCCAGTTCAATATCATGCATTTATTTATCAACATTTGAGGCAGTTTCTCTACTACCTGCTTATGTTGCTTAACGATTTTGATATTGTCTTCAACTTTGACAGCAGTTTAATTGGTGAAGAGCACAAGGTGGGTTTCAGTCCACCCATTTGCCATGGTTTCCTCAGCAAGAATCTTTTCTGCTCCTCCTTTGGTTAAGATAGGCTTGGACCCTGGACCCATAGGGTGCATAAACAGTCCATTGGTAGTGAGAGCAGTTAAAAACATCATTATAATCACCTGTCTGCCGTTTGAGATTTGAAAAGGAGGTTTCCCATTCTTTTTTAACAACACACACACATTTCCTACAAATTCTGACACCATTTCAGCTAGTGTCTTAAGGACTATCAAAAAATTTACATTGTGAGTTTTATCTAATTTCAGTAGGTTATGCAGCTGGTTTCTGATACTGATGCAGTAACCTTAGTCTTACTATTAAAATTACCCATATTTACTAATTGTTACAATGTGTTCTTTATCTGAAAAAAAACAACACAATGAAAGTACACTATTGCACAGCTTTCTAATTATCACAAAAAGTCACTTACGCAGACTTTCACATTTCCTCTACAGAGTTCTCTATACTGACTGAGTTCAGTAGTAGATGGGGCTACACAAGTGAATTCTCACTCTTCCCAAGCTTTGAACAGATGACCTAGGGGATAACCATAATGGCAGACAGAGCGTGGATGCAAAGAGTCTCAAGAGAGGGCTGTAAAGAGTCCTTTTTTATGCTGAGGGACTTGAAAACCTTGCAACGAGAGCGTTCATGAAATCATTATGAACATTTCTTCAACCTTGAAAGCATTTTGGTGACGAACACAAGGTGAGAGGTTCAGTCCACCTAGGGGATAAAGAAACCCTATTTATAGATTTCACATGGACATAATCTCCTCATAATATCATGCATTGGTTTATCAGACATTTGAGGCAGTCTCCCCCCTGCTACCATTGCCCATGATGCTTGCAAGTGTTTTCAAAGATTTCACTGGAGTTCAGGGTTCTAAAGAACAACAACTAATGCCACTGAAATCCATTATTTTATAATATTCTGTTTTTGAAGAACTAGACTTGATAATGGTCAATATATTTGAGAGAGTATAAGGAAATATAGCCTTTAAATACTATATGTCATTATACTATAACGCAAGTCACTACTTTTGCATTCCCTGCTGCTACAACAAATACAGAAAAGAAAAAAATGGGTGCCCCAGTAAAACATAATTCTGTATAAGATAGGTAAGTGATTAAAGGCTGTATTGTTGCCCATTCACCCATTACCCATTACCTATGTAAAAGTATAATATGCACATATAGGTCTGCAGTATCCTTTAATGTTTTTATACATCAGATATTACGTTTTTGTAAATCAGACATTAAGTTGCAGAACTTCAGTCCCTACATCTATACATTAATTAGGCTTTGGTATGTTATCTGTTGTTATTTATGATGCTTTCATATCCTTATACCACTTAATGGACTTAATTAGACTGCACGAATTCTTTGGGGTTTATGTATTTTTACTGTGAGCCTATATCGTCAAGAACAAATAAACTGAAGAAACTTCATTACTCACCTCACAGACATTTCTCCTCATGTAATTGTATCTTATATTTATAGTGTGCTTCCATTTTCTGCAGAAAGATACAAGGGATACAGTAAATACATGAAACTTGTAATCTTAAACATATTAGTAGAAATTAGCAAGATTTATGGTGAGCACATATGCTATGCCCTTTTTAAAATAAATTGTACTACCCCAATTTGTTATACTGTACTTTTTTGTCTGTGCAATTCACCTAATTACCTAATTATTAAGCCTTACCTTTATGTATACAATCTCTAAGACTTCATGTACAAGGTAGAGTTTGCTCCTTTAATGCTTCCTAAATTCATCTTTAAAAGGCCACGGGCACACAGTTATTCAGCTGCTCATCTGTTGATCTTCCAACTACAAATGGCTTTGCCCCGCAATGCAGCTCCTTATATATGTATATATATATATATATATGTGTGTCCTAGGCTCTGTGACATCACCTATTATTACATGTCTGGAGGGCCCAGCTCAGCCTTGTGATATCAGCCATTAGACAACTCATCATAAATAACGGGCAACAGAGATTCCTTTGTACACATTGACACATACACATAAGGGTGGACAAAAACAACAAAACTTAGAATATATATATATATTAAAGGAAGCCATGTTTGATAATGGCTAAGGATCGAAGAGCGAGGCATTTGTGGGCACATTTGCATGTCCCGGTTCAACTTCCCAGAATGCAGTATAATAACAGTTTTTCTGGGAATTCTGAGCTGGAAGCGGGTTTTTAAACTTGTTTTAGACATTCAAATGTGAACACATATGTACTATTTATTTACTTTATATATATATATATATATATATATATATATATATATATATATATATATATGTGTGTGTATGTACTGAGGGAGGCCCCTTCCCTGGGGAGGGGGCCCAATTTTTTTCTCTGCATTGGGGCCCTTCATACACTAGCTCCACCACTGGTTATTACACTGCATTTTGGGAACCTTGGTAGGGACATGCAAATGTGCCCACAAAGGTTTTGCTCTTGCACATGCCTGTTGTATCAAACAGCTTTGAGCAAAGCTAAGGTTGGATTATACACAAGCCAGAAATTCCACCCATGTACAGCTGTTTCAAGGTTACTGCCTCTCATCAGTGTGGGGCTGGTTTCTAGGTTGTGTAGTAGATTTTTTGAGGAGGTAGTTTAGTATTTCTATATATGTATGGTATCCCATGTATAACACAATCTAATATTTTAGCAATTCACAAACAAATAATAATTAATAATATAGAAATGATCACTCTATGCTTTAGCACCCTATTGTAGTAATCTGATCATCCAATCATATGCCTTAGCCTGAGGCCTTCACAGTAACTCTTGCATGCATACATGTACTAGACCAATTTAAAAGTCTACGAAACATATCTGTTTAATAAAAAGGAAAAAACACACTACTAAATGTGCACTTATTGTAAACAAAGGCTATTGGGGTGGGAGAAATGTTGCATCAGAAATAGGGTATTTGATAATGTGTCACAGTGTGTTTTATTTTTGTAATAAAGGGCTTAGAGGACAAAACCCTATTCAAACTCCTCATCTGGGCTTGCTTGCCTTCTGCTTGCCCATGAGATCTACAGACTAAAGTATGCTCTCTGCATTTCCTGTTAATTTTATTGATGTTTAAACAATTTTTACTTTTTATTTCTCATGCACAAAAATCTTTATAATTTTTAAAATTAGCTATTTTACTTTTCAAAGATTTTTATTGTCACAATAGTCTGTTTCATTTAGATATAGCAATTTTGACACGCAGGTCAAAGAGTAAATTTATGTATTATATACAGTATTGGTTTCTTAATTCATTGTATAATACAGACAACAACGTAACTTCCCCAAATCCATTTTCCTTTTTCACCAAAATCCAAACAAACATAAACAATAGTAAAGACACTTTTCCTTGGAGATATTCAATGCTTTCTACCTATTGTTGGAATTGTAGTTGAAAGGTTGTTATAAGGTTTGAGGTCTACACCAGAGCTCGAGGTATGCTAGTTGTTGGAAGATGTTTATGTGTGAGGTGAGGTATTAGTTATTTTTTCCTTTCTCCCTCTGTCTCTCTCTCTCTCTTCGCTATCCCTCTCTCCCCCTTCCTTCTCCCCCACTTTCTCCCCCTCCCCTTCTCTCTCTCTCTTTTTCTCTCTCTCTTCTCTCTCTCTCTTCTTTTTTGAGTTTCATTTGGGAGAAAAGTGCTATATAAATGCAATATTTTTGTTATAACTAACCATCATCTTAAACATAACACCTCTCTGACTAACATCTCAACAAAGAATACTAGGGTAGATCAGCATTGGTTGGATTTATCTTGCATACCTTGATAATAATTGTCATGATTTGGCTCAGGAAACCAGAGAGATAGACCAGTGATGCAGAGTGAACAATACAGTGTCTCAGCTGTGAAAATGTAGGACTGGGCTCAGGAAACCAGATAGATAGATCAGTGAGGCAGAGTGAACAATATGGTGTCTTAGCTGTGAAAATGTAGGACTGGGCTCAGGAAACCAGAGAGATAGACCAGTGAGGCAGAGTGAACAATATGGTGTCTTAGCTGTGAAAATGTAGGACTGGGCTCAGGAAACCAGAGAGATAGATCAGTGATGCAGAGTGAACAATATGGTGTCTTAGCTGTGGAGATGTAGGACTGGGCTCAGGAAACCAGGAAGCTAGACCAGTGATGCGGAGTGAACAATATGGTGTCTTAGCTGTGGAAATGTATGACTGGGCTCAGGAAATCAGAGAGATAGTCCAGTGAGGCAGAGTGAACACTATGGTGTCCTAGCTGTGGAAATGTAGGACTGGGCTTAGGAAACCAGAGAGATAGACCAGTGAGGCAGAGTGAACAATATGGTGTCTTAGCTGTGGAGATGTAGGACTGGGCTCAGGAAACCAGAGAGATAGACCAGTGAGGCAGAGTGAACAATATGGTGTCTTAGCTGTGGAGATGTAGGACTGTGCTCAGGAAACCAGAGAGATAGACCAGTGAGGCAGAGTGAGCAATATGGTGTCTTAGCTGTGGAAATGTAGGACTGGGCTCAGGAAACCAGAGAGATAGACCAGTGAGGCAGAGTGAACAATATGGTGTCTTAGCTGTGGAGATGTAGGACTGTGCTCAGGAAACCAGAGAGATAGACCAGTGAGGCAGAGTGAGCAATATGGTGTTTTAGCTGTGGAAATGTAGGACTAGGCTCAGGAAACCAGAGAGATAGACCAGTGAGGCAGCGTGAACAATACAGTGTCTTAGCTGTGGAAATGTAGGACTGGGCTCAGGAAACCAGAGAGATAGACCAGTGAGGCAGCGTGAACAATACAGTGTCTTAGCTGTGGAAATGTAGGACTGGGCTCAGGAAACCAGAGAGATAGACCAGTGAGGCAGCGTGAACAATACAGTGTCTTAGCTGTGGAAATGTAGGACTGGGCTCAGGAAACCAGAGAGATAGACCAGTGATGCAGAGTGAACAATATGGTGTCTTAGCTGTGGAAATGTAGGACTGGGCTCAGGAAACCAGGAAGCTAGACCAGTGAGGCAGAGTAAACAATATGGTGTCTTAGCTGTTGAAATGTAGGACTGGGCTCAGGAAACCAGAGAGATAGACCAGTGATGCAGAGTGAACAATACAGTGTCTTAGCTGTGGAAATGTAGGACTAGGCTCAGGAAACCAGAGAGATAGACCAGTGAGGCAGCGTGAACAATACAGTGTCTTAGCTGTGGAAATGCAGGACTGGGCTCAGGAAACCAGAGAGATAGACCAGTGAGGCAGCGTGAACAATACAGTGTCTTAGCTGTGGAAATGTAGGACTGGGCTCAGGAAACCAGAGAGATAGACCAGTGATGCAGCGTGAACAATATGGTGTCTTAGCTGTGGAAATGTAGGACTGGGCTCAGGAAATCAGAGAGATAGACCAGTGAGGCAGAGTGAACAATATGGTGTCTTAGCTGTGGAGATATAGGACTGGGCTCAGGAAACCAGGGAGATAGACCAGTGATGCAGAGTGAACAATACAGTGTCTTAGCTGTTGAAATGTAGGACTGGGCTCAGGAAACCAGAGAGATAGACCAGTGAGGCAGAGTGAACAATATGGTGTCTTAGCTGTGGAGATGTAGGACTGTGCTCAGGAAACCAGAGAGATAGACCAGTGAGGCAGAGTGAGCAATATGGTGTTTTAGCTGTGGAAATGTAGGACTGGGCTCAGGAAACCAGAGAGATAGACCAGTGAGGCAGAGTGAACAATATGGTGTCTTAGCTGTGGAAATGTAGGACTGGGCTCAGGAAACCAGGAAGCTAGACCAGTGAGGCAGAGTGAGCAATATGGCGTCTTAGCTGTGGAAATGTAGTTAATTCTCTGCCTGGCACAGTAATGTGTATGCTTCTTGAATGATGGTCTATCCTAGACAAAAGGATAGAAAATAGTTTTATTACGTTTTAATAAGTTAGTAACCTTGGGGCTGAGTTTTCAACCCTTCATATTCTGATTTTCCATGACTGAGGTTCCTGAATTGGCTTGCTGGGCGCTGAGAAAACACAAAACCTCATCATTCAGGGGTTGTGGTCCCCTTGCCCCTTAGTTGTGACCATAAGGATATTAATGCTTTTAGCTTTTTTTACCACATAAATAGAAGTTATGTTTAAATGTTTTATTTGTCTCGTTATAAGGAAAGGCCAAAGATGATGACAGATGATCTGAAACAATTATTATTATAATTTACAATTGTTTTTAGTAATATAAATACAAGAAGACATGTTAATATCTTTAAGTTATACATAATTATGGAAAGACTTGTATGTGTAAACTCCCCATCATTTTTAAAATCATGTTTTAAAACTTTAAATAATTAGAACAAAATACATTGTGATGCCTCTCCTGGACGCTGAAGGCAACCATGATACATTGAAAGTTTGTTACATTTCTGGAGGGCAATCCTTGCGTTTGGTGTTGCAAGCAGCCTGAACCTATAAGTGTGAAAGAGTGTGGTGTCAATTTCAGTCTAATCCAATTACCCCAATCAGGGAGTGAGGGGTCCGCTTAAACCCCAAAACCTCTTGCCTTCAGCTACACAACAAACTGCTAGTTTGTAAAGATTTGGATTTCTCGGTACCTAGCATGCAAATCCAGACTACAATCAGAAAATCAGGAGCACAGGATAACATGATCCGCCTATGGTTACTAGCTTATTAAAAGTAATAAAAAACATTTTCCTCTATACCCTAGTCCTTAGGACAGTCAATTTCTTTTCAATATTTTTTATTGCCAAGTATAAACATTGAAACAGTGATTTTTATGATCATTTGAAAATAAACAATTTGTTAATAAAGTTTAGACATTTTGTATAATGTGGTTCTAATTCATCATTGAACTATTACAATATTTCTTCAACTTATCCGTCAACTTATACGAGATGTCCATTTGCAGCCTGCATTAAATTATCTACCAGATCTTAGAAGAGTTCTAAAAAACTTTTTTTATAAAATGTTTATTGTATGGGGTGATCTAAGCCAAGAGTATCAAGTCTCTAGAAATACAGAGTGTTTGTTATCGTATGGGTAATTCTTTCATTAATCATTATAACATTCAGTTTATTGATTACTTCTTTTAAATAAAGTGTTGGGGTCTTCCATTTACGGGCAATGTGTTTTTTAGTGGAAAGCATTAGATACTGTAGCAATGTATTTTGTTTTTAATAAAGGGGTATGGTTACCCAGAGGGCAAATATCTATGGATGGGGTAATGTTTGTTTGAAGAATATTAGATGCTAGTTCTAGAGTTTTGGTCCAAATCTGTTAGGCAACCGGACATTCCCACCACGTGTGGATGAAAGTACATATTGTTTGGCATTGGCTGAAGCAATAGGATGGAGTTTGGGGATTCGTTTTGTGCATAATGTCAGGGGTGTAGTATGCTCTATGTAAAATGTTAAATGTTGTTTCTAATAAGCTGTAATTCTGTGAGCCTTTAATTAAGTTTGTACAAGTTCTTTCCCATTTTGTAGAGTCCCAACTTAAGCCTATGTCAGCCTCTCATTTTCCTCTAAATGGAGGTTTAAAGTTATTGGAGGGTGCATTTATGATTGCATAAAGGGAGCTCAAAACCCCCCTTAGTCAAAGGGGTTTTGTTGCTAATGAGAGACAGCCAGTTAGTTTGGGGTGGTCCCCAATTTCTGAGGACAGTCAATTTTTCAAGGATGAAAACACACTGTGCTTATGCATTATCAAAAAGAACTATACTTTATTCTTCACACACATGTTTATCCATGCCATATATTAGCCCCCTTATTGGTGAGTCACTCTGGCCAATTCCTAGCAGCTTGATTGATCTATCCCACATGATTTCCATAGACAGACTTGTGTTTATGCCATGTTCCTCCCTATTTCCAGATGTCTAAGGATCTGGTTGGGGTTACCTGACAGCTTTTACAGCACTATTGGTGTAATTGTCTCACTTACCTTAGAGATTTAGTGTCGCGGGGGGGGGAGGTTATGTATGCAGTACGTGGTCAGGGCAGTATCATGATGGAGTAACACTGTCAACATGGTGCGCTAAATAAATGAATGTAGAAACATGGAGAGGGATATCTTTCTTCCTCCACAAATGATTTCTAATGAGCAACAATGTATTCAAATCAGCGATATTTGTAATGTTGGGGTCCAAGGAGGTCATGACATCTCCCACCAATCATACATAAATAAACACACCCTTATTATGTAGTTCTCATGAAGAGGTGTCTGTCACAGACCCCTTTTCCAGTTCCTAGATCTTAGCCAATTGAGCCACCATAAAGGACAGGCTGCTTGGCTCCAGCCACTGGATCAACACTTGTATTGTATTGTAATCTGTTTTGTCCCATTGTTTGTCAGATAAAGTTAATGTATTCTTTTTGAGGTCTGGACCACTAGACATTGAGAAAGCATTATGTGTATTTGAAGGTTGGCCTATTGTTCACACATGCCAGGATGCCAGACTATTAGACCCCATGTGGAGTCTATCTCCTGTGTCTGTCTGCCACTCCCTGTCATTGTTCTATACACCCCCCTCTGTATCTAACCCCTATAAATATTGTTGACTTTCCCAAAATAAATCAGTTCCCTGCTGAGACATATAGAAATTGTATGTTTTTGCTCCTGGTGGCCGGGATACTGAATCTATCTCCTCCCTGCAAGTAACTTGTCCTGGTCACTACGAGAGGGAGGATACGGAGACTCCTGGAAGTGCTGATTCCTGATGGAGAGACCCTGAATGATACAGAAGATATCAGAGTGCTGGTGCCGGGATTTCCAAGAACCCAATGGTCCTTGTGTGTAGTTAACCTGTAGTCTATAGCAGGTGGCCCTGGGCAGTAATAACCCCTACCCCTGGATCGTCACAGTGTCTCAAACAGAGTCTGGAACATTTCTGAATATCCCCAAGAAATGTTTTATCTCCATGGCTCACTCAGAGGTTAATGTTATTATTTTGTTACATACTTTATGAACAAGTGCAGTTGTTCTCAAAACACAGTGCATTTTTTACCACTGCTTCTGTTGGTGACTGTTGAGCTACAACTAATTTATCTACTTTTTCATGTGATTACATTGAATTTACAAAGAAAACTTGTTAAACCAACAAACAACACAGGGGGTCGTGGCTGACCGATGCAAGAGCAGGACTTGTGGTGCTACAGCTCCTCAACCAAAAACCCACCAAATACCCCCAAAACAATAAAAGAGGGGCTCTGAGTTACCCCAAACCCATCTATAGGGAGCCACACTCCATCCCTCCTCATTTTGGTCCCAAATACAAGGGGGGCACAACTGCCCGAAAACCCAGCCAGAGAGGAAATTAGAGCCCGAGGCCTTCCAGCCCAGATCGTCCCACCATCTTAGCCTGGAGCCGAGCAGCAGGGAGAAGGAGACCAGGAATAGGCTGAGGCGGTCCCATCCAGCCTGAGACAGACAGCGGCGCAACGGGGAGACCAGAGGACATAAGCAGAGGCTAGTTACATAAAGATCAGGCCTGATCCCCAGAAGGAATAAGTGGTCGCCATCTTGGACTGGGCCTTAAGGGTTAACAGGGGGTTAACAGTGGCACAGACAAGTATTGAGGCTCCACTCTGATCAGCTTAAGGGTGCAGCCCTACTAAGCTAGCAGCTGATCTCCTGCTCTCAAGGTTTAAGGGCAGTATTCCCAGTTAACACAAGAATATAATCTGTTTTGTACGCTCTCAAATTCAAGATACTATTTTATTCTATTGCAAAGACCATAACTTTTAATAAGCTCCAAGGCTTTTCAAATTCATTAATAAACAGGCTGGGGAGCGCTCAACTCAACCTAACTATTCAAAAGTTATCCTACTCTGTTACCTTGTGGACATTTAATTGAAATACGGCAGAAGACTCTGTGAAAATGCCTACCAGAATACAGGGCACATTTTGAGAGCAAGCCAGCAGAGGGGCTTATTGACGATCAATTCGCCCACCCTGAGAGAGGACGCTGTCTCCCAAAATAAACAACACTGCTACATAAAACAAATACAAGACTGGCAGACCTTGTGGCAGGTGTAATCATAAATACAAATTAAAAGTTGCCTCGGTTTTGCATTCCCTGCATGCTACACCAAAGAGTGGGCGGGGAGAAGAGGGAAAGACTATCTTATAGACCATAGCCCCACAAAAATATAAAATCACAATGCTCTAAAGGCTTATACCCGGGGGCTCACGACCTTCTAGAAATCAACAGACAACAGCAACTAAACAAACTAAAAGGAGAATGAAAACCTGAATATGTTATCACAACATTAATAATTTGTAAACAATTTAAACAATGAAAGTTTCCTGACTTTGTATAAAACAAAAGGAGGAAGCCTCACAAGATCTAGACTGGTAGGGGACCGTATCATTTGTGGGGGAAATCATGGGTAAACAAAGGAAAAGTGCAGCAGCTAGAAGTATAACAGATCACTTTAAGGCTGTGACATCTGGTCAATCACCACATCATGATTCCATCTCTGGCACCTAAGATACTTCTGATATAGAAGGAGAGCAAAGAATTGGCAGACACGATATGGAACTTTCGGAAGGAACTAAAGCCTGGTTCAAGACTCTTCTAAAATCCCAACTCTCACTGGCGGTAGAGGACCTTAAGAATGAGATTCAAGACCTGGGTCATAGAACCCATACTCTTGAATCTATTACCGATAAAATCCTGGATACCCAAGCACAAGTTAGATCAGACACAAAGATAACTTCACTGGAACCTAACCTAGAGGATCTAGAAAATAGATTGTGCAGGAATAACATCCGTTTCTGGGGAATACCTAGGAATATCACAGATCTGACCCGTTATCTGTCGGAGGTCATTAAAAATATTATCCTGGACATAACGGACTATGAGCTAGAAATCGAAAGAGTGCATAGAGCTTTGGGTGCATCGAACAATCCAAAATACTCCCAAAAATTTTACTGCACAATTTCTTCAACAGGGGACAAGTGTTCAGATTTTGTTTGCCTCCAGGAGAATACCCAAGTTTGTTTGTCCAGATGGCTCCCAGATTCAGATATTTGCAGACCTGGCTCCATCAACATTGATGAAATGCAGAGAAATGAGATCAGGTCTGGACACAAAAAATCTCATGCAGATGGGGCTTCCCATTTAGTTTGCTTTTTCATCTAAATGGGACAAATTACACTGCCAACTCCCTACAAGAGAGACAGAAAATCTTAAGTGCTTTGAAAATTCTCTTAGAGGGGGAGTTTCTCCAATCAAGAGACTTGGGCCTCAAAGACAGAACTCAACCTCATGATACAAGTCTTAGAGACAGACCAGTTAGGCAGTGGACTGAAATCGCATCTACTAAAGGGCAAAAAGGACTGCCGAGCCCTGGTCAGCAGTCGCCTCAGGATGAAGGAACGCTCCTTCAATTACGAAGGACTTACCATTGCAGCAGCTGCAGGGCTGATGCCAGAAATTGAATCGAACCAATGGGTAATGGCTCCCAGTAAATCACTGACAAACTCAAGAAAAATACTGACAATCTCAGGAATCCTCTTCACTTGAAGGGTGAAATGTTATAGTGACCGTTATACAATGCAGAACATGTTTCTCTTTTGATTTTGATACATTTTCTAGAAGGTTTGAGCCCTGTAAAAGGCTAAATTTTGTTTGTACTAGAGCTGATCGGAAAAAAAATCTTGCTTTATATAGTACCTTCCACATACTAGGGTTTCATGAAGGGAAAAGGTTTTATCTCTTCCTCATTGTCAATTATACTTTTTTTTTTTAAATGACCTACCATCTCTTCTTTCCTTACTCTAGGTGCGGATATGCACGTAAATGTAAAATGAGGATATGTTACAATGTTTTTGTTTTTGTTAATGCTAACTTATGTCTTACTGTTTGGTCACTGACATGTTTATACTCTATTCAATCCAATAGTAACCTCCATCCTTCAAAATTACTCAGAATCCTCTGGAAGACTCCTCATCTGGGCTACAAGGCCTCTTCAGCTTTTTTCAAAGCAGTTAGACACTCCAGGGGTAAGTGGCCAAAAATGCAACATCATACACAACTCAATGATTAACACAGATTTTGTGTTCCTGACCCACAACATACCAGGGTTTAACTGCACATTTAAAAGAAGCAAGGCATTTCTGACTTACAAGGATCACCACCCATCAGTCTTGTTTTAAACCCACTTTAAAAAAAAACAACAAATTCCTCCATAAAAATTACCCAACTTTTTACACAACCAGTCAGACCACCAAAAAAAAATGGGGCAGCAATACTTTTACACAAAGATTTGCCATTTATTTTTGAAAAAAAGACAGTAGACCCGATGGGAAATGTTATTATAATTACAGATACAAAGATACAAGTGACCAGAATTTTCCTAGTTTCTTTATATGCCCCAATGACCCATCCGCACAAAACCCTGGTTGGGTTACTTAAATATCTAGACTAACTGGATTATGGCAAATTAATCATAAGTGGGGATTTTAATTTTGCACTGGATATGAGCCGGGACTGGTCGGGTAAGTGCAGAGGGAACCGATATTCTAGAAAACGAAAACAAATACACTCCCTTTTAATTAAATTGAATCTTTTAGATGTGTGGAGATAATTAAATCCCAAATTACAGGGAATATTCGTTTTACTCCCACACTCACAACATATACTCTTACAGCTTAAATAATCCCACGTACGTGGTCAAATCATTCCATGGTCAAAGCCAAAATAAACGTAGGGATAGCTTTTGTTCACTGTACACTTGGAGGATTAATGAAAGACTCTTCTCTAACCTGATCTTCCGTGATCACATATCCCAGGATTTAGTGTTCTTTTTCCAAACCAATCTTAATCAAGGAGCGGGGATAGGGTGGACATGGGTCACCCACACAGCATACATAAGAGGCACTTGTAGTAAAATGGCAACTAATTATAACAAAAATGAAGGGAAACAGAATTAAATAAAGTACTATGAAATTTGTAATTTAGAAATTAAACTGAGCCCACAAACACGAACAGGCAAGGGATAGATAAAATTGGGTCAGAGCTAGACTCATTTTTTTCTGAGCATACTGAGAAAGTTCTCAGGTGGACTCAACAGAAATTCTTTAATAAGGCCATACTTTTTTTTGGCTAGAAAAATAAAATTTAAATTAACACAGTCAATCTGGACAAATCTCAGCCAGCCCAATCAAACTACAGGACATGTTTGTAATTTTTTATAAGAAATTATATACAGTATCCACCAAGGTAGACAAACATAAAATGCAGTCATTTCTTAGCTCATATGACCTACCCTCCCTGACAGAGGAAGACCTTGAGCTCCTTAATAGTGAAATTTCCCTAGATGAGGTAAAAGAAGTAATCCAAAAATCCAAATTAGGCAAATCCCGAGGCCCTGACGGGTTCACAAATCTTTATTATAAGAAGTGTATAGATGTTCTGGCTCCCCACTTAGTCACATTATACAATGCAATATTAAAAGACCAACAAGTCCCTCCTGAACTAAATGTGGCTGAAATTGTGCTTTTCCCCAAGGAAGGCCGCAATCCATTGGAAACCAAGAATTAAATGGGGACATAAAAATATTAGTGAAAATTATGGTGGATAGAATCTCCACCTTTCTCCCCAAATTAAAACACAATGACCAAGTGGGATTTGTGCCATATAGACAAGCAAGGGGACAATATAAGAAAGGTTTGAAATCTGGTCCATCATACAAGCAAAAAAACCTGCCTGTCTTTTTGCTTTAGATGTTGAAAAGGCCTTTGACTCCCTAGAATGGCCATACCTCTACGCCGCTCTACAGAAATTTGGCTTCAAAGGGCATTTAAAAAAATTAATAAATGGATGCTAAATTCATTAGCATCCAGAGTGGTACCTGACAGGGGTGTCCCCTATCACCTCTCCTGTTTGCCATTGCAATGGAGCCCCTAGCGAAAGCAATCAGGGCAAACACAGAAATAAAGGGTATTCAAAAAGGCCATCACCACTTTAAGCTATGTCTCTTTGCGGACAACCTGCTTTGTACTCTCTCAGAACCGCTAACTTCCATCCCAAATTTAATGCAAAACATAGAAAACTTTAGTAAATTTTTTGGGCTCAAAATAAATCTTGAAAAGACGGAGGCACTAGCGGTAGATCTCTCATCCGAGGAAAAAGATTCTCTCAGCAAAATATACAAATTTGATTTGTCTAAGAAATATATCAAATACCTGGGAATTAACTTGACCCCTAATATAGAAGAACTCTATAAAACTAACTACACTACTTTATACAAATCACTTATAAATGATTTAAATAAGAGGGTTATATTTCTCCTATCAGGGTTGGGGAGACATAACTTTTCAAAATTAATATTTTTCCTAGACTATTGTACTAATCCAGGATATTACCAATCCCGATAATCCCATGAGAATTAATGAATTTACAAAGACATATCTTTAGATTTATTTGGCAAAATGGCTCCGCTAGAATTTCAAAACAAATCATGTATATACATAGAACTCAAGGGGGGGCTTTCATGTCCGAATCTGAAGTTGTATTTTAAAGCTGCACAAACATTTTTAGCTATAGCCCATTCTAAATCTCATTACCCAGCATGGATTTTTATAGAAACTTTTTATATGCAGCCTTATTTATGGGATACAATTAGTGGGCTGGATCAGCTTCCCTCTGCACTTAAAAACCCTACAAACCCAATAATTAGACACTCTATAGCCTGTTGGAAATGGGCATGTACACACACCAAAATCTTTATTACCCTCTCGCACATGACCCCAATCCTATATCACCCCCTCTTGCCGGGAGGTATGGGTAACATGTCTATTCAATGGTGGAAGTCGAAACAACTAGACAACTTAGGCTCGTGGTGGAATTCTGACTTTTGAGGAAATAAGAGATAAGTATGATATACCTTTGTCAGAGCAATCCAATTGTTGTAGATTAATACATTTTCTAAACTCAGTTATTAAGGGTAGAGGCAAGCCTGAACTAAATTGGTTTTCTAGAATTTGCAGACATTCCGACAGAAGAAGAGGTGTAGGAAACCGAAGAGGAGGAGAAGAGCCCCAGAGAAAAGTATTCCACAAAGGAGGATCTAAACGGAAGTTCTGGACATGTCAGTGACCATATGTTATGTTATGTTTACTTTTGTTTATAATGTATTTAACTAAAGCTCCAGAGAAGATTTATATCTATTGAGAAATCCTCAATTCAGAGACTGACAAAAACAGTTTACTCTATCAAGAAGTAATTTATGATGTTAAATTAATAATATAAAAGAAAATGGAAAACAAGGAAAAAGTGGAAAGTACAGAGAAGTAGCTATTTTTGTTTCTATTGCAAACAAATTGTATTAGAAATTATGTTTCTCTCTATACAGTTTTGTTTGGTATTACTATTATCTACTATTACTAATTACTGCTATACACCTGTTTATAATGCTACATAAAAAATTTAACAATAGTTATATTTACTTAGTAAAATTGATTGAAAAAATAAATAAATAACAAACAACATAAAAAACATACAGGCAAAGGGATGAGCTTTAATGTGTTTTTTATTTATAAATGTAAAAGTATATATAGCTGGCAGATGTTCCATTTGTACAATAAAAAGTATTGTTCAAGTTTGGCAGTAAATAGAAATCTGAGAACAGCATATAGTAACTGCATAGAGTCTGTGCATTGCAAGCTCCTGAGAAAACAGTTGAGTAAGAAACGCGCAAGGTGAAGTGAAGAGTGAAGCTGTAAGTCAGTTCCCATAGCAAATGTGTTTTGTTTATATTGGGTAGTGTGCATGTCATTGTGATGTCAGAGATGAGCCTTGAGGACTACTGCACACCAGGTATTAGTCTGATCTACAAAGAACATACTAATAGGATCAATAAAAGGACCAATGCTACATGAGGATCCCGTGATTGCTGTGGAGGACTATACTATACAATGCATTGTGTTTATGACGTGATATAGTAAGAATAACATTTTTAAAGCGTGGCCACAGTCATCCTTCCTTGTATATAAAATATACAATTTTGAAGCACTATGCTTGATAAATAAAATAATAGTCTCCAATTTATTATCTTTTACCTGCAGTTTTGCTGTGGCGGAATCTACTTTGGTTTCTTATGATATATGTTCTGAGGTTTCAGTGCAGAGGTAGTTTCTAGCTGCACAATGGGAATTTTGCAGCTAAATCTACCACTGCTTTTAACAGTATTGAAAGCCAATTAGTTTACAGGGACACACTCTCCAGAGAAAGTAGTAGACAGAGTCAGTTCAGAAAAGAAAATGGAACCAGCAGTAAAAAATGGGCATTATTAAGAGCAGCAACTCAAAAAACATGAGTAATAAACAACACAACTGTAAATAATGGAAATAAAAGCTGGACAGGACCCTTCTGACCTACACATGCATGTTTGTCCATGCACTGGCCTGGAGAACTAATGGCAGTCACAGGACATATATAGGTCATTGCTTTTAGCTGTTCATGCCTTGGAATCACTGTATATTTCAATACTAGCGACTTGCCCATCAAAAATGACGGGGCAATAAAATTGTAAGGCAGGTAATGCTGTTTGCCACAGTTTTTTGGTGGTCTGACATGCTTCGGCGCTCACTGCGAGCCTCTTGGTTGTTGTATATTTTTTTATAAGAGGCGCTTTTGCTGTCATCGAAAAAAGCGAAAATAAAGAGTAAATATCCAGGGTATCTCGTAGAAATAATTGTAGTTATTGGATATGTTCACATATCTTAATAATCAAGTTAGATATCTCACTACTAAGAAAATATCATTGGCAGTGTAAAAAAATCTATGATTATAACAAAAAGAGAAAGGATATCATTGGAATTAAAGGTGTACTTTCCTTTCTCTTTTTGTTATAATCATATCTTTTGCTGTCATTGTAAGGTCTGCACTGATCTGCTTTCTGGGCTTATTGCAAGGCTGTCCCCTGGTGTAGTTTGTGTGCTATGAGCAGCGTTGGCGCTTGTTGTGAGGCACGCGGTGAATGGATTTTGCGTTTATTGCGATAGTGTTTTTTTCTTTTTGTGTATATGTATTTTTGTATGCTAATTAAATAAGTAATAAATTAATAAATTAATATACTTTACCTATTTGTAATATATGCAGGAAGCATTGTGCTGAAGAGCTGGCAATCTGTTTTGATGTTCCTGCAGCATGCAATGTAGATTTGCAGTGTTGTGGAGATGAGGTGTAAGTGTCAGCAATGTGTGCAGTGTGTAGTGCGAGGCAAAGCCGTTAGTGTAACTGTGTACTTCCGCATTGTGTAAGTTAGTGTTGTAAAATGGCGGTGAATGTGTATGTGGTACGCGGCTGTGGATGATTTAGCTTCCTTGCTAAAAGTGTATCTTGTACCTCGTACGGCTTTTTTGAAAATCCGTCTGTGCTTGTTGGTGTTTTGCGGCTTTAGAGTCGTGTACCCTCGTTTTCGTTTTTTTCCGGCTGACATTTTTTCTCTCGCTTAGAGGATTTTTGTGAGTCTCAACTCGTTAAATTGGACTTAAATTGAGGTGTAACTTCACTTGCAGAGGTCCTGGGTGCCCCCACCTTCTTGCAGTGGGTAAGCTTTTTCTGTCATTTTTGTGTGTATTTATTGTTTTTTTAATGCTTTCAGCTGCGCCCGGTTCGGCCATTAAGGTCGTATTTTTGTTAGTTTATAATGTTTTTTTTTCTAAGTCCCGCGGCTCGTATTTTTTTGTGTAAGTCCGTATTTAGTCATTGCGCGTTAGATTTATTTTTTCAAAGTCCCGCTTCTGTGGGTGTTTGTAACCGCTTGTGAGGCGGCGTAGAGCCTCCACCTCTGCAAATGCGGCCCCTCGCTGGTTCCACCATGCATCAGTGTATGTCTGTAGCTTGAGGACGCATCCCAGAAGCAGCAAGACTATGAGGTCCAGTAGAGGATACAGGACTTTCATAACATCATTGACTATCTTTCCCATGTTTTGAACTGACATTTTCAAAATTCTTCAGACTATTTTGTCTTACACTCTAATTTACCATAATCAATAGAATAAGGTCATCTTAGCACCCTATTGGATATGTTGGTCCCTTTTAATTCTTTTTGTTCTGATACATTATCTGTGCATTTTAATCTATAATTTATTTAATATACTCTGATCTTTTAAATGAAAACAACAATCAAGAAAAAGGGGCGACATGGCAGTAATGGACTCTATATACTGGAGATGTTGTGTCTACCTCTACTTGATGATGTTCTGGGGGCCGAAAACCCCTTTGGTGTAATTTACATGGTGTCCATCATCAAAAAAAATTGGCTGTGCCTGGGAAAGATAATTACATCTTCTCTTGTCTCCACCCTTGGGTTAGTAAGACATTGTACCCCATAACAATCCAGAGACAGATAGGTTTAAAGGGACATGGAAGGTTTCTGGATTTCACTAGGAATATAATGTATCCATGAATGTCTCTAACCTTATCTACTTTATCTTATTAAGAAGTGCTTATAAGCTCTGTTATTTCTCCCTACAATCTTACAAATAGATCCTAATTGCTGTCTCCCATCTGCAGCTCATGAAGACAGTGTGCTTCTAAGTACTGGGGTTGTACTCATAGTAACCAATTCGTGAAAACATTCTGCAAAATGCTGCTTGAGAGAGGTCCCTGATTGGCTAATTTGAATCAATGCACTGCACAGTATGTGTATTCATGAGCTGCATGAGCTACGGAGAGCAGACCCAAACAGTTACAAATTATATGATTTTAGACAGAATAAACAGAGCGTTAAAGCACTTTTTAATAAAATAAAGTAAAAAAATACACATGTATATTATATTCCTAGTCAAATCCAGAAACCTTCAATGCCCCTTTAAGTCTCATTAGCTGTCTTGAAGAACTACTCTCAAAAATGTCAATAGACTGTAGAACATAAAAAATAACTAAATGTAATGTTTGAATTCAAATAGATTTTTGCATGCATGTATATTGCTTTATCTGCTTTCTTAAAGGGATACTATCATACCAGAAACAAGATGTTTCTCCTTAAAATTTGGCTATACATTGTTGTACATGTTTGTGTGGCTCCTTATGCTTATTTGTAGGCTAGAGTGCTTAATATGTGAGAGTGAGGGTCTAATTGCATGGTAACATTGAAAAACATTATTTTGTCAGCCCAGAAACAAACAAGCAGATTGTGTTAGTAATAGCAAATCATCACATCTAAATAGTATTTCTGGAGCCATTCATTTGCATAATTCAGCTCAAACAACAATCAATATCTTGGGAATTATTTACATTAGAAAAAAGCAACTTGGTTTTGTGGTCACAGAATCCCATTGACTGCCGCATAGAAGTGTGATCTTAGTGAGTTGAATTTCCATTTTAAAAAAAATAATTAAAATTATAAACATGACACTTTAATTGACTTTTAAAACCTTTACTTAAAAGAAAATATTCAACTTGATCTTGTCTCTTACAACAATAAATTTAATAGCAACATAGTCAGCATTCAGTCTAATCCCTGCAATATAAAATAGAGGAGGAGATACTTGGACATCAGCATAATGTCACTAAAAGGGAAATGTGCAAAATCGCATTTTAGATTAAAAAAATAAGTCATCGAGAGAAGGTGATGAGATACTCAGGATAAGCCTGGATATCACTGAATATCACATACATTGAGGGTCCACTAGGGTTATCAGTTACACTGTCATACAGGTCAGTTGGATCGGTTGCATTCTTGGCCGGAGGAGTTACCAGTCCAGCTTTACCAGCACATGACATCCCAGTGAGTACACGAGCCAGGTACATGTATTTTGATCCATTCGCGTCAGGTCTGGAATAAGTGTCTTGTGCAGAATAATTCGCATTCACTGCAAAGTATGTACCATTTCCAATTGCTGCAGCTGTAAACATATATATATATATATATAATAAATATAAAAAAACATTGATGCAAAATCATAGTGAATTATTAATGGGCCAATTAAGTTACCAGTTTGGCTCTGCAAATCCGACAGATGTAGGAAAGGCAAGCCAAAAAGTGTTTCCTTTGAAAACTGCTGAAATAATATACCGTATATATGTATATGATTTATCTCACAGGCTGAACCCCAGACTTCATTATCTCACCATTCCTCCCGGCGAAGCTGCGATTAAATCCATTGCGATTGACATTTTTTACTGTATCCGGATCCGTACCGTGAAAGAGCTGCTTCTCGTTGTTCATATTCACATTTTTGTCGTCCATACTTTTCTTCTTAATTTGGTAGTTCTGCCACAGAGTTTGGTTTTGTATCCTCTCAATCTATGAAACCAGGAATAGTTGGAGTTATTATTATTACTCCTTATTTATTACTCTTATTTATAAATCGCTGGCTCTATTTTTTTCCATTACATAAAGAAAAATACATATGTTTCAAAGAAGTTACAAATAACACCTAAACAATAGTGTATTTGTAAGATATATTTCTGTACATAATATATGTGCCTTATGTGCAGCATTTCATAGGCGCACAGAGAGTCGGACACGACCGAATGACTAAACAGCAAGGTCACATCCTTCTTTGATCCTAATAGTCTTCAAATCAGGGATCTAAATGGTACAATGGAGACAACAGGATCCTCATTCTCTTGATAATCCAGCCCTTCTGGTGCCCTTTACTTCCCTCCAAATATACCGTACTTCCCAAGAGGGACAATCCCACCCAAAATCCCCCATCCCGCTAAACCTCCCTCTTTGGTTTCCAGCCCTGACCATGTCAAACTTTCCATTTCCTTCGGTTATTTTCTCTTAAAGTTGATAAAAAAAGAAGTTCTACAGAATATGTATCTGTACTAGTCGTTTGCCCATCATAAATTGTATAATATTATATAATCTGCTCTGTCTCTCTCTGTGTGCCCTATCTCTCTCTCTCTTTATTTCTCTCTCCCTCCTTCTGCCTCTCCATCCCTCCTTCTATCTACCCCTCTTTGGTCTCTCTTCCACCCTCCCCTCCTACTCTCTTTCCCCTCTCCCCTCCTTTGCTCTCCCCTCCCCTCCTACTCTCTCTCCCCTCCCCATCTCTCTCCCCTCCTTCTCTCTCTCTCCCCTCCCCTCCTACTCTCTCTCCCCTTCCCCATCTCTCTCCCCTCCTTCTCTCTCTCTCCCCTATCTCTCCCCCATGTTTCTCTCCCACACCCTGTCTTTCTCTTTCGCTCCTCTGTGTCTCTCCCCACCCCGGTGTCTCCCCCACCCTTTCCCTCCCCTGAGACTCTCCCCCAACCCTCTCCCTCCTCTGAGTCAATGTTATATCGATTTATTTTCCTCAAATACTAATTTTGTTACTAATGAGTTACGGAAAAAAAGCAATTACACTATAATTACTCCCTGGGCTCTATGCATTCTTGTTGTCATACGACTTTAGTCCTTTACAGCCTTATTAAATTGCAATTCGGCCAATTGAAAAGGTCTCTTTATAAGCGCATAGAATTTTTTTTTTCAGAAGTTTTTAGTTAGTGAACTTCTATCCAAAAGCAAGGTCTTCACAAACGAAACAATTCTGTAAAAATATATGCTCTGTGCTTATATAGAGCCCTATTAAATTGGCCGAATCACAAATTAATAAGGCTGATAGACTCTAAATATAGGAAGCAATTAGCAATTATGAGCAATCATTGCACTTACAACAGCCCATGTTTTGTGGCTGGAATCAGAAAGTGTAACTGACAGGAAAACAGGAAAACTTCAATGTAAGTTTACTGTAAGAAAATGCATTACATTTAGACACCTGCTATGTCCTTTTGCTAAATGCAGTTTACCATTATATTGCAAATATTTGTAGAAAAAAAATGCAGAAATGAATTACCTGAAGTATTTTCTTATTACATGTCCTTGTAAACTGACTCTGGACATCAGTGTATTCAGAAGACCCGGTTTTCAGAACCACCACTTTCACCTGTTCGTTCATTGGATCCCATTGGGGAGGTAATGTCAGAGAGTTTCCTACTGAAAAGTAAAATATCAGACAGGAACTTGTTAGTGTCACAAGGAACAAGGTGCATTCCCCGTCTCATAATCAAATGTTTGGCACAGAAGTAGAATCATTTAGCCAATAAATTACACTCCGGGAGCAGAATCAGACCTCTAATCTCAAATGTCAGAATCATAATACATGAAACAAGCAATTACAACAAAATGTATAAACAGCAGCAATGAATGGCTTTAGCCAGATAATATAATTTAAAACACAGTTCCCCTACATAATGACACATTGTCCTAGGCACTACTGCCCAGAAGACAAACAAATCATGCTAGATTGCGTTTATTATTTAAGCAAGATTAGCTCGAGTGCACTCTAATGGATAAGGAGGCTATGGCGGCAACCCCATAACCCCCACATGCTCAAAAGTGAGCATGCTCCAGGTAATCTGGCCTGCACAATTAATGCAAATTATATTGATTGTGTTTGACTTCTTGACAGCAGTGCCCAGGACAAGGAGGGAAGTGACTAAAGCCTTTCTTTGCACTTGTTTTTGAATTTTAATTAATGGTGAACTAAAAAATGGATTTAACTTGAAAAATGTTTACATTGGATATTTAATCAACAGAATGTAAAATTACCATTTTTGGGAACTCGTTCAATTGTCATTGTATTTCCATGGTTGTCTTTAAAATATTTTTTTTCTAAAAGGACAGTGTATTTATTGCCTTTAATAAAGATGTCAACAATTTTCTCTTTGTCGTCTGATGCTTTCTCCAACTTCAGGTTTGCAAATTTGTCAAAAGAAACAAATTTGGATCCATCGTGGTATTTCCACTCCACTAGATTGCTGAAAAGTTCTGCATCTCTCTCCAGGCTTATCTTGTCCCTTTTCTTCTTGATCATGCCTTGGATTTCTTGATAAACATTCATGACGTCCCTAGTGAGACCAGAGATCAGGACAGAGGAGTCTTGAGATTTATACTCTATGGAAACCTGGAACTTCTGCTGTAGGCGACGTAATATCTGTAGCTCTTCCTCTTCAAGTTCTGCAAGCAATTCGTCCTCGAACAAGTTCTCAGTCTGCTCCTCCAGAATTACTTTTTGAAGCCAGAGTAAAGTCATCTTAACGCTTTCTCTGGTTTCACCACAGATGTGTAAAATTGCTGGCTCAATGTTGTCTATTAATTGGAAAGCCGAGAGCTTTTGGGTACGCCTTTTTTTGGATGGTAGAAAAACAGCTTTGAAGGAAAACAGAAAATATTGAGTATACTTTAAGTATATCCTGCACAAATAAAGCACCAGCTCTAAAATATTACATTCCTCAGACTTAATTTAATAACCCACACAAAGACACCATCTGAACATGATAAAGTGGGAGAAGAGTCACAGTTATCTATGCAGATTCTTGTTGGAGGGTTTCAAGGTTTGTATCAATTCTTTATAATTTTACACAACTTTGTTTGCCTTTATATCATGGTCATTGGAAGGAACACTATAGCACCATATATTATATATGGTGGTCCCTTGGTATTCGTCTACCTCAAAACCCATTGAATTCGGTATTCGACACGTCTTGTTGAGCAAAAAACCTTGCTATTCGCTGTACTACCTTGGTACTCATTGTGCTTGCTAAAACCAATTTACATTACTGCATATGGGAGTTTGGTACTTGTTGTTTTGTCTTCAGGAACCAATTAACAACGAGTACCAAGAGTCCTGTATATATATATATATATATATATATATATATATATATATATATATATATAAATATATAAATATGTAAGTGCATGCTCCACATCTATCTTACTTTTTTGGGAGAAAGGCTGGTCAAATGTTTGGTAAATCCTTAAATGACCACTATAGAATAAGAAACAATATATGAACACTAAGAATATGACTAAGCAGGAAAAAAAAAGTCATGAAGCTGGTCTTTCATTAGAAAAAATACAATACATTTTGATGCCTGCATTGGACCCTGGAGGCATCCATGATGTGTTAGTGGAATTTGTGTGTGTGTGTGTGTGAAGGGTGTTTACGTTTCAGGAGAGCTGGCGTTCAATTTATTGATGTAACCTGCCTGCTTCTGGCCTATGAAGAGGAAATAAGTGTGGTATCAATTTTAATGCAATTATACAACAAAACCTCCTGAACGCTCCCTGTTCCCTCCTCCTCACCTCTTCCTCCACAGGTAGATAACACACACCTACATGATCCAGCTCCTAGCAAGTGATGCAACTAAGATAACATGGATTTTTATACTCAAAATACTGATTTCCTCCTAAAAAATGTTTGTATGTCCATGGCTTACACATCTGATAATATTATTAGTTTGTTACATACTTCATAAACAAGTGCCTTTGTTCTTGAAATACATTGGTCCTTTAAAGGGTGATGGCTTAGGAATCTTATCATTCATTTGTATAGAAATAACAAGAGCACCTGCCAAGAGTAGAACCAAGCAATCCCACCAAAAGTAACAATAGAGAAACACCTAAGGTATAAGAGTAAAACTATAATATCTGACACAATATCTATTGCACATTACTCATTTTTGATAAAAACAAATAAAGTGCTAAAGTATTTGTTATCTGTCGCTTTAAATTACACCATATTTGGAACCTCCACTGTGTCCACTTAATGTACAATTCACATTCAACATTGTATTCATTCACCAGGGGGAACTAATCTAATGTCTAAAAATTTGAATTTAAATAGATAACAGAAAAAGTTAGTGCTAGTGATCATGGCCTTGAATTGACACATAATTAACTCATCATTTCAGCTCTGTGTCATCAAAATAAAGTAAAACATGTGCAAAAACGTTTTACTCATTTGAAAATGATTTCACTGTTTTACAATTGTTTAATATGCTGCAGTGTTATATTTTACAGCACTACAGGGGTGTATTTACCTTGAGTGATAGCACAAACTGGCTGCACTGCATGATTTATTGAACTTATAAGGAAATGTTCTCAGGTTCTGAGGAGGCCATACATTGTGTTAATATATTCTCTTCACTGCAATGAAACATATCACATTTTTCCATTTGGAATTAAAAAATCTAAAGAATCCAAAGGAATAATTTTTCATTTGTGTTGCAACATTGTCTTGACATATGATTGTGCCCATGATTTTCAGTGTAGGAAGCTCCACATTCAGCCATCTCGAGCACTGTTTGGAGATTAATAAACCTCTTATAAAAAAGTAAAATATTCATCAATTTTAATAAAAATGTAAATAGACAATAACAGATCTATAGACCTTAAAAGATCACAAATTGTGAAATTACCTTGTGTCTTGTTGTCTGACAGTCGCACAAACCCATAACAATAAAGATACAATGTACTCACAGGTTAATTTACTTAATAATGACTCTGGTCCACTCAGTTCCATTCCCTCCTTTTTCTTCATACTCATGTAGAAATCATTTAGCATTTGCTGCTGGAAAATAATAACTTTCACTGTCTGGAGAGACTGTGCAGACTTGGAGCTGGCAAAATCCACCACTGCGTCAATCATGGCATCAGCTACATCAGTAGCGGGTACTCTGCCAACACCTTGGGTACAGGGAGGAAAACAAAGAAAGTTGGTTAATCAAAGGGTTAGAACAGGGGTGAGAGACAATGGCTCAAGAGACAAATGTGGCTCAGAACAAACCAACATGTATCTCTCTTGTGGAGCCCAAATTTATCATCATGAAAGACTACCACAATAAGGGGAATGGGGAAATTATTTTAGTATGTCTTCACCATTTCTTATTATCAGTCCTAAAAACCAACCCTGTGTGTATATGTGTATGTAAATGTAGACTCGCCTGCTAAGGAAGCTATAATATGCTGTGCGATTAATAATGAGATCAGACCACTGCATATAACTTTCTTTGATATATGAGGTGCTCTGCAAGCTTG
Source organism: Discoglossus pictus (assembly GCA_027410445.1). Lineage (NCBI taxonomy): Eukaryota > Metazoa > Chordata > Amphibia > Anura > Alytidae > Discoglossus > Discoglossus pictus. Next base: position 81,399,821 of record CM050173.1, on the reverse strand, counting down.
AATAAAGAAACTTGATTGGCGCTGTAGTTTCATTCCTCGATTGAGTGTTGGTTATGGAAGAGGCACTGAAAGGGAGGATATTTCCCCCAACAATACATATGACCCATGTAATTTTGACCAAGTCTCAGTCTGCTTTTTCATTTAAAATCATCTCTGTTCAACAATACCAATTCCATCTAAGTTCAACATTGACCATTTTGGTCTCTTATGGTTAAACCATTTCATGTAGACTTGCTGGCTTGTTAATTATAAAAGGTTGCAGACCCTTGGGTTAGAACATACATCCATAAGCTGGTATCCAATGTAATGTATTTATATTATAGAAATGCTCAAGGATAAGAATGACTAAATATGAACCCACCTGTTCCAATAGCTGGGAAGGCAACAGATGTCATCTTCTGCTTCTCAAGAGCCAAAAGGGCATTCAACACAGTTGTTTTTATCTGAGCTGGGTCTGTTTTTCCCACCACATGGAGGATGTGGTTGCAGGCCAGGTTTCCACTCTGAGTGAAGATATAACCTTTGTGTGACTGGGCCCCTGAGAACAGAGGAATAGACAATACGTTTTACATCTAGAAAAGTACAAGACAGCCCCCAAAGAACAAGAACTTTCAGAATATATAAATAGTTGTCACCCAAATCTAGGGTGATTGAAGTATGGTAGGTCACCAGATATTTTTTAAATGTAACTCTTAATATGGCATTTAGTGTATTTTATAATTCATGATACCATTCCAATATATAATGGTTTAGTAGGGTATCCTGTAGTGTTAGCATTCATGTCAGGTCATTTTGAAAATGTGATTTAGTTGTCCTTTTCACTGGAGAACACTTGATTACGTATCTGCTGCCTCACTATCTAATTAACATTTTGTGCATTATTAAGTCTAATTATTGAAAACAAACTGTACATATGGGGTATTAAGCAGTCATTTAATTAAGCTAACACATATCAGTTGACCTGTTAAAAGAATATTAATACCCTTTAAATGTATCATAACATAATCAGACATGTTGCTATGGAAACTTTCAATAGATTTTACAGAGCCTCCCATGATTGGATGTTACACTGATCAGCATCTGCATTGGTCAGCTTGCTCAAAGTTGGTATGAAATCCACACCTCCCAACATTTCAAATGGCCAATTTTTGAAAACCGATGTACTATTATGTCATTATTATTTCCATTCTATACAATGAGTTAAGTAAGATTATATAGGCATAAACAGCCTTATTAAATTGCAATTCGGCAAATTCTAAAGGGATCTATATAAGCACATAGCATAGAAGTTTTTAGTTCGTGAAGACCTTGCTTTTGGATAGAAGTTCACAAACTCAAAACTTCTTTGAAAAATATATGCTATGTGCTTATATAGAGCCCTTTAGAATTTGCCGAATTGCAATTTAATAAGGCTGATAATCTGTAGAACGTGCACTCCAGGTTTATGTCTTTGTCTTAAAAAGCGAGAGAAACCAACAGGATGAACCAGAGAAGGTAGGACAAGGTAGAATACAGGTTTTTCATTAAATGTGGGATTTTCCAGCAAAAGAGGGTTTTTTTGAAGTCTAAGCGGTGCATGGCATTTCTAATGTAAAATGGGTTTGTCCATCCTGGGAGGTATGGAAATCTGTAGCAGGTACGTAACGCAATTAGAGGTCAGAAATGATGTGATAGTGTAATCTAATGGGATAAGTGGTCACGTCGAAGCAAGGGCTGTATCAAGAGATAGTTGATTGAGCTCTAACATCCTTATTAAATTGCGATTCAGTAAATATAAAAGGGCTCTATTTAAGCACAGAGCATATTTTTTTTACAGAAGTTTTTAGTTAGTGAAGACCTTGCTTTTGAATAGAAGTTTACTAACTAAAAACTTCTGTAAAAAAAATATGCTGTGTGCTTAAATAAAGCCCTTTTTTTTATTTCCCGAATCACAATTTAATAAGGCTGTAAATGTTTACTGTTTTAGTTATTTTACTAATGTTCCAGTTATATCAACTCATGGTTGAAAAAGATTATAATATGAGAAGGAAAACAGTGATACAAGTAGAGATGCATAAGGTATCTTGGGTGAGAGAATTCTTTACTGTTAAGATCAAATCTGTCCAGGCTAATGTTAATCAGAATCTATAGATGTCATCAGTCAAAATTAATATAACTGCACACATACTTTACAATACATGTATTCCTAATACTATCAAAAATGTAAATGTAGATGTAGACAAATATATAACATATTGGTATAAAATTCTGGTGGGTTGAACATATAAATAATTTTGACTTTATAGATAACATTTGAAGTTACCATTGGGGGAAGTAACTTTAAACTAAATATTCAATTCAAATATATATGAATCCATCATAATTTTTTACATTTAAGCTGTATTAAAATGTTCACCAATTGCATCTTCTTACCAGAAATGGCACATTCATTAACAACGCTTGGACCAGCTGCTTCCAGTATTGATTTGGAAACTCCTGTATATAACAAGACAAGGAATATTAGCTACTGTCTTATATTAAACATGCCCTATCTGCCAAAAGAAGTGTCACTGTGGTCATATATTTAAAAAATATATATTTTGAAGAACTACACAACATTTTTCTAATAATGGAAAAATACAACACAGCCTCTTTTGTGTTATGGTTTATTTGTAATTTTATTGCTGCGCAATCTACCATTTTGTTTTTTTTATCAACTCCTAAAGGTGGGAGGAGATTTTAAATGCAAATGTGCATAATAGGAATGTAGCATTTACAACAGCCAGTGCATTCAATAGGCCTAATGAAAAGTTTATTAGTTTACAAGGACAAATATTTAGCCCATTATCTATTTTGTTATTCAAAGAACCTTATGGCAACATTTTTTACAGTGATCTTTTAATAAACATTTAATATTCAGATAATCATGTAATAATGCGTCCCAATTCTATATGGAAAAAGGCTGAGCGGGATCTACACATGGAATATTTATTTATTTCATTTTTGATACAAAGATATACACTTTGGTTTGTGTTACAGAACCTCATGGGCACATGTGGATGGGTTACATTTTACTCTCCATGTTTCTACTGTTTAATTCATCATGATAAGTCATTGTTGTAGAGTTAACACCACTGCCGTGAATGGAAAGTTGATAAGAAGTTGATTACCTAGCCCAATGCGATAATGTACATCCAAGCAAGAAGAGTATTTTTGAACCCTTTATTACTTTACTAATGTATTCCAGTATTCAGTCAGTCCGTTACCTGCTTGAAGAGTAAAGTTTTCATTTGATGAATTTACAATAACGTCTGTATTTTCCTTGGTTATGTCTCCTGTTTTCACCTGGTAAGTAACGGATCCAAGTTTCATTTCATGAACTCCCAGAGCTGTGGTCATAACAGACCCCAAAAAAGCTGCAAAATATGGAATGTCAACAAGCCTTTGAAGTGAGAGATTATGGAGCAGAGATTGGATTTCCTTGTGCCCCAGAGCAGAATTTAGAATTAAACTGAGCAGAGGAAGTGCAATAAAATATATATAGTATTTTGTACGGCATCAATGTAATTTATTGAATGGTTTTTAATTACACCAAAAGATGTCGATACTGGATACCAATATTCAAATGGAAAAATGGCTCCATTTATCAAAGGACAAATGCACTTTGCAGTATTTCGATTCACTTCAATGCAGTTCAATACCCCCTAGCATCAAACATTAGAAAATGTATCAAGTGTTGTATGTGAATGAATCAATAGCCAGCTGATTTGTATTGCATATTGTCTGTCATAATGAATGGAGTGTGTTAATTATCATCACCATTAATATTCTATATTTTCTATCTGGTTAAAACACTTGTTTAAACGTTATATTGATGATTTTGCACCACCCATTCTTATCAGCAGCCTCCAGTTACTAGTCGTTTTTGGTAAATAAAAATATATTTTGAAAGTATCAAATTCACATAAAACTTACTAGAGTGATTTCCTGAAGGTGCCCTATGGCTTCTCGCATCAGAAGATTTTGCACCTTGAAGATCTGCCATTTCATTTGAGAATGCCTAAAAAAGTAGTAAGATGTATTATAAGAAGAGTATTGAGGTATTGAGCTTCGGAGATCATAGTATGAGATAGAGAGCCATTCGAACTAATGGGTGATGTCAGCAGTGCCCAACATGATGGTGCACATTATCAGTTGGCACCTCTTCCAGTCAAGCACCTCCTCAGACAGTGCCTGAGTCATCTAATAACAAATAACTGTCTTGTTAACTTCAATCGGCCAGCCTTCTCAGCAACATTCATTGCTTAAAATTATCAACTTCAAAATATGTACAGCAACATTTTGAAGAAATATTTAACCTGTAGTTATTGGAGCCAACCACTAACCACTGCCGTTACCTTCATAGTCTCTCTGTCAGACGGGTGACAAACAAAGTTGATTTCATGAAGATTTTGTGGATTTCCTTTCCTGCTGAAATGTAAAACTTCATCAAACAAAATGGTGGCCACCAAGGTCTTTGGAAAATTCAGATTCCCTGTCCCAATGGCTGGGAACGATATTGAATTCAATTGTAGCTGTTCAGTCATCTTTAGACAAGTTGCAATAATGTTTCTGAGTTTCTGTGTTAGAAAGAATGGGACACTGGTAAGTAAATTGTACAATGATAGCAAGTGTAGCTGTTAAGACTGAGTTAAAAGCAATGTGAGGGTTAATGTGTTTCTCTGCTCATAGGTAATTATTTCATTTGGCTTGATAAATGAGACCCAGTTAGAAATATGGTGCTACATGTTAACAACAGTGCATGAGCTTGGATATGTTAAAGGAGCGCTATACATAGAAAAAATATATAGTTGTTGGAAAAATTATGCAAGACAATAGGGACCTTTCCTGTTTTATAATACCACACTTGCATGCACGTCATGCGCGCGTGCACGGCACTGTAAGTCTCCTGTTGCCGGGTGCGCTCTCGTCCCATGTCCCAATGTACTCCCTAAGCCCCTAACCACCTACACCCCTTGCCGGCCCTAACCCTAACCCCCTACAGCAGTTAGCAGGCCTAACCCTAAACCTAACCCCCTAACCCTAAGTCCCTAACCTTAACCCCCCCCCCTTGCCGGCCCTAACCTTAACCCCCTACACCAGTTACCGGGCCTAACCTTAACCTAACCCCCTAATCCTAACCCTAAGCTCCTATCCCCCCAATACCACTTGCCGGCCCTATCCCTAACCTCCTAACCCTCTTAGCCTTACCCTAACCCCCTAAAACTAAGTCCCTAAGCCCCTACACCCCTTCCCAACCCTAACCCGGTAAACCTAACCAGAAATCCCGTAACCACTTAACGGCCGAAGACAGCTTCATCGGCACAGGGCAGTGCAGAATGTGTGCATGCACATAACAGATTCACGTGCACGTGTGGTAGCATAAAACAGGAAAGCACCGAAAAAAGTTAGAACTAGAAGCTAAAAAATAAAAAAACAGCTTTATGAAAGCATAGTGCGGTAAATTCCTCTGGGGGTGACCGAAGCTGTGGTTGAAGTGCTTTGACATGTTAGTGAGAAGGTTCTCCAGCCATAAATCAACACAAGAAAAATACCTATGAAGTAAACATTTACAAATGTTGGCAACATCCTCCCAAATTTTAGCTTGTTACCTTCTCAGATGATCCTGCTCCACGGTCCCATCGTGGGGTCACAACATGTAGAACCTTGTCACAGTTGAGATTACAGCCATCGGTTTTGAAAACTGATCCCTCATTGACTATCGTTCCTTGGCTTTCAGCCTCCAATAGGTACTGTAAACGCTGTCCTGCACTATCAAACAAGGCTTTGCATGCACCTCCAGTGTCCAGGTTGAGATCGTTCCCAACGCTGTTCACAATAACATCTGTCTGAAAACACAAGTTTTTTTTTTTTAAATATACACAAATTGGTAACGCAATTAAATACAATTGTAATAGGATGTGGTTCAGATTTTTCTAAATATGCAAAAACAAAGAGCCCTATTCTATTAGAAGCCCATAAGTGACTCCAACCCATGATTTAGGCTGTGGGTGTTTATTTCTCTAAATGTTTAGATGTATTCTATTGACTCAAGCTTGCAATTTACGTCTTACAGCCTCCACACGTAAACACTGCCATTTTAAGTAGGATTTCAGGGGGCGTGATCATATGATCTGGCAATATTTAAGCAAGCCCGTAATTTACTTCTTAGACTTAGCCAATAGTAAATGAGACTGTCATCATGATGTCAGTAAAACACGGAAGTTAAATATAACCTGCGGTCGGAGCTGAAGAATTATTTAGTGCCAATCAAGCACTCTATAAAATGTATTAGATCAACTGTTCTAGTCCATGTGGGTTTCATGATATGTATTAATTAAAATTATATTTTTATTGCATTTTTGTGTGTTTCAGACTGTTCTGCAATTAATTCTGATGTGTTTCCATGTATTTAACGTACAATATTGTGTATTTAATTGCTGCTACAGCTCTAATAAGTGTTTGAAAAAGCCCTTTTGAGTCCTATTTAGTATTTTTGACAGAAACTTGTTACTTTTTTCAGTTGCAGGTCAGACTTCATTTGCGAGCTAGAGCTACATGTCTAATAGAATATTTTTTATGTAACTTTAGTTATTTAGCTCTCGTAAAGTTTGAGCTGTGTTAAAACCAATGGAGTTCTAAGGCCGGTTTTGCGTCTTTGGCTAGCACATAGTGATTGCGGGCGGGGATCTCGTAATCGGATTGCGAGTAGCTAATAGGATCTGTGACAATATTAAGAGTGATATTAAGTGTGTATAAATTTACAATTTGGGTAATAGAATAGGGCCCATAGTCAATAATACTAAATTTTGGTTTCTTTTAGAATTGATATCATAACTTATAGACTAATGCACTGAAGTGTTAAATATAAAATATTATTAGTATGACAGAAACCATAATAAAAATTGTTTTAGGTGTATTGATGGAATATATTTTGAGACCTGGAAAACAACCAAAATGTATTGGGATAATAATCACTATAATAATTGTTAGTGTGGGGAACGCTTACGATGTTGGTCACACTTTGCGTCCCTCGCATAAGCGAGGCAAGCAGTTGGTGTTACCAACACCTGACGGGGGCTGCAATGAGCACCAAAGGCGCTCATTGCAGGGCTTGCGATGAGCACCATCAGCACTCATCGCGAGGTCCACTGTGTCTCCTCCCTGCTTCCCCTCATCCTCCCCTGTGATATCACATGCGCATCACGTCATTAGCATATTCCGGTCTGGTCACAGGCAGAAGACGCTCTGAGGGGAAGAATCATCAGCAGGAGCTCATTGCATAATAGTAAGGAGAGATGGAGGTAATCGGAGAGGGGGAAAGGGAGGAGGAGCAGGGGGAAGGAGTGGGGGGATGAGAGGAAGGAGGGAGGAGGATGGGAAGGAGGGAGGAGGATAAGGAGGAAGGAGGATAAGGGGGAAGGAGGGAGGAGGATAAGGGGGGAAAGATGGGGGAAGAGAGGGAAAAGAGAGGGGTTAGAGACATAGGGAAGGGAGAGAGGGGGCAAAAGAGAGATATGGGAGGGAGAGGTGGAAGGAGACACAGGCGAGGGAGAGTGGGAGAGTCACAAGGGAAGAGAGAGGGGGGAAAGAGACACATGGGAGGACATGGGAGGGAGAGGGCTGAAAAGAGACACAGGGGAGGGATGGAGGTAAAAAGAGACAAAAGAGGAGAAAAGAGACACAGGGGATATGGGGGAAAGAGAGCCAGGGGAGGGGGAAGAGACACAGGGGAGGGGGGAAAGAGACACAGGGGTGAGGGAAAGAGACACAGGGGATGGAGAGGGGAGAAAGAGACACAGGGGAGGGGGGAAGAGACACAGGGGAGGGGGGAGAAGATACAGGGGAGGGAGAGGGGGGAAAGATACAGGGGAGAGGGCAAGAAACACAGGGGAGGTGGGAAAGGACACAGGGGAGGGCGGAATAGACACAGGGGAGGGAGAGGGGAGAAGAGACACAGGGGAGGTAGGGGAAGAGACACAGGGGAGGGAGAGGGTGGAAGAGACACAGAGGAGGGGGGGAAGGAGACACAAGGGAGGGAGAGGGGGGAGGAAAGGAGACACCATGGAGGGAGAGGAGGGGAGAAAGGTGACACAAGGGAGGGAGAGGAGGGGGGAAATGAGACACAAGGGAGGAAGTAGACAGGGGAAGAGACTTGCAATGAGCACCGAAGGTGCTCACGTTGTATGGCAAACAGCATTGCCAGGCTTAAAATTGTATTCCCATCATTTTTGGCGGGCAATTAGCTAGTGTTATATAAAAGTTGCTTTTATGGGATAAATGTATACAGTTTATTGCAGTAATCTAATTCTGTATGTGTGAAAAAGATAGAAACAGTTCGGATAATTTGTTTCCAATTCATTCTAAGAAATTTGGGAGCAAGTGAGACCACAAAAAAATTCCCTTTATACATATGCTTTTATAACACATGTCTTAAGCATTGCACAGGTTGGGTATGCATGAGTTATGTAACCCACCCACTGACACATCTATTTCAGTCTTGTGGATCAATGTGGGGCCGGTTGTTTACTTATACTATGAAGCTATGAAATAGACTACATGCTATAAATTCAGTAAGCTTATGCTGAGGTGTAATACATACTTTTGCATCTTGAATATTGCATTGGACCAGTTTGATGATCAATCCTTCACTAGTCTTCATCATTTCAGTGTTGCCTCTCTCTGCACTGACTCTTGGCTTCTTCATTTCCTCACTTTTCAAGCTGTCTATTGGCCTTGTTTTTGACTTAATGGCCTGATCTCCAAATTCAGATGTCAGTGCTTCTGTGAATGCCTGAATCGTCCGAATATCATTATCAACAAGATTAATCCTCTTTAAACTGCAACCTTCTTGCTGTGTTTTTAAATACTCCCTTATTGATTCTACAATGTTTTTAACACATAGTTGTAAGGGAAATCCAAAGATTCCTGAACTGACAGCTGGAATTCCAATGGAATTATGACCATTCTCTGTCGCAATCTCTAAGCTCCTCCTTATTGCTTTTTGCAACTCGCGCTCACATTTTTTAGGTGAAGAAAAGTCCCATCTGGGTCCAACAGTATGTATAACGTGTTTGCATGGCAGATTGCCAGCATCAGTAATAACTGAATCCCCAGTTGATAATCTTCCTTTTCTTGTAATAATATCATTGCAATCTGTTTGTAATTTGGGACCTGCAACTTTCGACAGAGCTAATGCCAGTCCTCCAACATGATTCAGATCTTCATTTGCTGCATTAATCACAACATCAACACAATGACGGGTCAGGTCATCTTTATACACTGCTATGGTGACACCAGCCTGTAGGTTTATCTGGCAGTGAGGTTCACCCAGGTTCACATGACCAGGTGTAAAGTCATCTTCTCCAATCTTCTGTATATACAGCACACAGTTAAATTTTGACTTAGCTGAGGTAACATAAATATCTTCATTGTTCAAACAGAACTTCTTGGCTCCAGGCTTATTAATGTGCAGTGATTCCGAATACAAGGAGGACAAAGCCTTTTCAATGATGGTGGTGGCGTCTTGCACGTACAACCTTGGACCGCACAGAGAAAGAAATTTCTGCTTTGTTACAATTTTAACATTATTCCTTTTTATTTCTTCCTGAAGATGTTTTTTTTCTTCCATAAGAAATTGTATCACAGCCATAGACTTGACGAGGATGTCCTTCTGTATTGTAGTGTTCTTCTGCACAAAGTCATAGAGCTGTTGATAGATATCTTGCACTGTAGAAGAAAGACCAATAATAACCACCTGGTCCTTAACCTCCTTAATCAGAGCAATGCATTTCTTACAATTAAATGTTTCATTCACATATGCTATAAGACTTTTCCACTCAGTACTTTGGATAACTTTCTTATCTTCAACTGTAATATGTTTACAAATTAACTCATGGTTCAGTTGCTCCTCTGCTTCTGACAGATCCTTCATAGAAAAACCAATTAGTATAATAGTTTTGCCATCAATTTCAAACATTGCATTAATGTTGTGACTTATGAGTAGAAGGCATGACATCTCCTCACTATCATTCATTTCCAGAAATTCTATTATTTGAGGGTTGAGATTAAGGCTTTTTGATTTAAATTTTTGTTTCATATTTAATATTTCGCATTTGGCACTGAGCACTTCTTCTCTGAGTCCATGGAGACTAACATTCTTTGCAAATACATCATAGTCAATTTTTAGATCTGGAGAATCCTTCAAGATAATATTTTTCAGTCCATTTCTGCACATGATTTCATAAAGTGATGGAGGCAAAGCCAAAGTCGTTTTTAAGCTATTATTTTTTCTCTCAACTTGACTAGTTGTGTTTGCAATCAGGTCCCTGAATGTCTTCTCTACCTTAGTAACATCCTTGGAAAGTCCTGCAAGAAAAACCTTCTCTTTGTTAAAGTCTGGTTTGATTAAAACTTGCCCATAGATGGGGCTGGAAGCTTCATCTTTAATGGCTTCCCAAACCAAGGAACTCACACTGTGTTCTGTGACTTTGTACTTTGACACAAAACGTGAGAATTGTGAAAAAATTTGATCTTGCCATGAGTGGACAATCTTTGCCATGGTCCTTAGATGTGTAGATTTGTTCTTGGAAATGGAAAGCTTAATGACAGGGTTTTGGCAGTCTGGCTCCGGCCATGTGATATCGCAATATAGTTTGGCCATTTCACTGCTTATATTGTGTTTTATCTGTGAATCTTGGAAGATAAATTCTAATAATTGCGGACTCATTGGAAATTCAAGTGGTTTAGGCAGTTTCACAGAAGGTCTTTTCTTCCCATACAGTGTCACACCAAGTGATGAATGGAACGGATACACAGATATTGGCTCCTTTCCAAACACATGCTGCTTCACTAGCACAGCCTCTACAACTGGAACGAAAAAATCAAGATTTTAAGCTACAGAATGAATTTTATGTTACAGAACAGTATTAATGGGCCTAGGTGCTATCCATTTATGAAATTTATGTTACAGAACTGTATTAATGGACCTAGGTGCCATCTATTTGAACCCAGGAGGCCCAACAAACTTTCAGCACCAGGTTCTCCAAGAATTCTTGGAGAACCTCTTAATTCATTTCATCCTATTAAGCATAGTGGCATGACTTGACATTTTCAAGAGTTCTTTAATAATTTACTCACATGGCTACATTCCCTATGAATAATTGTATATTTATGTATATGAATAGATACATTTTCTCTTGGGTGTGTGACATATCTTCATATAAATCAAAATTATGGAAAACCCAATAACAGAGGTTTTCCATTATATGTTTTCCTGCTATGAGTTTTGTCACACACCCAATATAACAAACAATACATAAATATATATATATATATATATATATATATATATATATATATATATATATATATATATATATAAATATATATTAATTTAGTAATTATTAATCCATATATATATAGGTTAATAATGAATATTGCAGTATATTGTGATACCTTTTGTATTGGACAAATTCCTTTTTTAAGCCTGTAACCCGTAGATGGTTTGCGGCTTGCTAAAAGACTCCAGTTGAATAGCAAATTAGTTTATGGGATACATTAAGGGTTCCAGTAACCAACACTTGCTCAACTGAATAGGGGCGATAGTTTGCAGTAAATATTATTACAAGTTTTGTGTTTTGCTGTTCATTGGATCATCTTTTGCTGACCAATGTTTGATTCAGGTTTAGTGCTTGTTTAAATGCAAGAATGGGAGGTTTGGGGAATATATTTTTTTAATTCTGCATCCTCTGTTAGTAGTAACGTAAATCCTCAAATACTTTGTGCATTTCAGACAGTGAGCCCTATTCTATTAGAAACTCACAAATGCCTCTAACTCGAAATTTTGACTGCAGGTGTTTTTTTCTCTAAATGTTTAGATTCTATTCTATTGACTCCAGATCACAATTTACCTCCTTAAGCCTAAACTCTTAAACGCTGCCTTTTTAAGTAGTATTTCAGGGGGAATGATATGATCTGACAATATTTAAGCAAGCCTGTAGAATACTTCTTAGACACAGCCAATAGTAAATGAGACCACCATTATGACATCAGTAAAACATGGAAATTATACGTAATCTGCAAACAGAAACAAATTCACTAGTGCCAATCACACATATTCTAATTGTCAAAATGCGAGTTGTTGTCACGCTTGTGAAGCGAGGCGAGCTGTTGCGGCAGTAAAGCCTTCTGAGCTCGCAGGACTTAGGCAATGAGATTTTGAGCCTAATTTGACGTGTTTCGGCACTCGAAAATGGGCTAAGCGAGAATAAAATGGCAGACGAAAAACTTTTTCTGAAACTGGATGAAAATGAAGCTGACACGCGGGACTTAGAAAATACACAACGGCAAAGACAGTAAAACTTAAACCAACAACGCCAGGCACGCGGGACTTAGAAAATACACAAAGACACTAACACTTACGCCAACAAAATACGACCTCAGAAAAATACGAATTTAACATCCGAACCGCGGAAATCAAAAACCATGAAAAACAAGAAAAATTATTTTAAAAAAAACATAAAAACACACACAGCACAGGGGGAGAGCCAGGAAGCCTGGCAGTGAGGTTGCAAGTGATTTTGAGCCTTATTTGATGTGTTTCGTCACTCGAAAATCGGCTAAGCAGAAAAAAATGGCGGACAAAAAACGTAAACATTTCTGAAACTGGATGAAAACGAGGCTGAGCAAAGCCAGGCACAAGGGACTTAGAAAATACACAACGGCAAAGACACTAACACTTACACCAACAACGCCAGGCACGCGGGACTTAGAAAATACACAATGGCTAAGACACTAACGCTTACACCAACAACGCCTAACACGCGGGACTTTGAAAATAAAACAAACGGCAGTCAGCGCCCCCCACATAAGCAGTCAGCAGAACCCTGCAATGAAGGCGCTCATTGCCAGCCTCGCGATGAGCGCCGGAAGGTGCTCAGAGAAGCAAAAGCCTCACATTGGGTGGCAAACAGCATTGCCTGCCTTACAATGTTACGCCTGAAGGCGCTCATTTCAGGGCTCACTATGACCACCAAAGATGCTCATTGCGAGCCTCTCCACACTATACTTTACATGGCTTGCGATGAGCGCCGCCCCACGTAAAGTAGAGCATAAAAGTAAAGCATAAAAGTGTTGGGTTGGCCAAGGCCTGCAATGACGGAGTAGAGGCTTCCAATGAGCGCCGAAGACAAACATTGCGAGGACCGCATTGAGTGAGGCCCGCAAGTCAGAGGGCCTCGAATTGTTTGGCAATCAGCATTGCCAGTCTTAAAATGTTATTGCCGTCATTTTTGACGGGCAAGTCGCTAGAAAGTAATATATGCCAACTCGCAATCTGGCAATTTATAAAATGCATTAGAACATCTGTTTTAGTCCATGTGGGTTTCATGAAATGTATTAACCCGTAGAGTCTGGGATCGATATAACTCAGAAATAATATTAAAACATTATATATTTTTTCATTGTTGTGGGTTTTAGACTGTTGTGCAATTAATGTATTTCTATGCTTTACCATGCTTTACATAGTACACTATTGTGTGTTTATTTGCTGATACAGCTCTAATAAGTGTTTGAAAAAGCCCTTGCGAGTCCTATTTAGTACTCGTAATACTTTTGACAGAAACTTGATACTTTTTTCAGTTGTGGGTTAGACTTTATTTGTGAGACAGAGCTACAAATTTATTAGAATATCGATTTTGGGTAACATTAATTATTTAGAGCTTGTAATATTGAAGCTGTGCTAAAACCAATGGAGTTCTAAGGCTTGTTTTGCATCTTTGGCTGTCCCTTAGTGTTTGTGGGCAGGGAATTCATAATCAGATTGCGAGTAGCTAATAGAACAATATTAAGAGTTAATTTAAGTGTGTATAAATTTACAAATTGGGCAATAGAATAGGGCCCAGTGTTTTTGAGTGCTCATCAGTGTTTGAACATATCTGGTGATTTATTTTCTCTCTCTCACTGCTTACCTAAACTTAGTATTGGTTGCTTTGACTTGACCATATATATATATATATATATATATATATATATATATATATATATGTATATGCAAACATAAAGAGACAGTGAATTACCTGGTCAATAAATTGTATATAAATTGTATATTTTACCAGTTTATCAATATAAGAAAAGTATTGATACTATATAAATTATATTTTACCAACAAGTGGTCTGTAACCTGAAAATTTGAAAGGTTGATGATTCAACATTTTATATTACCTTCTCTTTCACAGAAAGTGACCACAGCAGCATCCTCCTCAGGTACCATTTCGGCCTTTTGCACTCTACCACCTCCATGCTTCGGGCTCTCGAAGTAGATGATGACATGATCTTCCAACGTATTGGGAGGCAAATTCTCTACCCTGATACTTTGCGTTTTTTCTAGTGGTTGTGCTCTCAGTTTGAGGTGTCTCACTCGAGTGTTGCTGGAGAATGTTTGGATGAAACCCAAAATATCTGGGGATAAAGATAAGTCATGTAAAAAACATGCAGTTTGGCCTGCTACAAAATGTTTTCACAACTATTGGGTCTCATTAGTTTGGGAATAGCATCCTGATGTATGCAGCATTAGTAGTGAAGGTGTTAAAAAGACAAGGAAATTAACAATACAGCTTTACATCATCAAAAAGAGTACTGAGAACCAAGTGAAAATAATTGCACAACTTCTGCAAGGATGAAAAGAAGCAAGCACACTTAAAGGACCACCCCCCTTCCTCTGGAATTTTTTTTATATTGAATCAAAATTACCGTAATCTCTTATATACTTTTTTATTATTTTTATTTAACATTTTAATGAAATATATGAAATATTTTTCACTTACTTCATTTTTCCATTTATATTGCTCAATAAAAAGGCTGCTACTTTTCCCCACACATTCACCCTCACTGGTACCATCTGCCATTTTGTTTAACAGGAGCTTGCAACAGTATATTCAAAGTTGATGTCACTGTTGTTTGTGCAGCCATTCACATAGCTAAGCAGGGTTAATTTACAACATGACAGGGGGAGCCTCTGTGCAGGCAGCTGTTAGCATGATTAACCCCCCAAGCAGGAAAAGGAGATCTTTATTTAGCAAATAAAATGTAATACCCACAGAAGTTAGTAGCGAGTGGAGGCAGCTCTGACTCACTGCAGTTCAAAGCTGTCAGTCTCAAGCTTTTATTAATCAATTAGCGTTTAGAGGTCAATGTACAAAATAATAAAAATGAATGAAGAAAATGTTCTAGTCCAAATGTTCTAGTCCATGTGGGTGGCCTGATATGTATTAACTCCTTGATTCCCGAGATTGATATAATACAGAAATTAGACGTGAAAAAATATATATTTTTTTGCAGATTTGTGAGCTTGTGACTGTTGTGCAATTAGTTCTAATGTCTTCTTTCCCCGTCTTTTAAAGTACAGTAATGATTTTTTATTTGCATTTACAGTGCTACGATTAGGTGTTTAACCCTCTTGTGAGTCCTATCTGGTACTTGTAGGATTTTCTTCTATATTGGCCATTAACGGGTGTGAAAACATTTGCGCGGTTGAGGAATTGTAGCAATTGAATAGCGATTTGCGATTGTAACATTTACGGGCTTGAAAGATCAAAGGCTGAGATGGGTTGGAGTTATGATTTTGACAACCGCAAGGATTTGTAGGCTGTAACCCGCAGATGGTTTGCGGGTAGCTAAAAGATGGCAATTGAATAGAAAATTAGTTTACAGGCTACATTACAGGTTCCAGTAACCAACAATTGCTCAATTGAATAAGGCTCTTTGATAGGGCCTCATTCAATTGCCGGATGTAATTTGATCGCAAGTTGCTGCTCTGGTTACGTCCTTGCGTTGCCCTACGTTTACACTGCTATTCAATTGGCAGAGCAGGCAAGTTAGCCCTCCTTCCCGCTGGTCGCAAACCATGCTATCGACAGTAAGCATTCACGGGCTTGAACATGATCGTGGCTGCAAGGCTGTAATTCATGTTTCAAGCCAGCAAACTCGGAGCACTTTAATAGCAAAAATAAAATCAAGACAGTCCTGTAAATGATGGGGAACACAATGGATGACTTTAGGATTAAAAGCACAGCACTCACAAGCTCGCACATAGCCAAAACCAAATACATTATTTAATGTTTAACTCGTTATTCAAGCCGTAGGAATTCAATGAAATATGGAGGTTGATGCCACAGTCCTACGGGCTTGGAGGTTGAAGCCCGTAGGACTTCTGACGGAAAATAAACATGGAATAAAGTATTACATTTCGGCGATGTGCGAGCTTGATAATGCTGTGCTTTTAATTCTAATGTCAACCACTGTGTTCCCTATCATTTACAGTGCTGGATTGATTTAATATTTGCATTTCAAGTGTTACGATTAGTAAGTAAGCCCTTTGCGACACCTCCTTGGTAAAGTAAGCTGGGGTTTGCATTGAGCCATTCACAGGATTTTTTGCGGCCACAACTCTTGCGGCTGTGAAAGATCAAAGGCTTTGAGGGAAGTAAGCTGCGATTGACAAAATCGCAAGGAATCGTAGCTAGCAGAACGTAACCTGATCGGAGCACACAAACGTAAGGAAATTGAATAGCAACGTAGCTAGCGATCAGCATTTGCGAGCCCGGATCTCTAAAACTTAGCAATTAAATGAGGCCCATAGTAAGTACTATATTGTATTTCTCTTTTATAAATACAGTAAAATCCCGGTTATCTGGCATCTCACCAACCGGCACTCTCAAGCAACCAGCACCGGCATCAATTCGCCATTTTAAACTTACTCCTGCTAAACCGCCATAACCGGCACTACCAGAGTTCGAGACTGCAAAAAAAAATGCTAACTTTGTTTCTAATTATTTTTTCTGGGCCTAAATGGTCCAGTTTAGGTGTTAATGTCGTTTTAAAGGCATTTTGAGGGGTTTTGGGGTGTTTAACAGTCGTTTAGACCCTTCAATTCGGGGACTCACGATTAACCGGAAACTACACTTATCCCACAATAGGGAGTCCCCATAGGTGCCGGATAACGGGGAGTTTACTGTAATATAATATGAATGTAATTTAATTAATTAAACCACTAGCTTGTCTTGCTAGGGAATTAGTGTGGTCCTTTAAAATGTTCATTCTGGGCAAGAGAAGGAAAAGACACAATTTATAATTCAAGAGGTAAGAATTTTACAAACTAAGAACAAGATATTGTGAATTAAACTCAGAGGGTATGAGATTCAGAAATGGTTGTAAATACATTTGGGGACCATGAGAACATTTAAAAAAAAACTTGTAATATTCATAAGGCTACCATAAGATAACTTGATGTTATAAGGTAGATAGGAAAACTGCCAGACTAGACTGGCCAAAAGATTCAGTGACCCGAGCACAGAGAAGTGTATTACGGCAGTGTCCTTATCTCACCAATGGGACATGTGAAGGTGACCACAGCCAAGCAGAACTCAGGGATCATCTCCACATTGAAGTCTTTGTCTTCAGACAGGTTGGTGATGTTCTCCAGGAGCAGGTTTAACATCTCTGATGTGCAGCTCTCCTGAATATTCTCAAGTACAACCTCATTAGTAAGGGGCTCATGGGTCTCACCAGCTTCTTCATCAGATGATTCTTCTGTGAAATTTGGAAGACAGAATGCTGGAAGATGAGGTGTTTATATCAGGAATATATCTACATGAATGTACTTGGAAGGAGAGCTACATATTTTTTAACTTGTTTTAATTCAATTACAGAGTCGATCAGAAACAGTTTTGCCTATATCCACCCCCTTTAAGGTGTCTAGTAGGTGGAAGACGATCTTCTCAGGAAGCAGCCCTAGAACAAAATATTATGACTCCTCTCACCTCCGCACACCTAATTGGGGTGGAGAGAAGCAACCCTGTTGGTTCCTGAAACCCTGCATTTTAAAAGTATGTTTTGAAAACTTCAAATAGGGGTTTTATTGCTAATAAGTTATTAAATAAACTGCTACTTTAATGGTGCTAATTACTCTCCTTTTCTATTTAGCCACTACGCACACACTTCCTGCAATAAAGGCTCTACTGACTGTGGTCTCAATAATGATTCAGCTTTATTCAAATGTAAGCAGTAAATATCAACACAGACAACTTTTCAATTTATTGTATGATTTAAAATACATATGTTTTGCTGGAGCTCCATCAGTATTTTCAAACTGATTGACTTTGGTGTAATTTAGTCTGGCGCTGCTGCACTAAGCGATAAGGCAGCCACAGGGAAGTGGTAGTACACTCTACCACAATGATAAGCAGTTTGTAAAATAAGGGAGGAGCTCCATCCAGATGAAGGGAAAATCATCAATTTGCAATGCAAGTTTATTATACAAAAGATCAACTTTTTTTAATCACAATAAACTGGAAAGTTGTTTATACTGATGTTTACTACTTAAAATATATGAATGCTGGACATTTACAATGGCTGTTTAAGCTGAATATAGCAGCATTTTCTTTGTAACAAGACGAGTCTGTGATGAGTCTCTAAACGTTGTGGCTCATAGACAATGTTCTCTGGGTCTCTATCATTCCAGGGTAAGGGCAGAAAGTAAAGAGAAACCACACAATATTTTTTACCTGTGTTTTGCAGACTGTGACGTGAAGAAGAGCTCTAAAATACATGAAAAATAGGTTATTTTTTATATTTAATCTTACCCAATTAATCTATAATTTGACACTGAACTTCCTGCTGCTCACCGTTCCTCTCTGAAACTAATACTTAAATATATAAATCCCTCAACCGGTTTCTAAGAAAGTCAATAATAGCCTATGAATCTCCCTCTGTTTGATGGCTATTCGCTCCTGGGTTATATTTCTCTTCTCATCTCTCGCTTCATCACTCTGCTCAGGAACAGCTCCTACCCTTCCATACAAGTCTAGAGCTTCTTCTCAGTTAAAACTTAGAAAAATCATCATCTTGAATAGGAAATTGAATAAGTTACATGACTGCAGAGCAGTAGGGGTGATGTGCAACTGTGTGGAATGCACTTAGATCACCAGTATCAGTAATCATGACTACTGATAAGGCAGACAGCCCAGAAAGTTTGTTTTGTGTCATATTTGTCAACTTTTGAGATAATAATGTTTTACTAATCATATAAGCAGACAATATTAACTTTAGAAAAAGGCTAATTCAAATGTTATCAACCACATGATGTAAACTAACCGAAGAATATATGGCAAGATATCAGCTACTAACATTGCCAGTGTGCTAAGTGTATAAAAACCCTGCTGTTAAACAAATAATTTCTCAAACTTTGAAAATATTCCTCTGGGCCTTCAAACTGCACAATTTGAATAAACTATTCTTTCCACTCTTGGCTGTGACTTATTGACACTGGTCACTACAGTCCTAGAGAACTTTGATCCGTAACAATCTAACTTTTTTAAACTTAAAAGCACCTATTTAAAAATGCTTTCCAATGGCCACCTAAGCAAGAACACTTCCATAAACACTCATTATTTTACTCTTATATGTCTGTATGTGAATCTCTATTCAGCTACATTGTAAGCTTTTCAGGACACAATGGGCCTCATTCAATTGCAAGCCCGTAACTCGATCCCAGACAGCCACATGTCTGTGAGTGAGTTGCTGGCTCATGTTGGTCTCTGTTTGCGAGGCTATTCAATTGCTCCAGGTCGCGAGTTGCGATCCTGAAGCCAGCTTCGTAAACCATGCACTGGTTCGGTGCAGTTCAGGGGGGAACATTATCAATTCAGCAAGCCCGTAGCTGCCCATTTTGAATCAACCAATAAAAAATTAGACTGTCATTATTACGGAAGTAAAACATGGCGGTTACGAGTCAATCAATTAAGTTCGGGGGTCCGATATGCGCTTGGACTCGCACAACTTTAAAAATGAAGAATTATGAAAATGATTGCCAATACTGTTCTAGTCCATATGGGTGGCCTGATATGTATTAACTCATTGATGCCCAAGATCATTTAACACAGAACTGACACATAAAAATACAACTTTATTTCTTGCAGTTGTGCGGGCTTGAGACTGTTGTGCAATTCATTCTAATGTCTTTCATTGTTCTCCCCGTAACTCACAGTGCAGGATTACAGTTTTATTTGCAGTTACAGTAATGCGAATTGGTGTTTAACCCATTTGTGGGTCCTCTTGAGTACACGTAGGATTTTCTCCTCTATTTGCGGTTTACAAGTGTGGATACGTTTGCGAGATTGGGGAATTGGAGCAATTGAATAGCGCATTGCGATTTTAGCCCTGCGAAAGTGACACATCAAAGGCTTCTGGATGGTGTAAGTTACGAGTTGGACGGACAAAATTTTTCAAGCTCGTAACTAGTAACCCGATCTGAGCCAGCAAAAATACGCCAATTGAATAGCAAATTTGACTGCAATCTCACTTACGGGCCTCCGTATCTCAAATTTGGCCAATTGAATGAGACTCTATGTAACCAATTGTTTGACTATAGGTAATGATATTGTACCTTGTACCTGTGATATTCTGTTCACATAGATAGTGCTATATAAATGAAAATTCATACATAGAAAAAGTCACTGTGGTGTAAAATATGTATATATATATTTCTGAATATTTACAATATTTACTAGCCAGGGTTCCTGGCTTGTGTATAATCCTTCCTGAGCTTTGTAAAAAAAAAAAGGTGTGCAATACAGCAGGCATATGCTTAAAGAAAGCCATGTTTAAAATGGGTATGGATTGCAAGAGCGAAGCCTTTGTGTGCCCTGGTTTCAAGAATGCAGTGTAATAACTGTATGTCTTGGAATTCTGAGGGGGAAAGAAGATTTTTAGCTTGTTTTAGACATTCAAATGGGAACACATATGTACTATTTATATACTATATATATATATATATATATAGTTGTCGTAAATGCTATGTTAAATGTTACTGGCTTGTGCAAGTTATGGGTTTGTCGAATCCGCTCATTGTGGGGCCAGCGATGAGTGCGAAGGCGCTCAACGCAAGGCCTGTAAAGTAGAGTAAGGGGGGAGAGGCTCGCAATGAGCGCCAAACCTGGCTCCTGGCATTTGTTGAGCCCTATAACATTTTATTTGTATTTAGAGTGCAGTATTCAATTTTTTTCCTGGTTGCCGGAGTTCTGGTTAACTGAGAGTCCACTGTCTGTCTCTCTCTCTCTCTATCATTTTGTGTATGGTGAGCAAAAGAGTAAGCAGAGCTCTCCACCATATCGAGTATAGACAACAAATAAAGCATTTGTAAGTCCATTTGCATGTCTTAAGTTAAGCAACTTATTTCTCGCTCAGGTATCCCAAAAAATACAGTGAGCCACAGTGTATCTATTTACCTGTCTACACATACAGAATTGTTTACTTACAGCTGCTACTTTCTGCCGCTTTCTGTTTTCTTTGGGGTTAATTTCTTCAGGCGACATTACAACCAGTCGTAAAGTCTCCCCCTTGGGTAACTGCAGCTCGTGCGTCTGTTTTTGTAGCACCTGATCCCGCACTGGAAGTAACAAAACAATCATGAATGAAGTGGGTTAGATCCCATGCAATGAATTTGACTCCTACCCCATTACCCTACACAGACCCAGAAGCAGACAGTTTGTATCAATAAATACAAACCCTTCAGTCCTTCTCAATCACACAGTCTTCCCCAAAGAAACCGTGCACACTGTATTTAAGAAATACTTTGTAAATGAATATTATTAAAATATAACTTGGACTGAAGTTATTTTGTACATATTGGTTAAGTCTTATTGATTCTTCATACTCCTTCGGCAAGTTGTCAATTGCTGAATATGGTTATAAGTTCTTGGGATTTTTCAAGTCTAACACATATATTTTGCTTTGAGTCAATAGGCTGTTTTTTAAGAAAAAACTTTTTTAATGTTTTATCAAAACAGAATGAATATTTAGGTTTACAAGGTTTAAGAATCTTTCCTGAAACAGACTTATTTTATTTGGACGTATGGACATATGCAGCATTGTGTGTTTGTATTTATGTCTTGGTGTCTTCAGAGACACATGGGCTAACAGATCTTAAAGGCATATCTAAGTTTCCTGGATTATGAATGCATCTGATAGAGGAGAATCAGTAGTGTATGCAAACATTTTTGCTGCATGAAAAAATACCAAAAGAAACATTAACAAACTCACCCTGATGATTGCTAAATCTCATTGAGTTTGCAAGCAGCAGCTTTTGTATGTTGACACCCCTGAAAAGCCCTGCTAAATTTAGAATACCATTCATAATTTGTGTTGGTTAATCACAGGCAGCTATACATTTTAATACAATGTAACAATCAATGATGGCAGTTTGCGCAGGAAGGAATCATGGATGTAGAAGGAAGTAGGAGGAGTCAGGCACTGATCTGTAGATCTCTGCATTCAACTGCTGCCGGCTTGAAGGTTAGTAAATAGTTAAATTCCTATTGGTAGTTATCAGGTGCCTATGTAGGCAGCTCTGGGGTGAGGAAAACAGGTTTTATTTTTAAATAAAAGAAATCTGTGTGTGTATATAATGACTCAATGTAATGTGTGTCCGATATAAACAGCGTGTGTTAGATTAGAAAACTGTAAAAACAGGGAAACTTAAATAAACGTTTAATGATAAGCCCATTCCATCTACTTGAAAAAGTTCCTCCTTAACACAAGTTGCTCTTATATGACAATGTTCACTTATAGGAGTTTTATCCCTTGCCCTTAATCTATGGCTAAAGCTTTATTGGCTGAAAAGGCTCAGGATCTTTCAATGCAATCTAAGTGAGAGTTACAGAAATGGAAAGTATTTTTTCTCGCTCTCCTCAAATTTTAATTGGCAAACTTAGAAGCTTCCATAACTATAAGTAATCTTCTCTAAGTATGCTTTTTAATATAAATGAACATTTATTTCAGATGGAACTTGCTCATTATAGGATGTGCTGGACACTTCCATTAATGAATGTAACATATCCTTTATTAGTTTGTTTACTTGTCTTGGGAAATGAAACTAATGTTAGTTATCTGATTTTATTACTCCACAATCAGTTTATTAGTGTGAGCGAGGGCAGATATACCTCTGGTGCACCCGGTGCTATGCACTGAGGCCCTCCTCTAGGGAGGCCCGATAACTGTCCACATTTATCTTATTCTTTTTATCACTTTTTTTTATTAGTTTGTCCCTGGGGGTTTCCCAACTTGGCACCTCATTCCCCCGACACTTCCAGACCCTTTTATTTTATCTGCATAGTATAAAATGTAGGACCCTGGGCAACTATGAGCCCCCACTCAATATGCTGTTTTGAAGAACTAGAGCAATTTATTTAAAGAGGTGCAACTATTTGTCATGGGTATGCATACTGCTGGTTTGGCAGGCTGATCATTAGTAAGAGCTTGTTTTGTGTAACAATGACCCCCAGGAGTGGATGGCTGCTCCTCTGTTCTTCCCTCCAGGTAGACTTGTGCATCTACCTTTTGTGGCCAGTTTAGGTTTTTGGTCCAATACATGTGTGACCAATGCTATATGTGCTCTAATTTAATGGATACGAAAGTAATAATTAATATTAAACTTACTTTCTAACACTGCCGGGCCTTTCCTGTTGGTTGGCCGCCAGTGCTATGAGTGCACTTCAAAGCTGAGTGCAGCACCACCTAGTGATTGGAATGTGATAATGTGTGGTGCTTTCTGAATCGCATTCCTACAGTTTCTTATGTGAATGAATGGGCTGAAGCTGAAGCATGCATGAATGGGGAGAAGAATACCTGTATCAGGGCATAAATGGGGAGAATGAATGGGGTGAATGAGAGAATGAATGAAGAGAGACAGGTTAGGGTTACAGCTAGGTTTTAGGGTTAGGCTTGGGTTTAGGGGGATTAGGGGTTAGAGTTGGATTTAGGGTTAGTGGTTAGGGTTAGGGAATAGGTTTTAGAATTAGGTTTGGCTTGGGGTTAGGGGGTTAGGCCTTGGTTTGGAGTTAGGGTTAGGTTAGGGTTAGGGGTTCAGGTTATTATATTAGTTCTGCTGTTGATCTGCTACTCTCTGTTAAAATTTCTGTCATCAGAAAGGTGCGGCAGTCTGGTGGCGAGCTGCTTGTAACCCTACTGTGTTGGGAACAATGCCGCGGCCACACAACAGGAAAGATCCACACTGCCTTTTTAGCCTTCAGCCCAGCTGCCTGACCCTTATAAGGTTATCAAGGAGCTCTGTCTGGGGAGTGCTTTCAGAGACAGGCAAGCAGAGAGACATAGAGAGAGAGAGACACAGACAGAGAGAGAGGGAAATGTCACACTATCGCACAAATTAGCATACTGTAACTGCACATGTGCACAGTGGAGCAAAGCGGAAAATTGTGAAAATAAAACAGATAGTACAATATATAGCACTGTTCAGGTTTACTCAACAACCCAGCAATATTTAAAGGTCTTATATAGACACGTACAGTGGATCTAAAAAGTCTACACACCCCTGTTAAAATGTCAGGTTTCTGTGCTGTAAAAAAATGAGACAAAGATAAATAATTTCAGAACTTTTTCCACCTTTAATGTGACCTATAAACTGTACAACTCAATTGAAAAACAAAATTAAATCTTTTAGGTAGAGGGATGAAAAAATATAAAAATAAAATAATATGGTTGCATAAGTATGCACACCCTTAAACTAATACTTTGTTGAAACACCTTTTAAATTTAATTACAGCACTCAGTCTTTTTGGGTATGAGACTATTAGCATGGCACATTTTGACTTGGCAAGATTTACCCACTCTTCTTTGGAAAAACACTCCAAATCTTTCAGATTGCGAGGGCATCTCCTGTGCACAGCCCTCTTCAGATCACCCCACAGATTTTCAATCAGATTCAGGTCTGGGCTCTGGCTGGGCCATTCCAAAACTTGAATCTTCTTCTGGTGAAGCCATTCCTTTGTTGATTTGGATGTATGCTTTGGGTTGTTGTCATGCTGAAAGATAAAGTTCCTCTTCATGTTCAGCTTTCTAGCAGAAGCCTGAAGGTTTTGTGCCAATATTGACTGGTATTTGGAACTGTTCATAATTCCCTCTATCTTAACTAAGGCCCCAGTTCCAGCTGAAGAAAAACAGCCCCAAAGCATGATGCTGCCACCACCATGCTTCACTGTGGGTATGGTGTTCTTTTGGTGATGTGCAGTGTTGTTTTTGCGCCAAACATATCTTTTGGAATTATGGCCAAAAAGTTCAACCTTGGTTTCATCAGACCATAACATCTTTTCCCACATGCTTTTGGGAGACTTCAGATGTGTTTTTGCAAAATGTAGCCTGGCTTGGATGTTTTTCTTCGTAAGAAAAGGCTTTCGTCTTGCCACTCTATCCCATAGCCCAGACTTATGAAGAATACGGGAGATTGTTGTCACATGTACCACACAGCCAGTACTTGCCAGATATTCCTGCATCTCCTTTAATGTTGCTGTAGGCCTCTTGGTAGCCTCCCAGACCAGTTTTCTTCTCGTCTTTTCATCAATTTTGGAGGGAGCTCCAGTTCTTGGTAATGTCATTGTTGTGCCATATTTTCTCCACTTGATGATGACTGTCTTCACTGTGTTCCATGGTATATCTAATGCCTTGGAAATTCTTTTGTACCCTTCTCCTGACTGATACCTTTTAACAATGAGATCCCTCTAATGCTTTGGAAGCTCTATGTGGACCATGGCTTTTGCTGTGGGATGCGACTAAGAAAATTTCAGGAAAGACCAACTAGAGCAGCTGAACTTTATTTGGGGTTAATCAGAGGCACTTTAAATGATTGCAGGCGTATGCTGACTCCTATTTAACACGATTTGGAATGTGATTGCTTTATTCTGAACACAGCTACATCCCCAGTTATAAGAGGGTGTGCAGACTTATGCAACCACCAAAAGATTTCAGTTTGTTTTTCAATTGAGTTGTACAGTTTATAGGACACATTAAAGGTGGAAAAAGTTCTAAAAATTATTTATCTTTGTCTAATTTTTTTACAGCACAGAAACCTGACATTTTAACAGGGGTGTGTAGACTTTTTATATCCACTGTACATTTAATTTTTATAGAGGCAAAAACAAAAGCATGTTTCAGATATTCAAATGACCCCTTTCTCAAGTGGAACATGCAGGACCCAACACAGATCCAGGAACTGTCTCTTTTATTACAAGTAATGTTTAATAATGCTATGCCAGGTGCAGGAAACAATATATACCAAAAAATATACAACAAACAATATACAACAAAAAATATATAACAAATAATATTTAAAAGAAAACTTCTTGCAATAAAATATAAATAGTAAATTATAGTGCATTAACATATTGTATCAAGTTATGAATTAAAAATAAAATTATCTGTACTTATTGTTCTGACTATCAGAACTTTAATATTACAATGTATCTCTTCTACTAGTATATAAATGGAACAACCGTCCAATAGTAGTGATAGGGTCAAAAACAGTTAAGGAATTTAAAGGGACATTGTTACCCCAACAAGAAGTTGATTAAATGTAACTTAAAGAGAATTAAAAACTGACTATACATTGTACTAGCAGTTTTTCTCTAAAGTAAATAATTTATAAAATATTTAGACTTGATTTTGCAGCAACTGTCTGCTAATGTGAGGCTCAGTATGCTAATATGTGGCTCAGTGTAAGGGAGTGAGAGGGGTCTAACTGCAAGATAGAACAGCGGTCTTTTTTTTGGCCACTACAGAGACAGACAAGCAGATCCTACTAAGCACATCAAAACAGCCAATTAATATACACAAGCTGCTCATTGGCTTATGAATACAGCAGCAACAACATGGAATTTCCCAGGATTGATCACATTAGAAAAAAATGGAAAACACAACATATAGACACTTTTTTATGGTCTTTAAGGATAACCTAAAAACAATTGTTTTAGTTCAATTTAGACAAGTATTTTATTTATATGGTGTAAATGGGCCTTTTGGTGCTCATCTGGTGGAAATGTCTCTGTTTCCAATATAATGTCAATCCTTTTATATATATATATATATATATATATATATATATATATATATATATATATTTATTTAAGCTGTGCTGCTTTACACTTGAAATATGCTGGTTTTTTTTTGTCCTGGTCCAAATTCTATAAAGCTGGTTAGACAAGCCTTATGTAAAGCGCAAATATGTGTCAGATACAGTACCTTCATAGTGTGGCCAGATGCACATAACATAAGAAAGGCTTTGCCAGGAGAGTCCTATTGAGTGACTAATAGTATGATGCATAACCAGTTTGTAATTTTATAAAAAGAGCCCAGCTTGTTTTTTTGGTGACAGGGTCTTTTGATCCACATTTCTACCAAAGTGAATAGTATTATTTTTACTATTTATCCATTCAAAGAATTTACTATAGAGTGTGTCCCTTTAAAGATACTCTGTAGTCTAATATATTTAATATACAAAGAAAAAACAAAAGTATCCCATCATTACTTTGTCAATAGAGAGAAGCAAAAATATAAGCACTTACTCTGCCTACACACACCTTGTCTGACACCAATTTCTTTATGAAAGGCAGACTGGCATGTTGTGTGTCTTAATTACTCATTGCCCCTATTGTGCCTTTTTGTGTTACCTATTCCTATGTCACTCTATCCACCAAAACATACACATTATCCCTCATACCTGACTCCTCTTTGAAGTATATCAGGACATGTCCCTGGCTGCAGTCCAGGTCCCTGAGCTCACATTCTCCTCCACCTGATTTCTTCTTGCTCTGGAAGTGCAGGAGCAGCTTGTTCTTCACTTTTTTTAGTCTCTCTGGCCCCAGATCCCACTTAAGGGCTACTGGGAACAGGTAAGTGCTGCTGTCCCCCATCCTAAGGGCAGCCTGTGAAGCCCAGGGATGTTAGGGATGTGTTTGTAGTGAGTGAGAGGGACCCTTTTGTGCAGTGAGAGGGACCCCTGTGTGCAGTCAGAAGGACCCCTGTGTGCAGTCAGAAGGACCCCTGTGTGCAGTAAGTGTCAGCCTGGGAGTGCTGTGGTCAGTGTGAGTCAGGGCTTGGTGCCTGGTGAGTTTCCAGCTGTGTATGACAGTTTCTGTTTCGTTTCTGGTTCAGCTCTGAGTTTCATGTTTCCCTTCCCTTGTTCCTCTTACTCCGCCCCATGCACACTTATTACGTCTAAAGATATTTTTCTCGGGATGGTGTAAAAGCGGGAACGGAACGGGCCGGAACAGGCCATTTATAAAAGAAATCAATGACAATATAACGGAGATGTGTTAGATAATATTGAGAACAATATATAAGAACCAAAACCAATTTCATGTAATACTTTATTAACCCCTTTAAAAACCAAAATATCAAATGGAACAGGCAAAAACAGGCGAAACGCACACTTTATATAGGGAATTCATGCTAAAATCATTGGGATGCGTTAAATATAATTGAGAACTATATTTAAGAGCCAAACCCCATCTGATAGTATGCTTAATTAACCCTTTAACGTGCCAAAATACAATATTAAGCAAAAATGACCCGGAACGGTGACTTTCCAGAGGGTCAAAAATACCAAATTCACCAAATACACATAACTAGGTGGGATTCATGTAATAACCTTCATAAATTCCACAGACCTTAAATTCAAGTACCCGTCCTGGGCCAGAATACAATATTTCGCATAATGACCGGGAACGGCGACTTTTTAGAGGGTCAAAAATACCAAATTCACCAAATATACATAACTAGGTGAGATTCACTCACTTCTTTCTGTGTTTTGTTACAGTTTTATGGGACGCCTGGACAGACAGTGAGTGTGGGAGTCTGCTATCATGGACTTGATACCCCCTCCCCTTCCTTTCCTTCCCCTTCTTCTTTTACACTATTTCATTTTATTTGTTACAAACCTGATATATCTTACTTCAGAAACAACACAATAAAAAATATATAATTAAAGAAACAAACAAACAAACTGGGAAAAGATCAAGAAAATTCTTTATGTTACATGCCGCAATGTATCTCTGTTTTGTATTATTTCTATAATGTCTGCTTAGATGTGATGTATTTTCCTTTTCTCATAATAAATAACATTTAAAAAAAAGATGTGAAACAATTTAAGACCCCAATTTATTTCCTCTGATCTGTACCTCTGCATACTTGCGCACAGTTGGCTGAACAGAACATTATTTCTGAATACTGGTATTTCTTGCTTTCTGTGGGAATTTATAATGAGTGTTGCCTCGAGCTTGACAAGGAGAGACGAGAGCTGAAAGTTACGGGTTTGACGGGCGCTCATTGCGGGGCTTGCGATGAGTGCCAAAGGTGCTCAACACAAGGCCCGCAAGAATTTGAAAAAGAATGACAATAAGCCCGGTCCGCGATAAGGACTAAAGGCCATAGGCATATGACACTCATGGCGATGTGCGCAAGACTTTGCAAAAGGATCGACATGAGCACCGAATGAGCGACATGAGGCATGCAAGACTTTGAAAAAATTACGGCTTTAACGGGCAAATTTTTTTCATGCCCCTAACTCGGAAGCTGTCACAAGACCTCCAAAAGATGCCAATTAATTAAAAAATGTACTTACAACCTCACACACAGTACGGCGCAGGTGGGGGGGGGGGGGGCTGTAAGGGAGGTTGTAAGCTAATTTTATGTTTAATTGACGTTTTTAGGAGTTCTTAAATTAGCTAAGCAAGGAAAAAAATGGCGGACGTAAAAAACTAAAATTTTTAAAAAAAGGTTCACAACCAGGCTAAAGCCCTTAGGGCTAAGGCACTCATTGTAAGGCCCGCAAGACGTTGAAAAAGGTGCGAGCGTCGCTCATTGCGAGGGGTGCGTTGGGGCAAAGACATCGGGAGGGAGAGAGGGGAAAACAGACACAAGGGTCAGAGAGTGGGGAGAGGCTCGAAATGACCGCCAAAGGCGCTCAGTGCGGACCTCGCGATGAGCGCCCAAGGCACTCATTGCTAGGCTTGCGATGAGCGCCAAAGGTGCTCAGTGCGAGGCACGAAAGTGGAGAGTTGGACGACACCTCCATGGCATATAAGTTGATAAGACTTCCATGGCATAGGGCACAGTTTTAGTGCCATGGTGGTCTCTTGAATCCGCTTTAAAGGCATTTTTCGACCTCTGCGGGTGGTCATCAGTTTGCGAAGGAGAGAAAAAGGGCTTTATTACAATACATTGAAAATATATATTGATCTTAACTGCTTAAAAGATTGCCCTTATTTACAAAACAGGTCTCAGGGATGATAAATATGTAACAAATTAACAACATTAGCCAAGGTCCAGGCACTGAGAAGGGGGAGGGAAAGCAAGGGTGCAGAGCAGAAAATCAGTACTAAGTATCACCATCTGATTCTAATTATTTGTGTGGATGATTATCATTTTCTTAAAGCTGTTCTGAATCATTCAATGAGATAACAAGTCCGTCTCTTCCCACTCCTAAATAAATAAGGTATAACATAGATATCTCCGACACTCTGAGAAGAAGCTATTGCAGTTATTTCGTATTCTGCCCGGTACTTGAAATTAGTTTCTGTGGAATTTATGAAGGTTATGACCTGAATCCCACCTAGTTATGTGTATTTGGTGAATTTGGTAATACTGATCCTCTAAAAAGTCCCCCTTCCGTGTTATTTTGCTAAATATTGTATTCTGGCCCGGAACTGGTTCTTGAAATTAATTTTTGTGGAATTTCTGTAGGTTATTACATGATTCCCACCTAGTTATGTGTATTTGGTGAATTTGGTCTTTTTGACCCTCAGGAAAGTCGCTGTTCCGGGTCATTTTGCGAAATATTGTATTCTCGCCCGGACCGGGTACTTTAAATTAGTTTCTGTGGAACTTATGAGGGTTATTACATGAATCCCACCTAGTTATGTCTATTTGGTGAATTTGGTAATACTGACCATATAAAAAGTTGCTCTACTGGGTCATTTTGCAAAATATAGTATTCTGCCCAGAACGGGTATTTGAAATTAGTTTGTGTGGAATTTATGTACTGTAGGTTACATAAATCCCACCTAGTTATGTGTATTTGGTGAATTTGGTATGTTAAAGGGTTAATTATGCATACTATCAGATGGGATTTGGCTCTTAAATAGTTATCAGTTATATTTAACACATCCCAATGATTTTAGCAGGAATTCCCTTTATAAAGTGTGCGTTCCGGCCTGTTTTTGACTGTTCCGTTTGATATTTTGTTTTTTAAAGGGTTAATAAAGTATTATATCAAATTGGTTTTGGTTCTTATATATTGTTCTCAATATTATCGAACACATCCCAGTGATATTGTCATTGATTTCTTTTATAAATGGCCTGTTTCCTTTCAGCTTTTACACCATCCCATTTTTCTCTATCTCCGTTTGTTCTTCCCTAGAGCCCATCAGATATCAGCTCCCCACTCACTACAATTTCTTCTGTACTATTATGTCCCTATTCTAAAAAAGTATATGTATATGAGTGTTTTATTTGTATCTAATATGTGGGGTATTGTTACAGACAGAAAGGTAAGTTCCTATAGACATTTCAGAATAAACTGTTCTGCAGTAACTAGAGGAAGTGGATCTATCCTGTTATATGTACGCACAGGAAGCCTCCTGGTGCCGGACGCGCTTGCGTCCTGCGTCCCGATGTACTAGTACACCACAACCCACTAACCCTAAGCCCTAACCCTCACTCTAAGTCTCCCTGTCCCTCTTTGGCCCCCAAATCTATCTTTTGAGGCAAAATACACATTTAAATGCAAAACCCTGTCCAGCCTTGGCCATGTCCAACTTTGGCTGGTTCCTCCTTTTCAAATTCTACAGCCTGCATAATGTTTGAAGCACTGGACACAAAGTATCTCTAAATAACTACCTTATACATTCCATAGTATGGTAGTAACAATACTAAATAGTATATACTTTAAAAAAAAATATGTGTCTATTTCTGGCCTTTTAAAATGTTGGGAGGTATGGAATTCATGATGCCTCCTTTCAGGGCTGTATTAAACATTAAGCAAAATAAGCAGATGCTGAGGATATCAAGGAAAGGAGGCACCACAGAAATGTTCCACGTTACCATGGACCATATGGTGCAGAACTGCAAATGGTGAAGCTAAACCAGGTACACAAAAAGGGGCTCCCTCAATAAATGAAAAATAGTTATATATATATATATATATATATATATATATATATATATATACAATAATACACATAATAATAAAATAGTAAAAATAGAGATTAATAATATACATTGTAATGGTTTCTTATTGTTTATATTTTGAATTAAATATATATGAGGTCACCAAAATCTTTTAAGTGCTTAGTGCCTCTAAAGGTCCTAATCAGGCCTATTCCCCTAGGTTCCGCTGGGAATACAAATATTACTTTATGACATACCTTTATTGGCTGACGTTTCCTAACTACACAGTGCTGTGCATATTACTGAAGCCTGTGTATACACATACAAAGATACACACATGTACACAATGCTTCATACATGTTCACGAAGCTCCAGTAAGTTTGTGATTTTATAAAAAATGAGCGCAACTTGTTTTTTGGTGACAGGGTCTCTTTAATCCACATCTCTACCAGAGTGAATATTATTATTTATACTATGTATCCGTACAAAGAATTGACTAAAGCGTGTGGCCCTTTAAAGATACTCTTTAGTAATTTATTTATTATACCATTTTTTTAAAGAACTGTTGAATTGAAAACAGGCAAAATAATTTTAGATTGTAAAAAATAATACAACAGTGAATGTATTAGGGTTTCTATTCAATTATGCTGCAGTGGAACCTGCCATTTCAGTTTCCACTGATTTGCTTCCTATGGTGAAAGCTCCAGTAAGTTTATATTCGTGTGTTTTAAATGTTAAACTTTAACAGAAACAAATACAGAATTAGACTTTGCCCTGCAAATAAAACCTTTTATTAAATATTATTGCATCTGCACACAGATACTATGTTATATAAAGTGGTTATCATGCAATGACATTAGGAGGGTTGGGAAAGTACATGACACATATCTCCCCAGGCGGGTGTGACGGCAAGCAGAGGTTACTGATACTGCAGCGTTTGCCTCAATAATATAATCAATTATCCTGAAACTAAGATAACATACTCACAGCAGCAGGCACTTGTTATCTCTACTTATTAATACAGTCGATTCTCATTTAACCAGAACACAAGAAAATAAAAAACTGAAAAAAATTGAATATTGTACTTTAAATAAAAATGTAATTTTACAGGAGCCAACAAATGCCAGGAGCCGGGTTGTCCCGCCACACAATGCTTACAGGCACCTAGATGTCATCCACTGTACATCTCTGCAATTCAGTTTTACTCAAAGCAGACCGGCATGAGTGACTGAGCCAGGGCTGTGTTGGCGTTACATTCCCTGGGTTCAGTATCGCAACCTCCAGCCAAATGTACCCATGTGTAAGTGAGGAGTGAAAGCTGCTTCTGCTAGACCAGCCCTCACTGACAAATATACTTAGCAGAGCATCCTATGTGCAGCTAATCTAGGCCTCTTTTATATGTTACTCTCAAGCAACCAGAAACTACATTTATGCAGCATCTACCAATCCAATGGGTGCCGGTTAACTGAGAGTCTACTGTAGTTGGGAATAAAACTAGGGGAATAAAATAGAGGACAGGATCGGTTTAAAAGGAATTCTGCCCAACCAGGTCAGCTTCAAAATAAATTAAAATTGTTTTGTTGTGTCCCTGGCTCTTTAAGACCAAATAGGGGGTTGTGGGTGTCTAGTTCAACACTTGGTAGTTTAGGAAATGCTAAATAATAGTTTTTAAATGGATCTTATCTGCCAAAGGTGCTGGGACTGTCTTCCATTCACATATTGATATTTTGGGAGCCATGTTGAAAGGAATATTTCATCTGCTAGGCATAGTGTGAAAGAGCACAAGAATATATGTTAAAATTATAACTTTTTAAAATTACATTAATAACAGCTAAAAAAATGTAGTTTTAAGTCTCTGTTCACATACAAGTCTATCCTGCCTACTGGCTAGTGGATGAGTAATAATAGATAGCTGGTGCATGTGCACATTGTGGTGACTCTCTATGGGGAAGGCATTGATTGATAGCGTTTTACGTGCTTCGGTCCTAAGTCCTACGGGGCTCATTGCAGTCCCGTAAGTCCTGCGCCGCTGGTGATGAGAACTGCTGGAGATGAGTGCCTGCAGCGCTCATCGCGAGCCCTGCAATGAGTGCATTCGGTGCTCATTGCAGTCTAAGTCCTGCGGCCCTCATCGCATGCCCTGCAATGAGCACCAAAGGCGCTCATTGCAGCGTAAGTCCTGTGCCGCTGGTGATGAGCACCTGCGGCGCTCATCGCGAGGCCTGCAGTCGAGGGCCACAATATTTAACATTGCGTCTCAGTCTGCATGGTTATGTGTTAAGCAAATTAGCCTGACTACTGTTGTATGCCTGGACATTAAGTGCACTCCTGATTATATGTGTTGTAGAGTCCCCCCCCCCCCCCCCCCCCCCCTTTTTAGACAAGGGTTGCAATGAGCGGCAGAGAGGCTCCTTGCAAGGCCCGTACATGACTGGCTTGATGGGGCTACAATGGGGCCGAAGGGCGAAGGCGATAATTGCAGGGCTCGCGATGAGCGCTGAAGGCGCTCAGAGCCGGCCTAACGATGAGTGATGAAGGTGCTCAGCGCGAGGCCTGAAAGTTGTGGGTTGTCTGACGCCTGCAATGAGCGGCGAATAGGCTCATTGCGGGGCTCGGGTTGTGCGCCAAAGGCGCTTTTCGTGAGGCCCATAAAGTAGAGGGGGGGGGGGGAGGCTTGCAATGAGCACAGAAGGCATTCATTGCAAGACCCACAAGTTAGAGGGGGGAGAACATCACATTGTGTGGCAAACAGCATTGAAAGGCGTCACATTTTATTGTCGCCATTTTTGACAGGCAAGTTGCTAGTTTATTTATATCACTCATATTTCAAACATTAAATGCAACTGGCATGATAGTAACGTAGACTCCCTCCCACTTAAAATACCAATAACCCCCCCTCCCCCCCCTTTGCAATTTGAAGATCTATACTTGGTAAAGGGTATTTTCCTTAGAAACACACAGCCTTTAATAACTAGAAGGCAGTTATTTGTTTCTGTGGGCAGTCATTGCCTTTATTAAAACTCATTGTTTGAGATAAATATTAAACAGGGTGGGAGATGTCTATTCAAGTTCCCCTTTCACAGGTAGAATCACATAAACAGAAAAATATAGCGACTCCCACCGCAGAATAACAACATAGAAAAGTTATTAAAGTCTATTTTTTTACTTTTTCCAATAATAATTAGTACAATATCAAGTACAGTTCTTCAAAAGAGTATATTATGTTCTTGGGACCATAGTGATCTTTTAACAGGTCAAAGCAAGAAGAAATATAAATGCAATTCCCCCAAGTTTAATTTTTTATACAATGGTTCACTCATTTTTATGGGATGATGCTCTTATAATCATATAAATGGGACTTTAATTATGAGTTAATGTTGTCCTTGGTGAGTTTTATTCAATTCCTTTGGCTTTCAGCTCCTCACGAACCCGCTTCAGATAATCAGGATCTGGATACCCAAAACTGGAAAAGCAAGAGTAACAGTAATGTTACACAACTGTGTATACAATGTATAAATGTATCATCAAAAGTGTCTAACAAATAAGAATTAAAGCAGTAAAGCTGTCCTAGTAGGTCTAAAGGCTTTCTCAACCCACTGTCGGTTCTCCTTTACAGTGTGAGAACCTTTTAGCCAATCACAATAGATTGTTTAAACATCCCAAGATGTGATAGGACAACATGGGATGCTCAATGTAAAAGAGAACTGGCAGTGGGAAGAAAGGGGAGCTGTAGGGTTCGTGTTCAACAATTAATCGAAACCTTTTGTTTGCTTTAATATACTACTTTCTCACTTTTTCAGATTTTTATTTCAGATTAAAAAAAGAAAAAAAAAAAGAAAGAGAATATCTTTATAATAGATATAACATATATACGCCACATATGCATTGTATACATTACAAATACTGTTTGTGCAATAAAAATATACAAAACACATATACATGTCAAAAA
The DNA here is from genome assembly GCA_027410445.1 of Discoglossus pictus. Taxonomy (NCBI): domain Eukaryota; kingdom Metazoa; phylum Chordata; class Amphibia; order Anura; family Alytidae; genus Discoglossus; species Discoglossus pictus. The sequence continues at coordinate 81,363,844 of CM050173.1, read as the reverse complement.
TACATCCACACTTTTCTCAAGACACATACATTGTATAACACAAACACACTATAATATATATATATATATATATATATATATAGATATATATATACATATAAATACATATATATTTGTTGTTCAGTCATGTCTGACTCTGTATGACCCTTTGGACAACAGCACGCCATGTCTTTGGTTATGCTTATTAAGGTTTTCTTGGCAAAGATACTGGAGTGGGTTGCCAGGTCCTTATCCAGTGGACCATAATTTGTCTGACAACTCTGCTATGACCTGCCCACCTTGGGTGACCCTACATGACATAGCTCACAGCTTCCATGAGGTACACAAGCCCTTTCACCATGACAAGGTAGCGATCTAGAAGTGGATATTATGTGTGTATATATATGTAACGGAACCCATCACTGTTTTACCCTGTTTTATGATTATTATTGTTAACATATGATCCTACTATTATACTGCATGTATGTTGGTTGATGCTCTGCAGAATATTGTCCCAGACATTTGCAGCTACTTGGCATGGGAGATAATCCTGTTACAGCGACTCCGCATAGGATAAAGGAAGTCTATTGTATACAGTGTTTTCATTCTCAGATAAGAACAAAGAAGTGTAATTGAATCAATGTCTGATTGTATCAAAGTTGCCAGGGAGGTGTGACCCACCTATTGTTCTCTTTATGTGTATTGTGCGGCCAAATATGGGCATGTGTATTGCCTGTGGCCAAAGAGATGTATATATATTTCTGTAATGGTAAATAAAGTCAGTATTCATTTGACTCCCAAATTGTGTGTCGTCCAATATGGGAGGTCGGGAATGGTGAAACTGTAGTGCTTCATGGGTATTTTACCGTATACCAGCGGAGATATTGGACTGCGTGTTCCAGCTCCGTTACAATATATATGTTATGCATTCTTATAATGACATATTATGTGAATAATGTCCAAACTCTACTTAAACAATAACACAAAATCCATGTGTATATTAACCCCTTATGTGTCTAGGATCCTGTGTATAGTAACCCCTTATGTGTCTATGATACATATAATACCGGCACTGATAACCCAAAGCAAAAAGTATTCAATAAGGCATTTATTTCTGTTATTGAGCTTTCTGCATGTTTTAAACAATCAGGTTATATAGAATAGAAATATACATTATATATGAAGCAAATCTGGAAACCTAAGCACAAATTAACAAACATATATAATATTGATAATTTTCCAAACTCACCTGATTTTGGCTCATCTACAGTAAACATCTATAATTCTGTCAGACATTAGAAAAATATTATCTTAAACTTAAAAAAAAATCTTTGTTTAAATTGCTTTGTTTTATATAAATGTTTAACTAGGTTTTTGTTTTGTTAATTTACACAATATATTTTTCACATTGTTCACTTATAAGAAGTCTGTCGACTAACAGTTTGCCATCCCTTTTCTTCCTGTGTGCTCTCCTGCATGGTGCCATCCCCATTATTCCTGTGTGCTTTCTTACATGCTACCATCCTATTTCTTCCTGTGTGCTATCCTGCATGCTGCCATCACCTTTCTTCCGGTGTGTCTATGATCCGGTGTATATTAACTCCTTATGTGTCTATGATACATATCACATGCCTCGCACCAGAGCTGGATCTACCCTTTGGGCAAAGTGGACGGCTGCCCTGACACCAACTTTTGAGAAGCGACATCAAGGGTGTCAATGTTTGCAAAGAACTTAAGCCTCAGGTCATAACTGTATGCCATATCCTGCAGATGCCATGTATGGGTTGTTATATTTTTCTATTCTTCTGCTTGTATTTTATTGTGTTTTATTTAATTGTCTTTACATTACTCTTTTTTATTTGTTCTAGAAATACATAAGTGGCATAAGTGGAAATTGCTTTAAGCCATTTGTTTTATTTCAAGACATACTTACATATGGGTTCCTCCAGTTGGGCTGGTTTTATGGTGAATATCGTTCCAGGTGACGGTGTCTTTCTTGCTAGTTGTGCGAGACTCTCCCACTGTGAAGATTAACCTCTGATTGAAGGCCTTTCTGAGCAGCCCCAGGATCTCTCTGCCCTCAGTATTATCAGGTAAATAGGCTGTACGGTGGGTGCCATGAAATGGTTTTCCTGGGTTTGGATGATTCTTCTGAATAGTACAAAAAAGTAAAAAAAAAATACTTTTAAACACATTTCACCAGTCACTTCTGACTACCTCAGGGATCAGCCTAGATCCTATTTTTATTATTTGTCTGCCAGGGATTTTATTTAATAATTTATCAATTATTATAAGTAAACCTTATAGAACCAGTGAACTTTCGTGTTTACAATTTGATCTTTTAAGGAAATAAACTGTATTACAGATAATGAATTTAAAAAAAATATATATATAAAACCAGTCTTAAATTTCTTAAATGGACACTGTAGTGTTAAACAATTATGGCCTTTCTCTGGAAACAGACAGTGTTTGGATTTTACTTGATATATCAAATAGCTGTGTATCTATTGACATTAATGTACTTTATTTTCTTAAGGAGTGCTTATATGATCTGTTTGTAATGCCCACTGCAGCTTATAAAGACACAGACTCTGTAAGGCTTGATGTGCAGTGCAGTGACAATATTAATTTAAGTGCAAACACACCAGTATGTGAGGATCTCCCAATTGTGCAGAGTTCAGTCAATCAGAACGACTTAGACTGTGATTGACTTGCCTGTGTGCTGCAGGGAAATCTTCAAATCCTGACCTGTGTGCAGAAAAAGAACTTGTGTGCAATGAGTAGAAACTCAGCTAATATACAACACTGCTTTTCAATTTTCCTTTTGTCACTTTCATTAGTCCATGAACATATAAAGGAAAAATGATCATAATATGACAATAAAAATGTATATATTTGCATAAAGGGTCACTGCAGAACAAAAAAAAGAGTTGTTTAAAAATAAGATTTCACCAAGTAAATTCTATTCTTTTAAAGCATCTTGCAAAGTTGTTTATCTTAATGCAGACTATGGTGGGGGATTATAAGGGGCCTTACACCATAAATGTTTTGAATAAAAATGTGAAATTGCTAAGAATATCCTTGAATAAAAATAATAATAATAATTGTATCATGCAGATTACTGTATATACTAAAATGGGTTCTTCCCCTATATTTTTGTATAATACTGGTATGTGATATAACAAATACAATAACATGTTCAGCTTTATGGAACATTAGTTTAAATTATATATTCCCAAAATAAATAAAATGATAAAGCTGCCATCATCTAGAGACTGTAAACCTTAGTAGTAATTGAGTAGGTTATAAGATCAATCTAATAACTTTATTGTTAAGGAAGTAAAAACGGTTTTAAGGAGCTAATTTTTGTGATTAATTACTGTTTATACATGCTCTCACTCACCCCTTGAATTCCACTATAGATATCATAAGTAATTGTTATGGTGCCGCAATCAAAGCCGGGTAGTCTCATGGGACTTGTGCTATCATTCATGCGTCCATCTGGCTGATCTCCTTCAATGACTCCATACACAATGTTGCACACTGGGCACACTGGTTTATAGGACATGGCTTTCTGAGCACACTCGGAGCAGAATACATGCTTGCATTTATCCAGTATTTTTTTATTAGTTAGCTTCTCCATGCAGATGGGGCACTTTTCCTCATCTTCTTTGGGTCCACTTTTTACTACAGAGGATGAGGAGTCACTGATGTCCAATAGCTCCCATTCTCCACCCTCAGCACTATTTGTTGGCTTGGGCGATTTACCTTTTGGATTAAGTTTATTTTCTGCAGCCCATACATGACTTGGAGACCCAATCAGGGTCACAGTACCCTTGGAATACTGAAGCATTATACCGAAGCCTGCCATGTTTAGTTCTTCCTCAAGCAGAGGAATTTGGCCCTCCTGAAAGTCTGGTGCCATTGTGATGACTTTCCTGTCAATGTTTGTGATGGTCTTCTGCAGCAGATTGAGAAAGATCTGCAGGGCATGAACTCCAAGATCAGGAGATCCATTTAAAGATCTGAAGGCGACCTTCATGCTACCTGCGTCTCCTTGTATAACTTGCATTTTTACATCGTATTTGTGCTCTATTTCATTAATGTCTCTAGACTTTAATTTGTGTAATATCTGTAGATATTCAGCATTTACTATGAGCTCACGCTTCATTCCATGAGATGAAATCTTCACGGCCTCCTGAGGTCTAGAGGAGGTAACCAGACCATCTTCTAACAGTTTCTTCATGTTTGCTATCTCCCTTTCTGGACCTCGCAGTATCACTTTGCTGTCCTCCACAATCACAAGAGTTTTATCTGAATGCTTCTTCACCGTCTGTTTGATGTCTTCTGCAGATATGATTCGACCTTCTGGTAAATTTACTAAATTCTGTTTCCAATCTAGTGTTATCTTTTGAATTGTATCAGTTAAAATTTGTTTGGCTCGGTCTATGTTTGCATCTGGACTTAGTGGCATTAAGTTGACAGTGTCTGGATCAGATGCTCTTCTCATATCCACATTAAACTCACCTCTAATCTTTTTAACTACATCTGGGTAAATCTCATAGAAATAATCATATAAAGCAGACCCAACAGTCACAGAGTGTTCTGGATGTAGGGGCCTTGTCTCTTCTTGAGATGGGCAATCTTTGACTTTTTGATGTACCTGCTGCAGATACTTGTACACTTCATCAATCTCACTGTAGGTTCCAGTTACCTCCTCAACACCTCTAGATGTTTTCTTTGTCACTCTGAGTGATGGGAACCTGGCTGTTACCCCATTTCTTACTTCTTGACTGAATATTTTTGTATTTAACTTTGCTGACACCTCAGTGAAGATCTGGAAAAAAAAGCAAAACAGAAAAAACTCATTGTGAGATGTCTATCCGAGACAAAATAAGCACAAAAAGGGATAATATACATCTTAAAGGACCACTTAAGCGTTATATGTATACTATGCTTTCTTGAAGAATGTTGACTTGATAATGTGCAAATAGGTTTACACAGTTTAAAATAAATAATTATAGCCAAGATTTTTTAACTATTACATTTTACTTTAAATGATAATGGACATTTTATCTTTGTATAAAGGACTGGAAGCATGGGAGGAGTGAGAGGAACTGTAGAAGCAGATACGATCTGTTATCACTTTTGTTAAATTGACCCCTTCAAATATTTTTTTAACAATAGATCTCAATGGCAGAGTAAACTCCAATAGAATAACCCTCTCCCTCAAACTATGGGCAGACTAGCAATCTACAATGGAAATCTGGAGGATAAAATCAGTGTCATCTAAATATAACACTGTATATTAAATGCCTTTATGCTCCTATTTTGCATACTTACTAATGTTGTTATTTCATTAAATCAACTGATTTCAATGTTAAATTGCTTTGTGAGTACACAGTAAAATCAGTTTGTAATGCTATTTTTTTTTCCATCTTAAAACACATTGTTCCATATATACAGTACCAGGTGTTTTTTTTTACTATGCATTTAATGTAATTCATTTAAATTTAAAAAAATAATTACACTGCACATGTTTATCAAATTTTCAACAAGTAACAATTTGAAAAAATATTCAGTAAGAAAGAAAAATAAAGTAAACAATATAGAGAGGAGACTAATAACTGAAATTAGAGCTGTTTACCACATCAAAAAAGCCATCGGCAGTTGATTGTTCCTCTTGGGCTGAGGTTCTGTTGGCATGCTGGGTAGACTTTGCTATCTCTTGATATTCTGTAGGGTTGCTAATTGCCATTGGGCCCATGTCTGGCGATTCCCTCCTGGCCACTGACATGTTTCTGCTTGTATGTTCATTAAATGTTCTTTCTTGATATTTTGGAGGGTTATCTATATCATCTTCCTTTTCTGATTGGTCCCAGTTTGTCCTGGACACAATTTTTTCATCAAACATTTTGTCATCAGACATTGATTGTTTTTTTGGGTCTGGGATCCTGTAAGGATACTCACCAGACTTCCCTTTGGCTCCATTTTCTCTATGGCTGTCTCTATTATATTCCCCTTCTGACTGACCCAAGTATGGCCTTTCCTTCCCAGCCTCTGTCATGTCGCGTCCGTCAAGATTTTGCTTATCGGTGGTTGGCTTTCTCTCAAAGCTTGATGATCTCTTGGTAAATGTATTAGATTTGGTTCTTGCTTCATTTTCTGTAGACACGTATGGATCACATTCCTTCTCAGCCACATTTCTTTTCAGGGGTATTTTGTCACCATATATTTCAATAACCAACTGCAGATTATTCTCTTGTAATTCATGTTTCTCTTTACTCAGCACCCTTTTCTGGGCTGTACATACAAGCAAACAGAAGGATTAAAAATATCTTAATTGGTTACAAAAACTGAGTGAGGATGCAGAGCCTGAGTATCTATCTATCTATCTATCTATCTATCTATCTATCTATCTATCTATCTATCTATCTACCCGTCTGTCTGCCTATCTATCTATCTATCTATCTATCTATCTATCTATCTGTCTGTCTGTCTGTCTGTCTATCTAAATTAAAAAAATAACACAAGTAGTGACAGCACTGGGGTCCCCCAGAGGTTGCACTGGTGGTCGCTCCTCATTCACTAGCACACTAATCTCATTCATTAGTACATTAGCAGCACTAAGAATGGGGGAGAACGGGAGGAAAAGACCACAACTGTCTATCCATTGTACAGTAGGCTCTCAGTTATCCGGCACCCATGGAGATTGGTAGATGCCAGGTAAATGTAGTTTATGTTTGATTGAGAGTTACTATTAAAAGAGGCCTAGATTCGCTGTGCATAGGATGCTCTGCTAAGTATATCTGTCAGTGAGGGCTGTTCTAGCAGCAGCAGCTTTCACTCCTCACTTACACACAGGTACGTTGCGCTGGAGGGTGTGCTGCTGAACCCGGGGAATGTAACCCCAACACTGCCCTGGCTCTGTCACTCATGCCTGTCTGCTTCCAGGTAACACTGAATTGCAGAGACGTGCAGTGGATGATATCTAGGTGCCTGTAAGCATTTTGTGACATGACAACCTGGCTCCTGGCATTTGTTGAGCCCTGTAACATTTAATTTTTATTTAAAGTACTGTATTCAATTTGTTTGGTTAACTGAGAGTCTACTGCACTTACCTTATTTCTATACAATAAATGATTTCAAAGGTAAACATTTTTTTTTGCGTCTAATTTACTAACTTAAAGTACTTGATAAGAGTGAGGGGGTGTACCTAAACTACAACATTGGAGGGTCTGTTTTTTGAAAACCTCAGAGACAGGAAAGCAGACTGTTTTTTTAATTAGCATATCAAAGCTGTGATTTAGTATTCAAGATAAGCTAATTTGCCTAGAAAATACAGCAAAAAATCAACACAGACTTTCTCAGGAATTATTCACTGTAGTAAAAAAATGGCAAATATAATATAGCCAGTTTTTATTGCTCCTTTAGAGAAACCTAAAAACTAGTTGATTTTGGGATGACAGAATTGGCTGATTAGGGGGACCTTTTGTGTCTTATATGCGGTCCAGTCTATGTTTCTGTGAACAACGATCATATTTCCATCTTTATTTCTTCTGTCTTATGTTTTCTGGAAATATTTTAAAATGTATTTCACTCATTTTTGTCTGTGTGCATATGTATGTGTGTATATCTGTGTCTGTGTTTATACATTTGTATATGGAAATGTGTGTGGGTTTGTGTGCATTTTTGTGTATGTAGGTATAATGTTTGGGTAATTATTTGTTTGTGTATATGTATATTTAGATGAATGTGTATGCTTGCGTATATATATATATATATATATATATATATATATATATATATATATATATATATATATGTAGCTGCAGGTATGTAAATGTATATTTGTGTATGTATATGTCCATGACTGTGTGTATAATATATGTTTGTATATTTGTGTGGAAATATGTGTGTTAACGCTGTGTATACTATATGTGTGTAATTTCCTACATGTGCATTTGTGTGTGTGTTTATGAGTGGCAATGTGTATACTGCATATTTATAGTTATGTACATGGATATGTTGGAATGTGTTTATGTGCATGTGTAATAGTGTGATTTTGTTTATGACCAAGAGGCCTAAGGCAGAACATATTCATTGGTAACAGGTTTTCTTGAAGATTCTGGCACAGTTCATGGAATAATGTGTCCATATGCACAAACATAAAAGTTTTCTGTGAAAAGTCTGTCTGTGACCATACATGACACACAACATATACACAGACACACAGCAATGATCACATATAATAGTTGTTGTAATTGCGAGTTGTCGTCACGCAGTGTTAAATAATACAGGCTTGTGAATGCGCAATGAGCACCAAAGGCGCTCATTGCAGGGCTCACTATGAGCGGCATAGGCGCTCATCGCGAGGCACGCACGACTTTGATGCAATGAGGACGCTCCACCGATGGAGGATGGAAAGAGATTGAAGGCACACATGGCAATGCTTGCGATCAGTGCAGAAGGACCTAGGACGTAGAACTTTGGCGCTGATCGCGAGGCATGCAAGACTTTGAAAAAATGAAACTCAGAAGGCTGCCAAAAAAGCCAAATAATTTACAAAATAACTTAAAAACCTCACACACCACTCAGGGGGAGAGGCAGGGAGTCAGTTTGTGAGGTTGCAAGGTAATTTGAGGCTTAATTGCCATTTTTTGGAGATCGAAAATCGACTAAGCAAGGAAATAAATGGTGGCCGTAAAAACGTAAATGGTTTAAAAAAGGATCAAAACGAGGCCGAAGCCCGTAACACTAAGCCAAACAATGCCAGGCACGCAGTACTTTGAAAATACAAACAATGTCGCTCATGAGTACCGCAAGACTTTGAAAATAAAAGCAGCAGCGCTCAGCACGGAAGACTTAAGCAGAGTCAGAGAGGAGAAAGACACAGATGAGGGAGAGGGGGGAGGGGGTGGAAAGAGATACAGGGGTGAGAGAGGGGGGAAAATAGACACAGGGGAAGGAAATTAGGGGGGGCAGGGAGAGGGGAGGGAAATAAGGAGGGGAGGGCAGGGAGGTGGGAGGGAGAGAGGGGGAAACATGAAGGGAGAGTGGGAAACAGACACGGGGGTCAGAGAGTGGGGAGAAGTTTGCAATGAAGGAGCTCAATGCGAGGCATTAACCTGGCGAGTTGGCGACATCTGCAATAAACGCTCATTGCAGGCTCGCAATGAGTGTCGAAAGGCACTCATTTCGAGGCCTGTGATGAGTGCTGAAGGTGCTCATCGAGAGACCCAAAAGTTAGAGGGGGCGGGGGGAACCTTGCATTGTGTAGCAAACAGCATTGCCAGCCTTCACATTTTATTTCCGTCATTTTTGACGGGCAAGTCGCTAGTATATATATATGGAGTGGGGGGGGGGGGGGGGGGTATACATATCAGTGGGTTTAGGGCAGCAAAAACCTAAACAGGATGTATGTGTATATAGTAATAAGTATTTATGAATACTGTATGTATGTGTATGTATGCGTGTCGGTATACTATATGTATTTATACTGTATGGATGTGTGTGTACATTTGTGCATCTATAGGTAAACTATATGTACTTATACTGTATGTGTGAGTTTGTGTCTGTAGGTATCACGTGTATGTATGTATGTTATGTGTATCTGTAGGTATACCGTATATATGTATACTGTATTTTTTTATATGTGTGTTATGTGTGTCTGTGGGTATACCATATGTATATATGGGTGTGTCTGTGGGTATACCATATGTATATATATGTGTGTGTGTATATGAAGCACTCACCCTCTTCATGTTTGAACATCACAGTGTAGGTCTCCTCATCTTCTTTGGTCACCTCACACTCTCCCCCTCCTGATGATTTAGACTGGAAGTATTTTTCCAATTTCATGGACAAATTCTCAGTGCTGGTTTTGGGGGTCCTCACTAGAATGGGGTATGACTCCCTAGGGTGACTTTGTATTGCCCCAGCCATGGTGAGTCTGGACTCTCTGGAGCTCCCCTTATACCCCACTACAGAGCAATGTGGGCCACCAACCCAGTATCCTGCCCTCTCTGGGCTGGGGGATGTCCAGACTGTCTCCTATCTCTCTCTAGCAGTCTGTACTCCTGGATCTCTCACTCTGTTACTTCCTTTAACACTGTGTCCCTTGCAGCCCCTTCCCCTCTGTCTTTGTGTCTCTTGCTGTCTCTCCCGTCCTGTCTCCAGCCCCCTCCCCTCGGTCTCTTTCACCCTTAGTCTCTCCTTCTGTCTTCTCTCCAGATCCCTTCCCCTTCGGTCTCTTTCTGTCTCTTTCACTTTCAATTTTACTCAAAGGGAGGGGCAGGTAGAGAAATAGAAACTTAAAGTCCGAACTTGGAGCCGACGAGACAGAACTGAGAGAGGGTCCCAAGGACAGGCAGTGCACCCTCAGACTTAAGGATTACCAGAGAGCGCACCCCCATACTCCAGGACACTTAGACAGCGCACCCCAGACTGAGCCTCACATCTTTAGCCCTAGACCTAGCAGGGTACCCTCATTTCAGCCTCATTTCATTTCAGTGCACCCCGAAACCAGACCATTGGGATCACATCCAGCACCTGACACACTGGGTAAGTTTGTTCTGTCCTGAGACTGGCAGAACATATAGACTGACATAAAGCAAAGCAGACAACACAAATCATGCATGTATATATATATATATATATATATATATATATATATATATATATATATACATATATATACATAAATATATATATACATATATATATACATATATATATATATATATATATATATATATATATATATATATATATATATATATATATATATATATATATAAATACACACACACACAGTGCCTTGCAAAAGTATTCACCCCCTTGGCTTTTTCCCTATTTTGTTACATTACAGCCTTTAGTTCAATGTTTTGTTAATCTGAATTTTATGTGATGGATTAGAACACAATAGTCTAAATTGGTGATGTGAAATGAGAAAAATATATACATAAAACTATTTTTTAGAAATAGAAAACAAAAAATTGGCATGTGCGTATGTATTCACCCCCGTTGTTATGAAGCCCATAAAAAGCTCTGGTGCAACCAATTACCTTCAGAAGTCACATCATTAGTGAAATGATGTCCACCTGTGTGCAATCTAAGTGTCATTACATATACACACCTTTTTTAAAAGGCCCAAGAGGCTGCAACACCTAAGCAAGAGGCACCACTAACCAAACACTGCCATGAAGACCAAGGAACTCTCCAAACAAGTAAGGGACAATGTTGTTGAGAAGTACAAGTCAGGGTTAGGTTATAAAAAAATATCCAAATCTTTGATGATTCCCAGGAGCACCATCAAATCTGCCATAACCAAATGGAAAGAACATGGCACAACAGCAAACCTACCAAGAGAAGACCGCCCACCAAAACTCACGGACCGGGCAAAGAGGGCATTAATCAGAGAGGCAGCACAGAGACCTAAGGTAACCCTGGAGGAGCTGCAGAGTTCCACAGCAGAGACTGGAGTATCTGTACATAGGACGACAATAAGCTGTACGCACCATAGAGTTGGGTTTTATGGCAGAGTGGCCAGAAGAAAGCCATTACTTTCAGCAAAAAACTAAATTGCACGTATTGAGTTTGTGAAAAGGCATGTGGGAGACTCCCAAAATGTATGGAGGAAGGTTCTCTGGTCTGATGAGACTAAAATGAAACTTTTTGTCCATCAAAGAAAATGCTATGTCTGGCGCAAACCCAACACATCACATCACCCAAAGAACACCATCCCCACAGTGAAACATGGTGGTGGCAGTTCATGCTGTGGGGATGTTTTTCAGCAGCCGGGGCTGGGAAACTGGTCAGAGTTGAGGGAAAGATGGATGGTGCTAAATACTGGGATATTCTTGAACAAAACCTGTACCACTCTGTGCATGATTTGAGGCTAGGACGGAGGTTCACCTTCCAGCAGGACAATGACCCCAAACACACTGCTAAAGCAACACTTGAGTGGTTTAAGGGGAAACATGTAAATGTGTTGAAGTGGCCTAGTCACAGCCCAGACCTCAATCCAATAGAAAATCTGGTCAGACTTAAAGATTGCTGTTCTCAAGGACAAACCATCCAACTTGAAGGAGCTGGTGCAGTTTTGCAAGGAGGAATGGGCAAAAATCCCAGTGGTAAGATGTGGCAAGCTCATAGAAACTTATCCAAAGCGACTTGGAGCTGTGATTGCCTCAAAAGATGGCTCTACAAAGTATTGACTTTTGGGAGGTGAATAGTTATGCACATTGAGTTTTTCTGTTATTTTGTCCTATTTGTTGTCTGCTTCACAATAATAATTAAAAAAAAAACATCTTCAAAGTTGTGGGCATGTTCTGTAAATTAAATGATGCAAATCCTCAAACAATCCATGTTAATTCCAGGTTGTGAGGCAACAAAACCCAAAAAATTCCAAAGGGGTGATTACTTTTGCATTATATATATATATATATATATATATATATATATATATATATATATATATACAGTATCTCACATAAGTGAGTACGCCCCTCACATTTTTGAAAATATTTTATTATACTTTTTCATGTAACAACACTGAAGAAATGACTCTCTGCTACAATGTAAAGTAGTAAGTGTACAGCCTGTATAACAGTGTACATTTGCTGTCCCCTCAAAATAACTCAACACACAGCCATTAATGTCTAAGCGTTGGCAACAAAAGTGAGTACACCCCTAAGTGGAAATGTCCAAATTGGGCCCAAAGTGTCAATATTTTGTGTGGCCACCATTATTTCCCAGCACTGCATAAAACCTTATGGGCATGGAGTACACCAGAGCTTCACAGGTTGCCACTGGAGTCCTCTTCTACTTCTCAATGATGACATCACGGAGCTGGTGGATGTTAGAGACCTTGCACTTCCCCACCTTCCGTTTGAGGATGCCCCACAGATGCTCAATAGGGTTTAGGTCTGGTGACATGCTTGGCCAGACCATCACCTTTACCTTCAGCTTCTTTAGCAAGGCAGTGGTCGTCTTGGAGGTGTGTTTGGAGTCATTATCATGTTGGAATACTGCATTGAGGAGCTACAGTTCATTGAGGGAACCATGAATGCCAACATGTACGGTGACATACTGAAGCAGAGCATATTCCCCACCCTTCGGAGACGGGGCAGCTGGGCAGTATTCCAACATGTTAACGACCCCAAACACACCTCCAAGACGACCACTGCTTTGCTAAAGTAGCTGAAGGTAAAGGTGATGGACTGGCCAAGCATGTCTCCAGACCTAAACCCTATTGAGCATCTGTGGGGTCTCCTCAAACGGAAGGTGGGGGAGTGCAAGGTCTCTAACATCCACCAGCTCTGTGATGTCATCATGGAGGAGTGGAAGAGGGCTCCAGTGGCAACCCGTGAAGCTCTGGTGAACTCCATGCCCATGAGGGTTAAGGCAGTGCTGGGAAATAATGGTGGCCACACAAAATATTGACACTTTGGGCCCAATTTGGACAGTTCCACTTAGGGGTGTACTCACTTTTGTTTCCAACGGTTTAGACATTAATGGCGGTGTGTTGAGTTATTTTGAGGGGACAGCAAAGTTACACTGTTATACAGGCTGTACACTTACTACTTTACATTGTAGCAGAGTGTCATTTCTTCAGTGTTGTCACTTGAAAATATATAAAATATTTTCAAAAATGTGAGGGGTGTACTCACTTTTGTGAAATACTATATAAATATATATATATATATATATATATATATACTAGCGACTTGCCCGTCAAAAATGACGGCAATAAAAACTGAAGCCTGGCAATGCTGTTTGCCACACAATGTAAGCCTCTCCCCCTCTACTTTACTGGCCTTGTGATGAGCGCCTTTGGCGCTCATCACAGGCCTTGCAATGAGCCCCTTTGGAGCTCATTGCGAGTCTCTCCCTCTGTCTACTTCCTCCCTCGTGTCTTATTTCCCCCCTCCTCTCCCTCCCTTGTGTCTCCTTCCACCTCGTCTACCTCCTTTGTATCTCCTGCCCCCCTGTGTATTTACCTCCCTCTCCCTCCCGTGTCTCTAAACCCCTCCCCTGTGTCTCTTTCCCCCTTCTCCCTCCTATGCATCTCTCCCCCCCCTGTGTCTCCCCCAACCCTCCCCTGTGTCTCCCCCAACCCTCCCCTGTGTCTGTTCCCCCCTGGCCTGTGTCTCTTTCCCCCTCAGCCCTGTGTCTGTTACGGCCTTCCTCGTGTCTCCATTTCCCTCCCTTGTGTATCTTCCCCCCTGCACTCTCTCCCCTGTGTCTCTTCCCCCTCCTCTCATTCCCCTGTGTCTCTTCCCCCTCCTCTCATTCCCCTGTGTCTCTTCCCCCTCCTCTTTCTGTGCCTCTTCCTCCCTGTCTCTTCCCCCTCACCCTCTGTGTCTCTCCCCACTCTGTGTCTTCCACCCTCTCCCTCTGTGCCTCTTCCCCCGCCTCTCTCTGTGTGTCTCGCCACTGTGTCTCTTCACCCCTTCCTCTGTCCCCCCCCCTCTGTGCCTCTTTCCCCCTCTCTCTGTACCTCTTCCCCCCTTCCCTCTGTGTCTCTCCCCCCTGTGTCTCTTCCCCCCTCTCCCTCTGTGCCTCTTCCCCCCTCTCCCTCTGTGCCTGTTCCCCCCTGGCCTGTGTCTCTTTCCCCCTTCCCCCTGTGTCTGTTCCCCTCTCCCCCCCCCCCCATTTCCCTCCCATGTGTATCTTCCCCATGTTCTCCCTCCCGTGTGTCTTTTCCCCCTCCTCTACCTCCCCTGTGTCTCTTTCCCACCTATCCCTCTGTGTCTCTCCCCCCTCCCTCTGTGTCTCTTCCCCACTCTCCCTCTGTGCCTCTTCCCCACTCTCCCTCTGTGCCGTGCCTCTCCCCCCCCCTCTTCCCCACTCTCCCTCTTCCCCACTCTCCCTCTGTGACTCTCCCCCCCCTCTTCCCCACTCTCCCTCTGTGACTCCCCCCCCCCCTCTTCCCCACTCTCCCTCCCCTCTTCCCCACTCTCCCTCTGTGCCTCTACCCCCCCTCTTCCCCACTCTTTTACCTGCTCTCGCGCCGCGCTCTGCGCAATGCGCAGCACTTTATAATTGTCTAACTGCGATTCGTCTGAAGCGTGACGACGAATCGCAGTTAGACAATTATAATATGTGATATTTATATATATATATATATATATACTAGTCACTTGCCTGTCAACAATGACAGCATAATATTGTTTTCAAAATTGTGTCTTCTGTCTGTTTGTGTGCCCTCTCTCTGTGTACTCTTTCTCTCTCTGCGCTCCCTCTGCACCCTCTCCCTCTCTATGCTCACCGTCTCCTTCTCTCTCTCTTCCTCCCTTCTTTTATCTCTCCCTCCCTTCTTCTCTCTCTCTCCCTCTCCTTCTCGCACATCTATATATACAGATCTATCCTGTTGGCTGGCCGCACGCAATAGCGATTTTCTTGTTAGTGTAAAGCTTATCCTCTGCCACTACCCTAACCCCAACCCTAACGCTAAAACCTAACTATTGAAATGTCGGCATTGCCACCTAATGGTCGATGACCGTAACTGCGTGCCGCCCGCCATCAGGAAAAGTCTCTCTCTCTCTCTCTCTCTCTCTCTCTCTCTCTCTCTATATATATATATATATATATATATATATATATATATATAGTCAATGGGCCTACGCCTAGGGCAGCACATGTTTAGAAGAAATGTAGTGCAGTACATTGAAATGTGTTTGTATATTCACAGGAATGTCTATGCACTGATATTTTTTTCTAAAAGTACTGTAAGTATACATAGACACTTATAAATGGATGATTTGAGTTATAGATAGATGGAAAGTAACTGGGGCATGGGGTGGGGGGGGGGGGGGATCTGAATGGCCTAGGGCAGAATACAATCTAAATACACCCATGAATACCAAACAAATACAAACACAAATGTAACACATGAAAGCTCAGATCCAGTACTACACCTGGACAAATAGACAACATTTACCCTAATAAATTATTTTGGATTTCAATACCATCTATATGCAAATGACACCCAAATCTACCTCTCTGCACAATAACTTTCCCCCTCTCTTCTAGCTCATGTTACCAACTGCCTCTCTAGCATATCCTCCTGGGGGTGGCTCGACTTCAGCACATGCGCTGAATGCGTGTCGACGTAAGGGCTGCGACAATAGCTCAGCTGACAAATGTGCGCTGGGGTAGAAGCGTGCACTGCCAATAGCGCCTGACATACATCCTGGGAGATGAGAGGGAGAAGGTGGTAGAGGGGAAAGTGCTGGGAGAGGAGAGGCATGGAGGTCCTGGGAGAGGAATGATTAGGTTATGTGAGGAAGCAGAATTTGAGGTCACTGAGGGAAGCAGAAGAGTGATTCGGAGGGTGGGGATGCAGGCAAGGGACTGATGAGGGGAAGCAGGGGGTGCTGTCATTGTGAAGCCTGGAGATGAGGTGATGGTGAGACACGGTTAATAAGCTGATGGGAAGCAAGAGGATGATGAAGGCAGGTGCTCCCTCAGCAACTTAACATCCTCTCTGTACTCCCAGTACTTCATAATCATCTTGCTTCCCATCAGCTTATTAACCGTGCCTCGCCATCACATCATCTCCAGGCTTCCCAATCACATCAACCCCTGCTTCCCCTCAACAGCCCCTTGCCTCATTATCTGGTCAAACCCTGCTTCCTCCCATCACCTTATGATTCCTCTCCCAGGACCTCCATGCGTCTCCTCTCCCAGCACTTTCTCCTTTCCCACCTTCTCCCTCTCATCTCCCAGCATGTAAGGGCGGACGATTGGCCGTGCAAGCTTCTACCCTAGCACACATTTGTATGTTGCAATTGTCGCAGCCGTTACGTCAGGCGCGCATTCAGCGCGCGCTTCATAGAAGGGTCCCCCTCCTGGGTGTCTACCACAGCTTTCACTCCTCACGTATCTCTCACTGTTGACAATGTCATCGTCACTCTCACCTCCCAGGCCCGTTGTATTGGGGTTCTACTCGACCCTTTTGTAATTTGTTAAAATTGTATCTACCCTGTTTAGCGCTACAGAGTATGTTGGAGCATTACAAATAAAGGATAATAATAATAATATATAATAAAGAAATAATAATAAAATATAAAATAATATAATACAAATAAAAAATAAATTATAGGTAAACACAAATACAATATAACACATGCAAACGTATATAATATCACACACAGATACATTTAGCTACAAGATATTCATACTAACACCCAGACAGTTCTAATAAGGTGTAATGATTTGCATCAACTTATAATAATAACAGCACAAACATATTAATTAGATTCATTATAACATAATATATTTGAAGGACCACCACATTTCAAGAGAAAAAACACTAGAAACATGTGTAAGCTATGGACATAAAGCATTTTTGGGGAAAATCTGAATTTTTGAAGACTGTTTATAAGTACAGGAATCCATTTTGTGTTTGTTACATCACATCCAGAGAGCTTCATAATGGTGTGTGTCGATAGTTATCAGTGGAGGGAGGGGTGGGAAAGTAGCTAACAGCCAGAACCAGAGCCTTTGTGTGATAACAGATAAGATTGAAATTAACACCACACCACTTCCCTCTAATTGGCCCAGAAGCACATTGTATGAAATGATGAACCCATAGCTCTCCAGAAAGATAATCACCATCTCCTACACAACTTCCATCAATGTATCATGGATGCCTCCATGTTCCGTAGATGCATCAGCATTTATTTTATTCTAATTTAAAACTAGCTGCATGACTGTTTGTTGCTTAATTATGCTCTTAGACTCAAGGTTTTCAAAAATATGTTTTTTTCATTGTCCAGTGGTTGTTTAATATCCCCAGCACTTTTCAAAAAATGTCCATTAAAGGGTCGCTATAGAATGAAAGAAAAAAACAAACTACCGTATATATAAATATATATATATATATATATATATATACACTAGCGACTTGTCCGTCAAAATGATGGAGCAATAACATTTGAAGTCATGGCAATGCTGTTCGCCAAACAATGTAAAGCTTTTTATACTCTGAGGACCTTTGGCTGTCATTGCAAGCCTCTCCTCTGGTGTACTTTTGCTCCTCTGAGCACCTTCGGCGCTCATCACAAAGACAGATACATATGTCTATATTTTTTTAAATAATATTCAATTAATTAGTGCTCCGAGTTTCAATGCCTCCACTGCTCTCCTCACTTTGCGAGGCTCGCAGGCGATGAGCGCCTTTGCCGCTTATTGCCTAAGTCGTATGCACAACGCAAAGTGTGACGACGTCTCGCAGTTTGACAATTAGAATATGTATATATGATAAGAAATGTTTGTGCTCCTCTGGACCCTGGAGGAATCCATTGTACTTTGATGGAAGTTATGTATGTGAGAAGGGTGTTTGCATTCATTTAGAGATGTGGTTGCATCTGTTGATGCAAACTGCCTTCTTCTGGACCAGTGAGAGAGAAAGGTTGTAGCGTCAATTTCAATATTATCCAATTATCTAATAAGGCCCCCAGATTACTTGTTCCTCTTTCCCGCCTCTTAGTCTTATCCAGTTATAAAATCAAAGCTCTGGAATTTTGATTGTTTCCTCATCCCCATCCCTCTCTCCACTGTCCATGTTTTACACAGCTGCAAATATTGTTAGTTTGGTACAAACTTGAAATACAAGTGTCCTTTTCCTTGAACTTGATGATTCTTTAAATATATAAGAACAGATGGGTAAACTTAGTATCCATGTTTTTTTCTCGTGATTTATCAATGTGATAAGTATTAATTCCACTGACTTGAATTGGTAAGACATTTACCTTACTCACTAACAAAAGTACAAAACACAGGAAGTAAGTTTTACCCTATCTTTATATGGATTACAGCAAAATAGAAAATGAAATCCGATGTCTCTGGAAATCATTAGTTTGTATGCTGAATACAGTTGTAGAAGGTTTCCATAGTAGTAGAGATCTCAACTGGGCATCTGTAAAGCATCGCTTTCCACCACAAATGTGCCTGTTTCTTGAGGTTAAGGCATCCATAATAACTTGGACTGGAACACCATATCCAGGGCACTCCATATCAAAGGTGAATAAAAGTAAATGATTGAAAACCCAAGACTGTCTCTGTTAATGGAAGTCAGTGGTGGAGAGAGGTGGTTTATAAATATAAATCTGAGAGATCTACTTGTTGTGATAACCATTTACAAAGAGATTTTTTTCATACTAACTTCCCAGTATCATACGATGAACAAAAGCTACACTTATAAGGCTTTGTTGCTGTATTCAACATGTGTCATGAGGTAAGGGCAACTTTAACATTCAGTATACACCTATTAGGCTTATTAATCCACTATTTTTACTTAAGTGCATGTGATTCTTTTTTAAATTGTCCTTCAATAGAAACCTGTGAGCTTTTGTTTCCAATAACTAAAAGAAAAATCAATTAATACTGTATAAAAACATCATAGATCAAGATAGAGAATGCTAAGCTCTATGTATTTAGCGATGATACTAAAACCCTGTTTTATCCTTTTCATTTTCAGAAGTATGGCTACTCCCACCATGGTACCCCTCTCAGAACTCACATACAAACCGCTTGCAGTTATTACAGATAAACTTAATGATCTGTTTCTCAAGAAATTCAGTTGTGAGATTGAGTTGAAGGGACCTAAGGTCTTATCATCTCCATCTGGATCCAAAGGCTCAGACATAGTTTACAGGAAGACACTTCTTGGCGGCCTCAAGATTAGTGTCTGGAAGGATGATATGACAAAGCAAGATGCTGATGCAGTGGTCAATGCAGCTAATGAAAGACTTAATCATGGAGCAGGACTGGCCCTTGCACTGGCAGAGGCTGGAGGCCAAGCTGTTGACTACGAGAGTACGCAATACATTTTTAATAATGGACCAATACAAACTGGATCCATTGCAGTGACAACTGGTGGAAAGCTTCCTTGTAAGCAGATAATTCATGCAGTGGGACCAATGTGGAATGCATATGACTCGGCAACCTGTGTGTCTCAACTGGAAGAAGCCATTACAAACATCCTTAAACACGTGAACAGAGACAACAACATCAAATCTGTGGCCATCCCCGCCATTAGCTCAGGGATCTTTGGCTTCCCTCTGCATCAATGTGCAGATATCATTGTAAAAACTGTATATAATCAGAGAGTGAAATGTGACCATCTGAAAGAGATCCGATTTGTGAACAATGATGACCCAACAGTGAATGCTATGAAGACAGCTTGTGAGGGAGTGTTTGGGGCAGCTGACCAGTCCAGTGGGTCTCTGAGCATCGCATCATCTTCTGCACGACAAGCATCATCATCTACACCACAAACATATCCAACCCAAAAAGCACCGTATTCTGCACAATTTGGGAAGCTATTAATCTCTATAAATAATGTGAATGTTTACCTGAAGAAAGGATGCATTGAGGATCAGAATGTATGTATCTTTTACTTACCCTAACCCTTAATATATAAAATTTGATCTACATGCAAACCACATCCAAACCCTAATCTATGTTCTGAAGTCTATCTAAGAGCAGGGTACTTAGTGCTAAATGAATTCCCATGTAAAATGTGTCTAAAGTGTCCATTTTCAGCTTTATTTACATATCACTACCCAAAATCCATAATGATAGCAGAAACATTATTCACTTAGACATTCTGCTGGAGACATGTATGTGTGTTTTTCTTTCCCTAAATGCAAAGTCAAAGTCTGGCTTTAACCTTGGATGGTCAAAAGGTATTAAGAAAAAATGTGTAACAAGATTAGGATTATTCCTAACTTGTACAGTCATGTACTGAAACTCGATCCATATGATCGATTCATAATGAAATACTTAATATTAGATCAGGACAGTACTAATATACTGAAACTACTAAATTATACTATTGTACAATGTGGGCACGTAAATTATTAAAGCTAATCGTCAACATTTGATTATATGATGCAAATGCTTGGCCCGGCACAGCTAAAGCTTCAAACCCTTTTATAATTTAAGACTATGGGTAGCCTTATGTACTTTATAAATTGCATATCATTAAAAGTAGATTAAACTCACATGGATTAAACTCACAGGATTTCAAGAAACGTTAAAATATCATATTTACATCATATATTTTAATAAACAAAAATAAATGACGACAATTTTTTTTTTTGAAATTTCAAATTGACTTTACTTGTTACTATACGTTTCTAAAGTTTTTTCTAAAGACGGCATTGTTGAAGGTCTTGGAGAACCACATGCATATTGGTGAGGATATTGTGGAACTATTAGTAATATGTCTGCCTTTGTTTAATAATTATAATTTGCTTTGCTACATTATAGGATATTTTTATATTAATATCCATTAGCTAATTCTTAAGCTTTTTTCTAACATTTTATTAATCTCTGCTTGACATTGATTAATAATAAGTAAAAATGTACTTCAGGTTTCTAAATGTTTTTGTTATTCTATATAGATTTATAGAAATATATTATCCCCTGGTTCCTAAGGAAACCCTGAATTGCTCCTCAATATTTGGCTGGCTGTTTAGTATAAAATTGTTACTAATTTAGTTTCATAATTGTTTTGTAAATCCCAGATGTTCTGTGATCCACCTGAGTAAAGGTCAAGGACTACTGGTGGTCCTCAGACCACAGGTTGGGAATGTCTGTGCTAAGTGACCCGGCTGTGAGTTAAACAGTGTGAGCGTTGTATTATCCAAGGAATCATCGGTATACACACTAAATGCTGTAAATAAGTCCATTTGTTTTTCCCTTTTCTTAGACACAAATTATTGTAAATTCAATTCCGATAAGTTTGGATCTTATGGAAGGAGTCATTACCAGATCGATTTCACATAAAGCCGGTCCTGGGCTAAAGAAAGAAATGTTTCAGAAAGGAGGGAATGTTCAGTATGGTGCAGTGATACCCACAAATGGACACAACTTGGCCTGCAGCTATGTGTACCATGCTGTATTGCCAAATAAGAAATCCATGAATTCGGAGAAGGTGAGTGATTGATAATCATATTATGTGTGTTTATCTGTATTTGTATACATGCTCATGTTTGCTGTGCCTCACATTCTATCATTTTGCTTTACGTTGGGTGTCACAACCTACAATGATGATGGAGTATAGAGGATCCTAGTCCTCTTTTCTCCTGTAGGTTTTAGACCTAAGATTTGGGTGACTCAGACCAATGGACCTTCTTTGCTGATGCAAGAGCATAAGTCCCAGCTTTTGGTAGTGTGCGCTGGGAACCCTGGAAGGAAGTCAGAAACGATCTCCTCTGCCAGCATATGCCCTTGGGTAAATAATACACCTGCACACAAAGTCTTGATGAAAATTATGAACAACTTCTTTATTTTTACACAAGTATTTAAACAACTCACAAAACAAGTACAGGGAGTGGCTACCCCTTTATCCAACCCTTATCTTCCTCTTGGCCAATGGGGTAATCTCCAGAGTAACTTGATTACCTCTAGCCAATGGACTAGAGGTAAGCTCTGGGAACTTCCAGACCCCTCCCCTGGGCCGCCCACTAGGTGTGGCTAACAGAGTCATTTGCTGCCTGGCTCTCAAGGGAGAAACATCTCCCTGTCCTCTGGACTTTGCCCTGACTCTCTGAGTGAGAATACCTGTAGACCCCCTGGGGTTATGGTGCCTCAATGTCTGTATAGACCCCTTTGTTCTGGCCTTGCTATCACTTCAAGTGTTTACTTTAGGTGATAGCTGGAAGGCAGATGGGTGATCAACTCAGGTTACATATGCAGTCAATATGGATGACTGCACACAACATGGCTCCGACATTCCAATACAATATATTTACAGATACAACACACAATGTTTCACACACATACAACCAACACATCCCACCAGCTCCATCACAGGACACCCATTACAATGAGCCTAAACATGGAAGGGATGGGGATATGCTAAGGGGTAAACTTATAATACTTTATCCCCTAGACCACAAAATAACCATATATCCATAACAAGTGGGCCCCAAACCTTTTGTTCCTCCCCATGGCAACAGCATGTGGAAGACCACCCAGCCCAAAATGGCCACCGCTGCCAGTCACAAAATGGCCCCAGCATAGTTCACACCAAATCCAATATGGCCACTGGCTGATTCATGACAATCCTTCCCCAAGCGGGCGGAGAACATCCAAGATTTTCTCAGCTACGCTGATAGTCATGAATCTGCTGGTTTGGCCCGGCCCGCTGCATGCTAGGCAAGTTCATGTCGGTGCGCACACAGTCCCAAGGTGCAGAGTACAGACCTCCCCCAGCCCTTGGCCTTGCTCCCACTGTATAGAGCAAATTGCTCTTGCCCTGCACCCCCACCCAAAACAGTCCAGGATCCCAGCTCTCTGTTTTTGGCAGCAGCATGGAAGTCTCTGGGGACACAGTGGGTTGCACCCATACATTCTTCTGAGGCAAAACCGTATTTTTGGGAGCCCCATAAAACAACCCCTGTCCCATAGCAATCCCTTTCCCTCCAGCCAGTCCCCACAGCTGGGCTGGGGTCTCTAGAACAGTCTCTGGGCCTATGGGATTGCAAGGGGGCAGTCCAGTACTTCCCTCAGCAAAATCATTATTGTTGGTAGCCCAATAACACAATAACTGCAGTAAAGTACATACCGGTCTGCGCTTGACTCCAGCGTCCCTGATGGAGTCCGGATTTGGAGGCTCTGTTTGCTCTGGCTCCTGGGAATCTGTATCTTTGGGCAGACCCTCCTGGTTTTCTTCCCCTTGGTCTGTCTGTGTTGCAGCCTGGAGAACTACGCTGTTCCCACCCAGGCTGTGCTTTGGGGCCCTCAGCTGACCCTCTTCTATTGCCTTTGGTTGAATGACTGTGCTTTGGCTCTCTGATGTAGGCTGGGGAGTCTCGCAATTCCCACCCAGCTGGTTCTTTGGGGCCCTCAGCTGACCCTCTTCTTTTATGGCCTTTTGCTTTGTACCCTTATCCCAGTCCTCCAGGTTTAACTGGCCCTTAGGAGCGGTGTCTGTTCCAGTGGGCCTCTGGACATTGGTTATCCAGGGTATCTCCCCACTTGGTTCACCCTCTACTATGGTGCCACACTGCACCCACGGCTCCTTTGCCAAGGCTGGCAAGCTTGCTGCCCCTGTCGGGCTCTTGGTGCCCCTGGCACTCTCTTGGTGCCCCTGGCACTCTTGCTGTGTGAGGCCTGGTTCCCTGTAGCTAAGAACCAGTTCCTTTCCCTCCCCACAGTCCATTACATAGCCCACCTGGGCTCTGTGCTTCCCTAGCAACTCTCCTGGGGTGTCAGATTACAGATTTTTGTTATCTGTTGTAGGCTGGGGAATCTTATCCTTCCCACCCAACCTGACCTCTACGGCCTTTTCCCCAGAGTGCATTACATAGCCCTCCCCACAGTCTCTTGGGTGGCTATCCTGAGCCCCTGGCTCCATTAGCAGTTCTGGCCCATACACATTGCCTAGAACTTCTGAGGGCAGACTTAGTTCATCTGGCCCTACCTGTTGAGCAGTTACTGGGGTTTCTGCCAGGATTTGTGCTGGAAGGTAGTCCTCAGGTGAGACCTGTTTGGAGAAACTGTGCTCTGCTAGCATTTCCTCTGGGATTAAGTCTCTTGGGGTATCAGGGGACAAACATGGGTTATCTGACCCCACCCAGGGAACATTCCCCTGGGTCTCTGGCTCTTGGAGCTGGTGATTTGGTCCCAAGCTGACTTTACCATCCCTTCTAGGCTCTGACACAGTCTCTATATTTTTTAAAGGAACGCATTCTCCATCACTATGTTCTCCCCAGACCCCTTGCACACAATCACTTCGGTACATACCATCTGTGTTGTAAAGATCTGGCGACCAGTCCTCTTGACTGGGTTGTTCCCCTCTTGATGGGCAAAATGTCTCCCCATAGATCTCGTCCCACAACTCAAAATACTCCTCCTCCAGCTGCAGTTCCTGCTCAATCAGGTGTACCATTAAATTAGCCTCCATGGACCATGGTTCCAGTCCCAGACCACGACAGCGTTCCACAAACAAGTTGTTGTGCCTTTTAAAGGTTCCTATGCCCCCTTCCGGGTCACCATACACAATGTCTTGGAGGCCAGAATCTATCTCCAAGCGGAAATCAAACTCCTCTCCAAGGCCACCAACTATTTTGGCGTGAAAAATGTGATATTGGTTCTCCAAGGCAACCTCTTTTCTTACTAGTACTTCCAGCCAGCCCATTAGCTCATCGTCCTGCCACAGATTCAGAATCGCCATCCATTTCTCTAGACGCAGTGTCTCTCTGTAGCCAAGTCTTTGCTGAGCTGGAGTTCTCGCTCCATTGCGCTCCTGCCAGATCCTCTGGCAATACTGGTCTAGTACGTTGGACACCTCTTGTGCGGTCATCTTACTGGGGTATAAGTGCCTGGCTGCTTTAAATCGTCTTGTTGCTTCTTTGGTGATATCCGTCTGTTCCATTCTTGGTCTTTCTGTAGAGTCGTCCCACCACTGCCAGCCAATTGTCACAACCTACAATGATGATGGAGTATAGAGGATCCTAGTCCTCTTTTCTCCTGTAGGTTTTAGACCTAAGATTTGGGTGACTCAGACCAATGGACCTTCTTTGCTGATGCAAGAGCATAAGTCCCAGCTTTTGGTAGTGTGCGCTGGGAACCCTGGAAGGAAGTCAGAAACGATCTCCTCTGCCGGCATATGCCCTTGGGTAAATAATACACCTGCACACAAAGTCTTGATGAAAATTATGAACAACTTCTTTATTTTTACACAAGTATTTAAACAACTCACAAAACAAGTACAGGGAGTGGCTACCCCTTTGTCCAACCCTTATCTTCCTCTTGGCCAATGGGGTAATCTCCAGAGTAACTTGATTACCTCTAGCCAATGGACTAGAGGTAAGCTCTGGGAACTTCCAGACCCCTCCCCTGGGCCGCCCACTAGGTGTGGCTAACAGAGTCATTTGCTGCCTGGCTCTCAAGGGAGAAACATCTCCCTGTCCTCTGGACTTTGCCCTGACTCTCTGAGTGAGAATACCTGTAGACCCCCTGGGGTTATGGTGCCTCAATGTCTGTATAGACCCCTTTGTTCTGGCCTTGCTATCACTTCAAGTGTTTACTTTAGGTGATAGCTGGAAGGCAGATGGGTGATCAACTCAGGTTACATATGCAGTCGATATGGATGACTGCACACAACATGGCTCCAACATTCCAATACAATATATTTACAGATACAACACACAATGTTTCACACACATAAAACCAACACATCCCACCAGCTCCATCACAGGACACCCATTACAATGAGCCTAAACATGGAAGGGATGGGGATATGCTAAGGGGTAAACTTATAATACTTTATCCCCTAGACCACAAAATAACCATATATCCATAACAAGTGGGCCCCAAACCTTTTGTTCCTCCCCATGGCAACAGCATGTGGAAGACCACCCAGTCCAAAATGGCCACCGCTGCCAGTCACAAAATGGCCCCAGCATAGTTCACACCAAATCCAATATGGCCACTGGCTGATTCATGACATTGGGCTCCTGCAATACCTTTTTGCATGAAAAAATACCAAAATAAACATTATTAAACTTCACCTTAAATTTGCTAGTAGATTAACGTGCCTAGAAATCCCTGCTAATATGAGCATAGCATTCATAATTCGTTTTGGCCAATCTCAGGCAGCTAATACAGTGTATCAATCAGTGATCGCAGTTTGTGCAGGAAGGCATCCTGTGATGTGTAGTCCCCTGCACAAGGAAGCAAGAAGGAACCCAGACATTGCTCTGGAGATCCCTGCATTGTGCTGCTGTTGGCTTGAAGGTTAATAAAGGGTTAAAATCCATACTCAAATGCAGTTTTTCTATTGGTTAGTATGGCGTGCCTATGTAAGCAGCTCTGGGGGTGTGGAAAACAAGTTTTATTTTTAAATAAAAAAGGTCAGTATGTGTATATTATTACTTCATGTAATGTGTGTGTCTGATATAGGCAGCATGTATTAGATTAGATAAAAGGTTTAAACAGAGAAACTTAGATATACCTTTAAGTGATGCAACATTAAGTAATGACATTTACAATATTTTTGTATAATTTTGCACAGACTCTGGCGGATGCCATACACAAGTGTCTGAATATGGCGCACTTTAGTCACTTGAATTCAATCTCATTTCCGGCTTTGGGCACTGGGAACCTTGGCTTTGGCAAGAAGTTAGTGGCTGAGATGATGAGGAAAATAGTTCAAAAGTTTGCATTTGAAGCCCCCCGCAGAATGGATGTGTGTCTCGTGATTCACTCTACAGATAGAGAGACTTACAAGGTGAGATATTCCTGTGTAGTTATGTCCCTACAGGTGTCCCCCTAAAGTAGGTGTATGGGTAAAAAGGGTTAACCACAAAACAACTTATTCAAGTGTAAGAACTGATTTCCTATTGGTTTTTATGATTAATTCTAATTATCAGAAGACTCTATAGATTCTGTGCCTTAAAAACACACAAGTCCATTTTATTTTCAAATGTATATTCCTGGATGATATGATATATAATTAGAAATAATTAAATGTTTTATGCAAAAATATTGTCCACTCTTCTTAATTGGTCTTCTCTCTCCATGATTATACATTCCAAAAAACAATCAGATCTTCCATCTGTCATGATTAATCTTTATAAGGATAAAAACTTGATTCAGACTCCATCTTATCATACAATCAGAGCAGGCCCTTGGCTAAGGCTAAAATGTTTTTACAACATAAAAAAAAAAAACTTCTACATACAAGTGATCTCAAAATAACTCCAAATACAGAACACTATAATAAAAGCAAACATATGCGATGGCAAAAAACAATACAGTTCAAACCTTTAGTGTCATATGTCCAGCTGATTGACAGCATGCATATACAGTGCCTTGCAAAAGTATTCACCCCCCTTGACTTTTTACCTATTTTGTTAATCTGAATTTTATGTGATGGATCAGAACAAAATAGTCTAAGTTGGTGAAGTGAAATGAGAAAAATATATACATAAAACTATTTTTTAGAAATAGAAAACAGAAAATTGGCATGTGCATATGTATTCACCCCTTTTGTTATAAAGCCCATAAAAAGCTCTGGTGCAACCAATTACCTTCAGAAGTCACATAATTAGTGAAATGATGTCCACCTGTGTCACATAATATGTCATTACATATACAAACCTTTTTTGAAAGGCCCCAGAGGCTGCAACACCTACGCAAGAGGCACCACTAACCAAACACTGCCATGAAGACCAAGGAACTCTCCAAACAAGTAAGGGACAATGTTGTTGAGAAGTACAAGTCAGGGTTAGGTTATAAAAAAATATCCAAATCTTTGATGATCCCCAGGAGCACCATCAAATCTATCATAACCAAATGGAAAGAACATGGCACAACAGCAAACCTACCAAGAGACTGACGCCTCCAAAACTCACGGACCGGGCAAGGAGGGCATTAATCAGAGAGGCAGCACAGAGACCTAAGGTAACCCTGGAGGAGCTGCAGAGTTCCACAGCAGAGACTGGAGTATCTGTACATAGGACGACAATAAGCCGTACGCTCCATAAAGGTGGGCTTTATGGCAGAGTGGCCAGAAGAAAGCCATTACTTTCAGCAAAAAACAAAATGGCACAGTTTGAGTTTGCGAAAAGGCATGTGGGAGACTCCCAAAATGCATGGAGAAAGGTGCTCTGGTCTGATGAGGTCTGATGAGACTAAAATTGAACTTTTTCGGCCATCAAAGAAAACACTATGCTTGGCTCAAACCCAACATATCACATCACCCAAAGAACACCATCCCCACAGTGAAACATGGTGGTGGCAGCATCATGCTGTGGGGATGTTTTTCAGCAGCCGAGACTGGGAAACTGGTGAGAGTTGAGGGAAAGATGGATGGTGCTAAATACAGGGATATTCTTGAGCAAAACCTGTACCACTCTGTGCATGATTTGAGGCTAGGACGGAGGTTCACCTTCCAGCAGGACAATGACACCAAACACACTGATAAAGCAACACTTGAGTGGTTTAAGGGGAAACATGTAAATGTGTTGGAATGGCCAAGTCAAAGCCCAGACCTCAATCCAAAAGAAAATCTGTGGTCAGACTTAAAGATAGTTGTTCAGAAGTGCAAGCCATCCAACTTGAATGAGCTGGAGCAGTTTTGCAAGGAGGAATGGGCAAAAATCCCAGTGGTAAGATGTGGCAAGCTCATACAGACTTATCCACAGCGACTTGGAGCTGTGATTGCCGCAAAAGGTGGCTCTACAAAGTATTGACTTTAGGGGGGTGAATAGTTATGCACATTTACTTTTTCTGTTATTTTGTCCTATTTGTTGTTTGCTTCACAATAGTAAGTAAATTAAATTAAATGATGCAAATCCTCAAACAATCCATCTTATTCACAAGTTGTGAGTCAACAAAACATGCCAAGGGGGTGAATACTTTTCCAAGGCACTGTATAGCGTCGTAACCTCTATGAATGTGTAGGAGGCACCACAGTGTCCCCCCAGCCTGTTTTGGACATGCTCTCTGCCCGCCTGGCAGAGAGCATGTCCAGAGCGGCGGATATCCGGCGGGCACGCATTGTGGGTATGTGTGCCTGCCCACTGCTCCATTGTGTCGCCTGCCGAGGCCTTTATGCTGTCTGGTAGCTGAAGATTGCTGGTGGGATCTCTGTACCATCTTAGAAACAGAGGAAGATACCACAGTTGCAATATATTTTTGCAAATACACTGATGAAATACTCAAAACAGGATCTGCATAAGAGCATCATGACAAAATTGACATAGATATAACATATAACATATAAAACATGACTCTAATAAACATATTTGTGCACTGATTACCAAGCTAGCAAGGCTGTGCCCTGGCATTTTTTACAAACAGCGTTTTTAACACAGCCTTCCTCAAAATCATTCTTGAAACACAAAATAACCATGCTTTATCCTGGAAGAATATTATCTCGTGGGACAGACGTGTTTAGCTTGTTAGTGTAACACACATAAAATACACAATAAATCACAAAAAAAGGCTCACAAACTTGACACAGAACAATTCTCATGACATTGATGCTGTAATTCACAGAACATGCTAAGGATGGGGTTCTCTCTAAACCCTATCCAATTAATTCCATCAAGTCTATAACTTAATTGATCACATTAGAAATCAATGAAAATTGGAATGCAACAGAAGTTAAGGGTTAACACAGAGAACAAAGTAGAACATTTGAAATGTGATCATATCTTTTTTATTCTGTCAAAACTAATGGTGCTGCTGCAAGACTTATGTCCAGGTCAGGGGTCAGCAGGCAGCTAAGCTTTCTGGTTAAAATAAATGTGACCCTTCTCAGAAGAAATGTCTTACCCTGGGCGCGGGACACTCCCTACTCATGGCAAAACAACAGGGTTGAAACTATCAAGACTTCTCATCCGTTTGGCACACCAAGTGTAACACCTGATTTCTCATTGGTTATTATGACTAATTGTAATTTATCAGAGGACATTGTAGATTCTTTGCCTTGCATTCTTCTATTTTATCTTGCTTTCACGTTTGTCATATTCCACTTAACAGACCTCAATATCTCTCATTTTCTGGGCTTTAAACACTTTTTTAACATATTTCCTTTTGTCTTTTTCTCCCACTCTGTGTCTAGCTCTTTCTTTCTCTTTTTTTTTCCCAATGGGGTATCTTTATCAGGTGGGGATAAAAGTGGCAATAAAAAAGTGTAGATAAATATCCCCATTTCCTATGTTTTTGATAGAGGTTCATTTTATAGCCTCCTGATTAATAGCTTTAATAGAAAAACTTATCCCCACTTTTATCCCAATGCTGTGTTTCTTGATTTATTTTTTTCTTCTTTTCTTTCTTGCTCTCTTTCTTTTTCTTTCATTGATCTTTTGTGCATTTTATTATGTGCCATTGCAGTTGTGTTTCATATAGGGCACCTTGGTTAACTTAAAAAAAATGACGTATCTCTTATTATTTTTATATTTCATTATTTTATGTCTGTGCATGATAAATGAAAGATTGTACACATCGTATTGGTCCGAATATAAGCCGCACCCGCATATAAGCCACACCTGTAAAGTTCAAGGGGAAAAATAGAAAAAGGATAGTACTTAAATATAAGCCACAACCTGTAAAATTGGAGAGAAAAAGACTCTCAAAGTGATCAGCTATTGCAAGAAACAGGCTTTCTATTTAGCACTGTAGCTTTTTTGCAGGTTACAGGCTTTACAGGACGTCTCACTAAAACCGTATATCGCTATTCAATACCACAGTCTAAAGCACGAAAATCGGCACCCTTAACTCGCAATCGCGCAAATCTGCAGTCATTTTGCATTTGCGAATAGAAGCCGCACACCTAACAAGCAAAGTTTGCAAATCGGTAATGATTTTTTTTTACGGTTGTGAATACAGTATTATTACAATGACAACTTCACATATAAAGAGATTTGTATACATAATGATACAAAGGAAACTGATGGACCTGCTCAAATGAGAACCCTCAATCCAAGGTGGGGAATGGTACAGTCAGAGGGAGGGGGGCTTTGCCATTGCCATTGCTTGCCTGTTGGTGTTCTAACCTATCTGCAGAATACATTAAAGAATGAGCTGTGCACCCTGGAGAGACCTGAAGCAGTGGTAATGTTTTTTAAGTACACGTGGAATGTATTTGTGCCAGAGTATACATTTCAGAGAGTACTTATAACTGTAGAAATAAGTCAGACAGAGCAAGGAAGAGAGTTCCATAGTGTGAATGTAGAGGAGACGATAGAAGTGGAGAGGTGTAGGTCTGGGGCAGACTAAAAAAAAGTACATTCTAAATATATGACCACAGTGGTCCTTTATGGTTTGATGGATATGCTTAAAAGAATAACAAATCATTTAGAATGTTTTTTGAATTGACATCTAACATTTTCTTTTTATCTCTATGCTTTCTATCACAATTCTTATAGGCTTTTGAGGATGCATTTAAAGACATTAAATTCAGCCAGACCAGTAGCAAACCTATGGCGACAAATGAACAAAAAGGTGAGGACCCAATGTAACATTATACTGCATACGTCCAATAACATCAATGTAATTTGTCACTGAATCTCCAGAACATTGTACTCTCAGTTTTAAAGGAGCTTGGAACTTCTTTGTTTGCATAGGACATTCCACAAGCAGCTGTTTAGATAATGAGGATGGCGGCTTGACCACATAGCCAATGAGGTGTAGAGAGGAAGGAGGGGAAGACACAGGGGAAGGGAGAAAGGAAAAAAAAGGAGAGGGTGAAAGACATGGGGGAGGAGGGGGAAGAGACACAGGGAGGGAGAGAATGGGGAAGAGACACAGAGGAGGGAGAGGGGGAAGAGACACAGGGGAGGTAGAGGGGGAAGAGACACAGGGGAGGTAGAGGGGGTAAGAGACACAGGGGAGGGAGAGGGGAGAAAGAGAGACGGGATGGAGAGAGGGGGGAAAGACAGACAGAGGAGGGAGAGAGGGGGAAAGTGAGACAGGGGAGGGAGAGAGGGGGCAAAGAGAGACAGGGGAGGGAGAGAAGGGGCAAAGAGAGACAGGGGAGGGAGAGAAGGGGCAAAGAGAGACAGGGGTGGGAGAGGGGGGAAGACATTTTTTGGAAAAAAATCCATCATGCCGTCATTTTTTGACGGGCAAGTCTCTAGTATACTTATATTAATTGTACATGTACTACTGACATAAAAACTATATAAAATCCCTTTAATTTTAACTCACTTTCTAACCAAGAGCTGCACGCATTAAACACATTTTTAGTTAGTATGGCACCTTAGAATAAATTGTATGCAGAGGTTGAATTGTTTAAATTCATTCCCTTCAAATTATAATACAGTGGACCCTCGGTACTCAACTACCTCAAAACTCGTCAATTTGGTATTCAACGCGTCTTGAGGAGCGAAAAATGCTTTGGCACTCGGCGCTTCTTTGGTACTCATCACGCTTACTAAAACCAATTTATATTACTCCTTATGGGAGTTTGGTACTCATCATGCCTTCTGGAACCAATTATTGACGAGTACCAAGGGTCCACTGTAATATTTTAGTAAAACTATATCATTTAATGGATTTGAAACCCTTGATTTATACAGAATTATTTTTTTTCACTGAAATTATATATATTACACAGAAAACATTTTCTAGAGCTTATATAAGAGTTTACATCATGGTTGAAATAAATTCAACCATTAACAAATACTTTAGATTTGTTGTTATATTAGTATATTTCTTTTAACAAGTTCGCCTTTTTTAACTTTTGTGCTTGAAAGGACAATATTATAATTGCTACTCAGTACTGTCTTGTAAGGGTTACCTGGTGGTCCAGTGGTTAGGATTCAGTTATTTCACTGCTCCGACCTAGGTTTGATTCCAGTCAGGGAACCAAGAGGTCACACCACCCTGAAGCCATGCAGGGTTGGGTCTGGACAGTACTTGCATAGGAAACCACCTAGGAATAGGAGGAATTGTATGCTGTGGCCCACTGGTGAAGGAACTGGCAACCACTCCAGTATCTCTGCCTTTAATACCAAGTGGATCAGCATGGTGTCACAGAGAGTTGGACACAACTCAACAACACAAAACATTGTCTTGTAATGATGTGTTGGCAGTTCACTGGCCCATCAGGGAGGTGCAAATATAAGATAGATCTTAAGCAATGCAATATCTTTGTAAATACATTTCTTAAGTCATGCAAATTTGTTCACTTAAAAATTAACCCATCACCGACCGTTACCCACCTTACAGTTTATGTCTGTCCTCTGTTTACTTCAGACTGTGAAATATATACATATTATTAAATGAGTAGGATAGCTTTGATTTAAACTGATAAGCTAATATTTGATTCAGTGTATCTATTCATCTACATTTTATCGCTCCACATGACTGTTAATGGATGTACAAATCTATAAAAACTAAAATTATATCTAATTCATGGTGCACGGCAGATAAGAACAGTCTGTCATTCTTGTGATAACTTTAATTTTCATGTAGTTTTATTTGGGATTATCTTTAAGGGCATCAGGCATCTGCCAATGAACCAATGGTTGCGATCATTACTGGCCCAAACAAGGAAGATGTTCAGGAGGCTGAGACATGGCTGAAACAGACTCTCAAGGATCCCAAGCTTGTGACCGTACAAAACAACCATATACTTCTGTTTGGGATAAAAGAGCATGAACAACTGGTGTCTCTTGGGATATCTAATGTCTTAATATCTGAGGACTTCCAAGATGGGAGAGCCAGGTTGCACATTACTGGCTTCCCGGGAGATGTCCTCCATGTGGCTGTGGAGCTGGAGTTAAGGCTTATGGAAATCCAGGAGAAACATGCTGCAAATATGGAAGAGGAATTACTCCAGTTGGCCGTGCAATGGTTCTATGAATCTCCTAATCAGATACTCATGTACCCAGCAAAGGCAAACATGGAAATAGAGAAAGCATTTATATCCAAACTGGATGCCAAGGTGAACATCAATGGAACCTTACAACTCCTTCATTTTAAAACCTGGTCAGCAAAAGATTCGAAACAAACATATCGCCTGAGCAGAGAGTGTGAGTAAGGCCTTACAATTTACATTGTTTATAGAAGAACTGTATTTATTTTTGATTTCATGACATAATAGCTTGCTTAATACATAAAAATACGGGCTTTGTGCTTGAATGAGGAATATTTATCAAATTAGCGACTTGTCCGTCAAAAATTACGGCAATAAAATTTAAAGCCTCGCAATGCTGTTTGTCACACATTGCGAGCCTCTCCCCCCCCCCCCCCCCCCTGTATTTTACGTCCCTTTGCCGCTCATTGCAGGCTGCGGCATTTGCTGCGCACATGTGCAAGCCCCCGTGTTTTTTCCCCCCTCTCCCTGCCTGTGTCTCTTCCCCCCCCTTTCCCCCACTCCCTTCCCAGCATCTTTTTTCTCCCTCTGTCTCTTCTGTGTCTCGTTCCCCCACTCCCTCCCCTTTGTCTCTTCCCCCCTCTCTCCCCCTCTCCCTCCCTTGTATCTCCTTCCCCGCCATCTCCCTCCCCTGTGTCTCCTTCCCCCCTCTCTCCCTTCCCTGTCTCTTTCCCCCCTCCCGTGTCTCTCCCCGCTCTCCCTCCCCTGTGTCTCTTCCACCCCTCTTCCTCCACTGTGTCTCATCCCTCCCCTGTGTCTCCTTCCCCATCTACCTCACCTGTGTCTCCTTTCCCCCTCTCTCCCCTGTGACTCTTTCCCCCCTCCTCCCTCTCCTGTGTCTTCTTTCTCCCTCCTATCCATCTCCTTCCCCCACCTCCCTCCCCTGTGTCTCCTTTCCACCTCCCCCATGTATTTCCCCCCTCCTTCCCATCAGTCTCTTCCCCCCTCTCCCTCCCCTGTGTCTCTCCCCCCTATCCCTCTCCTGTGTCTCTTCCCCCCTCACCCTTCCCTGTAGCTCTCCCCCTCTCCCTCACCTGTGTCTCCTTTCTCCCCCCTCTCCTTTCCCTGTGTTTCTTTTCTCCCTCCCTCTCCCTCCCCTGTGTCTCCTTTCTCCTTCCCCTGGGTCTCCTTTCTCCCGCTCCCACGACGCCCCATCTTGCGGCACAATGCCCATGCGCATCATATGCCGTGCATTGCGAATGCGCAACTTTTAACATAGCGTGACGACAACTCGCAATCCCCACAACTATTATAGGTGATGATAAAATTACCTATCCATCCACCCATTTATTTATTTATCACATGACAAGTCAAACATAAGAACCTTCCAGTGAACTCGACCGGTCACTATGACTATGACTCTATCACTCTCTCTTTCTTTTTCACTCTCTTCGTATCATTGAGGAGATCTACTAAGCATCTCAGTGGCTGAGATGAGGTGAGCTGTCGTTTCAGCTTTCCCCATAGGAAATATTACATAAATCAATTGAAGCACATAGCAGCCACTTCAGATGCTTAGTACATTTCCATCCCTGCCATCCCTCTTATTTTCCTCTTTATTTTCCCTGTGTCTCTTTGCTTCTTTCTGTCTACTCTCATTATATTTGGAGTAACATTGCAGCGGATGTTAAGATTTGACTTTTAAAGTCTCACCAATGGTTTTTTTTTCCACAGGTCTTTTACCACGAGATTATTTGTCAAATACTCAGAAGAAGTCGCCGTCCAGCGAGATTCTGGAAGTGGTAGAGAAGTCCACTCAGGAATTTAGGGATCGAACCAATGAATTTAAAAAAGCAAATCTTGAAATAGTTAAGGTAACATATCTGAGGAATTTGTCACCATCTTCTACTCTCCTTCTTTCTCCCGCAGAGGTGCTGACCCTGACTAGATTATGGCAGATGGATTTATTATATCAATCAATCTGTGGTTTTGCTGCATGCTGTGGGATACTGTCCAAGGCAGTGTGTTACTAAGACCCCCTGTGTTTCTGATGAGCGGCTGTGTGTTTCTGACGGGGAACAGTTTGTTTCGGACAGGGGGCTGGATTTTTCTGATGGTGGCTTTGTTTCTGTGTTTCTGATGGAGGGGCTTTAAAGTTCTGATATGGGGCTCTGTAGTTATGATGGGAGACTCTGTTTCTGATGGGGACTGTTTGTTTCAGACGGGGGGTTATGTGGTCCTGATTGGGGTGGGGGGGCTTTGTAATCCTGATGAGGGCTGTGTGCTACTGAGAGGCCGGGGGGCTGTGTTTCCACTGACGGGGGGC
Organism: Discoglossus pictus; assembly: GCA_027410445.1. Taxonomy (NCBI): domain Eukaryota; kingdom Metazoa; phylum Chordata; class Amphibia; order Anura; family Alytidae; genus Discoglossus; species Discoglossus pictus. The sequence continues at coordinate 81,327,242 of CM050173.1, read as the reverse complement.
TCTCTGTTTCTGACATGGTGTTCTGTGACTGCATCTTGATTTGTGCTTATGGGCTGTAGAAGCTTTGAATTTGGTCTCCTGCTCTTTTCTGGAGTGTAATGTCATACCCCTCTTTCATGTTTTGGATATTGCTTAAATCTAACATTGGCATGCCACTCTCTAGTGCTCCAGAAAACACTTTTGACAGTCTGCCCCTACCCCATCACCATCTTCTCTTTCTTCCATAGTAAATGTTACCATTTTTCATAAGTTGCCCTCTCGAAGACTCGGCATTAACCATCCATCCAACTAACCCAACCCCTTTCTCTATCCCCTACTAGTCCAGTGGACTAGAAGGGGTTCAATAAATCTTTGTGTGTTTCACTGAGGAGTTGTAAGCTAACTCTTAGCCCAACATATGTAGGAGCTAGTGTATTTTGATGGGTTACTTGGTTTTGTGAGTTATTCTGGTTAAATTCCCTTTGTGTGAATTTTAGGATTTTAATGTAAATGATGGTTAATCTAACACATGTTAAAGCTCTGTATATTTGAGGCTTGCCATGGAGTATGGGGGAGAGAAGGGCACAGACGTCTAATAGTGTGATACAGTATATTTATTGATCAAACAAAATGTATATACAAAAGGCACTCACATTTGATACCCTCAAAAGCATGAGGTATATATGTCACTCATCAGAGTCCCATTTAGGTGTGGATGGTACAGCGATCCCGACTCGCCTTCTGGAGAGATGTGGCAGAACTGTCCTTTGTAGTCCTTGATGTATCCAAGGTGTCAGTGGATGGCCAAAATCCACAGATTATACAAAAGGAAAAAGTCCTCTACAGTACATAAAAGTGTCCGATCCAATCCAAAGAGCTTCCACAGAAAGCTATTGTAATGGGGCTCTTAGATTTATATAATGAATGCAATTATATGAGAGTGCCGCAGCATATATATAAATAAAAATAAAAGCCCCCAAGTGTGGGGTATTATCACACAGTATAAAAATAGTGTTATCACAAGTCTAAATACATGCAAAATAAGATAGAACAGAATAAAATAGAACAAATAGTACCAAACGTTTTTCGTTTATTACCTAGGCTTTCTCAATGTTAAATGTTTCTCCAAATTAAGATATAGGGTTAATATCTCCTTATAAATTATTAGAATAGAGAATGCCACACTTAGAGTGGCGTTATTTAAACCCCAAAGCTCAAATATGAGGTTTTTGCGCACTCTTGTACGTCTCTGACGTCACCTATTTGAGGCTTAGTTGCTGTTTTAACGGGGACAATGTGATCAAGTCCTATGTTTAAAGGACCACAAAAGTCCCCTATATGTGCACTGCAAAATGTGATAGAAGAAGTGTTTTAATTTATTTTATTTTTTTAATTCATGGAGTTATGTTTAACTGACGTTGGGCTATTTCAGTGTGTAGTCTCTGCCTGAATGAGCTTTGTACTGTGTGGTACATAATGAATATTATTTAGAATTAGGTAAAGAGCTTTGATTCAGGTAATGGCTAAATCATTTGTACTAACTTCATTATATTCTAGCAGACAATGTTGCATGTGAACTGATGGCACAGTAGCTAAGGCTGTAGTCTGTGTTGGTGAAGGGCCCTGGTTCAAATCCCCACATGAACAGATTGTCTTTGTTACTGTTTAAAAATCAGAAATATGTTGTTTAGTGTATATAATAAAGCATATGTCAATATGAGGTAACCGTATAGTTTTTTTTTGTTTACCTAAAAAAATGTATTTGAATAATGACGTGGGCTACTGATTTAAATATATATATATATATATATATATATATATATATATATATATATACATATATATATATATACATATATATATATATACACACACGCAGATATATATGATGGCAGATAAGAACCAAAAAGACCCTTTATATCAACCTCAGACTGAGTTCTTAATTAAGCTTTATGATAGCCTTATGACTACCCAGGCATGCTTTAGTTCCTTAACTATGTTTGACACCAACAATTCCACTGGAAAGCTGTTCTAGTTATCTACTACTCTTTCTGTAAAGTAGTACTTTCTCATATGTCCCCTAAATCTTCCACCTTGATTTCTTGTTCTTGTATTCTTCTTTTTCTCAAAGATACTTTCCTTTTGACGTTTATTACATCCTTTGTCATATTTGAAGGTTTCTATCATAACACATCATTACTTGTCCTGATAAGTAATCATTTATATTTCAGATGGAAAAAGTGCAGAACAAAGTCTTGTCTGCAGTTTACCAGTCTAAAAAAGATGCTCTGGATATAAAAGTAACATGGAGCCTTTTCAGCAAAATGTACCAGCGCGTTCCTGCCAACTTCAGGAAACTGATCTGTAGGGTTGGATTCCACAGGATGTACCAGGATGGAGATGGTGAGAGACCGATCCAACTGAAGTGAAACCTTAAATCACAAATGTGCTGTTTTCCATTTAAAATATAATATTTTAAATATTTCAAGAGAAATGATTTTGTCTGAAAAAAAGAGTGCTACAAAGGTTAAAAATATTATTATAATCTTCATACAAACTGCTTCTGGAACAAAGTCAGAACCTACTTCTGACAAACTAGGGTATGTCAGGGGATGGCACCAGTTTATTTATGGACCTTTATGGCCAAAAAATCAGGATGTTGCAACAGCAGTACATTTCCTTTGCAGTACTAATTTTGCATGCAATAACTGCCTATTTCAATGCAAGTTTTTAGGTTTTTGTGTTACCTCCACATTATATACAATATATTCCTTTTGCATATCTCCCCTTTTCACTTTTGATGTATATTTTCTGCTCTATTTTCAGATACAAAGTACGGAGCTGGAATTTATTTCAAGAAAAACCTGGAAAGCGTTGTCCTAGAGGAGAGGAAGAAGTCCGACTCCAACCGTCTGATCTATATTATTCAGGCAGAGGTGGTAACGGGGAGATCAGCCCCTAGTAAAGAGGCCAGGATCACTCTGCCCATCATGGGGTCAGGTGCCTCAGAGGAGTATAACAGCCTAACAGATACGGCGATGGATCCTCAAACCTTTGTCATCTTTGACAGTTATCGAGCAAATCCACAGTATCTATTTACCTGTAAGTGGAGTTCAAGTGACCTGTCCATCTGACGTGTCCTTAGAAGAGCAGAAAGGGTCACTAACAAAGTATAATCTGTTTTAGTTGCTCATTTAAAGTGACACAAAAGGTTCCTGGATTACACTAGAAATATAATAAATATAGCATGAGTTAGGTATCAGCCCCCACTGATAAGATTAAAACAGTGCTGTCTGTGGATAGGGCTCACTACTGGTGCATAATCCATCCTACGCTATGCTTTAAAGCTGTGTAAAACATCGACCATATGCCTAAAATGAACTGTGTATAAGGTGGTATTTGGATTAAAGAGTGGACATGCATTGTGGGCTCATTTGCATGTCATTATCCAGATTCCCAGAATGCAGTGCAATAAATGTATTTCTCAGATTTCTAAGCAGAATATAAGTTTTTTTATAACTTATTTTTAGACATTCAAATGTGAACACAAATGTACTATATATATATATATATATATATATATATATATATATATATATATATATATCATGTAAACACACTTTTATACAGTTTATTTAATTAAGAACTCCTTATAGGCTGTATTTATTTTTGCCTAAAATGTGTACCATTTGTGTCTGCCCTCTGCAGCTCATGAATACACAGACTGTTAAGAGCAGTATTTTAAATAAGCCTGTCAGTGACCTCTTGCATGTTGCAGAATGTTGCCATGGAATGTTTACTATGACACACTGCACACCATGGGCCTCATTCAATTGCGATTTGGCCAATTGAATAGGGCTCTAAATACGCACATAGCATAGTTTTTAATTACTGAAAACCTTGCTTTTGGATAGATGCTTACTAACTAAAAACTTCTTTAAAAAAATATGCTATGTGCTTATTTAGAGCCCTATTCAATTGGCCAAATTGCAATTGAATGAGGGCCCATGTATTTAGAAGCATATTGCATTCATGAGCTGCAGAGGGGAAAATCAGTTATCTGTAATATTTTAAACAGAAAAATCTGTCTGTTAGTATTACAGTCTGTCTGCTTGTCTGGGCAAAATAAAGACCCCTGATGTTATCTGGCAATTAGACCCATCTCCCACCCTTATCAAGCACCCTGAGTTGCAAAATCAATGCTAAACATCTCAGGAAGAATATACTGTATGGAAAATGTGTTAGTACAGTGTATAGCCACTTTGTAATGCTCTTTAAGAAGAAACCAACTTCCTGTTGAGAGTCCCTTTAACTGTTAATTATCAGTTGCAAAAATAGCACTGTTAGTGTTTCCAGCACTAAAATAGTATATTTACCTTGCGTCATTGGAGGTTAATTCTGCACTACAGAATGTACTGAGTCTATAAGGACCAGTTCTCGGTTCTGAAGGGATGATAAAGCTCCCTCTAAATGCTTACATATTTGTGTCATTATAATAATACAATTAACATTTTCCCTTTGTGGTTAGAAGAGACCAAGAAAATAAGCTGACGTTGGTTGCAGCAAACCGAGTGCATTGCCATTTGGCTTTGCTTGTGAATTTGACCCTGATAGAACCTACAGAGTGTTGGAAGCTCCACACAACCATTAGGGAGAACCATTTGAGGATTATGAGATTTATATAGAATATTTATAACTTTGCACTTGTTTTTTAATGCATGATGATGCACAGCAGTGTTGATAAATTCACTTTAAAGGGATATGCAAGGTTTCTGGTTTAATATGTATGTAATATACCTATGTATTTATTTACTTTTATGTAGTTTGTTTTATTAAAAAGTGCGTATAAGCTCTGTTTATTCTGCCTAAAATCAAACAAATCCCTATATGGGTCTACCCTCTGCGGCGTATGCAGACATACACTCTGTAGGGTTGTATGGGCAGTGTAGTGTCCAAGCCGATGCAGGGCCACATCTCAGCAGCATGTTGCAGAATGTTTTTTTGAGACATGGTCCCTGATAGGCTATGACACTAACTGCACATAAAGTATATACAAATATTACATACCTAGTAAAATCTGGAAACCCTCCATATCCCTTTATATAGACACAGTAATAGGTACCTTGCTAGTTTTAGTTTACAGATAGGTGCATCCAGGGAAAGACCTCGCTAAATAGGTTTTACATAAACACACACCCACAGACCACTCCAATATAACAATCCAATTACAAGGTGTGTAATTGGATGGAACCATTGTAAAAATAGCATATAAGTGACACAGAGGCTCCTCCCACCAGGATATTCATGATGTGCCACTTTATAGGATATAGATACAATGTAACTCTTACTAATATTATGGGAGCTTGCTGTGCTCTACCATGGGCTTATTGCAAAATGCATTGTAAGTATCTATCTAACAGACTCTAAATAAGACACTAAAACAACACAGAATAATGTTAGTTTAATAAAATCAACCTTTTCTCACGGTCTTAAAACAATTGCAATACTGCAGATAATCTGAACTTTTATTATAGCTTGATTAATTGGTGTTATAATATTAAATAGACAAACTATATATAACATTTCTTATGAAAAAGTATTTTTCAGCTTTTTGTGGAATAAATATTTTCATATTTTGCCTTAAGTTTCAATAAAAAGACAATAAAATACAAAAACAATGTTTATGAGAGTTTGTTATTGATGTTCATATAAAAAATAGGACTCATTTTACAGTGAATGTCTGGAAATTGGTTGGCCACTAAAGTCAGCCGAGGTGATCTGCACCATCGGGGTAAGATTTCCGTTTTGTTTTCTGAAGTGACTGAAGGACTGCCGGAGTTAGAGGTATTTTAGTTTGCTAAATATTTGAATCTCTCCCTTAAATATTGCAGTAAGTTGTTTCCAAATATATTATATATACTCAGTTCTGCAGACAGCGATAGATCTATTGTCTGCAGTGCAGGTGTCTGGTTTAAATCTAAATGCTGTATAATTTTAATGAGCCCATAGCATAAAACAAACAGAAAAAAATAGATATAAACTGTAAAGCGTGGGTAGGATAGAACCATTTGCTCTGCATTGCATTGACAGTCACAGTCACTTATACCTCTGCTACACACATTCAGAGTACCGCCATTTCTTGAGTTGATGCCCTCGAGTGACTGGTCATATGAAGTAGCTAGCTTATTGACTGTGTCCATGCCACCATGCTCATGATCCATGCATTTGCTTGTTGTAGGACTTCAAGGACTATAAAATCTAAAACTAAAAGGCCTAGAAGTATTGATACTTGGATATCAGCATGCATTTCATTAATGATTCATGTCTAGTTAAAATATGCTGTTCGGGCACAACAGTGGTCCTTCACACAAAAAATAAATTACAATGACATTTAAAATGTATTAAGTTTTTCTGTTTGTAACTTTCTCTAATCGAACACATGCTGCTTATAGCAGAAACACAAATTACATGGAGTCATTCTATACATATACAGATGTATTTTATTTAAAAATAAAACTTGTTTCCCACACCCCCAGAGCTGCTTACATAAGCACCTCATACTAACCAATAGAAAAACTGCATTTGAGTATGGATTTAAACCCTTTAATAACCTTCAAGCCAACAGCAGCACAATGCAGATATCTACAGAGCATTGTTTGGGCTCCTTCTTGTTTCCCACACCCCAGAGCTGCTTACATAGGCACAGTGAACCTTACTGCATTTGGGTACAGGTTTTTACCCTTCACTAACCTTCTAGGTAGCAGCAGCTCAATGCAGAGCTCTAGAGATCAGTGTCTGGCTCCTCCTGCTTTCTTCTACAAAGGGGACTAAACATCCCACAATTCCTTCCTGCACAAGCTGCCATCATTGATTTTTACAATGTATTAAAATGTATTAGCTGCCTGTGATTGGCCAAGATGAATTATGAATTTTATGCTAATTTTAGCAGGGATTTTCACAAAATCGTAAGTTAAGTTTGTAATTTTATTTTTTATATATTGTTTCATGCAACATGTTTTCATACATTACTGATTCTCAGATGCCTCATAATCCAGCAAGCTTAGATATGCCATTAAAGAATCTACAAAACGTTGTGGACTTATGTGCAGTCCTGCAGAGTGGAGTCAGTTATTCAATGCTAATGATTGTAAGCTCCTGAGACACAGTGCTACAATCCATCAGAACTACATATAAACTGCTTCCCTTTAGACAATGTTGCACATTAATTCAATGCATCAGTTTTAGGGGATGTGCAGTTTTAAAATAAGAGTCGAATAGATGAGAAAACCTGTTTCCCACACAATTATTCCATCTTTTATTATCTTAAATACTCCCACCACCAAAAAAATTACATTTTAGTATACAGTAAAATATTAAAGTCCTGAACAATCCCCTGGGTTTTATCCAACTCATTAAAGATCAGATTGTTCTACAAGTAATAGGAGTTTACTGCATATAAACATCTTGGGATATATTAACCAAAAAGTGAGAATTTAGTTTCCTGTAGATAAAACCTCTCCCATTCCTGTATCATCCTATGGTATCCTCCTATGTAATTTGGTTAAGACTTGAAAATAGATGTTTTAGGTGGTATATTGCAGTACAGTTTAGTAATATGTACCTCTGCAGCACAGAAAGCGCATAGTTGTGAAGTAACAAACTAACAGCATCAGCAGCTGTGCAAGCCATGGGCAGACATTCTTCATACAGTAAACCAAGATTGCAATGTGTAATATTTAGCTGTCAGTTAGCCTCAATGAATAATCAGTAATTATTGATAAAGTAGCGACTTGCCCTTTATTACGGCACAATATATATACTGTTATACATTGTGTCTCCCCCCCCCCCCCCGTGTTTCTCCCCTCTCGTCTCTTTCCTCCCTCTCCCTCCCCTGTGTCTCATTCCTCCCTCTCCCTCCCTTGTGTGTCTTCCCCTCTCTCCCTCCCCTGTGTCTCACTTTCCCCCATCTCCTGTGCCTCCTTTCCCCCTCTCCATTCTCCCCCTCTTTCTTTCCCCCCTTCTCCGCCTCCCTTTCCCTCTCCTGTACCTCCTTTCCCCATTCTCCCTTTACTTCCCCCCCCCCCCTTCTCCCTCTCCTGTGTCTCCTTTCCCTTCCATGTGTGACACCTGCAGCACACATTGCGCATGCGCAATCATATATAGTTGTCGGAATCTCCTGCGTAAACCCGTAATTTGCAAGCGTTACAGACAAACTTGCAATTACGACAACTATATATATATGATATCTTTAACCCTCTTAGCGTTAATGCCAAGTTAAACTCTTACAGCCTTATTAAATTGTGATTCGGCCAATTGAATAGGGCTCTATATAACCACATAGCATATTTTTTTACATAAGTTTTTAGTTAGTAAACATCTATCCAAAAGCAAGGTCTTCACTAACTAAAAACTTCTGTAAAAAAAATATGCTCTGTGCTTATATAGAGCCCTATTCAATTGTCCGAATCGCAATTTAATAAGGCTGTTAATTTATTGAAAACAGAGTTTTTTTTTTTTTTTTTAATAAAATTTTTATTGAAAGGGATACAAAGTAAGGACAGGCATTAGGTACATTAACACATAAGATTTTCTATAAACATATATACCTCGTGGTCAAATTACTAGCATCTCCTTCCAAGTTTTTATTTTTAACTTTTCCCATTATTAAATAGTTATTTAGGTCCTATAATTTAAGCAAGGGAAGCATGAACAAACAGAACTTATTTACATAGAAACTGAAACTTTAGATAAACAAACATGTAAATAACTATGGAGATAAGGGAGGAATCCCTAGCTCAGGTTTAGTTTATACAATTATAATGCATACATTCACCTCCTGTGTTGCGTTCCAGGCGAACCAGTCAAATCAGAGCCTCCAGGACCAGACTTCGAGTCTCCTCCACTCCAAGCCTTTTTTTGGCCTAGTTCTGTTTTGCTTTTGTTATAGTGCTATCAGTGAGCCCATCAGGGCAAGGGGAAACCTAACGAAGACTCTAGCCAAGGCCTCCAGGTTTCTTGGAACTGAGCCAAAGTATCTAGAACAGCAGATGTTAACTTTTCATTTATTGCTATGTAATTTATTTTTTTAATAACCTCTTGCACGCTTAGCTTTTCTGACTTCCATTGGCTGGCTATGTGTACTTTGGTAGCGGCGGCCATTATCTGGAATAGCCTATTCTGTTTTTTTGATAAACTAGAGAGTTTAACCCCTAGTAGGCAGGATTCCATAGTGGCTGTGACTCTTATACCAAATAACTTTGTTGCCATTAATGCTATCCTTTCCCATAAGTCATGGACTTTCTGACATAGCCACCAGGTATGGGCGTGGTCTCCTATCTGTGAACAGCCCCTAAAGCAGTTACTACTCACTCTGGGATCATATTTGTTGAGTTTGTCTGGGGTGCAATATATTCTCTGGAGAACTTTTATAGATGTCTCTATGTGCGAGCAGTTACTTGTTGCCCTGCGTAGGTTGGAGAATGATTTCTGCCATTTTTTCCAATCCCATTCACCTCCTAGCTCCCTTTCCCACTTACAGATATATGATGGTTTTTCTGTATTATTTGATTTAGTGAATGTGTCATATAAAGTGCCTAATATTCCTTTCGTTAAAGGCAGAGTTTTGCAGATTACCGAGAACCAGGAGGATTTCGGGGGTCCAAATTTTTTAAATGCTTCACAGGCCCAGCTTCTTATTTTTAGATAGTTATAGTGTTCCCCTGGGGGGAGGGTATGTCTTTCTTCGAACTGTCTCAGGGTCATCAAATGATTCCCGTTAAACCAGGAGCCCAACTTATCTAGTTCTCTGGAAGCCCACCAATGTTTTGACATAGTACTCATGGAAGCCCAGATATCTTGTGAAGAAAGGACCGACCAAAGGGGAGATGTACCTATGCCCAGTTTGTTCTTAGATCTGGCCCATTTCCAAGTTGTTAAATTTAGGTTTATTATGGGGTTTGGGTGAGTTCTTATCGGGGCCATTTCTTCAGGAACCCAAATTAGTGTGTCCCAGCTATGTTGTTGCATTTGCTGTTGTTCCAAGAAGGCCCAGCTCGGCTGATGTCTGACTGAATGTATTTGTGGTAGTTGGGATAGCCTGGCCGCTTTAAAATAGTTTCGCAGGTTTGGGCAAGATAGTCCCCCATCTTTGCTATGTCTAAACATTACTTTCTTGGGGATGCGGGATTTTCTGTTGTTCCATATGTATCTAAAGATGTTGGACTGGAACCGGTCTAAGTCCTGTAAGGAGATTGGTATAGGGAGCGTACGGAAGAGATATAGAATCCTTGGAAGGATGTTCATTTTAACTGCCGCTATTCGGCCGGTCCAGGAGAGAGGGCAAGTCCTCCATCTAAATAAATCTTGGTTTAGTTTTTTTTACATGGGGGGGGTAATTGGCCTTATATAACTCGGAAATTTTAGGTGTGATGTTGACCCCCAAGTATTTTATGTGCTTGGTGGGCCACGCAAAGGAAAATAGGGATTTCAAATGATCTATGTCGCCCTGTGCCATGTCTACACTCAGAGCTTCCGATTTCCCTAAGTTCAGCCTAAGCCCTGACACCCTACCGAACTTGTCAAGAGTTGACATCAGTGCCGGAATGGAGGCCCCGGGATTTGTTAGGGTGCATAGGATGAGCATTTGTAGTGCTGCAGCCCCACCTGAAGCCCTTGGATTTCCCTATCCGCTCTAATGAGTTGCGCTAGGGGTTCCATGACTATGGCGAACAGTAGGGGTGAGAGTGGGCATCCCTGTCTCGTTCCTCTCTGTATGCTAATTTGGGCTCTGTGATCGCCTGGCAACCTCAAGAAGGCTGTTGGTGCTTCGTAATATGTGCGGAGTAAGGTGATAAACCGGCCCCTAAAACCAAATTTGTCCAGGGTTTTAAACAGAAACGGCCATTCAACTGTGTCGAAGGCTTTCTCTATATCTAGAGCTAGCAGGCACATTGGAGAGTTGTTTTTCCGCGCTAGGTATTGGATGTTAAGGATACGTCTGACATTGTCCCCTGCCTGTCTATGGGGTATAAACCCCGCCTGATCTTTGTGGATAATTTCTGGCAGGAACTTGGAGATTCGAGTTGCCATTATTTTGGCCATTAGTTTGACATCCCCATTCAGTAAGGATATGGGCCGGTAGTTCTTCACCTCCAAGCTATCCCTACCTTCTTTTGGTATGACTACCAGTTCCGCTTGATTTAGCTCCGGGGGCATTTTTTCCCCTCTCATGATAGCATTAAATAGGGATGTCAGGTAGGGGTTTAATAGGATTTCAAATTTTTTATAGTATTGGTTGGAATAGCCGTCTGGCCCTGGGGATTTACCTATCTTAAGGCTATGAATTGCTGTTCTCACCTCCTCTTGTGAGATATCTAGGTTAAGACTATTTACTTGTTGTTCACTTAATGAGGGGAGATCTATGGTACTTAGAAAGGAGTCAAGGTCCAACCCCTCTGCCAGTTTCCCAGACGAGTAGATCTGCTGGTAAAAGGTTTGGAACTGCTTCTGTATATCCCTAGGGCTGCAGGAGAGTAAGCCATCTGGCTTCCTGATTTGGGTCACTCTAGACTGGATCTCTTTAGCTTTCAGCCTCCTAGCCAGCATTCTGTCTGGTTTGTTAGCTTTCCAATAATATAGGTGCCTAGTCCTCCTCATAGCCTTCTCTGTATGGGCAGAGAGTACTCCATCTAGTTCTATCCTGACTTTGTTGATTTGGTCACGGATCTTTGTGGAGGGACAGTTTTGATTGAGTTTTTCTAGGTTGTTGAGGGTGGATGTTAAATCCTCCTCTTTCCGTCTGAGTGCCTTACGGTGCTGTGCTGATAGTTTGATGCAGCAGCCCCTTATATAAGCCTTATGGGCTACCCAAATCCAGCCTACTCCTGTATCAGGAGAATCATTCAGCTCGAAGTACTGCCTAATGTCTCCCGCTAGGGATGCTAAGCTGCTGGGGTCTGACAGAAGGTGTTCGTCGATCCTCCAGCTCCTAAATGGGGATAGGTTAGGGCCTAACGTTAATTTAATAGCTACTATTGCGTGGTCAGACCAGGGGCAGGGGACAATGTCAGATTCTCGGATATTATCAAAAAGTAGTGAGCTTGTTAGGAATGTGTCAATCCTCGAGTAAGTGCCGTGCGTGGGCGAGTAGTATGTGTATTCCTTATTATCCGGGTGTAAGCCTCTCCAGGCATCCACTAAGCCCATTTTGGCCATTAGCTGCTTAATTTGGCTCCGTTTTTTTGAGAAGCTAGAGTCCTGGGCGTGTCCTGATCTGTCTAATGCTGGATCTAGGGTCAGATTGAAATCCCCCCCAATCACCAGTTTGCCTAGGTCTAGTGTGTCTAACTCTCTTAGCGTGTTAATCAGGGTTTGGTGTGGTGAGTTTGTGGGGGAGTATAGGGAAAGTAGGGAGATTCTTTGGCCTGAGACTAAGCCGGTGACCAAAACATAATTCCTCTCTTTGTCTATTCTAGTATGTTCCGGGGTGAATGGGAAGTGCTTATGTATCAGGATAGCTGCCCCTGCCCTCTTCGTTCACTGAGTGGCCATGTACACTGTCGGGTATTCCCCATGCAGATATTTTGGTTTACTCTCGTGTGTGAAATGAGTCTCCTGCATGAAGATAACCGAGGGCCTCAATCTTTTGTATTGCCTAAAGGCTTTCCTCCTCTTAAAGGGGGAGTTGAAACCCTTAACATTGTGAGTTATGAATGTGTACTGTGAGCTACTCATTGTGTTTTGGTGGATAGGAGTGCATGGTCTGCCTGGCTACCTTTTATTCCTTGTCCGACGTCCATTCCTTGGTGGCCGGGGGCGGGTGGAGGCTTGGAGGGGGGATTCTGGTGCTGGAGACTCCGTCCGCTGTTAGGCCAGAGGGAAGCAGAAAGACACAACATTAGATTTACAATTGACCAAGTTCCTTCAGTCCCACAGGCTCCTCTAATCTCCTGAAAGCTAGTCCCCTGAGTTAGGCTTTGTTGACTGCATAAACCTCGACTACTGTCAGCTGGGAATTTATAGTTTTCCGCATACATTTTTATCAGTGGTGATCTTTCTGGACTTAGAGATAATTTGCTAATTGCTCCCTGGGAGCTTACTCGCTTCTCTATCAAGTCTAGTGGTATCCTCTCTCCAAAAATAATAACTATTAACCTCAACAACATTTTAACTATCTGAAGTAAACTAGGATGCCTTCTGTCTATTTCGGGCATCTGGCTTTAACAGGCCCTTCATTAGAGGCCTCGACTAACATCTGACCTAACTAAAGTCATCAGTGCCTATTCTACCCTCACTAAAGCAGGTCAGAGAAGTCCCATAAATGAATGAGAAAACAAAGACTCAAAACAACTTCCTGTTGGTGGGTTGCCTTCACTCCGATCGCGATGGTATCAGGCCTTCTGAAGTCGGGCCCGGGCCTCCTCTGTGCTGAGTACTCAGCCCGCCTTGGCTCCTGCGGGGCAAGTTTTTGTCTCTGGGACTCCTGGGGGGAGGCGGGTCTTCCTTCGGTCGCTGTGACCCTACCACAGTCCACTGTTTTTTCGGGATGGGAGGAGGAGGGGGGAAGTTGTGTTCCTCTGCTGGGAGGTCCGCTGGGCAGAGACGAATGTGGCGCAGTACTGCAAGGCAGTCTTCCAAGTTGCGGGTGGTGTGTGATGTACCTTGGTAGCTGAAGGTGAGGGCAAAGGGGAAGTTCCACCGGTATTGGAGCTTGTTCTGTTGCAGAATCGCCAGTGCAGGCTTCATCTGTCTCCTTCTGTCTAGTGTGTTGGGGGACAGGTCTGCATACACTTGCAGGTTGGAGTTATCTGGTCCTTTGACTGCCTGCTTCTTCCTTGTTTCTGCTAAGAGTAGGTCTCTGGCTTGTTGTCTCAAGAATCTCACCACAACATCCTTAGGGGTCTCTGGGTTTCTCGCCCCTCCTAGCGCTCTGTGGGCTCGTTCAATTTCGAGGACGCCCTCTGGGTGATCGGGTAGTATTGAAGTGAAGGTGTCTTTTAAGTACCCTGTCAGGTCTTGTGTAGTCCTTGGGATCCCCCGTACTCTGACGTTATGGCGGCGGGATCGATTCTCTAGATCTTCAATCTTATCGTTCAGCTCCATGATGTTATACGAGTTCTGGTCTATGGCAGACCTGTCATGTTGCTGCGCTTCTCCCATCTGATCCACCATCTCCTCCAGAAGTTGGGTCCTCTGCTCCAGTTCTTTCAGGTCATTTCTTAAGGGTTCTAGTGCCTTGGTTAGAAGCTGTTCTATCGTTGCAATGGCCCTAGGCGATAGGTCTATGTGTTGTTTTGACCTCTTGGGTATCTCCTCCTGATCAGATGATTCAGAGTGGTCTGAAGCTGAATCCAGTGGAGATGGCGGCTTTGTTGTTTTGGGTGTGAAGTGCTCTCGGATGCCCTTTGCGGAGGAGTTCTTTCTACTTTTCTTCATTTCTGAAGATGGAGATGTGCGTGTTACAGGAGCTGTAGTATTTTTCCCCTTGCTTTCTCTGCTATCAGTTCCCTCAGGAGTGCGTAGCTGTAGAGTTTGTTAGGTTGGTGCGGCCAGAAGCTGTGTTCTCGTGTAAGATCGGTCGTTGTAGCTGGTTAGTCAAGGCCTCCTGTCAGGCTTCAATCACATCTCTTGGCTCAGTGCTTCATATCGGTCTTTGCAGGCTCCGCCAGGAGCAACTGGAAGGGGGCTTTCAGGCTGGTTGCCTTGGCCCACATCAACATCAGATTTACTGAGTGGCCACAGGGTGGCAGCAAAGGCTCTCTGCAGCAATGTTCATGCAGATCTTCACAGGATTTCACAAAAAATTAACTGCAGGGTTGTCTGAGGTTGTTAAGTCAGGGTGTAGAAATGTCACTGTGTGGAACCCAGGGGGTGGCAGGATCCTCTTCCTTAGTAAAGTTGTAGTGACTTCTTGCCCGGTAGAGCTCAGTGCAGGGTCTGGTGTTGTCAGGGTTAAAGTTTCAGACTAGGTATTAGATGCTGCTTTCCTTTAGTGCAATGAACTTTCACAGTGTGAGAGGCAAGACCCAGTATGGGGTGTCCAGAGGGGTTAGCTCTTCCTGGGGGTTGAAGTCTTGGGTGTAGGTCAGCTGGGATCTGTCTGTGTCTGTTCCCCTTCCACCATGAGGTGCCACAAAATGGCGGCCGTGGATTCGCGGGCTTTATCTCTCCCCCTTCTTCTTTGTATTGGTGGCTGCTATGCAGCCCAGCCTTCTCTCTCTCAGGGGGGTTTTAGGGTGTGTGGGATCCCCCTGCTGCCCCTCGGTTGTCTGGGTAGATGTTATGGGCCCCCGGTATCTGTAGAGGGAGTTCTCCCTCTGGCTAGGCCTGCTTTGGCCTGTCAAGATGGCGGCCCAGTGCTTCCTGGTCTCTCCCCGCAGCCCCTGGCAGATCCAGCCTACCTTGACCTTTTGTTGTGCCTCCGTGCTGCCCCTGGCCGGCCTGAGTCTCCTCTTGTTGTGTTGTGCTGGGGGAGCAGGCAGAGCAGGCACGCAGGACGCTCCCCTGCTATGCAGCAGCTGCTGAGTTCAGAGTGCTCCTGCACTCTCCTTAAGCCTCGTTCCGGTAGTCGGGGCGACTATCTGGGGGCCCGACGGCTTCCCCTGGTGCCCCCTGATGTTATTGGGGGTGTCACAGGGGGTTTACAGGGCAATATTGCCCAAATGTCAGGCAACTCTGACGGAGCTCTCCCCTCACACGTCCTGCTGTTAAGGACGCTAGCTCCGCCCCCGAAAACAGAGTTTTAAAGCTCAAAATGTTAAATTATCTTTTACAATTAAATTATTTATGAATCATTCAGTTTTTAATGTTTTTCAGCAAAACATTTTTAAACAAAGTAAAAATGGATAAAATTTTCTTTGCCACTACAAAGACATTTTTGGAAATTTAATTTGCCACTTAAAGGGTTAATTAATCCATGTGACTGCTAAATATTGCAAACTTCAATGTTAATTTGCTATGAGAAAATTATTTAATTGAATGTTATTTAAAAAACATAAAGTACTTAAATTAAACCATAATTTGAACCACCATAACAGCATCTTTTAGAGAAAGTTTACTTTTAGCAAACTCTGCTATTGCCAAAGGATATCTGTGCCAGTAATTCATCCGGTTCATGAAGAGGGTAGGTATAAAGCATGTGCAGGGAAGGCAAGGGGGTGTCAAATGCCAAAAGCTGAAATCACTCACCAATGACACCACAAATCCCCCATCCCCTCTTATGCCTTGGGCCAGAAAGCAGAGCTCTAGTATGGGAGAGTATAGATAACGAATGCTAAAAATGAATATTTTCTTTACTGTGCATTTTGTATCATGCATAGCTGCTAGATTTGTTAGTTTGCTACATACACTACTTTAACATGTTACATTTCGCCCAACCCTTCAAACCTTTGATAAACTACATATTTTTGGATTGGAAATCAACCCCTTCATTTATAATATAATTAGAAAAAAATAATACAAATTTGTAATGTGTTACATTTTAAGAAGTGTACCCATGACCATTGAATTCACTGCCAGGAGATGTACTGTAATTCACTACAATAAAATAAATTATAAACAAAGCTTATTGGTAAAATAAAGTTCTGTAGAAAATGTAGAAAAAAACAACAAATCACTTTTAATTGTTCCACTTTAGCTGCCACAGCAGTGGGTTGCCCTTTAACAGAGAATGTTAAACCTTACAAGTAAATACACTTGTATAGGGTGATTGCAGGGCCCCTGAAGTGTCCATTTGCCCTTTGACCTGTGTGCACACACAGATTACTACCTACTTCATTCTGCAACTCCACACTCCCCCTGTTCCTGCTCCACAGCTTGGGGGGATCTCTGTTCATGCATCCTGAGTGGGTGTATTCACATCTGTTTTATCTAACAAGCTCAAAGCTGCACTTAGCTCTGGGATTATATATATATATATATATATATATATATATATATATATATATTTACATACACACACTTATTTCTAAGCATATACCTTGTTTTGAATATTAGAATCTATTTGTATCAAACAACCATAATTACCATCACTGAGGAGCCCCCAATGCACAGAGCTGGTACCTGTGCATTGCAAGCTCAGTCTGGGGTGGAGAGGTCACACGGCTTAATTAAGACCCACAACAGTAAGAGTTCTATCCCTGATTGTTATTCAGTGGAGGATGGTATATAATGGCTGTTATTCCATGCTCTCTGGGATCTCCCGGTCATCCATAATGAGCGTGTGGATGATCCCTTCTCTCCTCTTCCCGCTGCTCACGGCCTTGATGCAGCAATCATGGTCTCCGATACTGAAGTGAGTTTCTGTGCCATCCTCAACAAACTCGCCCTGGAGGGAGAAGAAGGATGAAAGTTTGAAACACAGGAGGGAAGAGATATCAAAAAATTAAAATAAAATGAATAAAATTTTGTTTTCTAGTCGTTCAGTCATGTCTGACTCTCCGTGACCCTATGCAGAATCAATAAGTCTCTGGCTGTGCTTAACCATAAGAGAATCTTGGCAATCACTCCAGTATCTTTGTCATTTCCTTCTGTCTGACATCTCTGCTATGACCTGCCCACCTTGGATGACCCTACACAGTATAGCTCACAACTTTACTGAAGTACACAAGTCCCTTGACCACAACAGGGGTCTCTTACATTAGGCAGTGATATAAAAGACATTGTGTGTAGGCCATGAGAATATACAAGAAACTGCTTGATTAGTGCCTCCCAAATGGTTTTGGCAAAGAGCCACTAGAATATCCGTGTGGGCCTTAGTGGAGCCATTGAATATTGCTACAAGTCTATGGAGGACTGTAGAATATTGCTGAGGGTGTTGATGGATTATTTTTATTTATTTATATCATCCTTTATTTGCCAGCATATTCCATTGCGCTATACAGGGGACGAGTACAAGTCAAAAAGAATATTAACACATTGCAAAGTAATGGAGAGCCCTGTCAGAGCTTACAATCTAACATACATAGACCTTGTTCCCTAGCACGATCACAAGAATTAAAACTTTTAAACATATAATCTAAATGTCTCAGGTATTATACAGGATGGTGATAGATACTAAATGCTCAAGCACATGGAGATGTCTGTGTATTGCACTGTAGATTGTGGGTGTGTGTGAGAGCTTGTTAGATAAAACAGATGTGAATACACCCACTCAGGATGCATGAAGAGAGATCCCCCCAAGCTGTGGAGCAGGGACAGGGGGAGTGTGCACTTGTACATATTAAAGCTGAAAATAACTATGAATTCATAACCTCCTATAG
Source organism: Discoglossus pictus (assembly GCA_027410445.1). Classification (NCBI taxonomy): domain Eukaryota; kingdom Metazoa; phylum Chordata; class Amphibia; order Anura; family Alytidae; genus Discoglossus; species Discoglossus pictus. The sequence goes on along the minus strand of CM050173.1, from coordinate 81,309,006 downwards.
GTAAGTAGGGTAGTAATGCATTTATTATGATGCTTCTTGAAGGATATTATTGTTTGTGACACCATTTAAACAATGTCACTGCCAGAGACTATACAACACTTTCTTCACTGCTCTGAGGGAAAAAAAAAAAAAAAAAGGGGGAGGTGGTCACAGCCATAACAAAATGGCCACATTATACAATTGCTATCCTATTATATGCTTCACCTATAGTCACCCACATAGTTGAGGCTGAAGGGAAACCCATGATTAATAAGCTTTGTCTCACCCTGCCATACTTTACAATTCAATTAAGGGGTATGGAAGGTTTCTGCATTATATCCCTATATATCTTTTTACTTTTATGTACTTTATTTTATTAAGAAGTGCTTATAAGCCTCTACACTACCTCTACGGGTCTGCCCACTGCAGCATATGCGGACTCTGCAGGGCTGGATGTGCAGTGTAGTGTCCTACCCTTTCAGGGACCAAGTCTCAGCAGCCTGTTGCAGAATGTTGTTGATTGCTTAGCATTACACACTGCACAGCAAAGTCTGCGTTTTCATGAGCTGCAGAGGGCAGATCCAATCAAGTAATATTTGTTTAATTTTAAGCAGTAAATACAGACTTTATAAACATATCTTAATAAAATAAAATACATAAAAGTAAATAGATACTCAAGTATATAATACACCTAGTAAAATCCATATCCTTTTAAGTGTATTTTCAACTGTAGTGGTATTTGATTTGCAGCAGAGCAGTCCGTTTTATTCCATTCACTTCTAGACAATAAATTACCCCAGTTCTAGACAATAAAAAAGGAAACGTTTGACAAAGAAATATTTTGTTAAAGTGATTATTTCTCATTGTAATTATACATTGTAAAGCTCGTTATTCCCCACTGGTTGTTGTACAAATTGCTTACATTTTTCTGGCTGTTTAACAATTAAGTGTTTTGTGCAGAGTTCATCACTTCCAGTCACTGTGTGTGTGTTGGGAGGGTGAGGGGGGGTAATGGCTCTCTGAATGGAAATAAACCGTGGATTGTAAAGTCTCCCAATGACTAAAGGACACAGAGGTTTGGATTATTTTGGTCTATTAATAATTTGGGGATTCCAATATTCAAGTTACAGGCCATTTAGTTTCAGTAGGAGACACATAACTTGTCAGGTGCCCTCACCTGGTTCACAATGGACTTACCGCAGTTTCCATTTTTTTACCATTGCACCAAACATCCATGGTGTCCTTCTCTGAAACAAGAAACAAGAATAAGTAGAAATGATAAGATACACAGTGCTGCATATAGGTATAGATAGCAATGCAATCTAAACAAAACAGGTTCACATAATCTTGTTGCCTTATTCAAGTCTGGTACCTTCCCAATTCAATAAAAAAAAAAAAAAAGGAATCCAAGATGTCTGCATTGTGCGTTTACCTTTAAGTAATGAAAGTAAAAAGTAAAGCAAAGAGTAGCAGAATACTATTGTTTTGAAAATATTCCTACATTATTTGCGTGTTTAAGGAAAAAAATAAGACGTTAAAAAAAACCAATGTATTAATAGATAAGGAGAACAGGACAGCAAGGCAGAAGTCAATAGGATGGCACAGCTTCAACACGTGTCCCTTACCTAGCACAACCCTGCAGTCCTCCCCATCCACGTGTAGTACCCATGTGTTGGTGGTCTTGGAGCGGTTCTCCATGTACTTCTTCAGGCTTTTGCCATTTATCTCCAGTGTGTACTCATAGGCAAAGCCGCTGACAGCGTCAATGTTAATAGTGGCCTTAGTTTGAGAGGCTCCCACTGGGAAGGTTTCCTTCCCAACTAGTTTGAACATCCAGTCCTTTCGAATAATCTCCTGAGACATAAAAAGGAAAAGATGGTGATGACGTTTATTTGTCGAGGAGAGAAAACAAAATGTGAAAAATAGTTATGTTTCTCTGTAAAAAAAAAATGTTTGGGGGTGGGGGGGGGGGCAGGCAATTTATGTTTGGCCTTGGAGAGTCACACACAGGCTTGGATTTTAGGTGAGTAAATCAGGATGACTGAAAAAGTGATAGTCTCTACTATACACAGCAGGAATATCCACAAATCCTGGCCTTTGATTAAAGCATCCATATAAAGTTTAAAACATGTTTTTAACCAACCTTTTTTTTTGTTAGATGGAATTGGCAGGCTAGATGAGCTTATTAGTTATTAAGCAAGCAGTGAGACCTCTACTGCCAAACCAAGAAGAGTAAAAAACAGGGCCAGAACCTGTGGTCCTAATCAATGGAGTTCACCACAGTAAGCTTAGTTTGCAAACTGGGCATTGTGCTTTATATACAAACATATTATTCTGAAGAACGTATTATAAATACACGTCAAACTTAACCATTATGGCCCCTGTGGTGTAGAGCTAAAAAACACTATCCTGCAGTTAATTTGAAGCAACAAAACATATGAGAACTAATTATATGAAACAAGACTTTTATCCTTAAATTGCTAGAATATATCACATATTACTGACAATTAAATGGTTCGCAACTCCTCTAGATTGTATGTTATTCAGAGTAGGGACCTCTTATTGCCACATGATGTCTGCAGACACATCTGTATCATATCTGCATTTTCTGTACTTGTATTTCTACTTTTCTTAGAATTTGTATATACATTTGTAATTTGCTACCCACAGAACTCTTTTCTACTTTGTAAACAGTGCTAAGGAAAATGTTGGCGCTTTATGTATAAAAAGATAAAAATAATAAATTATAACTTTGAGAAAAAATAGTATGTGAAGAAGTGTGGGGTCTTTACCTTCCCATCCACATATACGACTCTCTTCCCGGACGTTGTCCCATGTTCAAACTCAATCTTGTGAACGCCATCGCTGAGCGCCACCTCCCACACAGCCACAAGGTCTGTCATCTTCTCCAGACGTCCGTATCGAGACCTGGGATGGGGAAATAGGACAACAGAAAGAGGAGAGAGGGAATAAAATAATAAATGTGTGTGATTCACATCCTCAGTGATCTCCTGTAACACACAGTGTAGGATCCCTGACTGCTCTGTGCAGACAGATTACCCCACACACCAACACTTATATCATTAGGGACACCTTCATACTAATAGGATTATCTGCAGGTGAAAAGCAGACAACGGGATTAGGTGTCTCCAGACTCTCTAGAGAGGTAAGAGTGACCATATGCAGGAGGGATGTCAGGTAAGTATCCTATAGTGTCTATTTGTATTTACATATATTACATCTTCGCTATAGTAAGCTGCTGGGTACTGGATCTTTCCACAAGAATGATTCTACAATGGGAGTTAATGTGACACAGCAAAGGTCCAGATTATTGCAGAAAATAGAAGTTTGTATAAAAAATAATAGCAGCTTGTTGTTATAAAAAGTGGAAAGTTTGGTATTTTAAGCATAAATTATCTATACAAGAGTTTCCTCTTCAACTATTCTTTTCATTACTTAAAAGCTGAACTATTATAACAGTCTTTTAACCAAACTTTTCTTTTGTCAGATGGAATATGCAGGCTAGATAGGCTTGTTAGTTATTATCTATGATTCTGTTAAAGGGACATTGCACTACATTAACATGGTGCACTGAACTAATTCATAACCATAGCAGAAACATCAAAATGTATTATTTAAAAGTGAAAAAGAGAGACACCAATATCAATATTACATACAACATATTGTTTGGGAGTATGTATGTGTGTGCGTGTGTATATATATATATATATATATATATATATATATATATATATATATATATATATATACATATATATATATATATATATATATATATATATATATATATATATATATATATAATCACATAAATCAACTGTCCTTTAATGTTCTGCAGGATATAATGTATAACTGGCAGGTTCAATTGATATAGATTCCAAACTCCCACACTACTTCATTTATAGAATGCATGAACCCAAAGTACCTGACTTCTTCTTCATACATTGTGACCTCCTCACGTGATGCCATAGCAAATAAACCAGTCTCTAATCCAAATAGCAGCAAGAAAAGAGAAAACCAGAGTACAAACTCAGCTCCAAATCTAAATAAATTCATATACAGAGCACTAAAGGAGAGAAGACGGGGGAGATGGGATTCCACAAATAGGGAAGCAGATTCCAAACACAGACACGTATCCCTGTTGGGAAGCTACAGGAGTCAGCATGAGATAACAAGTAATATAGACAAATATCACATGATAGATAGTAGTGGTAGATTGGATCAGTCTGACAGTAGAGGTGGTAGTGACTTGGGATAAGCACAGTGTTGTCTGGTGTATAAGGGAAACTCAAAGAGTATATTAACGTAAGAAAGGAGTAGAATATTTTCTCCTTCTCTTACCCGAACATGTTGCAGAGGGGCAAGGAGCCTTGTGAATCTCATCTATTATTCTCCCCAATGTATAATTAAGCTACAGTATGTTTGACTGTAAATTCTTACAAATAAAATCTATAATTAAATGGGAAAAAGTTATATTTGTTTATTATACAAAAGAAATCTGAATTAATTAAACCTAAGCATGCAATAAAAATGAAATAATGTGCAACATATTTCTGATAGATTACCCAATGGTGCTCATGCTGTCACAAATACCCACTATATAACCCTACCTTTGTATAGATAGGGCCAGTCCACATAGTTTAGGGTTCATAGTGGTGTGGGGTTTCTGGACTAATGACCCTTGACATTATATACTGAACTCGTATAATGTTAACCCCAATCTCTGACCTACAGTAACTAGTAGCAGGCTGGAGATCAGATAGTTGGTGACATCAAGGGACACAGATATTATGATGCAGGTGCAGCTTGGTACCCCCCAAAGACTGGAGCCAACTAGTACCTGACTTTACATCTACATATAACCATGCTTGGATATCAAATATCAGGTGTTGGATTCATTTTAACAACTGGATGGCGAGGTAACCACCCACATTGTGCACTAACATATTCCATATCAATATACATGGGTTACAATCAAGGCAAAAACAATAGCAGTATTAACACATTGCAAAGGATGGAGGGCCGTGTCTTTGAGCTTAGAATCCTTTCTCCAAAGCTCCATGCAAGACTGAAAACTAGCAGACTTACAATCTAAAGGATAAATAGGTTTTGCTTAATCTTTCTTCATATCAAAACACAACTTCAATAATGATTAATATAGCATAGCATTCTGCTTTACATAGCATTTCAGTGTCAGTGGCAGATCTAATAACTGCAGGGCCCCAGTCCAAGATAAGATTTCTACTTTACTGCCAGTATCAGAGGGCCCCTACCCTGCTGTGGGCTACGGTGCTTTGCACCTATTGCACCAGCAGTAGCTCCGCCATGGTCTAGTGCAACAGTTTTTTTATATTTTTTTTAGGGAAGATCAATTTGTCCTGGTCACATCTCATGGAATTTAGCCAATCTTTAAATTAATATGTTTAAAAAAAAAAAAAAAGAGTTATATAATAAAATATTTTTATAGTCAATTTGCTCCAAAACAAGATGCATGAAGCACACAAAAATGCCAATTAGCACCTAATAATAAGCTGGGGGGGGGGGGGGGGGGGGGGATACTGCAGGCTGCCCTTGCATAAAATCCAGCTTCTTCAAGTATGTGATTGTTGTTGTTCAGTCCTTTAGTAATTTCCGACTCTCTATAACCATATGGATGCAGCACGCTAGGTACATCTGTCTGTGTTTCTGGTTGTGCTTATCCATATGGTTTTCTTGACAAAAGATACTGGAGTGTGTTGCCAGTTCCTTCTCCAGTGGACTGTGATTAGTCTGACCTCTCTCCTATGACCTGCCCACCTTGGGTGACTCTACATGGTATAGCTTACAGCATCATTGATTTACACAAGCCCCTTCACCACAACGAGGTAGCGATCCAGAAGGGGAAGCATGTGATACACCTTTATATATTAATATACATTCTTGTACTTAAAGGCAAAAGCCCATCAAAACCAGTATTTAATATTATAATAGCATGTAGCTGCCACATTGTTGCACATTGCAGCCTACACAAGTTAAATCTGCAACCAAGGATAGGAAATTTGGGAAGGATGAGAGCCCTTAAGCCTAAAGATGGAGAACCCTCCTATTTCCAGTGTCATTTTTCTAACAAAAGAACAAATTTAAATAACAACTGAAAAGTTGTTTATAATGATCTTTACTATTTTGTAAAGACAGGAATTTATCTTCTAATACAGAAAAAAATAATCTACTGGTATTGGTAAACTAACGTAAACACTATTATGTATGTTTCATACATTCCCTTTTCAGCTGTAGACTTGATAATAAAGTGTCACCGTGGCAGTATTGGATGGAGGTAACCACCCACATAGTGCACTAATAACTAATGCTATTGCTCTAGAGGCCCCGTTGAGGCTATGTTATGTGTCCTGGGAGTATTTATTATAAATACTTGTTTACCACTATAATAACCCGTCTGACAAAGGCTGGTACTGAGCAGTGGAACGGACCTGTGTTTGGAAATAAAGTAATAGCAGTTGCATTTGTGTACAATCTTACTTCCTTCTATTTGTATGTGATTCACTATAAACAAAGATGCATACAAATGTGTATCAACATATAGATGTGCTCAGTACGCTAATGTGTGGCTCAGAATGCTTGGTAAGGGTGGGAGAGGTGTCTAACTGTTAGATAACATTGCAGGACTTTATTTTGGCCACTACAGAAACAGACAAATCAGCTAATTAATATGCACAAGCAGCATATAAGTGCAGTAAAAATAACATGGACATTTGCATGATTGATTTACCTTAGAAAAAAATGGATAACACAACATATAGATTGTTATTCTTAAAGAGGATGAAAAACGACTTGATTTTTGGTTGAGAGAGTCCCTTTAAAATAGTCTACTGCTTTGCCAGCCTGGTACCCACTGTCCCTCACAGCCACATGTGAACATACTACAGAACATATGTATGTCTCACCTTTCCCACTATCACAGTTACTCTCCATAGAGGTCAGTAGGAATGTGACAGTGAGATTTAAATCTTACCACTAGTTGAACGTTACATAGTAATTCAGGTTGAAAAAATACTTTTAGTCCAGTTCAGATCTCCTATGATCCCTGTAATATGTGGAATAATTGTTAATTGATCCAGAGGAAACAAACAGAGAAAAACAAACATTGTCACTTGTCTCATAAGGGCAAAAAATAAAATATAATTTCTTCCTGACCCCAGATACTGGCAATTAGATTCCTCCGCGGATCAAATACTCCTCCATCTCTAGTTATCCAGGATAAATAACCCTGATTGCCCTTTTTATTCAAAATATACCCTACCCCTTTTTAAAAGTTATCTATTGAATCCGTTGTAACCACCTCCTTTGGTAGAGAATTCCACAGTTTAACCATGTTAAGCTGCCTGTTACTCTGAGATCTAAGTCACCACAACATACATGTAGTCTGTGATGTATCTTTTGATAAACACAAACCCCAAATGACAAGATTTGCATTGACACCCTACTGTATATTACCAGGCCAATGTCAGCTAGTGCTGCTGCATATTATCAGGACACATTCACACGGGGCTGGTTTCTGTATAATAGGGTGATTATTAGGAAGACTCTATATTACATATTTCTTGATTTTTATTTAAATGTATTTGGGACATTCCCTGTTTTAATATTAAAGCACACTACCTAAGTTTGTGTTTATATATCTAAACATCATTTTAGTAGCAGGTGTATAAAAGCACTGTTTTTACTCACTGAAACATTAAAAATAGATTCTACAAAGCTCTGCCCTCTGTAACTCCTGCACACACAGTGTTTCTGTAGTACTAGTTGTACTAACCAATCACAGACTGTATCAGCAGCATTTCAAAAGATGCCATTGAGAAACAGCCTTTCATTGGATAGAACTTCTAGTAACAATAAAAAAAACTGTAAGCATGAGCTGCTGGGGGCAGACCTTTGCAGGGACTATTTGGCAAGTGTCCATGAGTAAAATAGAGCTTTTAAGCAATTGCTAATAAAAGTATGTTTCCATACTCAAACATACACTTAGATATATTTTTTTAATACTAAAAATAGGGAAGCTTGCATATTCCTTTAATATCAGGCACATTATCATTTTATGGGTTTCTATTTAAAGTAGGATAGTCACCTGGATGTAAATTAATATATTTTATATGTTTATATATGACCCCTGACTGCAGATTATCAGTGGTCCCTGTCAAACCTGCCCCCTCTACTCCTCTCACATGTACCTTATCTCTCCTCTCATCTGCCCCATCTCCCTCCTCTCACCCGTCTCCCTCCTCTCACCCGTCTCCCTCCTCTCACCTGTCCCATCTCTCTCCTCTCACCTGCCCCTCCTCTCACCTGCCCCATCTCTCTCCTCTCACCTGCCCCATCTCTCTCCTCTCACCTGTCCCATCTCTCTCCTCTCACCTGTCCCATCTCTCTCCTCTCACCTGTCCCATCTCTCTCCTCTCACCTGCCCCATCTCTCTCCTCTCACCTGCCCCATCTCTCTCCTCTCACCTGCCCCATCTCTCTCCTCTCACATGCCCCATCTCCCTCGTCTCACCTGCCCCATCTCCCTCCTCTCACCTTCCTCCCTCCTGCCCCTCCTCTCACCTGCCCCATCTCTCTCCTCTCACATGCCCCATCTCCCTCGTCTCACCTGCCCCATCTCCCTCCTCTCACCTTCCTCCCTCCTGCCCCTCCTCTCACCTGCCCCATCTCTCTCCTCTCACCTGCCTCCCTCCTCTCACCTGTCCCATCGCTCTCCTCTCCCCTGACTCCCTCCTCTCACCTGTCCCATCTCTCTCCTCTCACCTGCCTCCCTCCTCTCACCTGTCCCATCTCTCTCCTCTCACCTGCCTCCCTCCTCTCACCTGCCCCCCTCCTCTCACCTGCCCCATCTCTCTCCTCTCCCCTGACTCCCTCCTCTCACCTGTCCCATCTCTCTCCTCTCCCCTGACTCCCTCCTCTCACCTGTCCCATCTCTCTCCTCTCCCCTGACTCCCTCCTCTCACCTGTCCCATCTCTCTCCTCTCCCCTGACTCCCTCCTCTCACCTGTCCCATCTCTCTCCTCTCACCTGCCTCCCTCCTCTCACCTGCCCCCCTCCTCTCACCTGCCCCATCTCTCTCCTCTCCCCTGACTCCCTCCTCTCACCTGTCCCATCTCTCTCCTCTCCCCTGCCTCCCTCCTCTCACCTGTCCCATCTCTCCCCTGCTTCCCCCGCCTCCTCTCTTCCTCTCTCCCTCTCTCCTGCCCCCCGTCTCCTCTATTCCTCTCTCCTGCACCCCCCATCTCCTCTCTTCCTCTCTCTTGCACCCCCCATCCCTTTCTCTTCCGCTCTCCTGCACCCCCCCCCCCCCATCTCCTCTTTCTCCTGCACCCCCCCCCATCTCCTCTTTCTCCTGCACCCCCCCCCCATCTCCTCTTTCTCCTGCACCCCCCCATCTCCTCTTTCTCCTGCACCCCCCCATCTCCTCTCTCCTGCACCCCCCCCCCCATCTCCTCTTTCTCCTGCACCCCCCCCCATCTCCTCTTTCTCCTGCACCCCCCCCATCTCCTCTTTCTCCTGCACCCCCCATCTCCTCTTTCTCCTGCACCCCCCCATCTCCTCTCTCCTGCACCCCCCCATCTCCTCTCTCCTGCACCCCCCCCATCTCCTCTCTCCTGCACCCCCCCCCCCATCTCCTCTTTCTCCTGCACCCCCCCCCCCACCATCTCCTCTTTCTCCTGCACCCCCCCCTCTCCTCTTTCTCCTGCACCCCCCCCCATCTCCTCTTTCTCCTGCACCCCCCCCATCTCCTCTTTCTACTATACCCCCTCCCATCTCCTCTTTCTACTATACCCCCTCCCATCTCCTCTTTCTACTATACCCCCTCCCATCTCCTCTTTCTCCTATACCCCTCACTCTCTTTTCTCCTGCACCCCCCTGCGTCTCCTCTTTATCCTGCACCCCCATTTCCTCTTTATCCTATACCCCTCTCTCTCATTTCTCCCACACCACTCTCACCTGTCTGTGTATCTCGGTGTGAAGCGGCCTCTGCTGCCCGGGCAACAGTAGACAGAAACTCCAGAATCACAACCAAACCTGTTGCTACGGGCAGCCAATCATAAGCAGGGAGAGCTGTGTACCAGAGGCAGAGCTCTAGAGCTGTGTGTAGTGTTAGGTTGAGAGGTTGGTTGCTATGGAGACCATTAATTGAAACCGGCTCTAGTAGTGACAGGCAGAGAGTTAGACATAAACAAGCCGAGTAACAATGTAACACAGGCAGAGATAAGAGATATGGAAAACCATCAGAGTAACAGTGAGACCATGCATAAACAAGCCGAGTAACAATGTAACACAGGCAGAGATATGGAAAACCATCAGAGTAACAGTGTGACCATGCATAAACAAGCCGAGTAACAATGTAACACAGGCAGAGATATGGAAAACCATCAGAGTAACAGTGTGACCATGCAGAAACAAGCAGAGTAACACAGGCAGAGATATGGAAAACCATCAGAGTAACAGTGTGACCATGCATAAACAAGCAGAGTAACAATGTAACACAGGCAGAGATATGGAAAACCATCAGAGTAACAGTGAGACCATGCATAAACAAGCAGAGTAACAATGTAACACAGACAGAGATATGGAAAACCATCAGAGTAACAGTGTGACCATGCATAAACAAGCCGAGTAACAATGTAACACAGGCAGAGATATGGAAAACCATCAGAGTAACAGTGTGACCATGCAGAAACAAGCAGAGTAACACAGGCAGAGATATGGAAAACCATCAGAGTAACAGTGTGACCATGCATAAACAAGCAGAGTAACAATGTAACACAGGCAGAGATATGGAAAACCATCAGAGTAACAGTGAGACCATGCATAAACAAGCAGAGTAACACAGGCAGAGATATGGAAAACCATCAGAGTAACAGTGTGACCATGCATAAACAAGCCGAGTAACAATGTAACACAGGCAGAGATATGGAAAACCATCAGAGTAACAGTGTGACCATGCAGAAACAAGCAGAGTAACACAGGCAGAGATATGGAAAACCATCAGAGTAACAGTGTGACCATGCATAAACAAGCAGAGTAACAATGTAACACAGGCAGAGATATGGAAAACCATCAGAGTAACAGTGAGACCATGCATAAACAAGCAGAGTAACAATGTAACACAGACAGAGATATGGAAAACCATCAGAGTAACAGTGTGACCATGCATAAACAAGCCGAGTAACAATGTAACACAGGCAGAGATATGGAAAACCATCAGAGTAACAGTGTGACCATGCAGAAACAAGCAGAGTAACACAGGCAGAGATATGGAAAACCATCAGAGTAACAGTGTGACCATGCATAAACAAGCAGAGTAACAATGTAACACAGGCAGAGATATGGAAAACCATCAGAGTAACAGTGAGACCATGCATAAACAAGCAGAGTAACAATGTAACACAGACAGAGATATGGAAAACCATCAGAGTAACAGTGTGACCATGCAGAAACAAGCAGAGTAACAATGTAACAAAGGCAGATATATGGAAAACCATCAGAGTAACAATGTGACCTGGCAGAAACCAACAGAGTAACAATGTAACACAGGCAGATACATGGATAACCATCAGAGTAACAATGTAACACATGCAGATACATGGAAAACCATCAGAGTAACAATGTGACCAGGCAGAAACAAGCAGAGTAACAATGTAACACAGGCAGATACATGGATAACCATCAGAGTAACAATGTAACACAGGCAGATACATGGAAAACCATCAGAGTAACAATGTGACCAGGCAGAAACAAGCAGAGTAACAATGTAACATAGGCATAGATATGGAAAACCATCACCATCTGTGACCAGGCAGAAACAAGCAGAGTAACAATGTAACACAGGCAGATACATGGAAAACCACCAGAGTAACAGTGTGACCAGGCAGAAACAAGCAGAGTAACAATGTAACACTGGCAGATACATGGAAAACCATCAGAGTAACAGTGTGACCATGCAGAAACAAGCAGAGTAACAATGTAACACAGGCAGATACATGGAAAACCATCAGAGTAACAGTGTGACCATGCAGAAACAAGCAGAGTAACAATGTAACACAGGCAGATACATGGAAAACCATCAGAGTAACAATGTAACACAGGCAGAGATATGGAAAACCATCAGAGTAACAGTGTGACCAGGCAGAAACAAGCAGAGTAACAATGTAACACAGGCAGATACATGGAAAACCATCAGAGTAACAGTGTGACCAGGCAGAAACAAGCAGAGTAACAATGTAACACAGGCAGAGATATGGAAAACCATCAGAGTAACAGTGTGACCAGGCAGAAACCATCAGAGTAACAATGTAACACAGGCAGAGATATGGAAAACCATCAGAGTAACAGTGTGACCAGGCAGAAACAAGCAGAGTAACAATGTAACACAGGCAGATACATGGAAAACCATCAGAGTAACAATGTGACCAGGCAGAAATGAGCAGAGTAACAATCTAACACAGGGACCGTTATAGAAAAACAATCATAGTACCAATGCAAGCCAGGCAGAGTAATAGAGAGATAACAGAGTAACAATGTATCCCAGGCAGTGTTATAGATAAATAATTTGAGTAACAATGTAACAGGCAGAGTTACAGAGAAGTTACCAATAAATCTTTATTGTGTAACCCAGGTAAGTATTTACAGTGAGATCCTCACAGTGTAGCATCAACAAACATAACATAACTGAGAGGTCCATACAGTATCATAATAACAAGGACGAGCTACAGAGCAATCCGAACAGTGTAATGATATACAGTACACCAGGCACAATCAGAAATATACGTGGGCTTTCAAAATAAAAATAAAAAAAGTATAGCTTGTCTAATGGGCAATACATATATTGTGTTATTTGTAAGTTAATACACATCGAATTCTATATAAAAAAAAAATCTATAACATAACATTGCTCCTCTTGGGTGGAGACCGGCACTTTGGGTAGGAAGGGAGAGTCAACTAATTGGATATTGTTATATGGAGTTGAGAATGAAAGAGAGAGAAGGTTTCTGTCTATCTATATTGTTTGTCAACCATGGTTACTGTAAATATGATTTGGAAACTACTGTGCTGTGTAACATGACTCTGATATGTACCTAACACTGATTTTCAGGGTTATTTTGTGTTTTCCATTGGATGGGCTTGAGGCAACTTGTTTGACCGAAGTCCCATTTATTGAAGATCCTGATGGCCCTATTTTCTTCAGTCTTTGGACAATGCTGAAATCCAGAGGTTCAAACTTGCCTGTGGAAGAAAATGAAATAACATCCAGAAGATCTATGTAGAAGCTACTCAATAAATGTCCTCTTGCATACTTTATTTTTGTCTGCTTGTTGTTATACAACTAGTAACTTGCCCCTCATAAATGACGGTTATCATATGTTATGTTCAACTAGCAACTTGCCCGTCAAAATTGATGCAAGAAAAAATGATGCAATTTTTTTTAAGGCTGGTAATGCTGTTTGCCACACAATGCAAGGCTCTGCTCCCTCTGAGCACCTTCGGCGATCATCGCAAACCCTGCCTATGGTGCTCATCTTGAAGCTGCCTTCAATCTCTAAGTCACCTGCGGCGCTCATTGCAGCTTAAGTCCCGCATGTGCAAGCCCGTAATTTTGTTTAATTTTTTTTATTAGAGACAGATGTAAAACAAAATAGCAAAAATACAGTTTAGCAATCTTAATCAAACACAAGCATCATTGGTCCACAAAAATTCTGGTTTGAAATACAAATGGTGTATAGAACCATAACTATAATAATTGCTATAACATCTGCATCCTCCAATTTTCCATATTTTCCTCTTGGCTAATTGTAGAAATTAAACCTTAACCATGATTTAATCTTAAAAATTTGATACATTAACCATGGACTATAAGGAATACACTCCACAGTAAAGTTATTAGTTTCCCTGGTCTTATGACCCGATAAAGTTTTTCAAGTATAATCCTAGAGAACACTTATTACATTACAGGGGTTCCCCTGTAATAACGGGGGAAAGCAAAATTAATAACTTAACCTAAACAAATTAGATTAACAACTGTAAAAAAAAAACTCTCAACATTAAGCACTCTTACTTAATGGATCAAGATACTCCCATGATTCCCCCCCCCTCGATCCCCGGCTCTCTCTTTCCCTTCTCTACTGCCTTGAATAGAATAGTCAAATTAACTAGATTGTTGTAAGAACTCGAATGTCCGTGTGCGTTATCAAGGACCTCCATATATCGAGGAATTTAGGTATTGTGTCGGCTAGGGAGTGTGTTATTCTCTCGTTTGCAACAATAAAGTGTATTTTTGCCTTAACTGCCTCCAGGTCCAGAGAGTTGGACTTCCACATGCGAGCTATATGGCTTTAAGTAGCCAACATGATATACTGTAAAAGTTTATTCTGGGAAGGGTTTAGCTCAGCCAAAGTGATCCCCAGCAGGCAGTTCTCCGCTGATAGCATAATCGGTTGCTTAAAAATATCCGCCACTAGATCTCCCACCTCGTTCCATAATTGCTACACTATCCTACCGTTGCACCATATGTGTAAGAAGGTACCCGTATCCGGACAGCCCCTGAAACATCTTGGGCTTTCCAACCTATTCCACTTAGCTAGCCTATCAGGAGTAATATATGCCCTATGGAGGACCTTAATGGAAGTTTCCAGCACACTATAATTTAAGGAAACCCTAAAGATATTGGACCATGATGTTTCCCACTTTTTAGGTTCCCATTGGAGTGCTAGGTCTCTTTCCCACTCCCATATATATTTAACTTTATTTTTCTCTGAGGGAATGTTAAAAGTGTCAGATAACACATATCTCAATCTGCAACAGTTGTAATGCTGATAGATATCCCTTAATTCCTCAAATGTGAGTATTCAACCTTCCTTTACCCACAAGCGCAACCTATCTAGTTTGATCAATCTCCACCAATGTTGAGGGGCTTGTGGATGTATAAATATTGAAGTTAAATAGGGTGATTTGGGAAAAAGCGTAGCATGGCGATGTGCCCAGATTACAAACAATATTGTGTGTTTAACCATTGGGTTTGGCGAGTTTCTTAACAAGGCTGGTGGGGTAGCTATCCACACTGCTGTGTCCCATTATTAGAATATACTGAGCATGCTCTGTTATGCCGTAGTCACTTATTCGCAATATGTTCTAATAGAAAGAGAGTGAGAACATACTGCGCATGCACAACTATGCAGTGCCAGCGCAGATGTCATCACAAATGCTCAGTTACAGAGATACCGTCCTCAATGCACAGCAATAACGCTTGCAGTAACGCAGGCTTTACTCACATCTCTAAACCATTATAGTGGAAGTGGATGGTAGATTTGTTACTGAACTTTACCGCTCATTGCCGTTTTTGGCAAGCCTCACCTTTCCTACTTTGTGATGATCCCCATTGCGAGCCTCTCCCCCTGTGTACTTATAGGCCTGTGTAGTTTAGGGGCCTACTGCCTTGGGTTAAGTGTTACGGGCTTAAGTTAAATGTTACTGCCTTGTATTAAGTGTCACTGGTTTGCATTAAGTCTTAGTGCTTAGGGCTCATATTTACGTCCTTCGTTCTCTCTTTACGTCCTTTGGCCTCGTTTTCGTCTTGTTAAAAAAATTTCTGCCGCCATTTTTTTTTCTTGCTTTTGCAATTTTTGATCGTGAAAAAGGCAAAATACGCCTCAAATTAACTTGCAACCTCACTGACAGGCTCCCTCGCTCTCCCCCTGTGCTGTGTGTATGAGTGTGTAAGTTAATCTGAGTCATATTTGTATATTTTTGCAGGTCTTTCCAGTTCGGCAGGTCGCTCGTTAAAGTCGTATTTTTGAGAGCCCCTCAGTCCATCTACGTGCTTCGGGTACTAAGTAGTTACGGGTAATTTTGCGTCCTTCCCGTGGGTCATCGGGATGAGCATTGTGGTGCTCATCTACACCAGAGCAATGAGCTTTAACATTGCGTTACCAACAACTTTTGGCAACCCCGCAATTACGACAACTATATATGTGATAAGCCTTGCTTCCCCTGGAAATTCCCTCTGTCCATGGAGAGGTTGTTGTTTTGATTCTCAAACCTGTCTATAAGAACCAGCAGACGTGACATTATTTAGGTTTAACACAGTGAATAGGTGAAGCAATTGGAGGCTCCACAGCTTGTTGAATACTACTTACCTCGCCATGTGTTGAGGAAAAGGTTAGGAATCATGATAACTCAGGGATAGGCAATTTCTGTCCAGGAGAGCCCCACACAGGCCAGGATTTTATGATATACCTGCTGTGTACAGGGCGACATTCTCACGTCTTTTGTCATCATGATTGACTCACCTGTGCACAGAAAGAAAATCCTCAAATCCAGAATGTGTTTGGCCCTCCAGGACTGAACTTGCCTACCCGTGGTCTTACCAATGGGTTATAATTTTTAGTATGTGATAGAATTGTACAGTTATGAATTAACACACACTACTCAGCAGTAGATGAAATGATATTGGTCACCCACACAGGGCACGCTTGCAGTTTCTTGTTGACATCCTTGAGACTTTTCAGACGTTATTTACCAAACACAATAAATCATGCCTTGTAACTCGATAATCCTTGCAGCAATGGAGCGGTGCCCTACTGATCTTACATACAACCAGGAGTAATCAAACTCCTTTAAGAGCTTAATAAAAAGTATAGAAGTCCAGGATCACTGAAATATCAGGAGGGTTATTTGGTTAGCATAACCCAAGCTATAGTGACATCAAAATATATCAAAGGCCATTCTGAACATTAACCATTTGTAACTCAATTTTAAAATTCATAATCTTAATTTGTAAAGACTAATAGTGAGGCCCATGTCTGCTAAAACTACTTGTAATTTTGTGACACCCTAAAACACTAAACCAGGGGTGTCCAAACTCGGTCCTGCTGGGACGCACACAGGCCTGGATTTGAGGATTTCCTTTCTGTGCACAGGTGAGTCAATTGGGATGACTGAAGAAGCAATAGTCCCACCTGCGTGCTGCAGGGATTTCCACAAATCCAGGCCTGTGTGAGACCCAGCAGGACAGAGTTTGGACACCCCTGCACTAAACAAACTAAGGTAAAAGGACTAGTCTTTAAGCAAAATGGCTGCATTTAGGAAAATATATACAACATTGACATTTGACAATGAATAATTATGCAACAATTGTACTTCACCAGCATCTCCAGAACATCCAACCTTTCCTTGAATGTCTTGCAACTCTTAATAAATATAGATAAAAATATAATACATTGATTTAGGGGCACTAAGCTTATTTACCGACTTTGAAAGTCCGAAGTATTTTTGATATTTTGAAAAATGTGTTCATTATTCAAAATCCTTAATTCTTCCAAATGGTAAGTCTCATACAAATGGCACAAAGATAAATGACTAAAAAGAAAACTTGAGTGGAACAAAACAGTGTAAAACTGAAAAATTATTTATTTTAACACATTTACAAATATGCATTTGCAAAATAATTTTGAATGACTTCTGAATAAAGTCTTAAAGGCTTGTGCAAAAGATATCCTTCTGGAGTTGCTAAATGACAGCCATCTTTGTGTAATAACTGAAAAAAGTCCTTTAAAGTGTCCCGTGCTCATTAAATAGCTGTGGTGCTCATATATTACTGTAAATACGAGTTCTAATGCGATCAGGTACTATCATATATTGTATGCAATAGATTTGTATTGATATAAGGATCAGTGAGGCAGCTTGAGAATGGAGGGCCCCGGTGCCCAACAAAAAAAATATATATATACTGGCGACTTGCCCGTCAGAAATGACAGCAATACAATTTGAAGTCATGGCAATGCTGTTTGCCACAGAATGTAAGGCTTTTGCTCCTCTGAGGACCTTCGGCACTCATCACAAAGACAGATATATAAGTACAGTGTAAAAGATAAAAAAAAATTTAGTACAGTGTAAACTATCCATTTTTTGGAGGTCTCAGGGCATAATAAAGGGATTTAAAAAATGTAACTGCTTTGAGAGTCCTATCACTGCCAGCCATTGAGCAGTAATACATATATATAAGTGCAGTGTAAAATATATATATTTTTTTAGTGCAGTGTAATTTATACATTTTTTGCCGGTCTCAGAGCATAATAAAGTGATTTAAATATTTAACTACTTTGAGACTCTTATTGCTGTGAGCCAATGAGCAATAATACAGATATATAAGTGCATTGTAAAATGTAAAAGTTTTTCTTTTAATTATTAATTAATTATTAGGAAATGTATGTACGTTAACAATTAATGAATGAATAAATGTATTAGAAAGTGCGAAGCATTTAGGTATTGACAAAGTAAGGGCAGTGTAAAATATGATATTTAGCTAATTTGTATTTAAAAAAATTTTTTTTAATAATAATTAATTAATAAATTAATATACTTTACCTATTTATATTGAATATGCAACAATCAATATTCTGAAGAGCTAACAATCTCTTTTGATTTTCCTGCATCAGAAAATGTACAGTTGGACTGTTGATCACCTGAGGAGAAAGTGTCAGCAATGTGACAAGTGCGCAGTGTAAATAGGCTGCGGGTAAAGTGGCATTTTAGATTCATAATGTTATTATTTGCTAGTTTGTGATGTAAAATGGCAGTTTTTTTCTATGTGTTACATGCCTCGCAAGCATTTTCCGTCCGTTGTAATGGTATATTTCATATCTCCTACGTTCCTGGCTAACTCGTACGTGCCTGGCGGTGATTTGCGTGCCTCTGTCTACTTTAGCCTTGTTTTCATTATTTCGGCTTAGCCGATTTTCGGGTGCCGAAACTCACCAACTTCGGCTTAAATTTGCGTGAAACCTCTCTTCCAAGCATCCTGGCGTTCCCCTTGTGAAGTGTGTTTCTTGTTTTTCGATTTCAGCGGTTCGCCCATTAAAGTCATTTTTTCGACACTCATTTTGCCTAAGTCCTGCGTGTTTCAATGCCTCAACGGCTCGCCTCGAATTGAGCTCGGAAGGCTTCTATGCCTCAAGCGTGACGACAACTCGAGGTTTAACAATTATTATGTGTGAATATATATATATATACACCCCTCACATTTTTGTAAATATTTTATTATATCTTTTCATGTGACAAGACTGAAGAAATTACACTGAACCTGGGGTAGCTCCACCCATGAAAAGGACACAATATAAAGCTATGTCTAAATATCAGTGTTAGCAAGCAGAAAGTGACAAGCTGTGTGTCTGAGCAGCATGAGAAACTGGTAGTGTGAAGCCCCTCCCTATGGTTGTGACATTAGATATCAACTGTGAAACATGGACCCTACATGAGAGTAAACAGGAAGAAAGGAGGAGGTTCCAGAAAGTGACGATCTGTTATTCTGTTTCTTAGAATAAAGGGAAGAGTACATTTGGCGATATTAAATTAACTAATTCATCTTAATTAACATTATTAAACACCAACAAGAAGGAAGAAGATTTTAAAACTCATTTATACAGGTCTGCACTTCCCTAGTCCTTTACCATCAAACTATTTGTATCGTAACAGTCTGGCATGTGTATTTCTGCTGGATATATAAATTAATAAACTTAAATGTTAGTTGTATACAAACCAAAAATATTACATATTTACATAGTAATTGAGGTTGAGAAAATACTTTCAGTCCATCAAGTTTAACCTTTTAAGATCTACTCTGATCTGCAATATACAGATTAGTTGTTAATTGACCTAGTGGAAGGCAAACAGAAAAAAAAATCCAAGTGAAACTTTGCCAATCGTTTCAAAATTGAAAAAAAACTATGTACTCCTCCCTGGATCAAAACTTTCTCTCTAATTAACTAGGATAACCCTGAATACCCTTTTTAATAAAAAATATATCCAATCCCCTTTTAAAGTTATTGAATCTGCTGTCCTCTTGTCAGTAAAGTAAAATAACCACTGGCTTCATTGTTATTGAAATAAAAACACACATTCTCTTCATTACAGCTTATGGTTCTGCATAATTTTGTCAACAAAGATCAGTAAATGTGACCACTAAAGCATCCTGGTTGCCTCCAGGGTCCATCAGATGCATCAAGTTTATTATTTTGTTCCTAAATAAAAATTAGTTGTATTACTTTGTTTGCTGCTTTATTGTAATCTTAGTCTGACTCAAGGTTTTCAAACATATATATGTTGTCATTATACAGTGGCCCTTTAAATGAACTAGAGAATTGCAACACTTTTTACCAAATACAGTATATGCCAACTAATAAAGGATATTTAGTACAGTCTGGTTTAGACATCTGGTTATAGACTTGGAGACGATTTCTACAAAAGCTCCTCATTAAAAAAAATAAAAGTAAAATGTTGCGGACCCAATTTCCAGTTCCTAGGTCTTAGTCTATTGAGCCACCATAAAGAATAGACTGCTTGGCTCCAGCCACTGGACTATGTGCATAAACACTTCCATTGTGTTGTAATCTGTTTTGTCCCATTATTTACCAGATAAAGTTATTGTACTCTATTTGAGGTCTGGACCATTAGACATGGAAATAGCATTATGTGTATTTGGAGGTTGGCTTTTTGTTCACAGGTGCCAGACAGGATGCCAGACTATAAGACCTAATGTGGAGTCATCTCCTGTGTTTGTCTTCCACTACCTGTCATTGTTGTTTTGTATACACCCCTGTGTATCTAACCCCTATAAATATTGTTTACTTTCCAAAAATAGATCAGTTCAATGCTGCACCATATAGAAAAGGTATGTTCTGGTGGCTGCGATACTGATCCTATCTCCACCCTACAAGTAACTTGTCCTGGTCACTACCACAGGAAGGTTACTGAGACTCCTGGAAGTGCTGATTCCTGATGGAGAGCCCATGACTGATACAGAAGCCATATATCAGGGTGCTAGTGCTGAGATTTCCAAGAACCCAACGGTCCTTGTAGGTAGTTAACCTGTAGTCTATAGCAGGTGGCCATGGGCAGTAATAGCCCCTACCGCTGGATCGTCATATAAAACAAAATAGATTTTCTGAACATCATCTATAATTAGTTGACTTTATTGATATATTATATTTATAATTTTCATCATACAAAAACAAGGATCTAGACCATGTTTTCCCTATGAAAACCCACTGCTCTCTATTTGTAAGTAAATGAAAGAAAAAGAAGAGTCACATGTATGGGTTTGCATGGACGCTTTTGTAATTCTTAAAACAAGATACTGTGATTATTTTTTTTTGCATGTTCCTTGTAGTTAGTTCTATGTTCTATAACTCTTGAGAGCTTATGAACAGCTTTATCTAAAACATCTTAGTCTTCAATAGGCATTAATTTTAGCAAAAACTGGGATAACATTATCAAGAACAAGTATTCTCACAATTTTCTGGAATTATGCAACAAAATTGGGTGAAAAGAGAACATTGTACATTTCTCACCATTTTCATAATATACTGAGGTTTTATATAAAATATTGTAGCCATTTTTTGTAGATGTGCAATAGAATGCTTCCAAATTATAAACTTTGCAAAATAATGTCAGTTTCTCTTTTACGCCCCTTCTTAAAATATATATTTTTTGCTGGATCGGTAGATCTAAAAAACCTGGAATTGTGGTAATTATTTTATGATAAAGAAGAAGTAGGGGTTAAAAATCTATTTATTGAATCTAAATTAATGGCACACTATGGGCCCTATTACATTTTCAAATTGCAATTACATGAGCCCGTAACTGCTACTGACATTCAATTGGCTACTTTTAGCTACTCACATTCCAATTGCGAGTTACAACTCAAAATCACTGCGATTGTCAAAAACCTAACTTTGTCCTATCTCCTCCATTGATTTTTCAAGCCCGTAAATGTTACCAGTGCTAAAGACGTAAAATCCATATTCAATTACAATTCAACAAGCCCACAATTGCCTTCAAACCCGTAAATGGCAAAAGTATTACAAAATTATACGAGTACGAGATAGGACTCACAAGTGGGTTAAACACTTGTTCTTAACACTGCAAAAGCAAATAAACACACACTACTGTACTTGAAAATACCGGGAGAGCAATGAAAGGCATTCAAATTAATTGCACCACAGTCTCAAGCTATTTATTTATTCATTTCTGGATTACGAGTCCGATTGCAAATTGTACTTCTACGCACTAATTGATTGAAGTTTAAACTCCATGTTTTACTGACGTCATGATGACGGTCTCAATTACTATTGGCTCTGTCTAGAATGGAACTTACAGACTTGCTTAATTGATCATGCCCTGAAATGCTACTTACGGGTTCATGGTTTGTGTGATGGGGCTGTAAGCCTGTAATTACTATTGAATACATCTACAGGTTCAGTTTGAAAATAATAATAGACTTGCAATTGAATAGGCCCTATATATTTAAAAGCAAGCCTACTAAAGATAGGCCACATACATGTGGATCTCTAAATGGACTAATAGAGAAGAAAAGATACAAGCTAAAAAAAATAAATCTATAAATCCCAAAGGAGTTCCCCTTGTCTGGAAGGCCCAGCTCTCTGATTGTGGCTCCTTATTCCCTATATTAGTGATAGATAAATTTGTCCTTTAAATAAGACATATATTGGTGCCTAATACAAAATCTACCTAATTTCTCCTCATATATGAAGTGGGCTTTTGAAAAGGGAATCATCAGATGACAGCATTGTACATGCCTACATATCGACGTACATTTCTCCATTCTGCTTGTCCTATCTTTTCTAGGCTTGTTTTTAGATATATATATTGTACTCTGTAATTTTAGATACATTAAAAAGGGATTTTTAATCCCCACTTGAAATCTTTATTTGATTTATGTTGTTTTAAGCACTTGGGGGTGAATAGCAATATACTGTAGATCTTTTTTTTTTATTTGCACGCTAAATGTTTTCTGTCATATGTATCATATACTCTGTTTTCAGCAGCATTGGCATCTCCTAATTGGTTGTCCCTTCTGGTTGACACTGTGTTGTTACTCTGCCAAACATCTCCTCCCACATTTGTATTTTTGTGGTATTCTTGTGTCTCTGTGGGGTATAGTTGTCATGTTGTAATATGACTACCTACTCATCTCAATATGGGATAATATTATTTTTCTGTTATTCTGGTCTTTTCATATGTTTTACTGTAATTTCTCTCTAATAATTTTTATTAATAAGCTTGCTTCCCCCTCCTTATGTGACACCTGTGCCCATGTTTTGTACTATCCTAGTTGTACTGCTCTTTTCTATTGCGTTACAATCTTTCTAGTTTTTCCTTCTAATCCGCTGTTTCTCTGTCTGCCATAATTTCCATAAACTGTAACAGGGGTAGGCAATAATTTTTTTACAGAATTCACAAAGGTCCAAATATAATTGTGCAAATAAAGTCAAATTTCATAAAGGAGGTCTGGAGTTGGACAAAGGTCACTCCTTGAAGACATCTGCTCTCTCTCTCCTTGTGTTATTCTGTGTTGTTCTTTTCTATGTTATGATCTCTCTTTTGTTGTGGTCATTTATCAGTTGTTGCTATTTGTTACCACCCACATGTTGTGATATTTTGGGTCTAGTTTAAGGTATCCTTGTCACTATACACTGCATATGTGTACTCTTCTTGTTGTATAATTGTACTGATTTGTGTTTTCGCTCTATCTGCCTTCTCCTCATGTTGTGATATTTGTCTCTTCTTGTACTTTTGTGTATTTTTTGCTCTGCGTGGTACAGATGTGCTGCTCCCCTATTTCTGCTGGTTCTAGTCTCCGTACAGTTGTGCTGTTATTATCTATTGTAGCTCTGCCTGCCAACTCCTTCCAATGTTGTGATGTTTGTCTCTTTCCTTGTGTTTTTATAATATTCTTGTCTCTCTATGTTGTATAGTTGTGCTATTCTCTCTCTCTGTTGCCGTTTATATTTTAGTTCTTGACTGTCTATCAGTGTTATTGTGATCTCTCTGTGTTGTTTAATTGTGGTATACTTATCTCTGCATATTGCATTCTGTCACAACCTAGTCTTCTGATGGGTTTTGAACTAGTGATAGTACCAGTCCCCCTCCCCCGGATCAAGTAAATTCTCTCTCGTTGTCATACCCAACCGCCAAACACTGGATGAAATATGGTTATTCTCTATATACAGTATATTGTGATATCCTTGTCTATAGATGATATAAAGATATTCTCTTTTTATATTGTAATATCCTTGTCTCTGGATGATATACAGATGTTCTCTATTTATATTGTGATATCCTTGTCTCTGAATGATATATGGATGTTGTCTATATACAGTATATTGTAATATCCTTGTCTCTGGATGATATACAGATGTTCTCTATATTGTGATATCCTTGTCTCTGAATGATATATGGATGTTGTCTATATACAGTATATTGTAATATCCTTGTCTCTGGATGATATACAGATGTTCTCTATATTGTGATATCCTTGTCTCTGAATGATATATGGATGTTCTCTATATACAGTATATTGTGATATCCTTGTCTCTGGATGATATACAGATGTTCTCTATATTGTGATATCCTTGTCTCTGAATGATATATGGATGTTGTCTATATACAGTATATTGTAATATCCTTGTCTCTGGATGATATACAGATGTTCTCTATATTGTGATATCCTTGTCTCTGAATGATATATGGGTGTTCTCTATATACAGTATATTGTAATATCCTTGTCTCTGGATGATATACAGATGTTCGAGTTATATTGTGATATCCTTGTCTCTGGATGATATACAGATTTTCTCTATTTATATTGTGATATCCTTGTCTCTAAATGATATATGGATGTTCTCGAGTTATATTGTGATATCCTTGTCTCTGGATGATATACAGATTTTCTCTATTTATATTGTGATATCCTTGTCTCTGGATGATATACAGATTTTCTCTATTTATATTGTGATATCCTTGTCTCTAAATGATATATGGATGTTCTCGAGTTATATTGTGATATCCTTGTCTCTGGATGATATACAGATTTTCTCTATTTATATTGTGATATCCTTGTCTCTAAATGATATATGGATGTTCTCTATATACAGTATATTGTAATATCCTTGTCTCTGGATGATATACAGATTTTCTCTATTTATATTGTGATATCCTTGTCTCTGGATGATATACAGATGTTCTCTATATACAGTATATTGTAATATCCTTGTCTCTGGATGATATACAGATGTTCTCTATTTATATTGTGATATCCTTGTCTCTAAATGATATATGGATGTTCTCGAGTTATATTGTGATATCCTTGTCTCTGGATGATATACAGATTTTCTCTATTTATATTGTGATATCCTTGTCTCTGGATGATATACAGATTTTCTCTATTTATATTGTGATATCCTTGTCTCTAAATGATATATGGATGTTCTCGAGTTATATTGTGATATCCTTGTCTCTGGATGATATACAGATTTTCTCTATTTATATTGTGATATCCTTGTCTCTAAATGATATATGGATGTTCTCTATATACAGTATATTGTAATATCCTTGTCTCTGGATGATATACAGATTTTCTCTATTTATATTGTGATATCCTTGTCTCTGGATGATATACAGATTTTCTCTATTTATATTGTGATATCCTTGTCTCTAAATGATATATGGATGTTCTCGAGTTATATTGTGATATCCTTGTCTCTGGATGATATACAGATTTTCTCTATTTATATTGTGATATCCTTGTCTCTGGATGATATACAGATTTTCTCTATTTATATTGTGATATCCTTGTCTCTAAATGATATATGGATGTTCTCGAGTTATATTGTGATATCCTTGTCTCTGGATGATATACAGATTTTCTCTATTTATATTGTGATATCCTTGTCTCTAAATGATATATGGATGTTCTCTATATACAGTATATTGTAATATCCTTGTCTCTGGATGATATACAGATTTTCTCTATTTATATTGTGATATCCTTGTCTCTGGATGATATACAGATGTTCTCTATATACAGTATATTGTAATATCCTTGTCTCTGGATGATATACAGATGTTCTCTATTTATATTGGGATATCCTTGTCTCTGGATGATATACAGATGTTCTCTATTTATATTGTGATATCCTTGTCTCTGGATGATATACAGATGTTCTCTATTTATATTGGGATATCCTTGTCTCTGGATGATATACAGATGTTCTCTATATTGGGATATCCTTGTCTTTGGATGATATACAGATGTTAGAGTTATATTGGGATATCCTTGTCTTTGGATGATATACAGATGTTCGAGTTATATTGTGATATCCTTGTCTCTGGATGATATACAGATGTTCTCTATATTGGGATATCCTTGTCTCTGGATGATATACAGATGTTCTCTATATTGGTATATCCTTGTCTCTGGATGATATACAGAAGTTCTCTATTTATATTGTGATATCCATGCCTATGGATGATATACAGAGGTTTTCTATATACAGTATATTGTGATATCTTTGTTTCTGAATGATATACATATTTTCACTATATTGTGATATTCTCGTCTCTGGGTGATATATTATTGTTCTCTATATACAGTATATTGTGATATCCATGTCTCTGGATATTCTCTTTTTATATTGTGTTATACGTGTCTATGGATGATAAAAGAATGTTCTCCCAATACGGATTTCTCTCTGTATTATTTACTACTTGCCCGTCAAAAAAGACAGGGCAATAAAATTGTAAGGCTGTGTGGTCTGAGATCCTTCAGCACTCATTGCAAGACTTGCGCCTTTGGCGCTCATCGCATGGATGGATAATAAACGGATGTGTTCTCAATACTGATTTCTCTCTGTATTATTTACTATACCAATGCTCTCTCTCTCTCTATATATATTATATTTTTGTCTTATATATATTATATATTTTCTCTCTATATGGTGTTATTCCCTCTGTATGCTGTACCTTACTGACAATCTCTCTGTGTATAAAATTGTAAGGCAGGTAATGCTGTTTGCCACAGACAGTAAGGGCCTCATTCAATTGCAATTTGGCCAATTGAATAGGGCTCTAAATGAGCACATAACATATTTTTTTTAAATACGTTTTTAGTTAGTGAAAACCTTGTTTGTGGATAGATGTTCACTAACTAAAAACTTATTTAAAAAAATATGTTATGTGCTTATTTAGAGCCCTATTGAATTGGCCAAATCGCAATTGAATGAGGGCCTAAGTGTTTTGGTGGTCTGAGATCCTTGCGCTCATTGTGAGCCTCTTGGTTGGTGTATTTATTGTTATCAGAGGCGCTTTGGCTGTCATGGTAAGGTCCGTGCTGTTCTCCTTTTTGCGCTTATTGCAAGCCTGTCCCCTGTTGCAGTTTGTGTCCTATGAGCACCGTTGGCGCTCCTTGTGAGGCACGCGTTGAAGGGCTTTTGCGTTTTTTTTTGCAATAGTGTTGGTTTTTTTTGTATGAATATACTTTACCTATTTGTAATTAATATAATTAATGTATTAATTAATTAGCTTTGTGCTGAAGAGCTAACAATCTGTTTTGATGTTCCTGCAGCATACAATGTAGGTTTTCACTGTTGTAGAGCTGAGGTGTAAGTGTCAGCAATGTGTGCAGAGTGTAGTGTAAACAGGCTGCGTGCGCAAGGGGAAACCGTTGGTTTATTTGTGTAAAGTGCTACTGTAAATGCGTAATGTTGTTAGTGGCAAGTTAGGATTGTAAAATAGCATAGTTTGTCTATGTGCTACGCGGTTTGAGAGCATTTGCCGTCCTTTGTAATAGTGTATTTTGAAGCTTGTACGTTCCTGAGTGAAAGTGGTACGCTGTTGGCAAACATCATTGCCAGGCTTTAGTACATAATATAATACTCTTGTCTGTGATGATCTCTCTATGTGTATACATATATTACGATGCTCTTCACAGTGTGTGCATATTGTAATATTCTTGTCTGTGATGATCTATGTCTACACATATATTATGATGCTCTTCTCTCCTCTCTGATGATATATTAAACTGATGGTCTTCTCTCTGTGTATATATGTCTCTGATACCTCTCTCTATGGCTATACATATATTATGATGCTCTTCTCTCCTCTCTGATGATATATTAAACTGATGGTCTTCTCTCTGTGTATATATGTCTCTGATACCTCTCTCTATGGCTATACATATATTATGGTGCTCTTCTCTCCTTTTCTCTGATGCTCTGCTCTGTATCTCTGTATGATATATTACACGGATGGTCTTCTCTGTATCACATATTATACTTGTCGAGACGTCACGCTTTGCGTGGTGCGTACAACTTAGCTCATCGGCGCTTGCTAGCCTTGCGAAGTAAGGCGAGCCGTTAACTCAGAGCACTTAGGCGATGAGCGCCAAAGGCGCTCATCACCTGCGAGCCTCGCATAGTGAGCCGTTAAGGCACTGAAACTTGCAGCACTTGGGAGATAAGCGCAGAAGGCACTCATTGCCTGCGAGGCTCGCGAAGTGAGAAGTGGAGCCAAAGAAACACTTAGGAAACACAGGATCACCTTAGGCTGCAAGCACTTGACGAATGCGGGACTTAGAGAAAAAAATAAACACAAAATGCGGGAGTTAGAAAAAAAAAATCTGAGATAGGAAAAATACGAAGTGAATGGCCGAACCGTGCAAAGCAAAAAAACACGAAAAATAAAAACACAAAAAAAATCAGACACAGCAGGGGGGGAAAGCCAGGACGTCTGGGAGTGAGGTGGAACGCGAATTTAAGTCAATTTAGCCAAGTTTCGGCACTCGAAAATCAGCTAAGCAAGAAAAAAATAACGGTTAACAAAAGAAAACGAGGCTACACAACCCTGGACCGCACAAAGCACTGCCAAACGCGTACTACTTTCACACAGGAACGAACGAGGAACAAAATACACTAGTACAAAGACGGCAAGTTCTTGAGAAATGTGTAACACATAGACAAAAGACGCTATTTTACAATCCTAACTTGCCACTAACAACATTACGCATCTACAGTAGCGCTTTACACAAATAAACCAACGGTTTGCCCTCGCGCACGCAGCCTATTTCTAATGCACAGTTGGGACATTCATAGCCCTCTGGCCAGCAACAGTCCAACTGGACATTATATGATGCAGGACAATAAAAAGAGATTGTTACCTCTTCAGGATATTGATTGTTACATATATAAATTAGAAAAAGGTAAACTATATTAATTTATTATTCAATTAGTTCATTACGCGCGAGGAGAGGTATAAAAAGCTTAACATTGTGTGCCAAACAGCATTGCCACGGCTTCAAATGTTATTGACCGTCATTTTTTAATGGGCAAGTCGCTAGTATGTATATAATATTCTTGTCTGTGATTTGTCTATACATATATTATGATGCTCTTCACAGTGTGTTTGTGTGTGTGTGTGTATATATATATATATATATATACATATATTACATATATAAATATTATAATCTTCTTGTCTGTGATGATCTCTCTCTCTCTTTATATATATATAAAATGATGCTCTTCTTTTCTGTTATTCTCGGTAAAACTCCAGTTTAGGTGCGTGAATTTTTTAACGTATATGCCCCCTGCCCACCCTCACACACACTGCCCCCCCTTACACTACCCCCTGCACACCTTCACACTACCCCCTGCCCCCCTAACACACAGTGCACCCCTCACACTACCCCCTGCCCACCCTCACACACACTGCCCCCCTCACACACACTGCCCATCCTCACACACACTGCCCATCCTCACACACACACATTGCCTGCCCCCCTCACACATACACACTGCCTGCCCCCCCTCACACACACTTCCCTGCCCACCCTCACGCTACCCCCTGCCCACCCTCACACCACCCCCTGCCCCCCATAACACACAGTGCACCCCTCACACTACCCCCTGCCCACCCTCACACACTGCCTGCCCCCCCTCACACTACCCCCTGCCCACCCTCACACATACACATTGCCTGCCCCCCCTCACACACACTGCCCCCCTCACACATACACACTGCCTGCCCCCCACACACACTGCCCTGCCCCCCCTCACACACACTGCCCACCCTCACACATACACATTGCCTGCCCACCCTCACACACACACTGCCCCCCTCAGACATACACACACTGCCCCTTTCACACACACTGCCCCCCTCACACATACACATTGCCTGCCCCCCCTCACACATACACATTGCCTGCCCCCTGCTCACCCTCTCACATACACACTGCCCCCCCTTACACATACACTGCCCCCCCTCACACATACACTGCCCCCCCTCACACATACACTGTTCCCCCTCACACACACACACTGCCCCCCCTCACACACACACACTGCCCCCCCTCACACACACACACTGCCCCCCCTCACACACACACACTGCCCCCCCTCACACACACACACTGCCCCCCCTCACACACACTGCCCCCCCTCACACATACACTGCCCCCCTCACACATACACATTGCCTGCCCACCCTCACTGCCCCCTCACACATACACATTGCCTGCCCACCCTCACTGCCCCCTCACACATACACATTGCCTGCCCCCCCTCACTGCCCCCTCACACATACACATTGCCTGCCCCCCCTCACTGCCCCCTCACACATACACATTGCCTGCCCCCTGCTCACCCTCTCACATACACACTGCCCCCCCTCACACATACACATTGCCTGCCCACCCTCACTGCCCCCTCACACATACACATTGCCTGCCCCCTGCTCACCCTCTCACATACACACTGCCCCCCCTCACACATACACTGCCCCCCCTCACACATACACTGCCCCCCCTCACACATACACTGCCTGCCCCCTGCTCACCCTCTCACATACACACTGCCTGCCCCCTGCTCACCCTCTCACATACACACTGCCTGCCCACCCTCACACATACACATTGCATGCCCCCTGCTCACACACACTGCCCCCTCCTGACACTACCCCCCCTTACACGCACTGCTTCCCTCACACATACACACTCCCTCCCCCCTGCTCACCCTCACACACTGCCTGCCCCCTGCTCACCCTCTCACATACACACTGCCTGCCCCCTGCTCACCCTCTCACATACACACTGCCTGCCCCCTGCTCACCCTCTCAAATACACACTGCCTGCCCCCTGCTCACCCTCTCACATACACACTGCCTGCCCCCTGCTCACCCTCTCACATACACACTGCCTGCCCCCTGCTCACATACACACTGCCTGCCCCCTGCTCACCCTCTCACATACACACTGCCTGCCCCCTGCTCACCCTCTCACATACACACTGCCTGCCCCCTGCTCACACATACACATTGCATGCCCCCTGCTCACACACACTGCCCCCCCCCTGACACTACCCCCCCTTACATGCACTGCTTCCCTCACACATACACACTGCCTGCCCCCTGCTCACCCTCACACATACACACTACCCCCCCTTACACACACTGCTTCCCTCACACATACACATTGCATGTCCCCTGCTCACACACACTGCCCCCCCCTGACACTACCGCCCCTTACACACACTGCTTCCCTCACACATACACACTGCCTGCCCCCTGCTCACCCTCTCACATACACACTGCCTGCCCACCCTCATACACACTGCCTGCCCCCTGCTCACCCTCTCACATACACACTGCCTGCCCCCTGCTCACATACACACTGCCTGCCCCCTGCTCACCCTCTCACATACACACTGCCTGCCCCCTGCTCACCCTCTCACATACACACCGCCCTTCCCCTGCTCACCCTCTCACATACACACTGCCTGCCCCCTGCTCACCCTCTCACATACACACTGCCTGCCCCCTGCTCACCCTCTCACATACACACCGCCCTTCCCCTGCTCACCCTCTCACATACACACTGCCTGTCCCCTGCTCACCCTCTCACATACACACTGCCTGCCCACCCTCACACACACTGCCCCCTCACACATACACATTGCATGCCCCCTGCTCACACACACTGCCCCCCGACACTACCCCCCCTTACACACACCGCTTCCCTCACACATACACACTGCCTGCCCACCCTCACACACACACATTGCATGCCCCCTGCTCACACACACTGCCCCCCCTCACACTACCCCCTGCCCTCCCTTACACACACACACTGCCTGCCCCCTGCTCACCCTCTCACATACACACTGCCTGCCCACCCTCACACACACTGCCCCCTCACACATACACATTGCATGCCCCCTGCTCACACACACTGCCCCCCCTCACACACACTGCCTGCCCCCTGCTCACCCTCACACATACACACTGCTTCCCTCACACATACACACTGCCTGCCCACCCTCACACACACTGCCTGCCCACCCTCACACACACTGCCTGCCCACCCTCACACACACTGCCTGTCCACCCTCACACTTACTACCCATGCCTACCCTCTCACACTCCAGCCCCCTCTGATCACACTGCGCCGTCCGGAGAGGACCCTTAGCCGCCCCCAGCCGGCCGGTACTAATAAAACATAATTCACGCACCTAAACTGGAGTTTTACCCCATTCTCTGTATGATATATTACACTGATGATCTTCCTGTCTCTAATGATCTTCTCTATCATGGTCTTCAGGTCTCTGCAGCTCTGATCTATTCTTCCTCCATCAGCCACCTCCTCCCCACAATGCCCCGCGCAGGGCCGCCCAGTCCCCGGTTCTGGTTCCGGTTCCGGAGGGGGAGCCAGACGCCGCCACTGCCACTAGCCGAACCATCCCGGAGCCCGGCAATCCCGCGGGAATGTGGTGAGAGCGCGGGGAGTGGGGGAGGTGCAGGCCGCGCACGGAGCTCCGAGCTCTGATCAGTGCAGCTACCTTGGGGAGGCGGGGCTAGGCCGGCCTGGGGAACAGGAAACACCGGGGATCCGCGGACTGGAGCAGGCCTCAGAACTGGAGGAGCCGGGCCTGGGTAGCTGACTGTGAGTGACAGGGAGATGATGTGGTCTGAGGAAGATGTGGAATCACTGAGAGGGTGGGGGGGATCTGGAGTGTGAACTAAACCCTGATATACCAGAGAAGTGACAGACTGCACTGAGAATGGGACTAATAATGTTATAGTACAATGGATATGGGACATCGAATCTGACTAATAATATTATAGTACAGTGAGCAATGGGGCATAGAATGGGATTAATACTAGTATAGTACAGTGAATATGAGGCATATGGTGTCTAGAGAAGTGAACTTATTATAATATGTCAGAGAAGCAACTATGGAAATATAATCTATAACATACAAGAACTGCTTATAATAAATATGAGAATTGGATTTTATACTTTAGAACTTTACTTCAGGTAACATTATTCATATATTGAAGGATATAGGACATTATAACACACTTTAATACTGAGCTGGGGGGGCAACTGAGTGCAGTATACTTTGTGTATATATATATATATATATATATATATATATATATAATTATACACATACATACACAGTCTCCAGGTTACAGAGGACAAAATATATTCCTGAGAACAACTTTAGCTCGGATTTGTATATAACACTCAGACCCCTGATGAATATAATATAGTATAACAATACTATAATGGCTCATGTGGTAATAATAATAACTTACAGATACGGTTGGGCTCTTTCTTTTAATTTAAACAGAACATAAAAACAACCTCATACAAAAAGCACAGGTCATATCTAACCTGGGGAGCGCCGTTATATATGTGTGTGTAGATAGAGATACATATACACACATACTAATCATTTAAATATATGGTGAGCAAAAGAGTTATAGAAGCCCTCCACCGTACAGTAAATAAATAGTACATTTGTGTTCGCATTGAATGACTAAAACATACATATACACTATACACACACACCGCTCATAAACTTTGTACTTCTGGCTACCCCCGGGTAACATTATAAAGTGCCAATATAAATATTTTTCAATGGAAGTTATTAAAATGGCCTCTAGTAATAGAAAAAAAATAAACAGCACTGCATTTATACAGTTTTTTCTTTCACTCGGCTCAATAGATCATCCCACCACATATGTCATTCAGTAACTAATCACCCTCATTATTGATGAAGTGCCCCTGATTAATAGTTTCCCTTTGCAGGCAACTTATGAGGTTTCAGTCTGTGCACAGAAGTCATTTTCAAAAGGAAGCAATTAATGAACTAACGAGGTAATTAGATAATGAAAACAAGGCCACTCTTCTGGGAGGTTCCTTTGAACTCAGTGACCGTTAACATTTGTTTGACTGTTTTTCTATTAATAAATTATATGTTGTAATATATTCCAATTGCAAATACACACATTTGTACTATCATAACATAACTTGGACCTCTTGTGGCCCCTTAAAGCGACTGTCACCCGAACAGGAAGCTAAATTAATTTTAAAGAGCATTAATTGGCTATTCGTTGTACTAGTAGTTTTTTGCTATAGTAAGTAATTCCTGATACCTTTAGAAATGTTTTTTTTCTTGCTAAGTTTGGGAGAGGGGTCTAACTGCCAAATAAATAATATTTTGGCCACTACAGAGACAGAAAAGCAGACTGTAACCATCATTAGCGCAACACGTCAACTAGTTAATATGCATGAGCAACTCATTTGCATACACATGCACAAACAACAACATGGTATTTCCCAGGATTGATGCACTTTAGAAAAACATGGATAGCCCAAAATACATTCAGATTTCCCTGCTCTTTAAGAATAACATAAAAAAGCAACTTGATTTTGAGGTGACAGTCCTGTTAACCCTGTACATACTGACAAACAAGGTATTTTCTCACAAAGTACACTTTTAAAGGATGACTGCAGTTTGGGAAAAAACTTACATTTTCTGTATATGTTGTTATGTAATCAACCAATATAAAAATATTTTTTCAGAAAATATAATTTTGTGGCAGATAGTTTTCCTTGTTTGGCACCCAAGGACTGACATTTTATAAATCTGTACTGAGCAGGTTGAATTACATTACTACATTTGCACTTTCTTGCTGGAGTTCTTTGGTTTGGCAAATTCTGTAGACCTTCATTTTTGATGATTTTTTTTTTCTGTTTAAATTGAACAAATAGTCCCTGTATGAGTATGCAGATGTGCAGTGTAGTGTTCTAGCCTTTCAGGGACTACGTCTCAGCAGTATGTCACTCATTGGGTAGTATGAAACACTGCTCAGCAAGTACAGCAGTAACATCCAGGAACCTCCATATCTCTTTAAGTTACTTCACACCCAGCCTGAAGCTGCATATAGTTTGGGCTTGAGGTGAAGGTAAATCACCTGGCGGGAGGATATTTATGGAGTACAGTCTCCAGTTGTTGAGAAATCCATTCTGTATCAGTGATCCATGGCCCAGGGAAAGGCTACAACAGGATGCATTCCTTTTATGTAGAATACTTCCTACTTTACTTAATCCAGTTGCTCAGACCAATCGAAAGAAAATATAATGGATACAGAAGAAGGTACTAGAACCTGATTCTTTTTTTTTGTTCTGCTTATTTTAACTATTTCTGTGAAATTCAAAAGTAGCTATTTTTTTCTTATTTTAAAAGTGAAACTTTAATATGTACCCCAGAACGTTTTGGGTCTACCAGTCTATCATTGGGCATGAATGCGAGATCAGTGCTTGACAGATCTAAGAAGCATGGCTCCTAATATATAATATATATATACTGTTGTGCTCAAAAGTTTGCATACCCTGGCAGAAATTGTGAAATTTGGGCATTTATTTTGAAAATAAGACTGATCATGCAAAAAAAAAAAGTATTTTATTAAAGGATAGTGATCATATGAAGCCATTTATTATCAAATAGTTGTTTGGCTCCTTTTTAAATCAGAATGATAACAGAAATCGCCTAAATGGCCCTGATCAAAAGTTCACATACCCTTGAATGTTTGGCCTTGTAACAGACACACAAGGTGACACACAGGTTAAAATGGCAAAAAACGGTTCATTTCCCACACCTGTGGCTTTTTGAATTGCAAATAGCTCTTACATGGATGCACTGAGCAGGCTAGATACTGAGACCATGGGGAGAAAAGAACTGTCTAAAGACTTGCATAACAAGGTAATGGAACTTCATAAAGATGGAAAAGGATATAAAAAGATATTCAAAGCCTTGACAATGCCAGTCAGTGCTGTTCAATCACTTATTTGGAAGTGGAAAATGTGAGGATCTCTTGATACCAAGCCAAGGTCAGGTAGACCAAGAAAGATTGAATCTACAACTGCCAGAATAATTGTTCGGGAATACAAAGAAAACCCCCACAGGTAACCTCAGGAAAAAATACAGGCTGCTCTGGAAAAAGACGGTGTGGTTGTTTCAAGGAGCACAATATGATGATATTTGAACAAAAATGAGCTGCATGGTCGAGTTACCAGAAAGAAGCCTTTACTGCACCAATTCCACAAAAAAGCCTGGTTACAATATGCCCGACAACACCTTGACACACCCCACAGCTTCTGGTACACTGTCTTTTAGAGTGACAAGACCAAAATAGAGCTTTATGGTCACAACCATAAGCATTATAATTGGAGAGGGGTCAACAAGGCCCATAGTGAAAAAAATACTATCCCCAATGTGAAGCATGGTGGTGGCTCACTGATGTTTTTTTTTTTTTTGGGGGGGGGGGGGGTGAGCTCTAAATGCACGGGGAATCTTGTGACAATTTATGGCAAGATGAATTCAGCATGTTATCAGAAAATACTGGCAGACAATTTGCATTCTTCTGCACGAAGGCTGCGCACAGGACCCTCGTGCCAGCATGACAATGACCCTAAGCACAATTCCAAGTTGACCCTCCAGTGGTTACAGCAGAAACAGTTGAAGGTTGTGGAGTGGCCATCACAGTCTCCTGACCTTAATATCATCAAGCCACTCTGGGGAGATGTCAAACGTGCGGTTCATGCAAGACGACCAAAGACTTTGCATAACCTGGAGGTATTTTGCCAAGATGAATGGGCAGCTATACAACCTGCAGGGGGCCTCCTAGACCACTATTACAGAAGATGACACCCTGTCATTGATGCTAAAGGGGGTAATACACAGTATTAAGAACTAAGGGTATGCAAACTTTTGAACAGGGTATTTTCATCTTTTTCTTTGCTGCCATGTTTTATTTTATGATTGTGCCATTCTGTTATAACTTACAGATGAATATAAATCCCATTAGAAATAAAAGAAATGTGTTTTGCCTGCTCACTCATGCTTACTTGAAAAATGGTACATATATTACCAATTCGCCAAGGGTATGCAAACGTTTGAGCACAACTGTGTGTGTATATATAATCTCACATATAATAGTTGTCAAACTGCGATTTATCGTCACGCTTGCAAAGCGAGCCGTTGAGGCATTGAAGCCTTCCGAGCTCGCAGGACTTAGGCAATAAGCGCCAAAGGTGCTCATTGCCCTGCGAGCCATTGAAGCACGCAGGACTTTGGCTGAAATGAGCAATTAAGCAACCGCACAACCTGGATGTTACTAGGTATATTCAATCCCTGTGTATCTATTTACTTTTATTGACTTTATTTTATTAAGAAGTGCTTATAAGTGCTGTTTTTACTGCTTTAAATCAAATAGTCCCTTTATGGATCTGCCCTCTGCAGCCCACAAAGACACAGACTCTGTAGTATTTACTGTTCTGTGTCTCATACTAACCAATCTGCAACCATCTCACAGTAGCATTATTTGTGGCATGCTGCTGATAGACTAGGTCAATACATCCAGCCGTACAGAGTCTATGTCTTCATGAGCTGCAGAGTTTCTTTTTCCCCAGGAATACAAGTGCAGTTTCTGAATATGTAGCATAACATTTTTTCTCTATTTTGTATTCAATATTGTATTTTGGGTCTTTTACAAAAGCACAAAATCCTACGAAAGGACCACAAAAGTCGCCAATGTAGCAGCCTCTCTCACATGCAGTACATTGTATCATGTACGCTACATTTGAGAAACCATCCAGAAATTACATATGAGGATGAATCTACACAGACATTCCATCAATAAGCACAGTGAGGACAGCTACTGCACTCCAGACGGACACAATTTCACCCAGAATAACCACTCCATGAAAAAACTCAAAATACTCAAAGATTTTTTTAACAACAATAAGGAAAGAAAGACATTTAAAAATTAAAATGATGATGCTCTTTAACAGTAATAACTCAGGCCTTAATGTAGACATGGAATTTTTATCTCATTACCAAAATGTCTTGTAATCTCCAACATTCATGATTGTAAATATATATATATATATATATATATATATATATATATATATATATGTTTATTTATTTTTTTTGTTCTCTGCCTTCCTCCTGAGTTTGGTTACAGCTCTATGGTTCCTTAAATGTGAAACTATTTACGACCCCAATTTACTTGCTTTGGTAGGCACCCCACACACTTGCACTGCTGGCTCAACAGAACTTTATTTGTTAATCCTGGAATTTTTTGCTGTATTTGTGAATCTATAATCCGTATTGACTCAGACTCGACAAAGAGAGGAACGCTCTCGAAAGCTCGTCATGAAACCTATGAATATGTTTGTCCAATAAAAAAGGTATCACTATATACTGCAATACTCTGATTTTATATTTATATGTATGTATGTACCACCACCGTATGATGATATCCATTTCATTATGTGCTCTTTTAATTCAAGGTTTAGTGAACTCAATGTCTACTGTTCCCTTGTAAGATTGATGGTTTGGGAGGGGGTGAGTGTTTGCTGTATGTTTTGGACTCAGTCTTACAGGGAAGTACATGAAGATGTAAATATGTTTTATAATTTAACCAAATCTTAGCCTCGGGCAATAAGTGCACCTGCCATGGGTACACCCACTTCCCTGGAAGGTAGCCAATCAGACGCTACCCTACAGCTAATCTTTAGAAGAAGTCTGGTAACTCAAAGTTACTTTGTTTTATATTGAGCTGATCTGGTTTGGGTAAAATCCATTCAGGACTGGTCCAGCCCTCCCCATGTTGATTATGGATTGACCACCAGAGAGTTTAAAGTGATATGAATTTTAGTAGATACATAACATACCTGTGTATCTATTTACCTTTATGTATTTTATTTTATTAAGAAGTCCTTCTAAGCTATGTGTTTCCTGCCGAAAATCAACAGGCCCTGTATGGGTCTGCCCTCTGCAGCATATGCAGCCACAAACTCTGCTGTACTTGCTGTGCTGCCTCATAGTAACCAATCAGTGACCATATCTCAGCAACATGCTGCTGAGACATGGTCCCTGATAGGCTAGGACACTACACTGCACATCCAGCCCTACAGAGTCTGTGTCTGCATACACTGCACTGTGCAGACCCATTTAGGGACTATGTGTTTGAGCCCAACGGGCATGCTTTGGTATGAAAGTGAAGTTGTGGCCTCATTGGTTAGTTTGCTCATTTTGTTTACTTTAAAATGTCCTCCTTCCCCAGATTATTCTCCAAGGCAAGCGGTTGAGCGGAGTCCTCTTTTTACGAGACTAATTTGACTGCAGTCTATTCTCTAGCTTATGATCACTGGGTCCCGCCCCATTGTTTTTTTGTTACCCACCTTGGTGTGGGAGGAGTGATACAATCCTATTACTTGCTATACACACCATTTTTAATGTATTCTATTTGGGGGTTATTTTACGTTTTAATACAAGCAATAAAATGTGTCTTGATTCAAAATATTTCATTCAGTGCTTTATAAATATGCAAATTAAATGTGTTTTCTAATCTGCTCTGACCAGCTGTTTTCCTTTTTGTCTTCCAGGCTCTTTCACTGAAGCATGAACATTGAAGACAAGTTAGACGTCATCTTTCTTAAATGCAGCCACACAAGCGACATGCAATCTTCCAGGGGCCTGGCAGGGATTGGTGGAGCTGACCAGCCCTGTACAACAGTGCCTAGGACAGACACGGGCCTGGTGGAGAGGGCTATACACCAGCAGAACATCCTGGGAGGGCAGGGGGTATTACAGGGACGAGAGGAGATGATGTCACAGGATGAACTGATGGTGCAGGAGGAGACAGTGAAAAATGATGAGGAAGAAGCATTGGAGACTCAGGAGAGACTGCTCCCCCAGGCTCTGCAATACACGGTCAGCCTTGCAACATTCTGGGGATCATATCTAGTAATATATGGGATAGGGATCCTCAACTCCTTATGTAGCGATAAAAGGTTTTCAATATTTTTTTGCATAAAATACAATTAGCCTTACTACTAGTGGCAGCAAGTTAGGTTCAGAGAAGCACCTGAACAAAAAGAGAAGGGCTTAACAGAGCAATCCTTGAGGAATTTGTGATCTCTGTATTAAATATCTCCTTCTAAATGACTACCTTTTTTGTGGTGAAGGGGCTTGTATACTTCATTGAATGTGTGAGCTATACCATGTAGGGTCACCCAAGATGGACAGGTCATCGCATAGTAATTCATATGTGAAAAATGTTCAGTTTTTGCTGTAAAAGGCAACATTAGCACCTATCTAACCTGAGATGATCAAATAATCTTTAAACAGAAAATCAGAGGGACATGCTTTTTTTCTATTTGGCAGTGAAGAAAGTGGATATGATGTCTATTTCGTTAGTTTGTTCATCTTGTTTGTATTTGGTTGTCTCTCCTACTCATTGACTCGGCAGAAAATGACAAACATGCATGACAGACTCTAGACACTAACAGATTGTTAAAAATAAAAATGTTCTTCATAAATGTTATATATATATATATATATATATATATATATATATATATATATATAATTTATGAAGAACATTTTTATTTTTTAACAGACTCTGTTACTGTCTATACACACACACACACACTTCCATACCAGCATCCATTCTTTCCACCTTTCATGACTCCTTCACTATTATATTATCTCTCAAACACAGAGTGAGTCAAAATGTTGTACGCCCCTTAATAACATTATTATCCTTTCCATGTACAATAGGTAGATCTACATGCACATAAAACAAATTATTTATTTAACTATTAATGCAATGTTTTTCTGCTGGAACAAGGACCATACAGTGTGCTCTGCACTCACTGTGACTTCTCTGCAGGTTCATGTGAAACAAGAGATCAAGTTCACGGAGGAAGCAGATCCACAGATGGCAGATACCAGGCAGCTGCAGGAACCAGTGGATTTACAGAAGAAAAAGAAAAGAAAACAGCGCTCACCAGCAAAGGTAGCAAGTGGCAAACATTTTCTTAAACAGACCCCATTTGTCAGCAAGACATTTTTTGTAGGTGTTCTTTTGTAAAAGAAAATATACTCTGCTTTATTGCACCTTAGTTTTCCTAGCTATGTATATCTGTATTTATGAGTCAGATTGGGCCCCAAGATCCATGACTTATACATCGTCCATGTACATATAAAGAAATAATTTGCTGCATGTTTTGGGCAGTAAAAAGAAGGCATAATCACTTCTAACATACCTTGCAACTAAAATTACACAAAATAACGCACTATATTAACTTTAGCTTTTACTATACTGATGGCGCTCGTTTCATTACACACATGGTTAAAGGTAAATGAAAATGCATAACAAAATTTGATATTTTATATATATATATATATATATATATATATATATATATATATATATATATATATATATATAATGTATGTATATTTGAATCAGCCTTTAAAAAAAAAAATACGGGACACAGTCGAACAAAAGAGAAGTTCGAGACTAACCCAGCTTATAATTCTGGTGCTTTTACACCAAATAGCCAATGATGAATGAATAACAACTTGGATTTTTGTTGGTAATAAATTAGTCATAAACATTGCACTTTTCTTAAAATCACTAGTGATGTGGCTCTTATCACACAGTGATAAAGACAGGGAGATTGTGCCAATTTTTATAGAAGCCTCAATATCAACAAAAAATGTTTAAGTTGCAACATAAACAAAGGGGGGGGGGGGGCAGAAAGAAAAAGAGCCTATGTACCTCAAAGGGATCCTCCTTACTGGAAGATATATAGCTCCACAATCTGGGTTCAACCCGGCACTTAATGATACAAATTGAAGTTTCAGAAATGGACAGAAAATTTCCAAACACAGACTGGTCCTAACGACCAGCTCCTATTACTGTATCAGAGCAAAAATGACTATTTTGTAACAAATGTGCAACGTTATTCTCAAGTACAAAAATAGATTCAGTTAATTCTGGGCAACCTGCCTAGATAGCAATTTTCTATACTACAAATAAATAAAATGTCCTGCCACTGTGATACCCTTCAAACCTTATTAAAAAACATATATTTATTCACACTGATAAAATATTCTCATATATAATGTTTCCATCAAACTAATATTGCCTGTCAGTCCTGAACAATCACAAATAAAAAGATATTTGTATATTCCTCAATTTAGAACCTAATCCAATCACTTTACATTCAATTGGGAGCTGACTTACCCTCTACAGGCTGCGCAGCACATTAGCATACAGGAGCCATAAAACCAGTTTTGAAAATTTTAGAAATAATTTACTGTAGAGAAAATCTAGTACAAAATCTAGTACAATGTACAAACAATGTTTAATGTTCTTAATAATGAAAATAACTTCCTATTGGGTAACCCTTTTAGTAAATAAATTAATTCGGACCTCCTGAGCAGGCTTTGGTTCTCAGTATCTCTTCATTAAAGTAAGTTTAACACAAGTTGTTCCTATATGAAGGAGTTCACATCGAAGTTCAGACTATGTGTGATGGTTTTAGCACTTGCCTTTTACAAAGTTAATCTTCTCTAAGCTTTTCTTTAAAAGAAAATTAATTTTAGAGTGACACAACAGAAGTTCCAAATATGGTATCATTTGAAACTATAGTTAACAAGTACCTCATCTAATCCACTCACAAACAGAATTTCATATCTTTTGTTAATGAGAGATCATTGCTATTAATTACCAAATATTCCCTGAGGCATTGGGTCCAATGTCTTGAATGCAGTTAAATATTGTATTCCCTATATCAAAAAGTCAGTTATTGTTCTCTGGGATTATTTCAGATTCTCACCATCAATGAGGATGGATCTTTGGGCCTGAAAATCCCCAAGTGCCACATCTGTGAGCATTGCAACGCTGCATTCAGAACCAACTACCACCTGCAGAGACACGTCTTCATCCACACAGGTAACATGGTCATTATTCAGGTACAGACAGCACACTGCTCTCTAAATTATTGCACTGTGTGAAGAACCACAGAAATACACACCTTGAAAAACAAGCAAGCTTTTGTGTATCCCTGTGTATATATTTCTAGGTATGTATATGCATAGAATACAGTATATATATCATTATGTGCTTCACTTTCACTATGTGCTTCACTCAGTTTTTTAAGTTGAGCAAGTAGTGTTGATTTTATATATAAGATAAACACAACTTATATACAGTAAGTCCCTACTCACTATATACTGATTCATCCCAGGTACAAATACTGGACAACTACTTCTGTAAAATAAACTCGATCAAGATTTGCAAAATATGAGCCACTAATAATTGAATAGTAGTATAATAATAATAATATAATAATGATACTGTATATTCACAATGGGTTTGCTTGCAGTCATGTTTATTATGTATGTGTGCATGTTAATAAATATAATGCATATGATAATTTAATGAGTAAGCTTTAACTTACTCTGATACATTACAATACATTTACTTGTAAGTAGGGGACTTACAGTATATTTGTATAATATAATCATAAGATATCTTGTCCCTTGCAAACTCTCACATCGTCCTATCCTGATGGCTCTCCCTTTCATTTTGGAGAAAACAGAAATGTCTAATGATTTAAAACTACAATTCTGGAGAAAAAAATGGCCGCCATTGTAAATTTTTGGGTCAGCTGTGATAACTCGGACTACTGCAAAACCTTTTCCCAATATGGATACTTAGTGGTACTTTCCCAGGTGTTTTTGTTCACTGTGCTGTATGCACAAGGCTCTGAGAGATCTGTATATAGTTGGGATGGAGAGAATGAAAGAATATATTGCCAGCCAGCATTGTCTATTACTTGATACTGTTTTGTTTTTGGTACGCTAGTTTACATTGGTTCCAACAGAAGGATTAAACATGGACTGTTTATCTTGAATACGCTGACTTTAATGTATTAACAGAGCCAGTTACACATCAGTGAATGCCTTGAGAGAGCGTTTCCCTTGTGTTAGGTTGTAATAAGGGAATTTGCATAGTTGATATCTAGGTATTTTATTGACCCTCAGTGTTTACATTTTATCACAGTGCCGTTGTTTGTACCCATATAAATAATACAGTGAAATATGTTGGTGTGGTACAGATATTGTCCTATTGTCTAATTATGTCTCACCAATGTTCATTAGTAAATAGTGAGTAGAAATAGAAAAATATATTTATTAATTGGGAAAAAAAATCACACCGCTTTAAAAGTGCAAAATATTTCAGGTAAAAGACTTAACCAACAGATATGGTAAAGAAATACCAATCTATGATCCCCAAAGGGATCCCTCCCATCTGAAAGGCTTAACTTTTGTTAGAGCCTAAATTTAGG
The DNA here is from genome assembly GCA_027410445.1 of Discoglossus pictus. Classification (NCBI taxonomy): domain Eukaryota; kingdom Metazoa; phylum Chordata; class Amphibia; order Anura; family Alytidae; genus Discoglossus; species Discoglossus pictus. The sequence goes on along the minus strand of CM050173.1, from coordinate 81,264,606 downwards.
AACAACCCTTGTTGTTTTAGCAATTTTAAACATTGTTTCTGTTTTTTTCTTATCTCTGATATTTATCACAGGGTTTGTAGCTAGATTTGGGACACTAACAACTGTTAAGCCTTCCAGATAGGAGGGATATCTTTGGGGTTCGTAGAATAGGCTTTATTTACCCAATTTTAGGTTAATAGTCCTTTGCCTAAAATATTTTGGTCACTTAAAGCAGCATATATTTTCCTATTCATATTCACAGTTTACTCGTGTTGATGTGGTACCACTATTTAAAAGTAGTTTGGGCTCCAATAGTAGTTACCTTGTAATGCTTACACACAGGGATAGGCTGTGTAGGCCTTGCATTTCAGTGTTTCTTTGCTGTGTACAGGTGAGTCAGTCACTTGTTTGGCACTCCAGTACAAGTATTGCCTACACTGGTTTAATAAAATGTTATAATTTGTTCGTAAATTCGGCTCACTCTATCAGCAATTTGAATGCAAGCACAGCATGTTAGGAATTGCAAACCTAGAGTGAGCAGGACACAATGAAAAATAGATGCAAGGAGATTTACAATGGTGGCCATTTATACGCATGGCCCAAACTGGTTTGAACTTCATAATGTCTCCAAAATAGAGCAGAGGTAAGATGGGGTATAATGATTAATATCAATATTAACTAAATCAATAAGTTCTATTCTGTATTGCTGCTCTTCATTCTTAACCTCATAATTTCAAAGACAATTAAATGTTTGTATAGGACAAATGGCATAGATAGTCTTATATGGGAATTGGAGAGGTGATCCTTGATCCTAATGCTAATACCAGTGACTTTAGTGGGTGGGTGAATGTGAATCCTATAGAGATTCTTACTTGCTGTGCAAGGTAGAGTAGTTTGGGAATATAATTCCCTGTGCAGTATGGACTGAGTGTAGGTGGGTATATTCACTATTGAACAGGAATGGGGTCAAGTGTAACCTCAATTGAAACCAGAAATTTCAATTGGCAATGTTGTTGGACCTGTGACACACCAGCCACTTTTTATGATCTTAGAAGGGCAGGTCCAATGGAGATACAACACCACAGACTCAGAAGATATCCCAGATTGGATTTGCATTTGATTAAGCAATGTTATTTACCAAGATGCATATGGTTATGGGCCACCATAACTGTCCAGATATTAAGAGCCAAATCACTGTTTAGGTATAGATTTAAGTGGTACTGGTTATTCAAACACAATACGGGTGTACAAATCTTAGACTTTACTAGTTCTCCAGATAGCTCTTTGAGTGTACTAACGTCAAACTGTACTACTCATATTGGATAAACACAGTCACTATTAAAGGTAATATGAGTGTATATGCTATTGGGACGGAGTACATAATCAGTATGTGGAATAATGTAATTCATGTATAGTGGGATACCCCAGTCACTCAGTTGGATAGAACCAAAGTAGATGCCATGGCGTTTGGGGAAACCAGTCATCTTTGGGGTTAGGGTAAGTGTGTATAACACAGTGCAGGTGTCAATGCTGTGTAGATTGTAGAATGTCAGACTTCATGAGTATGGCACATTTAAAAGGTACCAGGGTATTTGAACAAGGCAAGTTAATTGAGTAGAGTAGGGCAGGTGCCAAGGAGATTGGAGGGTCCAGACGTTGAACATGTGGGTGTTGTTGTCTTGGAGATTGGGGGATTTGTAGAAGTCACAACAAGGTATTAACTGATGGCTATGGAATTATATTGTTCAAGGTGAGAAACCCTTTCAGTGCAGTCAGTGTGACATGCGTTTCATTCAGAAGTATCTTCTTCAGAGACATGAAAAGATCCACACTGGTGAGTAAAGCGCTCCATCCTTGGAGGCTGTGTGATACTTCTCTGTGTTTTGCTGTGACGTTTCTTGGCTTGTTTCCATGTGCATAATTAAAAATTGGGGCCATTGGGTTTCCTTTCACACTTACACACCCCATGGTTGGTGGTTTATACCCCTTTACACTTTGGTTACACCTACCAAATTAATTTCATATGTAGATAATGCAACCATGTACCTCCTCCTAGGGATATTGCAGAAAACCATGCACTGCATTAAATATGTCCCAATGTCTTGTCAGTGTGATTTGAAGGACTTGGCAGGGATTCAAAGGTCAGCATCTGAAAATTCACAATGGCGTCCATTCAGAATGCAAAAAAAAAAAAAAAAAATGTCTTTTAAAAATTCTTTGATTTGGAAACTCTAGAAGTAAGTGCATGCTCTTATTATTTATTAATGTATTGCCAGACATATTCCACTGGTCTGGACACAGGTGACAATGAAAGAAGAAATATGCAAATGTTAAGGACTCTTATTCCAGGCGAGATGACGGGAGAAATGTAAGATAAAAAATAAAAGTGATAACTAGGAGAAAATCTGAACAATTATAAGGCTGTCAAGAGGAAAAAGAGGTGAAGTTTCCCGGGAAGCCGGGGACGCAGTTCTGGCCGCAAATGCGGCTCCTTGCGAAGCGGTGAAGTTTATCGGGTGATTTTGGAGCCACATGTTACATGTCAACTGGAATTTTGCAATGAGCATAAAAGCATTTTTAGAGGTGGTGCCTTCTGGCCTGCAGCATAGTTGGATTTTAAATATTTTTTTTTTTATTGCATGATAAATTATTTAAATGGCCCCTGAAGTCCTACATTTATATTATGCTATTTTGAAAAACTTTAAAATTCTGAAAAAAAATCAATAAACACTAACGTTAATTTAATAACTTTAATATGCAGTTAGGCTTTAATGGGGGCAGACACATTTTTCTAACATTGTGTATCATCTGGAAGAGGCTTTTGGTTGCAAATGGTATCTCTGTGCGTGCGTTTATATGTATATATATATATATCACATATAATAGTTGTCAAACTGTGAATCGTCATCACGCTTTGCGAGCTCGCAGAACTGCGGCCCTCGTGAAACGAGGCTCATTGCAGGCCACAAATGCGGACCCTCGCAAAACGGAGCTGGAGGCTCTACGCCGCCTCACTCCCGGGAAGCGAGGGACGCTCTACGCCCCCCCCCCCCAGAAAAGCGTGCCTTTGCAAAAAAATCACGCCGCAGGGCTTAGAAAAAAAATATATGACCCGCGGGACTTAGAGAAAAAACGCTAACGTGTAAAGGGGAAATACGGACTTATAAAAAAGAAAATATGAACTTAACAACCGAAACGCGTACGCCAAACAACAATGGAAAATTCAAATAAAATAATAATTACAAAAACATCACACACAGCACAGGGGGACAGCCAGGGCCTCTGGGGGGTGAAGGTTGCACGTGAATTAGTTGATTTCACGCAGTTTTGCCACTTGAAAATTGGCTCAGCGAGAAAAAAAAATGGCGGCGTAAAAAAATTAAAGCGAGGTTCAACGACCCCAAAGCGCAGAAAACACTGACAAGGACGTACGACTTTTAATTGCGACTCGCTGAACTTAGAAAAAAAAATATGAACTTAACGGCCGGAATGCATACATTCAAAAACAATACAAAATACAAAAATAAAACACACAGAGCATGGTAGGACAGCCATGACATCTGCCAATAAGGTTGCACGCTAATTAAACTCCAATTTAACGAGATTAGAAAATTGAGAATCGGCTAAGTGAGGGGCAAAAATGGCGGGCGAAAAAAATGGAAACGAGGCTACAAATGTGCAAAACATTGCCAGGCACGTACGACTTTTGCCAGGGACGTATGAGGTACAAAAATACACACTTAGGAAGCATGGAAAATGCTTGTGATCCGCGTAGCACATAGACAAACAACTCCATTTTACAACACAAATCTAAAATAGCGATTTACACAACTAAAGCAACGGTTTGCCCTTGCGCACGCAGAATATTTCTAATCCACAGCTGGGACATTGATGACACTTTATCCTCAGATCAGCAACAGGCCAACTGTACATTGTATGTTGCAGGAAAATAAAAATACATACTTAGCTCTTCAGGCTATTCATTGCTGGATATATCAATTACAAATAGGTAAAGTATATTATTTTATTAAGTAAATAATCCATTAATAATTGTACAAAAAAATTGACATATATATCTGTCTTTGTCATGAGAGCATTGCTAACAGCATTGCCATGGCTTAAAATGTTATTGCCCTTTCATTTTTGACGGGCAAGTCGCTAGTGTGTATGTGTGTGTGTGTATATATATATATATATATATATATATATATATATATATATATATATATATATATATATATTACTCTGTTATTTTTTTATAGATGGCAATCAGTCACTTTCATATAGAAAACCGGTTTTGCAATATTTGAAATATGATATTTGAAATTTGATGATAAAGCATTTGGCACTAAGGAAGTATGTTATGAGCTGTAGCCGTCACAATGGGAAGTTGAATAGGGACAGACTTTCTGCTGATTCAGTGAGCAGGAACAAAAAGTGCTTTTAATATAATGGTTCCAGGAACTTTTCAGTTATCTGTATTGTGTTTGAAGAGTTAGATCATTATTTTTATGAGGAAAAAAGAATATACAGACTGGATTTTGTATTAAAGAATTGTGTCAGCCGTAATGTGTATAAAGATCATGCACAGAAGTATGTTCTTTAGAACTCTTGAAAACTTTGCAATATACTAATTCCAACTATTGGTAAACCTGAGCTAAGCCACAAAATGTAAAAATAAATGTTTGACTATATATAGTTATTATGCATTAATTATGACACTGGAAGCCCGCTGAGTCTCTGTGTTAAACCCTTTGGGTCGCAGCATGACCACACATTTTAATGCCAGGATACTCTGACATTTATATAATCTAAGCTTGCCACAGATACCCGGCCTTGCTGAACTGCATTTACTTATAATTCAAATTTTATTGATATTCCACAGTAGTTTTTCTCTCAGTGAGAAACTGAACTTTGCCAGTTATCTAAATATGTCCGCCACTGTGAATTTTCAAAGGAATGCTTTAGACAAGGAATAAGAGAACCCAGACCCATATTAAAGGAACACTGCAGTTCAAGAAAAAAAAAAAAATACTTTCTCAAATATATACCATACTAACAGTATAAGGAACTATGCAAGACACAAAAATAAAACATTTTTAAGCAATGTTTTTAGACTCTGTGTATTTTACATCACATCCTGAGATTATGGGGTGTGGGTAGTGGGGGAAAAAAATCCAGAACCTTGTTTGATTACTGGATTAGATTGAAATTGACACCTCACCCCTTCCAGTTCACTGGCCCAGAAACAGTCCATTGCATCAACGGGTGCTACCATACCTAACCAGAAATGTAAATGTCCCTATAAGACACAACTTCCACCAATCTATACTGGATTCCCCTAAAGTCTTAGAGGTTTGATTTCAATGCAGTCAGTGCAAATTCTGTCCTTCTACACTCGAAGATACACATCTTATAATCTGCTTCAAAATAAATCCAAGGTGTTGTGTAGTGTGAGATTTTGAGATTCATAAACTTCCATTTGCACTATTCAAAGGTTTGTTAGAATTTTATGCACTTGCCATTTTGGTTGCTTTCCATTTCATATGCCATAAGGTTAATTCCTATTTGTTTCCACTCATTTTCACCTAATAGGGGGTACCTAAAAGCTATATTGATTTTTTTTTTCCCTTACCAATACTTATTTTACTACTGATTAATAACTAAATAAACAAATGGAACCATATTGTACGGGCACTGACTGCCCTATACAAATAAGTGGATGACCAATCTCTCCCTGAACATTAGTTTACCATAGAGATACATGAATTTTAGAAAACTGAATGCCCTTCTCACTTATATCCCCTTCATATCCTGTTCTGGGCAGGTGAAAAACCGTTTCACTGCGATGAGTGTGGGATGCGATTCATTCAGAAATATCATATGGAACGACACAAGAGAACACACAGCGGGGAAAAACCATACCAGTGCGAGTATTGTCTACAGGTGAGCATGTATAGGTACTAATACTAGTTTGAGCATTATATATATATATATATATATATATATATATATATATATATATATATATTTATGTGTATGTATGTGCAAGTATCTGTTGGTTGGTTGTATGTACTTGTAGTTACAGAGGAAGTTAAAAAAATATTTAAATGGAGCACGCAATCTAACAATGAATTCTTCTGCTTCATAAGGCTGTGTGTATTGGTACTACTGAGAGTAATTTCAATGCCTTTCTTGAGTTCAAGCTCAGTAGTGCTGGCAAATATATGCTATTCCAATGGATCTTGGGTACAAGTCCTATGTGCACTAAGTTTAATATCTTGTCTTATTAGTAGGTATGTAGATACATATTTAACAGTGGTTTTATAACATGTGCCGCAGAATCTAATTCTAACTGCTAGTCCTCGCTACCCAGATGTCCTATGATGATGAACTTACTATATCTCAGTCCTCATTTCTAGGTACTCCAGCACATTTTCTGTTCCTTCACAGACCTTTACTTGGTCTTTCCTATCATAATCTCCACTCCCTCTCACATGCAAGACTTTTGCTGCAGTGAAATCCATTTCCAGTCTACATCACACTTCAAGTCTCCTATCCTTCTAAAACCGTATAAAAACATACCTGTTCAGGAAAGCATATTCTCAAAACTGACACCATCATAAAGCATTCATGCTAGGTGATCTGGCTTTCCATATTACCATCCTCCTGGTGAATGTAAGCATGAAAAGAACACCCAATAGTGAGACCGGACAAACTTTCAGCTCCTGCCCTTTTAATATTTGACCCATCCCTTACCAGAGGGGGTTGCTGTAGATGGTAAAGCTTTAATTTTTTTTCTGACTGCGACTGTATTAAAGCAATAGTCTGAGCCCAGGGCCAACAATAACTGTTACAATAGAAAACCCAGAGACGATCAATCAAATTGACCTTGAAAAGTTAGTTCTTTGGACATGATAAATCTTTTAAAGAGCAGCCTCCAGCTCATTTGTGCCCTTCACAAAGAGACATATCCTGTAGTATATCAGTCTGGTCTCGCTCAAGAGTGATCTAACCCTGAAATACTAGGCAATTTTAACCTGAAACGGTAAAGCCCAGATGTAAGTTTGAGCCTTAGTTGGGCCTTGTCAGTGGGGTATAACTGCACTCCTTAACTCACAGTGAACAAGGAGTCCATGTCTGGAGTCCCCTATCATTCTTAGGGAGTCTTAAGCTGTCTTAAACTGTCATTTGAATAAACAAAAAACAGTCAGGGCAGATTAATCCGAGAACAAACTAACCTTGACAAGTTAGATCTTTGGACATGATAACCCACTCTATGCCTTAGAGAGTTCAGCTACACCCCAGTGGCGAAGTCCAATAAAGGGTGAAACAGACATCTGATGTTTGCTGTTTTTCCTGTTCCGACAAGAAGTGATGAGTATTTTGGGGCTAGATCTTGAGTGAGACCAAACTGATATATACAGGATATTTCTCCATATGAAGGGCACATATAAACTAAAACAGGCTGCCCTCATAGTGGGTTATCATGTCCATAGAAATAACCAATTAATGTTTGTCTCTGATTGTGAGTTTCTGAGTTTGTTTTTGTTTTTTTAAATACTACACTATATTAAGCTAAATTGGCACCAGCTCAGCACTATCAGTCACCTCATTACTACTACTTCACTGTCATTCAACATGTTCATTCCATATGAAAGATGCAATGTGTTGCAAGCACTACATTATTACAGCTAGTATCCCTTCCACAAAGGCCCTTCGGTACAATTGTCCCTCACTGATCTGCCCTAACCTTGTTGTCCCCCCACATCTTGCCATACTGGTTTGCTCACCTGTAAATGTAGTTGTAACTTCCTCTAACTGTAAAGCTTGAGGGTCAACAGATTCCCTGGTGGTGACATTATAATACTGTACAGAGCCACTTAATACTTTGAGTGTTTTAAAATTGTTTCCATGAAGTATTGAATATGTAAAAGTAGTGTACAGTACCTGATGATTAACAGATTGTGTGATGGCACTAATTTTTTTTTTTTTTTTTTGTGGGGTTCTTCTCCTCAGTATTTCTCAAGGACGGACAGAGTACTAAAACATAAGCGCATGTGCCATGAAAACCGAGAAAGGAAACCAGGGAAATGCGCCAACAAAGCAGGTCTTCTGTCTGTGGACGGTGATCCCAGCTTTTCATCCACTTCCAAAGAAGCCTCCCTGCCAAAAAAGAAGAAATCCGACAAGGGAAAGTTTTTTGGAGAAAATGAGAAGGAAAATCCCCTGGATAAGCAAGAGGAGAAAATGGAGAAGAACGACTTTCTGCCCCTCTACCCGGATAGCACCAAAGTGAAAGATGAGTACATGGTGGCTGAGTATGCTGTAGAAATGCCCAATGCTTCTGTCAGCAGTATCCACCTACAGGAAGTAGTGCCAGGGGATGTCAACCCACCTAAACTGCTGCTTAAAAAGGTGAGCAACAAAAAGAGCATAAAGCAGGCTCTGGAGCAGAGCCAAGCCCTGTCCCCCCTCTCTGCTTTTGATGATGGCAAGGTAGCCAAGTACACTTTTGAACTGGTGGATAAGCAGGTGCTGCTGGACTCGGGAAGTAACTCAGACATGGACCATGGTGACCCCATGCAGGATGGGACCAGCAAGCAACACAATAGCAGTGTCAGCTATGAGGAAGCAATGCAGTTCTCTAAGAAGAAACGGTACTTGCAGGCAGCCACATGTAATAACAGCAGTAGGGAATATGCCCTGAATGTGGGCACCTTGGCATCTCAGCCGTCCGCAACACAAGCAGCTGTTGCCAGTGTAATGGATGAGAATGGCACCGCTGTCTTGATAGACGCCCAAGCCCTGAGTGTGGACATCAAAGCAAACCACGATAAGAACGTGATCCCGGATGAAGTTCTACAAACATTGTTAGATCATTACTCACACAAGGCTAATGGGCAGCACGAGATCTCCTTCAGCGTGGGAGACACGGAGGTCACCTCCAGCATATCCATCAATTCCTCCGAGGTTGTGGAGCCCAATCAGACTGAGAGCCTGGGTGCCACCTCGCAGGTGCCGTCATCTGACAAGGCCAGCATGCTGCAGGAGTATTCTAAGTTCCTTCAACAGGCTCTGGACCGGACTAGTCAAAACGATGCCTATCTGAACAACACGAGCCTTAACTTTGTCACTGATAGCCAGGCTCTCGCCAGCCCATCTACTTTCCCCTCATTAGACAAACATGTGTATGCAACACTGCCTATTGGCAGCTTCCGACCTGGTCTGTCTACACCACTCAGAATAACACCTGATAAGTCTCACTTTGGGCTGATCGTGACTGACTCCCAGCACACCTTCAGCTTTACAGCTGATGATGTCAACCATGCGTCCCCCACCCCTTCCTCCTCCTCAGCGCAGGACTTCCTAGATCAAGTGACAGGTCAGAAGAAGGCAGATTCTCAACCTGTTCACCAGGCTTACCAGCTTAACACCTTTGATCAGCCTTATCGGGCTCAGTACCATGGCACTCGTGCTGGAATATCGCCCCAGTTCAGCACTGCCAACGGACAGGTCAACCTGCGGCAGCAAGCCACCAGCGCCACCTTCCCGGAATTCCCCCTGGTGAATGTAAGCGAGAGCAGAACCCAGCTGGCTTCTACTCCTGACACAGCGACTGGCCAAACTTTTGGCTAATGCCTTTTCATTTTTTACTCATTTGCCGCCAGAGGGGATCGTAGTAGACGGTGAAACTTTAAAAATCTTTCTGGCAGTGAATGTTTTAAAGCAGCAGCCTGTGCCTAAGGCCCATTAATGAATATAAACTTTTTGTAGTACACAATGCTGAATTTCACTGTACACTTTCAAATCTACAAAGTTCTCTCTGCATGGGAAATGGGCGCATCTGAAGAATTGTCTGCTCAGACAATCCACTGGTGACATCAGAGCCCCCCTTGTGATTGGGAGCTCCTTGTGTCTTCAAATTCAAGAATTGGAAACTCCAAATATTACTCAATCCTGGATTGGGGAGAGACTCTGATTTTGTCTGAGTTTGATGCTGTCTCTTGATGGGAATTTCTTTTAGCAACTGGAAGTGTACAAGGAAATCTGAGAGCCATTTGTGCTATCATTAGCTGTCCTTGGGTGAGAATTCATATGACCAGTCCTTGGAAGATTTGTTTGACTTTTGTTATTGCAGCGGCGAGGCCATTCATACTTCGTTTGTGAGGCTGAACAATGAAATTACCTGCAATAATATAGCACTATGTTAATGTTATTTTGTAATAAGTAAGAAAAAATATCAGAAACAATGGAATTGTCCCCACCTATATCTTTAGGCAAAAGCCCTGTTATTAGGGATAATAATAGGCTAGTAGTGCTGTGTGTAATATATCATTTTATACATATTTATATGTATAAAATTATTTTTATTTTTTAAGAAAAAGCACACCACTAGCTGAATCCATAGTGTCAGTAAATCGTATGGTAATTAATATCAGAAAGGGCTAAAAAATATAAAACATAACTTTGATTAATCTATATAAAATTTCAGTCATACGTTTAAAATGACATAATAAAAATGGCTATGCCGCATCTGAAGAAAGTTCTCCATACCTCTTTGGTGATATATCTATGGATTCTGCGCAAAAAAATAGGTTTGCAGGTGGCAATTATAGCTATATCTTGTCTATATGCAGATATAGCTATACTTACCACCTCCAAATCTATTTATTTGACCTGGATACATAGATTTATCTCCATGAGTGGCTTGGAGACGTTTTTTCAGATTAAAACACATGATGCATCATAGCCATTTGTTTTATATGTCATTTTTAACAATTTTAAATATTTGATTGTATAAAAGTTATGTTTTATATTTTTAGAACTGCCTGATACTGATAACCATACAATTTATTGACCCATTATATGGATTCAGATAGTTTCAGGGGCTCTTTTCTTTAAAGTTAATGTTTTTTTGTACCCCGACCCTCCAAGTACTGGTCAATGTGGCTATGCATTGTTGCATGGCCATCTCTCTCTTGGGTGCATACTGCTGCTTTAATTAATTCAGGGCAGACATGTCCTGAGAAAACTAAAAACAAATCAAATACAAAGGCACTTTACAAGAGACCTGCTCAGAGTGGTTGTTGCTGATGGGAAGGAGAGCTGTACATTTTTTTTTTTCCTTTGGATTTTTTTTTAACTCCTTCAGAGCCAAAGGGGTTAGCAGCAGTGAGTTTGCAAGGACAGTAAGTTCTTATCGGCCTTGCTGTGTCCTGGGGCAGGGTGTCTGAGAGCAGTGATACCAAACCCCTTCACTGCAGAAGGGCTGCAGCACATTGTTCCTCGCCTGATAATACGGCTTTGCAATGTGTTGCAGGCTCTTCTGACACTGGAGGGTTATATTCTCCTTTTTAACCCTCAATTTTCATTATGTTATTTGTTCTTTCTGATGTCCCGGCTTCTTTTTGCTTCATCGCTGCTCTTATTTAATTTCAGACCCGGATTAATGAGTTCCTACAACACAATTTATTTTTTAGGAAAACTGAATGCACTTACCTTCTTGTTGAATTAAGTTAACAGGCAGATTTTATGGATACAGGGCTGTGTGTGTGTGTGTGTGTATATATATATATATATATATATATATATATATATATATATATATATATATATATATATATATATATATACATAGTATATACTGCATTGATATGTTATAGAAAATGTATCTGGCTAATGCTGGCAATGGTGGAGCTAGGGAATGGAGGGTCCTGGTGCAAATGATATGGTGGCCTCTCAATACAAGATAGGGGTTAATACATATATGTTTTTATGATCAGATTACCACGGGATCACCCTATTTTCTAATGAGAGACCCCATTTACTCCAGACAGCTGCTGCTTGTAGCTGTGGGCCACCAGTGTTTGCACCAGCACCATCTCTACCACTGAATGCTGGCATTATCAAGCATTGTGTGCTTACATTATCCAGATAAAGTCTGGAGAAAGTTATAAATATCAGACATTATACAGTTGCTGTGGATGGTATTGATATTATCAACTTGTTTGCATTATCTGTAACACATAAAAGCACACACATTTAAATACACAGAGTATACATATAAATATAATTTTGGTTCTGGGTTTTTTGTGCACAAAAATCGCCATATGTGCTCTGCATCGTCAGTTAGTGGCTGGAAAATTATGTGATTTTTTTTTAAATTGATCTAGAATTGACTTGGATATTGTCATTTTAGTTTAGCCCTTGAAGCCGTCACACCAGAATCTGCATAAATAATAATGCTGGATCTGTAACCGTTACAAATTGTATTAAAGAAAGATTTACACAATGTGCGCACAGCTCTGTAAGTGTGTACGCTCCCATGGAGCGTTGTTACACACTTACTAGAATTAATATAGTTGGTAATAGGTGTAAGGCATTGATAATAAGTGTAAGGCATTGATAATAAGTGTAAGGCATTGCTTTAGAACTGATGACTTACCAATGGAAAAAATATATATAAAACCACTACGCCAACACACTCTGCTTTAAGAACTAAATATCCAAGTATATATTTTATTATATAACCTAAATTACTTTTTTCAAATTTTTAAACAGTAAAGAAAAAAGTAAAAGAAAAAAGTGGGATTTAAACCCAGGATCTTCTCTACCCCAAACAACAACCTTCGCTACTGTGTCATCTGACCTGTTGCTGCTCCAGATGCTAGAGTAGTTACAAATCACTCAGCCACTGACAGATTCAAAGCTTCTACACTGTATTCTAATTAATATTCATTATGTACCACATGGTACAGAGCTCATTACTCATTCAGGCAGAGGCAACGCACTTAAATAGTCTGACTTCTATTGATAACTCAATTCTGCATCAATTTTAAAAAGGAAAACTTTTTTTCACATGCTTTGTCACCCTCTATCTAATGGTACAGATCACTTATGGCTGCTTTTGTGGACATTAACAAGAATGGATCATTGTGTTACTTATTTGTATATCATAATCATGCAGATTGTAAACCTGACCACTGATTAGCACTTAATGAAGTAATTCCCTAATGGCAGCCCTTGCATTATGTAGGTGGCTTCCCTAAAGTTTCATGCACAAAAATTGGTAAAAGTGTTACACTTAAAATGTCTATTTTTATGTATAATTATACTTGTGTATTCTCTTTTTACTGCAATCACATGACTCCCTGGCAGGGAAAGGGTAAAAGTAGCTTCTTTTTTAACTCGATTCCAGGAAACTTCAAATATTTTTATTATAGCACTTAGGAGACTTTTGGTTTTTTTTGGAAACTCTCCAATTTTAGAATAAATGTTGGTGGATTCTGGAATTTTTAAACCAGCAAAAATCTTTTTTTTTTTTTCTTTTTCCCCCCACTACTGAAATGTATTATATTTTTAGCACTTTTAAACCACGCACGCAGCGACCACGGGACAAACATGCTTTTAGTTTGTGTCATTTTGTGTTTGCTGCTTGTGTTAATTCTCAAGAAATGTATTAATATGGAACAGACTGTGTTGTGAATCTTGCGCTTTCTGGTCCATTCATGCTGTCAATTAGGATTATTTGATTTTAAAATGTTTATTTTTGATTTTTCAACGGGTGGGATATATAATTAAATTGATTTTGTGCACTTTTAATTAGCCATATTAATGAGTAGAGGGTGTCACCGGGAAGCTATGGTTTGTAATTTAAAGGATATGGAATGTTCCTGGGTTTTACTAGGTACATAATATCCCTGTGTATTTACTTTTTATATACCATATTTTATTAAGAAGTGCTTATAAGCTCGGTTCTTATAAAATAAATAGTCCCTGTATGAGTCTGCCCCTATGTGCAGTGTTCCATACTAACCAATCAGTGATCTTTTCTCAGAAACATGCTGTTGAGACGTGGTCCCTGATAGGCTAGGACAATACACTGCACATCCAGCCCTACAGAGTCTGTGTCTGCATATACTACAATGAGCAGACCCATACAGGGACTGTTTGTTTGATTTTAGACCAAGCTTATAAGCTCTTCTTAATAACATAAAGTACATAAAAGTAAATAGATACACAGGGATATTATATAACTAGTACCATCCAGAAACCTTCCATGTCCCTTTAAATTACCATTGTGTTCCCGTATTTATTATTCTGTTACTAATTGCTAGAATTGGTAACGAGTAGAATGTTTTATGACGTGTAACAAATAAATTCAGGCTCCAATTAATTAAAGCACTGTCATAAAAACCTAACAGGAGCTAGATCTCGTAATTACAGATGTGCTAAAGTTCATTCACCATTTTTTCACCAGCATGGTATCACAAACTGATAACTATCTCCATTGACTTGTACATGAACAGTCAACTAATGAAATGTAAGTTATCTAAAGGGCTTGAAAGCCACTCTTAGTGGTAGAACTCTCTACTCATTAGTATGGATATTATAAACGTTAACCTTAAAAGAGGAGCTAGTTGTTTTAATAAAACATTGATTCCTATTCATTGATGTACAATATTTAATATTAAATTTACTTTCAAAGATTAAAGTAGTATCCTTCAGTTGTTCTGGTTGTCTCCACCCCGATAAGGTCATTAGTGAAGATGAATATTGTAAGAACATTCAAAGGCTGCTACCATAGCAAAAGATTGTCAAGAGGAACCACTTTAACACAGCAAGTACCTGGTCATTGGACACCATAGCGTTGGTACAACCTTATGCCTGAAAAATTTGCACTAGATGCTTGCAAATTGCGTTTTTCTGTCACCTTATAGAGGTTGAGGACAGCAGCAGTTAAATAAGATCTTTGAAACTTAATTTAATATTGAATATTGCCTTCATAGATCATTAAATATGACTTTTAATGACCAATTCCTGAATTCATTGAAATGTAGCTCCTTTTATTAAAGGGACTCTGTCACCCCAAAATAAAGTTGTTTTTTAGGCTATTCTGTAAGAGCATGAAAAACTGGCTATATTTTTGTTATCCATTTGTTTCTAAAGTGAATCAATCCCTAGAAATTCCATGTTGGTTTATATGCAAATGTAGCTGCTCATGCATATTAATAAGCCATGCTGATTAGGATTACACTCTGCTTGCCTGCCTCTGTAGTGGCCAAAATAAAGTCCTGCAGTATTATCTGGCAGTTAGACTCCTCTGCCTCCCTTATCAAGTTCTCTAAACCACACATTAGCATAAAGGAGCCACAAAATCAATTCTACATATTTCAGAAATGATTTACTGTAGAGAAAAACTGCTAGAACAATGTATAGTCAGTTTTTAATTCTCTTTAAAATGAAATAATCTTCCTGTTGGGGTGACAGAGTCCATTTAAAGCATTGCATTAGTCAGTTTAAATGCTTAAGAACAACTTTTAAGCACATCAAAATATGTAAAACTAATTCAACAACCTGATAACAATCTTAATGCTTTTTGGTTGTCTTTTTGTTTGTTTTGTTTTTTTATTAATTAGGCTACATATTAATTCTCCATGTCCTGTTGGCTCTGGCACAGACAATTAGTCTTGTCTAGTGGGAGAAGTCCTTTTTGTAGTACCTGTGGATCTGCACTATTTAGTACATATGGCCTACTCTACAATACTAATTTTGATATGATCTCCCACAGTGGTGATATAACACGTCTTTATCTGTTCAATCTGCTCCTGCTCTTAGCATCCCCCCCCGGGGTAGTGTGTTTAATTATCAATGTATTAGTACTTTGCACATGTTTCTTCTCCTTAGCTGTCCTGGCATTTCAGATTGAAATCTGACCAATCCCTTAGCGGCGTTCCAGAGGCCTCTGGCAGTGCAAGGGTTAACTGGAGCGGCATTTTCCTGCGATAGCACTTAATAAATACGAGCTTAACACTTTACTTGTTTTTTTTGTTTTTTTTTCTGTAATTAAATTGGAGAACTCAAGTAACCCTTGTTCTGCTAAAGTAGCAGGCAAGGAATACAAAAAGACCCTATAATAAACTAATTGTCTTAAAACGTAATCTTTATTAGAAATTTATGTAAAAAAGATATTTGTATGATGCTAATAGGGGATTTGTAAAATAAAGAAGTCTGAGACTGGGATGCAATGGCCATAATTCTACTTTGTGTATATGCTGGTCCTGATATATAATATATCCATTTTTGAATTGGATGTAACTATGCCTTTAAATGTAGGGTTCCCTGGTGGTCCAGTGGTTAGGATTTGGTGCATTTACCTCTGTGACCTGGGGTCGAGTCCAGTCAGGGAACCAAGAGGTCACACCACCCGGAAGCCATGCAGGGTTGGGCCTGGTCAGTACTTGGATGGTAGACCACCTAGGAATTCCAATATATGCTGTGGCTCACTGGAGAAGGAACTAACAACCCACTCCAGTATCTGTGTCCATGAGGTCTCGGAGGGCCGGCCACAATACATCAACGCAAACACATGCCTTTGAATACATAAAGGAAATATGCTTCTGTTACCTGCTCTATTCAGTGTATTCACACAACTAATGATTGACAAACTATAACAAGTAATTTATATGGCTATGTTGTATTATAGTCATTCACTTTGCAGTGTCTTAAAGGACCACAAAAGCCCTTTATGTGCTCTGCACCATTAGATAGAGTATGAAAAATATTGCTGCACATTACAATTAACAGAAGTCACGCTATTTCAGTGTGTTGCCTACCTGAATGAGTAACGAGCTCTGTACCATGTGGTACATAATGAATTTTAATTAGAATCAGGTTTAAAGGTTTTGAATCAGGCAGTGGCTAAGTGATTTGTAATGAATTGATTATATTCTAGCAGCTGGTGTAGCTACAGAGCGGATGGTACAGTAGCTATAACTGCAGTCTATGGTGCTAAAGGTCCTAAGTTCAGTTCCCCATAGAGACGTATCACTTTCTTTACCATTTAGAAATATGTGCTTTAGGTTATACAATAACTCATATGTCAGTATGAGGTAACCGTCTTGTTTTTTGGTACCCCCATGGTACTCTTATAATGAGTAATGTAAATTGGTTTTAGCAAGCCAGCTGAGTGCCAAAGGATTTTTTTAAAGACATGTTGAATATCGAAATCAACAGTATTTGAGGTAGACGAGTACTGAGGGGCAACTATGTAGATATACAAAAGTATCACAAAATACTACAATACTGATTACACACACATATATATATATATATATATATATATATATATATATATATATATATATATATATATATATATTTTAAATAACTAGTTCACATAATCTCTCTCTCTTTCTCATTCTCTCTCTCATTCTTTTTCTTTCTTTCTCTCATTGGCTCTCTCATTCTCATTCTCTCATATTAATTCTTTATTGGCAACAGTCAAGCCTAGATGGTTGAATGCCTAACACTATTAGTATACAAAATATTTGGATGAACCAATTTTAATAGCGCAACACTTAATAAAATAGGAAAAAGTGCCTTTTGCAAGTGACTAAAAAATATTAGATATATACGTGTGAGTAGGATACCTTTCAAGTAAGTATAATAACCAGAATCCTAATTAATGAGTTCCAAAATATCTCAAACCTTGACAGGTAAGTGTGTTAAATAGGGATATTTAGATAACTAGTCTGGCTGGGAGTTTTCTGAGCTATAACTGCTATGGTACCCTTTTTGTATATTTTTTGCCAAGCTTTTCATTCATTTTTTTTTTAAATCACAAGAATTTTGTAATGTTGCGCTCAAGGTTATCTGATGATTTTACTTATATATGATGATAACCTAACTCTGACTTATCATTGTCTAAAGATCCAACTAGTTATCTAAATATCCCTATTTAGCACACTTACCTGTCAAGGTTTGAGATATTTTGGAACTCATTAATTCGGATTCTGGATATTATACTTACTTGGTAGGTATCCTACTCCTATGTATATATCTAATATTTTTTAGTCACTTGCAAACAGTGATTTTTCCTATTTTATTAAGTATTACACTATTAAAATTGGTTCATCCAAATATATATTTATTTAATTTTAAAAAAAAAATGCGGTAGGCAGAGGCATCAATCTGGCATTTCTATCTGTGAATATACAATATAATGTATTAATCACATAATTTGGTTTAGCAAAAATAAATCACATAGTAGCTAAGTTTGAAAACAGACTTTTCATCCATCAACTTCAACCTATTTATATCTCTTCTGATCCGAATATGTGGATTTATTGTTAATTGATCCAGAGGAACAGAAAAAAATAGAGATAGAAGCATGTCCAATTGTCTTTTACAATCCTATTCCTCTCTCCTCCTCACTGATGGTTGTCCAGATTCTCCTTGGCCATATGTTTATCTCTTTTTCTTTATATAGTCCCAGCATTTTCTGTAGTGCTATATAGGGGTGCAGTACAAGTGTTTACATATAAACAACATTGCAACTGGCTGTTAATAAACCATTTAAGTACAAGTGTTTAGATAATTGAGCATTTTAAAGTGATACTAGGTATATGATATCACTGTGTATCTATTTACTGTTATGTATTAAGAAGTGCTTATAAACTCCTGTTTATTCCTAAAATAAAATAAATAGTCCCTGTATGGATCTGCCCACTGCAGTGTATGCGACACAGACTCTGTAGGGCTGGAAGTGCAGTGTAGTGTCCTAGCCTATCAGGCACTACGGCTCATACCATGTCTCATGGTATGAGACACAGCACATCAGGTGATATTTGTTGACTTTATGCAACAAAACAGAGGTTATAAGCCCTTCTTATAAAATAAAGTACATACAAGTAACTAGATACACAGAGATAGTATATACCCAGTAACATCCAGGAACCTTCCATATCCCTTTAAGCTGTGAGCAAACTCACAGTAATGTCCAGGTACATCTTTTGTGTATGTGAGTGGTAGGAGACACTTGTTGGTGTAATTATCTTAAGGAAGGATGTGATGACCTTTAGTGATTTACTAAAATAATAGTGTAGGGAGCATGTTACATGTGATTGTCCAGTCTGGCTGAGCCCAGCCATGCTGATGTCATCCCTGCACATCATCCTATTTTTACAGCACAGGGTTAACGGGATATGGTAACTGGGCAGACCGTGTATCAATGGTTCAAGAGATGGCGGAGGGTGCATGGGAAGAGAGATGAGGAACCTATATGGACACTATAGAGGATCTAGCATAATAACCACTTGTAGCCCATTTTCATATTTATTGTTCCATATTGATCAATCCCTCTTCTTGGATCTACAAGGTTGCCATATTGGCCTCTCTTCACCCTCCACCCCTCAGAGCTTGGACATGCTGCAAGATGTGAATCTCCACTAAGCACTTTTTTAGTACAGGAGATGGCAAACAAAACCATGTAGACACATTGGGCCTCATTCTATTACGGCCGCAGCAGCTGCGGGGCCGCAAGGACCGGCCGCAAGCTTTACGGCTATTCTATTCCCCTATGGCCGAGGACTCCGGCAGGCTTGCGGCCGGCGCCTTGCTATCCCTTGCGGCCGATCGCGCCGGAGGAAAGCCTTTGATCTAAAACGGCCGCAAGGAAATCGGCCGTAAGAAAAGCCTGGTTGCGATTCTATTGCACCGGGAACCCTCTCTGCAAGGCTAAAAACGAGCCGCAGCTTACTTGCAGCAAACAGGTCCCGCTAGCACCAATTAAGCACATAAAATAGCTCAAATAAAGCCATCCTGCACTTTGCGGAGTCTATAAAGTGATATTCGGTGTTAGAAAAAATAGCACATAATTATCCTATACTCAAATCCGTAAAATATTTTATTTTTAATATCCGTAAAATATCCATGTAAAAAGTCCAGAGTGCTTGGAGCACCTCAGACACGCCCACGCCGCAGCCGGAAAATAAACAGTTAATTTGAACTCGGGTTTAGGCTGATGTGCAAGCTTGAGAGGGGGTTACTTTTAATCCTCATGTCCCCCAATATGATCCCTAGCATTTACAGAGCTGTACAGTGCAGGCTTGAATTTATTTTTGCGTTTTTAGATTTCAGAGCTTACGGCCGGTTTCAAGATATGCGGCCGGCCGCAAGGGGAGATCCTTGCGGGGCCGTATAATAGAATCGCGAGTTAACTGAACCCCCGCAAGGAATCGCAGCCTTACGGACGATTTACGGCCGGTAATAGAATGAGGCCCATTGTCAGTTGCTAATCATGATTTGTGCACTAGTATCCGTGATATGGAGATTCACAACTTGCTACCTTGTGAAGTGACCACTCCCTGACCTTTGACATATACATAGAGTGGGGTCAGTGTGTTCATGGATATTGTCCGTGCAATGTCTGTGTATGCTCCGTATGGCCCAATGCAAGATTGGTATGTACAAAGGGTGTCCTAGGTTCTGTATGTACGTTGGCATGTGCCAGCGCAGTCTCTGCACATTGCATATGTGTGTATACAAGATGAGCCAGCATTGGAGTACACTGGGAGTATCAACCTTGTTTGCATGGTGTGTGGCAGTGCTGGATCTGTGTGTTCATGGCATGTTCCAGGGTACACGGCGTGTGCCAGCGCACTGGGTCTGTGTGTATATACTGTATGTGAGGGCCACTCTGGACAAGAAGTGCTATTGATCAGAAAAGTGTGTTATATGTGGATATGTTTGCACATGGCGATCCCCAGAGCAGTAGGTTTGTTGTGCTGTTTTGGAGTGGTCATTAAGGGTTAAAAATATTGATTTCTGTATTCCGGTTGCATGTAGAATGGGATACTTTTTATTAAAGGGATATGGAATTTTCTGCCTTTTACTTGGTATATATTATCCCTGTGTACCTATTTACTTTTATGTCCCTGTATGGGGCAGCCCACTGCATCCACAGACAGACTCTGTAAGGCTTGATGTGCAGAGAGATGGTCACTTAATTGGTTGGTTAGTATGAGACACTGCATACCCAGCCCTACAGAGTCAGTGTCTGCATTTGCTGCAGTGGACAGACCCATGCAGGGACTATTTGTTTGATTTTAGGCAGGAAAAACAGATGTTATAAGCCCTTCTTAATAAAAAATAAAATACATAAAAGTGATATTATATACCTAGTAACATCCAGGAACCTTCCATATCCCTTTAACAAGCCTGCTCATAAGTCCTTGCACCCCGTGGCCTCCTCTTTGATGTATGTAGATTTATTTCAACTAACCCTCAAAAACAGTCATCGCCTACTACACCTAAAGGGTTAAACAGGTCAATATTCGGCACCGCATTTCTTGCCTATGAAATCTGTCCAACTCCTTAGGATCTAGTAGGAACTAATTAGTAAGTTGCACCACATTTCTTGTAGCACAGTAATGATTTATATACCATTGAAGTCTCATATTTACATTATTCTCTTTTGAAGAACTAGACTTAGTAATGGGATGTCTTTTTTTATAGAAAGCTTTGGACACCAACAAGTTTATAATAGATAATGAAGTATAGCATAACTCACTCACTCCAAGTCAGTAGGAAGTGTTCCTTTAAGGCCCTTGCTCTCTTACACTCTGCGCAGGCTTCTTCTCGTTAGAGTGGATTTAAATAACGAATTGAATGTTTATTTTTCTATGTAATGCTGCACATACCGCGTAATACAGAGCGCGGACGGAGAGGGGGATTAGTGTTTATTTGTGCACAACGTCTCTGACAATCATGGCCTGTCCGGCTTCCTTTTCACAGTTAAAGGGATATGGAAGTTTCTGGGCGTTACTAGATATATAATATCCTTGGGTATCTATTTACTGTTATGTACTTTATTTTATTAAGTGTTTATAAGCTCAGTTTTTACTGCCTAAAATCAAACAAATAGTCCCTGTATGGGTCTGCCCAATGCTGTAAAAACAGAGATTATAAGCACTACTTAATAAAAAATAAAAAAAAGTACCGGTACATAAAAGTAAATAGATACACAGGGATATAATATACCTAGTAACATCCACATCCCTTTAAGACGCATTCCATTAGATTGAGACGCACCCTCTGCCTTGTACGTTTGTAATGTTTATACGGCTTCTTGGGAAAATATTCTTGTAAATACTTGCAAATCTGTGACGCTTCTTAGTGTTGTATTGATATAAGCAATAGCCCCCCAATGTATTGTCACAGCCACCCCAGTGTCACCTCCAGCTCAGTTCAGCAGACATTTTTTCCTTAGTTTTCAGTTTTACATTTCTCAAAGTTTTATTGGTAACAGAACATCTTGGACCTTTAATTACTGAATGGTGCAATCCAGAGCGGAGTGATACAGAGGACGGAGATGTGGGCTGTCCCTCCCACCCCTCATTTTCAGTTCCACATACTCAGTTTGTTACACAATAAAATTACTTCTTTTAAAAACATATCCATGTTCTTGTATCAGTGTCTGTGTGTGTAAAGCCAATCTGTGTCATTGCTCCAGAGATGCTGCAAGAAATGTAGTGATTGTTGCATCTATCTACACACACACACACATATACTGTATAGTAAATAAACAGTAGATTTGTATTCACATTTGAATGTCTAAAAATAAGTTCAAAAAAATAATTTCCTACTCAGAATTCCAATAAATAATTATTGCACTGCACTCTGGGAATCTGGGTGGGGACATGCAAATGAGCTAACAATGTATTTTCACATTCATTTGTAAACCCCTTTATACATAGCTCTTCTTAGACGTATGTTCACTGTATTACACGTCTTCAAGCATAGGATGGATTATGGATGAGCCAGGAGATCTACCCACAGACAGCTGTTTCGTTCTCATGGATCTCATCAGTGTGGGACTGGTACCCAACCCCTGCTTTTGGTTTTGTGGGAAGGTTATTAACCACATCATCATTTTGAATATAGTGATCAAAATAGTGATATCACATGTAATAGTCGTCAAACTGCGAGTTGTCGCGCTTGCAAGCCTCGTGAGGTGAGCTGTTGAGACAAGCGCTCGCAAAAAAACTATGACTTTAATGGCCGAACCACTGAACTGGAAAATGGGGCGAAAACACACAAAAATGCTTTAAATTCACTTACACACTGATAGACAGCACAGGGGGAGAGCCAGGGACCTGGTGAGTGAGGTTGTCGGTTAATATGAGCCATATTTCGATTTTTTTTTTTTTTTGTAACTATCGAAAATTGCCAAAGCGGGGAAAAACTTAAAAATGACGAGGAACAACGGCAGGCACGCGGGACTTAGAAAATACACAACAGCAAACTACACCTGATAATTTCAAAATGTTATTAGAAATGTATTTTCTGAGCCTGCTTCTTGCAGCTTCTTCTTATCAATGTGCCCTTGTAAGTTAATGAGCATTCCATTAGAGCTAATGAGATCACTGATTGATGACTGTAAACTCAAATGGCAGATTCCATAGCAGCATAACTCTATAAAAGGAAGACAATCTAGGCTGTATTATAAAAACACGATTACTTTCAAGTGTAGTTCTACATTTTAGAAGAACTACACTTGAAGGTCATAATTTGCATTAATTGTCACAATTTAGCTCTAGCACATTGCAGTAATAAAAAGAATGCTAAAAACAGAAAAAATTGTTTAATTATCAATATATTAGTTTTCATTGCGTGTAACCCTGATGTCGTTGAGGGGGCGGGGCCTGAGAGTCAACATTAAAGCGGCCATTATACACCTCAGAGAGAGGGAGAGAAAGCATGCAGACCGAGTGCACAAAAAGAGAGGGAGAGTGCACAGGGAGAGCATACAGGGAGAGAGAGTGCACAGGGAGAGCAGACAGAGAGAGAGAGTGCACAGGCAGAGCATACAGGGAGAGAGAGTGCACAGGGAGAGCAGACAGAGAGAGAGAGTGCACAGGCAGAGCATACAGGGAGGGAGAGAGTGCACTGGGAGAGCATACAGGGAGAGAGAGTGCACTGGGAGAGCATACAGGGAGAGAGAGTGCACAGGGAGAGCAGACAGGGAGAGAGAGTGCACAGGGAGAGCAGACAGAGAGAGTGCACAGGCAGAGCATACAGGGAGAGAGAAAGAGAGCGCACAGGGAGAGCATACAGGGAGAGAGAGTGCACAGGCAGAGCATACAGGGAGAGAGAGTGCACAGGGAGAGCATACAGAAAGGGAGAGTTCACAGGGAGAGAGAAAGAGAGTGCACAAGCAGAGCATACAGGGAGGGAGAGTGCACAGGGAGGGAGAGTGCACAGGCAGAGCATACAGGGAGAGAGAGTGCACAGGGAGGGAGAGTGCACAGGGAGAGCATACAGGGAGGGAGAGTGCACAGGGAGAGCATACAAGGAGAGAGAGTGCACAGGGAAAGCATACAAGGAGAGAGAGTGTACAGGGAGAGCATACAGGGAGAGAGAGTGCACAGGGAGAGCATACAGGGAGAGAGTGCACAGGGAGAGCATACAGTGAGCGAGAGTTCACAGGGAGAGCATACAGGGAGAGAGAAAGAGAGCACACAGGGAAAGCATGCAGGGAGGGAGAGAGAAAGAGAATGCACAGGCAGAGCATACAGGGAGGGAGAGTGCACAGGGAGAGAGAGTGCACAGGGAGAGCATACATGGAGAGAGAGTGCTGAGGGAGAGCATACAGGGAGAGAGAAAGAGAGTGCACAGGGAGAGCATACAGGGAGAGATAGTGCACAGGGAGAGCATACAAGGAGAGAGAGTGCACAGGGAGAGCATACAAGGAGAGAGAGTGCACAGGGAGAGCATACAGGGAGGGAGAGAGAAAGAGAATGCACAGGCAGAGCATACAGGGAGGGAGAGAGTGCACAGGGAGAGCATACAGGGAGAGAGAGTGCACAGGGAGAGCATACAGGGAGGGAGAGAGAAAGAGAATGCACAGGCAGAGCATACAGGGAGGGAGAGAGTGCACAGGGAGAGCATACAGGGAGAGAGAGTGCACAGGGAGAGCATACAGTGAGCTAGAGTTCACGGAGAGAGAAAGAGAGTGCACAGGCAGAGCATACAGGGAGGGAGAGTGCACAGGGAGGGAGAGTGGACAGGCAGAGCATACAGGGAGAGAGAGCGCACAGAGAGAGTGTACAAGGAGAGAGAGAGAGAGCGCACAGGGAGAGTGATCAGGCAGAGCGTACAGGAAGAGAATACACGGAGAGAGCGCACAGGGAGAGAACAGAGAGAAAGAACGAACAGAGAGATAGTGCACAGAGAGAGGGTACACAGAGAGAATGAGAGTTCATAGAGAGCACACAGAGAAAGCACAGAAAGAGAGCGCATAGGGAGAGAGAGAGAGCGACCAGAGAGGGAGAGAGAAGGGACATATAGAAAGAGAACACAGGGAGAAAGATAAAGTACAGAGAGAGAGTGCGGAGAGAGAGAGCGAGAACAGCCAATTCAGGATAACAATCTATGATACCGTCATTTTTGACAGACAAGCTACTAGTATATAATAGTGTATAGCCTGTGAGTAATGACTGCGAGATGTGTTTTGCGCAATCATTCAACTGTGCACGCTTCTTTGGGCAGTAACAACTTCATTGCTCAGTTACCCGTCTTGCGCCAGGAGGGAGGGACAGAGAGTGAGGGAGGAGGGAGGCAGATCGAGAGAAGAGGGAGGGAGGGAGGGAGCGAGCGAGTGCAGAGAGAGGGCACAAAGAGAGGCACAGAAACAGTGCAGAGAGAGGAAGAGGGCACACAGAGAGAGACAGCAATGAGGGAAACAGGACAGACAATGGAAAATAACATAGCACTATCATTTATGGGCAAGTTACTGGTTAATATCTTTTGTTAATGAAAGATCAATGTAATTAATTTCTGATGCCTTGGGTCCACTGTCATGTCTGACTCTCTGTGACCACATGGACCATAACACACCATGCTGATCCAGTTGGGATTCATGGCAGAGATACAGGAGTGGGTTGCCAGTTCCTTCTCCAGTGAGCCACAGCATACAGCTCCTGGTCTCCGGTCCAAGTACTGACAAGGCCCACCATGCATGACTTCAGGGTGGTGTGACATCTTGGTTCCCTGACTGCAATAAAACCCAGGTTGCAGCGGTGAAAGCAGTGAATCCTAACCACTGGATCACCCAGGTATTCAATGTAGTTACCTAGAATTTGCCTAGTCTCTTTGCGTGCAAGTGACTGCACTGAAGACAATGGACCTAGTGTCACAGGAACTTATCAGGAATAAGCCTCTCATTTACAAATAATAATATAAACCTGTGTGGGTGGATCAGAAAGACTGGCTGACTGCTCAAAATGGCAAACTTCAATGTTTAAAAAGAAAATGTGCTTTCAATTGATAAATTATTTGCTATTACCTAAAGTCAGAGGCAGAGGTACCGCTAGTGCAAGGTCCTGAGGATCTTCTATGGCCCCTGCAGTCTCCTGTGGCCTCCAAAGGTCTCGTGGGGTCCCTGTGGCCCTGCATGGCCCTGCGGACCTACTGTGGGTCCCCTGTGGCCCCTTTTGGCCAACTATAGGCCCTCTGCACGCCCTGTGGCCCCCTGCGGCTCCCTGTGTTCCCCCTCAGCCTCCTGTGGCTCTTTGCAGACCTCTGTGGTTTCCCTCAGCCCCCTGTGGCCTTTCTCTGCCCCTTGCAGCCCCTCAGTCCTTATGGGCCCCTGTGGCCCCCAGGAAGACCTTTGCAGCCTCCCTCTGCTTGTGGGTCTCCCTCGGTTCGTTCGGCTGCCGTGGTCCCTTCTCACCCCAGGAAGTGGAGTGCAGCATTGGGTAGGTAAGAAAGTATTTATATTGGTCTATAAATAAATGAAAAAAATGTATATATATATACAGTGGATATAAAAAGTCTACACACCTCTGTTAAAATGTCAGGTTTCTGTGCTGTAAAAAAATGAGACAAAGATAAATCATTTCAGAACTTTTTCCACCTTTAATGTGACCTATAAACTGTACAACTCAATTGAAAAACAAACTGAAATCTTTTAGGTAGAGGGAAGAAAAAATATAAAAATAAAATAATATGGTTGCATAAGTATGCACACCCTTAAACTAATACTTTGTTGAAGCCCCTTTTGATTTTAGTACAGCACTCAGTCTTTTTGGGTATGAGTCTATCAGCATGGCACATTTTGACTTGGCAAGATTTGCCCACTCTTCTTTGCAAAAACACTCCAAATCTGTCAGATTGCGAGGGCATCTCCTGTGCACAGCCCTCTTCAGATCACCCCACAGATTTTCAATCGGATTCAGGTCTGGGCTCTGGCTGGGCCATTCCAAAACTTTAATCTACTTCTGGTGAAGCCATTCCTTTGTTGATTTGGATGTATGCTTTGGGTCGTTGTCATGCTGAAAGATGAAGTTCCTCTTCATGTTCAGCTTTCTAGCAGAAGCCTGAAGGTTTTGTGCCAATATTGACTGGTATTTGGAACTGTTCATAATTCCCTCTATCTTAACTAAGGCCCCAGTTCCAGCTGAAGAAAAACAGCCCCACAGCATGATGCTGCCACCACCATGCTTCACTGTGGGTATGGTGTTCTTTTGGTGATGTGCAGTGTTGTTTTTGCGCCAAACATATCTTTTGGAATTATGGCCAAAAGTTCAACCTTGGTTTCATCAGACCATAACACCTTTTCCCTGGGAGACTTCAGATGTGTTTTTGCAAAATGTAGCCTGGCTTGGATGTTTTTCTTCGTAAGAAAAGGCTTTCGTCTTGCCACTTTACCCCATAGCCCAGACATATGAAGAATACGGGAGATTGTTGTCACATGTACCACACAGCCAGTACTTGCCAGATATTCCTACAGCTCCTTTAAATGTTGCTGTAGGACACTTGGTAGCCTCCCAGACCAGTTTTCTTCTCGTCTTTATATCAATTTTGGAGGGAGCTCCTCTTCTTGGTAATATCACAGTTGTGCCATATTTTCTCCACTTGATGATGACTGTCTTCACTGTGATCCATGGTATATCTAATGCCTTGGAAATTCTTTTGTACCCTTCTCCTGACTGATACCTTTTAACAATGAGATCCCTCTGATGCTTTGGAAGCTCTCTGTGGACCATGGCTTTTGCTGTGGGATGCGACTAAAAACATTTCAGGAAAGACCAACTAGAGCAGCTGAACTTTATTTGGGATTCATCAGAGGCACTTTAAATGATGGCAGGAGTATGTAACATGATTTGGAATGTGATTGCTTAATTCTGAACACAGCTACATCCCCAGTTATAAGAGGGTGTGCAGACTTATGCAACCACATTATTTTTCTTTTCTTCCCTCCATCTAAAAGATTTCAATTTGTTTTTCAATTGAGTTGTACAGTTTATAGGTCACATTAAAGGTGGAAAAAGTTCTGTAATTATTCATCTTTGTCTGATTTTTTTACAGCACAGAAAACTGACATTTTAACAGGGGTGTGCAGACTTTTTATATCCACTGTATATATATATATATATATATATATATATATATATATATATATATATATATATATTTTTATTTTTTTTATTTTTTATTTAATGATCAGGTTTTAAACAATGCAACAATTTTGTTTGGAAAACATGCAAGTTTTAATCTCACTGCAAACTGCTTTTGGGCTAGTCAGGACCTCATTCTAATTGACTCTAATTTGGGAGTTTTCAGGTTACTACACCAGATATTGAGCTCTATGGAAAAAAATAACTGCTTCCTCTAGTAGCTGAACTTTATACAGCTAAAAAATACATTAAAACATTTTTAACTAGTTTTCCTATGAACCAGAGGTCGCCAGGCACTTCTTCCGGCCACTGCCCCTCTGAGCTCCATCAAGCTCATGGTCATTGCTTTAGTGACCTCATCTATCCATCTCCACCTCTGCCGTTGTCTTATTCTTGTGCATCAGAGTCTTTTCTAGGGAATCCTGTCTTCTCATTATATGGCCAAAATATTTGAGTATCGGCCTCATGATCAAACCTTCCAGTGAACCGTTTGTCTTGTTATCCTGTAGTATTGATTGATTGGGTCTTCTTGCAGTCCACGGGACTCTAAACAGTTTTCTCCAACACCACAATTCAGATGTCAATTCTCCGGCGCTCAGTTATTTTTATGGTCCAGCTTTCACATCCGTATTTTGCTATCGGGATATCATAGATCTAACTATGCAGACCTTTGTTGATCATGTAATATCTTTACTTTTTCCTAGCTTGCCCTGACTTGCTATATCTTTCCTCCCCTTTTAATTTCATGGCTGCAGTCACCATCTGCAGAGATCTTGGATCCCAGGAAAATAAAATCTGTCACTGCCTCCACTTCTTCCCCATAGATGTGGAGCAGAGATTGTGGTATGCCATGATCTTCATCTTTTCGACATTGAGCCAGTTATAGCAATGTTTTCATCATTTATATCTCACATTCGTTGGACCACAATCCGCAGCCTTGGACAACCCTCTATATTTTAAACTCAGCATTTTGTATTTTAAACCCTGATGCAGATTGTTGTTTTTCATTTTGCATAGCGTTCCAAGTAACCACTATGAAACTAAAAGGGACCACATAAACAAAAAAAATTCTATGTTAAAGATCACTGTTAGAGACGATTAACTTTCTATACTTAGTTTTCAAGTTACTGCTCCATATTTAAGGAGAGTGGAAGCTGCAATTTTAAAAATTGATTTCTGACACAACTTCTGTGAACGGATTGGTTGAAAAATTAAAGACCGTGCTCAAGAGCAGATCACACTGTAGCTGAGTTCTAAGCTGTGACATTCATGTTCTATTTCCTGAGCAGTCCACAAAATTTTTTTTTAGTAGCAAGAAAACATAAGTGTTACATCCTTTTGACCAGTGATCTCATTTAGCATTATGCAGTTTAATTTTTGTTTAATTTGTGCCAAATCTAGGTACTGGGATTTCCAATGTTTAGCAATTTGATTTTTTACCGCTAGTAATAAAAACTGTAATATTTTTATTTGTTGGGATGCTAGAGATGGAGGAAAATTCCCAATAAACATGTTTCAATGCTCGGGGTCAATTGAGAATTCAAATAAGCTAGTGGCTAGAGTTATGGTGTCCCACCAGATTTGCTGTGCCTTCGGGCATTACCACCAAATATGTAAGAATGAACCTATTGAGGGACATCCTCTAAAGCATTGTGGACTTACGGAAGTTTTCCATCTGGACAAAGGTTCCAGGGTGATGTAGGCCCTATGCAAGACTTTTATTGAGGTCTAAAGGATACTGTAATTAAGAAAACCTTTCTCTGCCATTTTCCAAATCTCCTTCCATTTATTGGGATCTAAACTATGGGAAAGATCTTTCTCCCATTCTTTCATGTATTGATCTTTAGTTGTCACCCAGGGTGTGCTACAGGTAACAAATAGAGCTCACAGTGTGCCTTTCATGAGAGGGTCCTTTTCGCAGAGGAGCGTGAGCCAAGTCGTTGTGGGTGTTCCCAGTTCATGAATTAGGGATGTAACCATATGTCTCAACCAGCAGAAATTAAAAGGTTCCTCTAAGGGGATATTATGGATATTTTTCAGCTGTTCGTATGAAATTATTTTTCCGTCTAGAAGCCATGCCCCCACTTTGTCAAGGCATTTAGTTTTCCACCAGTTCTTTGAGGTGGTAGTAAGTTCCTCAGGAAATTTACGGTTGGGGAAAAGTGATGTTTAAGAGGAGAGTATGGGCAAGATGTCATATCTGGCAGGGGCCAATTTCAACAGGCTAGGGAAAGTTTCATTATCGGGTTTGTTGGTTTTCTTATGAAAGTGGGTGGATTAGCTTGCCAGATAATATTGTCCTAGGTGTAGGGCCGCATTAAATAATTCTCTATAAAGACCCAGGCAGGCTGGTGGGATGTTGAGTGTGCCATTTTTATGTTTCATTAGGATTTTCCTTGCTATCTTCGGGGGGTTATGTTGCTGGATAAATTTAAAGATCTGTTGTTGAGGACTTGTCAGGTCTTTTGAGCTTACCGATAAAGGAATTGGCTAGAGAAGTTTCGGGAGCAGGTTCATTTTGAATGTGTTGATTTGGCCTAACCAGGCTTTTGGGAATTTTGACCAATATGTCGGTCTTTTGAGAATTGGGACAATAATGGTTTATAATTAGCGCTATATAGGTTGATTAGGTGTGATGTTTATTCCCAGATATTTTATGTGGGACTCGGGCAATAAAAAATTATATTTGGTCTCTTGGAATTCTATGTCTTTTGGGTGTAGGCAAATGGGGAGGGCTTCGGTTTTGTCCAGGATTAGTTTAAATACTGAAACATGGCCAAAATGTTCTAGGAGGTCATCTGCAAATAGGTAGCATTTGTATCGATGGGGTCCTACTGACAGACCATCAATGTCTGGGTGTGAGTGATTGTGTCAAAGGCTCTACCGCTAGGGCAAATAGTCGGGGAGAGAGAGGTCACTCTTGCCTATTCTTTACAAGTTTTTAAATTAAGATCTGTAACTGAAGCTTGATGTTTTATTAGGTGCTCATGTGGAATCTGTGTGCCTAGGCAATGGCCTCATAAAAGGTCCTGGGCAAGAATGTACTGCTTCATTCTGCCCACCCATCGCTAGTTGCCCCAGTGCAGGGTTATATTGCTGTATTACTGTGCACTTTGTGTTTGGAGATTAGTAGGCCACTGACTTAAAGGGCCAAATTATTTAGTTAAATAAGATACACACTTTAATGTTTTACATTTTATCAATTTGCTTGTACTGAAGGCTGAACCCCATACCAGCGTAATAGGATGATCCTCCTAGGTGGCAAGGAAAATGTAAAAATGTAGTTTGAGGGAGAGGCTTATCCCACTGGGATTTACTCTTATTTTTCAGTTCTATTGTTCAGCTGTAATTTACAGTCTTTCAACAGACCTGAATGATGATTTTGAAACCCAATAGCAGCAAAGGAAAAATCTCTGTACCCTGGAGAGTAGTATCTGGATATTCTGTTGCTCTTTAGTGCATGTCCCCACTGCTCAGTTGCTCTAATTTGCTTCATAGTTTGTCATTTTTGGGGAGATATTACTGGCTACAAATGGGCAGACACCATTGATTTAGAATGAAATCTAATCGTAGATTAGTTTAGACTGGTGTGTGTACTACTACTGTACGGTGGAGGGCTTCTATCGCTCTTTTGCCCACCATATTATAAATGATTGTTATGGTGAACTATCTACTACCTAAAGTCCACAACACAGGCTGAGATCCCGCTCCATACTGATGATAGCCAGTAAGCTTGAAACAGCTGTACATGGATAGCTATGTTTGATAATGGCTATGAATTGAAGAGTGAGGCATTTGTGGTCACATTTGCATGTCCCAGATCAGCTTCCCAGAATGCAGTGCAATAACTGTTTTTCTCAGAATTTTTAGCTGGAAGCAGGTTTTTTTACTTGTTTTAGACATTCAAATGTGAACACAGATGTACTATTTATTTACTATATATATATATATATATATATATATATATATATATATATATATATATATATATACACACATATACAGTAGGCTCTTAGTTAACCAGAACTCCCAAGCAAACAATATTTTTTTTAATACTGTACTTTAAATTAAAATGTAATTTTACAGGGCTCAGCAAATGCCAGGAGCCAGGTTGTCATGCCACACAATGCTTACAGGCACCTAGATATCATCCACTTTACATCTCTGCAATTCAGTGTCACCTGGTAGCAGACAGGCATGAGTGACTGTGCCCCTGCAGTGTTGGCGTCACATTCCCCGGGTTCAGCAGCACACCCTCCAGCGCAACGTACCTGTGTGTAAGTGAGGAGTGAAAGCGGCTGTTGCTAGAATAGCCCTCACTGACAAATATACCAAGAGCATCCTATGTGTAGATAATCTAGGACTCTTTTATAGCAACTCTCAAGCAACCAGAAACTACATTTATCCGGCATCTACCAATCCCAGTGGGTGCCAGATAACCAAGAGTCTCTCTTTATATATATATACACACAGTATATATATATATATATATTATACACACACTAATTTTTTTAGTGTTAACACTAGATCTTTATAATAACATGCTATTTTGTGGTATCGTCTATACTATAGGTCCTGTATTATTTATAGATGTATTTTGCCCAATATGTTGTACTACAGCAGATACAAAGATTCCTATACAGGAACATTGATGGATTATACTTTCATGAGATGTACAATGTTGCTGCTTTTTATATAAAAAGTGATTATAGTAATATTAATATATTAATATACACTGGCATCTTTTACATGTAATGTTGGATTTGTATGATTGCAGAGGAGCATTAATGTTGGGTTCAGTCATTAATTCTGCAGGATTGTTTCTTTATTTTGTTCTTATTGTTATTCTCTCTGGAGAAGGAAAGACACTGGAATAAAGCTGGTGACCACATGTACATGAATGGCATCCTGTGCTTATTGACTGCCTGTTCTCCACAATACTATCACATATAATAGTTGTCAATCTGCGAGTTGTTTACACAATTGTGGCCCGTAGGGCCGCAACTATGAGCTTTGCGAAGGGAGGCGGGCAGTTGAGGCACGCAGAACTTAGGCTGCAATAAGCGCCAAAGGCGCTTATTGCAGGAGTGGACACGCGGGACTTAATTGGTGCTCATCCCAAGACACGCGGGACTTAATTGGTGCTCATCCCAAGACACATGGGACTTAGCTGAAATGAACTGGCACTCCCCTCGAGACACGCAGGACTTGGCAAAAATTACAGGCCGTTTGACTTAGGACCCGAAGCATGTAGATGGACTGCAGGGCTCGAAAAAAATACGACTTTAACAGCCGAAACACTGAACTGGAAAATCATGCAAAAACACTGAAATATGCCTCAAATTCACTTACACTCTCACACACAGCACAGGGGGAGAGCCAGGGAGCCCGTGAGTGAGGATGCAAGTTAATTTGAGGCACATTTTGCATTTTTTCACGATTGAAAAAAAAATTGCAAAGCGAGGAAAAAAAATGACTGCCAAAAAAACCTAAACACAACGAAAACGAGGCCGAAGGACGTAAATACGAGCCCTAAGCACTAAAACTTAATGCAAAGCAGTAACACTTAATACAAGGCAGTAACATTTAACTCAAGCCAGTAACACCAAATCCAAGGCTGTAGGCTCCTAAACTATACAGGCATATAAAAGTACACAGGGGGAGAGGCTCGCAATGAGCGTCAAAGGCGCTCAGCGCAGGGCTCGCGATGAACATTGAAATTGCTCAGAGGGGCCATATCCTCGCATTTTGTGGCAAACAGCATTGCCAGGCTTAAAATTTTATTGCCTTCATTTTTTGATGGGCAAGTCGCTAGTTACTATAAAAAATCAACTTGATTGTATGATAATGTGCATCCAAATCACTTTCATAATAATAAGGAGAAATGTAAAAAAAAAAAAAAAGCCTGTGCATAAATTAAAGTACATTAGAAGTTTGGGATTTTTTTTGTTAGTGTACACAGCTGCTAATGTTAGTTTGTTACATACTGTACTTCACAAACAGGTGCTGTTTTTCTTGAACTACAGCGGCCTTTTAAAATGTTATGGAGAGAAAAAAATAACCCTGCAATGTTTAAAAATACTATTGGTACCCATAGAAAAAAAGGGAAATTATAAAATGCACTATATAAATAGTATCTATAATAAGCATATGTTTAATTAGGCATGAGTATTTGTATATTATATTTGTAGGGAAAGTGTTTCAGGTACATACAAGAGAAGCACCCCAAAGTGTTGTCTGAGACCTATTAGGAGGTTTGTGAAAATAATGAGATTGAATAAACACAAAAGTTTAAGTATTTAGTATTTAGATAAAACCTTTTATTATCCAAGCGTCCATGGATGGAAAACGTTTAAATAGACAGAAAAGAGATGTTACAATTCTATCTGATCGCAACTGATCGTACTTATTTGTTCATAAAGTACAATAAATCTACCATAACTCAGAGATCAGAGTAATTTAAAATATGTATTATATATTTTTTTCCTTTCTTTGCATGGTGGTCCTTAAAGGGTAAGGTTTCAGGTGGGTCACCATCATTGTTCTAGATATAGGTCATGTGAGATGTATCTCTTTCAATTGGTTGAAAACTCAGACATCCTCTATATATGCATAACATATGCTAATTTATAGTCCTTTCCTTTAGTCTAGATACAAAATAGAATTTCTTTTAGTAAAATGACAGGATGTGAAGGTCCTTCCTTTCTCAGTATAATAAATTAGTATTGAGGTTTCTTTATATAAAAATATTGTTGTTATCCAACTTCAATACATAGGGAGAATCAGAACCACCAGTCAACTTTTATTCTGTTTCAAAACTGGCATAAAACAGTCAAATTGTTATAGAAATCAAATGTCTATGTTGTTTGATACTATCTACAATAGTAAAAAACATATCCTGCCCCACATCCTTTAAAATTAAGATTTTATCCACTGAAATAAAGTCCAGTGAAATATGGAGCCTATGAAATTCTTTTTGATGCTTATTTTAACTGCAGCTCATCATACTTAGTAAAAAAAAGAATTGTTTATTTGAAGAATCTGCTGATGAAAGGCAAACAAAGCAGCAGAGATGTACTGCTGATATGTAACAAAAAATATTTAAATTAAAAAAACAGTTTATTATTTTAGGGATTGGTGAAAGAGATTTAAGAATAATATATCTCTTATCCATTACTTATTGTAGCATTTATGGAGATTATTTTACTTCTGAAAAAAATGTGTGTGTATATATATATATATATATATATATATCACATATATAGTTGTGAGCGTACGAGTTGTTGCTAACGCTGCGGGCTCGCTACGCGAGTCGCGGCCCTCGCATAGCGAGGGCCGCGGCTCGCACAGCGAGCCGAGGCCCTCGCGAAGCGAGGGCACTGCCCGAGGGTCTCAGTTGCTGGCATGGAGCGCCGTAGGCGCTCCATGCCAGCACCTGAGGACCTCGCAAAGCGAGGGCCGCAGTTGCTGGCATGGAGCGCCGAAGGCGCTCCTTGCCAGCAACTGCGACCCTCGCAAACTTCACGTCGCAACCCAAACAGTACGACACACACATTACGACACTCGCAAACAACATACGACACACGTTCACACACATTACGGACTCGCAACACTCGGACGCAACTCGCGAACATTACAAAATGTAAAACACAATACATACACACACCACATACATAAAAAAATTACCTACACCAAGAGGGAGCACCTAGCACCTCAAAAATACAACTTACACCTCGATTTTACTTCAAATAAAACAGTTTAGAGACTAAAAAAAAAACGAAGCGAGAGAAAAAATGGCCGCCGAACAAAACGAAAACGAGGCTACAGCACTCTAAACTCGCAAAACACCACAAGAAACTCGCAAAACACCACAAAACACCTACGGATATTCCGATACAAACGTATAACACACATTACTCGCCATTTGACGCCAATGCGGAAGTACACGACAACGGTTTGGGCTCGCGCACGCACAGTGTTACACTGCACACATTCAGCACGCTTACACAGCAGATCCACACCACTAATGCTGCAGCAACATCAAAACACATTCACAGCTCTTCCACACAATGCTTTAAAATAGGTAAAGTATATTAATTTATTAATGTATTATATATTTCATTATTACACACTAAACAGCATTAGCTACCTTACAATTTCATTGCCGTCATTTTTTGACGGGCAATTCGCTAGTATATATATATATATATATATATACTGTATATACTCGAGTATAAGCCAACCCGCTTATATGCCGAGGCACCTATTTTACCACAAAATACTGGAAAAGTGACTCGAGTATAAGCCGAGGGTGGGAAATGTGCTGCCCTCTGTGTCCCTCTCTTGTGTGCCCTCTGTGTCCCCCCTCTTGTGTGCCCTCTGTGCCCCTTTGTGTCCCCCCTCTCTCTCCCTTGTTTCTCTTCCCCTCCCTCCCCTGTGTCTCTTCCCCCTCCTCTCCCTCGCCTGTGTCTCTTCCCCCCTCTCCCTCCCCTGTGTCTCTCCCCCCTCCTCTCACTCCCCTGTGTCTCTTCCCCCTCCTCTCCCTCCCCTGGGTCTCTTCCCCCTCCACTCCCTCCCCTGGGTCTCTTCCCCCTCTCCCTCCCCTGTCTCTTTCCCCCTCTTCCTTCCCTGTGTCTCTTTCCCCCTCTCCCTTGTGTCTCTTTCCTTCCCCCATCACCCTCCTCAACCCCCCTCCCCTCCTCAACCCCCCTCCCTCTCCTCAACCCCCCTCCCTCTCCTCAACCCCCCTCCCTCTCCTCAACCCCCCTCCTCCTCATTACCTCCCTACTCCTCATTACCTCCCTACTCCTCATTACCTCCACCTCTCCCTTTCCCCTCACTTACCTTCCATCAGCAGCTGCGTCGGGACCTGGCCAATGCTAACGACGTGACACACATGTGACGTCACGTCATTTGCATATGCCGGGTCCCGACGCAGCTGGAAGACGTGCGAAGGAGCAGCTGCTGATGGAAGGTAAGTGAGGGGAAAGGTAGAGGGGGATGTAGTTAGAAAGGGGTAAAGTGAGGGGGGGGTGGAGAGACACAGGAGAGGGGGTGGAGAGACACAGGAGAGGGTGAGGGGGGTGGAGAGACACGGGGGAGGGAAAGGGGGAATGGAGAGACACAGGAGAGGGAGAGGGGGGGATGGAGAGACACGGGAGAGGGGGGATAGAGAGACACGGGAGAGGGGGGTGGAGGGACACAGGGTGCAATTACCAGCCCACGCTGTGATTGGATTAACTCTCACATCCCCAGATTGGCCAGTGAGGTACTGCAAGAGGCTGACTGAGTTAACTGGTTAAGGGCAGGTAAGTTCATGATGTTTCTGGGTTTAACCAAAGTTGTATTGTTCTGTTTTCCTATAAATGTTCCAACTTTTCCCGATAAAGACTCTTTTAGGGAACATAATCAAGGTGTTTTATTTAGAGGTTCTAAACTCTGTTATTTTTAACCCCTTGATCCCTAGTCTGCATCATGATGTCCTGGAATAGAAGCCGGTCACCAAGAAGCCCATCCAGCCTATGGTCCAAGGGAGGATTTCTGTAGCCAATTCTGGTGCTCTGTCAACTCCAGTTCTGATAACACCATTACATCACTTCTTCTTGAAATCTCTCAGGAGCACAGACCTCAGCAACTCTGCATCTGTTTATCTAATGTCTTATAATAATGTTTTGCTTCTTATATTTCCTGTACTCCATACAATTCATTTTGTCATGTGTTTACACAGTGTCGCAGCACAACAAAGGTTTAATTTATTGCAGACAGGAAAAGTGTACATAGAAATAATTAACATTTTAATTAGATGTGTTAGATTACCGAGCTTGAAATTTGGGTATCTATCAATATAGAGCCTCCCTGTCTCTAACTGTCCTTTTCTTAAGTCATATATTACAACTCAAGGTTGAGGTAAGACAGAAGAGCAGGTCCAGTTGGATAAGTGATGACAGTCACAGAGAAATTCATGTAATTATAAATATTTATACCAACTTGGCATGCTCTCCTTCCTTATCACCCTCCACAGTGAGAGATCATTAATGGCCTTAGACAAGAAGAGTTAGACAGACATAAATTATACATAAAGGAATATGGTAGGTTTCTGAATGTGTTAGGGTATAAATACTGGCGTATAACACGCACCTCATTTTAAGAAGGAAATTTCAGGGGAAAAAAAAATTCAAATAAAGAACTTTGAAGCAAAATTCAACCTCCCTCCTCATCCTCCCTCATCAACCCCCTCCTCAAACCCCCTCCACCCCCCTCCTCTACCCCCCTCCTTATCCTCCTTCCTCAACCCCCCTCCTCATCCTCAACCCCCCTCCTCATCCTCAACCTCCCTCCTCATCCTCAACCCCCCTCCTCATCCTCAACCTCCCTCCTTATCCTCAACCCCCTCCTCAACCTCCCTCCTCATCCTCCCTCCTCAACCCCCCCATCCTCAACCCCCTCCTCAACCTCCCTCCTCAAACCCCCTCCTCAACCCCCCATCCTAAAACCCCATCAACCCCCCTCCTCAACCCCCCATCCTCATCCTCCTTCCTCAACCCCCCTACTCAACCTCAACCCCCCTCCTCAACCTCAACCCCCCTCCTCAACCTCAACCTCCCTCAACATGCCAGGCACATCTAACATTATGCCTCTGGTTGTGCTTATCCATAACGTTTCCCTGACAAAGATACTGTATTGGGTTGCCAGTTCCTGCTCCAGTGGACAGCAATTTGTCTGACCTCTTTACTATGACCTGCCCATCTTGGGTGACCCTACATGGTATAGTTCACAGCTTCATTGAAGTACACAAGACGCTTCAGCACCACAAGGTAGCGATCCAGAAGGGGATACCTCTGTATTTATTTACTTTTATGTACTTTATTTTATTAAGAAGTGCGGTCTTATCCTGTGTTATGTGCGCCACTGTTTGCGACCATATAGACTGACGGTCACAAATCAGAATTGTTCATAGGGGCTCCTGACAGTGCTGTAAATCTGCATTTCCAGTATGTTTTAAAAGTCTTGGCACAGTTGATTTTCATGTGAATAAAAACCTTTGGTGTTACTTAAAACCAGTTCTGCTAGACAAATATTTGAGTTACATGCTCCTATAATCAGCATCCACTGTGAGAAAATGTCACTATAAACATCCAGCTACAGAGTTACTTTTTATTTGCAACCTAGTTCATTTTTAGACAAAAAAGAGCAACTGTTAAACTAGAAAAATAATAACAGAAAATAAAATCTGTAAAAGTATAAAGAAAAGATAAATTGCTCCACTGATAACTACCAACACACACCCCATCGCCCAGCTCTCAGGATGTGATGTAACAAAGCCAAATGGAGAGACAGCAGAGAGAAATGAGAAAGAGAGAGACAAGACAGAGACAGACACAGGATATGGGGGGGGGGGGGGGGGGAGGAGAGAGATATAGAGACATGTGGGGGGAGGGAGGAGGAGAGAGATATAGAGACATGGGAGGGAGGAGGGAGGAGGAGGAGGAGGACAAGAAAGGGAGACAAGCAATAGAGAAATGAGAGAGAGAGAGAGAGAGAGAGAGATAGATAGATAGATAGATAGATAGATAGAGAGAGAGACTCGGGACATGGGGAGAGAGACAGGAGAGAGAACAGAGACAGACACAGGGCATGGGGGTAGAGAGAGATATAGAGACATGGGGGGAGAGAGAGAGTTAGAGACAGGAGAGAGAGAGAGAAAGAGAGACGAGAGTGAGAGAAAGGGAGACAAGCGAGAGAGAAATGAGAAAGAGAGCAGAGAGAAATAGAGACAGACA
Organism: Discoglossus pictus; assembly: GCA_027410445.1. NCBI lineage: Eukaryota > Metazoa > Chordata > Amphibia > Anura > Alytidae > Discoglossus > Discoglossus pictus. The sequence continues at coordinate 81,224,603 of CM050173.1, read as the reverse complement.
CAGGAGAGAGAGAGAGAGAGAGAGAGAGAGAGAGAGAGAGAGAGAGAGAGAGAACAGGACATGGGGAGAGAGAGAAGGAGAGAGAAATGAGAAAGAGAAAGACAGGACAGAGACAGACACAGGACATGGGGAGAGAGAGAGAGAGAGAGAAAGGGAGACAAGAGAGAGAGAAATGAGAAAGAGAGGAGAGAGAAATAGAGAGAGACTCGGGACATAAGGAGAGAGACAGGAGAGAGAAATGAGAAAGAGAAAGACAGGACAGAGACAGACACAGGACATGGGGAGAGAGAGAGAGAGAGAGAGAGAGAGAGAGAGAGACAAGAGAGAGAGAAATGACAGGACATGGGGAGAGAGACAGGAGAGAGAGAGAGAGAGAGAGAGAGAGAGAGATGATACAGGTGAGAGAGATGAGAGTGAGAAAGGGAGACAGGAAAGAGAGAGAGAGAGAGAGAGAGAGAGGAGAAAGAGAGAGAGAAAGAGAAAGAGAGAGAGAGACAGGAGAAAGAGACAGGAGAGAGAGAGAGATAGAGAAGGGAGAGAGAGAGAGAGAGATAGAGACAGGAGAAAGAGACGAGAGAGATAGGAGAGAGAGAGACATACAGTGGATATAAAAAGTCTACACACCCCTGTTAAAATGTCAGGTTTCTGTGCTGTAAAAAAATTAGACAAAGAAATCATTTCAGAACTTTTTCCACCTTTAATGTGACCTATAAACTGTACAACTCAATTGAAAAACAAACTGAAATGTTTTAGGTAGAGGGAAGAAAAAATATAAAAATACAATAATATGGTTGCATAAGTATGCACACCCTTAAACTAATATGCAGCACTCAGTCTTTTTGGGTATGAGTCTATCAGCATGGCACATTTTGACTTGGCAAGATTTGCCCACTCTTCTTTGCAAAAACACTCCAAATCTGTAAGATTTGAGGGCATCTCCTGTGCACAGCCCTCTTCAGATCACCCCACAGATTTTCAATTGGCCATTCCTTTGTTGATTTGGATGTATGCTTTGGGTCAGTGTCATGCTGAAAGATGAAGTTCCTCTTCATGTTCATCTTTCTAGCAGAAGCCTGAAGGTTTTGTGCCAATATTGACTGGTATTTGGAACTGTTCATAATTCCCTCTATCTTAACTAAGGCCCCAGTTCCAACATGCTGCCACCACCATGCTTCACTGTGGGTACGGTGTTCTTTTGGTGATGTACAGTAATTTTTTTTGCACCAAACAGATCTTTTGGAATTATGGCCAAAAAGTTCAACCTTGGTTTCATCAGGCCATAACACCTTTTCCCACATGCTTTGGGGAGACTTCAGATGTGTTTTTGCAAAATGTAGCCTGGCTTGGATGTTTTTCTTCATAAGAAAAGGCTTTCGTTTTGCCACATGACCCCATAGCCCAGACATCTGAAGAATACGGGAGATTGTTGTCACATGTACCACACAGCCAGTACTTGCCAGATATTCCTGCAGCTCCTTTAATGTTGCTGTATGCCTCTTGGTAACCTTCCCAGACCCGTTTTCTTCTCGTCTTTTCATCAATTTTGATTTTTGATGCTTTGGAAGCTCTCTGTGGACCATGGCTTTTGCTGTGGGATGCGACTAAGACAATTTCAGGAAAGACCAACTAGAGCAGCTGAACTTTATTTGGGGTTAATCAGAGGCACTTTAAATGATGGCAGGTGTATGCTGACTCCTATTTGACACAATTTGGAATGTGATTGCTTAATTCTGAACACAGCTACATCCCCACTTATAAGAGGGTGTGCAAACTTATGCAACCACATTATTTTTATTTCCACCTAAGATTTCAGTTTGTTTTTCAGTTGTACAGTTTATAGGTCACATTAAAGGTGGAAAAAGTTCTGAAATGATTTATCTTTGTCTCATTTTTTTTACAGCTCAGAAACCTGACATTTTAACAGGGGTGTGTAGACTTGTTATATCCACTGTAGGAGAGAGAGACATAGGAGAAAGAGAGAGAGAGATAGGAGAAAGAGAGAGAAAGAGAGAGAAAGAGAGGGAGAGAGACCAGGCAAGTTACTAGTTAAAACATATTAAGCAAAACCTTTTTCATTATTTTATTTTTTAACTAACAAGAAATACAGAGTGTAGGTCTCATTGTCCGGGGCACGTGGCTATATTGCTGCTCATTAGGAGATAGAGACAAACGTACAGAAAAAAACGTACCAAAAACAAAACAAAACTGTGCAGTGGTCCCATTAAAGGACAACTGAACAATAAAAAAAAATATGTTTGAAAACTTTAAGTCTTATTAAGCGTAAAACAAAACATACAGCTACATTTTAAATAGAAAAAAAATAATGTTGATGCCTTTACAGGAGCCTGGAGGAATCCATAATACATTGGTGGAAGTTGTGAGGGAGGGAGGAGGGTTTATATTTCTGGATAGCTGTGACTGGGTTGATTCATGCAATGTTCTGCTTTTGGATCAGTGAAAGGGAAGGGATGCGGTATCAATTTCAATCTTATCCAGTTCTCAAACAGAAGCTCTGGCTAACTGTCTGGTCCCTTCTCCCGACCCCTCCCACCACTGATTATTACCAACACACACCCCATCGCCCAGTTCTCAGGATGTGATGTAACAAAGCCAAATGGATTACCACACGGAAACATGTAGTTTCCCCCTGGAAAGATGTTTTGGTCCTTACCCCTACGCAAAAGATTGGCAGCAGCAGTGCTGCCGCCAACCACTAGATGGAGCTGCCGATTTTCTGAGTAGTGCTGCACATTGCATATAAGACTCGCCGACAGAAGAGGCCTTGAGCTATGAGAGGTGCGCCTTCGAGCACCCACGCCGAACATAGCGATGGCTTCACTATCAATTCAGCGCCGTCAAAATGCGCCACGTCGGAGGGGGGAATAATTATAGGCCTTCCCTGAAACCTGACGGCGCCATCTAGCGGTTACTTGCTGGCACTGCAGCTGTCAGTGCTGGCGATTTCCTTGCGCATACACAAAGGGATAGATCCAATGTTTTTATTTACATGGCTTAAGTGGAACCTTTTTTTTCCTCAACATAAATTGGGGAAAGTGACAGATTTGGGATTTTTATCCCTCTTCAAATTCGCCAACAACTCACCAGCAGTGCTTTTTTCTGCCCTGTACTGCAGCTAATCTTGATAGTTCGGTACAGACTTAAGACAACAGCGCCCCTTTTCTTAAATTGCATTGATTCTTTAATTTCTGTTCTACTTGGTGCCTTTGTTACCTGCCTCCCTAGGCGACTGCTTATATGGTGGGATGGGCCCAGTGTAAACAGACAACCTAATTACAGGATTTAGATGAAAGTGTTGCTCTTGTACCAGTTTTACCTCCAGTAGATCCCAGATCAGGGATGGCATTTATGGAAATATGTTAATTGTAACTGACCTGTGTATTGGAGCCCAGCAACTCCCCAAACTGGTCTGGGATCCTCCCCCTCACTCTAGGAACCTGACCATCCGGAAATGTCAGCTGGAAACCTTCATTTTCACATGAACCAAATGTCACTGATTGTGAGTATTTTGCAAGATTTGTTTATGAGATGACAGATACTTGTTATTGGGTATATTACATGTGATTGTGATCAAATCCTGACTTAAAATATCTGTGGGAGGGGGCAATTAGGGCTATATCTACTAAAGTGTGAGCTGGATCACTAGGGCAATTAAACCTCTTGTTGATTTCTGCAAAATTACTATCTCAGGGAGCTCCTTGAGACGCTGCAGTGATCCCAAGTGCCATTACTTTCATGGTTATAAGGCATCTGATTTATATATGGTTTACATAAAATAAATATAAGACCACACAATAGTGGGAGGGCCCATTGCTGGAATGTGGGGGCTCCACAAGATACATACTCACCTGTTTGATCATGGAGGAACCCCCACATTTCCCAGTCCGTGGGTGTCAGTGGGCAGTCCGGACTACAGGAGGTGGAGGCGGCTCTGGGATGTGGCAGCACGCAGCGTGGGGCTGGGACAGGTGTGACAGGTGGCAGCAGTGACACAAGGTTGGGACTTACCTAGAACCAAGACCTGGGGCACCACATAGTGATCTACTCCTGGGATACCACAAAAGACAGACCTACCTGCCTGGGACAGGGGCACAGGTGAGACGTTGGGGAGAGACTGGATAGGTGCATGAGGGGGGCTTGCCTAACTACAGGGGACACCAGGCAGGGAGCTACCATGGACAGGGGCACAGGTGAGGGACAGATGTGTCAGGACAGGTGGCAGTGGTGGAATTAGTCTGGGACAGGGAACCAAGAAGACGGAGCAGAAAGAAACCAACCTTCTGGGGTAGAAGAAAAGACAGGCAAACCTACCTGCCCGAGAAAGGAGGCACAGGTGGGACAGCACTGAGCACATCTACCTACCGTTGGGCTGGAGGGTCAGGGGGCAGTAGGGAAAGACCACAGGGGAACAGAGCAGCAGCTAATACACATCAGTGACCCGACCCATGGTGATACACCCGCTGCTGCTCTGCTAGGATAATATGGAGGGATTATAACACTGTGCAAATAATACCCTGCCATGTTATACACGTGTCAGACAGGCTGGGCAGCAAGGAGATCAGATGTGTTTTTATATATATATATATTATATATATATATATATATATATATTCACACAAACTTATGATCTGAAATATAAAAATATAAAAATTCCTTCATTTCCTTTGCCCATTCTCTGACCATTCCCATCGTTCCCCTCTCCACTCCTCTGTATTTCCCCTTTGGGTTCCTTTTGCACCAATTGCTTCTTTTTCCTATTCTGCCTCCTAAGTTTGCATTATTGCTCATCCTTCCTCTGTTTCCCCATATCTTGATCCACCTATCTCATCTATCTATGTGCCTCTTTCTATAAATCTATCACCAATTTATGTTACCCTACCTACATCCCATCAAACTCTCATTCTTCTTGCCACTCTGTATATATAAATACCCTCTCAATACTCTTCTCTCTTCTCTTTCCATGTGCTAAACCAGCCCCCCCCCCTTACATCCTCTTGCATCTTCCCTCTCAAACCCTCATTTCAACATAACTAACGTTTAGTTGATTCTGAAACTGGTTTAGGGCAGCATATCAGGTAAATCCATTGGTCCTTTACGGTTTTATGTTCGCCACTTGAAGCGCACTGCCATGCACGGGCTTGCGTCCCCATCTCAACGCATACAAACTAATTTTATTACAAGTCACATAGTCTGGGTAATATGTTTACTGTGTACTAGCCTTTTATCTATTTAGTGGTGGCACTCAATATAGTACTGGATGAAACTCAGGAGACGGTATCTGTCATGTAAGACCAGGCCTAGCTGAGTCCCTTTCAGGGGAAATGTAAGACCAAGCCTAGATGAGTCCCTTTCAGGGGACATGTAAAACCAGGCCTAGCTGAGTCCCTTTCAGGGGACATGTAAAACCAGGCCTAGCTGAGTCCCTTTCAGGGGACATTTGAGACCAGGCCTAGCCGAGTCCCTTTCAGGGGACATGCAAGACCAGGCCTAGCCGAGTCCCTTTCAGGGGACATTTGAGACCAGGCCTAGCCCAGTCCCTTTCAGTGCCTTGAAAACAAGCTCTATGTACATTTGATTTTATGCTCAAAAACAGGGCCCTACATTCTTTACAAGGTATTAAGTTTGTTTTTTGCCATGTAGTCAACCCCTGTACATCGCTACGGAATATGTTGGCGCAAAATAAATAAAGATAATAATAATAATAGAGATAAATTGGATCAGATCTATCTTCGCATAGAGGGTCATGTGAGATCAAGCGTGGCCAGACTAGACTGACAGGTTCATGAACATTTAAATCTAGCTGAAGTAAATGTAAGACAGGGCTGACCAAGCAAAAGTCATGGGGGATTTTAAATAGCATCTAGTCCAAAAATGTAACATACTTTTGGAAAAGCTTTATGGCTGTCTTTTTTCCACTAGTGTAAATAAATAATATCAATTGAAGGAAATTAAAATTAAGTAAGAGGCTGTCTATATCTAATAGAATTATCCTACACTATAGATCAACTATTTCTCATACAAAAAATAATTTGTAATGCTAAAATATAAATTTAATATAATTTAAATACATGCTATAATAATAACATAGTCAACCACAGTGGGCATTTAAGAAAATGAAATTTAAGATTAGACTATGATGAAACACGACTTAGACCAGTCTTTAAATCGCTCACTGCAAGTTGCGTCATACTCTGCCTTGATTAATAATTGTGTAAATTAGTGGCACACACAAGGTATATCCTTTATGATAGAGAGATCTTGGGGTGACAGGACATACTTCATGTGCATCCTACATGGAGATGAAAACTACAACCCCGTTGGATGTGGACATTTTTTTGCAGAGAGATGAGGAGGGGTATTCATGTGTTATAGTATATATTTAAAGGGATATGATCGTTTTCTGGATGTTACTACGTATACAGTATAATATCCCTGTGTATCTATTTTACTTTTATGTACTTTATTTTATTAAGGAGTGCTTATAAGCTCTGTTTTTCCTGCATGAAATCAAACAAATAGTCCCTGTATGGGTCTGCCCACTGCAGGACTACCATAAAGTATATTCCATGTCATTAATGCATTGGTACCCCTTGCATATTGTTACTTCACCAGCTTTTATCTCATAAAATGATTTACAATGATAATACAGTGAGTATATTTCAATATCCTCAAACCAAAACTATTATAGACACTTTCAGATATAACATTCAAGCACAGAAGTGCAAGTAAAGGCAAGTACAGTATTAAATAAGAAATACAATACATTTACAAAAAAAAAAAAAATTATGTTTTTGGGCTCCTAGAATACATTGCTTAATATGCCCAACTTTGGAATTCTTTATAAAACTTACATAAAAAAGTAATAAATTGATACATTAAAAATATTGTATTAGTGGATCAGATTAGTGGCGGAACTAAAGAATAAGGGCCCTGGTGCAAAAAAGTTTGTGGCCCCCCTGGGTGGGGTAGGGAAAAAAGGTTTTGTGCTGGGCCCCTGCCAGACCCAAATCACTCATTGCTCCTCCCCTAGACCTTTTCCCATAACTGCTCCACCCCAAGAATACCCCCCACACAGCACCCACCCCGCTTAGCATCCATCCCCACCCAGTCCTTGTCAGCAGCCATCCCCTCTCAACATCCATCCTTGCACAGCACCCAACCTCTCTCAGCACCCACCCCACATAGCACCCATACATTCCTCCCTCACTGAACCCACCCCCTGTACTTTGCATCCCTTGCTCCCATACCTTCTTCCCTGTTACACATCCCCAGCATGCTGAGCGGCTCAACACTGTCACGTCTTGGAACTTCAGTAGAAATGCACTTCTTTAAACAGGCACACAATTTGAGACCGGGGGAGGGCTACAACAGAGGGGCCCCAGGCGGGCCCTGGTGCACTGCACCACTGGTAGATCCACTGGTATTTATATTTCTATGGAGGAGGGAAGAAAGAGCAAGGGACTTTTTTAATGGTTTTATAGGACTTGTATTTCTCTATGTAGGCTCTATGTTCTATAGTAATGAAGTAATAGCAGGACTACAGCTCCCATAATCACATATATAGTTGTGAGCATGCGAGCTGTTGCTAACACTTGCGGGCTCGAGAGGCGAGGGCCGCAGTTACTGGCATCCGGACCTCGCCAAATTTACGTAGTTACAAAAGCAAAATACGAGACATGTTACAACCCATTACGACCTTGCAAAAATTGTCCGAAACCTGCCCACATGAAAAAATGAAAAACACAATAAATACACACAACAAATACATAAAAAGCTTACCTACAGCAAGGAGGGCATCCAGGACCTCGAAAACTGAAGTTACACCTCAATTTAACTCCAAATAAAAGAGTTTAAACACTCAAAAATCCCCTAAGTGAGAGAAAAAATGGCCGCCGAAGAAAACGAGGCTACAGCAGTCTAAAGACGCAAAACACCACCAAACACCTACGTACGAGATCCGAAAACAAGGACGCAACCTGCGCGACCCCAAACACATTACAAACACAATAAATACACACAACAAACACATAAAAAGGTTACTCACAGCAAGGGGGGGCACCCAGGACCTCTGCAAGTGAAGTTACACCTCGATTTAAGTCAAAATTTCTGAGTTTAGACACCCAAAAATCACCTAAGCGAGAGAAAAAATGGCAGCCGAACAAAACGAAAATGAGTCTAAAGGCCCCTAAACACGCAAAATACCACCAAACAGCTACGAATATTCCGAAAAAGTCGGATGACATCCGAAACGAAGGACGCTAAATCAGCCACAGCCGCATACCACACATTAGGCGCCATTTTAGAACAATAACTTATACAATCCGGAAATACACAGCTACCCTAACGGATTTGCCTATTACAATACACACTGCACACATTTATGACGCTTACACAGCAGCTCCACAGCACTGATGCTGCAGCAACATGAAAACAGATTGCCAGCTCTTCAACACAATGCTGCATATATTACTTCACAATAGGTAAAGTATATTAATTTCTTATTTTATTAATTATTAATTTCCATACCAAAAAAAACACCAACACTGCTCATAGCACACCAACAACCAAGAGCCTCGCAATGAGCGCCGAAGGATCTTAAAACTAACCAACAAATTAATTTTGCACCAAACAACATTACCTGCCTTACAATCTTATTGCCGTCATTAATTCTGTATAAAGAGAAGCTTTCAGGGTAAAAGGATTCTGCACAGCCCTGGAAAATGTATAAGGACAGGAGTTATTTTGCAAACTGCTACAATGTATCAACCGTTAAAGTTATGTTTGTGTCAATTAGATTATTTGTAATTTGTAAGCGGTCTGGACAATCTGATTTGTTTCAGTTACATTGTTGCTGTTATCAATTAGCTACTAAGGGGCGCTGGATGAAGCTTGAAGTTCTGCATAGAGAAACAATAAAACAAGCTGTCCTGTTGTTTCATAGGCAGGGTGCTGGTGCAGCAGGTGCAAGACACCATGGCCCATTACAGTATAGGGCCACCCTGTTACTTAGAGTATAGCAGGTCTTTTAATTTATTTTGCTAATTTTTTTTTTTTATAGAAAAGTGACCTGATCGTCCTAGGGGAGATGTAACCACCTACATCTATTTTTGTTTTCTTTAATGACCCTACAGGCACCTTTCTTATATAGGGAAGACACAAAGTGCGCCCCAAAATTATTTTGCAACAGGGCCCTCCATTCACTAGCTCCACCACTGGGTGTCAGCCTTAAAGGTCTGATTCTTGACCCCCCAAGTCTTGGATACTGCTGAATTAGGCAAAACAGTACCTTTATACAGCAAATCACCCTGGACCCCTTTTCACTGCACTCAAAAACTTGATAATAATAAGATTTTTTTTTTTTTTTTACAGCCTTTACATTTTTACATTTTCCATGCAAATACCCTTTTTTGCAGAGTTTCATCTACAATTCTTAGCTTCACCTCCCTTTCTCAGGACTACTTATATACTAACCAGCTTTCATTTAATTTATTCCAAATTATACACACATATAAATATCACTAAGTGTAAGGGAAGACACTGAATTTTTCTTGTCTTGGGTGCAACTGGACAGAGAGTCATAAGTAACAGATATGACCAAGTAAGAAGTTTATTTGTAGGATATATGTATATAAATAATTAAACTGAGCATGTCTCATGGGGTCATGCATGGTCACCCGGAAAACGTGTAAAACCAGGCCTGTGATATGTGTCTTAGAGGAACACGTATGATTCATGCACAGGCTACTCCAGGCCTGGCCTTTGAAGTGGGAGGCTGTTTGCTCCCGGATACAAGGAGGAAGCAGAGACAGGGTGGTGCTGGGAGGTTTGCTCTATTTACTTCTTACATCGCTGGATATTCCAGATCATATTTACTGAGGGCAGGACCAGTGTAACACTCTGAGCACACAGTGCATGGATATAGTGATGCAGAGCTATGTCATGTATGTATTATTATCCTTTATGTGGAATGCTTCAACATACTCTGCAGCGCTATACAGCACAACTGTGCATGAGGACGTATCACGCAGACATGTAGCCAGCATCTCGCAGCAGTATAAAGAACCACTATGGTCATATAATAAACTGTCATATTTTAAAGAACTTTAAAACAGGCAAAATGTTTATAGAATGTAAAAAAAATATATATAAACTCTAATGTATTATTTTGATATGAAACTAGCGACTTGCCGTCAAAAATGACGGCAATAAAAACTAAAGCCTGGCAATGCTGTTTGCCACACAATGTAAGCCTCTCCCCCTCTACTTTACTGGCCTTGTGATGAGCGCCTTTGGCGCTCATCACAGGCCTTGCAATGAGCCCCTTTGGAGCTCATTGCGAGTCTTTCCCTCTGTCTACTTCCTCCCTCGTGTCTTATTTCCCCCATCCTCTCCCTCCCTTGTGTCTCCTTCCACCTCGTCTACCTCCTTTGTATCTCCTGCCCCCCTGTGTTTTTACCTCCCTCTCCCTCCCGTGTCTCTAAACCCCTCCCCTGTGTCTCTTTCCCCCTTCTCCCTCCCATGCATCTCTTCCCCCCCCCTGTGTCTCCCCCAACCCTCCCCTGTGTCTGTTCCCCCCTGGCCTGTGTCTCTTTCCCCCTCCCCCTGGGTCTGTTACGGCCTTCCTCGTGTCTCCATTTCCCTCCCTTGTGTATCTTCCCCCCCCTGCACTCTCTCCCCCAGTGTCTCTTCCCCCCTCCTCTCACTCCCCTGTGTCTCTTCCCCCTCCTCTTTCTGTGCCTCTTCCTCCCTGTCTCTTCCCCCTCACCCTCTGTGTCTCTCCCCACTCTGTGTCTTCCACCCTCTCCCTCTGTGCCCCCGCCTCTCTCTGTGTGTCTCGGCACTGTGTCTCTTCACCCCTTCCTCTGTCCCCCCCCCCTCTGTGCCTCTTTCCCCCCTCTCTCTGTACCTCTTCCCCCCTTTCCCTCTGTGTCTCTTCCTCCCTCACCCTCTGTATCTCTCCCCCCCTGTGTCTCTTCCCCCCTCTCCCCTCTGTGCCTGTTCCCCCCTGGCCTGTGTCTCTTTCCCCCCTTCCCCCTGTGTCTGTTCCCCTCTTCCCTCCCCCCCATTTTCCCTCCCATGTGTGTCTTCCCCCTGTTCTCCCTCCCGTGTGTCTTTTCCCCCTCATCTACCTCCCCTGTGTCTCTTTCCCACCTATCCCTCTGTGTCTCTCCCCCCCTTCCCCCTGTGTCCTCTTCCCCCACTCTACCTCTGTGCCCGTGCCTCTCCCCCCCCCCTCTTCCCCATTCTCCCTCTGTGCCTCTTCCCCCCCCCCCTCTTCCCCACTCTTTCATCTGCTCTGCGCATGCGCAGCAGTTTATAATTGTCAAACTGCGATTCGTCTGAAGCGTGACGACGAATCGCAGTTAGACAATTATAATATGTGATGATGTTGCTGTGGAATCTACCATTTTTTTGTTGTTGTTGATCAACTTCCTGAGATAGGAGGAAACTTTATATGCAGAGGAAGTTTCTACCTGCACAGTGGAAATTGAGCAGCTAAAATTGCCATGCTGATTAGTTTAGAAAGACTCTGGAGAATGTAACAGACAAAATCAGGTGAGAAAACAACATGGAATCCAGCAGTAATGACAATGGTAGAAATGTAGGTGTTTTTTTTTTTTTTGCGTTTGCTTATGACATATTTAAGGGATATAGAAGGTTTCTGGATATTACTAGGTAAATAATATCTCTGTGTATCTATTTACTTTTATGCACTTTATTTTATTAAGAAGAGCTGTTCCAGAGCAGGGCCCCGGTGCCTTGCACCAGCTACACCGGCAGTAGCTCTGCCTCTGGAGACACAGTATCTGCAGTACTTGCTGTGCTGTGTCCCATTTCAACCAATCAGTGACCATCTCTCAGCAACATTCTGAAACATACTATGGAGATGTTATCCCTAATAGGCTAGGACACTACACTGCACATGCAGCCCTACATAGTCTGTGTCTGCATATGCTGCAAATGGCAGACCTATACAGGGACTATTTGTTTGGTATTATTCAATAAAAAACAAGCTTTTAAGCATTTCTTAATAAAGTACATAAAAGTAAATACATACACAGGTATATGCACCTAGCAACATCTAGGAATCTTCTATATCCCTTTAATACTATACAATGCACGGTATCTCATCACAAAAAACTTTGTACAGAGTAAATCTTATGGAAAGAGGTAAATGTTTCCAAAACTAAACAAAATATCATGACACAAAGTGCAGCTCTTATCATAAAAGTTAAACAGCTGGAGAAATTCATGTGTATGTTTGTGTGTGTGTGTGTGTGTGTGTGTGTGTGATATCTGAGCTGCTGAAGGAAGTTTTTGCTATAAAGCAGTGTTAGGACATTTCCTGTTATGTCCCCACCAGTGTAGCAAAGCACAGTGAACTTTGTTGAATATATTCATAGGGTTAGGTAGTGCCAGATAACGAGTGCTACAAAATAAAAGAGTGGTGCATGCAATGGTGGGCATATATATATATTTTTAAATACTGTATTTAATGTTTAATATTTTATTCAGTTCTGCTTTATACGAAACAGATATTTGGCTTCCATGTATTCAGGTATCTCTATTCAGTTCTTCTGAAAGACTGCCACTACCTAAAAATATAGCTGTGCAAACAGCAGCAAAGCAAATCTTTAGCCAGAAAATGTAAAACATAATTACCACAATAAAGGCCATGGCTGTACACACCCCTCTCATTGACTTGAACACTACTTAAAGACTGTAATAGCAGTATCACAGCTGGGATCTTCCACTTCCTTTCCGTAGTGCCTAGGACAATGAGAGAGGTGGGAAGGATGCAGCAGTGACTATTAATAAGGTAAACTGTGTTTTTATAATATATGTTCTGGCTAAAGACTTGCTTTGCTGCTGTTTGCACAGGTATTTTAATGTTAGTTAATGGCAAACTAAAATAGGTTTAAAATTAAATATTTAATATATCATAAACCTATAAGCCATTAAGGAATTAAGACTGCTGGCAGTGCAATGGTTAAATCTCCAAACTGCCTTGTTCTGCAGCCTTGGTCCTTGGGTTCTTGGCCAGGAACAGCAGGTGACATAAAAGAAACAAATATAGCAACAGCAGATAACCCGCTCAGCACAGTCTGCTCCTATTTACCAAACCAAATTAAAAGCAAAGGAATACTCATTTAGTTTTTGAAAAATATTCACATTTCACTGATTTATACGTTTTTTTTTTTTATAACCCAGTTAATTGGTCAACAAACTCTGCCTAAAATTAAGTGGTCCTTTTTATGGGTCTGCCCACTGTAGCATATGCAGACTCTGTAGGGCTGGATGTGCAGGGTAGTGTTCTAGCCTATTAGAGACCATGTCTCAGCAGAATGTTACAGAGAGATGGTCCCTGATTGGCTAATGAGACAAAGTCCCTGTCTCACAGAGCTTCTAAGCCATTCCATACAGACTCTCATACACTACACTGGAAGAAATACTGTCACATGCATTTGCCTTTAAGGCTAAAATAAATATTTTCTCTTTTTTTTAGCTTCTAATATTCTTAATTGATTACTTATTTCACACATTTTTAGTAAATTACAGTGGTGCTTTATGGCAGTTTTGGGAAGGTCTTGAACTTAGGACCTTATGTTTATCATCTATATTAAGCAGTTATTGTGTGTTATATATGAGTTACATGATAAACATTGTATAGAACATATTACTTACATGTTATATACTTCTCTGCAGTGACACCATGCAGGAGAGGTCTCACCAGACTGCCCAGATCTGTCACACAGTCCAGTGCAGCTGACATCTCCTCAAGTTAGAGAGAGTGCACAAGATATGAACGGGACGGGCAAGACCATGATGAACGGAAACATGAGAGACACTGAAAGCATCAAGGACCTGTTCCATGAGGATGCCCAGGTATGTGGCTATATGGTAGTGTGACCACACTGTGACAGGCAGTTCTTTTTTTTAAATATTTTTTATTAAAGGGAAGAAAGAACAACATCATGTTAAATGTAAAGAATAAAACAAGAACATCCTGAAGAAGATACAAATGTCAACGTGGAAGTCTTGTTCTTACACTTTTCATTTTTTTGTTCGTTTGTTAATGTTGGGGGAATTCTCCCTTAGGATAACGTTAAGGGAAAATTGGGCTGCATGTTTGTGAATTTTGTTCCATTGCTCCTTTTCTAAAGTGATGCCCAGTACTTTTTCCCAAGAGGATTGATGGTGGACTCTGGGTGCGGTCGCCTGATCTAACAAGTAATCCTAAAATAATAGAAATATTTTTATTGCCAATCAGCATTATAAATACAGCATTTCTCAAATGGGATTTTATTAGCCAAATTAATAATTTGCGATACTTTAGAAACCTTTGAGTTCATTTGTGCTGGGTTAAGCCATTCTTTAACTGGTACCTGATTCTGTGCACTTAATGACATGGGTGACCATTTTTGGTTTGTTCTAGGTACATCTGCTGCAATAGTCAAATTTTTACCTATCCACCAATTCCATAGGGAGTTTTTGTTGAATGAGATATTTTTATTTGGTAGCCATAAAGGGGTAAGCCAGGAACCTGTCTCTGCCAAGGGAGCTCTCTTGTTCATCTGGTTTCAAAGGGTAAGAGCACTAGCGACTTGCACGTCAAAAATGACAGGCCAATTAAATTTGAAGCAATGGGAATGCTGTTTGACACACAATGTAAACCCTTTTTGTACTCTGAGGACCTTCGGCACTCATTGCGAGCCTCTCCTCCCTTTTAGTTTTGCTCCTCTGAGCACCTTCGTCACTCATCAGAAATAGAGATATATATTTATCTATATTTAGTTAACTAATAATGAATGAATTAGTTCTTGAATAAATTAATATACTTTACCTATTTGTAATTAATATATCAACAATCAATAGCCTGAAGAGCTAACAATCTGTTTGTATTTTCCGGCAGCATACAATGTACAGTTTGAGTGCTTGGTGCCCTGATGATAAAGTGTAATGAATGTCCCAATTGTGCATTAGAAATAGGCTGTGTGCGCGAGGGAAATCCGTTGGTTTAGTTGTGTAAAGCGTCATTGTAGATTTGTAATGTTATTAATGTAGTTGCACGGCTCGCGAGCATCTTTTCATAATTTGTAATAGTGTATTTTGTATTTCGTACGTTCCTGTGTGAAAGTGCTACGCGTTTGGCGGTGTTTTGCACGGTCAAGGGTCGTGTATCCTCATTTTCATTTTTTTGGGTGCCCATTTTTTCTCTCGCATAGGCGATTTTAGAGTACCTAAACTCGTCAAAATCAACTTAAATTCGCATTCCAGCTCACTCACGCACGTCCTGTCTGTTCCCCCTATGCTATGTGTGATGTTTTTGTAGTATTTATTGTGTTTTTATTGGGGGGGGGGTTTCGTGGTTCTGCCGTTAACCTCGTAATTTTGTTGTCTTGCATCTCGCATTTGTCAACTGCTTGCAGGCATGTTTCATTGCCTTCACTGTTTGCCTCGCTTCGTGAGGTGAGCAGGCAATGAGCGCCTTTGGCGCTCATCGCCTTTGTGCTGCGAGTTTTAGTGCCTTAACGGTTCACCTCGCTATGCAAGGCTCGCAGTGATGAGCACCTCTGGTGCTCATCGCCTATGTGCTCTGCGTTAACTGCTTGCCTCAGGTCGCGCTCATCTTTTGCGAGCCTCGCGAAGCAACTCGTACGCACCACGCGAAGCGTGACGACGTCTCGTAGTTTGACAACTATTATATGTGATGATAGTGCAATATTTTACTGCAGCACTTTTAGCACTCAGCACCTTCACTTTTGCACCAGTCACTTTTTACTGGTACATATATATTTTTGTTGTAGTCACTTTCTATATGGTCTGCACCAATGCTTTTAGGTGTTTATAATATATGCTGATTATTTTTTCAATAGAGATTTTTATTATATTCCAATAGTAAGGCCAGCTGTGTCTCTCTTTATTTTTATTAAGAAGGATTTTAAAATTATTTAGTAAAAGTTATATTTTAAATGTTTTTGCCCATTCAATAGAGATCAGAACAGGGTATGCCCCAAACCGGGAGTTGCGAACACATGCTTTACCATACTCTATTAACAACTCTTTAAAAATTTGGAAAGATATCAATCGAAGGATAAACCTTTTAAGTGTAGGCTCCGGTTTAACCCTGCTTTGGCAGCCCCATAGGAATAATCATTTCAGTAAGATTGCCAAGGTGAAATGGTGGATAAATAACAATCTAACGATAGCTGTGGATACTTGGATTCCCTCACAAAGAGGCACAGCAACAACAATCTTGGAACTAACCCAGGGGCACCATAGAGTGGCTTAATCTAAGGGTAGTCAATCGGGTGCTAATTTAGATTGCGAGGACCAATAGACATAATGCTAAATTAATCTTTGAACGTTGTTGCATTAACAATCCTGGGGGTAAGAGTAATATTTCCATCTATAACCACCTTTCTGATCTCTTTAGCGTGGTTAAACCGTTAAAAGTGGCATGGGAATATGAGTTGTAATATATCACTAGAGGATAGTCAATGGGGTAGGATTCTCAAACAAGCTATTAACTCTTCCCTAAATATTACACTAAAGGAAAATGCTTTTAAAACAATAATGAGGTGGTACCTCACGCCATCAAGACTCCACCTTTCGAACCAATCACTTCCTGATACTTGTCCGAGTGGTTGCACAAACACAGGTACCTTAATCCACATGCTCTGGGGCTGTCCTAAAATCAGACACATATGAGTGGCAACATGTGACTCGCTAGAAAATGCTCTGGGGTATTCCATTACAGCAGAAGCCAGAAGAAGTTCTCTTAGGCCTACCAATCACAGGGCTTTCCAAAGCGGAGCAATTCTTGATGAATTAGATATTTTTAGCTTCTAGATGCATTATAGAGAAACATTGGAAACTTGCTGCCCCGACTTACAATGATGTGCTACAAAAAATCAGGTTCACTCAGGCGAGTTCACTTTCTGCCGAAATTAATGGGCGATACAGACGATTGGCCTCCTGCTGGGATGTCTGGACCCTGAGAGGACCAAAGCGAGGTGGGTGTAACTCCCTCCAACCTAGCAGTTGAGCTCCCTGTTCCCTCGTTCCTGCCCCTTCTTCTGATATGTCTGTGTCATTGTGTATAAACATGTTTAAGACCTTCTGTGATTATTTCGATAACCAAAACATTTTAAAAACTAAAAGAGTAATCTTACATGTTGTTTAGAATACGTCATATTTGTTATATTGTTTGACAAATTCTTATTGTTTATTTGCTGTCTCTTACAAAAAAAGTTAAGTTAAAAAAAAAAGAACAGGGAGTGCCCCAATTCAAATAAGATCTCTTCTATCCTCCCCTTTTCCATTACATTTATTATTATTATTATCTCAGGGAGCACACTTGTAATCCTTCAATAAGGTCAACACTTTGGTCAACACACCACACCTTAATGAACCATTTGGATATTTGTGCCAATCTAGAAACCTTAAAGTATTTTATTAGGTCAAATACCCCTTTACTTTTATGAGCCAACATATTAGTTTACTCTTGATTTTTTTTTATGATCCCAAACAAAGCGAGAGACCGCCCTTTGGAGTTTCTGCATGTCCTTCGTGCGACCTGCTGCTGGGATTCCACCAAAAAGATATAGAAGTTTGGGAAGTACATTCATTTTAATGGCGTGAATTTTTCCTATCCAAGAAATTTTATATGAGGACCAAACGCTGATATCTTGCAGGAGCTGTTTTATAGTTCTAGGATAGTTTGCATTATATAGTAAACTGGATTACTTGGGAATATTGATACCCAGGTATTTGACACTGTTGAGCCCATTTGAAAGAGAAATTAGCTGTCAATAAAGCTTTTACATTCTTTGGCAAAGAAACATTGAGCGCTTCACTTTTGCTAGAGTTTACCTTAAATCCTGAAATGTTGCCAAATGTGATACAATGTTAAACACGTAAGGGAGGCTTGTCTGGGGTTCAGTAACAGTGAGCATGATATCGTCAGCAAAAAGGCTTAGTTTGTACTCATTATTGGCTAATCGGACTCCTTTCATATTTTGGTTGTCTCTTAGGGCAGTTGCTAATGGTTCTAAGCAGAGAGGAGAGGGGACAGCCATGTCTTGTTCCTTTTTGTATTGGAAAAAGTTGAGACCAGAAACCCTGATAAGCTAAGAAGGCTTTCGGTGCCAAATATAACACTTATATACCTCCCACTAGACCCTCATTCAGACCAAACCCTAACAATATCTTGGTCATGTAAGCCCAATCTATCCGGTCAAAAGCCTTTTCTGTGTCTAGCGAAAGCAGCATCAGTGGCCCTTTTTTTGCTGATGCGACATCTATAAGATCCAGAATACGTCTGTAATGATATAGGAGTCACAAGGTTTTGGAGACCAGCAGCCTAGGTCAGCAATAATCCAATTCAGCAAGTTGTAGGTGAAACAGGAGCAAGCTTTATTGAAGGGAACAGGAACCACAATAATCTGGCAAGGTACATTGACAGGAAGTGCCTTATATAGGCCAAGGACCAGACACCTGACCAGGCACAACTGAAGAGACTTAGGCACTGATACTATTGCTAGCAGAGTCAAGGTTATCAGATCTCAATGAAATTCACAAAGGCAGGCTGGCGCAGTGGTAGGGAAGAGGTTCAGCAGCCTGGGGACCAGGGTTCAAAACCCAGCAGAGTCAATTCTTCACAACGTCTGGTGTTATCTGGAACCTCTCTACCTTGAATAAATCCCACCTGGTCCGGGTGGATCCAATCTGTTTGCTAATATTTTGGAATACAGTTTGGTGTTGCTATTAATTAGGGAAATGGGTATGTAGCATTGAGATGGGCCTTTACCTTCTTTAAGTAAAACAATAACTTTAGCCTCTAGATATCCTGCCCTCATTGGTTGGCCTGTAATAAGCTATTGAACAAGAATTGAAGGTAGGGAGATAATAGTAGTTCGTAAATCCATCCGGACCAGGGGCCTTGACGGGTTTGGTTTCTTTAATAGCATTTTTTTTCCCTATGGTTATCGGGGAGTCTAGGGAATCAATTTTGTCTTTCTCAATTTGGGGGAATTTGATTGTAGAGAGGAAGAAATTAATATGATCTTTATGCTTCGGTGTATTTGACTGGGGGGATGCCGAATATAAGGTAGCATAATATTTAGCAAAAGCGTTTGCTATATCACTGGGTTGGAAGATAGACTTGCCTTTTTCAAGTATGATTTTAGTTATATAGGAATTTGCTTTCTGCTGATTTTAACTTTTTGGCAAGCATTTTGGTCGGGCTTGTTGGCAAATGTAAAATATGTAGATTGAGTACACTGTAAGACAGTTACGACCTTCCTCCTCAGAACCCCACATAATTCTTGTTTCAACGTGTGACTTTCCGCCTGGGTCTTGGGAGACCTTGAGTGTTTTAAGGATTTCCGGGTGCTGATATATTAGTATTCAATTCTTTGATACATGAGAGCTCTATTGTTTAAGCTAAAGCCCCTAGCTGAATACAGGTGCCTCTCAGTACCGCTTTGTGTGCTGCCCATACCTTGCCTGGTCTACCTCACCACCACTGTTTGAATTGAAATAGTTTACTAATATTTTTTGAATTTGTGGCAGTAAGTTCTTGTGTATCACGCTCTGGTTCTGCTTGTTTGAATCTCCTCCAGATCATAACTGTATCTCAAGTTCTGCCTGTCTCGGTGTCTCAAGTCCTGTCTGCCTAGCACTGTGTCTCTAAGGCCCTCTCTGTCTTTCTCTGTGTCTCAGTCCCTCTCTGTCTATCTCTGTGTCTCAGGCCCTGTCTGTCTTTCTCTGTGTCTCAGGTCCTGTCTGTCTCTCTCTGTGTCTCAGGTCCTCTCTGTCTCTGTGTCTCAGTTTCTGCCTGCCTGTCTCTGTGTCTCGGTTTCTGCCTTCCTGTCTCTGTGTCTCGGTTTCTGCCTTCCTGTCTCTGTGTCTCGGTTTCTGCCTGCCTGTCTCTGTGGCTCGGTTCCTGCCTGCCTGTCTCTGTGGCTCGGTTCCTGCCTCCCTGTCTCTGTGGCTTGGTTCCTGCCTGCCTGTCTCTGTGGCTTGGTTCCTGCCTGCCTGTCTCTGTGGCTCGGTTCCTGCCTGCCTGTCTCTGTGGCTCGGTTCCTGCCTGCCTGTCTCTGTGGCTCGGTTCCTGCCTGCCTGTCTCTATGGCTCGGTTCCTGCCTGCCTGTCTCTGTGGCTCGGTTCCTGCCTGCCTGTCTCTGTGGCTCGGTTCCTGCCTGCCTGTCTCTGTGGCTCGGTTCCTGTTTGTCTGGCTTTGTGTCTCAGGCCATTCTGTCTCTGTGTCTCTCAGGCCCTGTCTGTCTGTCTCTGTGTCTCAGTCCCTGTCTGCCTTCCTGTCTCTGTGTCTCAGTCACTGTCTGCCTGTTTCTGTGTCTCAGACCCTGTCTGCCTGTCTCTGTGGCTCGGGTCCTGTCTGCCTGTCTCTGTGGCTCGGGTCCTGCCTGCCTGTCTCTCAGATCCTGTCTGTCTGCTTGTCTCTGTGTTTCAGGCCCCGTCTGTCTGTCTCTGTGTCTCAGGCCCTTTCTCTTTGTCCCAGGCACTGTCTGTCTGTCCCTCTATCTCAGGCCCTGTCTGTCCATTTTCAGGTATCACAGTTGCCATCCAGGCCCTGGTGGAAGATCCAGCTCTTTGTTTGGGAGCCTGTCTTGTTCGGCACCTGGGACGGGGTCTTCACCTCCTGTATGATCAACATCTTTGGGGTGGTTTTATTCCTCAGAACAGGATGGCTGGTGGTGAGTGTATCTACACCTTGGGGTGAGGAGTGTATTTACATCTTGGTGGGGAGTGGGGTGAGAGTATCTACAGTGCCTTGCAAAAGTATTCATCCCCTTGAGTTTTTACCTATTTTGTTACATTACAGCCTTATGTTCAATGCTTTGTTAATCTGAATTTTATGTGATGGATCAGAACACAATAGTCTAAGTTGGTGAAGTGAAATGAGAAAAATATATACTTAAAACTATTTTTTAGAAATAGAAAACAGAGAATTGGCATGTGCGTATGTATTCACCCCCTCTGTTATGAAGCCCATAAAAAGCTCTGGTGCAACCAATTACCTTCAGAAGTCACATAAGTCCACCTGTTTGCAATCTAAATGTCACATGATCTGTCATTACATATACACACCTTTTTTGAAAGGCCCCAGATGCTGCAACACCTAAGCAAGAGGCACCACTAACCAAACACTGCCATGAAGACCAAGGAACTCTCCAAACAAGTAAGGGACAATGTTGTCGAGAAGTACAAGACAGGGTTAGGTGATAAAACAATATCCAAATCTTTGATGATCCCCGGGAGCATCATCAAATCGATCATAACCCAAATGGAAAGAACATAGCACAACAGCAAACCTGCCAAGAGACGGCTGCCCACCAAAACTCACGGACCGGGCAAGGAGGGCATTAACCAGAGAGGCAGCACAGAGACCTAAGGTAACCCTGGAGGAGCTGCAGAGTTCCACAGCAGAGACTGGAGTATCTGTACATAGGATGACAATAAGCCGTACGTTTCATTGAGTTGGGCTTTATGGCAGAGTGGCCAGAAGAAAGACATTACTTTCAGCA
Organism: Discoglossus pictus; assembly: GCA_027410445.1. Classification (NCBI taxonomy): domain Eukaryota; kingdom Metazoa; phylum Chordata; class Amphibia; order Anura; family Alytidae; genus Discoglossus; species Discoglossus pictus. Next base: position 81,203,031 of record CM050173.1, on the reverse strand, counting down.
AAAAACAAAATGGCACATTTTGAGTTTGCAAAAAGGCATGTGGGAGACTCCCAAAATATATGGAGGAAGGGGCTCTGGTCTGATGAGAAGAAAATTGAACTTCTAGGCCATCAAAGAAAACACGATGTCTGGCGCAAACCCAACACATCACATCACCCAAAGAACACCATCCACCAGCAAGATTGCTGTTCAGAAGCGCAAACCATCCAACTTGAAGGAGCTGGTGCAGTTTTGCAAGGAGGAACGGGCAAAAATCCCAGTTGTAAGATGTGGCAAGCTCAAAGAGACTTATCCAAAGCAACCTGGAACTGTGATTGCCGCAAAGGTGGCTCTACAAAGTATTGACTTTAGGGGGGGTGAATAGTTATACACATTGACTCTTTCTGTTATTTTATATATATCTTCAAAGTTGTGGGCATTTTCTGTAAATTAAGTGATGCAAATCCTCAAATAATCCATGTTAATTCCAGGTTGTGAGGCTGGGGTGTGTGTGTGGGGGGGGGGAGTGTATCTATGTCCTGGGGGCTATGTTTCACAGCTTGTTAATGACCCTTCTGTCCATGTCTCTATATTTGTGCTATAGGGAAATACGGGTGTCCTGCTGGGCATATTCCTGGTGTCCCTTGTAATTGTCGTTGCCCTGGTCACAGTCCTGTCTGGGATCGGGGTGTGCGAGAGGTGCAGCATTGGCAGCGGGGGGATCTACTCCATGATTTCCACTGTCCTGGGGGGCAAGGTCGGTGGAACCATTGGGCTGCTTTACATTTTTGGGCAGGTAAGTTATGTCGTAATTCCTGTTGAGGAAATAAAGAGCACACTGTATCTCCAGATGAATATGTGAGCTCTGCCTCTAGTGGGGAACACCAGACAGGCCAGGATTTATGGACAGCACTGTATGAATACAGGAAAGGAAATTCATGTTTCACATATTCTGGAGGCTCAAATTGCCCCACCTGTATTCACACATGCTACCCATAAATCATGGCCTGTCTTTGGTTCCCCCAAGGAGATTTCAGGAAACAAATGTCAGACATGCTACTATTAAGAAAGACGTCCTGCCACTGTATCACTTAAAGGGCCAGTGCAATGGTTCAGCTTTCCTAACGTTGACAAGTAACAATCAACATAAACAACATTTTAATCTATTATAATTAAAACAGTGGATCTTTTGAGAAAATAAATTACACTCGAAACTGCTGCTTTTCCCTAGATCTTAAGACTGGAGCCCCTCATATCTTTTTCAGTCTGTAGCAAGAAGTGTAGCTCATATCCTAGTCTATGCCAGTAAACTTGTGCAGCAAATAAGCAGCTGCAAGGAAATGAGTTGCAGGCTGTGCCAGAGAAAAAGAATAAGAGGCGCTCAAGGTCGCGTCAGTGTAAATTTTCTCACAAAAATGCAAAAGATAAGACACAGGAGTTAGGAGCAGTAGCTATTGAGAGAGGGGTGTATGACACACAGAGCATCCTCAAGGGCCCTCTAAAGAATAGGTAGGGCTTCATAAAAAAAAATAATTACTAAACTTTTGCTGGATTGGGACCCAAACTGAAAGCTATTTTAGACCAGTCTTAAACACACATTAGTAGCAGGCAGCGATGTAACATGAGCTGCTAGCAATGTACACAAATACACTTTATAGTAGCCTTTCACTATCATACTCCAAGTACAGTATGCTGGTTTGTAGTGGGAGCTACCCAGAGGGGAATGCTCTACAGAGACAATACATCATTCAAGGAGTGGAGAGATAAGGAGCTCATACAGCCTGGGGCCATAATTCAAAACTAGTTATTCATTGTTTACATGCACAATAAAAGTTTAATAAAGGATTATTTTCTTTGAAATCCTACCTAACTAATCTTTATAAGAACACTAAATAAGCTGAAGCCTTAAGTGTGTTTTATAGAGTGGTCTCTGATTATGGCATACGGCTCCCAGCTTCCCCCAGCTCCTGCCCCTACTTATACCCCTCTCCCTCAGTGTGTTGCAGGTGCCATGTACATCACAGGCTTTGCAGAGTCCATCTCAGACCTCCTGCACCTGGAGAATATCTGGGCCGTGAGGGGCATCTCTCTGGCCATGCTGCTGGGGCTCCTTGGGATTAACCTGGCCGGGGTGAAGTGGATCATCCGCCTGCAGCTCTTACTGTTACTGATCCTGGCCATCTCTACTATGGACTTTGTGATCGGGTCCTTCACACACCTGGATCCAGGTAAAGAGATCTGTGAGTGCAACAAAGGTATTGTCTACATTAATTCGTTGTGCAGGATAAATACAGACCAGGGCTGGGAATTAGTTACAATTTGTTTCTCCTATTAACAAGATATATCAAAATATATATATATATATATATATATATATATATATATATATATATATATATATATATATATATATATATATATATATATATATATATATATATATATATATATAGTATTTACCCTTCTTCAACTAGCAAAGCTTCCAGTGTTTGGAAATCCGCTTGTCCTGGTACATTTTACCCACAGCTGCACACGCTGAAATACTGCCAACGCTGGGCCCGAAATCCAGTGATCATCCCCTTTCCAAAGTCGGATAAATCACATATTTTATACATGACCGCGAAGGTTGATATATTTGCAGGATGCCTACATGTCACCTTATATACCCACCAAGCAAGCTCACGACACATGTAGTATATCTACACACTAAAGTATTTTCACAGGTTTTACTTAATATTATTTTTCATGCAAAAACAACTTTTGGAGTGTTTAAAAAGTGCTCTTTTTAAATACTTGAATAAATGGTTGTATTTCATGTCCCTTCAAAAATATTACATGGTCCTTTAAATTCGGGTCTGTTACACTTGTAGCCACTTGGGGGCGGCGCTGATTCATTATTCATCCCAGGAATTCTGCAACTGTATCCAAATGTAGTTTGGTTGTATTCAGTGGTGGAGGTACTGCTGGTGCAGTAGGTGCAAAGCCCCGGGGCCATGAGTGTAGGAACTGGGGGGATGGGGGAACAGCCCCCCCCCCCAGATTTTTCTATATTTGTGTGTGTATATATATATATGTATATATATATATGTATATGTGTGTATATATATATGTATATGTGTGTGTATATATATAAATATATATATATATATATATCAGCTATTTTAGGGCCTGTGTATACAATGCGCTGTATCCCCCCAGAATTATTCTGGCTCCTACACCCCTGGCCGGGACCCACACCTGGGTAGAGACCCTCTGCTACCAGCAGCAGTCTGGAGTAAAATGTTTGACTTGTTATTGACCCCCTATAGGCACTTGTCTTGTATAGAGAAGTTGGAAGGGGGTCCCCAATTTGTTTGGCACTGGACCCCTCCATTCACTAGCTCTATTAATGGCTGTATTTACAGCACTGACCCCACTCAGTTTTACATTAATTTACACCCAATACCCGGGGCGAATCACAACTTAAAATCAAACAAATCTCTCAATTTCTTCAATTTCTGATACCTCACTTGCTTGATCTCTCTTAAAAAGAGACTTTTTGGGTGTGTTTTCATTTTGCAAATACATATTTCAATCCCACTGATATATATTACGACAGATCACATTCCTTTCATGCAAAGCATCATTTTTTGGAATTTAACCCTCTATATATTACATTTCAGTAACTAGTTTATTTTGCAGACACACCTAAATGCCCTATACCTCTGTATTTAAATTATATTATTGTGAAGAACTACACATACAATTAAACTAAATATTAGAATATGCAAGAATAAATAAATAAAGCATACAACTGGTAACCTTTAGATGCATTTATACTCCTGTTGAATCTACCATTTTAGTTTATTCCAATCAACTTCCTGATGTGGAATGCACTGGAAGTTTCTATCCTCACACTGGGGATGTGGCATCTAAATGTATATATATTATACATTTTAAGTGCCACAGAGTGTCTCTTTACTTCCTCTAAGAAAGAAAATGTTTCATAAATGATGTCTGGTTAAAGGGATAGGGAAGGTTTCTGGATGTTATTAGATATATAATATCCCTGTGTATCTGTTTACTTTTATGTACTTTATTTTATTAAGAAGGGGGTTCTAAGCTCTGTTTTTGCTGCCTACATTCAAACAAATAGTCCCTCTGCAGCTCACGAATACACAGACTCTGTAGTACTGGTTGTAGAGGGTCTCCTATTAACCAATCAGAGTCTGTGTCTGCATACGCTGCAGTGGGCAGACCCATACAAGGACTAATATTTAGATTTTAGACAGAGTTTATAAGCACTTTGTAATAAAATAAACTACCTAAAAGTAAATCGATATCATACAATTTGTACCTGTTTGGGTCTGCCCTCTGTAGCTCATGAATACACAGTGACCTCTCTCAAGCAGGATGTTGCCACTGATTAGTTACGATGAGACAGTGCACACCCCTGTAAATAGAAGTACACCATCTTCATAAACTGCAGAGGGTATTAACCTGTTATTTGCAAGCTTTTAAGCAGAGAAAACTAGTTTTAAGCACTTTTTAATAAAGTACATAAAAGTAAATAGATACACAGGGATATTATATACATAGTGATATCCAGGAACCTTCTGTACCCCTTTAAGTCTTGGGTGTGCCCGTTTTATTGAGGCAGGAAGGATGTGTTTCTCATGTGGCCCCCGAGGCCTGGATCCGTCCTGATTACCAGGTTCCTGCCCCCGATACAATGTATCAGTGAGTGCTGCTGTGATACTCAGTGGTTAGATGGCACTTTGCTACTGTAGCCCGGGCTCTGCAGTCTCTGCGAGGCGGAGCGCACTCACTACAGGTTTTTCCAATTATAGCACATAGAGATGGCATGACATCATGCGTGCGCGGGCCGGTCCGTGGCGATCTGGACACGCGCCAGCACTGTGGGATCGCAACCAGGGACAGATGCATTAAAATTTCCAAAATATAAGTGATGGCAGGCGGCGAGCGCTGTGCTTTAAATTTTGCAGAAAATTCATAATATCTGAATAGGTCGCCCTGGGAGTACTGTAACCCCTCCAAATATAAAATAATAACCTTCGAGTGAACTTGTACCTTTTATTTTAAACTTATATTAAAGTTAAGTTTTATCACTTTTTCATGCAGAACATATCATACAAAGTGGACCCTATGTAGAGATTTGTATTCTCTTTTGACAGGCTATAGTTTAAGGTCTGTCCTATATAGGGATAGTCCTCTCTACTTTTGTTTATTCTACATTGCATTAGCAGTTTTTCTCTACAGTAAATATATATTTTTTATTTTTAGAACTGATTTTAAGGCTCCTGTATACTAATGTGCGCCCCTGTATGCTAATGTGCGGCTCCTGTGTTCTAATGTGCGGCTCCTGTGTTCTAATGTGCGGCCCCTGTGTTCTAATGTGCGGCCCCTGTGTTCTAATGTGCGGCTCCTGTGTTCTAATGTGCGGCCCCTGTGTTCTAATGTGCGGCTCAGTATGTTAATGTGTGGATCCTGTGTACTAATGTGCGGCTCAGTATGTTAATGTGCGGCTCCTGTGTACTAACGTGCGGCTCCTGTGTTCTAACGTGCGGCTCCTGTGTTCTAACGTGCGGCTCCTGTGTTCTAACGTGCGGCTCCTGTGTTCTAACGTGCGGCTCCTGTGTTCTAACGTGCGGCTCCTGTGTACTAACGTGCGGCTCCTGTGTACTAACGTGCGGCTCCTGTGTTCTAACGTGCGGCTCCTGTGTTCTAACGTGCGGCTCCTGTGTACTAACGTGCGGCTCCTGTGTACTAACGTGCGGCTCCTGTGTACTAACGTGCGGCTCCTGTGTACTAACGTGCGGCTCCTGTGTTCTAACGTGCGGCTCCTGTGTTCTAACGTGCGGCTCCTGTGTTCTAACGTGCGGCTCCTGTGTTCTAACGTGCGGCTCCTGTGTTCTAACGTGCGGCTCCTGTGTTCTAATATATGGCACCTGTATGCTAATGTGCATCTCAGTATATATATGGCTCGGAGTACTTGATAAAGGTGGGAGAGGGGTTTAATTGCTAGATAACATTGGGAGTCTTTATTTGGCCACTACAGAGACAGACAAGCAGACTTTAAATAGCATATCAAAGCAGCTAATTAATATGAAGAGCTGCTCATTTATATATACAAAAACTACATCAGGGAATTTCCCAGGATTGATTCACTTTAGAAAAAAAAAATAATACAACATATAGCCAGTTCTAAAAGCTCTTTAAGAGTTTGGGGTGACATAGCTATCAAAATATACAATGAAAATGCAGATCTAGTTCCACATGGTTTTTATTTTAATACCATATTGTTAATTATCCGACACACTGTGTAGTAAGAAAAACCTAATTTGTGCCAGCTGTGTATGTGATGAACATTCAAATATTTTTTTTAGAAAAAAATTGGATTTTAAGGGTTGTGTAGAAAAGGAGCACTGTAAGGATCAAGTGGCAGTGATGGAGCTAGTGCTGGTGCTGCAGGTGCAAAGCACCAGGGCCCACAATCCTCTGATCCTGTACAGTTCATGAGGAACCTTAACTTCTTTATATAAAGGTAAATTGATTACAATATGGGGGATCTGATCATCTATAAATATTTTTAACATTTTTTATTGACCAAAAGGGGATTTTAGAGACCTTTCAAGAGGACTCCCAAATAATTTTACACCGTAGCCCCCCACTAAGTGGAGCCATTTATTAATTGAATATTATTAACATTCCTGCTTGTTTATAATAGCAACATTAAATGAACTGTCAAGAATTAGCATGTCAGATTATCAAATGGGGATGGGGGCGGGTGGATGAGAGACCGATCTAAGGGGCTTTTGACTCTTCCTAGTTTTATAAACAATATTCCACCGTCTGCCCCCACAGCAAAACCTTGTTATCAAGGGAAATCACTTTAATGCAGCAAGTCTCCAGCTAATGGAGGACATTGCCTGAAAAATATTACTGTGATAGACAAGCCCCCCATGACCTTACTGTGGGCAGCTGTCTGACCTTTGAATGTAGATATTAATATGAAGCATGGATTTTATTATTAAATCACTGAATATGAATGTTATTATTAATTAATGTCTAATTTAATTAATCTGGCTCCCATAATTAGAGTCTGTGTCTCAATGTCCCCCTGATAAAGGAAGGTGCTGTCTGATACAAGTGCCAGTTCTGCCCCTCATTGTTGGGGGTGTAGCCCCCCCTTGTACCCGTCCATCATCCTGCCAGCACCTCATTGTGTGCACGGGACGTCTGGCCACTGGCGGGGCCGCAGGAAGTGGGCTCTGGGTTTCCACACTGGTTAAATAAACAGGAATTGTATTCTTCACTTGTGGAAGCCGTGGGCGGCCTAGGATTATTAGGAAGAGATTAGACTGTGAGCTCTGAACACTGCCCTCGGCAGAGCCACATGGTACTCAGAGATTGTTATTTTCCATTTAGTTGTTCTGGAGTCTGGGATATTTACTATGTAGTAAATCCTGGGATAGCGGTTACAATGTATCAACCAAAGCGCTTCATAGATGAGGTGCGAAAATAAGGGACAAAGAAATTTAAATGTCCACAAATAAATATAATTGATTGTAATTAAAGCTGAGTGTTTCCTTCTTTGTAACAGTCTTTACCTAGGGCCATTAATTAACTTTCATAGTTTGGTGTTAATTAAGGAATAAAATGCTGGTGTAACAAATAATAATAATAGTAACATTAATAATAATAATAAAGAAGGGCATGCCCAGTTGGATAAATAAGCCACAAAGACTTTAGGTTGTTAAAGTGCTATCACAAATATCCTCTGTGGGAGATAATTGTTTGTTTGCGTCGCTCAGTCGTGTCCAACTCTCTGTGACCTCATGGACCGCAACACACTATGCTGATCCACTTGGTATTCATGGCAGAGATGCTGGAGTTGGTTGCCAGTTCCTTCTCCAGTGGGCCACAGCATACACCTGTGTCGGGTATCCAAATACTGACCAGGCCCAACCCTCCATGATATCTTGTGTTATTTGGTGTGACCTCTTGGTTCACTGATGGAAATTGAACCCATGTCGCAGCAGTGAAAGTACCAGAGAGTTCATTGCTGGCCTAGATAAAGAGCATTAGGGAGAGGGAGACCCTTTATAAATAGTTTATGCTTAAAATACAAACTTCATTATCTCACATTTGCACTCAAAATGTTTAATAATACATAATTACAATTATATTAATTTAGGAATTTAGAATATAAAAAAATAATAATACAAATGTATTACCTTATATATGCTATTATATTGCTGTGGAATCTACCATTTCGATTTCTGCTAATCAACTTCCTGAGGTGGGTGGAAACATTGTTTGCTGCGTAATACATGCATAATGGTAATGTGGCAGCTAAAACTATCAGTTCCTTCAACATGCTGAAGAAACTTATTTACAGGACACACTCATCTGAGAAAGCAGCAGACAGAATCAAGTCAGAGGAAATGGAAACTGTGGTAAATAATAAATGCACATACAAGTTGGACATGTAATGCTTGAGTGTGGGTTGTTTTTGTTTCATCTAAAATTATTTTCCTATCACCAAGTTCACTTATACAAAAGAACAGATAGCACAGACTGACCCAAGTGGGTCTGCCGACATTGATTTAGGTCTGAGGTCAGACCAGGGACAGAGAGTGTGATCAGTAACACATCCCCAGCTTCTCCCTCTGCTAGGAGTCTTTCTTCTCTCCTTCATGCCTTCTCTGACACTCTTCTCTCTCTCTACTCTCCTCCTTGCTTGATGTGACTCCCTCTTCTCTCCTCCTTTCTCTGTGCAATGCTCTTCTCCCATGCTTTGACTTCTCTCCTCATTGCTCTGTTTGATCCTCTTCACTCTTTCTTTCCTTCTTTCTTTCCTTCTTTCTTTCCTTCTTTCTTTATGTCTCTCTCTCTTCTCTCCACATTGCTCTATGTGACTCTCTTCTTTCTTTCTTTCTTTCTTTTTCTTTCTTTCTTTCTTTCTTTCTTTCTTTCTTTTTCTTTCTTTTTCTTTCTTTCTCTCCTTTTTTTCTTTCTCTTTCTCTTTCTCTCCTCATTGCTTTGTGTGACTCTCTTCTTCTCTCTTTCTCTCTCACTCTCTCTCTCTTTCTCTCTCACTCTCTCTCTCTCTCTCTCTCTCTCACTCTCTCTCTCTTTCTCTCTCTCTCTTTTTCTCTCTCTCTCTTTCTCTGTCTCTTTGTCTCTCTCTTTCTTGCTTTCTTTCTCTCTCTCTCTCTCTCTTTGTCTCTCTCTTTCTCTTTATCTCTTTCTCTTTATCTCTTTCTCTCTCTTTCTCTTTATCTCTTTCTCTTTCTTTCTCTCTTTATCTCTTTCTCTTTATCTCTTTCTCTTTATCTCTCTCTTTCTTTCTTTCTTTCTCTCTCTCTCTCTCTCTCTCTCTCTCTCTCTTTCTCTCCTTCTCTCTCTCTTTCTCTCTCTCTTTCTCTCCTTCTCTCTCTCTTTCTCTCCTTCTCTCTTTCTTTCTCTCTTTCTCTCTTTTTCTCTTTTTATTTTCTCTCTTTCTCTCTCTCTCTTTCTCTCTCTTTCTCTCTCTTTCTCTCTCTTTCTCTCTCTTTCTCTCTCTTTCTCTCTCTTTCTCTCTCTTTCTCTCTCTTTCTCTCTCTTTCTTTCTCTCTCTTTCTCTCTCTTCTCACCCCCGTCACCATGTAGTGATCTAATGCTGGAGTGTGACCAGGGTGAGTGCCATATCACAGGCTGCTCTCCTTGGTATTACTGGGCACTCTCAGCAGAAGATGTTTCTTCTTCTCACAAGCTGTCTCAATGATTCAAGCTTTATAGACCCAACATACCTGACAAGTGGAGCCAGTTGTCTGAATTATGCATTGGATATAATTACTATTCAATAATGTACAATATCAATATTAAACTTATCTTAGAGGGTTGGACTAAAGAGTTTTCTGTCTCTACTCTTATTCAGCCATTAAGGAAAAGGAAAGGCTCAGATTGGGAGATAAATCTAAAAGGGTCTAAAAACAAACTGATTAGATAAGAGGCCAAACATTCATTCATAGACTACCCCAGCAAGAGATCTTTGTAAAGGGACACCATGTTAATGCAGCATGTCTACAGCCAACTGGAGACTTTGTGTTTATCTAACTTTGTGCCTGAAAATTCATCTCTGCCTCCAAGCCAGAATGCTCAACTACTTGTATTTATACTGGAGGTTTGACAGCATGAGTAATATGGAGTATTGCTCTTATATTATTGGATATGAATTGTATGAATGAGCAAGGCAAAGTTAAAGGGATATGGAGGGTGCCTATATTTTACTATGAATATAATATCCCTGTGTACCTGTTTACTTTTATGTACTTTTTTTAAGAATTGCTTATAAGCTCTGTTTTTACTGCCTGTATTGGTCTGCCCACTGCAGTGTATGCAGACACAGACTCTGTAGGGCTGGATGTGCAGTGAAGTGTCTCCACAGCATGTTGCGGAATCTTATTGAGGGATGGTCTCTGATTGGTTAGTGAGACACTGCACAGCAAGTGCAGCAGATTCTTTGTCTCCATGAGCTACTGAGGGCAGACCAATACAGGGACTATTTGTTTGATTTTAGGCAGTAAAAACAGATCTTAGAAGCACTTCTTAATAAAATACATAAAAGTAAATAGATACACAGGTATAATATATACCCAGTAAAATCCAGTAAGGCATCACTAAATTGTATTTATTTTATAATAGATAACATGCAAGTGGTCTGCAGTGCTTGGTAGGTACCTTACAGTAATATTGAACACTTCCTATCTGTCTTGTGAAGTGGGAGAAGACACTGACAATCTGAGTCAGTTATTTATATTGTTCTTTCTGAAGTTTTACAGCACAGATAATTACTTCTGTGTGGAGTTTCCACTGTTCCCTTCCACAGATAAACAAAAGCAACAGTTGTATGACACTCAATTAGCATTTACCAGGTAATATAATATTACTAGCGACTTGCCCACCAAAAATTACGGGAATAAAATGTTAAGGCTGGCAATGCTGTTTGCCACCCAATGTGAGCACCTTCGGCGCTCATTGCGTGTCTCTCCCCCTGTCTGCTTCCTCCCTTGTGTCTCATTTCCCCCTCCTCTTCCCTCCCTTGTGTCTCCCCCCGTCTCCCCCCCCCCCGTGTGTCTTCTGCCCTGTGTCTCTTTCCCCCCTCTCCTCTATTTCTCTCCCCCTCCCCTGTGTCTGTTCCCCCCTCCCCTGTGTCTCTTGCCCCCCTGTCCCTCCCCTGTGTCTTTCCCCCCTCTCTCTCCCCTGTGTCTTTCCCCCCTCTCTCTCCCCTGTGTCTTTCCTCCCTCTCTCTCCCCTGTGTCTTTCCCCCCTCTCTCTCCCCTGTGTCTTTCCCCCCTCTCTCTCCCCTGTGTCTCCCCCCCTCTCTCTCCCCTGTGTCTTTCCCCCCCCCTCTCTCCCCTGTGTCTTTCCCCCCCCCCTCTCTCCCCTGTGTCTCTTCCCCCCTCTCCCTTTCCTGTGGGGGAAGGTGGGAGGAGGATGAGGGAAAGGGGAGAGGAGGAGGGAGGAGGAGGATGAGGGAAAGGGGAGAGGAGGGAGGAGGAGGATGAGGGAGAAGGAGGGAGGAGACACACCACTGGCGGGAAACAGGTAAATGGTGATGCAAGCCCTGGGGTCTTCTCGATGAGCGCCTCAGGTGCTCATTGCAACCCCCTACTGGCATGAACCAGGTACTGGGGAGTGATGCGAGGTCAGGTGGCCTTGCGATGAGTGCCTCCAGTGCTCATCGCTACCCCCCACTGGCAGGAACTAGGTACACTGTGACGGCGCCACTGGCTGCAATGACGCCTTTGGCGCTCATTGCAGCCTAAGTGCTGCTCGGCTGCTTCGCCTCGCTTTGCAAGGCTTGCATGTGTGATAGCACTGCTGGCTGCAATGAGTGCCTTCGACGTGACAACAAAGCGCAGTTTGACAACTATTATCTGTGATTATTATTAATAATAGTGACTTTAGTGAATGTGGCTCCTAGCCTAGTAGTGGGAGTTTGGGAATGGATTTTGAATATTTGGTGACCTAGACCCCGCTCTCTTTCTCCTACAGAACACGGCTTTGTTGGTTACTCTGAAGACCTGCTGCGTAATAACACCTTCCCTGACTACACCCCCGGGGAGAGCTTCTTCTCTGTGTTTGGAGTGTTCTTCCCAGCAGCAACAGGTAGGAAATACTGCCCCATGTTTGTCTAGTGACTGGGGTCCGACCTCCATAATCTTCATGTGTCCTAGAAATATGCCCTGGGCCTGACCTCTATAATCTTGATGTGTCCCAGAAGTATGATTAGAGTCTCATCGCCATAACCCGGATGTTTCCCAGAAATATGACCGGGGTCTGACCTCCATAACCTGGATGTGTCCCAGAAGTATGACTGGGGTCTGACCTCCATAACTTTGATGCATCCCATAAATATGACATGGGTCTGACCTCCATAACCCGGATGTGTCCCAGAAGTATGACTGGGGTCTGACCTCCATAACTTTGATGCATCCCATAAATATGACATGGGTCTGACCTCCATAACCCGGATGTGTCCCAGAAGTATGACTGGTGTCTGACCTCCATAACCCGGATGTGTCCCAGAAGTATGACTGGGGTCTGACCTCCATAACTTTGATGCATCCCATAAATATGACCAGGGTCTGACCTCCATAACTCGGATGTTTCCCAGAAATATGACCGGGTCCGACCTCCATAACTTTGATGCATCCCATAAATATGACCAGGGTCTGACCTCCATAACCCGGATGTGTCCCAGAAGTATGACTGGGGTCCGACCTCCATAATCTTCATGTGTCCAGAAATATGCCCTGGGCCTGACCTCCATAATCTTGATGTGTCCCAGAAGTATGACTGGATTCTCGCCTCCATAACCAGGATGTGTCCCAGAAGTATGACTGGGGTCCGACCTCCATAATCTTCATGTGTCCCAGAAGTATGACTGGATTCTCGCCTCCATAACCAGGATGTGTCCCAGAAGTATGACTGGATTCTCGCCTCCATAACCAGGATGTGTCCCAGAAGTATGACTGGATTCTCGCCTCCATAACCAGGATGTGTCCCAGAAGTATGACTGGGATCTCGCCTCCATAACCAGGATGTGTCCCAGAAGTATGACTGGGATCTCGCCTCCATAACCAGGATGTGTGCTAGACTCCGCGCAGAGTTTTGATATGCACAGTGGGAACGTGGCAGTTAAAACTGTCAGTGCTTTCAATAGGATCAGTGAACAGCTCACTAATATACAAGATGGTGTCTCTTGATAGCAGGAACAATTAAGTCAGAAGAGAAAATTAAGCCACATAATAATGGATACTATAATTTCATTAAGTAGAAGTTATTTTTTACTTTTTTTTTAAACTCTTCCTGTTATCAAGTTTTATTTTTATCGATTTTGAAGTGAACCTGAAACTGATTGTTTAGGTAGATAACATGACAAATAAGATGGGTCTGTTGGATCTTTTCATGATACAATGCATTAGTTTGATTCCCAAATCTGGTTTCTTGGAGATATTTCGATACATGATGTAAAATGAAATCTATTGACAGAACTGGATCTCGCCATAATCTCCATCACATGCAGAGGCTGCTGGGAGCTAGTGCGGGATTAAGGCTGATTAGCCGGGTTACCATGGCCACAAAACATTGGATTAGGGGAACGGATTAGTTCTCAACAAGTGGCTGCGAGAAACAGAATAATAAATAGAGTTTATTCTGCGCTGTTTAAATTCAGAATTAGGCGGATTGGAGGATAAATGTCGGAGATTTGTGTAATGACGTCATAACTCAGTGATTTTATCTTTAACACTTTGTCAATATATTAATATAATATGGTGGCTAAACTAGTGAAATACCATCCACTGTGGACCAGTTTGCCCCATATAATCACTCTGTATATCACCATTCCACTGCAGTGAAGGATTCTGGGTAGTGAATGCAAATAGCACTATTCCCTTCAAATATTGATCTCTTTACTGTACTTGGACATCAGTTCAACAAACATCCACACTTAGCAGTACAGTTTTAATTTACTCTGTCACCCCAAAACCAAGTTGTTCAGGATATACTTAAAGACCATTAAAAACTGTCTGTATGTTGTGTTATCCATTTTTTTCTAAAATAGTTGGATTCATTTATCTGTATTGACCAAAGTATATATTTAGCACACAGGGTAGTATAAATTGTATGTATGATACATAGGTTGATTGGGGAAACCTTTTATGACACTTAACGGCTGAGATTTTGCTGTTAGTGATCCTTATTGGGAGACATATTACCCCCTTCTCTTATTGTGTTTTTCTTAGTGCTGTCTTTGCCGTCTTACTAGTAATTTGCTCCTTTAGACTTTCAGGCATCACATTTATACTTTGTTTCTCCTTTGAAAACATAATAATATTAGGCAGTAGTTGTATCGTTGGAGAATAATATCCATCACTGTCACACTTGCTTTATCATGCAATAAAATCATATTTATATAAATCTAACATTGTGAGGAATAAGCCATAAATAATTACAAATATTTAAGGATACGATAATATGAGATTTCTTTTTTGACTGTAGTCATTTAAAAGCTACAAGCTAATTTACCTGGATTAATTTACTTGTCAGAAGAATTACAGTAATAATGTCTCTTTATACATATTGATACAATGTTAGATTGATAGTTTATTATATAAATTAATATACGGTTAATGGCCTTCTCACAAATTTATAGCCTAGGTTAGGCAACAGCCGCACACTGATGATATCCATTTAAAGTCAAAACAGCTGTCTGTGGGTAGGTCTCCTAATTCCTACATAATCCAGGGTGGGCTATGCTTTAAAGCTGTGTAATATAGTGAGCATATGCCTTTGGCACTCATCGCCTAAGTTGTAGGAACCACTTAAAGTGTGGCGACGTCTCGTAATTTGACAACTATTATATGTGATATAATTATTTTTCTATACCACGATATACAAAGAGTACAGTAGATGAGAAACATTATTTGTACCTGTTGCATTATTACTGTTTCCTTTTCCTTCAGGTGTGATGGCCGGGTTCAATATGAGTGGAGATCTGCAGCGTCCGGCCACTAATATCCCTATAGGATCACTGGCTGCCATTGCTATTTCGTAAGTTTCTGCAGACTCCGCAGTTTGACCCTCTCATTGCCAGAGCGCAGCCTGTATTTCCTTGCTCTGTTATACAACCACAGAAATAGACTATTATTAGAACGAGCGGTCATGAGAAGATTCAGAGGTAATTTTAGTGAAGAACTGGCTTAGAGAAAATATAGTGGATACATAGTGTAGTATTCCATTGGAGGTGGTAGGAACGAATAGAAATAAATGCATATGGACTTTTTCTAGATGTTACTAGGTATATATTTTCCCTGTGTATCAATTTTGTAGTTTATTTTATTAAGAAGTGCCTATTAGCTCTGTTTTACTGCCTAAAATCAAACAAATAGTCCCTATGTGGGCCTGCCCACTGCAGCATATGCAGCTAAAGATTCTGTAGGGCTGGATGTGTAGTGTAGTGTCTTAGCCTATCAGCATGTGGCAGAATGTTTATTTGATTTTAGGGAGTAAAAGCAGATCTTATAAGCAATTCTTAATATAATAAAGTACATAAAAGTAAGTAGATAAAGAAGGATATTATATACCTAGTAAGGGGTTTCAGCGGGTTATACATACAGCTATTCAAAGAAGTCTTTTAGTTTGAGAAACATTCAACATATTTTAAAAGGTCAGATATAAAAATATTGTAGTTACCCCTAAATAAATGGTGGTGGTGATGCAGCATTCTGTGGCCCCCTACCTCTCCTCTGTATAACATGAGCAGTGTGTGTGGTTTGTGGCCCCTGATCCTCCCTCTCTCTCCTTGTTCTTAGGTGGTTTCTCTATATAGTGTTTGTGTTCCTGTTGGGAGCTATTTGTACCCGGGAGTTTCTGCGCTACGAGTTTATGATTGCGGAGAAGGTGAATATAGAAATATTCAAAAGTGCTGGCTACAAATTACTTACCTCATGTATTAATATATTACTGCATTCTCTATAGAATATTTTGGTGCTTTATAAATAAATAAATAATAACAGGTTTAACACACAAAATCATTGAAAACCTAGTTTAAAGAAGCAATCTCCTCCACTCACTTCCTGCTTATAGTCCATGAAAAAACAAAACTGATTGCCACTGCTTATGCATTGAAATAGGAAGTTAGTGTGAGGAGCTTGAAGCCAACAGAGAGCCAGGCTCTCTACGTGCTCAGAAATGGACAGGGTATCTGCATACTCTAAGTAAGTATTTGCCTTCTTATTTAAATAAATTTACATGATAAAAAAAATGTGTGTGTGTATATATATATATATATATATATATATATATATATATATATATATATATATTTCTGGATTTCATTAGCATTATATTGTATTATGCCTGTGTATCTATTTAATGTTATGTACTTTATTTTATTACAAAGTGCTTATAAGCTCTGTGTTTTCTGCCTAAAATCTTACTAATAATTCCTAACTGGTATTCCCCTCTGCAGCTCATGAAGACAGTGTACTTCTAAGTGCATGGGTTGCAGTGTCTCATAGTAACCAATTAGTGGCAAAAATCTGCAACATGCTACTTGAGAGAGATCACGGACAGGCAAATTTCAAATGCTCCACTTTATACTCTGTGTATTTATGAGCTGCACAGGGCAGACCCAAAAAGGTAATAATTGTATGATTTTAGCAAGAAAAAAAAACAGACAATTTAGCACTTCTTAAGACTCTGTAGGGTTGGATGTGCAGTGTAATGCTCTAGCCTATGAGGGATCACATCTCCGCAGCATTTTGCTTAGAGATGGTCACTGATTGGTTAGTATGAGACACAGCACAGCAAGTACAGCAGAGTCTGTGTCTTCATGAGCTGCAGAGGGAAGAATCATACAGGGACTATTTGATTTTAATCAATAAAAACAGAATTTATGAGCACTTTATATTCAAATAAACAAAGTACATAAAAGGGATATTATATACCTAGTAAAATCCAGAAACCTTTAAAGCAACTTTATATTCCACAGTATTACAAAGAATATTATGTTCTCCTGTGTAACAACATATTTGGGCTAAATGTTTCTCAAGCAATATCCATAACAATGCGCTGTATCTGAGCTTATTATTCAGTGTCGCATATAGAGGGCCCTGGGGAAGCCGCCATCAGTATAATCACATGGCGCTGCTCTACTAACCTTCTGGCCGATAATCCTAATCTCCAGCCGAAGCCCAGGCTAATATATCCAGCTATGGCTGTAATAGGATTATTCCCCTTGAAACCTGTATTTTGAAAACAGGATAACATTATCAAAATCATCCCATTTATGGATATTACCATGTGCTTTCTGTCAGAGCCACTGTATTCAAACATTTCTTTATACTGTACAATGGCCCTTTAAAGCTTTTAAATATCATCCGCCTTATTAAATTGTGATTCGTACAATTGAATAGGGCTCTATATAAGCACACAGCATATTTTTTTTTACAAAAGTTTTTAGTTAATGAACTTCAATCCAAAAGCAAGGTCTTCACTAACTAAAAACTTCTGTAAAAAAGATGCTCTGTGCGTATATAGAGCCCTATTCAATTGGCCGAATCACAATTTAATAAGGCTGCATATTTTTAGGAAAAAACATTGTACAGACTCTCATTTGTTCATTTTATTTGCAATAAAACTGATATGGAATTTATCGGTTTGGCTTCTCTTGATCAAGTTGAGAGGAGACTTTAAATGAAGAGAAAGTTTCTATCTGCGCAATATGAATGTGTAATATAAAACTGACTGTGCTTTCAGTCTAAGGGTGTTTGCAGGAATTGGTCGCTGGTACAGTTTCACTTATTCTTCAGTATCACTTAATGTTACCAGGTCAGGATTTATAAGCTTCAGCTTTCTTCTTTCACCCTGATGCTGTAAAAATGGCACTGCTTGTGCCTGAATAATTACATTTTTCTCTATCTTCTCTAATTCCTGGTGGCTTGGAGTCCAAGTGGTGTGTTCTGCTAATTTGTATGATCTATTCTGGAGTGGAAGGGGGTTTTATTGACTCATTGGTCAATGCATACATGCCCAGTAGGTGGCTATTATACTTGCAAGCCTTGCTTGTCTGTAATTGCCTTGAAAGATTATTACCATAATGGCAGCTTCCATGCACTAGCAGAGTTTATTTAAAAAAAACAACAAACAAAAACCCCAAACTTGCTATTATGCTTCTGATTTGTGCAGGTTTTAATTTGTCACAAATGTCTGAAGTTTTTCCTAAGGCTTTCCCCCTAAAAATGGACAAAATAGGGATTCCAAGGAGAGTCTAATATATAATTATACATAATACCAAAACTTTAGCAATTGAATGTCATTTAAAAAATCAATTTTCCTTTCAGTACAAATGCAGAAAACGTTCTGTACATGCTCAGATTCTTGAATGCAAACATTTTTAGACTAAAAACAATGCATGCATTCCCCCAGGGAAAAAAATGCAATTATTATCAAGTATTACCCTGCAGAAATGCATAACCGCAAAGGCTGATTGACAGATAAAGATTACAAGTTGCAGTTTAGATTTACAGTAAAAAAAATGCAATTTTTCTTTTTTTTTTTACAATTACATTTTTAGTACAGATTGTTTTAAATCACACCATATTTGGAGCCTCGACTCTGTCCATTAAATCCATGATGCTGATTGGCTTGCTTCCCAGCATGCCTTGGTGTGTTATTGGGTGAGAGTTAAAGAAAATAATATCTTGCATTTTTTACCAAATAACATGGGAGTTTCCCCGTAAACAGGAAACAGATCGGCATGGGAGCACAGTGAGTAAATGTTTGGTTGTTGGAAGTTGAGATAATGAGCAAACACTTGAACAGTGATTCCGAGACCTCGGAGAACCCGTCTTTATGGCAGCACATCTGAAGGAGAGACTTGTGAGACTGCCAGAACATCTCACTGACCCCAGCTGATCTGACTCTCTCCTCTTTCTTGCAGGTGTCCCTGGTGGGCTTCCTCTTTCTGCTGGGATTATACATTTCCTCCTTAGCCTCCTGCATGGGTGGTCTGTATGGAGCACCCAGAATCCTTCAGTGCATTGCTCAGGAAAAGGTCATACCAGCCTTCTCCTTCCTTGGACATGGGGTTAGTCTATTTGTTATTTATGCTTATATTTCCAGAAAGGAACTCCGAAGTTTGGGAAATATTTCACATCTTGCGTCTCTTCAGCTCTGGCTATTGCAATGGAGCTTGAGAGGTTGTGCTCTTTTATTGTAAATAGGGGAGGCTGGCCTCATTGATAAGACTTTCAGTTTAAAGACTGTTGCAATATGAACTGCAAAACCTTATACTGCTGTTCAGTACCAAAGACCATGATGCACTGATCAGGAATTACAGACATGCCAGCCCCTAGACACTAGCCTAGTCAGCGAAAGGTAATTGTTTCTCTAAAGATCCTTTTATTTCTTGGCCTACTTTGTTGCTAATGCTAATTTATTTATGTACTTCAATATAAAACATTATTACTTAACTACCGTGGTCCTTTAAAGCTCTTCTACGCTTAATCGTTTTTTAGTTTACCATTAATTAACATTGAAAAAACATTAAAAACACATATACAATCATCATAGATTGCATTACGAAACTAGTTAATGGAGGGCCCCAGTGAAAAAAAAATGTTTGGCACCCCTCCAGTGCATATACATGCCGTGGGGCCCTGCCATTGAGGGTCCACTACACAACAGACAAAAAATGTAATACACACTTAAAAAAAAAAAAGCACTGGGCCCCTCTCAGAGAAGGGCCCCGATGCAACATACAGCCTGCCTCAGCAGTAGATATGCCCCTGCATTAATAATGCAGACCAAATTACCTTTAGCATGCTGTGTAGGATAAGTGGGCTATGGCTAAATTGCCATAACCTCCACCTCTCCAGACTGAGCATGCCCCAGGTTATCTAGGATGACCGTGGTTGTCTTCTAGACCAGATTGCACAGGGCAAGGAAGATGTGGGGAAGGACTGCAGCAGCGGCCATTATTGCGAGGAACAATTTTTTTAAATTATGTTTTCTGGCGAAAGCCTTTCTTTGCTGCTGTTTGCACATGTAGTTTTAATGCAAATTAATGATCAGGTAAAAAAATAATTTAGGCTAAAAAGCTCTTACAGTGGCCATTTAAAGGGATTTGTTGTTGCAACTATCCATGACCCTTTGGACCACAGGAAACCAGGCACATCTTGTGTCTGGTTGTGCTTATCCATACATTTTTCATGATACTGGAGTGGGTTGCCAGTTCCTACTCCAGTGGACCGCGATTTCTCTCACCTCTCTGTTATGACCTGCCTATCTTGGGTAACCCTACATGGTATAGCACACAGCTTCATTGAGTTACACAAGCCGCATCAGCACAACAAGGTAGCAATCCATAAGGGGATTTAAAGGGATACAAAAATATTAAAATGAAAGCTAGTGCAAGTAAAGGGTCCCTAACGTACTAAAGATGCTCGCATGAAATAATAGTGATCTAAAATATTGATTATAAATTTGAATCCCTGATCAAAAACACTATCTAAAAATATTAATCATTAATAAAATATATTTACAGATGTGATCACTTTCATTTAAACAGCTTTATTCACCTGATTGTTCTGTATCTGCATACAAAGAGTCATAAAATGGTCATGTTTCTTGCTTACAAAATGTGATATGGAGTGGAAGTCGCTTGTAAATACTTTGTTTCAGTTTTTTTCTTGGAAGTAACTAAATTGTTTTTTACTGGTTAGCCTTTTCTCCAACATGCCGAGGGAGTCGAGGGTTAATGGAAAAAACAGCACATTATGTTCTGCAATTAATTCTGCTGATAATCAGGATTACGGCCTTGGCTGTTGTTGTGCTTCCTTGTTAAAAATAGTGTGAAACAAACACTGCTGATTACATACGATTATGACATCATGACGCTGAGAAGATCAGCCTGACCCAACACATTCCTGCCTTGAGCAGCTTACACCTTGAGGGGGTAAAACTGATCTACCCTGGTAATGTGCGGTGTATAATGGGATTGAGTATCTGTCAGATTCTCAGCAAAGGTTACAATGACCAAACACTACTTTCACCCTTGACTATCACTCGCTGGCTCTGCACCCTAATCCAAGGATATGATCTGAAGGCCATCTCCGAGTAGTGCACATACAAGTAAATGGATTCCATCATAAGTGGGCTAGAGGCACAAATGTAATAGAGTTTGAGCCTTTTCTGGACGTGGCTATCCAAAATAGTCCACCAAATTATGTGGCTAAACAGTCTTCCTGGTCTGCTTAGATATACTCAGAATATGTATATACCTTCCAAGCATTTATCGCTCCAACTTGCTATACCCTATAAATCATTGGCGTCTGATAGGTTTATGTTGAATGGAGATCAAAATCATGTTTTCCATTCAAAACTTGCACTGATGTCAAAATTACTGAAATTTAAAAAGTGTCTCTCCTTTCATAACAAAAACATTCGTAAGATCACCTAAAATCCATCATTCCTTGTCATCGTTGTAATTACTTTACTATAAACTTTGGTTCCCTAGTGGTATGACCTTGGTGATAGCATATTCATTGTATCTGTTGTTTTAATTATATACTGATCAGATTCTAATTTGTAACACAACATTTTTCTCTTTGGGTTTCTTCCATGTAGAAAGGACCTAATAAGACGCCGGTGGCTGCTATCTGCTTGACAAGTCTTCTCACAATGGCTTTTGTCTTCATTGGCCAAGTTAACATTCTGGCTCCGATTGTCAGTATTAATTTCATGCTGACATACAGTGCTATAGATTATTCCTACTTCTCTGTGACCATGAGCTATGACCTACAGAAAAAACACAAAACGATTGGGAGAGTTTCTTCAAGGACAGTAAGCTCTACACAGCCATTGATCCTTGACAAAGCTTCCAGTTATGGTTCCAATGGAACCTTACTTGAATTCACAAAGGACATGGACCAGATCTTTAAACCAGGTCAAATGGAGGAATCTGATCATCAAATAAGTCAAGAGAAAGACACAACAATGTTCAATAAGTTGAAGAAGCCAAGAAAATCGGCCAAGAAAACTTTAGAGGATAGCTTTGGACCGGACCTTCAGTATAACACATACTCAGAGCATGAAAAGAGCCTTATTGTTGCAGAGATAACAGAGGATGAGGAGCCACATTCTGTAGCACTTGACAGCCAGGATGGAACAAGCCAATACTTGCCAGCAGCGGGCAACATTGATTCTGCAACACTTAGAGATCAAGAGAAAATGTTTACAGAGCTCCAGCAAACCCAAGAAGAAGACAAAGAAGGTAAGTGAGTGGCGACATGGATATTGGTATTGCTGTCAACATTTTAGTGTTATCTGTGGGATATATATTTATCCTTGCACATAAAACATTGCAAAGTGCAAAATCCATCACATCTCTACTTCAGCACCATCACACCTTTATTCCTGAACCATAAAACCACTGCCCCATCTTCACCACTATTTCCAGCTATGTCACCCCTCTTTTCCAGCATAGTCATACTTCTACTCCAGAATCGTCCCACCTTCATTTCATTATTGTTCCATCTTACACTATGGCATAATAACTGTTCCAGCACTGCCACACCTCTACTCAAATTATGTGACACCTTTCCTCTATAATTGTCTCAACCCTACTTCATCATGGTCACACTTCTACTCCAGCAGTGCTTCATAATTCCAGGGGTTTTACATCTATGTTAGCATCAAATCTCTTCTCCAGTGCTGTCATACCTCTACTCCAATGATGTGATACCTCTACTCCATCATTTTCACAACCATACTTCATCATCGTCACAACCCTACTTCACCATGGTCAGATTCAACCAAGGAAAAATAATTTAAATGTCCCTTTAATCAAGCAACATCTCACCTCTATTCCAGGACTATCAAAATGCCAACACTGTCCCCTTGCTACCAATGTGGCGTCTTTGCTCCACTGTAATTGCACTGCTTTGTCTCCACCAGACATTTTTCAAAATTCTGTTTATCTCTTTGTACCATCCCCATAAATCTGATCCTGTTATGTGTTAGTTTGTTTTTACCACTTAACTTTAATTTAAATATGTATAATCCATAAAATAATATTTGGGTAAAGCTAAAGTTTTGGCAACTATTGGCTTCACATTTCTATCCTATTGCCAAACAATTGCACTAATATCAAATAAATTTAATTGGATGGCACCACTTGTGCTTAAAACAAGAATCTAATTGGCAAAACTTGAATATGCCTTTAAGGGGACAACCTTGCAAGTCACTGGTTTCAAGTGAGCTGGGTTATTAATGCATTGGATAGAAGAGAATTTATAGTATCTGAAAAAAAATATTTGCATGAAAAAATTCCAAAGTTAACAGTTAGCCGGAAGTTTGCTGAATTTCTTGCATTTGCAAACTGTTTTCTCCCAATGTTGACACCCCCTGAAATTCCCTGGGAATATTAGCATAAGTAATACATTGTATCATTTTGGCTTGGGGATTGTGCAGACATGCTCAGTTAGCACTTGTAGTCTTCCCTACTGTGGAAAGTCACACTTTTCTTTCCTTTAGCCAATCAGCAGCTTTTATATCGGGTACATTCTTTTTAATGAAGTACCCAATATGCGCAGTGGCATTGCTGGGGGTGTATACATCAGCCCCAGCACAATTGTTTTTTTTTTTTTTGCAAAAAAATTTTGCATTTTTCCATGCAAACATTTTTTGCTAGGTGGGTTATGATGCATTCTACAGGATGCATTCATAACCCACCTCACTTGTATATACCATTTAAACATTTCCATTTTTTCAGTTTGTCCTTTAAGAGGTAAAAACTACAAGCAGGTTCCTTTGCAATATATTTAAGGACCTTATATACTAATGAGATTTCCAATAGACCTGATTAAAACACTGACAGTTATAGCTGCCACATTCCTGTTCTGCCGATAGAAGCTTCATCTGCATGAAAATTGCATGCAAAGTTTCCTCCGACCTCAGGAAATACATCAGCAAAAACCAAAATGGTAGACTCCACTGCACCATAATTGCAAATAACTTAATAAATTAAAGTGTATTTTTTTACATTCTATAACACATTTGCCTGTTTATAAGTATAGTGTTCAGATTATATGTGATAACAGTGCAGATGAGAGAAAAGGATATTTATGGAGTTTAATTCTCTTGTAGATCCGAGTGTGAAGCACAAAGGTCCAGAGCTGGAAATCCAGAGCCTCTCAAATGAGTTTTATGCCAAACTCTGCAACCACTGGGTGTCCTTCCTGGGGGTGAGTATCGCTTGGGACTGCAGAGTAGACTTGTGAGAACAGGAATTAAAACACATTGCACAATATATATAAATATATATGTTGTTTTTTTTTTCTCTTCAAAGCCTTGAGCCTAAGAACATAATTAAACAGGAAAAGTCCTAAAATTGATTTTTAATTAGAAAAAAATGATATTTCCCTATGTAGATAGGGATCCATGATACGCTGGTGCAGGACATGGAGTGCAGTTATTATGGAGCAAACCTGCTTCTGAGCATGTGTGAGGAAAGGGCGTAGCTATCCAGTGGCAGAGCTAGAGAATGGATGGCCCTGGTGCAAAAAAGTTTTGGAGCCCCCTCAATTGGGGGGGGGGGGGGTGAAAACATTTTTTTTTTGTCCTGCCCCCTTACCAGTATTAATTCATTTAGTGCCCCACCTCAAGAACCCCTCCTATAGGAGTACTCCTCCCTATGACCCCTTTTAATAATAGCATGCCTTACCTTACCTCCTGCCTGCGCAAAGCTCCTCTGCCTGCAGTATAGCTTTAGGATGAGCGTGGAGCCAGGATGAGGGGGCCCTACACTACAGTACACAGACACAGTGTATATACACTATCTATACATAGGACCCAGTCCCACTCAACATCCACCGCTCTTAACAACCATTCCTACACTAAATAAAAGAAAAATTCAATGAAAAGAAAATCTATTACACCGCAGTACTTCCAGTAGTAGTTCCTCCCCTGTAGTTATCAAATTCAAAATATCCAACTTTTTACAAATCCACCTCTTTCCCCCCTTCCTATATGATAGATAAAGATCAGCTTATACCTCAGGCTTGAGGTTGCCATGAAATGACAATACTGTACAAGATGAAATATTCTTCATAATAAGTCTTCAAAAATATGATTTTCTTTAAAGAAAAAAAAATGCTAATTAATCTGTATTCTGTATTTTCCCTTTCTTTGGCAGGCTATTCTCTCTATTGCTATTATGTTTGTAATCCAGTGGATTTATGCCCTGGTAAACATTGGGGTTGCTGTGATCCTTTATTTCTACATCGGCAGAACAAGTCCTGGGCTTCCTCCAGGTTGGTTCCTCTTAACTGGCATCAGTAAAATTAAATTATTCCTAATGCAGAACCTGTAGTGAGGTTAAAGATCATCTAGGTTCATCTCCTGTGCACATTATTCAATTAATACAATGAGTTATTTTGATTTAAATGCTTTTGATTATATTCTGGCTGTGAATAAGCTGACAGACTGATAGTCTGTTGGCTTCAATTGCCACCTTTAACATTTTTTTATGGACACTGCCAGCAAGTGAGATTTCTCCTCATCTGCCAGACAACACATATAAATCAATCTGATAGCCTGTAATTAATTTAATTAATAACTGTGGTCAATTTTTCCTATATAATTATTCAAAGAACTATTTTTTTTATTTTTTTTACATTCTAAAATAATTTCCCCTAGTTTGAACTCTCATTCTTCAACATAGTATATTTTAAATATATGACTCCAGGTGTCCTTTAAATAATTTAATCCGGGAAAAGTAGAGCCATTTAACATAACATAGGTGTCCTCCCTAATATTATATTGGGCTATAAAAGTATTACACTCCATAAACATCAGTGTGATACTGTTGCATTTCTTCTCTTCTTATTAGGGGCTGCAGCGAACTTCGGTTTCTTCACTTGGGTCCGTGGAGTCGCCACCACCACGTGCAGGTCAGTACCAAAGAGTTGTAAATGCTATAAAGTCTCTTTTTTGGGGTGTTTTTTTGTAGCTGGTGCTGGATTTCCCATAAGGCAAACTAGGCAGTTTCCTAGGGGCAAAACAAAAAAACAAAGGGAGAAAAATTCAATGGCGTGAACCAGCTAATAAAATAATACAGTTGTTTTTTACACTCAATTCAAGCTTACGACAGTAGTGTATCTCCGGCAAATTACCTAGCTAGCCGCTCCTTCCCCTACCCTACGTGCACTCTGCATTAATATGTACAAAGGTCTAAGAGACTGTGATTAGTCTATTTTAGAACATTTATTAAAAAATTAAAATCCCAGTATAAAACAGCCCCTAGGCATTTCAAATTGAGATCTGTACTTCGTCAGGGGAACTAGGTGCCTATTGGCTCTTGCCAGAACACAAAGAGCATCCTGGGATATTTGCAGCATCAACAGAAGCAAAGTACGATCAGTCCTAACACTAGAACAAAAAGACATTAAAATAATACATTTTCAAGAAAATTATTGAAAATAGTGGTATTTGGAAGCTTTACTTACTCTAACCAATAGAGGCTATTCCTTGGGTCTTACTTTCCTTAGGTGTATACTTGCCCCTATACGATATGATTCCCCTTAAAATGATGTATCTAAAGTCCTAAAGTGTCTCCTCCTTCATCTTCTTCACTCTATCTGTCACTTCCAATCGGAGAAACATGAAACTCACAAATTAAAATACACCGGTTCACAATCATCTCACATTTGTTTGTGCATACAAATATGCACATATGCACAATATATAGGCTCCCAATTGGTCTGTAATTTCCTTTGGTCAGGTATGAATCTCCGGCTTGCTTCAATCTTTAGTGTTAGTTCTGACATTATCCAATATTATTAGTGAAAAAAGAAAAACAATCCAAAAGACTAAATATTCAGATGAAGGACCTCTTGAAGAAAACAATGCCACCTCCAATGTGTTGTGTCTCAATTAGACTTCCTCAAGACTCCCTAATTTGGAAGTACCTTGTCCTGCTCAGAAGTCCATGTTGTACAAAACACTAGAACAGGCAGCTCACTTCCATAGCTTCATTCCCATGCTGTCATGTGCCAATTTCTTCAAAATACTATCAGTTGCCATATATTAATTGTACTCTTAAACAATTAGGGAACAGATTAATGTTTTGAATCCTGGTTAAAAGAACATTGACAGTAGAAAATGCCTTTCTTAATCTACAGTTATATATAGATTCCATGTTCTATACCAGTGAAAACCTACTTTGTATCGGTAAATTGCAGAAACAAAACTATGTCCCAGGGGAGAGAAAAAATAACGGTGGCAATAAACAAGAAATAATACTTGCTTTTTTAATTACTATTCATGTATGAAACATAAATGTTACATTTTTGTTCAGTTATATATGACTCTTCATGACCCTATGGATCGCATCATGCCAGGCACATCTTGCGTCTGTCCTCATCAATAAGGATTTCATGGCAAAGATACTGGAGTGGGTTGCCAGTTCCTTCTCCAGTGGACTGCAAATTTGTGTGACCTCTCTGCTATGACCTGCCTATCTTGGTTAACCCTGTGGTGAAGGGACTTGAAGTACACAAGCCCCTTCACCACAAGGTAGTGATGCAGAAGGGAAATGTTATATTGCTGTGGGTTATTAACTGTTGACCAGCACAGAGAGTCGGACAAATTATTTTGCAGACTATACGAGTGGAGGGGCATAAGATTGTTTGCCAAGGAGCGCCTTAGATGTAAATTCAGCCCTGAATGTTGTGTAGTGCTGTGCATTAAACTCCTTGCCCTGTGCTATATTATGAAACCCTGTGCCTCTCCCAGCTGGGTCTTGGGGATTTTAGGCATGACTGAGATATACGTGCTTCTATTCTCTGTCTGGTTGAAGAGAATTTAATGCTTGAACACTGAAAAGCCTCAGAATAAAAGTGTTTTGCATGTGTAAGGACCCCTCTCCCTTCCAGACATGGAGCCTCCCCGCCGCACACAATTCTGTGCGTTTTATTGTTCAGCTATTGAATTTTACAGTTAGAATGAAGTAATTAAATGTGAGATACCAAAGAATGTTTTGTGTCCCAAGAGGTTTCCTTGCTATGGCCAGAGTACTGGAATTTGGAGTTGGTGCAGTTGTGCGTGATGTAAATGGTTAGAAAAAAAAGTGTATCCTTTGTTCACTGGAAAA
This sequence comes from Discoglossus pictus, assembly GCA_027410445.1. Taxonomy (NCBI): domain Eukaryota; kingdom Metazoa; phylum Chordata; class Amphibia; order Anura; family Alytidae; genus Discoglossus; species Discoglossus pictus. The sequence goes on along the minus strand of CM050173.1, from coordinate 81,174,842 downwards.
TAGAAAAAAGTATTTATTGCCGAAAAAAGTGATTATGTGTTGGGTTTGAAGAACAGAACTGAAGGAGACTGGAAACCAGTGTAGTGTGTATGTATGTATGTATGTGTGTGTATGTATATATATATATATATATATATATATATATATATATATATATATATATATAATATGCTTAAAGGAAGCCATGTTTAAAATGGCAATGGATTACAAGCGCTAAGCCTTTATGGGCACTTTTGGAGGTTCCTTCCCAAGTTCCCAGAATGTAGTGTAATAACTGTATTTCTCAGAATTCTGAGCAGAAAACAAGAGATTTAATGTGTGTGTATGTATATATATATATATATATATATATATATATGTATATGTATATGTATATGTATATATATATGTATATGTATATATATATATATATATATATATATATATATATATATATGTGTGTGTAATATATATATATATATATATATATATATATATATATATATATATATCCTGACAACTTGCCAGTCTCCTCTGGATTGTGCCTATGTTTCTGGCATATTGATGGAGGAACATAATACAATAGGCTGTAGATACTTTTCCAAGTTTTACTAGAATTTAGTGATACAAAAATAACAAACCAAAATGAATCAAAGAAAATATCAGGCCTTGCTTCCACTTCCTCTTAACTGATTAAGTTTCCTCGCTAACCAACTCTCATTCAGCTAAACCTGGGTGGCGCAAAACAAACAGTCTAATAGTTTGTTTAAAATCCCTGGTAATTTCTTCAGTAACTGCAGACTTTCAGCTTTAATTTGAGGGTATTTACATCCAAATCAGGTGAACGGTGTAGGAATTACAACAGTTTGTATATGTGCCTCCCACTTTTTAAGGGACCAAAAGTAATGGGACAATTGGCTGCTCAGCTGTTTCATGGCCAGGTGTGTGTTATTCCCTCATTATCCCATTTACAATGAGCAGATAAAAGGTCCAGAGTTCATTTCAAGTGTGCTATTTGCATTTGTTGCTGTTAACTCTCAAAATGAGATCCAAAGAGCTGTCACGATCAGTGAAGCAAGCCATCATTAGGCTGAAAAAACAAAACAAATCCATCAGAGAGACAGTTGATTTGGCCACACCTAATGTTTTTGCTGTTTGGAACATCCTTAAAAAGAAAGAACGCACTGGTGAGCTCAGCAACACCAAAAGGCCCGGAAGACCACGGAAAACAACTGTGATGGATGAAGAATTCTTTCCCTGGTGAAGAAAAGACCCTTCACAACAGTTGGCCAGATCAAGAACACTCTCCAGGAGGTAGGTGTATGTGTGATGAAGTCAACAATCAAGAGAAGACTTTACCAGAGTGAATACAGAAGGTTCACCACAAGATGTAAATCATTGGTGAGCCTCAAAAACAGGAGGGCCAGATTAGAGTTTGCCAAACAACATCTATAAAAGCCTTCACAGTTCTGGAGCAACATCCTATGGACAGATGAGACTAAGATCAACTTGTACCAGAGTGATGGGAAGAGAAGAGTATGGAGAAGGAAAGGAACTGCTCATGATCCAAAGCGTACCACCTCATCAGTGAAGCATGGTGGTGGTAGTGTCATGGCGTGGGCATGTATGGTTGCCAATGGAACTGGTTCTCTTGTATTTATTGATAATGTGACTGCTGACAAAAGCAGCAGGATGAATTCTGAAGTTTTTCCGGCAATATTATCTGCTCATATTCAGCCAAATGCTTCAGAACTCATTGGACGGCGCTTCACAGTTCAGATGGACAATGACCCGAAGCATACTGCAAAAGCAACCAAAGAGTTTTTTAAGGGAAATAAGTGGAATATTGTGTAATGGCCAAGTCAATCACCTGACCTGAATCCGATTGAGCATGCATTTCACTTGCTGAAGAAAAAACTGAAGGGAAAATGCCCCAAGAACAAACAGGAACTGAAGACAGTTGCAATAGAGGTCTGGCAGAGCATCACCAGGGATGAAACCCAGCGTCTGGTGATGTTCCAGACTTCAGGCTGTAATTGACTGCACAGGATTTGCAACCAAGTATTAAAAAGTGAAAGTTTGATTTATGACTGTTAATCTGTCCCATTACTTTTGGTCCCTTAAAAAGTGGGAGGCACATATACAAACTGACTTGGATGTAAATACCCTCAAATTAAAGCTGAAAGTCTGCAGTTAAAGCACATGTTTCTCGTTTTTCAGATCCATTGTGGTGGTGTATAGAGCCAAAAAGATTAGAACTGTGTCAATGTCCCAATATTTATGGACCTGACTGTGTGTGTATATGTGTGTGTGTGTATATATATATATATATATATATATATATATATATATATATATATATTTTATTTTATTTTTTACTTGTTTTAGACATTCAAACGTGAACACAGAGAGTTACATAGCAATTTAGGTTGAAAAAAGATTTTAGTTCAACCTGTTTAGATCTTTGACTTCTTCTGGATCAATTAACAATAAATCTGCAAACAGAAAAAAAAAAACAGTGAAACTTTGCCAATTCTCTCAACAGGGAAAAAATAAATAAAATTCCTTCCTGACCCCAGATACTGGCGATCAGATTCATCCCTGGATCAATATTCCCTCTCTATTGATCCAGGAAAGCCCTTAATGCCCTTTTTATTTAATATATATCTAAACCCTTTTTAAAGTTTTCTATCAAATCACCACCTCCTTTGGTAGAGAATTACACAGATTAACCACCCTTACTGTGAACGAACCCTTTTCTTTCTTTAAGGTGACATTTTTTTACTTCTAATCTCAAAGGGATGTCCCCTAGTCAGTTGAAAACCTCTTGGCACAAAAAGCTCCCCTGACAAAGCCTTGTATTGACCCTGGATATATTTATATAAGGTAATCATATCTCCTCTTAGATGCCTTTTTTCTAGAGAAAATAAGTTTAATTTGGTTAGTCTTTCTTCATAACTTAGCCCCTCCATTCTCTTTATTAGTTTTGTTGCCCTTCTCTGTACCTTTTCCAGCTCTAAAATGTCCTTTTTATGAAGTGGTGCCCAAAATTGTACTCCATATTCCAAATGAGGGCGTACTAGAGATTTGTATAGTGGCAGAATTATATTTGCTTCCCTTGCTTCTATACCCTTCTTAATACATGCTAATATTTTATTTGCCTTTGCAGATGCTGCTTGGCATTGAGCACTGTTACCTGGTTGTCCACAAGCACTCCCAAATCCCTTTCAATATCTGATATAGATATTGATCCATTAAGATTACTCAGGTCCACAACACAGGCTGAGCTGTACGTGGATAGGATTCTCAGCTTGTGTATAATCCAACCTTGGCTTTGCATAAAGGCTGTGTATGCAGTAGGCATAAGCTTAAAGGAAGCCATGTTTGAAATGGTTTATGGATTGAAGAGCGAGGCATTTGTGGGCACATTTGCATGTCCCTGCTCAGTTTCCCAGGATGCAGCGTAATAACTGTTTTTCTCTAAATTCTGAGCTGGAAGCAGTTTTATTTTTACTTGTTTTTGACCATCAAATGTGAACACAAATGTACTATTTATTTACAATATATATATATATATATATATATATATATATATATATATATATATATATATATATATATATATATAATATTACTTGTTATTGATGAATATATATATAAAGTGCCACTACATGCCTAAAACGTTCAAAATGCTAATAGAGTTCAGCATTAAAGTATCTCTTAAACACTAACATATTCCTGTTCTGGAAGGGCTCCTGTTTGAAACATTAACCCTTTCTATCTTATGGGGGTTCACCAGGATGTTTATCCTCACTCCCTTAGAATGGTAATCATGGGAAGCAATAACCTCAAACACAGCATTGAGAAAAATGTAGTCCTTTTCCATAAGTTCGTGTAAATCTGTCCACTTTGGCTAGAAATATTAGCTCAAACCGGGCAAAATGTATGTTCTCACTAGTATGCATGTATAAAGTAGCAGATAAACATTGTAGCTGAAAGAAAATATTTTTGTGTGGGCAATGTTCTTTTAAAAATGATCCCCAAAAAATTATCTGTTTCATAATTGTAAAAAAGTACTGTTATATGATAACAAGTAGTATCCTGAAGAGACTGACACGTGATACTATGAGAATGAAGCCACATGAGAGTACAGGTACAACACCGATTTTCTGGCTACTGATGGTCTGGCACCTCCTTTAGTCTGGATCAAGTTAAGCGAGTGTACTTGAAGTTCTGGGACCCTCAGATCAGTTCAGCTCTATTATTGTATTTTATTAATCATTTAATTTAGATTTCTTTTACATTTAATATTTATTTTATTTACAGTTCTATCAATCCATGGTACTTTACAGGCACAGGAAAGGTATAATTAGTTGTCAGAGGAATATTGTTGAATTAGAATTACGTGACCTCTGTTGGTCCGGCAAAAAGGCTAACCCATCATGGCTCTGAAACCAAAGGTGCCGGGAAATCGACGGTGTACCTGAACTGTGTTTCTTGTGTTGCTTGCAATGTACTGAACTGATGCTGGACACATCCCAGGATGAACTTTTATATTTGGAATGTCCTAAATCTTGGTTTCAGGTTTAGATTTGGGATGAATCTGTAACATTTGAATCTGATTATATACTTTACGATATGTTCAGCCACAGTTTCATTGAGCTTTATTGCTGGGGGAGTGGAGATCGGGCTTTATCTACATCCCTTAAACTACACCCCTCAAGCATAGCACTCCTTGGATCAGTGTTGTATTCGAGCCCCTTGGAGTTTCTCTCACTATTGAGCCTGAGAGGGTTAAACTTGAAACTGTAAACATATGTAGAGGGATTTAGTGACCAGCTCAATCCTCTAAACCGTCCTACATGGGGACGATGGTCCAACTTTATATTCAATATAGATCCCTTTTCATGTTTTATCTTATTGAGTCCATCGTGGGTGACCCTCTTTCACTGTCCCTACAGGAGGAAGCCATCTCCAGCAGAGCAATTTGTGGTGACGCCTTCATTTGCGTCAGTGGGTATGGAGACAACGCAGCTAACAGAGGAGAACGCAGACTTTGCATCACGAGGGCGCTTCCATCACTCCTCTGTCATCACCAGGGGCCAATTTGTCAACCAGTTTACTGAGTGATCTGAGGCCCAACATGGGCACCAAACCACCAATGTACAATGTGCCACTGTACCCCTCCACTGCCATGCGATATTGCTTGATGGGAGGATTTGGCTGCAAAAGGATTATACTGTAGCATGATACTGTGAAACATGGTGTCTTTCATTTCATTCTTATCTTAGTTTATCATCTGCCTCCTTTGCAATAAGGAACTTTCAACATAACTGGATTCTAGAAAATGATACCTCAGCCCTAATGGGGCAAATGCTACAGCACATATTGACAGTGAGCTCCATCAGGTGTATGCTCCAGCACAACATGGAAACCTTGCTCATAGCCATGTCCTATTCGAGACCCCTGCAATGTCTTTAATAGAATATTCTCACCCCATCCCCAATATAGATGCTCTTTCATTGGGTTGGGATCCTGGTCACCCACTATGTGGGTTGTGATTAGATCATACTTACTGCTGCTAAGTTCAACAAAGGGTTAATCACACTGGCTTCCATTAATTCTGTATTCACTGCCAATTGAAAGCCAAAATGAAGATATAAACTTACCTGCTCTTTACCTATTAAACCTCACCATTCAGAGGGTCTGTAACATCACTAACCCAAATGACATAATCTATCTTTACCATCTGTGATATATGCATTGCTGCCATAATCTAATGCTGCATGGAGAGCGTAAACATGGACCAAGGAGAATATGAAATCAATGGTGCATACGGACTAAATTATCTATATCGGAGACATGTTCGTTATCTGTTGTACAAAATGGTAAATTACTCATTGCATATACACAATCATGTTCTGGTGTAGAAGCTTTTTAATTAGAGGGTTAATGAAGACACCAATGGGACATCTTCTTTGTCAATTATATTGTTGTCAATTATATTATTCTCAAGGCAGCTTGTATAATAGAAATACAACATGGTACTTGTGGGCTTCATCTATATATGCCTCCTTAGTGTCTATTTACACATTGGTTGTAGGTGCAACCCATAAAAAATATTCTACCAAGATGGGATACAATCCTTCAAAAGCCTGAGGGTCTCTGCTCAAACGGACACAAAAAAGGTCCCTGTTATTATAAGTAAACCCCTACAGATAAATATAATTGAAAGCTGGATATTTTCATCATAGATCACCTGAAAAGCCCTCCCATTCACGTAATTACTTTTTCTCATATGATTATCTCTTACATTGGAACCACAAGAGCATGGTAGATCTGTACATGTAGATCAGACTAATCATAAAGCCTTAATATGATTGTAAGACTTTATAATTATCCCAGTGTAAATACTGTATTGGTCCGAATATAAGCTGCACCCGCATATACGCCGCACCTGTAAAATTCAAGGGGAAAAAATAGAAAAAAGATAGTACTCAAATATAAACCGCACCCGTAAAATTGGAGAGAAAAAGACTCTCACAGTGATCAGCCATTGCAAGAAACAGGCTTTCTAATAAGCACTGTAGCTTTTTTGCAGGTTACAGGCTTTACAGGATGTTAGGATCACTAAAACCGTAAATCGCTATTCATTTGCTACAATACCGCAGGTTCAAGCACGCAAATTGGCACATTTAACTCACAATTGTGCAAATCGGCAGTAATTTTACATTCGCAAATATAAGCTGCACCTGTAACTTGCAAACTCAAAAATCGGAAAAAAGGTGCGGCTTATATTCGGACCAATACGGTATATAGAAAATACTCCGCTTGCAAGCTCAGTTATCTAACAATTTCACTTTTTATTAACAATCTGGTGTAATTTGTACGTGTACTTTCTATTTCTGCTGTAACTGAGACTGTGAGTTATTACAGAAGAAAATAATGTTGGGGTCTTGGAAGCCCTGTAATTCTCTTAAGAAGAACCCTTTTATTCCATTAAAGGTATTGCAATGTGCAGTTAATTTTACTTCAGGACAGATCTTTATTTTAATAGCACAATATGTGTACACAGCCGTGTTGTTAGATGTGTCTGTATCCTGGTGGGGCCAGGACCCCCACTGACCCCTGAAGCATCTAATATACCACACTATGGGGCATCCACAATTATTCAGAGAAGAGCAGTTTTTAAATGCAGAAGTGTCTTACATAGCACATGTTATGTACATGGTATTGTCAGGTTAAGGTTCAGATGAAGGATATATATTAAAATGCATAAGGAAAGCAGCTCTTGCAGACTGACTGCACACAATATATTATATTAGTAATGTTTGTTGTCCCAGTCATAAGAAATTTAGATTCATATTTTTTTATTTAATGGCACATGTTTTCTATTCCACTAAATTATGTTTTTCAAGGCAAATTGTGCAGGTATTTATATGAACCTTCAGCATTATAATCTGACTGTGCAAAATGTCTGAATGTAACAGATGTGCAGCATATGTGTAAAATGTGTGTGCTCATGCAAGGTGTAATGTTCAGCGTGTCCAATATCTGTTTAAATGTTTACTGTACTAAATGTGCAATATGTGCTGTGTGTAAACCGTTTGTAAATGTGCAATGGTCAGCATGCAATCGCAGAAAAGCAACCCAGTCCCACAAGGGCCACTGACATTACAGGATGTATCTGCTTGAGCACAGGTGGATTAGATATTATGAAATCGGATAGCAGAACATGAATACACAAATAGAGAGATCTAGAACTTCTGGACTGTTGGAGACCCTTGTAGGGTCTAGATGACTGTTTCATCCAGTACTAAACCTGAGCCCAGTGAGCTGACAGAAGAAGGATAGTGTTGTGTTGTGTACAATGTTGTATCACAGAATCCATGACTTGTCAAAAAACATTTTAAAACCAATAAAACTAAGGTATTGAAGATTTTCTTTTATTTTTGTCGTTTTTATTAATGGGAATAAAAGTTATAACAGAGTTAGATATACAGTACAAGAACAATGTGTATACAGGAGGCCCCCAGGTTACAGACGACCCGTACTTATGAAAAAAACAAACTCATACAATAATCCTTTGGAGCTCGTTCTTGTTTTGAATTAAAAGTGAAAGTGCAGTAGTTTCTGTAACTTATTATTACAGTACTATGCTATATTATTATTACAGCATGAGTCATTATAGTGCGTGGTTGTTATTATTATTAATCAGGGATCCAAGTTACATACAAATCCGACCTAAAGGTCTCAATCCCGGGACCGCTTGTATATTTTTACACATATTCATGTTTACTTAGTGTGTTTTGGACCCAGTAAGGATACCAGTTATGGCAGAAACTAAAATAATATATATATATATATATATATATATATATATATATACATATATTATTGAACAGTGAAGCAGTCGTGAATGTCCAGTAATCTAGTAATTATTAAACTATATATATATATATATATATATAATTTAATTTTGTCATTATTAAACCATTTAAGTGGAAGTGTTAGAAAACAGAACTTGATAATAAAGGAACATGGACCACAACTGCCTTTTACAAGCATTAGAGCACCTTTAAACATTAGGTTAGTTTTTGCATGAAAAAATATTATGTAAAACCTGTTTACACTGTTTTGATTGAAACTAACACGGAAATGCAGAGAGTGCACTTTAGTTTCATAGAGTGGCAGTTAAACTTCTGAATACGTTTTTGTGCTCTGGGATCCCTAGTTGAAGAAAGAAAACACTGTGGGACATTATCAAATACACTCTTTTTGATGCAACAAAGGAATAAAACTTTTCAATTTCCATTTAAGTATTTACAGTATAAGTGTTTTAAAAAGATCCACCATCTCTATAATTACCATAAAGAAGGTTAATAAGGAGGAATTATAACACAAAGCATTCAAGGTTAGTTTATGCTTATTATATTACTATGTTTATGTTTTTTATTTGATCAAATATTAAAATCCTTATTTTGGATATTTCTGCCTTTGCACCACAGCTCTGGGTACCCTCTATGGGCTGGCACTCTCTGGTGGACTATCTCTTTCCCTGTTAGTGAGTTGGCTCTCTCTGATGGGTTATCTCTTTCCCTTTTAGTGGACTGGTGGGCTGCCTCTCTCTAGTGAGCTATATACAGTGCCTTGCAAAAGTATTCACCCCCTTGACTTTTTACCTATTTTGTTACGTTACAGCCTTAAGTTCAATGTTTTGATAATCTAAATGTTATGTGATGGATCAGAACACAATAGTCTAAGTTGGTGAAGTGAAATGAGAAAAATATATACATAAAACTATTTTTTAGAAATAGAAAACAGAAAATTGGAATGTGCGTATTCAACCCCTTTGTTATGAAGCCCATAAAAAGCTCTGGTGCAACCAATTATCTTCAGAAGTCACATAATTAGTGAAATGATGTCCACCTGTGTGCAATCTAAGTGTCACATGATCTGTCATTATATATACACACCTTTTTTGAAAGGCCCCAGGGGCTGCAACACCTAAGCAAGAGGCACCACTAACCAAACACTGCCATGAAGACCAAGGAACTCTTTAAACAAGTAAGGGACAATGTTGTTGAGAAGTACAAGTCAGGGTTAGGTTATAAAAAAATATCCAAATCTTTGATGATCCCCGGGAGCACCATCAAATCTATCAAAACCAAATAGAAAGAACATGGCACAACAGCAAACCTGCCAAGAGACGGCTGCCCACCAAAACTCACGGACCGGGCAAGGAGGTCATTAATCTGAGAGGCAGCACAGAGACCGAAGGTAACACTGGAGGAGCTGCAGAGTTCCACAGCGGAGACTGGAGTATCTGTACATAGGACGACAATAAGCTGTATCCTGCATAGAGTTGGGCTTTATGGCAGAGTGGCCAGAAGAAAGCCATTACTTTCAGCAAAAAACAAAATGGCACGTTTTGAGTTTGCGAAAAGTCCTGTGGGAGACTCCCAAAATGTATCTAGGAAGGTGCTCTGGTCTGATGAGACTAAAATTGAACTTTTCAGCCATGAAAGAAATGCTATGTCTGGCGCAAACCCATCACATCACATCACCCACCATGCCCACAATGAAACATGGTGGTGGCAGCATCATGCTGTCGGGATGTTTTTCAGCAGCCGGGACTGGGAAACTGGTCAGAGTTGAGGGAAAGATGGATGGTGCTAAATACAGGGATATTCTTGAGCAAAACCTGTACCACTCTGTGCGTGATTTGAGGCTAGGATGGAGGTTCACCTTCCAGCAGGACAATGACCCCAAACACACTGCTAAAGCAACACCTGAGTGGTTTAAGGGGAAACCCTGATGGACTGGCTCTGTCCACCTCTATGGGCTGACTATCTCTGGTGGCCTTTCTCTGACAACTTAGTGGGCAGGCTCTCTCTGGTTGGTTATCTCTTCCCCCCTTAGTGGGTTGGCTCTTTCACTCTGGTGGGTTGTCTCTCTCTGATGAACTATCTGTTTCCCCAATCTATTGCCTGGTTCTGCCCCCTCTATGGCCTGGTTCTGTCACCCTGGTGGGCTGCCTCTGTCCACCTCTATGGGCTGGATCTCTCTGATGGGTTATGTGCCCTCTCTTGAACTGGCCCTCTCTGGTGGGTAGGATATCTCTGTGTCCCATTTTTGGACTGGTTCTCTCAGGTGGGCTAACTCTGTACCCTCTCTTTGGCTGGCTATCTCTGATGTGCTATTTCTTTGCCCTTGTATGAGCTGTCTCTCTTTGGTGGGTTATCTCTGTGCCACCTCTGTGGACTGGCTCTTGTTGGTAGGCTATTTCTTTGCCCCCCCCTTCCCAACCTCTATGAGCAGGCTCTCTCTGATGGGCTATTTAGGTGCCCCCTCTGAGAACTGGCCCTATCTGGTGGGTTATCTCTGTGCCCACTCTGTGGACTGGCTCTCCTTGGTAGGCTATCTATGTGTCCCCTCTATCGACTGACTCTTCTTGGTAGTCTATCTCTGTGCCCCCTCTATGGACTGGCTCTTCTTGGTAGACTATCTCTGTGCCCCCTCTATGGGCTGGCTCTTCTTGGTAGACTATCGCTGTGCCCCCTCTATGGACTGGCTCTTCTTGGTAGGCTATCTCTGTGCCCCCGCTATGGACTGGCACTTCTTGGTAGACTATCTATGTGCCCCCACTATGGATTGGCTCTTCTTGGTAGTCTATCTCTGTGCCCCCTCTATGGACTGGCTCTTCCTGGTAGACTATTTCTGTTCCCCCTCTATGGACTGGCTCTTCCTGGTAGACTATTTCTGTTCACCCTCTATGGACTGGCTCTTCCTGGTAGACTATTTCTGTTCCCCCTCTATGGACTGGCTCTTTTCTATCTCTGTGTCCCCTCTAAGGACTGTCTCTCTCTGGTGGGCTAACTCTGTGCCCCTTCTATGGACTGGTTCTCTCTGGTTGGCTATCTCTGTGCCCCCATATGAGTCGTCTCTCTCTAGTGGGTTATCTCTGTGCCCCCACTGTGGATTGGCTCTCCTTGGTAGGCTATTTATGTACCCCTCTATGAGCTGTCTCTCTGTGAAGGGCTATTTATGTGCTCCCTCTGTGAACGGTCTCTCTCTGATGGGTTATCTCTGTGCCCCCTCTGTGGAAGGCTTTCCTTGGTAGGCTATCTCTGTGTCCCACTATGAGCTGGCTCTCTCAGGTGGGTTATCTCTGTGCCCCCTCTGTGGAAGGCTTTCCTTGGTAGTGTATCTCTGTGTCCCACTATGAGCTGGCTCTCTCAGGTGGGTTATCTCTGTGCCCCCTCTGTGGAAGGCTTTCCTTGGTAGTGTATCTCTGTGTCCCACTATGAGCTGGCTCTCTCTGATGGGTTATCCCTGTGCCCCCTCTGTGGAAGGCTTTCCTTGGTAGGCTATCTCTGTGTCCCAGTATGAGCTGGCTCTCTCTGATGGGTTATCTCTGTGCCCCCTCTGTGGAAGGCTATCTCTGTGTCCCACTATGAGCTGGCTCTCTCAGGTGGGTTAGCTCTGTGCCCCCCTATGAGCTGGCTTTCTCAGGTGGGTTATCTCTGTGCCACCTTATGAGCTGGTTCTCTTTGCTCGACCATCTCTGTGCCCACTCTGTGGGGTGGCTCTGTCTTCCAAGTCGGTCGGCCCGTCCTGGTGACTATCCCCTTCTGGTGGGCTGCCCCCCCTCTATGGGCTGTCCCTGTCCCCCCTGTATGGGCTGTCCCCCCTGTATGGGCTGTCCCCCCTCTATGGGCTGTCCCTGTCCCCCCTGTATGGGCTGTCCCCCCTGTATGGGCTGTCCCTGTCCCCCGGTGGGCTGGCTCTGCCTCCCTCCTTCCACTCTCCTCCACCCCCGGTCACTCTGCTCTCAGTGTCCGCTCCATGCTGCTCTCTCCCGGTTGTCTTTTCCTCTCTGGAGCCTCCTGTCTCCTCCGGCTGCTTCCGCATGATGCTCCCCGGCCCCCCGATACTCCTCTCGGCTCTGATGCTCCTGGGAGTCGCCCCTGGGGCTCCAGCACAACCAGACTGGAGAACCCAGCCAAGTGACCGGACACTGACTGCAGGATCAGCCGGACCAGAAGGAGCACCAACCGGGACTGGGACCCCAATAACACCAGAACAAGAGGGGACTGGAACCAGCATTAAATCAATTCTAGCAGGAACTCTGACCCACAACCCAACAAAACCAATAAGAACTGGGACCCACGTCCCATCAGAACAAGGAAGAACTGGGACCCACGCCCCATCAGATCCAGGAAGAACTGGGACTCACATCCCATCAGAACCAGTGGGAACTGGGACCCACATCCCAGCAAATCCAATACGATCTGCCACCCACATTCTATCAGAACCAGGGGAAACTGGGACCCATATCCTAACAGAACCAGGGGGAACCGGAACCCACATCTCATCCGAATCAATAGGGACTGAGACCCACAGCCCACCAGAACCAGAGCGAACTGGGACCCACGTCCCATCAGAACTAGGAAGAACTGAGACCCACATCCCATCGGAAGTAGGGGGAACTGGGACCCACATCCCATCACAACCAGTAAAAACTGGGACCCACATCCCACTGAAATCAGTAAGAACTGGGACCCACGTCCCATCAGAACCAGTAACAACTGAGATCCACATTCCATCAGAACCAGGGGGAACTGGGACCCATATCCCATCAGAATCTGCAACACTTGAGGTAAACAGCACAACTTGGACTCTAAACCAAAATATGCAAGACAGAAATGCAGCAGATATATTCTCAGATCCTACCTGGACTTTACCTCATAGCCCATCAGAACCAAACAGAACAGCTAACCTGATCAGTGTTGAGCCAAGTGAGCCAGGGCTCAGGACAGACCTCCACCTGACTACTGGATCAGAAGAAGACCTCACACAGACAGCCAGGCAAAGCAGCTCAGGTGAGGCAGTCTCAAGGGTTAGGGTGTTAGGGTGGCTATAACTGTGGGACAGCAGTGGTACTGTGCAGAGGCTGGACTAGAAGATGGAGGGCCCAGGTGCTGCTGGTACTGTGCTTGGTATAAAGAACACTGACTGACACCACCCTTACAAGAACCAATATATCTGGTGAGCAGTTAGGACACTAGGTCACACTAATGTGGTATTGGCCAATTATTGTAGAACTTCTCCATTCTTATGTTATTCTTTGGTGTATATGCACAAAGACCTGGTGTCTCCAACAGTTCATATACGGTATACTAGATCCATTGGTACTTATGGAGTATGTCAAGTGGTTCTTGTGGATAGTTGTTTGTAAACAGTGATATTTACACCAGCAACTTGTATTTGTATTTATATGTAATGCACACATAAAGAGTATTGCAGAATATACTGATACATTTTTATTGGATAAGTGTAATTTAGAGTTGCGTTTCTTGAAAGCTGGTTATGGTACAACTTGGACTCTAAAATGTTTAAGTGTGTCATTAGATGACCAGAATTACAGAAGAGATTTGAGTGTTTGAACATTTATGGTGCTAACTAATAGTCACAAACAGACACTTTCACTGTGAGCTTTATATGCTTTTGGTTACTTTTGTTGTTGAGTTGTTCAGTTGTGTCTGACTCTCCATGACCCTATAGACCGCATCAGGCCAGTCACATCGCTATATCCTGGTTTGCACCTGTCCATAAAGGTTTTCAACTGGCAACCTACTGCAGTATATCTCCAGTGGACCACAATTAGACTGATCTCTCTTCTATGACCTGCCCATTTTGTGTGACCCTACATGGTTTAGCTCACAGCTTCATTGAAGAACACAAGCCCCTTAAGGCATGATGTAGTGATCCAGAAGCGGATGCCCTTGGTTTTAATTGGGCAGTGAGACTATGATCTATGGCACCAGTCAGGTCCAGGAAAGAAACCTGAAAGTGTCTATATAGCTACTACTACCTTAATATAACTCAATATTTTGCAACATTTTAATTGAGATGTTCTTAACAAAATGTTGTTTAAAAATTAGTTATTTAATCAAAACAATTTTTAAACAGTAGGAAACTTTCATTTCGTGAAGGTTCTTTTTTTTTCTTTCTTTTTTACAAATACCCTTAATGATAAATAGGTTGAACATTGCATATCAATGGTTGGCCACTTTATAGAAAATATGGAGGCATGCTTGTGAGGAGCCATAGTTTTATTTTTATGAGCCACATCCCATCAGAACCAGTAGGAACAAGGATTCACATTCCATCAGAACCAGTGGGAACTAGATCCATCCCATCAGAACCAGTAAGAACTGGAACCCACATTGTGTCTGAAACAGTTAGAACTGGGACCCACATCCTATCAGAACCAGTAGGAACAATGATTCACATTCCATCAGAACCAGTGGGATTTTGGATCCACATCCCATCAGAACCAGTGGAAACTAGGACCACATCCCATTAGAACTTGGAGAGTCTGGGTCCACATCCCTTCAAAACCTATAAGAATTTTTACAAATACTTCCAATAAAAAACAGGTTAAACATTAAATATCAGTGGTTGGCCAATTTATAGAAAATATGGCGGCAGGCTTGTGAGGAGCCATAGTTTTATTTTTATGAGTCACATCCCATCAGAACCAGTAAGAACTGGGACACAATTTCCATCAGAACCAGTGGGAACTAGATCCATCCCATCAGAACCAGTAAGAACTGAGACCCACATTGTGTCAGAAACAGTTAGAACTAGGACCCACATCCTATCAGAACCAATAGGAACAAGGATTCACATCCCATCAGAACCAGTGGAAACTAGGACCACATCCCATTAGAACCTGGAGAGTCTGGGTCCACATTCCTTCAAAACCAATAAGAATTTTTACAAATAATAATACAAATTTCAATAATAAATAGGTTAAACATTGCATATTAGTGGTTGGCCAATTTATAGAAAATATGGTGGCAGGCTTGTGAGGAGACACATTTATTTTAGGAGAGATTGAAAGGTGTATGGAAGATGTACAAAGAATAGCCAATAAAGTTTGGAACTAGATATAAAATTATACCAAAGTGGACTAAATAAACTAAGCAATCTGTTACATTTTTTTAAGAGCATTTTGGACATTTTACTGGCCACGGATGGTGTTAAAACAGATACTTTATATTTGGGACTAGAAGTAAATTTAGAAAAGGTGACCAGGTTGCTAATATTTTTATAATATACCTAATCAGCAATATTGTAACTTCCTAATCAATCCTCGTGTCACCACTGAGCTCCATCCTGGTGATGTGCTGCACAATCTGCACTCTCTTGTTCAGCTGTGCTGTCTAAATTACCCTGCACTCTCTTGCTGTCTATATTACCCTGTACCCTCTATCTCTCTGTTGACTATGAGTTATATGGGGCAGTGATGTTTTTTCCATTAGTTTATACAAGTTACTATTTTCCACATATATAATGCAGTATGTACATTACTGTGTCTGCTGCACTTTCATTATTACACTTAACAATTTTGGCTGTAAAAGTGCTGCAATTGTGAGATACGGATATAAACTGCCAACATTTCCCATAACTAAGTACAATACGGGTCATGAGCTACTAGGGCCAGATGTACTAAATTGTGAAATGCTGGAGAACTTCTCCATTCGAGGATAAGCTTACGGGTATATATATATATATATATATATATATATATATATATATATATATATATAATAATTTTATTTTTGATCTCCCGTGGTGTGCTCCTAATGAGTTCACTTGTTCATCCTATGCTTCCTAATGCCCTTGCTCCAGTGAAGCCCTCAGGTTCCCCCGCCTTGGGGGCTTGAGGACCCCATTGATCTTCTGGGCTCTGACCATCAGGTACAAGGCTCCCAGATGATCTTGTCCCCCCCCTCACCCTAGGAATAGGGGGGATCTTTCCAGGTCTTCGGTTAGAGCCCTGGACATGGACTGGATCTTCACCAGGGGGACAACTGTGAAGTGCTCCCCCCAACCCGTAGGCTGGGGGCAAAATCAAAAATATGGGACCCCCCACAAACCATAAGGTCCTGGCCAAGGGGCCCAAAATGCTCAAAAAGTCTGTGCATTGGCTTTTTTGGGGGAGGCACAGGTGAACCTCCCCCAAGCCATAGGCATTCGGAATTACTTGGCCCCTGGCCGGACCATGGTTTCCCCTTCCTACTTGACAGGCTTCAGAGCAAGCACCTGCCCTTTCAGAGGAGGCACTACACTTGATATTAGCCAAAACATCTTATGGGTATATGTACAACGATTTTACATCTCCAAGAGCTCTTCGCTCTTTAAGACATCTCCAAGAGTTCTCAGTCTCTTATCCCTTAGATAATATTTTTATGTTTGTATCTACCAATCTAAGTCTAAAATAGAGGACCCTGGGTAGCAGCTTATATATTGTTACTATTCCATGTTGCTCACTATAGTATTTTTAATACTACTTACTCTGAGGGGTCCTTTGGATAAGTCCCTTTCATGCCAGCCCATTTAATATTTGGGGTTATCCTTACTGCTTAATGGCCCTACTCTGTTGACTCATAGGATGCAGATTACATTCTGTCTGACTCACTTTTATACTCAGGGTCCCAGTCGTGACCTGACACCCAGGACCCACTCAATCACTTTTATACTCAGGGGCCCAGTCGTGACCTGACACCCAGGACCCACTCAAACACTTGTTCCACTCACACACTGGCCCACTTACAGCCTAGTACCCCTCCTGCATTGGCCCACCTTTCACTCTCCTCTCACCATCTACCCACATCCTGGTCAAGTTCAAAACCAATAAAATTCACACTCAGATACCACTCACACCATGACCCACATAAACACTGGATCCGCTCACATTCTAATCCCACTACCATCCTGTTCCCACACACCCTGGTCTCACTCACAACCTAATTCCACTCCCACTCTGATTCCATTTATAGTCTGACACCCAACCTTATATTGGTCCCACCCAAACCCCGACCCACACAAACAATGGCCCTAGTCACATTTTAATCCAACTGCCACCATGATCCCACAGGCTCCCTTGTCCCACTCACACCCTGGTCCCACTCACACTCTGGTCCTACTCACTCCCTGTTTCCACTTATACACTGCCCCTCATCACACAGTGCTTCTCAGTCTGTAGTTGCACTGATCCCATTCACACCATCACCCACACCAAATTGGTCCCACTCACATTCTAATCCCACTGCCACACTGGTCCCACTCACACACTGATTCCACTTCTACGCTGGCCCTGTCCACACAGTGCTACTCAGACTTTGGTTCCACTCCCACACTGATCCCACTCACTCCCTGTCCCCACTCACATTTTCGGCCCACCCAAACCTACTCATAACTATTCCTCCCACCAGCAGCTCAGTGTAAGCAGACACATTAATCCTCTTACAGTATATAAGTGTAGCACCATCTCAGCACCTGTCGCCCCCCACACCACCCACTGACACTGGGATAATCTCTGGATCCTGACTTCTGCCTTAATATTAGAGTTATCCAGACAATCCTGAAATAAAGGATATTAATGCACCTGTCACGGAGCAGTGAGAAGAAACAGCTGTGACCTGTGTATGGAGAATAAACCGTCTGCTGGGTGCGAATGTGTCTGGCCTGAGACAAGGAATCCAAACACTCCACAATAAATAGATCTAAGCAAAGAGGGAGAGATGGCGTCTGGTGCCATAAATATGGGATATTTGTACAATTTATATACTGCGCTGAGCAGGACTTTACAAGATTGTTTTGGGGATACTCCTAAATATTACATGCACTTAAATTGCCCCATATTAGATACATTTTTAAAAAGCAGGTTCACAACATTAATTTTACTGCACACAAAGCATTAGCTCTAACTTCCTAATCAATCCTCGTGTCACCACTGAAAGTTACAAGAAATGCACTAGTCATACCACAGTATGTTATTTTACTTGCTAGAGCTGAGGATCACACGGCTCTATCACTACTGTTCATTGGCTGACACTGTTATAAATTCATTTTATTCAGCACTGGAACTTCCTTTAAAAAAAGAAAAAAAGTGAATATACAACATCTAGGCTTAGTAAATATGACCTCTGGTGGGTAAGAACAGAGAGTTGGTGACTATTACTCCCCATGAGGTTTTAAATATGGAGGATTTGTGTGACTGTGATGGCTACATCACATTGTTGGGTGGGAGCATGTTGTGTTGTCTTTCAGTAAGTTGTACAATACAAGGACTAATAAACTGATATCAAACAGGGAATGCTGTATGTAGGTATAGAGATTTCATAGGATAATCCGAAAAGGGTTAGACAAGAAATTAGGAACTAGGGGCCTCATTCAATTGTGAATTGACCAGTTGAATAGGGTTCCATATAAGCACATAGCATATATTTTTACAGAAGTTTTTAGTTAGTGAACTTCTATCCAAAAGCAAGGTTGTCACTAACTAAAAACTTCTGTGAAAAAGTATGCTAGGTGTTTATATAGAGCCCTATTCAATTGGCTAAATCACAATTGAATGAGGCCCTAAGTCACTCTGACCCCCTTGATTTGATGCACCCCTAGCGCTACGGAATATGTTGGCGCGATATAAATAAAGATAATAATAATTATATATATATATATATATATATATATATATATATATGTATATATTGATGGATGGAAAAAAACTAGGAGTTTTGTTGTGTGAACTACAACTTTCAATATATTGTTCTGAGTGGAGCCTGTCCTGTGATACCGCTGTATGGTTTTAACCACCGTTCTGCAGCTCAGTTTCAGGGTCTTGGCAACCTTCTTATAGCCTCGGCCATCTTTATGTAGAGCAACATCCATTTTTTTTTCAGATCCTCCGAGAGTTTTTTGCCATGAGGTGCCATGTTGAACTTCCAGTAACCAGTATGAGAGAGTGTGAGAGCGATAACACCAAATTTAACACACCTGCTCCCCATTCACACCTGAGACCTTGTAACACTAACGAGTCACATGACACCGGGGAGGAAAAGTGGCGATTTGGGCCAAATTTGGACATTTTTCACTTAGGGGTGTACTCACTTATGTTGCCAACAGTTTAAACATTAATGGTTGTGTGTTGAGTTATTTTGAGGGGACAGCAAATTTACACTGTTATACAGGCTGTACACTTACTACTTTACATTGTAGCAGAGGGTCATTTCTTCAGTGTTGTCACATGAAAAGATATAATAAAATATTTACCAAAATGTGAGGGGTGTACTCACTTTTGTGAGATACTGTATATATATATATATATATATATATATATATATATATATATATATATATATATATACAGTATATAGAAATATACAGTCCTTTAGATTTTTTCATATTTAAATTTGTATATGTATTAATGGGTCATGATTTTACTTCTTCTTTTCATTTAAACTTGCTGCTCCACCGACAAAACATAGAAACATTTATTTTGATGGCACAAAAAAAAACTGTTATACTCAAAAAGTTCAGACTTCACCCCAATCAAAACGTCTGACCTAGAATAGAGACACTGGGGTGGTACACACACCCTTAAAAGAAATGAAAAAATACAGTGTGCGCTTGGGACACTACAAATGAACAATGTCATGTAATTATTTAAAAAAAATAAGTTTATTAAATATTGATTGAAAAGATGGAAGAAAAGTGTATGAACTGCTAGAAGCAAGAGAAACAAGAAAAGCATTCAGTCTAAATAGGGATTGCCCCTTTCAGAATATTACACTGTATATATATATATATATATATTTTTTTTTTTTTTTTTTTTTTTCTATGGCTCCCAAGATTTGTCAAGCTCTATCTGTATCTATCTATCATATATTTTTTATAGGATGAACAATTCCATTTATATATTTATATATAAGTTTGCAAGTTTTCAATCATGTGTCAGTGCTTTGGAAACAACCACTATGTACATTTGATTTTAAGCTCAAAAACACAGCGCTCCATTCTTTGTAAGATGTTAATTTTGTTTTTGCCATGTATTTAACCCATGTATAGCGCTACGGAATATGTTGGCACATTACAAATAAAGATATTAATAATAATATTATATATATACTGTATATATATTATACACATACGTACTGTAATATTCTGAAATTAATTCAGCCTATAAAATGTTCATCCTACAAAGAATATATGATCGATAGACAGCAAAAGGCCTTGACAAATCTTGGGAGCCAGGGAGCTGTCCTTTCTAAAATGTTACTGCTGGCTCCTAACTTTGCAGTTATTATACATATATCTCTGTATGTCATCCACTCGGTGGCTCCTAATTGGTATGTCTGGCTCCACATTAATCTGGATGCTCCTAAGTTTAATATATATTTATCAACCCCTACGTAAATATATATAGTTATCTATTAATGCACAATAGATGCCACTAAAGTATGTATAAAGTCCTTTTCAGAAGAGTGATCCCATCTCCATTACATGGTCAGCATTGGCATGTAACAAGTGACCAGTGGTCTCAGTTGAATGGTGGTTTCTGTATAATCCCCCCTTCCCGTGCTTTCTCAGGCACTTTGCCCCCTCTCTCAGTTACCTTTCTCTTCTGAGGACAATGCTGCCTTGTAGTACTTGTCTATTCTTGTGGTGGGAAAATCAGGCCAGTGTTTAGGGATATGAAGTTGTGGCTCTCGGTACCTGTGTGTGACAATGAGGCCTCACAGGGATCCATAACATGGGCACAGCTAGTGGGCATTGTGTGGAGTATCAGTGCTCTGTGGGCAGCGGAGTGTGATGTGGGAGCGGCTCCCCTGAGACTCTACCTGATACTATATCATCTGGATACAGTGTAACTCTGCACTGATACAGGATCCTGGGACACTGGCTCCCAAGTGTCTCTCACCCAGACTAAAGAATACATCTCTATTCACCTGTTTGTTTTTTAAAGTTATATTTTATTATTTTATTTTTATACATAAAGGTCATAAATGTAAACCTGTTGAAAGCAATGACAGTTATACTTTAGATGCCATTGTACAGATAAAGCTACCTCTACATGCAAAGACTCCTCCCACTTCAGAAGGTTGATCAACAGAAACCAAAATGGTAGATTTCATAGCGATGTAACAGTGCATAAAACATAATATATTACAGGCTGTACAGTATATTTTTAAGTGTAACCTGAATACAAGTTGTTTTTGTAAAGCGTTCTCCCACAGACTACAATTATACTGGTAACTTGCCCCGTCATACATGGTGGTGTCATATGTTATGTTCAATTGTCTGTGCTGCCTCTCTCTGTGCTGTCTCTCTCCTTCTCTCTGTGTGCCCCTCCCTCTCTGTGTGCACCCTCTCCATCTCTGTGTGCACCATCTATCTCTCTTTTCGTCCTCTCTGTGTGTGTGCACCATCTCTCTCTCTGTGCATCCTCTGTGTGTGTGTGTGTGTGCACTCTCTCTCTCTGCCCTCTGTCTCTCTCTTTATCCTCTCTCTGTGCTCTGCGTGCTCTCTGTCTTTCTCCCTCCCCCTTTCTCTTCCTTTATCTCTCTCCACCCTCTCTCTGTCCCTCTCCTCTATCTCCCTTTCTCACTCTCTCTCTCTTCCTCTTTCGCGCCCCGCTCTCTACCCCCTCTTCTCACTCTCCCCTTTGGCCCCTCTCCCCGTCTCTCTCTGCCTGCTTGCCTCTCTCTATCTCTATCTCACTCCCCCTTCACCCTACCCCCCTCCCCCTCTCCCCCTTCCTCTCCACCTCCCTTTCCCCCTCGATCTCTCTCTCTGCCTCCCTATCCCCCTCTCTTTATCTCTCCCTCCCTTTATCTCTACCTCTCTCTCTGCCACCCACTCTCTGTCCCCCTCCCTCTCTCTCTCTCTCTCTCTCCCCTTCTACTCCCTCTCTCCCTCTGCCCCTCTCTCTCTCGCTCTCTCGCCCCCAAAATACCCTCTTTAAGATACAAACAAGAAAATTGGCCCCTTTAAGAGTACTAATAAATGAATAACTTTTTTTTTTTACTTTTCAAAGACTTTTTATTGTCACAAGAGTCTGTTTCATTTAGATATAGCAATTTTGACACGCATGTCAAAGGGTAACTTTATGTATTATATATATAGCAAATCTAATATGTAGGTCAAAGAGTAAGTTTATGTATTTAGGGCCCTATTAAATTCCAGCCTCGTAAGTCCAACGTGTAGCACGTAACGGCTTCGTGCTTGAAATTTGGTTGTTTTACGTGACTATTAAATATGAAAGGACTCTGAGCTGCGAGTGAGAGACGCTATCTCGTAAACCAGTTCTCGGCCATCGCAGTTGCGTGCTCGAAGGCAAACAATTAAGCAATAACATAGTTACGGGTTCAGATGGAGCCAATGGAAAAAGAGATTGTTAGCGTTACGTCACTGAAAAATGGGAGGGTAGATTTCAAAGTCCTACGGGCTTTAATTCCAGTTTGCGATCGGACCCACATTCCAGATATTATGCAATATTAATAAAGCAGTAAATATGATATTCTATTACATGCGAGGTACAGTATTATTTGTAACACATTGATTGCCGGGATCGATATAACACAAAATATACACATAAAATAAAGTATTTTTCAGGGCCCATTTGCGGGTTTGAGAATGTTGTGCCATTAATTCTAAGACATAGGAAAATGGGATAAACCTTAGAGGAAGTTACCTGGTTTTAATTACTCTATTTTGATCATCACCAGATGATCGCTGAGAGAATGTGTAATATTAGTTAATTGTAAAAAAGAAGAAAAGAAAAGACACCCTTGTTTCTCAGCAATACACTTCCTAAAGAGATATTGGGACACAAAGGCCAAACATGTTAAAATCTATATTTTATTAACAACATATTTAAAAATAGTAAAGAATACAAAAACACGTTGTTTAAAAATGATAAAACCTTCATCGTCTTCGACATTTGACCAATAATATTTATATATATATATATATATATATATATATATATATATATATATATATATATATATATAGATAATAATAATTTTCCAGTGCTTCAATCAGTAATATACAATATCACTTGAAATATCAGTCTGAATCAAAATATAAAGTGACTTTTGCTGTAAACAATATATTAATTTTAAATGTAATTTTGGTTAATAAGGATCTTGCTGCACTTTTATAAATCTATACCTGACCCTCTATAAATGATAACATCCAATTCTCATACATTGACGAAAATCAGTAGTATTAACCGTAAATCTCTCCATCTAGTAATATCAAATACATCTGAAAATCAGTCGTCTAGGCATAGGATATGACCTGAGGAGTTACGATATTCGCTATGTAGCAGTTCCGTCTTCCGCTGATGACGTCATTGGGAAGCGCGGCGTGCAAGGAAGAAGCCGTGCATATCATAACTCCTCAGGTCATATCCTATACCTACAGGACGGATTTTCAGGTGTATTTGATATTACTATAGGGAGAGAGTTACGGTGACTCTATGTAAGGGTGACTGATTTCCTGCACAAGCTGCTTTTGGAGCAAAAAGTCAGGATATCCTAATTTAAACCAAATCAAAACTAGCTATATTACAAAAACTTCCTGGGATGTACAGCCTCTGAGTGTGCCTTTATTTTAATTAGTGGAAGAGTATGGTAATTAGTGCCACTGTATGCTAATAAGTGGCATAGAGCCCAATTCAATTGCAAGCTTGCATCTCGCGGGATACAGGCCGTATGTCTGCGGGCTCCCGCTTGTCTCCGATTCTGATGCTATTCCATTGTAGAAGCCCTCAAGTTAGAGGCCTAACGCCATAGCCGTAAACCATGCACTGGGTCGTAGCAGTTCAGGGTGGGAACATGATTAATTAAGCAAGACCGTAATTTCTCATTTAGAAACAGCCGATAGAAAATGAGATGGTCATCATTACGGCAGTAAAACATGGAGGTTTGGGGGTGCGATATGTGATGGGGATCGCAAACCATCAAAATACAAAATAATAAAAATGAATGCCAATATTGTTCTAGTCCATGTGGGTGGCCTGATATCATGGATTCCCAGGATTGATATAACCCCAAAATGACACGTTAAAATACATTTGTTCTTACTGCAGATTTGCGAGCTTGAGACTGTTGTGCAACTAATTCTAATGTCTGCCATCGCTTTCCCCATCATTTACAGAGCAGTATTGATTTTTTTATTTTCATTTACAGTGCTACAGACAGGGGTTAAACCCCCCTGAGGGTCCTCACTATTACTCGTAGGATTTTCTCCTTCATTTATGGGTGTGAAAACGTTTGCAGCCTTCGGGAATTGTAGCAATTGAATAGCGATTCGCGATTTTAGCGCTCGGAACTCTTACGGACGTGAAATATCAGAGGCTGTAAGTTTCAGGTTTAACCATTGCAAAGTTTTAAAGCTCGCAGCACGTAACCCGTTTTTGAGCCCGCCAAAAGACGCCAAATGAATAGCAAATTTAATTACAGCTTCACTAACGGGCTCCAGGAACTTACGGATTGCTCAATTGAATCCGGCTCATAATTTGCTAATTATTGTCAGTGATGACCAAAAAGATCACCCCAGTTAACTTAAGTTTGGTGCAGTTAGGTGATCTCCCCCCACACTGATTATACCTCTGTATATTACACAGAAATGAAGGCATAAATAAGTAATTTATTTGGTTTATAAAAAATGCTAAATACTCTTTAAACAATTTTAAGTCACGCAGCAGCGGTTCCATATAGAACATGATTGAAAACTATATATAATAACAAGTACTTTATGAAATAAATGTTTGTAAATATAAGATAACAGTAACACTGAAGTTTGCAATACTGTCAGTCAACCTTTCTGATCCACCCACAGAGATTCATATATTTTTTTAATGATGAATTTATCCACGAAGCACTGGATTCCTTATGTTGAAGGCAGAGCAAGGGAGGGGCTAACCGGTTATTAAAGATATATTTCCCTGTTTGTAACATTATCTAATTTAACGCATGCTGCTTATATCAGAAACACATATTACTTTCATGGAGTCACTCTATACACATACATATTTATTTCAATTAAAAATAAAGCTTGTTTTCCACACCCCCAGAGCTGCTTACATAGTCAGAGTGTACCTACCAATAGAAACACTGCATTTGGGTACAAAGTTTAACGCTTTACTATCCTTCAAGCCAACAGCAGCTTAATGCAGAGACCCAACAAGCAATACCGGAGCTCCCCCTACTTCCTGTTCCTGGGTGAAAACAGGATTACACATCCCATGATACTTTGGTGCTCTAACTGCCATCACATATTGATATAAATGCATTAGCTGCCTGTGATTGGCCAAAACGAATTATGAATTTTATGCTAATTTTAACAGGAATATCCAGGTGTGTTAACTCTGAAAATCAACTGCTTAAAAACTCAAGAGATTTAGCAAACATCAGGATGAGTTTGTTAATGTTTATTTTGGCAATTTTTCATGGAAATGTTTTTTTCATACGTTACTGATTCTCCTCTATCAGATACATTCATATTACAGGAAACGTAAATATGCCTGTAATGGCAATGATCTATCATTAACAATATATTAGAATATTTGTAGGTGGAGAAGAAAAGCTGAATGACTGCTCAAAATGGTAAATTTCAATGTCAGTTTATTGTAGGAAAATGCATTTTTTCATAATATTGAATTGATAAAGTATTTCTTATTACCTGTAGTTTTATTTAAACAATATATGCAACACCACTGTGTCACATTATGGCAAAACCGTGAAGAAAGAATATACAGATATGACTGGAAATCTCAAGTACAGACAGGGAATATCACAACGAGAGACGGTGTAACTACAGTGTAATAAGCATAGTTAATAGGAAATCCCTTACTAACTTCCAGCAGATGTGCTAGTGATTAATAACATAAAGGAATCCACATATGCTTGATATATATATATAACGCTTTAAAAATTAGGGCAGAGACAAATCATGGTTTGGGATTTAAAACCTTTATGGCAGCTGCTGTTGTTTGTATTCTTTGTATATATGTATATATATATATATATATATATATATATATATATATATATATATATATATATATATATATATATATATATATATATATACAGTATATATATATATTTGTTAGCAGTCACAAGTTGACTGTCAGACTTGGGATTTTTCCACTCCTGGGCTGTGACATATTCAGCTCTGGACCGTTATCAGAGATATGAGCGAGACCTCTGGAAAGTGACAGGAGATTTGCTGTGGAATTTCCTGGTAACACCCAGTATGTGAACAATCCAACACAAGAGAGTGACAGAGTGTGCAAGTGAGGGAGAGAGACATGAAGGGAGAGAGAGAGAGACATGAAGGGAGAGAGACATGAAGGGAGAGAGAGAGAGACATGAAGGGAGAGAGACATAAAGGGAGAGAGAGAGAGACATGAAGGGAGAGAGACATGAAGGGAGAGAGAGAGAGACATGAAGGGAGAGAGAGACTAGAAGAGAGACATGAAGGGAGAGAGAGAGAGACATGAAGGGAGAGAGAGACTAGGAGAGAGACATGAAAGGAGAGAGAGAGACATGAAGGGAGAGAGAGACTAGTAGAGAGACATGAAGGGAGAGAGAGACATGAAGGGAGAGAGAGAGACATGAAGGGAGAGAGACTAGTAGAGAGACATGAAGGGAGAGAGAGACTAGTAGAGAGACATGAAGGGAGAGAGAGAGAGAGACATGAAGGGAGAGAGAGAGACATGAAGGGAGAGAGAGACTAGGAGAGAGACATGAAAGGAGAGAGAGAGAGACATGAAGGGAGAGAGAGACATGAAAGGAGAGAGAGAGACATGAAGGGAGAGAGAGAGACATGAAGGGAGAGAGAGACTAGGAGAGAGACATGAAGGGAGAGAGAAACTAGGAGCGAGACATGAAGGGAGAGAGAGAGAGACATGAAAGGAAAGAGAGACTAGGAGAGAGACATGAAGGGAGAGAGAGAGACATGAAGGGAGAGAGAGACTAGGAGAGAGACATAAAGGGAGAGAGAGACTAGGAGAGAGACATGAAGGGAGAGAGAGAGACATGAAAGGAAAGAGAGACTAGGAGAGAGACATGAAGGGAGAGAGAGAGACATGAAGGGAGAGAGAGACTAGGAGAGAGACGTGAAGGGCGAGAGAGAGACATGAAGTGAGAGAGAGACATGAAAGGAAAGAGAGACTAGGAGAGAGCCATGAAGGGAGAGAGAGAGACTGAGAGAGAGATTAGGAGAGAGACATGAAAGGAAAGAGAGTCTAGGAGAGAGACATGAAGGGAGAGAGAGAGACATGAAGGGAGAGAGAGAGAGAGAGACATGAAGGGAGAGAGAGACTAGGAGAGAGACATGAAGGGAGAGAGAGACTAGGAGAGAGACATGAAGGGAGAGAGAGAGACATGAAGGGAAAGAGAGACTAGGAGAGAGACATGAAGGGTGAGAGAGAGACATGAAGGGAGAGAGAGACTTGAAAGGAAAGAGAGACTAGGAGAGAGACATGAAGGGAGAGAGAGAGACTGAGAGAGAGATTAGGAGAGAGACATGAAAGGAAAGAGAGACTAGGAGAGAGACATGAAGGGAATGAGAGAGACATGAAGGGAGAGGGAGAGAAACATGAAGGGAGAGAGAGACTAGGAAAGCGACATGAAGGGAGAGAGAGACATGAAAGGAAAGAGAGAGACTGAGAGAGAGATTAGGAGAGAGACATGAAAGGAAAGAGAGACTAGGAGAGAGACATGAAGGGAGAGAGAGAGACACTGAGAGGGAGATTTGGAGAGAGACATGAAGGTAGACAGTGACTAAGAGAGAGATTAGGAGAGAGACATGAAAGTAAAGAGAGACTAGGAGAGAGACTTAAAGAGAAAGTGAAAGGGACAGAAACTAGAAGAGAGAGAAAGACTAGGATAGAGTGTGAGACAGGAAGTGAGAGTGAGAGAGGGACAGAGACCAGAAGAGAGACATGAAGGGAAAGAAAGAATAGGATAGAGTGTGAGACAGGAAGAGAGAGTGAGAGAGGGACAAAGACCAGAAGAGAGACATGAAGGGTAATAAATACTAGGATAGAGTGTGAGACAGGAAGATAGAGTGAGAGAGGGACAGAGACCAGAAGAGAGACATGAAGGGAAAGAAAGACTAGGATAGAGTGTGAGACAGGAAGAGAGAGTGAGAGAGGGACAGAGACCAGAAGAGAGACATGAAGGGAAAGAAAGACTAGGATAGAGTGTGAGACAGGAATAGAGAGTGAGAGAGGGACAGAGACCAGAAGAGAGACATGAAGGGAAAGAAAGACTAGGATAGAGTGTGAGTCAGGAAGAGAGAGTGAGAGAGGGACAAAGACTAGAAGAGAGACATGAAGGGTAATAAATACTAGGATAGAGTGTGAGTCAGGAAGATAGAGTGAGAGAGGGACAAAGACTAGGAGAGAGACATGAAGGGAAAGAAAGACTAGGATAGAGTGTGAGACAGGAAGAGAGAGTGAGAGAGGGACAGAGTGGGGAGAAGGAGGATTTAGGAGAGAGAGGCATTGAGAGTGTGGAGGGAGCGAGAGAGAGGATGAGACACTAGAAGAAAGACAGAAAGAGATAGTGAGAGTCATGGAGTGTGACATGAAGAGAGAGAGACTAGCTCCGGTATTATGGCTGCACTCTGAAACCACTGAAAGTTTTATATTTTCCTTCTGACAATTGTTATATATATAGAGGAAGTAAGTATGATTGAGGGATTTCCTCTCATAGTAGGTTCCCAGTATATAAATAATAAAAAACAACCAGAATTCCATATAGAGTCTAAATATAAAGAGGTCATCTTGTTCCTATCTTCCCAATGTAGCAGTGGATACTTATACTTCAGCTGAATCCATGAGGGTCATCCCCTGTATAGTAGTAGGTGCCTGGAACAGACTTTCAGTAGAAGGCCGATAACTCAGGAAGCAGGGAGTGAGGTCATGTTCTATGGCCATAAGAAGCCCTGTCCAGCTCTCACATTAGCCAGGCGGTCTCCATAATCAGTCTCTAGGATGTTTATAGAGGTCCTGCCTCCTGTCTAGACAATGGCAGCCTGTGATAAGCTGAGTCCATTGTTTATCCTGCAGTTCCTGGCGCGGGGCTGGGAGGGCCAGTATTGGTCACTAGGAAGGAAACCTCAGGTCCCTGCGAGCCTCGGACACTCCAGATACGGCCGCAGCCTTTGTTCACAGACATTCCACTGGACGCCAAATCTTCTCCACCCAAAATTATGACATCCGCAGCATAGGGATTTAAAACAGAGAGTGTGAGGGAGAGAGAAGAGACAGAGAAAGAGAGACAGGGGAGGGGGAGAGAGGACACAGAGGGAGAGAGACAGGGGAGAGGGAGAGATACAGGACACATAGAGAAAATAGACAGAGAGAGAGAGGCAGGACATAGAGGGAGAGACACAGGACACAGAGAGGGACACAAGACACAGAGAAGAAGGGACACAGAGAAGAAGGGACAGAGAGAGAGACACATACAGAGAGACAGAGTACAGAGAGAGAGAGAGAGAGAGAGAGACAGGGGAGAGGGAGAGACACAGGACACAGAGAGAAACACACAGAATACAGAAAGAGAAGGAACAGAGAGAGACACAGACAGAGAGACAGAGGACACAGAGAGAGAGACAGGGGAGAGGGAAAGACACAGGACACAGAGAGATAAGGGACAGAGAGAGACATACAGAGAGACAGAGGACAGAGAGAGACAGGGGAGAGGGAGAGACACAGGACACAGAGAGATAAGGGACAGAGAGAGACAGAGGACAGAGAGAGAGAGAAGGGAAAGAGAGAGAGAGAGACATACAGAGTGACAGAGGACAGCGAGAGAGAAGGGACAAAGAGAGAGAGACATACAGAGACACAGAGGACAGAGAGAGAGAGAGAGAGACAGGGGAGAGGGAGAGAGGACATTGAGAGAGAAGGGACCAAGAGAGAGAGGCCGAGGATAGAGGACAGAGGGAGAGAAGACACAGAGGGAAAGACACAGGACACAGAGAGAAAAGGGACAGAGAGAGAGAGGCAGGAGAGGGACGGAGGGAGAGAGAAAGAGGACTAGGAGAGACAGGATACAGAGATAGAGGGAGAGACACATGAAAGAGAAAGAGAAGGGACAGAGAGAGACATACAGAGAGACAGAGGACAGAGAGAGAGAAGGAGATAGGCTATTGAGAGAGAGAGAGAAGGGACACAGAGAGAGAGAGGCAGAGTATATAGGACAGAGAGAGAGAGATGACACAGAGGGAGAGACACAGGACACAGAGAGAAAAGGGACAGAGAGAGAGAGGCAGGAGGAGGGATGGAGGGAGAGAGAAAGAGGACTAGGAGAGACAGGATACAGAGATAGAGACACATGAAAGAGAAAGAGAAGGGACAGAGAGAGACATACAGAGAGACAGAGGACAGAGAGAGAGAATGATATAGGCTATTGAGAGAGAGAAAGAAGGGACACAGAGAGAGAGAGGCAGAGTATATAGGACAGAGATAGAGATGACACAGAGGGAGAGACTCAGGACACAGAGAGAAAAGGGACAGAGAGAGAGAGAGAGAGAGGCAGGAGAGGGGAAGAGAGAGAGAAATAGGACTAAGAGAGACAGGATACAGAAAGAGAAAGGCAAGAAATAGAGTTCAGAGACACAGGAAAGAGAGAGAGAAGGGACAGAGAGTGAGAGAGACATACAGAGAGACAGAGGACAGAGAGAGATGCCACTGAGGGAGAGACACAAGACACATAGAGAAAAGGGACAGAGAAAGAAGCAGGAGAGAGGGAGAGCGAGAGAAACAGGACTAGGAGAGACATGATACAGAGAGAGACAGGACACAGAGTGAGAGAGACAGGAAAGAGAGAGAAAAGGGACAGAGAGAGAGGCAGGAGAGAGGGAGATAGAGATAGAGAATGAGGAGAGATAGTATACAGAGAGATAGTATACACAGAGAGAGACAGGATACAGAGGGAGAGACACAGGAAGAGAGAGAGAAGAGACAGAGAGAGTGAGAGGACAGGGAAAGCAAGAGAGAAGGAAAGACAGGAGTGAGAGTGAGGGCAGGGAGAACAAGACAGAGATGGAAGGAGAGTAAGACAAAGAGAGGGAGTGACAGAGGGCACGGAGAGTGAGAGAGGGGAGCAAAACAGAGGGGGGAAGAAAGTGTGGAGAGAAGGAGAGGGAGAGAAAGACAGAGGACAGTGAGAGGGACAGGACAGAAAGGTGACTGGGAGAGGGAAAGAGAGAGATAGAGGAGAGAGAGAGAGATGGGACAAATAGAAAAAGAGGAGAGGAAAGGACAACAGAGAGAGAGACAGAGAAAAGAAAACGGGCAGGGAGAAAGAATAAAGAGAGGGAGAACGAGGACAGCATGAGTGAAGCACACAAAGAAAGAGATAGGGCAGCGGGAGAAAGTGAACGAGGAAAGAATGATAGAGAGATAGGGAGCAAGGACAAGAGAATGAGAGAAAATGGGGCAAAAGGTTGGCAACAATTAGGTTGAGAGAAAATAAAAAGTGAGAGAATAGAAAGTGAAAGGAAAGAATTATAGTGTGAAAGAGAAGATTGGAAGATGGGAGATACTGAAAGTGATGATAGAATGGGAGAGAGAGAGAATAAAGTCACCATGTGCTGCTGAATGAGTAAAACATGTCATCAAAAAGCCCCCATCATATGAAAGGGTAAAGCAGAGGGAGGTGCAGGAAGTGGGATTCACTCCTAATGTTTATGCATCTCACATTTGATTTTAACTGGTGGCGAGGAACGCGATGCCCCTTTAAATTCATGCATGTTACTGTGCTGTTGTGTTGTTTGTGATAAACTCACTAATTAACGCACACACAATCACCATATTGGCCATTGTAACAATAGTATTTTCTTTACACGTGTCTTTAAATTGTAACTCTGATCTTATAGGGTCAGTGCCAGACACCTTCTATCTGTTACCTAACAAATTATGTCTTCATATTTTTTATTCTCCGAAACATGTTTAAAAGATCAGTGCAGTTTAGAAAAGCTTCACATCTGTGAAGTATGTTAAAAACCAATGACATGTAATCCATGAGCATAAAGGCATTATTAGAGAAAAGCTTATATTTAGATGTATTTAGATGACTCTGATTGTGTCAATGAGAGATCCTTCAAAAGAGCATCTTATAAATAAGACACTTCAGTGGTCCTTTAATTTGACTGTACCTTATTCTATTGTGAGCTGCAGTTCCATTTAATCCTATTGTTACATTCTGCAATATTGTGGCAGATTTGTAATAGATAAAGGCCTTATTAACATTGAGGGTAATCCCAGATCACTAATACAATTTGGAAAAAATGCAAATCTGAATATAATAGTTCAAAGTCAAATAAATATTTTGTATCTTTCTAAAACCCTTTTGCAAAATATCAAGTTCTTAAAAGTACATATTATAATATTTATTTGTTATTATTATCCTTTATTTGTAATACACCAACATATTCCGTAGCGCTATAATAGGGTTAAGTACAAGGCAAAAATCGTTTAACACACTGCAAAAGAAAGGAGGGTCCTGTCATTGAATTTAAAATTAAACGTACATTAAGCTTGTTCCCAGAGCACCGACACAAGATTAAAACCTTGCAGGTTTTAGGTGATACAGGAGGGTGATGGATACAAGATGGCGGTGTGTAAGGCAATAGATTCAAGCACGTGGAGGTGTCTCTGTGTGTCAATGTAGTTTGTGAGTGTCAGTGATATTATGCTGTAGAGGGTGCAGTTGTACATATTAAGTCTGAAGGTGATGAGCTTCTTTAAACAGATGTGTTTTTAGTGGAACAAGGCTAGGAGCTCCATAGAGTAGGAGCAGCACAAGAAAGTCCTAAAGGTGGAGTGAGGAGGTGATTAGAGAAGAGGAAATAAGGAGGTCATTAGCAGAACGAATATGACTCTTCAGTGGTACTTTAAGGGCTCAGACACTCTTAGGACCAGAATGGTGCAATATCGTCATAATCTAAAGAATAAAACAAAGAGTAGCTCAATCGAAGAACGAACTAACCCTAATAGCTTAGTTCTATGGACATGATAACCATTTTTTTATTGTCATAATCCATCAGGATCTATTTTATAGAAAAGACTGTTAACCAAAAAGTCTGATCTCTAATATGACCATAATAATCACCTACATTAAAGGAGTGATGTACCATTTGTTACACATGAACAAAAATATAACAAAGGGAAGTATGTTGGATATCAGGGGTAAAATGGAATGTGTGGTGTTAAAAAAAAGTAATTTCCATTTCACAGGAACTACATAGGGCGGTATGGAAAGCCATTGTAAGCCATTGTCACCCAGTGGGTTGGAGGGATTCACTAAAGTATAGGATTGAAGCTGTCCCCCATAATCTGTAGGGTGGCTTCTAAACAGAAATGTTTTATAGGGACATCAAAGATGGTAGAGGCTACTCAACTGTGATCTGGACATTTATTTTTTCTACTATATATTCCATATGGAATATGTAGTATAATAGGTTATAAGTTTCTGTGGCTATATAACCATTGTGTGTCTGTTTATTTTTGCAATGTGGTCATCTTGTGTGGGAGCGTTGCTTTGTGATAATATGTGGTATCAGCTGTTTTTCTAAAAATGTAAATGATGTAAACGTATGTTTTATTATTTGTGTCTTTTTGTAGCTACTGACATTATCCAAAAATCAACAACAAAGAGACACGCAAATCAACGGACGACAGACATAGATACAATGTACTATTCTACAACATTCAACCGAGGATCTGACAGGACGTTGTTATCAGTAACTAACGCCAGTGTGTCATTGGACATCACAGATCTACCAGCTATTTATAACACAGATTTGGATTCCAGTTCTGCCAAGATTTCCACAACTGGAGGTCGTGAGACAATAAAGAACACTGGTGTCACAACACGGGATTATGGTATCACAACAAAAGACTCTGATATCACAAGAGATTCTGAAATCACAACAAGAGACTCAGTTGTCAAAACAAGGGATTTGAGGGTCACAACACAAAACTCTAATAACACAACACAGTCCTCTGGGATCACACAACATCATACCAACACAAGATCTGATTCCAGCATCTCAGTTCCTGGCACTGACCCTTTAATGACTCCTTCATACAGGATTCCCACAGTATCATCTCCCAGTGATCACCACATGTTGGACTCCACCATTCCTTTCACTAGTGTCCCAGTCACTGTACCAAACACAACAGATGTATTTATTGGAACACAATCTCAGACTAATAATTCCTCTGTAGATGTTTCATCAAACTCATCATCACCAACATCTTCATTTCCTTTGAATTCATCATCATTCCAAACAGATTCTCCATTTTCCACAGTTTCCATTTCAGCTTCCTCTCAATTCACCAGGGTGGCATTCTCTTCTTCTCCAAGAGAAGAGACCACATTGTCCATCTTACCTGCCACAGAGTCTTCAGTTGCCAATGCCTTCTCTTCATCTCCAATTCCATCAACAATACATTTGTCAGCTCAGTCCTCTGCCTCCCTCACTCCTGCTCTCTCAGAGGTTCCTCCCCTGGCTTCCTCCACTGCCTCCTACCTATCTCTAACTTCAACATCCAGACTTCCAATAGATCCCTCAGTGTCCTTTTCTACATCACTGCTACCAACAACCTACACATCACTTCCTCCAGCCCAGGGCACAAAGACTAGTGCCCCTGTCACACCATCAGCATCAACCAATCAGACAGCAGATTCTTCTATTGCTCCCAATAGTTTAGCAACATTGCCTATCACAGACACCAGCCACCATCATGGTCCCAGCACTATCACAGAGTCTACTAGGACTTTCCCTGATGAGACAGCTTCTTCGGGAGCTGTGAATAATTCATCTTTCACAAGTACAGATAATCCACTGGTGCAGACCATGAAACCAGTGGATGGAACTATATTGACAACTTTAACTGATAAAACAAGAACTCCCACTGGGATTCATCAAGTCTCTGGACCTACAGTACAGCCTACTGTATCTGTTCCACCTACAACGACATCCAAGGGGATTTTTATAATTCCACAAGATTCCTCCCACCCCACTCTCGGGAATACTAGATCTAGTGAATCTTCCGTTACCACAAATGACCCAAATACTCTGATTCTGACAGAGAGAACAACTAAACCCCACAAAACTCCATCTCCATGGTTTGATTTTAAGCCAAGTACTACCCTCCACACCCAAAGCAGAAAGGCAGGAATACAAACCACTACTTCCACCCCAAGATCTGGAGAATACGTTGCCACATTTGCAACTACACCATCCATTAGAGTTGCCTCTCCATTTGCAACCACAGCATCTTCAGGTATGAAATCTCATGTTCTGGATCAAAATATTGCCTAGGGGTCACAGTATGGGTCTACAAATATTTTTTTATTGGTGCCCCACTGCTCCAAACTGAACACTATGGCCCTCATTCAATTGCAATTTGGCCAATTGAATAGGGCTCTAAATAAGCAAATAACATATATTTTTTAAAGAAGTTTTTAGTTAGTAAACATCTATCCAAAAGCAAGGTGTTCACTAACTAAAAACGTCTTTTAAAATAATATGCTGTGTGCTTATTTAGAGCCCTATTCAATTGGCCAAATCGCAATTGAATGAGGGCCTATATGTGTTTAGACCATAAGTATATACTGAAACATTTTTGACAGGATCATCAATTCCAAGTTCCTGGTGGATAGCTCATCATGTCTCATCTCCCTCTTCCTTTCTATGTCTTTTCCACCACTTCCTCAATCGTTATGCCTTTGCCTTATCCCGTGAACCTCCCTTTCCACAAATCCCGATTGAAATAATTTAATAAGCACGTGGACTGCTTTATAGTATAATCTACAGATATAAACATTCAGCTCAATGAAAGTTGGCAAACCTACTGCATGAAGTTAGGAAAATAGATATTGGCAGATGTGCAAGAAAAGCAGAGCCAGATATCTCATTAAATGTGTCAAAGAATAGTGATGAGTAAAGTCAATAATTAATACATTATCCTCTCATTAGAATTATATCTATAAATGTGCTGATTCATTCTATTAATTCAATTAGCTAATGTATTCCTTAATATGAGGGATTCAATTCCAATGAGGCTCCTCACATGCAAAGTCCCCCCCCCCCCCCCACTCAAGGTATTCCACTGCACACCATACAACTCCTAGCAACTTATGTATGTTATTGCTGTTTTGTTTTTGCAGCCTTCAGTCTTTGCTCTCTCAACCCTTGTCAGAATGGTGGCTTCTGTGTGACAGATGGGATTAATAAAAGCTATAAGTGTGTGTGCCCACCAGCCTGGCAGGGGCAGCACTGTGACACCGGTACGTATCAGAGCAGTACTTATCAACTATGAATATGATGGAGGTTTTATGGAAATTAAGTAGTTAATTGTTTAGTTACAGAATAAAAAGGGAAATGCAAAGTCTTACATGACAGTATAGATAGTGGATTTATGTGAGTGGTCTATGTGAGTCTGGTTGAATGTGTCAGTTTTGCTTTGTGTGAATTGAGTGTGGGGCAGTTGTTCAATGTGAGGAGTGTGTAATCACGATGGGTCTGTGTGAGAATGATGGCAGATGTGTGTGAGGTCTATGTGCGATGGTGAGTCTGCGTGTGTTGTGTGGATGGTAGGTGTTTGTCAGAGTGATGACAGGTCTGTACAAGGTGCGTATGGAATGGTGGGTCTGTGTGAGTGGTATGCGAATAGTGGATCTATGTGTATGGATGGTGGGTCTGTGTGTGTGGGGTATGGATAGTGGGTTACTGTGTGTGGACGATGGTTCTTTGTGAGCGATGTGTGGATAGTGGATATCTTTGTGTACATAGTGGTTCTTTGTGAGTGGTGTAAGGATGGTAGGTCTTTGTGAGTGATGTGTGAATAGTGGATGTCTGTGTGTGGATTGTGGGTCTTTGTGAGGTGTGTGTGGAATAGTTGGTATGTATGAATGTTAAATGTGAATGGAGTATGTGATAGTGGGTCTGTAGGTTTGTGTGAGTGGTATGGGGAATGGTGGATTTATGTAAGTAACATGTTGGATTATGGGCTGTATGAATAGTCTTTCTGATGCTGGGTCTATATTAGTTGTGTGTTGTTGGTGGATATGTCTCTATGCTAAATAGGTCAATAGTGATTTTCTGTGTGTAATATGTTGGATGGTGGGCAAAGCAAGGTTTTGATTGTGACATTTTGTTGGGTCTATGTGAGTGGGTCACTAAGATGTTGTTGTGGACAGTGTCTGGATGGTGGGTCTGTTTGTGAAGTGTATATGGTGGAACCTTGAATGATATATGGATATATGTAAGTTGAATGGGTAGTTAATGTGGGTGATTGTTAAATTGTGCACTGGTTCGAAACATGTGAATTGTAGGGTCTGTGTAAGTGGATTTGGAAGCTGTGAGTGTTGGGTGAATGCACCAAATAGACTGAAGTCTGTTTCATTGGAGCTGACATCTTTCTATTCTGATTACAAATAAACCTCACTCTCTACAGATGTCGATGAATGTCTCTCAAGCCCCTGCCCCACTCAGGCCTCCTGCACTAATACCAAGGGCTCCTTCAGCTGTCGATGCCCCCTGGGGTATATCCTGGAGAAAGTAACAGGATGTGTTTTGGGTAAGTCAAATAACTTGGAAATAAGAGCTAACTGAATATGGGCATCAAACACTTTACAATCTATATTTACTGCATTAAAATACCAGTAATATAGATACTGATTAAACTACATATGAACATATTCAGTTGCTATTTCTCATAGAAAGCTGATCATGATTTTTGTCTATTTTAGTGAGAACTTTCCTTGGTCACATTAAAGTTCCCAGAAGCTTTCTAAATAGCAGCAAATACTCTGAGCTTCATCAAATAGAAGAGGAGATTGTGCGCATTGTAAGTATGAGGGATAGGAAATGATTGTGATACAATGTAGTGAGGATAATGCACTACAGTGTTACTATAACTAATACCATGAGGTTTGGTAACTATATTTTAGGCCTCACCACTCAGTGGAGAGAAGTGCAACCCACTGGAGAGCACTCAGTGACATTCAGTAGAGGGACATGTATTGGTGGGCAGTGTAACTAATTGTATGGCATTGACAGTCATTTGGGCAGTGCCACTCATTGAATGGCACAGTAACGCATTAAAGCATATCTCATTGGACGGGGAATGCCACTCATTGGTGTGATGCAATGTTCGTTTTTCTCAGTGTTACTCAAAGAGTAACTTTTATTAGAGGGAAGTGGCAGTCATTCTAAGTAGAGTCACTTATTGGAATGCAGTACCTCTCATTAGGTCATGGTCACTCACTGAGGTCAGAGTCACTCATTGGATACTAGTATCACTCATTGTAGAGTATTGTCACTCATTGGATACTAGTATCACTCATTGGAGAGTAGTATCACTCATTGGAGAGTAGTATCACTCATTGGAGAGTAGTGTCACTCATTGGATACTAGTATCACTCATTGGAGAGTAGTGTCACTCATTGGAGAGTCGTGTCACTCATTGGATACTAGTATCACTCATTGGAGAGCCATGTCACTCATTGGAGGGTAGTGTCACTCATTGGATACTAGTATCACTCATTGCAGAGTAGTGTCACTCATTGGATACTAGTATCACTCATTGGATACTAGTATCACTCATTGGAGAGTAGTGTCACTCATTGGATACTAGTGTCACTCATTGGAGAGTAGTGTCACTCATTGGAGAGTAGTGTCACTCATTGGAGAGTAGTGTCACTCATTGGATACTAGTATCACTCATTGGAGAGTAGTGTCACTCATTGGAGAGTAGTGTCACTCATTGGAGAGTAGTGTCACTCATTTGGTTTTGATGAAACTCATTAGAGAGTGGTTCTATACCATCTGCACAACACTGTTTAACCTTCTTCTTTCTATACCTTTGTATCTTTAGCTGAACATGTCCTTTTCTTCAATAAATGGCTATTACCAATCAACTGTGACAGATACAAGGTAAGAGTGGGCACCCTTTTATAAAAGCTTTGGTGATATGCAATAAAATTGTCTGTTTATTAATTAAATATGATGTGTGATTATTATTATATAAAGACAATTGAAGTTCAAGAAAAACATCACTTGTTTGTTAAGTATTTACCAAACTAACAATATTAGCAGCTAAGTATGCCATGGTGAAAAAAAGCATGTTTTGGTGAAATCTGAATGTTTGAAGACTTTGTAGAGTACAGTAAATAAATTTATGTTTATTACATCACCTCCTCAGCGCTGGAGCGCTGGTTGTTGGGGGTGTGTCTGTAATAATCAGTGAAGGAATTGGGGGGGGGGGGGGGGGGACGTTTATAGGCAGATAAGTAAAAAACTATGAAACTAAAAGTGATACCACGTCCCTCACTAGCCCAGAAGCAGGATGCTGCCATGGCTTTTCAGAGATGTAAATACCCCTCTCACACACACACAACTTACACCAATGTATCATGGATACCTCCAAAGTCCTGCAAAGGCATCAAAATGTAGGGTGTTTTTCTAATTGAGATGTATGACAGTTTTCCTGATTAATTATACTCTTAGTCAGTCTTGAATTTTTCAAACATATTTTTTTTATTGTGCACTGGTCCTTTAAACATCTCAGAAGGCTTATAAATCTTCATAGTGTTTTTTTTTATGAACAAATCCAGTAATATTAGTGTTACTGATTAGTACACCACAAAAAACGAATATACATAGGACCTCATTCAAATGCGATTTGGCCAATTGAATTGGGCTCTATATAAGCACAGAGCATATTTTTTTACAGAACTTTTTAGTTAGTGATCTTCTATCCATAAGCAAGGTCTTGACTAACTAAAAACGTCTGTAAAAAAAAGTATGTGCTGTGCTTATATAGAGCCTTATTCAAATGGCCGAATCGCAATTTAATAAGGCTGATGATGGTCTTCACTAACTAAAAGCTTCTGTAAAAAAATATGCTATGTGCTTACATAGATCCCTATTCAATTGGCCAAATCACATTTGAATGAGGCCCTTAGACTTACTGATGTTCCATTGCTTAACACTGATAGAAAACTAAATCAATTAGAATTGGAACTGTATTTAAATTTTTTTTTTTTAAATAACA
The DNA here is from genome assembly GCA_027410445.1 of Discoglossus pictus. Lineage (NCBI taxonomy): Eukaryota > Metazoa > Chordata > Amphibia > Anura > Alytidae > Discoglossus > Discoglossus pictus. The sequence goes on along the minus strand of CM050173.1, from coordinate 81,134,407 downwards.
GCTACGCCCAATAAACCACAAAATCCTAGTCTCAGCTGGACTGACTTAATACATTGGGTAAGAATTACCACTTTACAGTAACCACTTACTCTACTATGCCACAACAACAATTTAGACCATCACTAGAAAGCTGTATACACAATAGCAGTCCTATGGATGTCAGTAACTGCATCAAAGCATGAGGCAGGGAACATATAGTACAGCCCTATGTCCCATTTCAGGGACCTCCTATCTGAGGGGCTGTGGTGTGCCCCACAAGCTGGCTGAAATCCCTGTAATAAGCTCATAAAGTGCTAAGCAAAGCAAAACAATGTATCTAATAATACTGATTAGTGCTCTTCATTTCCAGGGACACCAATCACATCATGGTCTCGGTACAGAACGTCTTTTCTTTGGCTTCTAATGTGACATCTTATGACATCATATCCAATTTGCAGAACTACATGAGACTCTGTGAATCATTCCCTGAGATCTCCTCTGGCTGCCCGCTGATCCTCCACCCACAGCTGTATTACATGGGTGGGTAGTAGGTGCCAGTCCTTGGTAACAGGCACCATCCTGTTTTTGTCAGATCAGGTGTCCTCCAACAAAATCAACCCAAGATCAGCATTCACCCAACTGAATCCTATTAAGACCTCCCCACCAGTGCCCATCACCAGAGACCCACCAGTCAAGCCCATACAATCCCCAGACTGGCCACCACCAGATTGTCCAAAACCAGGCGACACACACAAGACCAACTTTCCACATGCCAGGCCAAGTGACCACAGCCTACTAGACTGAACACGTTTCCTGACACTAGAGGACCCTCACAAAGTAGCCACCCAACAAGTCCCTCACCTAGACCGACATCACCAAATTGGATTCCAATAGACTTCTCATTGACCCTTGACCTCCTCAGCTGATGCCTCGTCACATTCACTGTCTGCTGTCTCATGTTTGCAGCTGTGAGTTTGTGTAACCTGAAGAACCCTGGATGTGATAAGGATACGGCCGAGTGCACGGACCTGACCGGTATCGCCATGTGCCAGTGCAAGCCGGGATACTTCAAGTACAGCAAGATGGACCACTCCTGTCGAGGTTAGATCCTGTGGGCAAAATCATGTCTTGGGCAAAAGTGTAAAAACTCACTGAATGAGAAAAAGACAAAAAAAGGATAGAAATCTACATAGAAATCCCAGGTGCCCACCACAATACATCCATATCCAATCGTACCTATTTAGTCAATGATAAAAAAACAAAGATAAAATAATGTAGACAATATAGTCATAACCAAATGATTGTGTTTTTCACACAGCAAGACATTGTTTCATTGTTACAATTTTACATCTTTTTTATAAAATTGCCATCTTGTATAGAGACAGACAGACTGGACCTGGCATAAATAATTAAACTAGATTTATTTGTAATGCTGCAACATATTCTGTAGTGCTAAAGAGTCATTTAAACTTGTTTTGTATCAGCAGCACTGTATGATCAGATATGGTACTTTGTGGTGTGATCTTTATTGACTGCAGAGTAAAAACTGATAATTATAGAACAGCCCTTTCCTGTTAGATTGTATTTGTTTAATCTCCTGCCTATTTTTCACAATATACTTCATATGACTATTGTTGGATTTACAGTAATTGATTAAAATGACTTATCTGCTTTATATATGTAGTTATTGGCACATTTGTATAATGCAGTGGGAACTCTAGCCTTGTATTATCAGCTTTTAATACTCCAACTCAGGCATGTCTTTGTTTTTCCATTCTAACAAACTTTTTACATTGCTTTTTATCTAAATGTAGACTGCAGCATCATGTAGAGAGCTGGCCCTTTAAGATAGATGTCTGATGCTTCAATAATATATTCATCCTCAGCCAAATATATTAAGTGAATCAGCCAGATAAGCAGAGGACTCGTGTGACCTGTACACGCACACGCACGCGCACTCCACCTGCTCTCCAGGAGATGGTGATGTCTACCAGATGTGGAAATATTAATCATAAAGATCCCAAATATATAGGAGGTGGCTAAACAAGAGGGCATGCTCTGAAGCTAGGAAGGTTTGGATGCCTTGAATAGGCTGCCAGCAGAGGTGGTAGCAGCAACAAGTACAAATTACAAATATACTGAGGATAATCAGTAGATATCTTTATTATAAAATCAAATTGTGGTCAAATGTCAATACATTTTTACAATGCAGAACGGGGTGTTTACAGGTACCTCCCCCCCCCCCCCCCCCCTCCATCAGGTCCAGTCAACACACAATGAGTGCTAAATGGCCACTCTAGTCCTATATTAAATGATATAGAAGGTTCCTGGATTTTACCATGTATATAATATCCCTGTGTATCTATTTATAATAGCCCCTGTATGTCTGCCCACTGAAGCCTCTGCAGACACAGACTCTGTAGGGCTGGAGGTGCAGTATAGTGTCCTAGCCTATCAGGAACCCCATCTCAGCAGAATGTTGTTGAGAGATGGTCACTGATTGGTTAGTATGGGACACAGCACACCCAGTGCTACAGAGTCTCTATCTTCATGTGCTGCAGAGGGCAGACCCATACAAGGACTATTTGTATGATTGTAGGCAGTGAAAACAGAGCTTATAAGCACTCCTTAATAAAATAAAGTACATAAAAGTAAATAGATACCCAGGGATATTATATATATATATAGAAACATCCAGGAACCTTCCATGTCCCTCATCAGCCTCTAATATATGACTTTTATATGCAGTTATTCTGTAGTTACGTCTACCATTTTTGGTTTTCTGTTGATTAAGTTCCTGAATTGGGAGGAGGCTTTGAATGCAGATAATCTCCACAATGAGAATGTGGCATCTAAAACTGTCAGTTCTATCAACAGCACCAATAGACAGCTCAATAGTTAGACCCTCCGGAAACAGTAACAGAATTAGAGGAAAAAACGTAAATGGAACTCCACAGTAATGAATATTAAAAGTTAAAGAATAATTGCAAGTAATAGTTACATTTTCCCATTGTCTTGTTTTTTTGTTGGCTTCCCCCAGTTCTATCCCAGCACATGGGGGGCTCTGTGACCCCTGACTCGCCTATGATACATATATTAATGCTCTAAGCACACAGTGTGTATATTAATTCCAGTATTGTCTGACTTCCCACAGCCTGCGAGGACGGCTTCAAACGGGAGAATGGGACCTGCGTGAGGTGAGAGGAGCCGGGGTGGTGTGAGATGATATACAAGGGTATCCTGTGTGACTGGGCACGGCTTTATTACAATGTAACAAATTTGTGAAGCAAACACTAGCTGTAGTGACAATGTGTGATACAAGGAGTGATACACTATGTGATACAATATGTGATACAATGTGTGATACAATGTGTGATACGCTATGCAATACAATATGTGATACAATGTGTGATACACTATGCAATACAATATGTGATACAATATGTGATACAATGTGTGATACAATGAGTGATACAATGAGTGATACAATGAGTGATACACTATGTGATACAATATGTGATATAATATGTGATACAATATGTGATACAATGTTACAATCATATGACGAGAGCAGTAGTTAAAGCGGATGCACTTCAAGAAAAACGACACTTGTTTGTGAAGGATAAACCAATGCTAACAATATTAACAGCTGTGCGAGCCTTGGGCATAAAGTATTTTGGGGAAAATCTAAATTTAGACTCTGTTTATGAGTACAGGAATCCATTTTGTGCTTGTTACTGAGGGCGGGATGATGAAGGTGTGTGTTTGTAGTTATCAGTGGAAGGAGGAGTGGGAGAGGAGGCAACATGTAGAAGTCCAGAGCCTTTGTTTGATAATAGAATAAAATAGAAATTGATTGCACACCCCTTCCTTCAAACTGGTTCAAAAGCAGACCTATTGCATCATGCAATGCAACTACAGCTCTCCATGTAAGCTTCCCTCTCACACACAACTTCAACCAATGTATCATGGATATCTCCAGGGGCCTGCAAAGGCAAAATAGGTTTTTCTAATTAAAAACTATCTATATTACTTTTTTTCCTGTTTAGACTTAGAATTTTCAAACATTTTTTATCTTGCAGTGGTCATTTAAAGGGCCAGAGTAAAGATCCCAATTATAGTAGGACTAGCGAATTGCCCATCAAAAAATGATGGCAATTAAATTGTAAGTGAGCTAATGGTGTTTGGTGTATATAATGTGGCTGATTTAGCGTCCTTCGTTTTCTATGTCGTGCAACTTTTTTCGGAATATCTGTAGGTGTTTGGTGGTGTTTTGCGTGTTTAGAGTCCTGTAGCCTCGTTTTCATTTTGTTCGGCGGCCTTTTTTTATCTCGCTTAGGTGATTTTCGGGTCTCTAAACTTTGAAATTTGTGCTTAAATGGAGGTGTCTCTTCACTTGCAGAGGTCCTCGGTGCCCCCCCCTTGCTGTGAGTAATCTTTTTATGCGTTTGTTGTTTGTATTTGTTGTGTTTGTCATGTTTCTGGGGTCGCGCGGGTTGCGTCCTTGTTTTTTAATCTTGTACGTGTTTTTCGGCAAATAAGTAGGTGTTTGGTGGTGTTTTGCGTCTTTAGACTGCTGTAGCCTCGTTTTCGTTTTTTTCGGCAGCCATTTTTTCTCTCGTTTACAGAATTTTTTAGTGTCTAAACTCTTTTAATTTGAGTTAAATTGAGGTGTAACTTTAGTTTTCGAGGTCCTGGATGCTCCCTCTTCCTGTAAGTAAGCTTTTTATGTATTTGTTGTGTGTATTTGTTGTATTTTTCATGTTTTCATGTCCGCGGGTTGCGGACGATTTTTGCGAGATCGTAATGGGTCGTAACGTGTCTCATATTTTCCTTGCGTAACGATGTAAATTTTGCGAGGGTTGCAGTTGCTGGCAAGGAGCGCCAAAGAGCGTGCGAGCCCGCAAGCGTTAGCAACAACTCGCATGCTCACAACTATATATGTGACTAGCGAATTACCCTTCAAAAAATGACGGAATGAAATTGTAAGTGAGCTAATGCTGTTTGGTGTATAATAATAAAATAAGTAATAGATTAATAAATGAATATACTTTACCTATTGTTATGCATTGTGTTGAAGAGCTGCAATGTGTTTTGATGTTGCTGCAGCATTAGTGGTGTGGAGCTGGTGTGTAAGTGTGATGAACGTGTGCAGTGTAATACTGTGCGTGCGCAAGACGAAACCGTTAGCATAGCTGTGTACTTTCGCCGTTGTTCTAAAATGACGGGTAATGTGTAGTATACGTCTGTAGCGGAATATCCGTAGGTCTTTTGTGGCGTTTTGCGAGTTTCTTGTGGTGTTTTGCGTGTTTAGAGTGCTGTAGCTTCGTTTTCGTTTTGTTCGGCGGCCATTTTTTCTCTCGCTTAGAGAATTTTTGAGTGTCTAAACTCTTTTATTTTGAGTGAAATTAAGGTGTAAGTTGCTTTTTTGAGGTCCTGGATGCTTCCTCTTGCTGTAGGTAAGCTTTTTATGTATGTGTTGTGTGTATTTATTGTGTTTTTCATTTTTTCCTGTCCGCGAGTTGCGGACGATTTTTGCGAGGTCGTAATGAGTGGTAACGTGTCTCGTATGTTGTTTGCGTTATGACCTAAAGTTTGCGAGGGTCGCAGTTGCTGTGTCGTATGTTGTTTGCGTTACAACGTAAAGTTTGCGAGGGTCGCAGTTGCTGGCAAGGAGCGCCTTCGGTGTTAGCGTTAGCAACAACTCGTATGCTCACAACTATATATGTGATAGCAGATCACCAATTAAATCGTTGCAATGAGTATGTGCAATTCAAAGTTATTAAATATGTCATTTAAAAATAGAAAAACAGCTTTGAATTTACTACATTTTGGCTGTCAGTCAGTCCAAGAGATCCTTGTATATCAGTACCTAATTACACCATTACTGGATTAACAGTTTCCTTTTGCACTGATGACCTACTGAGCTAAGTGTCAGCCACAATATAATAAATTTAAATTTTCTGTTACTACTTAAAAAAAGTTATAACTCCCAGTGGCAAATATTGCCATTTTATTTGTACATTACTATACTCCAAATTGGGATCTCTGCCGCATATCATGATAATGCGGAATAACATGGGAAATCATAATAATATGGAATAGAACGGCATGGAATTTAGTATAGAATTATGTGTAAATAGATAAAAGGACATTTTTTGGTATTATATGAGACTCTGCCCAGATTCACTAAGCTTCACTGGGGCTGCAAAGCAGATCACTGAAGGCTTACAGTAGATGACTATTGCCTAAATAGGAATTTTCCATCATGGCCTCAGCAAAGCTTAGTGAATATAGGACAGTATTTGATCATTTGTTTAACCATTGTTTTTTGTCTATTTTCCAGATGCCCCTTTGGTCTGGGAGGATTCAACTGCTCAAACCGTAAGTCACCTGACCCAGCCAATCAAGGGGCAGCATCAGAAATGAGTTATTTTGCACACAAAAAAGAATAATCTGAAGTCTAGGAAAGTGTTATGAAATAGACAAACAGTTTTGCTGCATTGCTCTGCTTGTGCGTACAAACTCAGCAATACAACAGACATTTTATTGCTCACTTGTAGCAGAGTCCCAGAGTTTTAATTCAAATGTAAAAGGAGCCTCATGCTTTTTAAAGAACCTCTGAAGCCCCAAACTTATAGTATGTGCCTTTAATTAACAAGTACTTACCACGGCAGTGTTTATTTACTTTTGTAGTTGGGAGTGGACTTAGGATGCATTCAATGGCTACCCCTACCACAGTATAATTGCATTAGTTGGTATTAAAGCTTTGGAAATAATTTGCCCATTATCAAGTCTAGTTCTTCAACACAGCTTTCTCTGGCCCTTTAAAAGTAAACCCGTGCAGGGGTTACAGCAAGAGCAGGCTGTGGTTTCTATAATAAGATTGGGCCGAGTCCTGAAGGATGGCGGCTACGAGCTCGAGGTCAGCTCGGTCACTCGGGGTCCCAGGAGGATGGGTGGGGAGCAGCAGCTGAGAGGGAAATGCCAGGAACAATGCAAGAGGCGGAGGGGGGTAGGGATACAGTTATACTGTATGGGAAGGATCTGTCTCTGTTATATGGGGGGGGGGGGGCTCAGCTTTATTATATGGGGGCTGCCATAATGAGGGGGCTTGTCTTTTGGTATTCTGGGGGGATTAAATTGATCATACTGGGGGGTGGGGGGAGATACATCTTTCATACAAAGGGGAGTGGTTAATTGCTTCTGTCAAACCTGTATAGTGATTTAACCCTCATGTAGGGGCGCACTTCTGTCACTTTTGGGGTGCAGCAATACATTTTACAGATTACACTGGCAACTAAAGAGTTAAAGGTTAACCTTTGATATTCCACAATTGTGTTGATTAGGCAAATACAAAAAATGTCTACTATGTCTTTAGAGAAGCAGAAGAGCCAGGTATTGGTGATATTGATGCCTGTGGGTGACCAGTACAGTGGCTACTATTGTGGTCACTTAGTTGCCCAGTATGAGTGTTCTGACCTCTCCCATTGCCTGTTATTATTATCTATTTATGCTGCACCACTGACACCCAGTGGCCAGAGCTTGTACTGCATTCACCAACCATCTAAAAGTTGGTATTTTGGGGTTTTGTTTAGAAGTCCAAGTGTTAAATAAACTGCTTCAAATATAATTGCTCAAGAGTCCTGTTCCTGTGCACAGATAACTAGCTGTATTGGAGTTATCACAGAAATAAAAACACAGATAAATAAATCTAATTGCAAAGTTAGGTTATTTTAAACATAAAGAAGGGAAAACTCATAATGGGTCTAATTATTGTACTTGAAAAAAACTTTGATTTGTTACAACACACATGACTTCAATAAACTGAAAATATACTTGTTTTTATTAATAAGCATTTCATCCCAACAGAAAAGATCTGTAAAATATACAAATAAGACACAGCCTACATTTACCAATTCCTCACGTTTGCCACACGGTGGTGCTAGCACTCCTTTGACCTATTTATATATGTTACAGATTTGTAGGATTTGAGGGTATTAAGAAAAGTGCACAATTCAATTGCGCAATCGTAAGTTACTGTAGCCTTTAAGTGAGGCTGTAAGTTAATTTGCTATTCAATTGGCGTTTTTTTGGAAGTTCCAAACGGGTTACGGGTTACGGCCTTGTAAACTTTGTGATGATTAAACCCGGAACTTACAGCCTCCCGAAGCCTTTCATCTTTCTAAAATCGCAAATCGCTACTCAGTTGCTCCAATTTCCCTAAGCCCGCAAATGTTTTGACACCTGTAAATGGCAAATTTAGGAAAAATTTAGGCAAAAATCCTACGAGTCCTAGAGAGAACCCGCAAGGGGGTTTAACCCCTGACTGTTAAAGCAAATAAAAAATCAATCCTGCACTGTAAATAACGAGGAAAACGATGATAGACATTAGAATTAATTGCACAACTGTCTCAAGCCCGCAAATCGCCAGTAAAAATATGTTTATTTTTATGTTTCATTTTGTTGTTAAATGGATCTTGGGAATCAATGAGTTAATACATATCAGGCCAGCCACATGGACTAGAACAGTATTGGCATTCATTTTTATCACTTCAAATTTTGCGGGTTTTCAAGTCTGATCACATATTGGACGCCCAAATCTAATTGATTGACATGCAACCTCCATGTTTTACTGCCGTAATGATGACGTTCTCATTTTCTATTGTCTGTTTCGAAATGGGAGGTTACGGGCTTGCTTAATTGATCATGTTCCCACCCTGTACTGCTACAAACGAGTGCATGATTTATGGAGTCGGCGTTCAGCCCCTTACTTGCGGGCTCCTTCAATTGAATAGCTCCAGAATGGGAGCCCGCAGCAGGCCCACAGACAAATGGCCGGTATCCCGCAAGATGCGGCCTTACAATTGAATCGGACTCAAAGTATTTAGTTTATCCCGAATCTATAATCTCCAACTATCACACTGTACAATTAGAAATCCAAAAATGTATTTTTAATGGACCATTTACAGATGATGCTATAAGTATTAACCGACTCGCATAATATTGACAATGGCTGGATATCCCTTTATTGATTTTAGCAACAGCATCTTATTTTTCAGATATTGCCCATAAGCATGGGCAGTGGTGAAAATATATATTACTTTTGCTACTGGGGAAGAAAGCTATGGCAAGTCTGGACAAGCAAGGTCCACTTATTTGGAAACATGGTATTCCCAGTATGGTATTCATAAAGATTGTTCTAAAGCTTTTTTTATTAAGGGCTTTTTTTTCAGGCTCCTAGAAACAGCATGACCAGCTGCTAACAGCCTCCTAACTTGTTATCTAAGACTTAAAGGACCACTCATATTTACAATATACTGTTATAAAGCGCCACAGAATATGCAAATAGGCACAACAACTTAAAAAAAATATTAATAACATATATGTGCAATTATTCTGCACTGGGGCAGCCATTACTTTGTTAGTTTTATTGCTTTCGCAAAAAAAGCGAGGTATTTTTCATGCAAAATAAGCAGCTTTTATAATATGTAAAACATGCACTGTTACATGCATGAGTAATGGTATCCGATGCTCTGATACGTGGGATTCATCACCTGATGACTTTGTTTTTCTTTCCCGTAGCGTACCAGCTGATCACGGTGATAATCGCGGCTGCTGGAGGGGGTCTGCTCCTGGTCCTGGGGGTCGCACTGGCCGTGACTTGTTGCAGGTTAGTTATAGACACTCTGATCTGGCAGTGACAGGGTTAATACTAATCACACCACTCCTCTTCTAATTTCAATTTAGATAATTGGGCTCAAATGTTGGGGATTTTAAGCCCATATTACCAGATATAAATCTCACTGCAGCAAATCACACGCTGCACACATTGCATTATAGGCAGAATTCAATTACTCCCTAGGAGGCTGCATTTAAAGGGACTCTGAGCTCTGCACTATTAAGTAGAAGGACACTTTCACTGGTTTATTATTGTCTTTAAATTCTGCAACGTGTCTGATGCTCCATGACCTACTGGACACATGATCCAGTTGGTATTCATGGCCGAGATACTGGAGTGGGTTGCCAGTACCTTCTCCAGTGGGCCACAGCATACAGCTCCAGGTATTCCTAGGTGGTCTCCCATCCAAGTACTGACCAGACCCAACCCTGCTCAGCTTCAGGGTGGTGTGACCTCTTGGTTCTCTGACTAGAATCAAACCCAGGTCTCAGTGGTGAAAGCACTAAATCCTAACCACTGGACCACCAGGGAGTTTAATCTGTTGTTCAGCCAATAAACTGAGCTTATGGGGACAAAAAAATGACGGCATAAGATTGTAAGGCAGGTAATGGTGTTTGTGTGCGACATTAATTTTGTTGGTGTTCTAAGATCTTTTGGCGCTCATTGCGAGGCTGTTGGTTGTTTGTGTGCTATGAGCAGCTTTGTGTTTTGTTTTTTTGTATGCCAATGAATAATTAATAAAATAATAAATAAATATACTTTACCTATTTTGAAGTAATATATGCAGGAAGCATTGTGCTGAAGAGCTGGCAATCTGTTTTGATGTTGCTGCTGCATATAATGTGCGTTTTCAGTGTTGTGGATCTGCTGTGTTAGTGTCAGCAATGTGTGCAGTGTGTAGTGTAAATAGGCTGCGTGCGCGAGGAAAATCCATTAGGGTAGCTGTGTACTTGTGTGTGGTACGCGGCTGTGGCTGATTTAGCGTCCTTGTTCTTGGACCTTGTCCGGCTTTTTCAGTAAATCAGTAGGTGTTTGGTGGTGTTTTGCGTCTATAGGGTCCTGTAGCCTCGTTTTTGTTTTGTTCGGCGGCCATTTTTTCTCTCGCTTAGTGGATTTTCGGGTGTCTAAACTCTGTAATTTGGACTTAAATGGAGGTGTAACTTGACTTGCAGGGGTCCTGGGTGCCCCCTCTTGCTGTGGGTAAGCTTTTTATGTGTTTGTTGTGTGTATTTATTGTGTTTCTCATGTTTTGAGGTTTGCGTGGGTCGTCCGTTAAAGTCGTATCTTTGCGAGGTCGTAGTGTTTTTTTTTCTCAGTGCCGCGTCTCTTATTTGTTTGTCGTAAGTCCGTAAATGTTGTGAGGTCCGCAGTTGCTGGCAAGGGGCGCCTTCAGCGCTCCTTGCCAGCAACTGCGGCCCTCGCTTCGTGAACCCGCAGCATTAGCAACGACCCCCATGCTCACAACTATATATGTGATTATTATTATTAATCTTTATTTGTATCGCGCCAACATATTCCGTTGAGCTGTACAGGGGATAAGGACAAGGAAGAATTCAATGTTAATAAGGATTAACTGGGTTATATAAAAACTCTTAAAAACAATGAAATATGAGTCAAATTAAAAAATGCAATTGATATTGAGTATTGTGTTTGCTGGAATACATACTCATAAATTCCATGACCCCTTAATTAAAGAGCAGCTGTATTTGAGTATTGAAAATATAATCCTTTGAAGAACTGCATTTAATAATAGGCTTTTAGAATATAAAAATATTAATATATTTAATAATATAATTTTGTGTCTATTTTATTAACGTTTATATGCAATTATGCTGCTGTGGAACCCTCCATTCTGGATTCTTCTGAGTTTTCTGGGGTAGGAGTAGAAATGCACAAGAATAATGGGAATATAGCATCTACAATTGTCAGAGCTCTCATTAGTTGTAGAGATTAAATGTTAATAAGTCCCTTATCGAGCTCGAGTCACCAGACTGGGAATGTACTGCGGTGTCAGCAGTTACACACAGTAATAAGTTGCTACATGTTGCACATGTTCAGACAATAAATTCCATAATAAAGTTCTATATTAAGGCTCATAACTGTAACAGACTAATGCAGGAGATACAATGTAACCTTGGATTCAATGACTTGCGATGGCAGGAGACGTCAGTTATGTGTCACAGATCATAGATGGTGGCAATAAACAGTTTATAGTTAAAGGACCCCTGCGGTTCAGGAAAAAGTCACTTGTTTGTCAAGTATGTACTAACCTAACTATATTAGCAGCTGTGTAAGTAATGGGCATAAAGCATTTTTTGGAAGAATCTGTTTATGAGCAGAGGAATCCATTTTGTGTTTTTTTTATATCACTTCCCCAGAGCAAGAGGATGGGGAAAGTGTTTGCAGTTATCATTAGAGCGATTGGTCGACAATATATTGTTTGACAATAAATTAGATTGTCCTCAATGTCCCTCACACACACACACAATGTTCACTAATGCATCCTGGATCCCTCCATAGTGCAGCACAGGCACCCAAATGTTATTTTATTCTAATTAAAACCTTTTCTTTATGACTTTATCACTGCTTAATTATGCTCTTAGTCAGACTTTCAAACATATTTTCTCATTGTTTTTAACCTTTAAGTAAATATATATCAACTAGTCAATTGCCTGTCACATATGACGGGATAATACTTGACTTTTCTCTCCCCCTCCCCTGTGTCTCCCCCCTCCCTCCCCTGTGCCTCCGCTCCCCTGTGCCTCTTTCCCCCCTTTCCCTCCCCTGTGTCTCATCCCCCCTTTACCTCACTTGTGTCTCGTCCCCCCTCTTCCTCCCCTGTGTCTCTTCCCTACCTCTGCTACCCCTGTGTCTCTTTCCCACCCTCTCCATCCTTTGTGTCTCTTTCCCCCCTCTCCCTCCCATGTGTCTCGTCCCCCTCCCTCCCCTGTGTCTCTTTTCCCCTCTCCCTCGCATGTGTCTCTTCCCCCCCACCTCCCTCCCCTGTGTCTCTTCCATCCCTCTCCCTCCCCTGTGTCTCTTTCTCTCCCTTATCCCTCCCCTGTGTCTCTTTCCCCCCTCTACCCCCTCTCCCTCCCCTGTGTCTCTTTGCCCCTCCCAGCAAGCAATCTCTCTCTCTCTCCCCTCCTGTGTCTTCCCTACCTCTTCTACCCTCCTCTCACCTTCACTCTCCCTTGCAAGGCTTGCGATGAGTTCCTTTGGGGCCCATCGTGGGCCTCGCCATGCGCTATGCGCATACGCAACCCGAAAAATTACACACAAACTTGCAGTACAACAACTATATTTGTGATATTCTACCCTTTGTCTACCAGTACTGCAGCAAAATGGTTAAATGGACTCTGTAATAGAATTTATTCCTAATCGAAATATAAATTGCAGTAAAAAAAGGTTGCACTCAGAAAAAGATTATTTTTTTTACTATTTCCCTCTAGGGTTATTCCATCCCATGCCCCTCCCCTACCTCCTAGTGTTTCATTATCTAATTTAGGGTCTCTCACACCCACTGGACACCTAACAGGGGTGGAGAGAAGCATCTCAGTCAGAGCATCAAATGCAAGACTTTCTCTTCTGCTTGGGCCTTGGTAATCCTGATAACCTTCTTTACCTGCCACTAATATGGGGTGGAGAAAAGCAGATTGTCTTAAATTACAATAAAAAAGTAAAAATATTATATAAAGTTCAAAGGGTATATAAGCTACATTGTCTATGTATTCTTCACATACAGATTTTATTGCTAATCAGTTTTTATTAAACAAATGGACACATTGCGTGATTATTATAGTGATTAGAAACATCAGACATTCCCCAGTCCCCTGCTGACGTGACCCCGTACATATTTTTAGAGGTGGGAACTGTGACCCCGGGGGATGCTGGGGCTGAATATAAGAAAAGATGTAGCATGTTTACCTAGAAAATTTGTTTTCTGGAGGACGTTGTGGGATTGAAGCTTGGAACAAGTCAGAAAAAGTAGATTTGGTATTTATTGTTGTTTAGTCATTCATTTGTATCTGTCTCTGTGACCCTATGGACTGCATTATGGCAGGCACATCTGTCAGCCACTGCCCATCTGAGATCCTGAAGCTCATGTTCATTGCTTCAATGACCACATCTATCCATCTCCTCCGCTGCCATTCTGTCTTCCCATGATATGGCCAATATATTTGAGCTTCACCCTCATGCTCAAAGCTTCCAGTGAACTGTTTGGCATCATTTCCTGTAGTATTGATTGATTGGATAGTCTTGCAGACCAAGGGATTCTAAGCAGTTTTCCCCCACATCACAATTCAAAGATGTCAATTCTCCGGCGCTCTTTCTTCTTTATGGTATATTATAGTTTTAACCATGCATATCTTTGTTGATAATGTAAAATCTTTACTTTTTACTAGTTTGTCCAGACTTGCTATAGCTTTCCTCCCCAGAAGCAGATGATTTTTAATTTCATGACTACAGTCACCATCTGCAAAGATCTTGGAGCCCAGGAAAATAAAATCTGTCGCTGCCTCCTCAGTTATACATTTCTTTTCTCAATTCCAGGAAGAACAAAAATGACATCAGCAAACTGATTTTTAAGAGCGGCGATTTCCAGATGTCACCGTATGCCGAGTATCCAAAGACCCAACGATCATCAGAATGGGGGCGCGAGACCATCGAGATGCAGGAGAACGGCAGCACCAAGAACCTGCTGCAGATGACAGACGTGTATTACTCGGTAAGTGACAAACATCATACAGTACATGCAGCAAAAAACGTGCCCATATATAGAGCATGTGGTGCCTCCATATACCACAGAAAAGGGGGCACTTACTTGTGTCATCATACAAATTTGATTAAATTGATGGTAGCAAAATGCTGATATTTTTCGTCTACCATCATAGTATGTCATTATTACTTTATACATGCATACCAGTAAAAAACAAAAGACTGCTTAATTACCCCTAATGTATTAAAATAGACTCTGTCACCCCGACATTTTAAAAATAGGATTTAAAATCGGCTAAACATTGTGCTAGTAGTTTTTCTCTACAGTAAATCATTTCTGAAATATTTAGAATTTATTTTGCAGCTCAGTATTATAATATGAGTCTCAGAGTAGCTGATAAGGGGGAGATGGGGTCTAACTGTCTGATAACATTGGGGGTCTTTATTGTGGCTGTATGAGTTGCTCATTTGCATACAAAAGCAGCAACAACAAAAATGTAATTTCCAGGACTGATTAATAAAAAAAAAAAAAAAAAAATGGATATCACTACACATAGTCAGTCTTTCATGCTCTTAAAGAAGAACCTAAAAAAACAACTAGATTTTGGGATGACAGAGCCCCTTTAATAAACAGTGGTTGTATTACTTTGCTGTACTGGAGTAAATCAGGTGTACATCCCCTAATGCTGTGTGATCATTTTATTTACTAGAAATAGCAGTCTAAATACACAGGTAAGGTATTCAAGCCAAACATTGGTTACTTTAAAAGGACTATCTAAAGAAAAGTTAAGACCCTTTATTAAGCATTTACTGAGCACTTAAACAATGAATTACTATGTTTTAATCATGTCCCCAGGCTGTATGAGGTCCTTATCTCTCCACGCTGAATGATGTATTGTCTCTGGAGTAGGAGTCACCCAGGGGGCAATGCTCTCCAATCAGACATACCATGCTTGTTGTATGATAGTGGGAGGTGACTAGAAAGTGTATTTGTGTACTACTGCCTTCTAGTATTGTGTTTTTTACAAGGGTTTTTAGATTGGCGGTTTCCACTACAGAGATAATATATCATACAGAGGGTGGAGAGATAAGGAGCTTATATTGCCTGGGAGCTTGATCAAAAAATAATAATATTTTAAATGCACAGTAAATCTTTATAATATTTTTTTCTCCTCAAGCCCAACCTCATAATCCTTTAGAGAGCCTTATTAAAATACTAAAGTGCTCCTTTAAATAAAACTTCAGGCACAGAGTTACTTTTTCAGGTATTCTCTCACTTGTTAAATTATAGATTATATCTAATTCTCCATTATTAGATGACAATGACCTGACAATGTTAAGAATCCAGTAAAAAAAAACAGAAAATTTAATTTATTATTTTTTTTTTACATCTGATCCAAGTTCAAAAGGGGAAATCTCTCAGAAAACATTGCAAGGCAGCTGAATATAAAATTACTCCCACCACAAAGAACATGAAAAACGAACTTTGTAATGTACTAGCCATGTATTGCAAAAGTAAACAATTCCCAAAATGTTTAGCAATGTTTCTGCTGCATTGTTATACAAATGAGCAGCTGCAGACAAGTAAACTGCTTCTTTGTTGTTCTAATTAGTGGCACAGTCTGCTTATTTGTCCCAGAGTTACTAAATAGCCCATGGAGCTGCACATTAGTATAAACTAGAGAATTGCCCGTCAAAAAATGACGGCAATGAAATTGTAAGTTAGCTAATGCTGTTTGGTGTGTAGTAATGAAATATATAATACATTAATAAATGAATATACTTTACCTATTTTGAAGCATTGTGTTGAAGAGCTGGCAATGTGTTTTGATGTTGCTGCAGCATTAGTGGTGTGGAGCTGCTGTGTAAGCGCGCTGAATGTGCGCAGTGTAATACTGTGCGTGCGCGAGACGAAACCGTTAGCGTAGATGTGTACTTCCGCATTGTCGTAAAATGGCGGGTAATGTGTGGTATGCGTCTTAGCGGAATATCCGTAGGTCTTTTGTGGTGTTTTACGAGTTTCTTGTGGTGTTTTGCGTGTTTAGAGTGCTGTAGCCTTGTTTTCGTTTTGTTCGGCGGCCATTTTTTCTCTCGCTTAGAGAATTTTTTAGTGTCTAAACTCTTTTATTTTGAGTTAAATGAAGGTGTAACTTGCTTTTTTGGGGTCCTGGATGCTCCCTCTTGCTGTAGGTAAGCTTTTTATGTATGTCCTGTGTGTATTTATTGTGTTTTAAATTTTTTCATGTTTGCGAGTTGCGGGAGATTTTTGCGAGGTCGTAATGAGTGGTAACGTGTCTTGTATGCTGTTTGCGTTGCAACGTCAATTTTGCAAGGGTCGCGGTTGCTGTGTCGTATTGTTTGCGTTGCGACGTAAAGTTTGCAAGGGTCGCAGTTGCTGGCAAGGAGCGCCTTCGGTGCTCCATGCCAGCAACTGAGGCCCTCGCCCGCGGCTCACTACGCGAGCCCGCAAGCGTTAGCAACAACTTGTACACTCACAACTATATATGTGATTAGAGACAATCTGCTAATAGAATCTATAACTAGTTGAACCCATTTATGATTCCAGGATCTTAGTGTTTTTATGAAAGATATAAAAGAAAATTGAAACTATAATATTAGTTTTAAAATTCATATACATTAAAAAAGCAAATAGCTGTCAAAAAACATAACAAGGGAAGTATAAATTTAATATAAACTTCATATTCTTCATTAACACAAATGAGTATGTTTGAACGTGGGCGAATTGTAGGAATATAAAAATAATATTTTTTAGGTATGAGAGTGGTACAGTAAAATAATAAACATGATATAATAATGAAAGAAGAACTTTTTTTTTCGAGTAGGTATTTTTATCATAATTTTTTATTCTCTTTTTGCAGCCAGGGTTACGGAATCCAGAGCTTGAAAGGAACGGCTTATACCCTTACACGGGGCTGCCAGGATCGCGCCACTCCTGCATATACCCTGCACAGTACAACCCCTCCTTTATTGGTGAAGAGAACAGGAGGAGAGATTATTTTTAGCCACTTTTACAATGGATTTGTGTACAAGGAAACACAGAGCAAACGCACGTCTCGCAGCGCAGGCACCATAAACATGCGCGGCACTTCCTCTATTCTCAGCACTTTGATCTCAAGGTTTTATTTATTGGAGCAGTAAAGCTGGGAATTTCCTGGATCTCAAACTCAACATTGACCTCTGAATACACACACATATATATATATATATATATATATATATATATATATATATATATACCAGCAGACTGCGCCACAGGACCTCTTTGAATTACAATTTTATCTAATGGCAGAAACTTTGTATCGCTCACTTGCATCACGTTTGCCATTTTTTTTCTAAATACTGAAAACAAATTGCTTTTGATTCTGATCTTTTACAGACCACAATAAAAATACTTTGTGTAACGGCTTAGATAAATAAATGCCCATGTCTGAAAACAATATAACAAACTCACAACATGTAACAACTTGTAAGACAGGAGCAGAAAAATATTTGTAAAAAAGATCTTAATTTTAACTTGTGTTGTAGGCACTGCCATCTTTTACTGCTAGCCTGCCTATAGCATGAGGGGAGATATCCTAATCGGACTTGCTCTTCTATTTAGTTATGTTTTCAACGTTATTGAATAGAGAGCTTCAATTATTTCCAACATTCCTACTGTTAGCAACATAGAACAGTTAGCTGCTACAATTAAAACAAAATTAAGTTTTAGTTACATTTTGCACATTATCAGGTCAAGTACAAGAATTTAATATAAATACAACATTTCAGTGGTTTATTGAATATAGAAATGTTCTAAATTCCCCTTTTACGAGTATAAATAAAAGCCTGTAATTTTTCAGTTGGTCTGTAAAATATATCAGTATTACAAGCACTAAATGGTTTCATCCAAATAACAGGATATTTTTTACTACAGAAAAAAACTAACCATAAGAAGCCAACCAGTTGTATTTTTTTGTTCATATTTTTTTGCAATTAGATGGCGCCATTGGGCATAAAATGGAAGAGGAAATGAAGAAGGCGCTGCCGATTAGCTTGTGGGATGCCTGTGCTGTTTAGTTTTCTTTTGTGACCTTGGACTCAGTGGTAATAATATCCGTCAAACCCTGGTCAACATTTTACTTAATTTATTGATTGGCTGCATCCTGTTGGGGTGTGCTAATGCTGCCCAGAGACTTGAGCATCGTGGGTCTGTTTGTGTATATGTGCATAATCTCATACAGCTGTTAGCCTCTTCTGGCTACTCACAGCTTAGTTTATCAGGTGCCTACACTCTTGTGATCACTAGGTGGCCCTGTCTGCTGGGGTGTCTAGACATGACCCCATCACCCAGCTGGGTCACCCTTTTCAGAAAAAATAATGAATGTAGCAACAAGTTTCCTGTAGAAAGTGTTAATAATCCAAGCAATATTTTGATAAACTGCAATAATGTATTTACACTGGGCCTGGGTGGGTTGCTGTACCTTTAATTGTATTACTTTAAAAAAAAATAAGTCTCTGTCTAAGGCTTGCCTGGAATCGAACAACTTTCCTGCCAGTGAAAGGGTTAATTGTCTTTTACCTGTAATAAGGGATGGGTGGGCACCAGATTATTGGGACACTGTAATAGAAACCCTTTTCAATGCAAATTGAAATTTGAGCCATAACAGTAAATACTTAAGATCAAATTTGTCCTCCAATAAATATTTTTACAAAATTTTTTGTTGTTCATTTGCTCTTTTCAAGGGGCAACCCGTTTTCAATGTTTCTACCTGATCCACTCTGCTGCCTCGGAATGTGTTACAATTTGTACTGTTCTGGAGCTAAGCAGTGCTGCCCACAAGCACAATTATATAATGCAGCAGATTATGACACATCAGCAGAACAGAACAGGCAGAGACACTGAAATGCACTACCCCTAGATGTGAGCAAAGGAACAATAAAAACTGTGTAAAAATATTTCACACCATTCTGGTGAACAAATGTGGGTTTGTCGGTTTACTGTCATAACCCTATTTTATATTGTGATTTACCAGAGGTTAAAGATGACACCAATTCTAAAGTTTGTTTTAGATGTTCCCTGCCCTGACCTGGAGAGTGGTGTGGTTTCATTATTTATGAATATTATATATATAAATATATATATATATATATATATATATATAATATGTATATTGTATATATATATATATATATATATATATATATATATATATATATATATATATATATATATATATATATATACATTAGGGGTTGCATTATCAGGGCCTTCGCCCTGATTAACCTCTTCACTGCTGGGAGATCAGCCATGCACTTTCTACCCCCCAATGCCTATAAACTGATATTCTGTCTCCGTCATCACATTATATAAATTAATATTTATATGTATACACTGTATTTTTATTTGTATTTTGTCACAAACACAAGTTGTGCATTTCACCGTCCAGCACATGCATTGAAATCCTTATTTGTTTTGTGGTTGAGTCTGCAGAGCCAATGAACACATAGTATTATATTATAGTATTATATGACCCTCCACACGTCCAACTCATCTGTGAAGTTACAAACACTGTGTTAAGGGACCATTGCGCTATCCTAACAACAGAAAGTAGATATTTCAATTAGCTACTGATAAGTAATGACATTCCTTATCAATGATTTAAAAAAAATGATATTGAATGTTAAATGTATTTTTAAACATCAGAATCTCAGACTTTTCTGCAATCTCTATGAGGCCAACAAGAGGATTGGAGCAGATCAGGCTGGAAGGCAGTGATAAGTTTTCAGATACAAGCTTGTGTGTAACTGTTTCTGCTCTTTCGTTGACTCCCAGCCTGTAAATGGAAACAAATTGTTGTTGAGCGCATGTGAAGAAGAGCATGAGCCCAGTCATATGTCTGCACTGCCTCCCTGCCAGAGCCACTTCTACTCCCTTGATGATCTCATAGCAGATGGAGATAAACTCAGCTGAAGACTGATAAGCTGATGTCTCTTATCTGAAATAATCGAACAGGAACGTCATTATTGATAATTACCTAATAAAACCATCTACCTTATGTAGGACATTACATTGGTCCTTTAACCCCTTCCCTGCTGCTGGGCCCAGCGTAGAGCTGCTCTTACTGTTGCATAGCAATGCACCGATGCTCCCTCCAGCTCTAGAGGGGTCATTTTTATGTTATATTGGGCTTTTACCACTGTTTCTGCTAATGCAAAGCATCTTTTTTTTTTTTTAGAAATGGATTATTTTTATACTATACCCTATGTAATTACGTCTGGCGTTCTAGTCAGTGTCCTAATAAAGGTTTAATAAAAATACTTAAAAACAATGATTCATCTGTGTGGTTTCAATAATTACTGGAATTTATTTTACTAAAAATTGAGAAGTATGCAGAAAACCAACAGCAGCAGCCTATAAATACATCAACAAACATTTTATTTAAAGGGGCACTGTGGGGATTTATTTGAGAAATACCTCGAAAAACTACACAAAACGGCAATACATTTTTCAATGTAAAAAAATACAGATTTATGTTCTATTTATTTATATTTCCTACCATGTATATTCAATTATATTGGGGTGGAATCTATAATGTTGTTTCCTGCTTATCAACTACTTTCCCGGGGCAGGGATTGAGTTCAGAAGAAATTTATACATAATGTAAATGTGGCAGCTATAACTGCCAGTGCTCTTGACAGGACTAATGGAAAGATCATTTATCTTAAAATTGCATAGTAAAGAATAATTAGTATAAAACTTAGATTTTTTTATGGGATTATTTAAACCTTAATATTATCCAGTTATTTTGAGTTTTAATTAACTGTTCACCACTATTCTATTAAGTAACTGGTTTCACATAACATGTGTATGAAAAGTAAATATTGTACATACATTACATTGTGGCAGAAGTAGGGTTGGTGGCCATGGGGGTCTATAAAAAAGCCAACTACTATTACTAATTTTCTATTTTACTACTCTAATTAATTAGGAACTCCCCTTTACCCAAGGCTTCTACCAGTAGCACTGTACCCCTACTGTGTAGTGGACCATGGTGCATTGCACCTGCTACACCGGCCATAACTCCACCTGTGATATTACAATAAGTTTATGAAGAATGTGAATAACAAAAAGGCAAACAATAATCCTGAAATGTGATTGTTCATAAAAAATTATTAGCCTTATTAAATTGCGATTCAGTAAATTTAAAAGGGCTCTATTTAAGCACACAGCATATTTTTTTACAGAAGTTTTTAGTTAGTGAAGACCTTGCTTTTGGATAGAAGTTCACTAACTAAAAACTTCTGTAAAAAAAATGTGCTGTATGCTTAAATAGAGCCCTTTTAAATTTACAGAATCACAATTTCATAAGGCTGTATATCATAAAGCCAACTATCCACTACCCATTATCAGTATATAATAAAGAGAGTCTCTCAGTAGGTCCCAAGACTCCCGGAGACCTTTTTTCCCACAAAATTACTCAGTGAATAGCACTCTCACTGTTGCTCAGACTTCTGGGTAGTGACATGAAAATAAAGCTCAAAATGTACCACCTCTAGTTCACTCAACAAGTATAGACGTATGTGCATTGCTCAACCTGTTTGCCCACCACATCAGACTCACTGAAAATCTAGCAAATTTAGACCACCAGTGAAATTATTGGAGGAATGGGGTCTCAATAAGAACCCTTATCTCTGAAAATAAATATGAAATCCCTCTTTGGAAAGATGTAGGTTCCTTCTAGGAAATATCTGTTTGAAGTGCCACCTTTCTTCCCCTTGACTGGTGATCAAATTCCACCAGAACTCACACAGGATGACATGACAGTGATCCCCAAACCAGGGAGGCATATATTGATTGTTAAACATTTTTTGGCCAATCTCTGTGATGAAAGTCGATATCAAAATATTCAATAAGATATTGTCTGAAAGACATAATATCTTTCTGTCATTACTAACCCAGCAGGATCAGGTGGGGTTCATCCCGGGGAGGCAGGCATTAGATAATATCAGCAAAATCCTGAACCTTATACACTACCTTAGTGATCATGGCTCACTCCCCTATGGTTATCTCATGAGGAGCCAATGAGAAAAATACATTCTAAATTGAGTTGGTGGACTCAACACAACCTAAATATAGTATCAGACATTCTAAATTGTCCCGAGAAGTGTTTAAAGAATTGTATCAGTTACCACAAAAAATAATGGTTTAACCTAGCTATAATAAATGAAAATATTGCTCGCACTTTAACATACAATAAATTAGCCATTTGAGAAATACTGTTTATTTAATCCTATGGAAAATAAAAGCAGTTCTGTTATATATAATTACATGATTGATCAATCTATGATAGTCAAACTACTATATAAGATTTCATAGGAAAAATTGATGGATGATGTGGTGGTACCTCACACCGGTGAGATAATAAAGCTAAACAGGATAATTAAATTGCGATTCAGTAAATTTAAAAGGGCTCTATTTAGGCACACAGCATATTTTTTTTTACAGAAGTTTTTAGTTAGTGAACTTCTATCCAAAAGTAAGGTCTTCACTAACTAAAAACTTCTGTAAATAAAATATGCTGTGTGCTTAAATAGAGCCCTTCTAAATTTACTGAATCACAATTTAATAAGGCTGTAAATGTATCTCTTGATGGTAAATGCTTTAGAAGTTGTGGATTGGATGGGACTTGGAACCAGACAGGGATGCCCCTTTCACCCATACTCTTTTGCAATAGCCATTGAACCATTGGTAGCTACAATCAGGGAGCACCAGGATATAAGTGGCATGGTGATAGGTAAGACTGAACACCAAGGGCCTCATTCTATTATCGGCCGCAGCCGCTGCGGGGCCGCAAGGACCGGCCGCAAGCTTTCCGGCTATTCTATTCCCCTCCGGCCGGGGATTCCGGCAGGCTTGCGGCCGGTGCCTTGCTATCTCTTGCGGCCGATCGCGCCGGAGGAAAGCCTTTGATCTAAAAGGGCCGCAAGGAAATCGGCCGTAAGAAAAGCCTGGTTGCTATTCTATTGCTCCGGGAACCCTGTCTGCAAGGCTAAAAACGAGCTGCAGCTTACTTGCAGCAAACAGCTCCCGCTAGCACCAATTAAGCACATAAAATAGCTCAAATAAAGCCATTCTGCACTTTGCGGAGTCTATAAAGGGATATTCGGTGTTAGCAAAAATAGCACATAATTACCCTATACTCAAATCCGTAAAATATATATTTTTTAATATACGTAAAATATACATGTAAAAATTCCAGAGTGCTTGGAGCACCTCAGACACGCCCACGCCGCAGCCGGAAAATAAACAGTTAATTTGAACTCGGGTTTGGGCTGATGTGCAAGCTTGAGAGGGGGTTACTTTTAATCCTCATGTCCCCCAATATGATCCCTAGCATTTACAGAGCTGTACAGTGCAGGCTTGAATTTATTTTTGCGTTTTTAGATTTCAGAGCTTATGGCCGGTATCAAGATATGCGGCCGGCCGTAAGGGGAGATCCTTGCGGGGCCGTATAATAGAATCGCGAGTTAACTGAACCCCCGCAGGGAATCGCAGCCTTACGGCCGATTTACGGCCGATAATAGAATGAGGCCCCAAGTCAGTTTATTTGCTGACAATGTTATTATGACCATCACCCAACCACTAATTACATTACCAAACCTATTGGAACTTCTGACAATCTTTCCATACCTGTCAGGACTTAAAATCAAAGCAGACAAATCGGAAGCTATGAATCTAACAATACCTCCCGCAATACTTAAACTGATACAAATTGATTTTGACTTCCAATGGCAACCTAAGTTTATTAAATATCTGAGGGTGAAAATACCAGTCAGGGTTGAGGAACCATATAAGGTAAACTACCTTTTTACCAAAACCGGACAAATTAACACATTATACAAATGACAACCGTACAATCAATGCTTCTTGGGCAACTCCCCAAGTACTGTACCTCTTGCGGTCCCTACCAACACAGATTAAACACAAGGACTCAGATAGAGCAAATAAGAAAATCATGTACACATAGAAATTATGGAGGTTTCTGTGTACCAAAAGTAAAAACATACTTGGAGACTGCCCAACTGATTCTTCAATCATCTATTGCTTCGCCAAGATATAATGTGGCTAAATAGCAAATACCTCTTTAAGAAGCTAAATAATGTTCAAGCCATCCTTTGAACATTAGTTGTTATATTTTGAGACCCAAGCCCTGAAGAAGTCATATGAGATGAAACATTTTGGAGGTGGTATTGGAGCTTGTAAACTGGTCTTTGAGTTGGATAACCCAGTGGGATTATTGTTCCAACTGCCCATAAAAGCTTAAGCATCGTTGTGGAGCTGGAGGAGCCGGCACTTCCTTTCCCAGTTACAGAACACAGAACCCTTTGGCTTACACACTCAAAAAAATGTCACCCAGGAATGCATGGTCAGGATAGGTGCAGTTGGATCTAATGGCAAGTGTCCAGTCATTTCCATTTTCTTAAGCTAAACATTATCTCCTGAATAGTCCACAATTTGGGAAACAGGCCGATAACCAATAAATTGGATTGTGGAAATGTAAATAGTCTGTTTGAAATTCCTGACAACAGCTACATTTATCTTACAATGGCACACGTACTCTCTGATATGCTTTACTCATTGAAGTATAAAAAACGTAACCAAAGTAAATGCCATATTCCTTAAATTAATAATTAATAGGAAGCTACAGTATCAGTACTAGTCTTCTGGATCCCTTTGTTGTCATGGTGAAGGGGCTAAAAAAAAGTGCATATAAATGCACTACTAAATGTGAGTTAGATGTGCATTTGCTTTATGATATATCAAATTTTGATAAATACTACAATTAAAGATTTTTTGTTTGTCATATACATATATATATATATATATATATATATATATATATGTCAGAAAAACATTTGGAGGTGGGATTATCGCAAAGCTAATGATGCTGCAACCTTAACTTTCCAATGTCCAGCATTTTTTCACTTCTAAGTCAGACAGTTCTGTGCTACATCCTTAACTCTACTTTAGTGGAGTTTTTGGCAATATGTTTATCTTATAAATGGTGCAGCCTCATCATTAAGACTTTAAAATGTCATTGTCTCTGTGCCTATAGTAATTTATCCATCTGAGCATGCTCTTGTGGTTTATCACCCCCAATTATGACACTTTATGCTTCCAATAACCAACATTGAAGTTCAATTATTTAACACTTCCACTCAAAAATGTTTAACAACAACCAGCTGTATATTTATTTATATTTGCACCTTTCCTTATGCAATAACTGGGACCTTTGTTGCGTCCCTTTGAGCTGTATCATGTGACCTTTGAGCTAATTACTGTATTATATTATCTCTCCAGTGACTTATAACCTTGTAAAACATACATATATTTATTTCATTTATGTCACATCTGTATTATTTAGCCATTTACGTATTCACTACGTTATATTCCTGGGTTTATTGTTTAATTGACTGTAAAAATGCACTTTGTGAGTAAATGCTGTAAACGGCACTCAGGTCTATCACATAATTTATTACTCAGAGTCACAGGAGCATCAGTGTGTGAGGCAAACCCAGAGATTAGATATCAAGGGGCTAAATACACTAAGATGCACAAAGAAACATAGACTTGGTAATCATCTGGTCTGTCCATTCTATCTGCATAGAAGTATGGCTTAGACATAGAGCCCGATTCAATTGAGCAATCGCAAGTTACTGTAGACAGAAAGCGAGGTCGCAAGTTAATTTGCCATTCAATTGGCATCTTTTTGCAGCCTCCAAATGGGTTACGGGTTATGGCCTTGAAGACTTTGCGTAGTTAAACCCGGAACTTACAACCTCCTAAAGCTTTGATCTTTCCCATCTGCAAGAGCTACAATCGCTAAAATCGCAATTCGCTATTCAATTGCTCCAATTCCCAAAAGGCTGCAAATGTTTTCACACCCGTAAATGGCAAGTGAAGGAGACAATTGTAAGAGTGCTAGGGAGGACCCGCAAGGGGGTTAAACACCTACCCATAGCACTGTAAATGCAAATAAAAAAATCAATACTGCACTGTAAAAAATGCGGAAAGCGATGACAGATATTAGGATTAATTGCACAACAGTCTCAAGCTGACAAATCGGCAGGAAATTACATTTATTTTCATTTTGGGGTTATATCGATCTCGGGAATCAATGAGTTAATACATATCAGGCCACCCACATGGACTAGAACAGTATTGGAATTCATTTTCATAATTCTGTATTTTGCGGTTTTGCGAGTCTGATTGCATATTGAACCCCCGAACCTAACTGATTGACATGTAACCTCCATGTTTTACTGCTAATAACAATGATGGTCTAATTTTCTACTGGTTGATTTGAAATGGGAGGTTATAGCCCTGAACTGCTACAAACCAGTACATGGTTTACGGAGTCGGCTTTGGGCCAGTAACTTGAGGGATTGATCAATTGAATAGCTCCGGAATCAGAGACAAATGGGAGCCCGCAGCACACCCACAGACATTTGGCCTAGATCCCGCGATATGCGGGCTTGCAATTGGATCGGGCACATATTCTAGAGAACTGATACCAGGTTTCTTTCTTCTACACTTTGAGAGAAAAAATCAGGAAGAACAAGAGAGACATGGGGCAGAATGATATCTGGAACAGAGAGAATTTGCCCTTAAAGGGACTCTGTCACCCAAAAATCAAGTTGTTGTTTATTAATGTTATTCTTGGGACAAGCCATATGCTCCACTGCCTGTTTATGAAAATGCAAAAATAAGTTGTAAACAATAAGAAAAACGGGACTCTTCATGTGTAAAATACAGTGATAGAAACTGTTTAAATATATACTGTTTGCAAGATTGCAAGTATTCACCATTTCAACACTTTAGCTAAGTATTATGGATTTTTATACTAACATTGATAAAGAGCTTGTTATCACCCATAACCCGTGGAAATTCTCCCAGCCCACCTAGATGTTTTAGATATTTTTCTGACAACTAAATTTAACGCATTGCTGAATCTGCAATTATTCCTCTGGGAAGTTGCCACTAGCCACAGCTTCCAATCTGTTATACAGGTCTTATGAAAATAAAAATTCTATAATTATCCTAAAATGTCTTGCAGTGAGGGTAGCAGTTTCCAAAAATGTGCAATATTCCTGGTTATATCTTCTGCAACTTGTACTATTCTGAGCCTTTATTTATTATCTAAATCTTAGAATTGACTCTTATTGCCCCATCCAGACATTCTATAAATCAAATATATAAAAATGTTTTAATGAATAACTCCCTTTTTGTAGCATTGGGTATTGAAAGAAAACTAAGTAATGCACTCTTGAGCTGAGATTTATTTCATTCCATTCTTATATCAAGTTATTCAAAATAGCACACTATAAATATGACACTTCAGTGGTGCTTTGTCAGTGAAAGAGCTGGAAATTAAGATATCAGGTGCTCTTTCAGGGAACTGAAACCACTATTAAAAAAGACCACTGGAATTTGGGGAAAACTTCATATACATGTGAAACTGATATAAGCAGGCAGGAACATAAAATTATTATTAGTAAAAATCATATATTTAGCTGATTCTGTTTGGATCATGGGGGGATCCTTTTTAGACTGCTAGTCTGCCTTTAGATTGAGTGTGAAGGTTTTGCTTTGGTGGCTTACTCTTCCCTAGAGTTCTCTATTCAAGTGTGCTATTTAGAGAGTAGCTTTCAACATTATTGAAGAATACCTATCCAAATCCACATCTCCTTCTACTCCTCCCAGTTTTCCAGTCATTTTAGGAAAGTCAAAGAGCCTGATTCAATTGAACAATTGTAAGTTACTGTAGCCCTTAAGTTACTGTAGCCCGTAAGTTAATCTGCTATTCAATTGGCGTTTTTTGCAAGCTAAAAAACGCTTACAAAGCCTTTTATCTTTCCACAAGAGTTCGCTAAAATCGCAAACCGCTATTCAATTTCAAAAATCCCTCAAGACCGCACCCACAGTCAAGTTCGCAAATGACAAATGGTGGCAAAAAGTTTACAGACTAGTTTGTAACACTGCAAAACATAATACAAACACAGCAATGGACTTTAAAATATGGCCAAAGCAATGGAAGTCATTACAAATACTTGCACAACCACTCCCAGTTATCAAATAGTTACAAAAATGTATTTATTTTTCTCATAGGTTGTAATAGTCATGCATATGCCAATATGAAAAGTCATGCTGCAACATGCTGAAAGCTATTAAAGGTACACTACCTCATTAAATTGCAACACAAATACATGAAAATGGCTGCCATATTAACTCTTTCTCCCTCATAGAGGCTCTAATGTGCACCCTAAATATATCATCTTATATACATCTCACTCATCACATCTACATTGGGAAAACAAATAGTGGACATATTACATCATCACATGGCATATATCAAGTACCAGGGGAACATTTAACATATGGTTGTTCAGCCTCTCAGTTGTGCCTGACTCTATGTGACCCTATGGACTGCAGCTCACCTAATAATGTCTTTGTCTGTGCGTATCTACAAGGTTTGCATGTCAACGATATTGGAGTGAGTTGCCAGTTCCTTCTCTAGGGGACTGTAATTTGTCTGATCTCTCTGCTATGACCTGCCCACCTCCAGTCGCCCTACATGGTATAGTTCACAGCTTCATTCAGGTACACAAGCCCTTTCACCACCACAAGGTAGCGATCCTGAAGGGACCAGGGGAACATACACCACACTAATCTACTCTAATCCATCAGGAAGGGCCGCAAATACACATGGAGGCTGTGCAGAGGCACATGGAGCAACAGCCAACTCACCTCCATCAGGGATAATCTCTGCTATGCCCATCCTGGAAAGTCACACACCATTGCTGGTGGCCATGTGTCAAGATGTATACGCATTATCATTTGGTGACCTCCCATTAAGTGTTTTGCTATCAATTAATTCACATTATCCCCTGTCATATTCTTATCAGGTCTTCCAGGGAATGTTGATACTCCACAGCATTACCAAGTGGACCTCTCATGTATATTAACCCAATATTATTATATTAGTATTATTATTATATATATTAATCAATTGCACAGTAACTAGGGCTCAGTAGTTTACTGATATAGGAATTTGACACAAATATGATGTATGTGGATGTCCCAAATCCCCAACCATTGAAAACACACTGACACAGTGAGAACAGTATAACAAAGCTTTATTTCATACACAGAGCACAATCAGAAATGGACAAGACAATGCATTAATATCATGGGTGTGGTGTGGGCAGATCACAGGAAGGCAAGAGGCTGTTTTGGGGGAAAAGGGGATACCTAAAGGGGATAATGTCATAGTCCAGAATAAGAATGATGCATAGCACCTACCAGGGTCACATGTGGTCACTACACTACTGCAACCGGAATCTGATGAAAAAAAAGATCATCAGAAATCACTCCATTTAATTGAAGAACCCATTAGTGTGCATAGCACTTACAACTTGTATATCTGCTCAATTAAACATATGAACATAATCATGGATAATGTCATACAGATCTATTCCACACACAGTGGCTTTTCAGATATTAAGGAATAATCCGAAATTGATGGGCAGAATCGGTGACACAGAAAGAGGAGGTTGAGGAAAATGCCTTCATGGTCGTTAGATTAGGCTATTAAGACCTACAGAGACCAGAACAAGATATCAATCAGAAAACTATTTGGATTGACTTCAACACCTCATCTCAACGGCAATTTACATTGAGCATCAATTGTATAAATATTCAACATAATTAATACAAAATAATATTCATTGAGGAGTGTGGATGAGGAGGACTTAGGGCAGTGGTTCTCAATCCTCTACTCAGGAGTCATCAGACAGGCCTAGATTTATGTAAAACGGCGGTAGAGCCTGAAATTGCTTCACATGTGTATTCACACAGTGTTTCACCTAAATCATGGAAGTGTGGTGGGTCCTAGGGAGAGGTTTGTATAAGAAATGGGTTATGTATAATGACACAAAATGGGAAATAGGCCCACAATGCATTAGGTCTTTTTTATTTTTCTATGTCTTCCCTTCTCTTCTTCTGGATGTATGTATATATATACCGTATTGGTCCGAATATAAGCCGCACCCGCATATAAGCTGCACCCGTAAAGTTCAAGGGGAAAAAATAGAAAAAAGATAGTACTCACATATAAGCCGCACCCGTAAAATTGGAGAGAAAAAGACTCTCAAAGTGATCAGCCATTGCAAGAAACAGGCTTTTTTTGCAGGTTACAGGCTTTACAGGACGTTAGAATCCCTAAAACCGTAAATCACTATTCAATATTGCAGTCTAAAGCACTAAAATCGGAACCCTTAACTCGCAATCTCGCACCCTTAACTCGCAATCGCGCATATCGGCAGTAATTTTGCATTTGCGAATAGAAGCCGCGTTACAAGCAAAGTTTGCAAATCGGCAATGATTTTTTTATGGTCGCGAATATAAGCCGCACCCTTAACTCGCAAGCTCAAAAATCGGAAAAAAAGGTGCGGCTTATATTCGGACCAATACGGTATATATAGTAAATAAATAGTACATATGTGTTCACATTTGAATGTCTAAAACAAGTTTAAAAACCTGCTTCTAGCTCAGAATTCCGAGAAAAACAATTATTACATTGCATTCTGGGAAGCTGACCTGGGACATGCAAATGTGCCCACAAATGCCTCGCTTTTCAATCCATAGCCATTATCAAACATGGCTTCCTTTAAGCTTATGCATGCTGTATTACACAGCTTTAATGCAAAGCCAAGGTTGGATTAAACACAGGCTGAGTATCCAATCCATGTACAGCTGTTTCAAGCTTACTGGCTATCATCAGCATTGACCGGGATCTCAGCCTGTGTTGTGGACCTTATGAGTAGGTAGTTCACCACAACAATCATTTATAATATGGTGGGCAAAAGAGCGATAGAAGCCCTCCACCGTACAGTAGTACAGTAAATAAATAGTAAATCTGTGTTTGAATGTCTAAAATAAGTTTAAAAACCTGCTTCTAGCTCAGAACTCTGAGAAAAAAAGTTATTATACTGCATTCTGAGAAGCTGAGCTGGGACATGCAAATGTGCCCACAAATGCCTCGCTCTTATATATATGTGTGTATATAAATTAGAGTTGTTTGAATAGATAGACTCTTGTATAAATCAGATTCTGTTATAAAAGGCAACAGCTGCAAGCATACTGAGATCAAAATAACCCAAGAACTTTACACCACAATTGGACTGTATTTACACTAAAAACAGAGCCTTGGTAGGTGTGAGAAACTTTTGTTAGACAGCTGAAGCCCCTAGATAACTGTAGGGATGTAAAATTAAGAATTAGCTACTTAATTTAACTTGGCACCATATATGACTTTTTTTTACAGAGGACACAGTCAGCATTATGTATTACTAGCGAATTGCCCGTCAAAAAATGACGGCAATGAAATTGTAAGGTAGCTAATGCTGCTTAGTGTGTAATAATGAAATATATAATACATTACTAAATGAATATACTTTACCTATTTTAAAGCATTGTGTGAAAGAGCTGTCAATGTGTTTTGATGTTGCTGCAGCATTAGTGGTGTGGAGCTGCTGTGTAAGCGTGCTGAATGTGTGCAGTGTAACACTGTGCGTGCGCAAGACCAAACCGTTAGCGTAGTCGTGTACTTCTGCATTGGCGTAAAATGGCGAGTAATGTGTGGTATACATCTGTATCGGAATATCCGTAGGTGTTTTGTGGTGTTTTGCGAGTTTCTTGTGGTGTTTTGCGAGTTTAGAGTGCTGTAGCCTCGTTTTCGTTTTGTTCGGAGGCCATTTTTTCTCTCGCTTAGATTTTTTTTTAGTCTCTAAACTGTTTTATTTCGAGTAAAATCGAGGTGTAAGTTGTATTTTTGAGGTCCTGGGTGCTCCCTCTTGGTGTAGGTAAGGTTTTTATGTATGTGCTGTGTGTATGTATTGTGTTTTACATTTTGTAATGTTCGCGAGTTGCGTCCGAGTGTTGCGAGGCCGTAATGTGTGTGAACGTGTGTCGTATGTTGTTTGCGAGTGTCGTAATGTGTGTGTCGTGCTGTTTGGTTTGCGACGTAAAGTTTGCGAGGGTCGCAGTTGCTGGCATGGAGCGCCTATGAGACCCTCGGCCACTGCCCTCGCTTCGCGAGGGCCGCGGCTCGCTGCGCGAGCCCGCAGCGTTAGCAACAACTCGTACGCTCACAACTATATATGTGATAAAAACCCATGCACTGTCCATGGAAGTTAGTTCTGGGGAGAGTTCTAGAGAGAACCTCCAAGGAAGGAACTCCCTGAGGAAGGCCAGAGTGAGCTGTAGACTTTGATGGGGTGACTTTATTGATTCCTTAAACTATTCAGAGTCCAACAGGGTAATTATTTTGTTGTTCTGGTTGATTATTCAAATAACTGATTATTTTCTTCTCGCCCTCAAGAACTGCTGAAAGGTTTATTAATGTTATGTCTGTATACTGGTGATATATATATTACTTAATACTTTTTCCCCCTCTCAGAATACTGGTGATATAGTGATATATATATTGGTGTAAATATTAAGGTTTCTTTTTTATCTGCATACTGGTGATATATTAATGATATGTTGGTGTAGATTAATCTGTATACTGAGATTATATGAGTTGTTGACATAAACATCATTATGTTTTTTTTTATCTCACTGTATACTGTTGTGATATATATTTTGTTTTCTCCTGAAGTGATAACTAATTAGGGGTCTTCCTTTCTTAAATAGTTGTAGGAATCAGCCATTTTGTGCCAATTATATCTATATGCGTTAAATTTTTCTGTACGAGGTTTAACCTTATTTTTCCTTCGTTTAGATAATTTTTCATATACCTTTACATTTGTGACAGTTTAATCTTGAATATTTTTGACTTTGTTTTTCCCACTCATTCTTGTATGATTATTTGTTTTTGTGCATTGAAATCACATATATAGTTGTGAGCATGCTGGTTGTTGCTAACGCTGGGGGCTCGCATAGCGAGCCTGCGGCCCTTGTGAAGCCAAAGGCGCTCCTTGCCAGCAATTGCGGACCTCGCAAAATTAACGGACTTACGACACAAAAATATGAGAAACGTTACGACCCATTACGACCTTGCAAAAAACGCCCGAAACGCTCGCACATGAAAACATGAAAAACACAATAAATACACACAACAAATAAAGGGAGGTTGAGGGGGGTTGAGGAGGGAGGTTGAGGATGGGGGGTTAAGGATGGTGATGGGGGTTGAGGATGGGGGGTTGAGGAGGAAGGTTGAGGAGGGGGGCGAGGATGGGGGGTTGAGGAGGGAGGTTGAGGAGGGGGTTGAGGAGGGGGGTTGAGGAGGGAGGTTGAGGATGAGGAGGGAGGATGAGGAGGGAGGTTGAGGATGAGGAGGGAGGTTGAGGATGAGGAGGAGGGGTTGAGGAGGGAGGTTGAGGATGGGGAGTTGAGGAGAGAGGATAATGATGGGGGATTGAGGAGGGGGTTGAGGATGAGGATGGGGGGTTGAGGAGGGAGGATGAGGATGGGGGCTTGAGGAGGGGCTTGAGGATGGGGGGGTTGAGGAGGGAGGTTGAGGAAGGGGTTGAGGATGGGGGGTTGAGGAGGGAGGTTGAGGATGAGGAGGAAGGGTTGAGGAGGGAGTTGAGGATGGGGGGTTGAGGAGAGAGGATGAGGATGGGGGGTTGAGGAGGGGGGTTGAGGATGGGGGGTTGAGGAGAGAGGATGAGAATGGGGGGGTTGAGGAGGGGTGTTGAGGCTGTGGGGATTGAGGAGGGAGGATGAGGAGGGAGGTTGAGGAGGGGGTTGAGGATGAGGAGGGAGGTTGAGGAGGGAGGTTGAGGTTGAGGAGGGAGGTTGAGGATGAGGAGGGAGGTTGAGGACGAGGAGGGAGGTTGAGGAGGGAGGTTGAGGATGAGGAGGGAGGTTGAGGATGAGGAGGGAGGTTGAGGATAAGGAGGGAGGTTGAGGAGTGGGGTTGAGAAGGGTGATAAGGGAGGGGGGAAGAGACACAGGGAAGGGAGAGGTTGGAAGAGACACAGGGAAGGGAGAGGGGAGAAGAGACACAGAGAGAGAGGGGGACACAGAGGGCACAAGAGGGACACAGGGGGCAGCACATTTCCCACCCTCGGCTTATACTCGAGTCACTCATTTTACCCAGTATTTTGTGGTAAGATGGGTGCCTCGGCTTATACTCGGGTCGGCTTATACTCGAGTATATACGGTAAGTAATAATTTATTCAATAAATGAATTAAGTAATAATTAATGATTTATTCAATAAATTCATATATTTTAATTATTTAAAATTGATATATGCAGCGAACAATAGGCTGAAGAGCTAACAATCTGTATTTTGCGTCTGCATAGAATATGCATTGTGAGTGTTGGTGCCCTGCTTATAAGGTGTATTGAATGTTTAAAGTGTGCATTCTAAATAGGCTGCGTGCGTGAGGTAAAGCCGTTGGTTTATTGTGTAAAGCGGCATTGTATGTAATGTTATTAATGTAGTACGCGTCTCTTGAGCATTTTCCGGCTTTTGTAATAGTGTATCTTGAAGATCGTAGTATGATGTATAAAGTGCTACACGTTTTGCAGTGTTTTGTGCGGTCCGGGTCGTGAAACCTCGTTTTAATTTTTTCGGCGGACATTTTTTCCCTCTTTTAGACGATTTTTGAGTGGCGAAAATCATCTACAGTAAATCGAGTTTAATTCATCTTCCACCTCACTCACAGATGTCCTGGCTGTTGCCCCATGCTGTATGTGATGTTTTTATAATTTTGGGGGCGTATTTAGTGTGTTTTTCAGGTTTTTTGTTCGGTCGCCAATCTCGTAAATTTTTGCGTCACGTATCTTTTTTTTTTCTACGTTTTTTAAATGTTTTTGTTCAAAGTGCTACGCTTTAACGTCTCGCCTCGCTTCGCGAGGCTCACAGCGATGAGCGCCTTTGGCGCTCATTGGCTAAGGGCTCTAGTTTAACGGTCCGCCTCGCTTTGCAAAACTCACAGCGATTAGCACCTGCGGCGCTCATCGCCTAAGTCGTACGCACCTCGCAAAGCGTGAAAACATCTTGCAGTTTGACAACTGTTATATGTGAGATATATATATATATATGTTAATTCATAAATCTTATTTGTGTGTTTTATTTGTCATTCATTCTCAAAAGAATAGAATCTCTAGGAATTTCTCTTTAATTTCTTACAGTTGGTGAGCCTTGGACCAGGAGAGCTATGGTATGACATTTAAAACATTTTTATAAGAATATTATTCCTGTGCTTAAACAAAATTTTCATGTCATTTACTGATGGGAAAATAATTTGGGTTAAGGTATATGGTGGCTTTGCTTGGGTTGTGTGGACTTTTTACTATCTTCAGTTAAGTTACACCTGTTGTTTTGGATAAACATCAGCTTCTGTTTACATGAATAGAAGTGCTAATTAGGGTATTGTTGTTTAACTAACCCAAAGCGTGGTTTACTGGTAAATGAACTGTATTTGAATTAGTTATAACAAGTGGTTACATTATAAAGTATTTTTGTTCTGTTTAAACCTTCTGTGGTGTAGTTTGCATAAGTTGTTGGTTTATATAGCTGGTACATTTTATTTTTCATTTATTTCTTCTTTTCCAGTTAAGTTAAAATAGAAGTGCTAATTAGGGTATTGTTGTTTAACTAACCCAAAGCGTGGTTTACTGGTAAATGAACTGTATTTGAATTAGTTATAACAAGTGGTTACATTATAAAGTATTTTTGTTCTGTTTAAACCTTCTGTGGTGTAGTTTGCATAAGTTGTTGGTTTATATAGCTGGTACATTTTATTTTTCATTTATTTCTTCTTTCCAGTTAAGTTAATTGTGAAAGTAAGATTTTTGTGTAAATAGTGGAGGGTCTAGCGAAAAAGATTTCTAAAGTTGCTAACCCTGAAGCTATTATAAAGTCCATGTGGGATGCATCTGATCCTTGGTTCCAAGCTACTGTTTATGTGTCAAATGCTATTAATGAGAACAAATTTCGCCAGTCAAAAGGAAAAACAGCCCTTATTTTCACTGCAAACTGGATTGCAGAGCAGTATAAAATAGTAAATGTACAGATACAATCGCTAGAATCGAAAGTATCTGAGTTAAATATGACTATAAAATCTCTACAGGTCACTGCAAATGCAGCAGCTGTATTAAGTATAGGAAACCAGGAGACATTATTAAAAAATAAACATTATTCAGCAAGAACAAGCAGCTTTTTGAAAGGCTCAAAGATGCAGAGGGAGCAATCAGATGTCTGGCATCTCGCGGACATAAAGAAGCTGATTCTCAATGTTTAGCAGAAATCAATGTCCTGAGAGTACAGCTAGGGAAAAGAAATGCGGTGGTGGCTGCCTTTAATGTTTCAGAATATAGTGAGAGAGATGTTCAAGACATGGACTGGGATATGTTTTCTAGAGGAGAGAATGATGATAGTATGCCTTTGCAAATGGCTACTGTTTCCATTGAGTACAAAAGGGATTTCCAAGGACTGGCAATTTCTGAAACAAGTATATCTAGGCCTCTAACTAGTACTGAAGTTCATGCTCTTAGCAAAAAACTGAGACATATAGATTTTGGGAGTGACCCTGTAGAAATATTGTTAAAATTAGAACAATTTGATACAATTCCTAGAAATATAAATGAAGTAGATACATTTGATGATATTGTTGCCAGTTTGGGCAGCTCATTAAAATCTGGTCTTTCCCCAGCTATGTTTGTTCATCCTAGGACAAAACAACTCATGGAGGAATTGTTAAAATCACTTGGCTTAGATGAAGCTGATCACCACTCAGCATTTGGTAATTGTACTCAAAGGAAAGGAGAATATATAGATAGATTATATGCTTATTATAAGTTAACTCTTCCAGCAGGAACACAAGGAAGTCAGAATGATGACATTTATAAGAAAGCATTATTAAATAGAACTTGTCCTGAGATTCGTAGATTATTGGGTCTATCTGTAACACCTCAGAACCAGTTCCCAAGAATCTTGAATTGCTTGAAAATCGCTGAAGCAATTCTTAAAGACCAAAATAAATGATATAGTCAGTATCATTATAAGTCTTAAAATAAAAATCAAGGACCCTTAGTTAAGGTAGAAGCCTATAAATGTTTCACATGCGGTGGGTCATTTTTCCAAAAACTGTTGTTTTTCAAAAGCAAAAGCACCTGATGCGCCAATGACCTCAGTGTATGAAGAACTGAGGCAATAAT
Source organism: Discoglossus pictus (assembly GCA_027410445.1). Taxonomy (NCBI): domain Eukaryota; kingdom Metazoa; phylum Chordata; class Amphibia; order Anura; family Alytidae; genus Discoglossus; species Discoglossus pictus. The sequence continues at coordinate 81,096,790 of CM050173.1, read as the reverse complement.
TGGATAGAATGAGTAAAGATATGGAAAAAATGAAAGCAATCCAAGTTACAAATCATGTTGCTGCCACAGTCCCTCTGCATAGGGATCTGTTGCATCTCTCTCAACTGTTGTGGAGTTTGGGCAGGATAGATGCAATAGGCCTATAATCACAGCTGCTGTGGAAAGAGACCCACAGCAGAAGATGTTGATTGACACTGGTGCCTCTGTATCTATTATCCACACTAAACAACCTAATTTACACTCTCTATCCAAAGGTAAACAAATTACATTAGGAGCTTTTCAAGGGTCTCAGACAGAAGCAGTGGAGGCTAGAAATGCTAAAATATGGATTAAGGATAATGCAGTTGATCTGAGTGCATACCTAATGAATTTACCTGAATCTGTTTCTATTCTAGGGTCTGAGTTCTTGAGGAATAACGGTGCAGTGATTGATTTTGTAAATAACAAAATTAGATTTTAAGTAAAATGGGGGGAGACTGTGTTATTCTCCTGCACGCTATGCTATTAAGAAACCGGAAAGACTTGCATTAACTACACACATAGACCTCAGAGTGTCAAAAATAATACAGGATTATGATTATGCATTTGCCAAACATAAACATGATTGTGGTAGAATGGAAGGAGAGGAAGTCATTCCTGGTAGTGCCCACAGTGCGCACAAACAATATTCAGTTCCTAAAGGATGTGAACCTTTTATTCAGCAAACAATTAATTCATTATTAGGACAAGGTGTATTGAGAGAGTGTGAATCAATAACAAATTCACCAATTTGGCCAGTACAAATACCAAATTTATTATGGCGCTTATGTGTTGATTATAGAAAATTAAATTCCATAACCCCAGCCTGTGCACCGGTTGTCAGATAAACCGCTACCCTTCTTTCCCTTATCCCTTCTTATGCCAAGGTATTCTCTACACTGGACATCTCAAATGGGTTTTGGAGCATAAAACTAGAGAGAGAGAGAATCGCAGTACAAGTTTGCCTTCACCTGGAGAGACCGACAGATAACGTGGACATGTATGACTCAGGGGTTACATAATTTGCCCACAATATTCCATAAAAAGATGGCAGCATTGCTAAAATCCTTCTCCAAACCATCAGCAGTGCTCCAGTATGTTGATGACCTACTACTGGCCACAGAGACGGGAGAAGAAGATCTTGCTCTCCTGACAGAGTTGCTTGAATTGCTTGGTGCTGCTGGTTTAAAAATAAATCCTAAAAAATGTCAACTCATGCAGACTTCAGTCACATATTTGGGGATGTCCATAACACCTGAGGGAAAGCTTCCTGACCAGAACCAAGTGGACATTGTCCAGAGACTAAATTTGCCTGTGTCTAAGACTTCACTGAGGTCTTTTCTATGTCTTGTCCAGTACCAAAGAGACTTTATACCACAGTTAGCTGACATGGCTAAACCTCTGTATAACCTGCTAAAGGATGATGTACCAGATGACACCATCAGAACAGAATGGAAAGAGACTCATACAAAAGCTGTCAACGACCTGAAAAGAGCTGTCATGGAAGCCACTGCACTGATATCACCAGACCCTACTAAGACTTTTCATCTTGAAGTAGCAGCAACAGACATTGCCTTAGCTGCTGTTTTATGCCAAGAAAAGTATAATAAGCTGCGCCCAATTGCTTATGCTTCTTGAGTCCTGACACCTGTGGAACAGAAGTATACAGCTTGTTAGTGATACCTTCTGGCTACTTTTTGGGCTATGCAACACTTCACATATATCACTGGACTGCAAAGCCTACTGATACGTAGCCCTCACAGTCCGCTGAATTTATTGTTAAAACCAGGGGTAATACCATTTCTTCTGCCCGACTCTCAAGATGGACATTAATGTTAATGCAGAGAGACTTGGACATCACGCCAAAGCAAACAACCCTTCTACCGGCTCTGCTTCTTTAACAAGGAGAACCACACAAATGTCCCCTTCCCTCTATCCTTACCCTTCTACCAAACCCATTCTCAGATACACCAGTGCAAGGGTTGAATGTTTATTGTGATGGGTCTTCTTATCATGACCAGGGCAAAGTGTAATCATGCATTCTTGTCCACACTCGTTCTTCACAGTATGCAGAACTAGTGGCGATTGCTTGCACATTGGAGAAGTGCAGTGAAACGGCAATTAATATTTATAGTGACAGCGTCTATGTGGTAAACACTCTCGCAATGTTACCTTTGTATGTGCATATTGGGTTCAGATCCTCAGATGGAAAATTGTTAGTGCATGCTAATTTGTTAAGTTAAATTTGGAATTTGCTACAACATAGATCACTTCATAAAGGTTAAAGATTATTCAAAAGGTACCAAGCACTCAGAGAGAAACAGTTTGGCAGGTCAAGCTGCAAAGAAAGCGGCAAAGCAGTCTGATTTGTGGAGTACTACCAGGGCCCTTGAAGTCTCTGCCCTGCAATTGACTACACCACCTGACTTGCTTTCCTTGCAGAAATCTTATTCTCCTTATGAGGTTGTTAGGGAATGGCATGTCGCCAGACAGCCTGCACCAATGCCAACTGAATGGGCAGATAGTACCACTTTAATGTCAGATATGGGTCAGAATTATATTCTCATGTACACAAGGAATTTAGGTTCTCCTGTTGTGTGTGTTCCCCCTGATTGTGCTGATGAATTTTTCCAAATTTTTCATTCTCACCCTGTTGGAGGTCATTACTCTGCAGATAGAACACTAGAAAAAATAATGAATTCTGTTTGGTGGCCTTCAATTAAAGAGGATGTTAACCTTAAATGCTCCACATGCCTCCCTTGTTTGCAAGTAAATCCTTCCCCTTGCACAAACAAGTCATTTATAAGATCAGCACCCCCTCCAGATGGTCCATGGACCCATATTCAAATTTATTTCATTGGGCCCCTTCCAAAAACACCAGGGGGATATACATACTGATTTATGTATTTACCAAATGGATTGAAGCATTCCCTACTAAAAATCAGACAGCCCTTAAAGCTGCCAAAACTTTACTCTTTGAATTATTTTGAAGGTGCGACTTCCAAAAGTAGTGGACAGTGACAGAGGCACATCATTCACGGGACAGATTTTTACACAGCTACAGAAATTACTGGACATTAAGCATAAACTTCATATTGCTTATCACAAGCAATCATCTGGAGCTGTAAAAAGGGGAATCCACACCATTAAAACAATGCTTACAAAGTTTTGCTCAGGGAAACTTGGAAAGATGTTTTATCACTTTATATAATGGCTATAAGATCTACTCCTCATTTTACCACAGGGGTCAGCCCTTATGAAGCAATGACTAGTAGACTTATGCATACTGGACTGTCACTACTCCCCATTGCAACCCCTATTTTACAAGGGGCAATTACTGAAAATTGGGTGAAAAAAGTAGCTGACCATTTAAGGGAAAATAATATTTTTGTAGCACAGAACTCAGGGCAGTCCAAGAAACAAATGAAAAAGTATTTTCATAAAAAGGTGAGACCATTTGAATACAATGTCACATTGATCAATACTTTGTTCCTTCTTGGAAAGGACATTTCAACATTGTAGACAAAGCCAGCCCATCTGTTTATCTGCCTAAAATGACAGGGAGTAAGGGAAAACCATTACTCAAGTGGTATCACATCAATCAATTAAAACATACACAAACCACACTAATAACATCATGCCTCATCTTTTACAGAAATGGAACTCCACATCTCTGGGAAAATATGCAGCATGCAGGCCTGGGAAAATAGAATAGGAAAAGCCATTAAGTGTGCAGGTTATGGGGACTGCCTACTCAGCAAACTTACTGATGTCCTCAGAAATATTGAACTTTAATGTCTTTTTGATTTTATTACAGACAACCAGATTTGGGAATGATATGGCAAATCTGAGACTGGCATGACCATGTACATTATTACTAATTTGAGTAAAATTACAAGATGCATAGTAGATAATGTTAACTGTTTTAGCCTAAAAAAAACCTTACCATTTTGTGACCTATAATGTCCACAGAGGAAATATACAGAGACTTGGTGCAGATATATTCCATTGGAAATCTTGATGGACATGTGTTAAAAGAATTCCACGATCCACCCCAACTAATGGTCAAACAGTCATCTGGTGAATGGAAGACGCCACATATGTCTTGTTGTACTAAGCAAAATTAACAATATGGATGTAGGTGTAATGTCATGGGCCCTCATTCAATTGCGATTTGGCCAAATGAATAGTGCTCTAAATAAGCACATAACATATTTTTTTCAAATAAGTTTTTAGTTAGTTAAAACCTTGATTGGGGATAGATGTTTACTAACTAAAAACTTCTTTAAAAAAATATGTTATGTGCTTATTTAGACCCCTATTCAATTGGGCAAATTGCAATTGAATGAGGGCCATGGACATTATAGAACCTCCATGTGGATTTGCATCAAAAAAAGAAGAGTCAAACCAAGAAGACTCATACGTTGGAGAGGGCAACTTTTGTATTATGTCTACTGGATCCAATTTGCAATATGGGACTCAAGAGTGTCACTTTCAAAATCCAAATTTTTGCCTAAATGGTCACACAATTTTTCCAGTCCCAGTTTATCATGACATTTCCCAAATCCAGGTAAGATTGAGATATGATTATAAACAGATTTACACATGTTAATGGAAAGAACCCAACAACATATGTTACAGGTCAAACAGCATACAAAGATGGTGGAGAATGCTGTGGATGAACTGTCCAAAACAACCTGGGATTCTATTTATAATGCATCTCAACATCCCATTTTATGTTTAACCTTTAAAATACTAATTCTTATTCAGGCTATCATTATACTATGTAGACTGATTTTATTCTGCCAAATGAATTCAAAGGTTAAAACTATGGAAAAACTATTGTACAGGCAAATACAATTAAGAGAGCTCATTATTTGGAAATTAATTTGCTCACTAGGTAAGGATATTATAAGAAATGGGTTATGTATAATGGCACAAAATGGGAAATAGGCCCACAATGCATTTGTTCTTTTTCTTTGTTTTCACTTTTCTTCTTCTGGATGTATATATATATATATATATATATATATATTTACATAAATTGTTGTTTGTATAGATGGACTCTTGTATAAATCGGATACTGTTATAAAAGGCAACAGCTGCAAGCATACTGAGATCAAAATAACCCAATAACTTTCCATCACAAATGGCCTGTATTTACACTAAAAACAGAGCCTTGGTAGGTGTGAGAAACTTAGACAGTTAGACAACTGAAGTGCAACAGGGTAATTATTTTGTTGTTCTGGTTGATTATTCAAATAACTGATTATTTTCTTCTCACCCTCTGTTACTGCTGAAAGGCTTATTAATGTTATGTCTGTATACTGGGGATATATATTAATTAGTACTCCCCCCCCTGCATACTGGTGATATAGTGATATATATATATTGGTGTAAATATTAAGGTTTCTTTTTTATATGCATACTGGTGATATATTAATGATATTTTGGCGTAGATGAATCTGTATACTGAGATTATATGAGTTGTTGACATAAACATCATTATGTTTTTTTTTATCTCACTGTATACTTTCGTGATATACATTTTCTTTTCTCCTGAAGTGATAACTAATTAGGGGTCTTCTTTTCTTAAATAGTTGTAGGAGTCAGCCATTTTGTGCCACATATATCAATATGCGTTATATTTTTCTGTACAAGGTTTAACCTTATTTTACCTTCATTTATTTGTATTTTTCATATACCTTTACATTTGTGACAGTTTAATCTTGAATATTGTTGAATTGTTTTTCCCACTCGTTCTTGTATGATTATTTGTTTTTGTGCATTGATATATATATATATAATTCATTAATCTTATTTGTGTGTTTTATTTGTCAATCATTCTCAAAAGAATAGAATCTTTAGGAATTACACTTTAATTTCTTACATTTAACAACCTCTGACCTAGGAGATGTTCTCACTTACTTCCTCTTTCTGAGCACTGGGCCCACACCTTCCTTTCACACGCTCTTCCTCCCTCTAACATAGCCAGGAGCTGTTGGATTGAAGGATGCGTCCAACTGGGGTGGCTGTGTAGTAGCTGGTGTTGGCAGAAAGGGGTGAGATGAGGAGGCCGCAGGCTATGGTTGTAGTCAGGGTGGAGCCTGTGGAACCGAGTGCTGGAGTGTTGACGTGGGTTTCCGCCACCTGCACTAGCCGTGTTAAGAGGTGTGTCTGGATTCTCTGTCCCTATAAGCCAATTGCTAATGCCTCTCCACCCTTTGATTATGCCTCCTCACCTAACCATATATTGCTCTGATGCTGTTGACCTGCTCGGTACCAATATCGTTCTGCCTTTGAAGCTGAGCTGTCAGCTGTAGCACTACTATATTCTCATCATTCATGCGAATTTGCTGCAAGATGTCCCTCCAGGTGCCTTTTAAGGGGCTGTGAGTTCTGTCACCAGACAAAGTTGGACTATGGATGTGCTGGGGTGAGGCCAAAGGTGTTGCCCTTTGGGATGTTGTTGCAATTGGCGATGGTGTCACCTGTTGGGATGGTATTGCCATTGGCAATGGTATTGCCCGTTGGGATGGTGTTGCCCGTTGGGATGGTGTTGACCATTGCATTGGTGTTTCCATTGGAGATGGTGTTGCCCGTATGGATGATATAGTTACATAGTTACACAGTTACATATTGAAAAAAGACCTTCACTCCATCAAGTTCAACCATTCAAGATCTCCACCGATCTGCAATATTCGGATTAACTATTAATTAATTAGTTGTATTAAAAAAAATATATATATATATATATATATATATAAAAAAATATATATAAAAAAAATAATAATCAAATCCCTCCTGATCCCAGACACCGGCGACCGGACTTCTCCCTGGATCAATACTGCCTCTCTAATTATCCATGATAACCCTGAATTCCCTTTTTAATTAGAAATAAATTCAGTCCCCTTTTAAAGTTATCTATCGAATCTGCTGTCACCACCTCCTCTGGTAGAGAATTCCACAGATTAACCCCCCTTACTGTGAAGAACCCTTTTCTTTCTTTAAGGTGGAATCTTTTTACTTCTAACCTCAAGGGATGTCCTCTTGTCAGTTGAAAACCTCTTGGCACAAAAAGCTCCCTTGACAAATCTTTATACTGACCCTGGATGTATTTATATAAAGGAATCATACCTTCTCTTAGATGCCTTTTTTCTAGAGAAAATAAGTTTAATTTGGTTAGTTTTTCTTCATAGCTTAGCCCCTCCATTCCCCTTATTAGTTTTGTTGCCCTCCTCTGTACCTTTTCCAGCTCTAAAATGTCCTTTTTATGAAGTGGTGCCCAAAATTGTACTCCATATTCCAAATGAGGGCGTACTAGAGATTTGTATACTGGCAGAATTATATTTGCTTCCCTGGCTTCTATACCCTTCTTAATACATGCTAATATTGTATTTGCCTTTGCAGCTGCTGCTTGGCTTTGAGCACTGTTACCTAAATGGTTGTCCACAAGCACTCCCAAATCCCTTTCAATATCCGATACAACTAGATTTGCTCCATTAAGAATATAAATTGCATGGGTATTTTTCCTTCCCAGATGCATAACTTTACATTTATTCGTATTAAATCTCATCTGCCATTTAGATGCCCATTCTTCAATTTTATGTAAATCCCTTAGGAGGGAAAGCACATCACTATCTGATTTAATTACCTTGCACAACTTTGTGTCATCAGTGAAAATGGAGACACCACACTCCAATCCTACCTCTAAGTCATTAATAAATATGTTAAAAAGGAGAGGACCTAATAATGAACCCTGAGGAACCCCACTTACCACATTAGTCCAATCGGAGTATGTTCCATTTACAACAACCCTTTGCTTCCTGTCTTTTAGCCAGCTCTCAATCCATGAGCAGATATTTACTGCAACTCCTGTATCTCTTAGTTTGCACAATAGTCTCCCATGTGGCACTGTATCAAAAGCCTTTGCAAAAAGACTACATCCACTGAGTTGCCTTGATCCAGGTTCCTACTAACCTCCTCATAGAAACTAATTAGATTTGTTTGACATGACCTATCCCTCATAAATCCATGTTGACTCCTACTTATAATCCTGTTCAAATAGACATATTCTTGTATATTATCCCTTATTAACCCTTCTAAAAGCTTCCCCACTACAGAAGTGAGGCTCCCTGGTCTATAATTCCCCGGATTTGCTCTTGCTCCCTTTTTTAAATATAGGTATCACATCAGCTTTTCTCCAGTCATCTGGTAGAGACCCTGTGTTGAGTGAATCTTGAAAAATTAAATATAATGGTTTGGCTATTACAGAACCCAGTTCCCTTAGTACCCTTGGATGTATTCCATCAGGACCAGGGGCTTTATTAACATTTATTTTTTCCAACTTCTTTTGGATTACTTCCTGTGTTAACCAATTATTTGGCAAAGGTAGTGTAGCCCCATTATGTTGCCGTGTCCCAACCACTGGTACATCCCTTGTGTATACCGAAGAAAAGAACCTATTTAGCTCATCTGCCTTTTCTTGGTCACTAATTATTAGATGGCCTGTGTCACATTGTAATGTTCCTATAGCTTCCTTCCTCACATTCTTCCCATTAATATACTTAAAAAATATTTTAGGGTTAGTCTTACTCTCTTTTGCAATTCATTTTTCATTTTCTATTTTAGCCAGTCTAATCGCCCTTTTGCAAGCCTTGTTGATTTCCTTGTATTCCTGTAAGGCAGTCTCTGTCCCCTCTTGTTTGTATAATTTAAATGCCTGTTTTTTACGCCGTATCTTGATCTTTAAATCATTGTTAAGCCATATTGGATGGGATTTACTCCTTTTACTTTTATTCCCACACTGTATATGCCGATGTGTATGTATATTTAGTAAGGATTTAAATGTTGTCCATTTATGTTCAGTGTTTTTACCCGACAGTTCTCTGTCTCAGTCTATACTTTGTATTGCTGCCCTTAGACAGTTAAAATCTGCCCTTTTAAAATTAGGAGTTTTCTTTGGCCCCTTAAAATTTAGTTTTTTTTAATTCAATCTCAAATGAGACTGTGTTGTGATCACTGTTTCCCAAAGGTTGCCCTATTCCAACATTTGATACTATATCAATATTATTTGTGATGAGTAAATCTAAGATAGCTTCATTTCTAGTATGTTCTTGTACAACCTGGGCCAGATAATGATCCCTGAGTGTACTCAAGAACCTGCTCCCCTTAGATGAACTGCTGGTCTCATTTATCCAGTTTATTTCAGTGTAATTAAAATCTCCCATTATTTGAACTTGACCATGCTTAGCTGCATTTTCAATCTGTAACAATAATTGTATTTCCTCACTTTCAGCTATATTTGTGGGTTTTATAGCATACTCCTACTAATATTCTTTTGGAATTTGCTGCTCCGCTATTTAACTCTACCCACAAACATTCAGCTTTATCACTAGGTCCACCATAAATATCTTCTCTGACTATAGACTTAAATTAAGGCTTAACATACAGACAAATCCCTCCTCCTCATTTACCATTGCCCCTATCTTTCCTAAATAGGTTATAACCATCCAGATTTACAGTCCAGATGAGATTCATCCCACCATGTTTCAGTAATGCCTATTGTCATGAATCAGCCAGGGGCCATATTGGATTTGGCATGAACTATGCTGGGGCCATTTTGTGACTGGCAGCAGTGGCCATCTTGGGGCTGGGTCATCTTCCACATGCTGTTGCCATGTAGAAGAACAAAAGGTTTGGGCTCACAGAGCCACTGCTTGTGAATGGTATGGGATAGGTGAATGACTAGGGGGTTCCACTGTCACCATTAAATAAAGTCAGCATTACTGCATAAAATGGATTGACGGGGAAAACCTGCCCAACCCTGATACCATGTGGGAATGGGGAAATATGTTATGGGTTATAATATGTTAGTATTATATTGTATATTGTATTATGGAGTGATAGCTATGTTTTAATTAGTCAACCCTCCCCCATTGTATAAACTCTCAGTCAGGAGTTGCCCATATGGTCCTGAAGGTAAACACTTGAAATGATAGTAGTCAGGAACAATAGGGTCCCTTACAGACACTGAGGCACCATAACCCCAGGGGGTCTACAGGGATTCCCACTCAGAGAATCAGGGCAAAGTCCAGAGGGGAGGGAGATGTCTCTCTCTTGGAAGCTAGAGCCAAATGAATTAGTTAGCCCCACCTAGTGGGTGGACCTGGGAGGAGTCTCATGGTTCCCACGTAGGGACCCTGCATGATTGTCCAGAGGCAGTTAGGGGCTGACTAAAGGTAGCCCCTCCTGGTAATGTTGTATGCCTGTTTAAAAGATGTTGTTTTCCAAATAAAGTTGTTCGTAACTTTCATCAAGACGTGGCGTGTAGATGTATTATTTACCCGGGGACATATGCTTGCAGTAAGATTCGTCAGACTTACTGCCAATATTGCTAAGTCTAATCCAAGGGCTGAGACATGATGTTCCTGTAATCAAAGCTGAAGGTCCAGAGTCACCCAAATACGGTCAACAGACCAGCCAGGGAGTGGGTCGTGACACCTATTAAATCCCATTTTTCATTAATTGCTAATAATTCTACTTCTCCCATTTTTCCTGGCAAGCTTCTGGCATTAGCAAGTATACACCTTATGGTATGAGTCTGTAGTTCTGAAGTGCCTGCCACTGTACTTGAATTACTTAGTACAACCTCCCTATTGAATATACTACCCCTCCCCCATCTGCTCCCCTATAAGTTGTTAATTCATCCATTATACCCTCTACACTTTCAACCCCATTACTTATATCTAGTCCCCCCCCCCCCCACCTACTAGTTTAAAAACTCCTCCAGCCTTTCTACCATCCTATCCCCTAGTACAAAAGCTCCCTCATCATTAAGGTGCAATCCATAACTACTGTAGAGATTGTAGCAAAGTGAGAAGTCAGCCAGTGCTCTAAAACCCAAACCCCTCCTTAGTGCACCACATCTTTAGCCACGCATTAACCTCCCTAAGCTCCTTCTGCCTCCCTGGGCTAGTATCTCAGAAAATACTACCTTGGAGGTCCTTGCCTTCAGCTTATTACCTAGTTCTCTAAAATCATTCTTTAGGACACTCCATCTTCCACTAACTTTGTCGTTGTGTACCAAGACCGCCGGTTCATTTCCAGCCCCTCCCAATAATTTGGTGTTGCCATTGGCAATGGTGTTGCCTGTAGGGAGGGTGTTGTCCCTGTCTGTTGGGGCAACATCTGCTCAGACAACAACTGCTGGGTCAACCATTGCTGTGGCATCATCTGTTGGAACAGCATCTGTTGTGGCCCGGTCAGGAGTGGGAGAGAATTGGGATACGGCCAATGCATCCATTGCATGTCACCAGGTGGCAGTGGTAGTCCTCAGGACCTCGACATCCCTGCAGGTGGTTGCTGGCTCTATAACATGTCTGTAGGTTGAAAGGGGTGGGAACCTGCCCATGTTGCGTATGAGGGTCTGGGGGGGTGTTCCCCACAATGATCTTGCTGCTGATGGGCCATCCTCCTGTGATGGTCCCGGGCCCTCGGCTTCCTTCACCACCACCTGTTTTTGTGACTGTGGTTCCGCCTCCTGTGAAGCCACCGCCTGGGTCTGTGCATCCGGGGTACACCTTCTGGGTACTGAAATGAGAGGACAATAGTTTTTGAGTATTTATTCTCTAAACATTTGTTTGCTCTGTGTTTCCATATCCCTGGCATCATGATCACATGTAATTAGCTGAGGTGATTGTTTTCCGCAGACAAACATTGAGCTGTATCATGAGAATTGTGGCTCATGGCTCATATCAATATACAGTTGTGCTCAGAAGTTTGCATACCCTGGCAGAAATTGTGAAATTTACATTTAATTAGAAAATATGACTGATTATGGAAAAAAAAAGTATTTTATTGAAGGATAGTGATAATATGAATCCATTTATCATCATATAGTTGTTTGGCTCCTTTTTAAATCATAATGATATTAGAAATAACCCAAATGGCCCTGAACAAAAGTTTACATATCCTTGAATGTTTGGCCTTCTTACAGACACACAAGGGAACACACAAAGGTTAAAATGGCTATTAAAAGTTAATTTTCCACACCTGTAGCTTTTTAAATTGCAATTAGTGTCTGTGTATAAATAGTTAATGAGTTTGTTAATTCTCACTGAGCAGGCTAGATACTGAGCCATGGGGAGCAGAAAAGAACTGTCAAAAGACCTGCGTAACAAGGTAATGGAACTTTATTAGGATGGAAAAGGATATAAAAAGATATCCAAAGCCTTGAAAATGCGTCAGTACTGTTCAATCACTTATTAAGAAGTGGAAAATTCAGGGATCTCTTGATATCAAGCCAAGGTCAGGTAGACCAATAAAGATTTCAGCCACAACTGCCGGAAGAATTGTTCAGGATACAAAGAAAAACCCACAGGTAAACTCAGGAGAAATACAAGCTGCTCTGAAAAAAGATGGTTTGGTTGTTTCAAGGAGCACAATACAACAACACTTGAACAAAACTAAGCTGCATGGTTGAGACGCCAGAAAGAAGCATTGATGGCACCAATGCCACAAAAAAGCCTGGTTACAATATGCCCAACAACACATTGACACGCCTCACAGCTGCTGGCACACTGTAAATTTGGAGTGAAGAGAACAAAATAGAGCTTTATGGTCACAACCAGAAGCGCTATGTTTGGAGAGGGGTCAACCATGCCAATAGTGAAAGGAATACCATCCCCACTGTGAAGCATTCTGGTTGCTAACTGATGTTTTTTGGGGTCGGGGTGTGCTCTAAAGGCACAGGGAATTCTTGTGAAAATGTATGGCAAGATGAAAGCAGCATGTTATCAGAAAATTCTAGCAGACAAATTGCATTCTTCTGCATGAAGGCTGCGCATGGTATGCTCTTGGACTTTCCAGCATGATAATGACCCTAAGCCCAAGGCCAAGCTGACCCTCCAGTTGTTACAGCAGAAAAAGTTGAAGGTTGTGGAGTGGCCATCACAGTCTCCTGACCTTAATATCAACGAGCGAGATGTCAAACGTGCGGTTCATGCAAGACGACCAAAGACCTTGCATGAACTGAAGGCATTTTGCCAAGACGAATTGGCAGCTATACCACCTGCAAGAATTATTGGCCACATAGACAACTATTACAAAAGACTGCACGCTGTCATTGATGTGTATTGCGAATACACACTATTAAGAACTAAGGTTATGCAAACTTTTGATCAGGGCCATTTGGGTGATTTCTGTTATCATTATGATTTAAAAAGAAGCCAAACAACTATGTTATAATAAATGGCTTCATATGATCACTATCCTTCAAAAAAATAAATGTTTTTGCATGATCAGTCATATTTTCAAAATAAATTACAAAATTTCACAATTTCTGCCAGGGTATGCAAACTTTTGAGCACAACTGTATGTAATGCTGGTGTGTTGTGCTATCTGTAGTTCATTAAGACACATGCTCATTTGAATCTGCTGTGCAGTGTGTGAGACTGACATGGTCCAGGTTAGGCTAGTGCATGACATGCACATGTTGTCCTTCAGAGTCTGTATCCGCATATGCTGAAGTGTGCACACCCATACATGTTCTGTCTTTTGGATGTAAAATCTATGTTGATCTACAGCTGTACCTTTTTTAACGCTGGCCAGTAGGAGTGTTAAGCGAAACAGCTTTTGTGAGAGTTGAATATCTATGCATTATAGGTAGATATAAGTATATAAGAAAATAGTAATTGATAACCATAGTAATTGAAAACCTAAGAAGGAGTTAATTCTTTAAATGAAGAATCATTAGTTCAGTGCTTTTACTTCAAGGCTTTTTGCAAAATGATTCTTAAAAGAAACAAGAATACAATTAAGCAGATTGTGCATATTTGAGTAGAGATAAAACATTTGAGTATTGGGTCAAAGGGGAAAATGTGTAGGTCTTGTGTTTGCATTACATGAAGGAATTTACTGAATAACTAAAATTGTTGGTAGAACCTTGTAATAATACCCTGCTGAGTCTCACAAGAAGGAGTTTACTGATTTACCAATATTCTTTTTAAAACCTTTTAAAAAATGTATAAAATGTGGAAGAGTTCTTCAGATGAACTACAGACTTGCTGTTACTCTTTCCATTCACCTCCAAGCTTGTATTACACTTACAATGCAGAGTTTTTGTGTCCTATCTTATTCTTCTGAGGGTGAGGACGAGTCAGTGAAAGTGTTTTTCTTCAATATTTGACGACCACGAAGGCCAACCAAAATTACCTGGCTTAACTCTCACCCGGAATCTGGTAGGATTGTATTTGTTTCTGTTGTTATTAATAACCAATTATTGATTAGAATAGATATAGATTATAGAATTAGATCAAAAGATATCGATACCTACGGTAGGTAGATTCTGGGAGTGGAGCTGTAGCAGGATTGTAGCATTTGTTGTTGCAAATGCATTTGCCTGTGGCTGGTTAAGCAGAAGAAAGAGGGGATAAGAATCTGAAAAGGGCCTGTGTATGTGTCTAAGAGTTTGAGTCTGAGTGTGAGAGTGTATGATTAAAACTCTATGAGCCGTGGTATAAGCACTCTGTTCAAGACACCCCGATGACCCCAGTAGAAAAGAAAGCTGAAAAAGAAAACTACTGTGGAAAATCGCTAGGCAGTGGGGCAGAGTGTACAGTGCATGGACATAGGTGTGTTTGAGGTTTTCAAAACCCAAGGGTGCGAAAGAGAGACTAAATGTTTAAGCCATGGAGAATGTTTGATAAAAATAATAAGAGGCCTAGCACTGCCTCTAGTCTGATTGATGTGATGATGAATGCATATCCAGAATGCAATGAGATGTTGAAATAGGCTACTAAAGTGTAAAAAAATTGGATAAGGTGGGGTCCAAGACCTTAGCCAAGGTGTGGGTTGTGGGATGATTCATGTTTAATTATTGACATTTGGTTGGTCTATCTTTAATGAGTGGGAAAAAAATATTACATTTAGTAGGTCTATCTTTAATAAGTGAATTATATATATAAAATTTGGTAGTTCCAGCATTAATAAGTAGTTTGTGAAGAACTATGCGTAGATAAGTGAGCTCACAATTATCTTTTTATATGTTTTGTGATGTTTGTCTTATGCAGGGGCGGCTGGTGCATAGGGGCAAATGGCAACCGTCCTCCCAAAATAAATGCACTGACTTAGTCCCCCCATCACTAACTTAATTGTTTAATTTAAATAATATAAAAATAAAAAAATATTATATCATATTAAATCAATTTTTTTTTCTGCTGCTGTCACTTTAAATTAAAATCCCCTTGTGCAGCAGACAGTTAAACACACTGATTTATAACATCTATTCCCTTACTGGTGACCGCCTAGTACTACAGATCAGGGCAAGATGGTGTTGTGCCCCATCTGTGCTCTGTTGTATAGCACTGTACCTGTCTGTCAACTGAAGCATCAACCAATCAGAATGGCGGGAGGAAAAAGTCCCAGATTTTTTCATGGGCAGCCCCATACCACAGACCCAGCCAATTAAGACTGCAAAATGATCATAGTATGCAGTGCATGCTGGGAGATGTAGTACAGTGGGAGCTGCTATGCTGAGAGCTTCTATGCTGACTGGGTGAGTACAGTATCTGTCTATCTCTTTCTGTTTCTTGTTCTCTGTGTCTCTCATGTTCTCTCTCTCTCTGCCCCTGGCCGCCCTGCATCTAGATAGAGACATAGATAGATAGATATAGGCAACTTCATAATAAAGCCTGGTAATTTTGTGATGATAGTTTGCTTTTAATTTGACACAGAAAAAAATGGTTTGTATTTAGTGCAAAAAATTAACCTTTTGTTAAGACTTGTGAGTATATAGTTTCTGTGTAATTTTTTTCTTCCTTTCTCTTTCTGAACACATTGGTGACAATCTGTATAAAATGTATTTGAAAAAAGAACAAAAAACTCCCAGCTCAACTCTGCCACTGTCACGGTCTGCTTATGACACTTACACCCTCTTTGTCAGAGGATCCATAATCCATAATGTCAGTGTCTCTCTCTTGCAATTAAATGTCCCTGGGTCTGGTTGTTGTTCAGTACTTCAGTTGTGTCTGACTCTCAGTGACCACATGGATGCATCACACCAGGTACAACTGTCTGTGTCTTTGGTTATGCATAGCAATATGTTTTTTATGGCAAAGATACAGGTGTGTATGCCATATGTATATATATATATATATATATATATATATATATATATATATATATATATATATATATGTGTGTGTTTGTGTGTATATATTATACGTGTGTGTGTATTTATATATATCATTCAACTTATTGTGGGCAAAAGAGCGATAGAAGTCCTCCAACATACAGTAGTACAGTAAATAAATAGTACATTTGTGTTCACATTTGAATGTCTAAAATAAATTATAAAACGTATTTCCTGCTCAGAATTCAAAAAAATAGTTATTAGACTGCATTTTGGGAACTTGGACAGGGTCATTCAAATATGTCCACAAAGGCTTTGCTCTATCTCCCTTATCTGTCTTTCCTCTTGTCTCCATTCTATGACCCATAATATAACATCTGAGTGAATTGATTTTTTTTTAAATATCACTTGATCAAATGCTAGACTATTGTGAATAACCCACAGAGATTGACGGGGATATCCGATCAGTCACAAGTCATGTTGCTTGCACTCTCAAGCTATTTCTCATATCTTTGAAAAGCTCTATATGCAAACTCTGAAGCATTTAATAGTGAAACGCTCTTTCAGCTAAGAGGGATAGAAAGAGATAGAGGGAGGGATAGAGAGAGGAATAGAAGGAGAGATGGATAGAGAGGGATAGAGAGGCATAGAAGGAGAGGCATAGGATCTATCTCTCCATCTCTCTCTATCATTTTCTCTTTATATCCTCCTCTCTCTCACCCTCATCAAGAAAATGCAGGCACTTCCCAGCATAAGAGTAGTGAGCAGAACCAGCACAATCTCACCCATATCAAGATAATAAGTAAGTAAAGTGACAGGGAAAAACAAATCAAATAAGTTATATGTTGTGAATGGGATGGGATTTATATGAGTGGGTGGAGTCATGTAAGTCATGTAAGGGGAGGGGCCAAGTCTCTGTTTCCCGCCCCACCAACTTGAAAAGTCACCAGCCGCCACTGGTCTTATGTGAATTTTGTCTTTATGTATTTTATAAGTATATATTAACACCGGTATAAAAATTCAATGCATATATTATGCATATATTATCCATTTTGACTGACAGACAGTTTAATCAATTGTTTTTATGAATAATATAGTCCAGAACCTGATCACCTCTGGATGAATATTATAGATTATGTTTATATGCTGTTGGCCATCTTGGATATTTATGATTGTTGAGATGTTTTAAGGGATATTACAGTGAGCTGGGTTATTAATGCATCTGATAGAGAGAGAATTTATAGCGTCTGAAAAAAACGGTTTGCATGAAAAAATTCCAAAGTAAACAGTTAAACTGTTAGCCTGAAGTTTTCTGAATTTCTTGCATTTGAAAGCAGTTTTCTCTTAATGTTGACACCCCCTGAAATTCTCAGGGATAGTAAGCATGCCTAATACATAGTTTCTGTATTGGCCTGGGGATTGTGCAGGCATGCTCAGTTAGCACTTGAAGTTTTCTTTACTGTGGCAAGTCACATGATTTCAGACACTTTGCTTTCCTTTGGATTTTTGTAGTAAACAGAACAAGGTCTGTGTCCCTTTATTCACTGATTGTTTTGCTTACATCCCAGGTGATACTTCCCCCAGCCTCAGTGATTTGCCCCTATAACCCCGCAGCCGCAGTGAATTGCTCCATCACCTGCCTCAGCCCCAGGGAATTGCAATGTGACCTCCCCCAGCCCCGGTGAATTGCCCCATCACCTGCCCCAGCCCCAGTGAATTGCCCTTCAGCCCAAGTGAATTACCCTATGATCTCCCCCAGCCCCAGTGAATTGCCCAATCACCTCCCACTGCCCCAGTGAATTTCTCCCATGACCTGCCCCAGCCCCATTGAATTTCCCTGTGAACTCCCCCAGCCCCAGTGAATTGCCTCATCACCTGCCCCAGCCCCGGTGTATTACCCCATCACCTGCTTCAGCCCCTGTGAATTGCCTCATCACCTTCCTCAGCCTCCGTGAATTGCCCCATCACCTGCTCCAACCCCAGTGAATTGCCCCGTGACCTCCCCCAGTGCCAATATATTGCCCCATCACATGCTCCAACCCCAGTGAATTGCCCCATGACCTCCCCCAGCCCCAATATATTGCCCCATCACCTGCCCCAGGTGAATTGCTCCCCAGCCCAAGTGAATTGCCCAGTGACCTCCCCCAGCCCCAGTGAATTGCTCCGTGACACTCACCCACACACACACTCACTCTTACTCTCAATCACAGATACACTCACACAGACATCCACACACTCACACAGACATACCCACTCACTCACACAGACTCACTCACACCAATACACACACTCACTCACACAGACACACACACAGATACTCACACAGACATACACTCACTCACACAGATTGACTCTCACTCACACAGACATACTTACTCACACAGACATACACACTCACTCACTCACACAGACACTCACACTCACAGAGACACACTCAGACACACACACAGAGACCCACACAAAGACACACACTCACACACTCACTCAGGTACTCACACTCAGAAACTCACTCACACACACAGAGACTCACACACTCACTCACACACTCACACAGACACTCACACACACACACTCTCTCACAAAGACATACACAAACAGACACTCACACAGAAAGACACACACACTCACACACAAACACACAGACACACACAGAAACTCACACACTCACTCACACACACTCACACAGATAGACACACACTGAAACACAGACACACACTCACTCACTCACACTCAAACACAGACACACACATAGAAATACACACTCACTCACACAGACATACACACTCACTCATACAGACACACACTCACACAGACACACAGACACTCACTCACACACACAGAAACTCACTCACACTCAGACACTCACACACTCAGATACGCACACAGACACACTCACTCACACTCAGACACACTCACATTTAGACACTCACACTCAGACAATTAGACACTCACACACTCAGACACACTCACTCACACAAACACTCACAAAGATGCACTGACTCATACAGACACACTCACACACACTCAGACAGACTCACTCACTCAGACACTCACACTTAGAAACTCACACACACACTCAGACACACACACACAGACACAGAAACTCAAATACTCACTCACACAGACACATACACACTCTCTCACACAGACATACACACTCACACATACATAATCACTCACTCAGACACACACTCATACAGACAGACTCACACTTACACACACACACTCAGACACACACAGACACTCAAACACATACACACTCACTCACTCACTCACACAGTCACACACACTCAGACACACACACAGAGACACACACTCACTCACAGATATCTGTTATTCTGTTATGAACTTCACATTAATCACATTAAGTTTATACTATAGAGACATAGTGCTGATATATCGCATGTTGCAAGAAAACTTTTACTTGCAATTCCTATTGTGAATGCAACATTGAAACAATTTAACTTATAGTGGACACATTCATATTTATGTAATCACTAATAATGTGTGTTACAGGTTATACAGTGATTTGATTCTTCAGCTTTAACAGGTCTTGAAATGTTTGTTCATAAATATTGCACTTATTCTTATTAATAATCAAATCACTGTATAACCTGTAACACACATTATTAGTGATTACATAAATATGAATGAATTTGTGCATCCACAGGATATTTATATTGCTTATTCCATACGCTGATAAAGCAATTCAGCTATAATACTGAAGAAATCTGTTAATACTAATTTTCAAATATCACCACCTATTTTTATCAGTTATAATTCAGAGAATTCAAAGAATTTATCAAAAGGTACAAAGTCTGAAAATATTAAAATCCAAGTTCTCTCAATCCAGAGTTTCCGAGATTAGGATACCTCATTAAACCAGAATGAGATTCAAAAGGCCTTTCAAACTTTTTATAGACAAATTTACTCCTCCCAATCTACATGCAGGGACGTGGATTTGGACTCCTTCTTGAACGCATATGACCTCCCCTTGGAAAAGGAGCAACATTTGTCCAGTTTAAACTCAGACGTTACCCAGGAGAAGGTAAAGGCTATTATACAAAATCTTAAAATAGGCAAATCCCTGGGGCCAGATGACTTTACAAGTTTGTATAATAAAAGATTTTAAGCTGTACCCCACATCTCACTCTACTATTTAATGCAATTTTGAATGGAGAATGAATGCCTTCCAAACTCAATCATACAGATCTAGTGGTCTTTCAAAAGTAGGGTAGGGACAACCTTGAGGTTAAGAATTACCGTCTAATTTTGCTAATAAATGGGAACATCAAGATTTTAGCCAAGATAATGGCCTCTAGGATATCTAAGTTTCTCCCAGATCTTGTTCATAAGGACCAGACAGGATTTATCCCATAAGCAGGAGGGGGACAATGTCAGGAGAATTTGAAATGCCCAGTTCTTAATGCAAAAGTCAGGAATACCTTTGTGCCTTTAGCTTTAGACATTGAAAAGGCCTTTGATACAGTTGAGTAGACGTACCTCTATAAAACATTGAATACATTTGGCTTCAACAGGAGATTTCTTAATCTACTTAGGAGCTATTACGACTCTCCATCAGCCAACCTAAAGTTACCAGGCGACCACAAAGCTAAAATATTGATACAGAGGGGTACTAGGCAGGGCTGTCAGCTGTTGCCTCTATTGTTTGCACTCGATAGGGAACCGCTAGCCCAAGTAATCAGATCTAATACTGATATACAGGGTGTGCAATTGGCTCATCAGCACTTCAAATGCACATTGTTTGCTGACGACCTTCTATATACACTGACTAGTCCTCAAACCTCTATCCCGGCAATTACGGCAACAATAGAAAGTTTTAGCACAATATCTGAACTGAAATAGAATCTAGAAAACACTGAAGCCTTAGGACTGGGGATCCCAAAAGCAGACTTAGAAAATGTAAAGGCTATCTCCAAATTTAACTGGCCCGCACATGAAATACTTAGGGGTTCATAATACACCAAAAATCTTGGATCTCTATAAAGCAGACTATCCCCCTGTATCGGAACCCATCACTGTTTTACCCTGTTTTATGATTATTCTTGGTTAAAATATGATCCTACAATATGTATGCTGGTTGATGCTCTGCAGAATATTAGCCAGACTTTTGCAGACCTAGGCTAATAGATAATCCTATTACAGAGATTCAAGAGATAAGAAAGTTGTAAAGGATCCTTGCATTTTCCAAAGTGTTTTAATTCTCTGATAAGAACAAAGAGGTGTAATTGAATCAGTGTCTGATTGTATCAAAGTTGCCAGGGAGGTGTGACCCCCCTATTGTTCTCTTTGTGTGTATTGTGTGTAGCCAAATATGGGCATGTGTATTGCCTGTGGCCAAAGAGATGTATATATAGTTCTGCAATAACAAAATAAAGTCAGTATTCATTTGACTCCCAAATTGTGTGTCGTCCAATATGGGAGGTTGGGAATGGTGAAACTGTAGTGCCTCTTGGATATTTTAACATATACCAGCGGAGATTTTGGACTGCGTGTTCCAGCTCCGTTACACCCCCCATTTACAAAAAAAACTGAATGATGAAATACAGAGATGGGCTAGGTATCACATTTCTTGGTCAGGAAGCATAGTGTCAACTAAGATGAATATTCTGCCTAAAATCCTGTATCTCTTTCGAACTCTACCCATCCCTATAAAACTAAAAGAATTAGATCATTTTCAAAATAACATGTTTAGGTTTATCTGGAGAAATAAGCGGCCCTGTATATCCAAAAAAGTAATGTAAAGGCACAAAAAAGAAGGAGGTCTTTCATGTCCTAATTTGAGATTTCACCATTAAGCAGCCAAACTGGCTCACCTACCTCTAGCACATTCAATTAAGCACTAGCTAGCTTGGGTCTTTCTGGAAAATCAACAGATGAGCTAGGATACTTGGGACAAACTGATCTGGATCCCAAAAGAAATAGCTCCTTTTAAAACTCATCAAACTCCAATGATCAATTTAACTATATCCTCCTGGAGCTCGGCTAAATCTGAGTGTCAACTTTGCCCCAATCTCTCCCCTCTGTTGTCGGTTTTCTCTTTACCCCATATTATGGAAGACACTAGTATAACCTAAAGTCACTGGTGGTCCGGAAACTTAGACAGCATAGGCACTTGGTTTAATAACAACCAGCTTCTGACTTAAAATCAAATCGCTATGATCCACAATATACCCCACACAGAGCTTTATAACTACTTGAAAATCAGAGATTGGGTTAGCAAAATATCTAGATCACTAGGGCTCCCCTAGGATTCTTGGATACCTACTATCTGCAAAAACCTTCCACTCACAAAATGCATACTGGGTTCACTATAGGATACTTTTACAACTAGCAAATCTAGAGTAAAACCCAAATGTATGTTGAGATGGGAATAGGACATGGGATTGGAGTGGAATAGGGCTAAATGGTCAGAGGATTGCTTAAATTTAAACAGAGGATCGCTTAACTAGTGATAAAGTTGAATGTTTGTGGGTAGAGTTAAATAGCAGAACAGCAAATTCTAAAAGAATATTAGTAGGAGTATGCTATAAACCCCCAAATAGAGTTGAAAGTGAGGAAATACAATTATTGTTACAGATTGGAAATGCAGCTAAGCATGGGCAAGTTCTAATAATGGGGGGTTTTAATTACCCTGAAATAAACTGGATAAATGAGACCAGCAGTTCAGCTAAGGGGAGCAGGTTCTTGAGTACACTCAGGGATAATTATTTGGCCCAGGTTGTACAAGAGCCTACTAGAAATGAAGCTATCTTAGATCTAGTCATCACAAATAATATTGATATAGTATCAAATGTTGGAATAGGGCAACATTTGGGAAACAGTGATCACAACACAGTCTCATTTGAGATTGAATCAAAAAAACAAAATTTTAAGTGGCCAACAAAAACTCTTAAACGGTCTAAGGGCAGGAAAACAAAGTACAGACTGAGAACTGATAGGTAAAAACACTGAACATAAATGGACAACATTTAAGTCCTTACTAAATATACATACACATCGGTATATACCATGTGGGAATACAAGTAAAAGTACATCCAATGTGGCTTATCAATGATTTAAAGATCAAGATATGGAGTAAAAAACAGGCATTTAAATTATGCAAACAAGAGGGGACAGATACTGCTTTATGGGAGTACAAGGAAATCAACAAGGCTTGCAAAAGGGCGATTAGACTGGCTAAAATAGAAAATGAAAAATTAATTGCAAAAGACAGTAAGACTAACACTAAAATATTTTTTTAAGTATATTAATGGGAAGAAGGTGAGGAAGGAAGCTCTAAGAACATTACAATGTGACACAGGCCATCTGAAAAGTAGTGACCAGGAATAGGCAGATGAGCTAAATAGGTTCTTTTCGTCGGTATACACAAGGGAGGTACCAGTGGTTGGGACACTGCAACATAATGGGGCTACACTACATTTGCCAAATAATTGGTTAACACAGGAAGTAATCCAAAAGCGGTTGGGAAAAATAAATGTTAATAAAGCTTTGGGTCCTGATGGAATACATGCACAGGTACTGAGGAAACTGGGTTCTGTAATAGCCAAACCATTATATTTAATTTTTCAAGATTCACTCAACACAGGGTCCCTACCAGATGACTGGAGAAAATCAGATCGCTACCTACATTTAAAAAGGGAGCAAGAGCAAATCCGGGGAATTATAGACCAGGGACCCTCCATTTTGTAGTGGGAAACCTTTAGAAGGGTTAATACAGGATGATATACAAGAATATGTCTATTTGAACAGGGTTATAAGTAGGAGTCAACATGGACTTATGAGGGATAGGTCATGTCTAACAAATCTAATAAGTTTCTATGAGGAGGTTAGTAGGAACCTTGATCAAGGCAATTAAGTGGATGTAGTCCTTTTGGATACAGTGCCACATGGGAGACTACAGAAATGCATATAAGTACGACAAGTACGATAGGAGGTAAAGTCATCTTCTTCAAACTGGCTCCTAAAGAGACTCAGTTGGGTTCAGTTGAGTTTCGTGGCTCAAATTATGGCCTATCGAGGTTAATGGTGGCAGGTACAGGCTGGGTATCTTGTACCTGCATGTATTCATGTATTTGGCATTGGCTCTTTATATACTATCTGGATCTACTATATTATACCTAAGCGACCTTGAATTGTATATCCTGCCTCTGCTTATTTTATACATTTTTAAATTAACTTATTAAAAGCTAAATTTTAATCTTGAATTTCTTTTTAGCTCTATATTTAAGTTAATATAGGTGTGCACAATAATAGGGGATGCTGTTGTTTCATTTACTGTCCCCTCCCATGGTTTTTACTGGAAGTTGCTTCGACAGGGTCCTTGCTTCTCCAGTTTCATTGGCTATTTTGCTGCTTCATAAGCTGCATGATTTCCTCTAGAGTTTCTAATCTTCCCTCTAGTATGAGCTGTACATTTCATGATGTCAAATTGGGAAGGATAGTGGATAACCTGAAGGAGTTCTTTAAGCAGGGGTGCATGCTTAATAGGTGAATTGTCAATCTGCTGGCACAATCCGATGGTATCATCTTTCCTGCCAGATCTTTCCATGGGCATGAGCCACAGCAGCTGAGTCACTGTAGACATTAACTCTTTCTTTCTTCTTATCTTACAGGCCTCTATCAAGGCTATAACTCTGCCTGTTGCGCTGACTGTGTTCCTGGCAGTTTGAGGCTATAGATAGTGATGGGCTGATCATGTTTTATCTCCACATCTGCTGCTCCAGTCTCCCTATCCCCCCTTGGACCCAGGGGGAGAATCCATCCACAAAGAGCTTCATTTTGGGGTTCTCCAGGGGGTCAGTAGATAGATCTTTCTTTAAGTCTTTTCTCTTATTTTTTGTAAGCAGTCATTTGGTTCCCCATCCTCTAGGGTGGCAAGAAGAAGGCCCAGTTTTAGTGTTGGTATTACCAGCATAACAGTCATCCCTGCATCCATCCTGAGGCTCTATGGGGACCACCTCTTCCTTGTCTTCACTTCTGTTGGTAGGGCTCATCTGGCAGAGGCATATGTGTGGGGGCAGGTATGGGTCTCTCCTCCCTTTCTCTAATAACGCAAATTGCTTCTTCACTAACTGTAACTGCTCTTTATGTTTAACCTTTTCTTCTTCCTTTTCTTTATACAGAGATATATGGTGAATTAAATATGAATGCATCTGTCCCGAAGGTAGTTCAAACAATTGCCAACAATATCACTCAGTTTCAACTGCATGGGCTTTGGTAAATGCCCAATATGGCAATGATAAACAGTGCCCTCTGTAAGTCATGTCCCAGTCATCCCCATTCTTCTCCTTCCAAGTCTGCTGACGCCTATTTATATAGTCTACAGGGTCCTCACTTGTCCCGGTGGGAAATGTAGTAATATATTTTAGATCTCTTATAGTGGGGAAAGCTGTCGTATAGCCCCTCATCTGCTGTTTATTTGACTTTCCCTGTCTGATATTCTCTCCCCATCCCTGACACTTTCAACACTGG
Organism: Discoglossus pictus; assembly: GCA_027410445.1. Classification (NCBI taxonomy): domain Eukaryota; kingdom Metazoa; phylum Chordata; class Amphibia; order Anura; family Alytidae; genus Discoglossus; species Discoglossus pictus. The sequence continues at coordinate 81,071,145 of CM050173.1, read as the reverse complement.
GCACCTCCCATTATATAGAACTGTACCATGTAATGGGGAAAGGAGGAGTACAAAGGCACTGTGCAGGGGTACTGGTAAAAAGATATAATGATATATAGTTTTCAAGCTCAGCAAGAAAATAACTTGTTTATACTTGAAGCTCAAAGGAGTAATTTTCCTTAATAACCATTAGTTTATTAATGCTATTGTATAAATGAAATAATATTCCAGGAATACAATATTCCTAATTAGTTTAGGTATCAACCCATCTTCTTTTCTTTCTGCCCAGTGCCTTTTAATATAATTTCTGGTATTATTTATGATTTCCATATATACCAAGGATCTGCTTAGATTTGTCTCAATAATCAAATTTCCAGACTTAGTACCCTTTGATAAATTCTTTGAATTCTCTGAATTATGACTGATAAAAAAAGGTGGTTATATTTGAAAATTAGTATTAACAGATTTCGTCACTATTATAGCCAAATTGCTTTATCAGTGTATGGAATAAACAATATAAATATCCTGTGGATGCACAAATGAGTGATTATTGATAAGAATGCATGCAATATTTATGAACAAACATTTCAAGACCTGTTAAAGCTAAAGAATCAAATCACTGTATAACCTATAACACATTATCAGTGATTACATAAATATCAATGTGTCCACTATACGTTAAATTGTTTAAATGTTGCATTCACAATAAAAAATGCAAGTAAAAGCTATCTCTCTAAACTATGTGTTTTGTATACCACTACACTATATCTCCTGTTTGCTTTTTTTACAACCTTTCTCCGTACTGCGTTTAACAAGATTATCTCCCACTAGAAGAGAAAAAGGTAGACAAAGGTTATGTTCTGTAACTCTATGCACATGTGGTTTGGGATTCTCCCACACCCGTAGGCTGTGTTTGGGGAGTGGAAAATGCAGATTGTAATTCTTAAAGTTTAGTTTATATAGAGGTGGAGCTACTAGCTGCAAGGTAGTTCAATATTAAACTATTAGCATGACTAGCCTCATAAAGAGTAATCTGCTTCAATTTCACTCTGATATATACCCCTATACATGTTTTTACAGTATAAATGCTCACACAGTTGAAACAGAGTAACCCTTAATTATATTATATCAGAACTATGCTCTATTTTAGAGTAGGCATTCAGAAATCAATCTAGGGCTGCCAATATGATGAGTTTCATATATATACTGTATATATATATATATATATATATATATATATATATATATATGTATATATATATATATATATACAGTATATATATATATATATATATATATATACATATATATATATATATATATATATACATTTATATATATATATATATATATATATATATATATACATATACATATATATATATATATATATACATTTATATATATATATATATATATATATATATACTGTATATATATATATATATATATATATATATATATATTTATACATACACCCCTTCTCTGTATTATTATCTGTATTACTTTTACTTTGTTCCCCTAGTTTCTCTATAATGTTGTTACCTCCAAATCCCATTTTCCCCTTTCTGTTCTCTTTTCCTTTCCCTCCATATAATTAAAGCAACTGAAAGCTCATGAGTTGGAACAACATATTATTATATACTGTTTGTACTATATTATATAATTATTACATTTTGTATTGCACCCAATCTATAAGATTTTGTTTTTGTACCTCATATTTGTGCAATTGTTTTAATTGGTTTAATCTCCTGTTCTTTTTTCAATAAAAATTGAAAGTTAAAAAATATATTCTCCCTCCTGGAACCCATAGTTAGTTCTAAAAAAATACTATCTGTCTCCATTTGTAATATTCTAATCTCTCTTTCTCCCTTTTTTGCCACTTTCTACATCTTTTTCTATCTCTCTTACTATCACTATGTACCCCCCTCTCTTTGTGTGTCACTATGTACCTTTATCTCTCTCTCTTTTTCACTTACACAATATTTACCTATTTCAATGTCACTATGTACTTCTCTCTATATTTCTGGTTGCTTTACACTCTTTATCTCTCCCTCACTGACTCCTCATTTGTATCCTTCTTTCACTCTCTGTCCCTATTTGTATAACCCTATTTTGTTATAATGCACTTTTCTTTCTATATACATGTCTAAAGCTCTCTCTTATTTTTCTCTTTTGATTCCATAAATATTTCAACAATCATAACTACCCAAGATGGCAGCATATAAACATAATCTATATTATTCATCCAGAGGTGATCTGGCTCTGGACTATATTATTGATAAAAACAATTTATTCGGATTCTTATACCGATGTTAATATATACTTAATTATACTTAAAATACACAAAGACAAAATTCACATAAGACAAACATCATAAAACATATAAACAGATAATTGTGAGGTCACACAAATATGTACAAATATATATACACATAGTTCTTCACAAACTGCTTATAAAAGCTGGAGCTACCAAATTGTATATATATTTTTAGTTATGAAAGATAGACCAACGAAATTTCAATCATGAAACCTGAATCATCCCATAACCCACACCTTGGCCAAGGTTTTTTGGACACCATCTTGTCTAATTTGTTCACACTTTGGTAGCCTATTTCATCATCTCAGTGCATTCTGGATATGCATTCATCATCACATCAATCGGACTAGCGGCAGCGCTAGGCCCCTTATTCTTTTTATCAAACATACTCCACCGCTTAAAGATTTGATCTCTTTTACACTCAAGGGTTTTGGGAACCTCAGACACACCTACGTCCATGCACTATACACTCTGCTGCACTGGATATCGACTCCCCTCAGTAGATTTTTTTTCAGGAACTCTTTGCTACTGGGGTCATCTGGGCGTCTTGAACAGAGTGCTTATACCACGGCTCCTAGAGTTTTAATCATATACTCACATAAACTCTCAGACACATACACAGGCCCTTTTCAGATTCTTCTCCCCTCTTTCTTCCGCTTAACCAGCCACAGGCAGATGCTTTTGCAACAACAAATGCTACAATCCTGCTACAGCTCAGCTCCCAAAATCTACCCAAGTTTCCATATCTCTTAATCTAATTTTACATTTATTTTCTCTTAATCTATATTTATCATAATTTTTCAGATTTGTATCCCCTCCTTCTTCTGCTTAACCAGCCACAGGCAGATGCTTTTGCAACAACAAATGCTATACAACCCTGCTACAGCTCAGCTCCCAAAATCTACCTAGGTCCCATATCTCTTAATTTAATTCTACATTTCTTTTCTCTTAATCTATATTTATCATAATTTTTCAGATTTATATGCCCTCTTTCTTCCGCTTAACCAGCCCTAGGCAAATACTTTTGCAACAACAAATGCTATACAACCCTGGTACAGCTCCACTCTAGAATCTCTTAATCTATATCTATTATAATTTTTCTTTGGTTATCAAAAAATACAATCCTACCAGATTCCGGGTGAGGGTCAAGCCAGGTAATTTCAATTGGCCACTTCACACTCCTTACGGGGAAGTGGGCTCCAGGAGGGGATGCTGACAATGAAATCTCTAAACAGACTTTCTCAAGGCGGCTCTGTGGACCTTTGGTCTAGTAGGCCTCTGATCGATTTTCAAACTCTCCTCCAGGAACTCCAGGACCTCGGGGTGTTTTATAGACAGATGTTGTGGTCCCTTCATGGTCGGCAAAGGTTGAAGAAATACACTTTCACTGACTCGCCCTCAGAAGAATAAGACAGGACATATAAACTCTGTATTTTTGGCTTAATACAAGCTTGGAGGTGAACAGACAGAATAACAGCAAGGCTGCAGTTCATCTGAAGAACTCTTCCACAGACTACCTTTTTATACAGTTTTTACAAGGTTTTGTAAATAATTCTGGCAAATTAGTAAACTCCTTCTTGTGAGACTGAGCAGGGTATTGTTACAAGGTGTCTCAAACAATTTTGGTTATTCAGTAAACTTCTATTAGGTTCTTCACAAAATGCTAGTTATTCAGTAACTTCCTCCTTATAATACAAACACTGCATCTTCTCATTTGACCCAATAATGTTTTATCTCTACTCAAATATACATAATTTGTTCAATTGTATTCTTGTTTCTTCTAAGAATCAAGTTTGCAAAAACCTTAAAGTACTGAACTAATAATTCTTCAGAATTAACACCTTCTTAGGTTTTCAATTACTAAGGTTTTGCAATTACTATTTTCTTATATACTTATATCTACTTATAATGCATACATATTAAACTCTTAAGATGCAAGAGATTAACCCCCAAGAGAGTAATAAATGCTTTAGAGGCTGTCAAGCAATAGGGGACCATATCCACACTTGGTGGTTATACCAAATAGACCAAGGTATATGGTGGAAATGAACCCAGCTTGCTGACAAACTCTTTAAAACAGTAAATCGAACTAAGACGAAGTCCTATTTACTGGGGATACATATTGATAACCTAACTTCCTCTCAAAACAAACTATTTCAGCTTATGGCTATTACGGTCAAGTCTCATATAGCCAGCAACTGGAAAACACTGACAATGAATTTTCAGGACGTAATTAGAAAGTTACATTTTTTGCTCATATATGAACGATTAACCCATAGCATATTCCATAGAATTCCGGAGTTCCAGAAAATCTGGGACCCTTGGCTAGACTCCACATTCAGTACCTCTTTGACTTGACTCTTAATTTAAATTGCTCTGACAATGGGGATATGGCTCGAGACGGAGGAGACCTGGTCCTGGATCCGTCAGGCAGGCCTGGGGCCTTGATATAAGGTTCATACACCCTTAAACTGTTTTTTTTTTTTGCAACTCTCCACATGTTGATTTTTTGCTTTAAGTGGTTTGTTTTGTTTCTTGTTTTTTTTTAACCTTACTTCTAATATATAATTGTTAATCTCAATGATTTTCTCCTCTACGGTTTTGGTTACTAGTAATTAAACATTTAAAAAGAAAAGACATACAGTAGGGCCTCATTCAAATGATGGCCGCAAAATGTCAGTATCCCTGCGATTCCTTACTAGGGTGCTACGGCCCCTTGGATATGTTGCTATTCAAATGAAAGGGGCCGCAAAGAGGTCCATCCTATGGCCAATCACAAGTTAGGCATTCCCTCCGTTAGCTTTGGCAGTCTTGTACCTGAAAAAGTCAAATATTCATTCAAGAAAGCACTGTACAGCACTGTAAATGATGGGGAACACAGTGGGGGACATGAGGATTACATGTACTACATTGGCTAGCTGGCACATCGCCGCTAGCCAATACTGTCATTTGTGGCCGCAGTTCGCTGGGCTTGAAGTTCGAGTTACTGCTTTGGAGGTCATCCAAGCCCGGGACTCCGGGCTTGAATGACCCCCAAGGCAGTAACCTGTTCTCCAAGCTCGGCGGACTTGTGGCCACAAATTACAGTATTGGTAATCCTCATGTCCCCCCTAATGCCCCCCTCAATGACAGCTCTGTACAGTGCTGCAATATATTTTTACTCCTAAAGATCTCCAAACCCGTACTCGCACGGGCGTGGATTAAAATCTCCCCCCCACGGCTCCTTAAAGGGCACACTAAGTGCCCCCGGGGCCACTAACATTAACCCCCCATGCTGCGGGTTCCCCTTCGGGACCCCCAGAGGGTCCCCACATTAATATTAACTCTTGAAGTGGGGGTCACAATCAGGAACCCTGCTGCATTAAAATTTCTAAATTCCTGGTGCCTTCGTCCTGAAAGGAGCTTAAATGTCCTTAAAGGACCAGTGACAAATAAAACTATTATACCCTACCACAGTATAAGTACCTCCTGGCACATAAAATTAACCCCATCACCCATGTGGGTCAATATAGACCTCCATGAGACTAAAATTAACCCCTTCAGTCAAATAGGGTTCTTTATACACCCCTATAGGACACTATTAACCTGTAGGTTAACACTACAAGTGCCATGAGAGTCCTCCAGGACCCTCATGACACAAAGTCTAAGCACTACACCATTAACCCTAACCATTCCCCATTAACTAAACCCTATCAACCCCAACTGTCCCCCTTCAACCCTAACTGTGCCTATTTAACCCCATCTCAGCCTATTTAACCCAATCTAGGCCCATTTAACCCCATCTAAACCTATTTAACATTTTCTAGCTCTATTTAACTCCATCTACACCTATGTAATGCCATCTAGCCTATCTAACCCCATCTAGGCCTATTTAACCCTATCTAAGCCTATTTAACATTTTCTAGCCCTATTTAACTCCATCTACACCTATGTAATACCATCTAGCCTATCTAACCCCATCTAAGCCTATTTAACCCCATTACTTATGGGGACTGTATAGACAACTGTAAGCCTCTATTTAACCCAATCAGTCCTATAAGTGTCTATAAAGAACCTCATAGGCTAATGAGAACCCTATTATTAACCCCATAAGTGCCACGAGGGTCATCCAGGACCCTCATGACACTAAGTACAAACACAGCAGGCAGAGGGCTTAATTGGGGCTTAATTGGAGGGTACGTAAGGGCTCACTGCTCCAGGGTGGAAGTAAGCTGCAGCCATTTTTGGCAAGTTTACGAGGTTGACGGAAGGGTGATCAGAGGATTTGAATAGGGATGTGGAGTTTCTTACGGCCGCATGGGTTTAAAGGCTTTGCCTTCAGTAAGCTGCAGCTGGGGGGGCCACAAGGGAATGCAGGGTGCCGGCCATAAGTTAAAATGATAAGCTTTATTGAAGAAGACAATGATGTGACGAGATCAGTCTCATCACTGCGAATTGGAGAAGTCTGGTTGCCCACATTCTTCCTTTTGACTATGGCCCATGTTGATTTTCCCCCTACAAAGACATGGAAGCCATGCTTCATTTGGTCAGAAAGGAATATGATCTAACTTTTGAACCACTGGACCAATTTATATGATTTGGACATATGTTTGTATTTGGAGTATGCTGATTCTGAAAATGTACGTTTTATGTGAATGTGATGCATACTTTTAAAGTTATGAATAATGTGGAAAAATGTGTTACAGATTCTGACCACCCCCACCTATGAGTCACTAAGGCCAGATGGTTAAGAGCAAAGGTTATCTACATGCACAGCAGGGGAGATAGCTGAACAAAGGGAGTTCCAGACATGCAGGCTCCAAAACCCCATGGGGTTTCTCAGCTTTCTTAGCAGGGGCACAGGGGACAGCAAAAGCCATGTTTCCCCTCTGGTGGTCAGAAGCCAAATGACTATATTAGCCACACCTAGTGGGCGGACCTGGGAGGAGTCTCATATTTCCCACGGTGTGACACTATGTGATTGGCCAGAGGCCATTAGGGGCTGACCTCAGGTAGCCCCACCCCCTACTGTGTATGTGAAAATGGTTTTAATATGTCTTGTCTTTAATAAAGAAGAGAGTTCACTGCTTGACCCTCAAACACAGAGCTTATGTCTCGTTCTTGGGGGGATTCATGGTATGCTGTTACAGACTGACTGCCAGGAGTGTAAGCATCTTGGGGTGCTTTTCCTGTTCAGCTGCTAGCAGCTATTCGTGAGGTTCCAGTTGCAGGCTTGGAGCATAGTCACCTTGGATCGAGTTTGGGGGAATGGGTGTCCTGCAGTAGCTGTCCCTATATCACTGGACGGGCAGATCGACTAATACGGACTTGGCGCACCCTTATATGTGTGGGGGTACCGTAACACTGGTGGCAAGCAGCGGGATTGTTCCCACAGCCAGAAGGACAGCTACAGGAGACACCATTCTGTGGATTTACAAATTGGGGGCAACGCATGTCCCAGTACAGCGACCCTAAAAGCAGCAGAATGGAACCAGCAGTGCTATATGAGGATGAGGACCTGGATGGCCGGGATGCATTAAGGAAAGGCATCTGGTACCAGGCCCTGGATAATGTACAATACCAGAGGGGTGAGAGTCTCCCCAGTGAAGAGCAGCGGTTGCAGAAGCAAGTGGCCCTGCGCATGCCCTTCCTGGGAGAGCAGCCCCTTGAGGAATGGGTGGAGGAACTCAAGCTCCATGCATGGCAGGAGCTATGGCTGGAGGATGCCTACCAGGCGCTCTGGTGGTATATGGCACAGTATATACCCTGGACAGCCGAGCATGACAAGCCAGAGGGAGAGGAGTTTGATGGTCCTGGCTTGTTATGGGAGTCCTTTGCAGAGCCTGACTTCGGGAGCCCTGCGCAGACCAGACTTCAGGATATTTTCTATGAGAGGGAGGCTAGGCATGACTGGGATGACCCCCATGAGGTAGAGCAAGACCTTGTTCACCTAGCAACCCTGGAGTGGGAACTGGAGAAGGACTACCGAGATCTCTTCCACTCCATTGGGAATGCTCAGCATTACAGCAAGGTGACAGACCCAGATCCAGACCCCTTCAGCTGGGAAGATATTGTAGAGATTTATTGGGAGGAACCCCAGGCGGCAGGTGGAGATGGGACCGAGGTCTCTCCACCGGCCCTACAGGGATGCTGGGTGGCTAGCCCAGATCCCCAGCACCAGTGTGGAGTGCAGGGAGTGGAGAACATTGTCTCCCCTCCCCAGCAGAAGTGTACCTTGCAGGGAGAGGAGAGCAGCATCCTCCCTCCCCAGCGTCAGGGTGAGCTGCAGGGAATTGGGAGCCCCCTCTCCATTCCCCAGCGGCAGATTGATATGCATGGAATTGAGAGCTCAGACTCCATTCTCCAGCAACAGGGCTGTTTAGCCAAAGGGGAGACAGCCGGTCTCCACCTACGGCCGCAGAGCTATGGATCCAAAGGGGAGACAGACGGTCTCCACCTAAAGCAACAAGGGCAGAGTACTGCTGGTCTCTGCCCACTCAGCAACCCACCAAGGCAGCTTCCCAGTACCCCACCTAGCCGTGGTGAGGCACCTGGACCTGGACAAGTTTCTCCTCTACCCAGGTGTAGTAACCAGTTATTGTGGGTGGGCTGTACTGCTGATTGTGTTTTTTGGGTGGGCTGCTGGACTAACTAGGGCACTGACCGGCAGGAGGTCAGATACCCTGTTAGTCTGTTTGGAAAAGGGGAGAGATGTGATGAGATCAGTCTCGTCACTGCGAATTGGAGAAGTCTGGTTGCCCACATTCTTCCTTTTGACTATGGCCCATGTTGATTTTTCCCCTACAAAGACATGGAAGCCATGCTTCATTTGGTCAGAAAGGACTATGATCTAACTCTACTATATGAATGTGATGCATACTTTTAAAGTTATGAATAATGTGGAAAAATGTGTTACAGATTCTGACTACCCCCATCTATGAGTCACTAAGGCCAGATGGTTAAGAGCAAAGGTTATCTACATGCACAGCAGGGGAGATAGCTGAACAAAGGGAGTTCCAGACATGCAGGCTCCAAAACCCCATGGGGTTTCTCAGCTTTCTTAGCAGGGGCACAGGGGACAGCAAAAGCCATGTTTCCCCTCTGGTGGTCAGAAGCCAAATGACTATATTAGCCACACCTAGTGGGCGGACCTGGGAGGAGTCTCATATTTCCCACGGTGTGACACTATGTGATTGGCCAGAGGCCATTAGGGGCTGACCTCAGGTAGCCCCACCCTCTACTGTGTATGTGAAAATGGTTTTAATATATCTTGCTTTTAATAAAGAAGAGAATTCACTGCTTGACCCTCAAACACAGAGCTTATGTCTCGTTCTTGGGGGGATTCATGGTATGCTGTTACAGACTGACTGCCAGGAGTGTAAGCATCTTGGGGTGCTTTTCCTGTTCAGCTGCTAGCAGCTATTCGTGAGGTTCCAGTTGCAGGCTTGGAGCATAGTCACCTTGGATCGAGTTTGGGGGAATGGGTGTCCTGCAGTAGCTGTCCCTATATCACTGGACGGGCAGATTGACTAAAACGGACTTGGCGCCCCCTTATATGTGTGGGGGTACCGTAACAAATATAACTTACCTGACGCTGATATTGTAAAGTACAATGCTGTATTATCTTATGTCTTTAATAAAAATCATTGTTAAAAAAAATAAAAAGGTACAAAGTCTGGAAATTTAAATATTGAGGCAAATCTAAGCAGATCCCACCATCTTAAACTCAAAATGTCTAAAACTGAACTCCTAATCTTCCCTCCATCTCCCACAGGGCCAATTCCTCACATCTCTCTCATTGTCAACAAAGACATCATCACCCCCTCCTCCCAAGCTAGTTGTCTTGGAGTTCTACTGGACCGTGCTCTGTCTTTCATCCCTCACATACAATCACTAACTAAATCTTCCCATCTGAAAAACATCTCCAGAATTCATCACTATCTTATACAAGACACAACTAAAATCCTTATACACTTTCTCATCATCTCTCGACTGGACTACTGCCACTCGCTTCTTGTTGGCCTACCTACCACCCCACTGTCTCCACTTCAATCCATAATGAACGCCTCTGCTAGACTCATCTTCCATACAGAATGTTCAGTCTCAGCCTCACCTCTCTGTCAATCATTCCAGTGGTTTCCCTTAGCCTCAAGAATAACATTTTAAATCATGACCCTAACTTACAAAGCCCTCAACAATAATGATCCCTCTTACATCTCTGCTCTCATCTCCAAATACTCCCCCACCCGCCCTCTTTGTTCTGCTAATGACCTTCTTCTTTCTACAACTCTTGTCACCTTCTCTCACTCCTGCCTCCAGGATTTTTTTCCTTGCCTCGCTCCACCAGATTATCCTCTTGCCTCAAAACATTTAAAACCTCACTTAAAACCAATCTCTTTAGAGAAGGGTATCACCATCCACCCTAACACACTTATCACCTCTCTCTCCCTCTTTTACCACTCACTATACCTTAGATTGTAAGTCTGCGAGTTTCTATCCTAAGTACTTTGGGAATTCACCATGGACATTGGATTCCTAGCTCAAAGACAGGGCCCTCCTTCCTTTGCTAAATGTTAATCTGTATTTATCATTGTCTGAACCTAATTTATGTACAGCGCTATGGAATATGTTGGCACTTTATAAATAAACTATAATAATAATAATAATCCTTGGTATATATGTAAATCATAAATAATACCAGAAATTATATTAAAAACAAAAGAAAAAAGAAAAGGAGAATGGGTTGATATCTAAAATATTTCAGACTATTGTATGCATGGAATAGTCATTTTTTTTATTATTTCATTTATACAGTAGCATTAAGAAACTTAGGATTAATTAAGGAAAATTACTCCTTTGAGCTCTATTTATAAACAAGTTCTTTTCTCACCGAATTTGAAAACTATATACCATGATATATTTTTCTATCAGTGCCCCAGTGCCTCTGTACCCCTCTTTTCCCCATTACATGGTACAGTTCTATAGAATGGAAGGTGCCCAGTGTAGAAAGTGACAGGGATGGGGAAAGAATATCAGACAGGGAAATTAAAGTGAACAGAAGATGGGGAGGCAGTAAGTTAGGAATGAAGGATAAAGAAAGTAAAGGGATTTATGCAGAAGAGGGAAGTGAAAGTGAAGATGAAGGGCCAAGAGCTAGAGGTTTTGATAAGCAGTCAGCGAGGAAAGGACAAGGAAGTCTTAGGAATAGACTCAGGGGGCCAGCAGAGAGGTTAGGATGTTGAAGCAAGAAACAGACAGGCTATGTGAGGAGCCAGAATATGAAAAGGAAGGAGTGAGGATTTTGCAAAGTAAAAAGAGAGAAAAAGTGAGAGAGCAAGACAGGGCAGCCCCACACTGAATGTACTGGGAATTACAGGAAATAGTTAAGGAAGGGCAACAGCAGATACGAGAAAAAAAATTATTAAAGGAGTATGCAGAGACAAGATACACTACGCAACAGGACTCAGGATGGAGAAACAAGTGGGAGGCCATTGGGTTCAGCCTGGTAATACAGAGACAGCAATAATAAATCACATATTTAATAAAGGGGTCTTTACTGCCCCAGTAGCAAATTATGTACCCTGGGGTCACAGAGATCTTCAGGGCTTAGTAAAAAAAACTTACCAGCACTTAGTAAGGGAGGGCAGAAGTCAGTGAGTGCTTGATGCCCAGACAACTGGGGTTGCCCTGGCTGTAGGGGATTTGAAGGTTTTATTGTATAAAATATCTCTACGCCAAATAGCCTCCATTTTTAATAACCCCTGGGTCGAGAGATAGTTTGGATACCATTGAATATGACGGCACATCATTTGATGCGTATAAGAAAAGATTGTGAGCAGTAATTAAAACAGTTTTTCTCTTTAGGCTTAGGGCCGGTAAGTGGTGTAGAAGGTTAGAGTTAGGGCCAAAAAGGGGTGTAGGGGGAGGTAGGCTTATGAACTTAGGGTTATAGGGTTAGGTTTAGGGCCAGTAACTGGTGTAGGGGGTTAGCCTTAGGGCCGGCAAGGGGTAAAGGGGGTTAGGATTAGGGATTTAGGGTTAAGGGCTTAGGGAGTACATCGGGACACGGGACGGGAGCGTGGCCGGCACCAGGAGGCTTCCTGTGCCGTGCATGCACATAACAGGATAGATCCAAACCTTGTAATAACCTTGTAATAATACCCTCTCACAAGGAGTTTCCTGATTTACCAATATTGTTTGCAAAACTTTATAAAAACTGTATAAAAAGGTAGTATGTGGAAGAGTACTTTAGATGAACTACAGACTTGCTGTTACTCTGTCCGTTCACATCAAAGCTTGTATTAATACAGAGTTTTCGTGTCCTCTCTTTTGAGGGCGAGAACGAGTCAGTGAAAGTGTGTTTCTTCAACACTTTAAACGGGTCAGTTTAACATGGGGAAGATAGGGATAGGGAAACTCATGACAAAAAATACACAATTGCAATTGATATTTAAACTGCTTTGTTTATATACAAACTTTGAACAAACAGCAAACATAACACTAACACAAACTGCAGGTGTTGGACAGACATTTCATTAATATCAATTATGATAATAACTAGCGAATTACGGGCATAAAATTGTAAGGCAGGCAATGCTGTTTGCCGCACAATGTGAGGCTTTTGCTTCTCTGAGCACCTTTGGCGCTCATTGCGAACCTTTCCTCCCGCCTACTGTATGGGTCCGCTCATTGCAGGGTTCATTAACCTGCAAGTTTGTTGCTTGGGAATGCCATGTGTCTCTTTCCAGCATCTCCCCCCTGAGCCTTCCCTGTGTGTTTCTCTTCTGTGTCTCTGCTGACTGTTTGTGTGGGAGGCGCTGACTGCCACTTGTTTTATTTTCAAAGTCCCGAGCACCTGGCGTTGTTGGTGTAAGGTTTAGTGTCCTTGCCGTTGTGTATTTTCTGAGTCCTGCGTGTCTGGCTTTGCTCAGCCTAGTTTTCATCCAGTTTCAGATTTGTATACGTTTTTCGTCCGCTCTTTTTTTGCTGTCAAATAAGGCTCTAAATTGCTTACAACCTCACTTCCAGGCTTCCTGCCTCTCACCCTGTGCTGTGTGTGAGTGTGTTTCTATGTTTGTTTCATTATTTTTCTTGTTTTTTGTGTTTTTCAATTTCCACGGGTCGCGGTTAAATTCATATTTTTCTAGGGTCGTATTTTTTTTCCTTGAGTTTGCATGTGTGACAGGGACACTGGTTGCAATGAGTGCCTTCGGTGCTCATTGCAGCCTAAGTTCTGCGCGGCTGCTTAATTGCTCATTTCAGCCTAAGTCCTGCGTGCTTCAATGCCTCAACTACTCGCCTCGTGAAGCTTGCAGTTGTGGGCCTCAAACAGCTCACCTCGCTTTTGCGGCTCGCAAGCGTGACGACAAATTGCAGTTTGACAACTATTATATGTGATATGTTTGCTTCCTGGATTTACATGGTTATTGCTGCTCCATATATCTGTAGTCATAACCAGATATAGATATGTCAGTTATCTATGCGTGTGGGGTACATATGTGCGCATATGAGGGTGTGATGGTGCATTTGGTACTCACATTGTAGGGTCTCCTGAAAGCCAATATCCAGCTGTCCTGGATGACCTACTACTGGCGCGGGCTCCAACTACTCCTTCAGAGTCCACTCCCATCCACAGTATGTGATGTTTCATGGTGGGCCACCACCGGTTGCACGGGCTGCTCTGGCCTCCGCTGCCATCTTCTTCTTCACCTTCATCGGGCAGTCATCATATAGGTGTTTCACAGACTTCACATCACTGTTTGCAACAGCCAATGCTGCAATAGCTGCAGCAACCTCATTCCAGTCACGTGTCTTCTCGCCAGCCCTCACACCCCTCCCACCATGGATGATGCTATGGCAGGCTTGGACTTCCCTGAGGAGGGTTTCTGTCTCATCTGAGCTATAACTGTGGGACCTGTGCTTTGGCACAACCTCTTCCCATTCCAACTGTGACTGGGGTCCCTGGTCTCGCTGTTCTCTCCCTGAGGCCTGGCCCTCATCCCCACTATCTCCCCCTAAGATCAGGCCCCTGACTCCCTGCTCCTACACCTTGTGTGCCTACATCTGGGGGCACATCCCTCCCCCTCCTGCTCTCCTCCACCTGTACCATCTCTCCCTGGCCTGATTACTCCTCTCCCTCTCTCCATACCGCTATGTCTCCTCCTCACTCTCCACCTCTCCTCACTCTCTTCCGCCGGTGTTTCTCTCTATATATCTCTCTGTCTCTCTCTCTCTATCTCTCACGCACACTCTCTATCTCTCTGTCTCTATCTCTCGCTCTCTCTTTCTCTCAGTCATTCTCACTCACTCTCTCTAGCACTCTCTATCTCTGTCTATCTCTCTCTCTTTATCTCTCTTCAAAACCCACCAACACCTAGACCTGTGTGTTGACTTTCTCGGCTACAGCACAGACAACGACTTATGGTTTTCGCTGTTTTGAAACCCATTTGCGCAGCGTTGCTTGGCATTCTCCGCTTCCTATTGGTTAATTGATCTGTGAAGGGTCTGCAAATTATGGGCTTGTTTGATTTTGATGTGCCTCATCGCATCGGATAGTTGGAAGCGTTACATGTGAAACCAGATTTTACAGGCTTGAGGCAACTTGTGTCCTTGCTCAATTGAATAGCACCAGAATCAGAGACGACCATGAGCCTGCAACAGGTCCGCAGACATACGGCTTGTATACCGCGAATTGCGGACTTCGAATTGAATGAGGCTCAAAATTACTACATCACTAAAACAAAATGGAATACAATAGTTGACAAAATTAAAGGATGTAATTAATATAAAGGCTATAACTATTTTTATTAATATTTATATTATTTATATTATACATTGAAAACCATCAAGTTCTTCAAAAGAGAATACTATAAATCTGAAACTTCAGTAGCCCAGTCCATACTCCACGCAACCAAATTGTAACTTTATTTGTCAGATTACAGGACTATAATTAGAGTGTAACATACTTGGGCATGTAGATTGAGTTTCAAGATATTAATCTTGCCATTTTTTGTTAGTATAATGATCATAAACTTTATTGATATTCCCTAGATTAACACAAATCCAGCATTGCTAATCGTGTTCAGAAAAATATATTTGATAGTGTTAATCAGAGACCTGCATTTGAGCCTCTATCTCTCTTGATCTTTATTTTTGAAAACAACGCTTGTTTTGTTTGTGTTGTACCTCCTTAGTCTTGGAGAGACTGTAGATTGTAGTAGGGAGTACTGATACTAAACACTATTGATGCGGAGATGAGAACTATGATAAGTTACACATTAAGATCAGCAGCAGCGTCTACCTCCCTTAAATCATGGCTTATTACATATTGACTTGTATTATTCAGTCAGAGAGCATTATCAATGCTATACATGTGCAGAGTATTTACCAGCTTCCCTATCAGTATGCCCATTTCATAAATGTATTGTTGTTACTGTTTAGTTGTTCAGTTGTGTTGGACTCTTTGTGACCCTATAGACCGCAGCACGCCAGACACATTCATCATTATTATTCCATATGGTTTTCTTGGTAAATATACTGGAGTTAGTTGCCAATTCTTTCTCCAGTGGACCACAATTTGTGTGACCTCTCTGCTATGACCTTTCCATTGTAGGTGAACCTAAATGGTATAGCTCACAGCTAGATTGAGGTACACAACCCCCTTCACCATGATAAGGTAGCGATTTTAGACGAGATTGCACAAATTAGCCTTCCAGAAATTGCAAAAGGACGCTAACATCTCTGCTCATAGACTTTGGCAATGGACATGGATTAAAGCCTCCTTAATGTTAGATATAAAAGTAGTATAGGTATAGTAGTAGGTATAAATCATCTTCCCCTTAGAATGTACCCTTTTCTTAATTCTTCTAATGTGTTTAACTTCACAAGCTTTTTCAAGCTTATGGTAACTTGTGTCTGCTAGGGGAACAGATTTTTTAAACTAAATTATACATTCTTTCAAAGTGAAGAGAGGATGGGCCAATGAAGTCCGGATGTGATGGAGAAGTGAGGATAGGATAGAAGGTGGAGAAATGATGGAGAGATGGAGACACTATGGAAGGTATAGAGAGGATGGAGAGATGAGAGCGGATGGAAGCAGGAGACCGGCTGAAAGATGGAGGGAGAGATGGAGATAAGATAAAAGACAGAGAGACGGAGAGAGGATGGAAGATGGAAAGACTGAGAAAATGGAGAGAGGAAGGAAAGATGGAGTGAGGTTGGTTAGATGGAACCAGGATGGAAGATGGAGAAAGGATGAAAGATGAAGAGGAGGTGGAAATCTGTAGATTATGAGTAGATGAAAAGAGAATGGAAAGATGAAAAGGATAGGAAAATGGAGAAAGTATAAGAGGATGGAGAGATAATGGAAAGGTGCAGAGAAGCTGAAAGATAAAACAAATAAGAAGATTTTGAAAGGAAGGAAAGATACAATCAATGCAAGAAGTGGCAATTACACTTTTTTTAAAATATGCAAAACACATTCGCACAGCTCAAAACAAGATTTTAGCCTGACATTAGTCCTATTGGATAAACACAAACAACAATGTACATTAAGGGATTTCCCGTATATATCAAACCACATTGTGCCTAAATATGATGCTTAGTCAAAAGTGCTATTAAATGGTAGTGTTGGTGAGCAACCTGACGGGTATTAGATTCCCGTTTTGCCCTATGGGCTTTTTCAAAAGCTAAAAATGCTAAGAAGCAAGAGCAGCATTTCGAGTTGCTTTAAATACCTTTGGAGGAGGAGATGTGGCTCATTGACACAGGCGTACATAGCTTTGCTGTTGACATAGAAAAAATATATTAAGCAGACTGAATGAATCAAATAAAATAGAGTAGAGACGCAACAAAGTGCTATATCTCTTACAGTAAAACACATTAGTGCATTTACTGAGAAGGTCAAGTTTTTTACATACACTAAAAACTAGAAAATTGGGCTTGATCATGATGGGTTTATTGGAAAGGATAGCTGAACAGCTAATAATGTATGGGCGTTGCAGTTATATTGGATATTAAAAAGTCCAAGAATATATGGTTAAATGTATGACCTATGGTCTAAATTAACACTATATTGCCAAAATGCCAAGATGCATATAGATTTGAAGATGTAGTATATAAGAAAATAATATTGAATGTTAAAATGTATGTGATTGTGAACAATTGATGTGCACTATTAAGTGTTGGACAAAAAGTTGAAATGAATATTATATATTGTATTGGAAAACATTTTTTTGTTATTGAGTGATGGTGATGTGTTGTATTGATACTTTATTTAGTTGCCTGTGAGTGTCTCACACATGTGCAAATGCAGTATACTTTGTGATAAAAGAAAATGTATGGATAAGAAAGAATGGGTGTCTATGTTATACACATGTGTAAAAGACAACCTTTCTCAGCATTGGAAAGTGTGTGTACTTGGCCTTACACCAGCAGTTCACAACCCCTTTGGGGGTCGAATGATGATTTGCCAGGTGTCGCCTACAGTAGCGTAGCAAGGGGGGGGGCGGAGCATCCTGGAAGTCATATAGGTAGGGGTGGAACAGGAGGAAGAAACAATGCTGGGTGGAGGAACACCTCAGCCATCTTTTTTCCATACTTGTGCCTCTAAGGAGCTTGATCTTGGAAGCAGGGGGTTAACAGCCTGCTAGGGGGTCGGGATCAGATCAGTGCAGTGCCGGAACAAGCCTCCAAGCACATGGAGGAGCCAGGGAGTGTGTGTGCAACAGGGTGTGTGTGTGTGTGTGATATGCCATGCTGGGTATGTGTATAACAGGGCGAGTGTGTGTGATATGACATGCTGAGTATGTGTGTAACTGGGTGAGTGTGTGAGTGTGCCAGGCTGAGTGTATGTGTGTGACAGGCTGAATGTGTGTGTGTGTGTGATATGACAGGCTGAGTATGTGTGTGACAGGCTTAGTGTGTGTGATATGACATGCTGAGTATGTGTGTAACAGGGTGAGTGTGTGTGTGTGACAGGCTGACTGTGTGTCATATGACAAGATGAGTGTTTGGGCGCCAGGCTGAGTGTATGTGTGTGACAGGCTGAGTGTGTATGATATGACATGCTGAGTATGTGTTTAACAGGGTGACTGTGTGTGTCATAGGACAGGATAAGTGTGTGTGTTCCAGGCTGAGTGTATGTGTGTGACAGGCTGACTGTGTGTGTGGGTGTGATATGACAGGCTCAGTATGTGTGTAACAGGGTGAGTGTGTGTGATATGATATGCTGAGTATGTGTGTAACAGGGTGTGTGTGTGTGACAGGCTGTGTGTGTCATATGACAGGATGAGTGTGTGTGCCAGGCTGAGTGTGTGTGTGTGATATTACAGGCTGAGTATGTGTGTAACAGGGTGAGTGTGTGTGTGTGACAGGATAAGTGTGTGTGTGCCCGGCTGAGTGTGTGATATCTGCTCCTCTTTCAGTATGTAAATCCGGCCCTGTGCGCAGCGCGTAAGAACACAGCCCATCTGCTGTGCTCTACGCAAGAACACCACGAGCCACTTTGGGAGAAGAAGACTGAGATGCCGCACAATCAAAGCAGGGGATTGACGTCTCCAGCAGACCTCTCCAGCTGACAGTTATAGAGGTGATTAGTGCCCTCATTTTTTTTAAATCCATCATGGGGGTGGGGGGATTAACATAGAATATTACTGTTTTCTCCCTTGTCTTGAAAATGCAGATCTATTTCATAATTAGTATAGCTGTTGGTAGTGTGCAATATAATTACTCTGACAAATTCAATGACACCATATGTGGTGAATAGTGCTCCTCATATGGTGATTAGTGCCCTCATATCATGGTGATTAGTGCACTCATATGGTGGTTAATGCCCCCCCATATGATGATTAGACTACCCACCATATGGGGAGCACTAATCACCATATGAGGGGCACTGATCATTAGTGCGCTTCATATGGTTATTAGTCCCCCTTTTATTGGGATTAGTGCAATCTTTGGGTGTTTAATGCCCTCATATGGTGGTTAATGCCCCCATATGGTGATTAGACTAATCACCATCTTGGGGGCATTAACCACCATATGAAGCGCACTAACCACCATATAAAGGGCACTAATCAGAAGGGGGAGGAATAAAGGGGAAGGTGTTGGGGTGGCGTGATGGGTTGGCAGGGTTTTGGGGGCGTGAAGGGTGGGTGGGGTTGGGGGTGGGGTGTCACCACAACTTGGGAAATGTTATCAAGGGGTCACGGCACTAGGAAGGTTGAGAACCACTGCCTTACACGTACATTTACATGAATACCCTATCAGAGGTGTAGAAATGGAACACCTAGAATGGTATCAGCATTCGATCGGGTATTAACCCCTGTGACAAAAGATTGTTATTGTTCAAATAAATGGGGTAGAAGAAAAACCCTCATTTAGTTCATCTGGATTTTGAGATTTTAATTGATGAATCCACTTTGTTTCTTTTTTTTCTTATAAATAATTTTTTATTTCAAAATTTTGCAAATTCAAAAATCTTTTGTGAGACATATCTTTACAATAATCCACTTAATTTCCCCCCAAAAAATAAAATAAAAACATTGACAACACAGAATGCAAAATCTTAGTCTGTAGTACTGCTTCTAATACAAAATAAATACACGTACACCATTCGCAACATTCATCCAATTAATACTTAGTAAGCTGTTTGTTCCAGGTAGTTTCAGTAGACAAGCCGCTGATCAAATGCTAGGTTCAATTGAAGTTGGACCTTTATCCCAAAACAACCATTTTTTATAGTTCTTGTGTAATAACCCTTTTTCTTGGAGATATCTCTCAAGTTCCCGGCATCGGTCCAATCTATCTAAAATTTCGCTCCAACTTGGAATGACAACTTGTTTCCATTTAGTCCTTATAGCTATTTTAATTGTTGAGAACATTTGTATCACGTAGAATTTTTCATCTTTTTTGTAACCTTTCATAAAGATATGTAGTAGAACGGTGCAGGCCGCTGGAGTGACATCTTTTTTGAGCGTATTCGAAATCTAATCAAAACATTTTCCCCAAAGAGGAACAATTAAGGGGCAAGACCACCAGATGTGGAGGTAACTGCCCTGAAGTCTGCATCCTCGCCAGCATAATTTATCATCGCTCTTATGGGAAAATTGATAGATTTTCATTGGAACTATGTGCCATCTATTTATTACTTTAAAGTAGACCTCTCTTTCAGCTGCATTTTTAATCACCTTGTTGGTATCATTTAGGGCCTGATTCCATCATTTTTGATTTAAATTAATTTTCAAATCATTTGACCATACAGACATATTTTTAGTTGGTTCCATTCCTATCTGATTTTGTAAGAAGTTTAACATTTTAGATGTCGTATGCGAAAAATCTCCCTTGAGAACGATCTCAAATTGATTCAAGTTGTTGGTCATTTTTTGTACCTTTTCTAGTTTAACTAAAATGGCTCTTAATTGGGTGTAATTCAGCCAACTGAATGGCTGCGGACCAAATTTCTTCTCTATTTGTTGGATAATTTGTAATAAATAGATTGCTCAGTTTATGACACCCATAGTTCGTCCATTGGTGCTTCCACAAGATATTATAAAAACTAGTCACAGTTGTGATTGGAGCAGATATGCTTAAATAGGGAAGAAAATTATATTTTGTATTAGTCCTCCTCCAGAAGGAAAGTAGCTTCTTCAAAATATATGCTTCTTTATTAATATTTTTCGTATGAAAGGTACCAATAAAGATTAATGCCATTAAATCCTTATGCTTCACCATATTTTGTTCTATTTGATACCATGCTAAATCATCACCTGATTGTAACCATTTAAGAGAATGTGCAAGCAATGAGGCTTTTTGATATAGGTGAAGCAATGGGTATGCAATTCCCCCTCTGGAGAATTTCCTAAACATATCTATCCTTTTTATTCTAACATGTTTTCTTCCATTCACAAAGGAATCAATCAGATGTTGAAATCTTGAAATACATTTTCGAGGAAGTTCCAACGGGAGACATCT
This sequence comes from Discoglossus pictus, assembly GCA_027410445.1. Taxonomy (NCBI): domain Eukaryota; kingdom Metazoa; phylum Chordata; class Amphibia; order Anura; family Alytidae; genus Discoglossus; species Discoglossus pictus. The sequence continues at coordinate 81,049,895 of CM050173.1, read as the reverse complement.
CATTAAATAGCTAATGATTGGCAGTACTGTCATCTTAACGCTGGCAATTTTCCCTAAAAAGGAAATTTTAAGCGTTTCCCAGTTTGTCATAATGGATTTAATTTTTTCCTAACTTTTTTTTCATTTTGATTAGAGATAATGCCTAGATGTTTAAAGGAGTTTGCCTCCCAATCAAAGTGACATTTTTGCTTCAATTTGACTTTAAGAGGGTTTCCGATATTTATACTTAAGATTTATAATTTCTGATTGCTCTATTAAATCTAATAACTGTGGTAGGGATTTCAATGGATCTTCTAAAGACAGTACAACATCATCTGCAAACATTGTAATCTTGTGCTCCCTCTCTCCCACCTGTATGCCGTTGACAACTTTATTGTATTTAATAGCTAAGGCCAAAGGCTCCAACATCAAAATAAATAGGAGAGGAGAGAGGGGCACACCTGTCGAGTACCATTTCCTATATCAAATTCTTGTGGCCTGAACCCTGTACTTAATACTGTAGCAGATGGATTTGAATATAGGGCTCCGATCGCATGGGAGCCAAATGAATTAAAGCCCATTTCCAACAGAACCTGTCTGATATACCCCCACCATATTCTGTCAAATGCTTTTTCAGCATCTAATGACACGAACAGAGTGGGGGCATTTCCAGCCTTTGAGATAGTTATTAGGTCAATGAACTTCCTGATATTTTCTGGGCCTTGTCTACCCATCATAAATCCTGTCTGCTCTATTGAAATCATTGTATTGAGTATATGTGATATTTTATTGGCCAGTATTATTATTATTATTATTATTATCGTTTATTTGTAACGCGCCAACATATTCCGTAGCGCTATACATAAGTTAAGTTACAGGCAATGACAAGTTAAAGATTCATACATTGCAAAGAGTGTATGGCCCTGTCTTTGAGCTTGGAATCCAGTGTCCATAGCGCTTTCCCTAAAGTATTGCGCAGGATTGAAACTCGCAGACTTACAATCTAAAGGTTAAAGTTTGTATGTGGTACAGTAGGGAGAGAGTAGTGCTGAGAAGTGCTGAGCATGTTAGGGAGGAAGGTTATAGGCTTCTTTAAAGAGGTACATTTTTATTGATGTTTTGAAGGATTTAAGGCAGGAGGATAGTCTGGTGAAGCGAGGCAAGGAGTTTCAGAGAATAGGGGCAGCGCAAGAAAAGTCCTGGAGGCGGGAGTGAGAGGAGGTGCCAAGAGTGGTAGAAAGAAGAAGGTCGTTAGCAGAACGAAGAGGGCGTGTGGGGGAGTATTTGGAGATGAGAGCAGAGATGTATGGGGGTGCGCTGTTGTTGAGGGCTTTATAAGTTAGGGTCAAGATTTTAAACATTATTCTGGAGGCTAAGGGAAGCCAGTGGAGTGATTGACAAAGAGGAGCTGCCGACACTGAACAATGTGTACTGAAGATGAGTCTGGCGGAGGCATTTATTATGGATTGAAGTGGGGAGAGGCGAGTGATGGGCAGGCCAACAAGGAGCGAGTTGCAATAGTCAAGACGAGAAATGATAAGAGAGTGTATTAGAATCTTAGTAGTGTCTTGTGTAAGGTAATGGCGTATATTTGGAGTATACTTGCATACAGTTTTAGATCTACATTCATTAGAGAAAATGGTCTATAATTGCTACATTTAGAGGATTCCTATTTTTTTGGGGGGAATCATTATAATATGGGCTTTCATCATATCTCTTGGAATTTTACCCAATCTTTTGAACTCTTTAAATATGTATTTAAGTTGTTTTACAAGGACCGGACTGAATAGTTTATAAAAAAAAATTCTAAATCCGTCCGGACCTGGGGAAGTATATGGTTTTCGTTTTCCTTTAGCTTCCATTACCTCTTTTTCTGTTATTGGTAAATTTAATTAAAAACGTTCAGATTCCGCTATTTTAGGAAATTTAATTTTATTAAGAAATGTTTGAATTTCGAGGTCACCTGGTACATGAAACAATTGATCTTTTTCCAAATAATATAAATCTTCATAATATTTAGAAAAAATTCTAGCTATATCTTTTGGTATAAAGAACCGTTTACACTCATCAATTCAATATTCAATGTGGGAGTTTTGAGACTTGTTTTTTATTTTGTTTGCTAACACTTTACTTGTTTTGTTGTCATGATAATTCCATTTTTGTTGAAGTTTCCAAATAGCTCTATCAGATATTTTTTGGTTGATTTTATTTATTTGTTTTTGCTAATTTTTAATCTCTGATCTTTTCATTTAATTTTGTTTTATGAACTTTTTTCAAATTGTATAACTGAATTAATAATGTCCTTAATGGTTGACCCCTCTGTTTCATGACTTGATGGTTTAATTTTATTAAAAGACCTCTAAAGTAAGCCTTAAATGACATCCATACTGTGCTGTCATGTTCAACAGTTCCAGAATTAATAAGAAAAAAATTACAAGTTCTTTTTCCAGTTCCAAAGTTCTGGTTTTATCTGTCAGTAAAACATCAGCCAATTTCCAAATTGTTTTTTCTCTTGATCTAGTTTAATGTCTAAAAATATTGGCGCATGGTCCGATATGGTAATTTGACCTATATCTGCTTTTCTAATATTGTCCAAACCCTTATTATTTATTAAAAAGAAATCTATTCTTGAAAAGGTTTTGTACACCTTGGAATAATATGTATAGTCTTTTTCGTTTGGATGCAGTATTCTACAAATATCGTACATCTGATTATCATTTATAAATCTTAGAAGTTTTTCTGAATTTCTAAGCACTAAATTTATTTTTTTTATTTTTTATCAGATTTTTTATCTATCATTGGCTTAATGGTGATATTAAGATCTCTTGCCATTATTTCTATCCCTTGTCCAAATCTTTTTAGTTTTTTTAATTGTCCTTTTTATAAATGGAATCTGATTGTCAATGGGGGCGTATAAGTTAAGGAGAGAGATTTTTTGATTGTTAATTTCTCCTATCGACAATATGAACCTACCAAAGTGGTCACATTTATATAGGTCTTCCTTCATTTTTAAACTACGATCAAAAGACATAGATACCTCTCGTGATTTGCTGTTGAAGGTGGAATGGTAACTATAGTCATAAAACTTTGGGCCAAGCATAGGAATTTTATTTTCTGAGGAATATGTTCCATGTAAAAAGATGATCTTAGCTTTCTCTTGTTTAATTAATCGTAGTACTGAGAATCTCTTGCTTGGAGAATTCAAGCCCCTAACGTTCAAACTTAATATTTTTATTGACATGATTTATCTTAAAGTAGTGCTTGTTATGTCAAGTAGCGGGTTCGACTTCATGTCAAACCATTTCATAATATAGTGTCGTACAAAACCTGGCTTATTATTCTTACCCCTGGAAACTCCTAGAACAGTCTCAAATCTTCTGATCCATACATACACAATTAACCATCCAATTATCAACATATTCATACACCAACATTTAATAATAGGGCTATACGCCGTTGTTCAGAAATAATCGGCCCATGTTAGATGGGGACTGTCTTCGGCTCGTTTGTTAGGGTCTAATGTGTTCCTTCCTCTTTTTTTTTTATTATATTTTTATAATGTTTGTGTTTTGTCCTATTCCCTATTTGGTCCTTTCTTTATCCTGTCCTGAAATTAATATATCTAAAAATTAACTAGAATTTTTAAACTCTCTAGATTGTGTCTGTGATTATCTTATTAGTTTTACAATCAGTTCATCGCAATAGAGCACTTTTTTTTCTTCTTTTTTTTGTATATTTTAAAATAAGAATGATCCGGCGCACCACGTCATTAGCATATACCGAAGCAGGTAAGTGAGGGGAGAAGGGGAGGTATTGAGGAGGGGTTAGGTTGAGGAGGGGGGTTTAGGTTGAGGAGGGGGTTAAGGAGGGGGGTTGAGGAGGGGGGTTTAGGTTGAGGAGGGAGATTGAGGAGGAAGGTTGAGGAGGGGGGTTGAGGATGAGGAGGGGGGTTGAAGAGGGGGGTTAGGGTTGAGGAGGGGGGTCGAGGAGGGAGGTTGAGTAGAGGGTTGAAGATGAGGAGGGGGGTTGAGGTTGAGGAGGGGGGTTGAGGAGGGGGTTGAGGATGGGGGGGTTGAGGAGGGGGGTTGCGGATGAGGAGGGGGTTGACGATGGGGGGTTGAGGTTGAGGAGGTATGTTGAGGAGGGGGGTTGAGGAGGGGGGTTGAGGTTGAGGAGGGGGTTGAGGAAGGAGGATGAGGAGGGGGTTTAGGATGTAGGGGTTGAGGATGGGGGGGTTGAGGATGGGGGGTTGAGGATGAGGAGGGAGGTTGAGGATGAGGAGGGGGTTGAGGAGGGGGGGTTGAGGAGGGGAAGTTGAGGAGGTGGGGATTGAGGATGGGGGGGTTGTGGAGGGGGGTTGAGGAGGGGGGTTGAGGTTGAGGAGGGGGTTGAGGAAGGAGGATGAGGATGGGGGGGTGAGGATGGGGGGGTTGAGGATGGGGAGGTTGAGGATGAGGATGGGGGTTGAGGATGGGGGGGTTGAGGGGGTTGAGGATGGGTGGGTAGATGATGAGGAGGGGGGTTGAGGTTGAGGATGGGGGTTGAGGAAGGAGGATGAGGAGGGGGTTGAGGATGGGGGGTTGAGGAGGGGGTTGAGGAAGGAGGATGAGGAGGGGGTTGAGGATGGGGGGGTTTAGGAGGGTGTTTGAGGAGGGTGGTTGAGGATGGGGGGGTTGAGGATGGGGAGGTTGAGGATGGGGGGGTTGAGGAGGGAGGATGAGGAGGGAGGATGAGGAGGGAGGTTGAGGAGGGAGGTTGAGGATGAGGAGGGAGGTTGAGGATGATGAGGGAGGTTGAGGATAGGGGGTTGAGGAGGGGGTTGAGGAGGAGCAGCGATTTCTGAGTAAACTTTTGTAAAACATATAATATCCAAGCTTCTTTGTTAAAACAGTTGCTTTTACTGTCATTTTACGTTATTTACCTTAGAAGTGTTAATAATATTAATAAATAAAAGTTCTGAGCTACCCTTATTTTTCTTCAAATTTCTTTATTTGAAATTTAAGTTTCTTTTCCTGAAATTTCCTTCTTAAAATGAGGTGCGTGTTATACGCCGGTGCGTGTTATATGCCGATAAGTAAGGTATATTTTTTCATTTTTTTTCTTTCTTTCTTTTCTTTTTTCTTTTTCTTTCTACCCCTACTTCTTATTCTTCAATCTTATGATAGTGTAAATAAATTCCATTCTAATTTGCTAATTGTTCACCTTAATACTGTCAAAATTAATTTATGTGTGGTTTGATTATTATTATATAGTGATGTATGTAAGATTTTATTTTAATATATCAGAGTCCATGTGTGTTTATTCATTTATTATTATGGCCATTAAGCCAATTGTGTTTGGAAACCTTGTCTATTATTAGCTCTAAAGGGTCCACATTAGCCATCAATTGAATTTGTTTGTCTTCTTTTATTTTTATTATTATCATCATATTGAAACTATAAATTATTTTAGTTGCCCTGTTAATCTTGTGCCAAATAAGTGCTCATCATTAAGTCTAATGAATTAAAAATATTAAAGAAAGGATTTAAAACTACTCTGTTCAATGAAAGTTATTATTGTTTTATACTATTGGACTATCTGCATCAAGTTTTATTTTAAGCAACTACATTTAATTCACAAACGGTACCGAAGACCCCTTTTATGTTATCATATAATGAAATAATCATCTCCACAAGTTCCAAGCCTTTAACACCAGCCAGAACTAATTGCTTTAACAAGGTTAATTCCATTAAATGTATACTTTGTGCCATTCTGGTTTGGAAAGAGTCAATGCTTTAGTTGTCTTCTCTGTAATTTCCAACCTGATTTTTAAGGAGCTAAGTAAATCTATTCCTTGTTTTAAGTTGTTTACTCTGTGCCAGGATAGTCAAACCACCTTGAGCTAGACATCTGTAAACATAACTTTCTTTTCTAAGAGCAGCTGTGATTGTTCCATACTCTCTTCTTCTTAGAAGCGTTGTTGATGATAAATCTGTAAAAAAAAATGATATTGTCAAAAGGTGATTTTAGAGTTTTAGTTTTGAAGTTAACTTTTATAACCCCTACTTAGTTGACAAATAATTTAATTTGGCTATGACGTCTCTGGGAGTATGCGTATCCAGATATGTCGGCTTTGGAATTCTGTGACAAGCATCCATTTTAATTTCAGCTTGTGGAACCTCTGGTACTAGGAAAGATAACATTCTAGTAACATATTGATTTAATTTATCATTTAATATATCTTCAGAGATACCTTTAATTCTTAAATTGTTGCGTCTCAATCTGTCCTCCATGAAGGCAACTTTGTTGTTTAGCTCAATTAATTTATTTTCCAAATTTGATGAATAGGTAAGAAGCATGCTGTGATCTTTAATCAGTTTGTCAAATTTGGTTTCCAAATCTGTTGTTTTATTGTTAACTTAATTTATTAATTAAGAATTATCTATACTTTGTTGTTTAATGTCAAGCATGAAGGAGGACTGAAAGCTCTGTAATTCATTTTAGGAAGGGTTAATAACTCTTCTCCTGAACCTTCCATGTCTGTATTATAAGAGTTTTCAGATAACATAGTTAAATTGGAATCTAAAGATTTATTCCCTTGAGGTGATTCTGGTGTTATAATCTCTTGTTCCTGATCTTTGCTCCTAGACAAAAAATAGTTGGCAGACAGTTGGCTAGTTTTATTGTTCTGTTTGGTATTACTATGTGAATTACTTTTAGCTCTAGGCAGTTTGTTAATATATGAAGCTGAGAATCTTAAGACAGAACCTTGAATACTAATAGGGTTTGAATACAGTGGTACTGAGGTTGATCTGAGAACTGTACAGATGAGAGAATGAAAAGGAAGAAAGTACTTATCTTTTGCAGATCTTCTTATGGTATTCTTTTCAGATGCTGGATATTCTTAAATAGATTGGAGATTGATTTGTTTATCCTCGAGGATATTTTATTTTGTCCAAGGGATAAATAATTAGAGTTTTACTCTCTAATCCTCTTATGATTTTATATTCTTGTTGTTAGCAATGCTAACCCATTTTATATGTCCAGAACATAAAGTATTTTACAAATAAGATCTCCAATTAGTGGTTTCCTCCAAAGACCACGTCCAATATGTAAAATTTAAGCCAATTTAACTTGGTTGGAGGGTAACGCAGCTGTTTCTCTTACAGGTCTCTCCTTTCTTAATCATTGGAAGTTCCAAGGATTAATAGGGAATTTATCCAGGGCTGTGGTGGGACTCAATTGACTTATTTTCTGTGTTGCAAAGAATGTTTCCTCCTTAAAGTTGCAGTCCCCTTCCCAATTTCTTGGGGCTTATGATGGAACCAGAGATTCACTAGGCGCTGGGGCTGAACAAACGCGGGTCAAAGCACTCACGCTAGTTCGCGGCCTGATTCACAGTGCTCTATCAACACCTCTCCACGATATCACCTTCAGGGTGAAGAAATAGGAGAAAAAAAACAATTCACCCACCACAGACCCCTTCCCTAGAATCCCCTGGTCACCCGACTGTCATAGAAATCTCTCACCTCGCCACTGGATGCTGAGTTAACTCTGGCTGAGTGAACTTCTGCTTCTTATGGTATCTGCGTTCCTGTGGTTCAAGCTAGCATCTCCTCTCTAGCTTCAGATGCTGCATCGCCACACAGCACGTCGCAATACAAATGACGTCCAATAGCGCCCGGTGCTTCTCCCAGAAATCCCAGCTTCTATCGAGTGGTCTGTGCCCAAGTTGTTCTCTGGTACGGCCAGCAGGATGTATTGATGGATTGGTTAATATCTATGATATTTACGTTGCCGGAACGATTCTGATACCGGGTGTGATCATCTGGTCATCGGCTAGTCTGCACCATAATCGAGGCAAAAAATATCAGCAGCTTGGCTGGTGTTGCAAATGCTGCATGTGCCGCAGGTGACAGGAAATGGAGCCCAACGTGGAGCTGATTACATGCTTCCTCTCCCCATCAGCCTTTTGCCGTACTAGATGGCTACGGAAACATTTCCGGTCACGCCCCAGGCCATCCTCCACTTTGTTTCTTTTTGTAGCAGAATCCTATCCAAATGACCCTTTCTAGTGCCCAAGCTTACACTATCAAAGACGCAGAATGTAATTACCTTAATTTCATTGTTATGGTAAATTTTAATATGATGAGCCACAGGAGTGTCTAATTATTTATTTGTGTTATAGTCATGCTCCAGGACTCGCCTTCTGAGCTGACGTGTCGTCTTACCCACGTATAATCTGTTGCAAACACATTGAAGTATATAAACGACTCCTGATGATCCACAATGATAGAATTTGTTGATTTTGTATGGTATTTACAAAATCTTTTATTGCGTGTATGTATTGACATGCTTTGCATCTGCCGCAACAAGTGGACCCAACCAGGTACTTGAGGGGTTTCAGTTTTAAACAGTCTATGTGTGATCTCATCATTGATATTCCAAGCCCTTCTATATGCAATTTGGGCTTCTTCTGATAACACATCTGTCAAGTTTGGCACACTTTGTGCATTACTGCAGGGTCTCTAGCCAGCTTGTGGGGCACACCATACCCTTATAGAGAGGATGTCCGAGAAATGGGACAAAGGAGTGTATTTATTGTTACCTTCTACAAATCAGTTGAATGAGATTTGTTGTCATAGTTTGTGCTATTGTAAGCTACAGTCTAACTGTTCACTAGAGGCTTGAAAACAAGCTCCAAATAATACGGCTAGACCACGGTAGTAACTATTGATTCTTACAACCTGTTTATTATCTATAGTGATGGTGATTTAGTGTGGCATAGTTTCCTTTTTAGCAATGATATTAAAGTTCCAGACATTTTGTTTATTGATGATGATAGGTTAAGAAGACGAAGAGAGGATGGGAAGACAAGCGGATGGAGGATGAAGACAGTTGGAAGATGGAGAGAGGATAGTAAGAAGATGCTGAGATGATGGGAAGATGGGGAGCTCAGGAAATGCTGAATGTAACATGTAATGACAGTGTTCAAACTGCAAGAATGTGAGGCAAAAGGTTCGTTTTTAAGCAGATAAATTGGGTATGTATATCTTATTAACCAAATATTAAGAGTGACTTACAATATATTCTGTCCGGGCTCCTTTTATAATTTTCTTGTAATTTTGCTCCTTAAATCAGTTGCAAAGATAGCTGCTTCAACGATAAAATACTTGTTATTATGTACACATCTGTAAAATACTGAAAAAGTTAGTTTCCTACCAGCTCCTTCCTGCTTTTTCAAATTGTTCCTGAGTCTGCAGCACATTCCACATCAAGAATCTGCCGTGCACCTAGTGTGAAAAAATTGGGATGAGTTCCAGCTTTGGAGAAAGTGAGCAGGAAGGGGTGTGGTATACATTTTAATCTTATCAAGTTGTCAAAGTCTATGGGCTTCTGCCTGTATAAACACACACACACCCATCATCCAGCTCCAAGGATGGGACAAACACGACATGTCCCTGGCTTATACAACTGCTAATACTGTTAGTTTGGTACATACGTTTTCTTGAATTGCACTGGTCCTTTAACATATACTGTATGTCACAACGGGTATACACTACCCACTTACAAACACAAAAAGGACTGTGTGCAAAATTATTAATATACAAATGGTATAAATATAAATGTAAACAATATTTCCATGTTAAAAAGTACAGTATAAGATATAATACCATACAGATTTACTAATATGACAGAGACCCTACTGCCGTCAGCAAATCCAAGCTGTCAGTAATGTACAATTACTTAAAACCACTTTAATGTCCATTCACACCAACAAATCTATAATAAATTGCTGTTAACACCAAGGCAATTTGAGATATAATTATGAAAGGGAACATCTGTTGCCGAAAACTACTATAGTATTTAAACCCCCAATCTGGTAACAAGGGAAAACTTAACACCTTACTCATTATAACACATCTGTTCTATAACATTAGGGCCTTGAGAGAACTTTGACAGAATGGATAAAAAAATTAATCTGATTAATTTCAAAATATAGATAAGAAATTATTTATAAATGGATATAAAATTTAATTTATACAGGGACGTACAGCACAATGCATTGGACACAGCAATTTATACAATTACATGCTCTACCATATATACATGGTAACAACACCACCATATCAAATAGTGTACAGCGCAATATGTAGGGCAGTGACAGGCAACCTGTTCCACTTGAATGGCCTCATATGCATTAATGTTGATGAACAAATTAGAGAATTTATATACAATGGGAATTGGTTATTAATATTTCTATAGATAGTTATGAGAGCATTAGTTGCTACATGGACGGTGTATTGTTAAATAGGGGAATGCTCTAAAACACTGCCCTTAACTGCCTTTGTTACCTACCTTGCTGCAATACAGGGGATGTACACAAAAAAAAAACCCGAACAGTGGCAAACACAAGAAATGACACACAATTTCAGTAAGACACAAACTGTGGCACAAAAACTGAGGAAGAAACACAAATAATTGTAGTACTAGTATCTCCTATTCTTGCTTGTTTCTCACACTATTTTTGCGTCTTTTTGTCTAGAAGATGAAGCTGGGCTCTGAGCGTAGACCGTAGAACTATGCCCTTTGAGAGCAAAATTGACTATTGATCCTATGGAGGTACTTTTTCTGTGTTGTGTTGGGACAAAATAAAAATAAATGCTTGAAGTAAATATTTTTTCACTGCTGCCGCACTACTATAAGCATCTTACGCTCCTGTGTGTTCTGCACCCTCTCCTGGATAAAATATTATTTTAAATTTAGTGACACAATCTACATATAAAAGATCCATAACTTCCAGAGTTCCTTGGGATTTTATGTCATTGCTCTGAGATCAGTCGTTCAGTCTTCTGTGGAGGTTCAAATATTGTAAGCTCCAGTTTGAGCCAGTAAATTACACTGTTAAAACTGAAGAGCTGTCAAGAACAGCATCCTGCAAGAGAAGGATAGGGAAAAGGTGGAGATTCCTCAGACCACCTATAATAGTTCATTTGCCAAATATTGATTGGTAATTATCAGCATCTCTATAGTAGCTTTCAGTTCTCTGATCTCCAAAAGTTAGCAGTTAAAAGCTTTGATAAGGAATTATTATATATTCTATAACACAGCAATTGATATATATTTATAGTATTTTCAGTAATATCTCACTGTATGGCTTATTATTTTTAACATTAATCTTAATGGAGCAAATCTAGGCATATCAGATATTGAAAGGGATTTGGGAGTGCTTGTGGACAACCACCTATGTAACAGTGTTCAAAGCCAAGCAGCAGCTGCAAAGGCAAATAACATAAGAGCATGTATTAAGAAAGGTATAGAAGCAAGGGAAGCAAATATAATTCTGCCACTATACAAATCTCTAGTAATCCTTCATTTGGAATATGGAGTACAATTTTGGGCAATTATTTATCCAAAAACATTGAATGTGCAAAACAAAAAACTGACTGATATATAGTCCTATTAAAATAATATAAAGTTCTAAATGTTGACTATTAGAAAATAGATAAGGTGCTTGCTAAGTAATTGGTAATATTTATATTCCAGTGCAATTACCAAATTTTCTAACTTATGGACGATATGGTGGAACAGTATAAGATAATTATGTTTTAAGTATTTCAAGTGCCGTTGTTAATTTTAACATTGATAATAAATTCATTTTGAATTATTATGATTGTATCTTCCTTAAACTAATAGATAAGGGTTTAACAATTAAGTGGAGTGTCTATCCTCTTTTTCTGAAATATATGTTTATTTACACTCACTAATTGATTTTTTCCACAAATGATATAATTTGCTGATATTGGAAATATTACCCTCACATAGAAGGTTACTCATTTTCTAGATTTAAGACTCTATGATTAATGCCCTCCTTGCCCGGTCCGTGAGTTTTGGTGAGCGGCCATCTCTTGGCAGGTTTGCTGTTATGCCATATTCTTTCCATTTGGTTATGATAGATTTGATGGTGCTCCTGGAGATCATCATAGATTTGGATATTTTTTTTATAACCTAATCCTGACGTGTACTTCTCAACAACATTGTTCCTTAATTGTTTGGAGAGTTCCTTGGTCTTCATGGCAGTGTTTGGTTAGTGGTGCCTCTTGCATAGGTGTTGCAGCCTCTGGGGCCTTTCAAAAAAGTTGTGTATATGTAATGACATGTCATGAGACACTTAGATTGCACACAGGTGGACATCATTTCACTAATTATGTGACTTCTGAAGGTTATTGGTTGCACCAGAGCTTTTTATGGGCTTCATAACAAAGGTGGTGAATACATACCCACATGCCAATTTTCAGTTTTCTATTTCTAAAAAATAGCTTTATGTATATATTTTTCTCATTTCACTTCACCAACATTGTGTTCTGATCCATCACATAAAATTCAGATTAACAAAACATTGAACTTAAGGCTGTAATGTAACAAAATAGGTAAAAAGTCAAGGGGGGGGGTGAATACTTTCGCAAGGCAGTGTAACTGCTTACATGCCTATATATATATATATATATATATATATATATATATATATATATATATATATATATATATATATATATATATATATATATATATATATATATATATATATATATATATATATATATACATGGTTTCTTGCCACAGTTACAGGCATTTGTTCTCACTCATTACAGTAATCATGATATTCTCATTTTCTATTTTCTTCCTAGAGCTATATCTCATCTGTAAAGTTTAATCTGAGTACTCCCTACACTGAATTCTGTGGTAGATAAGGCAAGATTTACTGATGTGGGATGAGTGCCATTATGTGGGGGGTGATAAAGATTTACGTAAATTTGTAACATAGGGGAAAAAATGCCCACAGCCGATTCACGGGTATGCTTCAAATTACACCGCTCGATTAGCATGGGGGCTTTGGTTAGGTGGAGGGGATGTTCTTATTGTAGTTTAATTAGGCTAATTAGTTTTAGGAATGAGGTAATATAAATACAAACAACAGAAAGTATTTCTAAAGTTTACATTGAGTTTTGTTATTTATTTGAACATATTGGGCCTCATTCAATAGCAAGCCCACAGATTGAGTCCTACAGGCCATATGTCTGTGAAATTTGCTACAATTACAGAGCGATTCAATTGAACAAGCCCACAACTTAACAGCCGAAATGAGTATAATTATAAGCAAATATGAATCCAGGTGAAAGATAATAGAAGATACAAGTTATATGCATCTGCATATTATTACCCAGAATCCCTGGCTGAGCTTTTTGATTATGCTGAGAATAAATAATAATAATATAATTGATTAGATCTCTGCATGATTATTATTATGTCTCCTTAACCATTACAGGGCCACAGGGGTAAAAAATGAATGCCAATACTGATCTAGTCCATGGGGCTGGCCTGATATGTATTAACTCATTGATTCCCAAGATTGATATAACACTGAAATGAAATTAAAAATAAATATTTCCAACTGCAGATTTGCAAGCTTGAGACTGTTGTGTAATTAATTCTAATGTCTTTCATGACTTTCCTCGTCTTTAAAAGTGCAGTATTGATTTTTTATATGCATATACAGTGCTACGAACAGGGGTTAAACCTTTTTGCGAGTGCTACTGTATCTGGTAGCCGTAGGATTTTCTTCTACATTTGACATTTACGGGTGTGAAATTATTTGCGGGCTTGAGGAATTATATCAATTGAATAGCGATTTGCGTTTGTAACACTTGGGGACGTGAAAGATCAAAAGCTTAGATGGGGGGTAAGTTGCGGTTTTAACAACTGCAGGGATTTTCGCCTGTAACCCATAGATTGTTTGCGGTTCGCAAAAAGACACCAATTGAATAGCAAATTAGTTTACGGGGTACATTACGGGCTCCCGTAAGCTACAATTTCTCAACTGAATGAGGCCCATTGTCTTTTGTTGTTTCAAGCAAGACTTATTCATGTATCTTATTTGCACTTTCCATTTTGATGTTTTTTATTTGTAAGCATAAAAATTGAAATTAAAAACACACACATACTTTGCATATGTATCAACTAGTCGATGGCACTGGCAATTTGAGGTTGGTTCCTGTTCTATGTAAATATGCTGCCCTAGGCCTGGGCCTTGGTGGTATAGGCAGAAATACATCACTGAATAAAATAAACCACTGGCACTGGAGGTGATTTGTGTTGTTTAATGCAGATAACATGTTTCAAGTTAAAATGAGGAAATAGATGTTGATTAATTTAAACAGACTGAGGATACGTGTTCACCAAATTAGTGTATTTGTGTGCGTTTTCATCTTTTATCTTTCACAAAGAATAAGTAAGATGCAAAAATTAAGCTAAATGGATTCTAACTGACAGCTGACATTTTTTTATTTTATTTATTTATTTGTATATTTTTAGCTTGTGTCTATGCAGTGATTTTCATTGGCTTATTACTAAAGCAAACCTCTGTAAAACAGAAAGAGCACAAATTAGACATGGTATCCTCTGTCTATACATGCAATAATATCAGTATTGGAGGAAAATAAATTTAATGCAGCTTTAGCAAATCCGTTTCTCTGCACCCCCTCCTGTCTAGGAGGCTGTGTATATATATATATATATATATATATATATATATATATATATATATATATATATATATATATATATATATATATACATACAGTACATAGAATCTCTGGAGGTGGCATAGCTGAATGGAAAAAAAAACACTACAGAAAAGCCCTTAGTAGGTGAGAAACCTAGAACAATTGCAAAGTGATTTCTACTACCATCAGCCCTATTAAATCTGGCGAGAGAGGATGAGGATGGGGGGTTGAGGATGGGGGGTTGAGGAGGGGGGTTGGGGTTGAGGGGGGGTTGAGGTTGAGGAGGGGGTTGAGGATGAGGATGGGGGGGTTGAGGAGGGGGTTGGGGATGGGGGGGGTTGAGGAGGAAGGTGGATGGGGGGGTTTAGGAGGGGGTTTGAGGAGGGTGGTTGAGGAGGGGGTTGAGGATGAGGAGGGAGGTTGAGGATGAGGAGGAGGGGTTGAGGAGGGGGGTTAAAGATGGGGGGTTGAGGAGAGAGGATGAGGATGGGGGAGTTGAGGAGGGAGGTTGAGGAAGGGGGGTGGAGGAGGGGGGCTTGGGGTTGAGGGGGGGTTGAGGTTGAGGAGGGTTGAGGCTGAGGAGGGCGTTGAGGAGGGGGTTGAGGATGAGGATGGGGCAGTTGAGGAGGGGGTTGAGGATGGGGGGGTTGAGGAGGGAGGTTGAGGAGGGAGGTTGAGGATGAGGAGGAGTGGTTGAGGAGGGGGGTTGAGGTTGAGGAGGGGGGTTGAGGATGGGGGGTTGAGGAGAGAGGATGAGGATGAGGATGGGGGATTGAGGATGGGGGGTTGAGGAGGGGGGTTGAGGATAGGGGGTTGAGGAGAGAGGATGAGGATGGGGGGTTGAGGAGGGGGATTGAGGATGGTGCGGTTGAGGAGGGAGGTTGAGGAGGGAGGTTGAGGATGAGGAGGGAGGTTGAGGAGTGGGGTTGAGGAGGGTGATAAGGGAGGGGGGAAGAGACACAGGGAAGGGAGAGGTTGGAAGAGACACAGGGAAGGGAGAGGGGAGAAGAGACACGGGGAAGGGAGAGGGGGAAGAGACACGGGGAAGGGAGAGGGGAGAAGAGACACAGAGAGAGAAGGGGACACAGAGGGCACAAGAGGGACACAGGGCGCAGCACATTTCCCACCCTCGGCTTATACTCGAGTCACTCATTTTAACCAGTATTTTGTGGTAAAATGGGTGCTTCGGCTATACTCGGGTCGGCTTATACTAGAGTATATACGGTATATATATATACATATATATATACACCTGTACACCTGTGTGTATATATATATATATATATATATATATATATATATAGGGAGGGGTACAGTCTGTCAGATGTGTAGGATAGAATATTTCTGACGAGGATCTGGACAGAGACAGACAAAGTAGTGCCATAGACTATGAGCCTCATTCATTTGAGCAATTGTAAGTTACAGTAGCAGGTAAGGGAGGCCGTAAGTTAATTTGCTATTCAATTGGCATTTTTTTTGTGAGCCGAAAATGGCCTACGTGTTACAGGCTTGAAATCCTTGTGACTCCCGAAGCCTTTGATCTTTCACGTCTGCAAGAGTTCCGATCGCTAAAATCGCAAATTGCTATTTAATTGCAAAAATCCATCAAGACCACAAATGCAGTCAAGCCCAAAAATAGCAAATGTCGTCCCAAAGCTTACAGGTTCAAAATAAGACTTGCAAAGGGTTGGCAAACTAGTTTGGAACACTGCACAGCACAATATAAACACACAAATGCACTTTAAAATATGGCCAAAGCAATGGAAGGCATTATAATTACTTCCACAACAACTCCAAAGTATCAAATAGTTTAAAAACATAAATTTGTATTTTTTCATATGTTGTAATGGTCATGCATGTGCCAATATGAAAAGTAATGCTGCAACATGCTGAAAGCTATTAAAGACACACTACCTCATTGAATTGCAAAATAAATATGAGAAAATGGCTGCCATATTAACACTTTCTCATTCACAGAGGCTCTAATGTGGACCTTAAAAATACAAAGATCATCTGATATACATCTCACTCATCACATCTACATTGGGAAAATGAATAGTGGAAAAATGACACAGCCACATCACATATATCAAGTACCAGGGGAACATTTGAATGCTCAGTCCCTCAGTTGTGTCCCACTCTTGGAGACCCTATGGATTGCAACTATGCTTCTGCCTGTGCAGTTCCATGCCAAAGATACTGGAGTGGGTTGCTAGTTTCTTCTCTAGGGGACTGTAATTTGTCTGACCTCTCTGCTATGACCTGCCCACCTACAGTGGCCTTACATGTATAGCTCACAGCTTTATTCAGGTACACATTCCCTTTCACCACCACAAGGAAGCAATTCAGAAGGGGACCAAGGGAACATACACCATTCTAATCTACTTGAACCGATCAGGAAGGGCCACAAACACACATGGAGGCTGTGCATGGGCACGTGGAGTAACAGGCAACTCACCTCCATCAGGGATCATTTCCGCTGCACCATTCCTGCAAAGTCCCACGCCATTGCTGGTGGCCATGTACCAAGATATATAACCATAATTTGGTGACATCCCATTAAATGTTTTGCTATCAATCAATTCACATTATCACCTGTCATCTTGTTATCAGGCCTTTAGGGGAACGGTGATACTCCATACTATCACAAAGTGGACTTTGTCTGTTTATTAACCCTTTATTATTATATATTATACAGATATATATATATATATATATATATATATATATTATTATTATTTTTTTTGTTTTGATTACTCTTGCCCTGCCCAGGAATGACAGTGATTTGTCACATCCATCTATCCCTTGTTAATTCCATAGAGTTGACATATCAGTGTCCTTGTTGGTCATCATGTACAGTACATGTGTAGAGTGTGTTATGTACATGTGGTGGCATGTTGGTGTATGTGATATTCACCTGACATAGAGGCTGGATCATGCTGGGCCACCAGGCCTGAAACTCCAGCAGTGGGTACTTGTCTCAAAAGTTCCTTGACAACCCTCTTCCACTCGTAACAGACTGTCACTTTGAGGCCACCACTTGGTGTTGCAGCTTGCTTGTCCCCCTTGGCCATCATCCCCCCCACCTTGGCCCTGATGTCGTCAAAGCGGTGCTTCACACACCTCACATCCCTTCCATGCCTGGGCCCTAGGGCTGGATCTAGCTTCCCTACCCGCGCAAGGATAACGGGGCATCCACGGATGACACCAAGGTGGACCACATTTTCTCCTCCGCTCTCCACCTCCTCCACTCCTCTGCCACTCTCCTCTCCTCCGCTCTCCACCTCCTCCAGTCCTCCACGACTCTCCTCCTCTATCCACCTCCTTCACCTCCAACTTCTCCTCCATCTTCTCCTTCACCTCCTCCTCTCCACCACTCCCCAGGGCCACCTCTCTCTCCTCCTTGCCTTTCCTCATCTCCACCTCCACGCCTCTCCACTCCTCTCCCCTCATCTCTCATCTCTCCATTTAAATCCCAAAAAAGAATATAAGAATAGATAAAAATAAGTGTTTCTGTATAAATATATACGTATATGAAGGGGAAAAAAAATTGTGTATTATGTGTATTTATTAACTGTTGGGGATGGAATGGGGGTATGTGTATGGCGTGACCTAGCTCAATGTGTATCTATGTGTGTAATTTAATTTATGTGTATTGGTATTATGTGTAATCTGTAAATATGTGTTATCAAAGATTAAGTGTAAAACTGTAAATAGATGAATATAAAATACCAAAACTGCAATATACTGCTCTGAAATCTCTCCTACTCTCACTCACTTTGCTCAAACCACCAACACCGGGACCTGCGTGCTGCTTCATCAGAATCTACAACACAGTCAATGCATGGGTGGGTGGAACGCAACTTTATTATCTCTCTCTGTCAATCATCTTCAGCTACAACGCTTTCTATTGGCTGAGAGGCCTGCGTCGCACTCTGTAATACCGTGATTGGATCGTAACTGCGGACGGCATCTAATCCAGCCCATTAACAATCATTGGCCGCGGGAGCCGTTTACAGGCATGAGGCCTCGGCCCGTAGCTTGCTCCCTTGATCAATTAAATAGCTCTAGAATTGTAGCAGACTGCGAGCCCCCAACAGGCCTGTAGACATACGGCTTAGATACCCCGAGATGCTGCGTTGAAATCGAATGAGGCTCACAAAGTTTGTTTGTGATCTTTTACATATTATCTGACTTGACTTTGCTCTTAGCTAATATTTCTGCTTGTTTTTGAGCAGTGTGTGGGCTATTAAATTAATCAGATTCCCATTAGATATTTTAGTATACTGGCACTAAGGATAATTAAATTTCAGCTGAAGCAGATAAAAACTTTCTCTGCATTCAAGGTTTCATCCCACCTAGAAGCAAATCAGCAGATGGAGAAATTGTAGTTCCCGCTTCAGCACTATTGTATATACAGGAAATAATTTAAAGTCTATATTATTTGTAACTTCCTAAAAACATGTTGATCATTATCCTGCACTTTAACAGCATATTTCGCTAATACATACATTATACAAGAATCTTTTCTGTAACTTAGAGTTATGATAGTAAAAATAACTAAAGCCACATTTGCTCCTCAGAAAAATAATTGTACTTATTATTGTGTGTGTTCTTTTTTAGTGTCTCTGCCTGTTTAATGTCCTACCACCTATTCATTCATAATCTGCTATAATGTTTACTTCTGCTGGTGGGCAACACTGCTCTAATTCAGCACAGTGCAAATAGTAGATGAGTGCCCACAAGAAAAGCTCCTTATCTACTTTTTACAAAGTTTTGGAGTAAAAGCAATCCTGCCAACCCATTCAAACAGTGCAAGAGTCAAACTAGATAAAACATACAGAGACACTTTAAAACAGATTACCGTACTCTTAGAGTTGAGCAAATTAATAATAAAGAAACAGAGTATGATGTTAAAAATATGAGTGGGTTGGGGGCAAATGTGGGTTTAATCATTTACTATCTACTCAGAATCCTATTAATAAAGAAAACACATTAGATACAGAGTCAGTATTTTATTTTATTTGGCATGGAAGTTGTATTGACAACTGGCAGTAAAGTAATTTGGCATTTTCTTTTTTTATCTAATATGGCCATTACTTGTGTTATAAAATGTAACTTTGGACCATACCGTATTTCCCTATGCACTTTATGATTGTGACACATAAAAACAAACAAGATAATAACATTGATTTGGGTATTAGTGATGTCACTGTGATGAGAAAACAATATGAACATTTAAACCCAAGTGCAGACAGTTGACCTCAGATTTCTTTTACGGGTTTCTTTCTGTGAGCAGCATGAAGAAGGTCGGATTTCAGTCACTGCTTCATGTTTGGGTCCTTTTTGGCAATTTGCATGGTAAGAGCAACAGGATTGCTATATAAATAAGATATTATACAGAAATTATACAGACTTGTGCCATTATGAGCTTTGGCACCCTCCTTTTTATTTAATTAAGTTTTATTTACTTAAACTGAAAAATTTAAATTTAAAAATACTAAAAAATATAATTATAGATAAAGTGTTGATTTTTATTTGGCATGTTGTTCATTTTCTGAAGCAATTTATTAACTTATTTACTATTTTGTTCATATAATAGTATATTTATAATAGTAGTTGATTAATTATTATATTATATTACAAAGTATGCATACATTATTTAATTCACATTTTATAAAAGATACTTTCATTTGTAAGAAGCAAATTTATATTTTTTTATGCAAATTTTTAGATGTCTACTTTGAAGCTAAGGTAACTATTATTCAGTAAAACTTCTACCTATTATTATATACATAGGTCATATAGTAATTATAAACAATTTAAGCAACTGATTAACAAAACACATTATGTAGAACAAAAATACTAAACAAAAACTTATAATAGGTAATTATATGGTTTAATCCGGTTTTACCAGCAATGCATTGTATTAAATAATTTAGTTGTTAGTATGGCATACAATTAGACAGCCGCCTAGGGGTGCTTCCCTGTGAAGAGCTCCTCATTTCACACTTCCAAATGTTCCTTGGCATATAAAAAAAGAAAATCTTGCACATCTTTTTGCATTTTTTTATAGATCCACCTGTGTGCATGTACAAAGTATAGAAAGCTTAGTGTATGTGGAGTATTCTCATCAATGTGCACATACAAGATGGCTAAGAAAGCTATGCCTATGGGCGCTGGAGATGTAAATCTGACCCTGGTTACTTATCGAGTAATTTAGAATGAAATAAAGTTTAAAGTATGTTATAAATACAAATGGGTTTAAATCTTATTCATCATGTTTTCCTGTATTATAAAATCAAATGAGAGACATCCTTGCTGAACTTAAATAATAGGAAATAAGATGTGTTTTTACCTAAAGGAGTAAGAAAGAAGTGGATATCTTATTTTACTAAGATTCTTTACTTTTGGACAGGACCACCAGATATATAATCATTCCCATTGTACTCTCTAACTTCAAATACACTCTGACATTCTTGTGTTTAAATGTTTGGATTGTCTCCCATTACATTTATTTGAAAAAAATCTATTAAAAACTAAAATAAAAAATTCAAAAAATATGTTTTTTCACTTGATTTTCAGAGATCTATTTGACGTAGAGCAGTATTGGTAAATTTAACATGACTTAAATCCATGTTTATTACAATATATGTGACTTGATGTGAGGGTGTTACTAAAAAATTTTAAAAATAATTTATCATTCTCTTTGATACTACCCCATTTTCTGCATGCAATCTTAGTATCCCAATCCCTGAAAGCTTTTTCTTCCACATTTCTGTACAATTTCCTCTATGTCAGTTTTGCGTGTCTTTCTTTTCTAGTAACTCTTAAGTTGTTTCCATCAAGTTTATGGAAGAAAGTGAGAACATACATACTTTGCTCTAACTCATACCATCAGACTTCCTAAATCCCCATTGTGTCTATTTTTGTGTATTTTGCACCCAAAAGTCATTATTCACATGTTGCTCCAAATGCAAAACAATAATTGTTTGTATCTTATTGACTGTTTGTTTACATTAAACTAAACTAAAGCCATATGTAATTTATTATTACTGTTTGACATCATCAAACAGCACAATGGAAAGCACGTGAATTTCTTTTTAATTGTCGTGCATATTTCATTGTTTTCTAAGAGTTTTTATATATATGTATATTTATATATATATATATATATATATATATATATATATATATATATATATATATATATATATATATATCACTCTGAAATGACCAAAAATCACAAGCCAAAGCCAAATTACCTTTACTAACTTATTAACCCCAAAAGGATAAATTGCATGTATTATTGCAGTGAAGAGAGCATATCAGCATATAAGAGGAACTTGTAAATGATTGCATTTTACTGACCTGAGAGCTTGTCCACTACACTGCATATCCAGCCCTACAGAGTCTGTGTCTGGATACGCTGCAGAGGGAAGACTCATACAGGGACTACTTGTTTGAATTTAAGAAGTAAAAACATAGCTTATAAGCACTTCTTAATAAAATAAAGTACATGCACCTAAAATAATATACAGATATGTTGTATACCTAGTAATATCCAGGAACCTTCCATATGCATAATATCAGGCTGTGTAAACTCCATCCAGAACATTTCACTGTTGTGCAAACCATTTTTTATTGAAGTGGGCAGTTTACACATTAAAATGAATATTATTTGCTTATTATGTTCCCACCACAATTAATTCAGTAATTTGACATTATCTTCAACTGATAACAGAAAGACTATTTCATTGAATCAACCCGATGACTATTCTGGCCCTATATTACTATGATTGTATTTATTATACTTATTGGATCTTATTGACTTGACCCATTTAAACTCACAATTTAATAAAAGTTCTGGTCTTTATAATAATAATCTTCTCACAAGGACATTATTATTAAGCCATAAACATTTCTGACATTGTATTTTATGGAAATTATTTTATTTGAGCTTTTATAATAATCTTCTTTTCTGAATTTAAAGAATTAATAATTCTGTTTGTAACATTTCTTGCAGGACTAAAAAACACCATTCTCTTCATGGAGACTTTTGAAGGTACAATTGAAATAATAATTATTATAATCTGTATCTTGTCTGTTGGTGATATGTATATAACGAGCACACATTCATTCACATATATGCCACACACTGCTACTCATTGTCATTATGTGTTACCAAGTAATAATATGGTAGAGGAACATTTGCAGAACTAAATGTACACAAAGTGGTTACAATGTAGCAAAAAAGCAAACAGATACAAAATGGTTTTAGGACATGTTTATGATATAATGACAAACGGACCCATAAAATATCTGCCAATTAAGCCATAACCTTAGGACTTTGTACCAAAACATAATCTGTAATATGTTCTTATAAGTGGAATCACGAAAGTAATATAAAATATTCAAGAAGCTTGTGTAATTAAAGCCTTTTATAAATTGTGATTCAGTAAATTTGAAAGGGCTCTATTTAAGCACACAGCATATTTTTTTTACAGAAGTTTTTAGTTAGTGAACTTCTATCCAAATGCAAGGTCTTCACTAACTAAAAACTTCTGTAAAAAAAATATGCTATGTGTTTAATTAGAGCCCTTTTAAATTTACCGAATTGCAATTTAATAATGCTCTAAAACTGGTTAGGTTCAGCCTAAATGTGCCCCTTATGGAAT
Organism: Discoglossus pictus; assembly: GCA_027410445.1. Taxonomy (NCBI): domain Eukaryota; kingdom Metazoa; phylum Chordata; class Amphibia; order Anura; family Alytidae; genus Discoglossus; species Discoglossus pictus. Next base: position 81,026,695 of record CM050173.1, on the reverse strand, counting down.
CCAAGTCAAATGCTGCTCTTTCCTGATTTCTGGAGATTACAGAGTGGCATCCTTGGATATAACCTGCAATTGGCTTCACATTTCTGAAATATGTAAAATACATTAGTAGCTTTTTAAGTCATGAGCATAAATGTATTATTACAGAAAATGTTACATTTCGCTGAATCACCCTTTGTCAAGATTTTAGTTTTCTATATTTAAAACTCTAAGGGGACTTTCCAGAATCTGTTTATGGGATATGCTACCTTAGGCTGGTTTACAGTCTAAATTGTAAGGATTTACATTTAGAGCACAGGTGGCAATGGTAGGTGGCCATTGTTAGGTACCATGGGGGACCAACCTTGGTAATAGTGTAGTAGACCATGAGGTTTCCTACGGGCCATCAATGTATAGGGGTTATCGTTAGGTGCCATGGGGATGCATAGGGACCCCTATGGTTATTCTTCGAGGCCCTATAGGGGTCTGAAACATTTTACTACCTGCGATAAGGATATTCAGCATCATGGTTTTCAACCTTTTTATTGTAGTATATTTTATATTTAAATAGCATCTAGCAGCGCATGCTGAATATTTTTAAATTAATATTGGCTATATTATTTATAACATATACTGCTAACTCTGGGTTGAAACACGCAATCCTGAATATTAGCATCTCAGTTGTAAAAAAGCAGAATGAGGTTTTAGTAAATTAGGATAATTTGAGTTTTCATGGTCAATACAGGTAACATGCCCCTAACACGCCCTTCACACACCCTGTGCACAATTATAATTATTATTGTTTATTTGTAATGCACCAACATATTCTGTAGCGCTATACAGGGTTAAGTTCCAGGGAAAGACAATTACAATATTAACAAGCTGCAAAGGTGGGTGGACATCCAGGAGGATATAACTGAGAGACAGTTGGAAACATGTGTTAGAAGAGAGGGAGATGCATAGAGATGGTACTGAAATCCGAAAGAGTTTATTAGGGTACCAAGTGAGTAAGTGTAGATAGAGGGGGCCTAGGACTGAACCTTGAGGTATGCCAATGGACATAGGATGAGGAGAAGAAGAGGTGCTAGAGAAGGAAACACTAAATATTCGATCTTGTAGGTATGATGTGAACCACAAGAGAGCAGTGTCTTGAATGTCGAGGGAGCAGAGAATTTGGAGAAGGAGTGGGTGGTCAACTGTGTCAAATACAGCAGAGAGATCCAGAAGAAAAAGAATAGACAAGTGACCTTTTGACTTGGCGGTGAGCAGGTCATTAGTGACTTTTGTAAGAGCTGTCTCAGTGGAATGTTGTGGCCGGATTGAAAGGTGTCAAGAAGGGAGCTAGAGGAAATAATGTGGGTAAGATGATTGTAGATGAGCCACTCCAGTAGTTTGGAAAATCAGGGGAAGTAGAGAGATAGGGCGATAGATGCAGAATCAGAGTAATATGAGGGTTTCTTAAGAATGTTTGTAATTATGACGTGTTTTAGAGAGGATGGAAACTTGTCAGTATTGAGGGAAAAGTTGAAAAGGTGTGTGAGAGCTGGAATTAGAGTGGTAGAGAGAGGAGGGATGAGCTGTGCTGGAATAGGATCCAGAGGACAGGTAGTAAGGTGAGAGGATGAAAGTAGGCTGCAAGTCTATTGGAGTTTTCTCATAGTTATAGTATGCTATTTTGAAGAACTAGACTTATAGGGCCACTGCAACTCAAGAAAAGAAAGAAATAGACTTGTTTAAAAAATAGGTACCAAACTAACATTATTAGCAGCTGTGAATGTCATGGACATAAACTCAGTTTTGGGAAAATCTGAATGTTTAAAGACTCTGTTTATGAGAATAGGAATCCCCTTTATGTTTGTTACATCACATGCTGAGAGCTGTATTATGTGTGTGTGTGGGGGGGGGGGGGTTGAAGTCTAGAGCCTTTGATTTATATAGTGGATAAGATTTAAAAATGACACCACCCAGTAACTGGCCCAGAGGCAGGGCATAGCATCAAAGTATACAATCATAGTTCTACAGAAATATAAATGCCCCTCTCACACACACAGCTTCCACCAATGTGTCATGGATGTCTCCAGATCCTACAGAGGTCTCAACGTTTGTTTGTTTTTCAGATTAAAAATTAGCTGTATGACATTCCAGACTTTTTTTTTTTTATCTTAATTGTGAAGTGGTCCTTTAATAATGTGCATTTTGCAAAAAGTAAGAAAATCACATAACATTTAATACATTAACTCTTATAATAACTATCCACTCAGAGGCACTTTCTGTCACACTATTTCTGTATAATTACTATGCTACATTCACCAGCATTTTCCCTTTTTGCAGGCTCAGGTTCCGGCTTCACCCCGGGTAAGTCGTGCACATTACACACAGTTTGGTATCATGGCTAAACGCTCAACATTATACTGTCTAGATACCTATTTATTGGTGAATTAAGGGTCACTATAAAGGCCCAGATTTAATAACTTAAAAATGAAAATAAAGAACTTTTCAGTGTATAGTGATTATATAGGCTTACACAGAAAGTAGCAGCTTCCATTGGTTTTAGGCAGGAGCTCCTAACACCTTTTAAGAGTAATCTGTAGCCAACTTCCCCACACTCTGCCATGAAAGTTATGAAGCAGTTGTCCAAGATAGAGGTTCTAGACAAAAAAACAATGTTGGGCATTCCAGCTATTTTCAGTTAAGTTTTCTCACAAAAGATAGTTTTTTAATTTGCAATAAACAAAAAATATTTTTTTAAATCCTTATATTAATTTTTATCACTTTAAATATATTAAAGCCTGGCCATTTTTGGTTGTCTTTATGGCTTTCAAGGCTTGTGTGAAACTATCAGACCCAAAAGTTGGCAGAACTAAAATTATATCAGGTTCTGAGATTCACAACAAATGTAATTAAATGATTTTATGGAAAGGGAGGAGTTGGAAAGCTGGAGTTTTGGGAAGAGACAGATGAAACAAGTGGTTTCAGTAAGCAAGAAGGAACAAGTGTTTAGGTAAATGGCTATTAGTGATGATTGCTTGGGCTTACATCTTAAGTTTCTGTTGTTGTGTTTGTCAGTTAAATGAAATGTTATCATGAACTTTTTCTTTCTTTCACAGAACCGACGTTCTCAACAACAACAGGTCAGTTTGATGAACTTAGCTTGTTCCAGATAACACTGAGGATGGCCCTCTATCTGTGCCCAAATCAGAGAGATGAAACCCTCATTAAATTTAAATAAGAACAAATAAAAGAGAGTAAGTCCAAAAGAAGACACAGTGCCAAATCCGAGACTGAGCCTAAATTGAAGAGAAGTCAAATCTGAGAGACTGTGCCTAAACAGAAGGAAGGATCAAAATATGAGATACACATAGAAAATTAACCTGAATTAGATAGAGATGAATCAGACACTGAGGCTAAGTCCAAGACACTGACAATACATTTCAGAGAGTCTTTAATGACTTGATCAAATAGAGCCAGAGAGCTCTAGGCCCAAGAAATGCAAATAATAAGTAATAGCTGGCTCAATAAAATGAAATGTTATGTCCCAGTTGGATTGGAAACATAGAAGCATAGATTTGATGACTGATAAGAAACAATAGGTCAGCAGTTTGGTTGATCTGTTTAATCTTTGCCTAATAAATCCTCTAAATAGTCACAAATGTTTTGTTTACTATTTGCTTTACATTTTATGAAAATGATAATAGTTCAATACTAGGATTCTGAGTCTGCTAGTGCCACAATCTCAATACTCAGAGATAACAAGTCTATGATTTTCATTCCTTCATTCAGAGCGGAAACAGTCCTGTTCTGAGAACCCATGTGGGACAAGAATTGCAACATGTATCAACCTGATTGATAACACATACGTCTGTCAGTGTCCTATAAACTATTACTATAACACCCCATCAAAGAGCTGCGATATTGGTAAGAGACATCTAATATCTATATATCTATCTATATACCTATTTATTATTATTATTATTATTATTATTATTAAAATGTATTTGTAACGCGCCAGCATATTCCGTAGCGCTGTACAGGGGGTAGGAACAAGGAAAAATACATACAATATTGACAAACTGCAGAAAATGTGTGTATATATATATATATATATATATATATATATATATATATATATATATATATATATATATATACAGTATCTCACAAATGTGAGTACACCCCTCACATTTTTGTAAATATTTTATTATATCTTTTCATGTGACAACACTGAAAAAATGACGCTCTGCTACAATGTAAAGTAGTAAGTGTACAGCCTGTATAACAGTGTAAATTTGTTGTGCCCTCAAAATAACTCAACACACAGCCATTAATGTCTAAACCGTTGGCAACAAAAGTGAATACACCCTTAAGTGGAAATATTAAATGCTAAAATGGGCACAAAGTGTCAATATTTTGTGTGGCCACCATTGTTTTCCAGCACTGCCTTAACCCTCATGGGCATGGAGTTCACCAGAGCTTAGTGGTTGCCACTGGAGTCCTCTTCCACTCTTCCATGATGACATCACGGAGCTGGTGGATGTTAGAGACCTTGCACTCCCCCACCTTCCGTGTGGGGATGCCCCACAGATGCTCAATAGGGTTTAGGTCTGGTGACATGCTTGGCCAGTCCATAGCCTTTACGTTCAGCTTCTTTAGCAAGGCAGTTGTTGTCTTGGAGATGTGTTTGGGGTCGTTATCATGTTGGAATACTGCCCTGCGGCCCAGTCTCCGAAGGTAGGGGATCATCCTCTGCTTCAGTATGTCACAGTGCATGTTGGCATTCATGGTTCCCTAAATGAACTGTAGCTCCCCAGTGCCGGTAGCACTCTTGCAGGCCCAGACCATGACTCTCCCACTACCAAAAGTATACATCTATACTGAGAAAAGGTAGTTTAAATAATCTCTAAATGACAGATAAACGGATAAGGCACAAAGAGCACAAAAACACTGGTATGAGATGAAACCCTCAGTTTGAACATAAACAGCGATGCAGAGAGAGTGGAGGCAGCATCTGTCATCATCAGGTAAATGCATATAGAGGGAATCAACACATATTATAGAAAACATATACACATATAGACATATGTGCAGATATGTTTGGTCTGGGCCTGCATGAGTGCTGCCGGCACTGGGGAGCTACAGTTCATTGAGGGAACCATGAATGCCAACATGTACTGTGACATACTGAAGCAGAGCATGATCCCCTCCCTTCGGAGACTGGGCCGCAGGGCAGTTTTCCCACAAAATAACGACCCCAAACACACCTCCAAGACGACCATTGCCTTGCTAAAGAAGCTGAAGGTAATGGTGACAGACTGGCAAAGCATGTCACCAGACCTAAACCCTATTAAGCATATGTGGGACATCCTCAAATGGAAGGTGGGGGAATGCAAGGTCTCTAACACCCTCCAGCTCAGTGATGTCATCATGGAGGAGTGGAAGAGGGCTCCAGTGGCAACCTGTGAAGCTCTGGTGATCTCCATGCCCATGAGGGTTAAGGCAGTGCTGCAAAATAATGGTGGCCACACAAAATATTGACACTTTGGGCCCAATTTGGACATTTCCACTTAGGGGTGTACTCCCTTTTGTTGCCAATGGTTTAGACATTAATGGCAGTGTGTTGAGTTATTTTGAGGGGACAGCAAATTTACACTGTTATACAGGCTGTACACTTACTGCTTTACATTGTAGCAGAGTGTCATTTCTTTAGTGCTGTCACATATAATAATATTACTGTTTCTATTCATTTTAGGGGACAGTTTCTATGGAAACCTTGATTTAAAGTTCCAGTATACTGAACAATTAAATAATCATCAGTCTGAGGAGTTCAAGGACCTGCATAAAAAAGTGAATCAGATTGTAAGTTTTTGTGATCAGGAGTTGGGTTGGGGGGGGGGGGGGGTGCTTTTTGAGGATACCCCTTTGTTCATAATATGGCACATTTTTTCTATTAACAGTAACAATTGTATATTATAATATAGGCGGACCCCTGTGCAATGTCCCTATTCAATACTCTATGTGGGATTTGCCCCATGTCCCTTAAAGGGACACAGAAGTGGTCAAGGTTTCTGTACACATATAAATAGTACACATATAAATAGATAGAACTGCAATTTGTTTTTAAAAACCCAGTTGGTTATATCAGCATAAAGGACCACTGTATAATAGCAAGAACTGTGTAAATTGTGGGCATAACATATTTTCAAAGAAAATTTTAAATTTAGCAGTCTGTGCCAGTGCATGGAAGCTGACACAATAGTCATACTTCTCTTTCAAGGCACAAGGGGCAGATGTAGAGCAAGACTTGTAAGTATACTTGCAAGTTGCATCTGCAGAGCCTATGGGTGGGAGGAGGAATGTGTCCTGTGCTGAAATCCTATCTTAACCCACAAATGAGTCAACAAATACTCCTTGGTCCTCCTGACTTCCAGGAAGGATCCTTTCAAGTATTTTATATTAAAATGTCTAACTTTCATGCTCTGTGATCTATTACGTTACTTAAAATTCTGGATACAAACTAGTTGCAATTATGTTTATTTATGTAATATAATATAATATAATATCTCTGCATTAACTAGGGACTTTGCTATTTCCCCTAGTATCCCTATGCTGTGTTCAGTTCCACAGCCCTAGTGAACCTCTACCCGTCTTGTAGTTTCAGGAGTGCTTCAAAGACGAAAAATTGTACAAGGAAACAAGAATTACTGAAGTGCTGTGAGTACTGAACTATCTATCTATCTATCTATCTATCTATCTATCTATCTATCTATCTATCTATCTATCTATCTATCTATCTATCTCTATCTGTCTACTCTATCTATCATCTATCTATCTATCATCTATCTAATCAATCAATCAATCTATCTATCTATCTATCTATCTATCTATCATCTATCTATTCTATAGGGATGGATCACTCCCAGCAGCCTGTGAGCCTGGATTCCTGAAATTTGTACTTCTTGCTCCCAAATGTTATTCCAAGATATAATGTATATCAGAGCTTGACAAATCCTGGGAGACAGGGAACCAATTCTTCTAAAATGTTACTGCTGGCTTTTAACTTTTTAGCTTTTACACATACCATATATATCTCTATTATGAGCAAGCCAGGTTATTGAGAAGCGAGACAACTTTAGGGGCCAGGAAAAGGATATATAAGTAAAACCTAAAACGTTAAGAGCCAGCAGCAAAATTGTAGGATTTTGGATCTCTGACTGTCACGATTTGTCATGGAAGTCTCTTCATTTTAGCATGAATTGATAGTTTTATTTTTTTTACTTTTTACTGCTTTAGATAAATGATAATTCCAAACATATTTATATAACTCGGGGAAAGCTTTAGCTACGCCACTGAATATACGTGCACAGTAACACACGAAAACATATGTACAGACGATTACATTACATAGCGTGGCGCTGCTGGATGATACAATTACAGTAAAATGTATGTATGTGTATATCAGAGTACTGCGTATAAAGTTATACCTTTTTCATTGGACAAACATATTAATTGGAACAACAATCTTTTGAAAGGTGTCTCTCTTTCTCTCTCTCTCTCTCTCTTTCTCTCTCTTTCTCTCTCTAGTACTCACCATTTTCTCTCCATGCAGTGACAGCCTCACAGCAATAACAAGCAGCATCCTCCCTATTGTATCTCTCTCTAGTTCCAGATGTCCACTAGAGGCGAGTCGGTGAACTGCAGTATTTCCTTTTTTATGCATGGGAACATTGTGAACTTTGAAATGAGGTGTTAACACAGTGTTTTATGTTGCTGTAAACTACAGTAATCTCTCAATATTTTGAAGATTCGTCACACACAAAAAAAAAATGTCATAATATGTGTGTATATAAATAACAGAGACATTTTTACTTTGTTTCAGGCCGTCTCAACAACTTGTCCGAGCTCAGAAAGTTAACAACTTTGTACAAATAAAAGTTATTAACTTATTTGTTGAAAACTCTAATTTGTCGCCAAGTGATGTGAACGAAAACGTGGCAGGTTTCCTGGAAACTAATTATCCAGGAGAAACTGTGTTTTCCAGTAAGTAGCTGCCCTGCATGATCTTGTATTGTGCTTGAGGAACATACATGTGACATAAGGAGCAGGAGGTGTGTGATTCACATGTAACATATATAATGGGAACATCACATCTGAATACTGAATAGTTATCACAATGGCCTTTGTAGTGACCCTACTATAAGGTATAATTAACATGTTTAATAGATGAAATCCCTATTTAAGAAAAAAATGATCATCAGTATCAAACTCACATCTGATTCAGACCCTGTTTCTTCCCAGCCTTTATCAGCTGGCTAGGAAGTAAGAGGTGATCTGTCCAGGAGGCTGTCCTGATACAAGTCTTTATTACAAGTGTGACTGCTGCAAGCAAACATGTCTGCTAGACATTTGTAGACAGCCTCCTGTGCAAGAACTCACTTCTACTTGTAGAATGTACACATGAAAAATGTCCATGTCTGGTTTGTCACTGTAATTTATGTTCAAATTGTATTATTTTTCCTTCTATCTACCCCACACTTGTATAAATAATTGATGTGTGTAATGGGGAATTCAGAAGATTTTTCTTTATTGTTTTTATCATATTTTCTATAATAGCAGCAGTCATTTGCTTTTGTTCTTAACTGCAATAAATGAGAATTAGTAACCCTGACTTTACTACCTATTGATTGTCACTCAGCACAAGAGATCTTCCCATCAGTCTTAATTACCTAATTGCTGGCTTCTGTTTACATATGTTTTATGAGGTTTCAACAGAGTCTGGCTTACTCTTAGCTTGATATCTTTAAGCCACATGCAAAAGGAAACCATAAATCCATGAAGTCTCTGATCAATTATGAGTTAATTGGCTTATGATAAACAGACCAGTGTAGAAGGATGATATTTTGAGCTGAGTGACACTAAAAATGTACAAAATTCAGAGCTGTTTAATATTACTAAGTGGCATTTTCTTAAATAACTTCTAATTTCAGACCTTCCTATTTATATTGGTACTTTACTATTCTGCTGTAACTTGGACCTCTGTTATCTCAATTACACACAAGACATGCATATTCACAATGATCTAACACTGCCCCTTATCTTTCAGTCTCAGATGTGTGTGATGGATTTTACTGCGATGACTACACAACTGTTTGTATCAATGACACTTTGATCCCAGACTGTGTGTGTAAAGATGGATTTGACAAGATTCCTTCACTGGACTCGGCATGTCCAGGTAACTCATTATATCAATGTCCCACATCCAGCAAATCACTGCACTGTCATGTACCAGGCCTGCAATTAACTGGACAATGATAAAAATGGTGGGTTCAAGAATGTAAATAAGGAAACTGATTGTGGTGGTGAGCAATAGAATATGGATAATTCACAATCACATCAATGGAGATACCATGATTATGACGGATTGATGGTGTGGGTGATGTTAGAGTAATGTTGACAGTATGGTCATGAAGCAATGTAATGTAGATAATAATAAAGTTGTTGTTGGTGGTATGCTTATATTAATGGTGGTGATAAAGATTTATGATGGTGGAGATCTTGTAATTATATTATGGGTGTTGCTAATGTTGATCAATGATGGAGGAGATATGGTAATTATGATACAGTGTTTTTTATTTGTTGGTGCTGATTTCAGAATTAAGCTTTAAAAAAGGCCAGCACATTACATTTTAACTCAAGCAAAAATGTAAGCAAAAAGAGTAGAGGTGCTCATCTAAGAATTAAAAATACCTCAGTGTTTTTTTGTCTATAGGTCTGGTTACCTACTCAGAGAGCAGCCTCTTTTTGTTTACATTACATTTTAATGTTTTGGTCATTTTTAGTTCAATAATAAGTAATTGTTCATTTCTTTAGGGATACTGTAAATGTCACCTAACCTCCTTTTTGTTAATTGTGCTTCACAACATAAAGCGCTAAAATGGAAAAGGACAGCATTGTGGGTGTATTAATTTACCAGATAAGTTTTGCTATGGGTGTGGACAGTAAATTATAAAATCTCAGAGATGCTCTTTAACAAAGTTTGTGAACCAAGTCTACTCCTTGTATTTTGGCTGCCATGTTGGTGATCAGCACAAAAAGTGGATTCCTCATGTCTGCTGTATTACATGCTATGATAGCCTAACTAAATGGGGACAAGGTAAGAAGAAATGCATGCCCATTGCAGTTCCCATGGTTTTACATAAGCTAATCAATTACTTCGATTATGCTTCTTTGTTTGACTGAAACAGAAGACTTTTAAGAAAAAGGCCAGTTCATCATGGGGAAGGTCTTCCCATACCTAATCCTCTTGAAAACTGTGAAGACATAGATTCATCTTCATCAGAGGCCGAAGTTGAGCCACACACATTACCTGAAATTGTTTTATACCTCAACAATTTCACTGGACCTTACCAGAAACAGCAAAATGAAATCAATGATGTTGTACAAGATCTGGGTCTATCAAAAGAACAATGTGAGATTTTAGTGGAATCTTGTAGCCAAGAGTACAAATATATCAGGGAAATATATGCAGGTTTGGTTGTGTTTCTGCACTGATATTTCAGGGCTAATGAAATAAATAAGAACAAATTATTATTATTATAGTTCATTTATAACGCGCAGACATATTCCGTAGCGCTGTACATAAGTTAAGTTTAGACAAAGATAAATACAAATTAGCATATAGCCAAGCAAGGAAGGCCCTGTCTTTGAGCTAACAAATCACAAACATAGGGAATGGCATCTATTCATAGATGGGACACGCCGACATTAAGGCGCGCCATGAATGTGCGGTGGCGCACGCATAGGCGCACACACCAAAGTACGCCCGGATATAGTGCAGGCCGACATCAGCGCAGCTCTCACTGTCACTCTCTGACATAGAGAAGCAGATCTGGGTGCCCCTCTCCCACTCTGGTCCTTACCTTGCCCGCAGTGCCTTCTCCTCTTACCGCTGTAGGTGGAACTCCAGAGCAGCCTAGATGCGTGCAGAGTCAAGGGACCGTCTACAAACTGCACTCCCCGAGCTGAGCCCCAAACCTGATCCCCTCACATCCTGCCCCTCCCTGGCACATACACTGCCTGGGTATGGCGCCTGTATGTGCCAGGGAGGGGCAGGATGTGAGGGGATCAGGTTTGGGGCTCAGCTTGGGGAGTGCAGTTTGTAGACGGTCCCTTGACTCTGCACGCATCTAGGCTGCTCTGGAGGTCCACATGCAGTGGTGAGAGGAGAAGGCACTGTGGGCAACGTAAGGACCAGAGTGGGAGAGGGGTACCCAGATCTGCTTCTCTATGTCCCAGAGTGACAGTAAGAGCTGCGGTGATGTCGGCCCACGCTATTTCCAGGCGTGCTTTGGTGTGTGCGCCCATACTTCGGCGCCCATGCGTCAGCGCTCATTCATGGCTTGCCTTAAAGTCGTGCCACCATTCATAGACAGTAGGAGCCTCATTCAATTGAGCAATTGTAAGGTACTGGAGGCTGTAATGGCGGCTGTAAGTTATTTTGCTATTCAATTGGCGTTTTTTTGAAAGCCGAAAATGTGCTACATGTTATGGGCTTGAAATCCCTTCGGTTGTTACAACCGTAACTTACACCCCATCTAAGCCTTTGATCTTTCACATCCACAAGACTTAGGATCGCTTAAATCGCAAATCGCTATTCATCTGCTACAATTCCCTAAGCCTGCAAATGTTTTCACACACGATAAATGGCAAATGTATGAGAAAATCCTACGAGTACTAAAGAGGACTCACAAAAGGGTTAATGACATGTCAATAGCACTGTAAATGCAAATAAAAAATCAATACTGCACTGTAAATGACAATTTACGTTGTATATACCCAGATTATTTTATTGAATTTTTGTATATGCACAACTGGTTTTATTGCATGATTCCATTGCCTATGTGCACATTTTATAATTGAGTTTTTGTTGGCTATTTAATTTCTTTGGGAAAAGTGGGAGACAAAATGTTTAATAGATATAAATACCATAACTGTTTGCCACAATAATAACACTTACATATTTTGCGAATCTTACTTCAAATGTAATTACACTATGTGCTGGTTGTACTAATGACCTGTTTCCCTTATACCCAGTCTGTGATAGCTCCTGTAACAGAGTCGCCAACAAGGAATGTGTTCAAGTGAAGAAGGACAGGAAGGTGGTTCCTGAATGCTTATGTCTGCATGATTATTATATGGATAATTCTGGAGTTTGTGTGCCGTAAGTATCATCCTAAAATCAATACATCATCGGCAGCATGAATGGTGTGTTGCTCAATTTCACCTGGGGTCATTATGACCATGGTTTCAAATGTAACTGATGCCATAGGGTTTGTTTAACCTATACCCTCTGGTCACACACAATGTAATTACATATCAGTTTTTAGATATGGATGGATGTAGTATTCAAGTTGAGTACCCAAAGGCTGGGATCTAACACTAATTTAAAAATAAAGATTTATTAGTTTATCTGCAGCCTGTGCATCATTATGCAATGGAAATATTATGTATAGTCAACAAAATAAAACAGTGTTTTGAACCTGGTTTGCTGGAGCGGAGTGGAGGCATATTATAATCCCAGGACATCACAAAGTATTGTAACCTGCTTGATAAATTAAGTTGACTGGTTAAAATAATCTCATAGCAAAATCTTGTTATTTCGTTTTCCGCAGATGTCAGTTTGGTTACTCTGGGAAAGACTGCAAGAACAGTAAGTGATGTTTTATATACTCAGGTATCCATGATGTGAGTACCAAAGAGAAAATGTAAAACATAACTTTTATTCATATTGCTAAAAAGAAGAAATGGTTATAATAATTGATAGTCTTCTTGTCAAGAGATGTAATAAATTAGGCCACTGTTTACCAATTAGCTGATTAGCTCATTAAATATAGAAACAATTAAATATGTGTCTGAATAACACTGAAAGTACAAATACAATTATTCATATGTGTTGTACTTAGATTTGCCAAGTAGAGATATGCTGTATTTATGCATTATAAGAGCATTATCACAAAATATGAATGTCCCAGTAGTCACTTTGATGGCATGGCACATGCAACTAATCTTTGTTGTTTTCATATTTTTAAAGCAACAGCATATTCACTAATGATGTACAAAAGATATTAGATGGTTTGTACTCTATTAATATATGCTAATTGCTAATCTCCAGGCACTTCCAACTCTTAATAAGGTTTTCACTTGATGGTCACCATTACTGAGAATAGACAGTATCAGATCTGAGCAGTAAACAATGACAGATATAAAAAAAAACTGTATTTTTCCACTATGGACCACCCCCAACTTTGTTTCACCTGTCTCCTGCTAAAGGGGCCTGGTGGTTTTGGGAACTAGTTCCATAATCAGAATCAAATAAAGTGTGACACAATCAAACAAATTCACTGAAATATAAAACACAACTTAATATTACATAAGATGATTATGATCTAACGCTATTGAATGGTGCCCTTATCCTCGACTTGGACTGGGTTGCTCTGAATTATAATTTCATACATTACAGCACAACAATACATTGTAACAGTCTCTTCCTGTCTTTGAGCTATTAAACATTAAGTTATCAGTAAAGGCCAAACATAGCAAAGTTGCTGGTTTAATATAATATTGGATGGAATAAATACATCAAACCCAATGGTGCCAGGATTTTATCATTTTAATACCCTCTTCCTGGGAGGTCATTCTCTCTACTTTATTTCCAAACATTTGTATTGAGAATGTATGGAGAGAGACATTGACATATCCTGTTCATAATCAGATCCTCATTCTACTTCTACACAACCTCAATATAGGAATCTATAGGAAATGTTTGAGTAACGTTTTCTTAGAAATCCAAATGTTTATCTGCACAAGACCTAAGAGAGGAAATAGGAGTCATTTTTCTTTTCTTATCACAGGATATAAAAATAGATACAAATCTTCAAGAATCTCCTAATGAGCTTTTATGAATCACAAAGATATGAATCACCACAGGAAGTAAGGAATGTCATTTGAAAAGTTTAGTTTTATCATAGCTTAAGTCAAAACTCTAACGGATACTAATTTTTCTTTTTTGTAGATTACCTGTTAATCCTGACTACAGTGACTTCTGTGCTTGGAATTTTGATTTTTGGTTTCATCATAGGAGGGATTGTTTTCTATTTGAGGTAACCACCTGACACTGTATTACATGTTATATATGTGTTTGCCTGAAAAAAGTATAGAGGATCACAGTTTTGTTCCAACACAATACCGAATACTTAAAGAGAAGCCAGTAACCTTGTTACCTGCATAGGTAACTTTTTAAAAAAGCAGATATATTACAGTGTTTTTTGACATGTGATTCAATGAAAGCCCGATATACTTTTACTCAACCCATAGTATTAAACACTTGCAAATATTTCATATATAAGGCACAAATCTGCTGAGGTCTTCAGGCTTTCCTTTTCAAGTTATTTAATAGAAAATGTTGTGGTGGTGATGTATAATGATATTGATAGTGGTAATGAGAATCAATGATGATGGAGATAGGGTAATTATGATATTGATGGTGGTGACAGTATTGATGGTTGTGAATGATACTTATATTACAATGAAGATTGTAATATTGATGGTGAAAGTAATGGCTTAGATTAACAATGTAGGGTTGATGAAGGTAGAACCTTTAAGAGTTATGTCAATAACAGAAAAACTAACACTCCTCAAGTTTTAGCTGAACAGAATATTTGAACGCATTACTGAATTCTTACAACTGGTTTTAATTTAGAAAAAAAATCATATATGAGGCTTATATCTGCTAATGCCGTGGTTTCTTTTAATTTTAGTTTGGAGGGAATGTGAATGTTTTTAACATAGCTCTAAATGAGAACGAAATCCAGGGAAGAAAAATATGAGTTCAAAACAAAGAGATAAGAATAATGCAGAAAGTTTTGTATCCTGGAGAAAAAAGTTGGGAGCAATGGAGTAGGAGGGTGAATTGTTGCAGCAGAAATGGCATAATAGGAAATGGTGCAGAGGCCTAGAGCAAGGTGTAAGACAGAGAGTGGACACAAGTGGAGAAAGAAGGAATTTCAGGGAATGAGAAAAGGACAGTAATTATCTATGCTTTCATAAATCTCTGATGGCAAGGCAGGCTGAACCTTTCAGGAGCAGTTACTTGTGTTATGTGTTTTTTATACAAGACAGTCCACAAAATATTGTGTTTGTATGATATGAAAGTTTAATGAAAAACAATAAATTCTCCTTTTTCATTCTTGGATTAGACAGAATCCATAGTGTTATATGCACTCATGCATTTACAAGTTTATTTTTAAGCACTAGGATTAAGCTGTATTTGATGTCTGTAGGTTGCTTGCAAAGCTATTAGAAATTGCCTTTTGCTTATAAAGAATACTAGTGTTTTCATAAACAAACATATATATATATATATACATACACACACACACACATATATATATATATATATATATATATATATATATGCAGTATCTCACAAAAATGAGTACACCCCTCTGCTACAATGTAAAGTAGTAAGTGTACAGCCTGTATAACAGTGTAAATTTGCTGTCCCGTCAAAATAACTCAACACACAGCCATTAATGTCTAAACGTTGGCAACATAAGTGAGTACACCCCTAAGAGGAAATGTCCAAATTGGGCCCAAAGTGTCAATATTTTATGTGGCCACCATTATTTTCCAGCATTACCTTAACTCATGGTCATGGAGTTCACCAGAGCTTCACAGGTTGCCACTGGGGTCCTCTTCCACTCCTTCATGATGACATTACAGAGATGGTGTATGTTAGAGACCTTGCACTCCCCGACATTCCGTTTGAGGATGCCCCACAGATGCTCAATAGGGTTTAGGTCTAGAGACATGCTTGGCCAGTCAATCACCTTCACCTTCAGCTTCTTTACCAAGGCAGTGGTCATCTTGGAGGTGTGTTTGGGGTCATTATCATGTTGGGATACCGCCCTGCAGTCCAGTCTCCAAAGGGAGGGGATTGCTTCAGTATGTCACAGTACATGTTGGCATTCATGGTTACCTCAATGAACTGTAGCTCCCCAGTGCCGACAGCACTCATGCAGGCCTATATAGTCAGCAGATACAAGACATGGTGCTGAATGAAGCTCAGTTCATGAGCTCCTTATTGCAAAGTACAGAATTAAACTGAAGAGGGAAAATCGTCAGATTATGCAGATACACAATAAATAATACCCTCTATGAATATGCAGAGACTAGAATGCTTTAAGAACTTTGGACAGAAGTTTATAAAAGCGTCCAGAAAACATATTCCTAATGTCTCTGAAAGAAATAAAACTAAGAAGGCAAACTGGTGATCTGATGAGGCTTTGAAAGTAGCAGAAGAAAGAAGGAAAGTGAAGAAGGTAGTGGAGACAGGAAAAGATTTATACAGGTGAATACAGAATTCTAGACAATAGCAAGAAAAGACAAGAAGACATACTATAATCAGCAATGTAAAGAGATAGAAGAAGATAAAAGAATGGGATGTCAAGAGATCTCTTCAAGAAAATTTAGAATTTTAGGGAAACCTTTCATGCTAAAGTCGGCATGGGATAGGGCAAGAAGGATAGGGATAGCAGATCAGATAAAGAAGAGGTGGCAGGAATACACTGAAGATCTATACAGGAAGGATCATCACAGCACTGAGAACCTCAATAATTTATCTAATGAGCTGGAGCCAGACATCTTGGAAAGCTAAGTGAAATGGGCCCTAGGAACTTTTCAAAATCCTACAAGCTAATGCTGTGTTAGTGTTGCTTACCTTATGGCAACATTTTTGGAACACTTACTAGTGGCCAGTAGACTAGAATAGGTCAGTTTATATAACACTACCAAAAAAGACAATGACAAAGAGTACTCCAATTATCGAACAATGGCTCCCATTTCACATTTTCAACAAGGTACTGCTTAAGATCCTGTAAGCTCGGCTCCAATAATATATGAACCGAGAACTACCAGATATGCAAGCCAGGTTTCACAGAGGCAAAGGCACAAGAAATCAAACTGCCAGTTTCTGCTGGATAATATAGAAAACAAAAGAGTTCCAGAAAACATATACTTCTGCTTCATAGACTATTCTAAAGCGTTTGACAGTGTGGGTCACAACAAAATGTGGCAAGATCTTAAAGAGATGGGAGACCATCTCATCCGCCTCCTGAGGAATCTGTATGTGGACCAAGAAGCCACAGTCAGAACTGAACATGGGACAACAGAATGATTCACAGAAAAGTGTGACAAGGTTGTATATTGTCACCTTATTTATTCGACTTATATGCAGAATACAAGGCTGGACTGGAGGAGTCCAAAGCCAGAATCAATATTGCTGGGAGATAAGTTGATGATTCTACTCTGATGGATGAAAATGATGAGAATCTAAAGGGTCTCTTGATGAGAGTAAAAGAAGAGAGTGCAAAAGCTGGCCTGCTGCTCAATGCTAAAAAGATGAAGATCAGGGAAAACACTGATCTAAATTCCTGGCAAATAGATGGGGAAGAAGTGGAGGCAGTGATAGATTTTAGTTTCCTGGGCTCCAAGATCTTAGCAGATGGTGACTGCAGCCATGAAATTAAAAGATGTTTGCTTTTGGAGAGGAAGGCTATGGTAAGTCTGGACAAGGTATTAAAAAGCAAAAATATTACAATATTACCAATGCTCTACATTGATAGACCTATGGTATTCCCAATAGTAACATACAAATGTGAGAGCTGGACCATAAAAAAGGCTGAGCTCAGTAGAATTGATGCTGTTGAATTGTGGTGTTGGAGAAAACTTGGACTGCAAGAAGGTTCAATAAATCAATACTTCAGGAAATCAAGACAACTATTCACTGGAAGGTATGATCATGTGGCACTGGAAGGTATGATCATGAGGCGGAAGCTCAAATATTTTGGCCATATAATGAAAAGAAAGGATTTCCTAGAGAAGATTCTGATGCTAGACCCTACTGAACGACAGCAACAATTGTGTGATAAATTGAACTTCCCTTGTTATTTATTTTATAACCATGTAAACATTTTGAGGAAGTTAATCTTCTTCAACAGAACATGATCCTACACAATTGATTACAATTCCAAACAGATTGGCCCATATTGATGGTTCAGAATAAGAGTCCGAAGTTGTATGTTTCTATATTTATGTTTTATATTTGATGTATATTTTTAACTCAATAGCACCCAGCGCACGTTTCAACATTTTTTAAGCCACTCTTTGCATATTAAAATGATATGGAAACTTTCTGGAATTTACTAGGTATGAAATATATCAATGTGCTTATTTACTTTTTCAGATGTTCAGATGTGCAGTGTAGTGTACTTACACATTCCTTTAATTCTATATGTTTCTTAAGTTGACCATTTTCTCCTTCTCTTGTCATTATTATTAATGTTTTCAATCTCTCTCTTACTAACTCAGAAAAAAAAGGAAACCTGACCAGGAAGACAGTATGTTATTAGGTACGGAAGGACCTAATCTCTTCCCCAGAGTACAAGTACAATTCGGCAATGAGGACAGAACATCATCTGTAGCTAGAGATCAGCTCTATCCTTATGAGATGGATGAACAATATACTCGACAGTCTCCCCGACCTCACAACATGGTACGTATATAGAGACTATTTCCACCTCTGTTACCCTAAAGACAGACTACAGATGTGCTCAGTATAGGAGATTGAGATTGAGTTTGAGGGGTGTAGTGTTTAAGAACTACTGCCATGTACTGTAGAGCGTGACCATCAGTTTTATTGGCATTTTAGGCTCACAGTAATTCACATATATTAGCTTTTTTTATTTTTATGATCTCTTTTGTTTGCATTTAATACATTTTGTACTAGACCTTGAAATGATAAAGTTCAAATGTAAGTTTTAAAAGGTTTTAGTAAGAACAGAAGTAAAAAGCACACATAACATAATTATAATTGCAACTGTTTATTACGAGTGTAAGTGTTAAATAGCTGAGCTTGAATATTTTAAGAATACATTATATGAAAGGGTTATCCCCCTTTATAATGACTTTTCTAGTGTTATTCATTTTCTCAAAATATTTAATAACTACTAAATAAAATTATATTTATTTATATGTGTTATTTCTTAATATGCAGATTTTATTGCTAATCATTTCCTTCATAAACCTGGGTAGTTGGTGAATTTAATAAAAAATAACTAAGTCCAGATGTATTTATATACATGAAGTCAACACTAGAAAGACATATTGTGTTACAGGTACACACAAAAACATTTTAAAATAATGGCAATCAAAAGGCACATGAAGGAAGGTTACATAGTAAAACAAAGCCAGGAATGGGATGACATCAAACTGATTAACGATTTGGAACATCTAGAACAAATACATAGCAAATGTATTAATCCAATGGAGGTCCATATTGAGTGAATGTCAAGGTGTGGACCTAGATCTACCCTATTGTGTGAGCACTACAGAGACTTTAAAAAGAGCTAAGGAACATGGATTATTACAGTGGTCAACTGTATGACAGTTTGTTTTTCTTAAAGCCATACTACCCCCCTCCCTTTAGGCTTTATTATTAATAAAAAATAATCATACTTATTTTTAAAATGTTTTATTTGTATTTCGTGTGACTCCATTTGCAGCTTTTATCATCACTACTGATTCACTCTCGGAGGTTGTATGTCAATTATGGGGGGTGAATGGCTGAGCATGGAGCTGCTTCTGGGCTCAGGCATAGAGTCTAGACAGTCTGTACTAACACCTCATATTTTACATAGAAGTATCCTAGAGTGACACATTAGCAAAGGAGGATTTGAACTGCTGGATCAGAGCTGCAAATGGAACCATATGGAAAAAAAAACGAAAATGTTTTAAAATTAAAGGGATATGTAAGTGAGCTGCGTTTCAAATATTTTCTAAGAAACAGCTACTGATTAGTTGAAAAATATGTATTATATTGAAAAGTTGAAGGTACTCACATATTTATATGCTAGATACTTATATGTGGATGTGCACATCCCTAGGATGCTTACATAAAGTGTACGCTGCAGGGTACAGTGTGGGACCTCTAAAGGAAATGATGGTTGCTGGGGTCACAGCTCAAATTGCCCATAAGGAGACAGAGAGAAAAAAAACAGACAGCAACTGCCAGATTGGGATACAAATGTTTCAGTCTTTACTTTCTCCTTTTGGCCAAAACAATTTTTAAAATTATATACCAATTTAGCCTGGGTTTGGAGGGTGTTAAACCTAAGTTTCAACTGACAGAAATGAAAAGATATTTTAACTAACTTCAAGGTAAGGGTTTTTAAATTATTATTTTGGTATTTTTTCTTGCAAAATGATTTCATACACTACTAATTTCCCTCTATCAGATGCACTCATAATCCAGCTCACTTACATACCCCTCTAAGTAAGTTAAAACATTTTAGCATACCTTTTTTGTTAATTTTTTTCATCCAGTGATCCTTTAAGCCACATTATACACAAAGGACTTGCTAAAAAAAATGCTTTTAGTACTAGAAGCCTTCATTGTACTCATGCATCTTTTTTCCTAGGGCACCACCTTCTTCTCAGATAGGACGTCGAAAAACAATAATAAGAAAGAAATCAGATTGTGAGTGTGTGCAGTTGGAGACGAGTTACCTGGGTTCCTGGCACCGATGAAGTTGGGAAGAGGCTTTACCTGTGGTCAAGCTGGTTTAATATGTCACAAAAATGAAGAACGTACAAAATAAATGCCTGAATGTTATGTACTGCTCTATTGATTATGTTGCCATTCATTTGTAAAAAAAATAAAGATTAGGATTTTTCCTCTACAAGGAATTAGCTTCCCAGTAATATAACTCTATGTAATATAACTTTAAATCCATATACCTCTGTAATTTAGCATGGATGGGTCTGAGCTAAAAATTACATACCCTTGCTATGGCAGGAATTCAAATCTTACATATAAATAAGTATAGTTGCAATTAGATTTTATGAAAACAAAGTTAAACGTGCATTAGATACAATATATTGCTATGTTTAAAACATGAATGTGTACATATTATGTATCATGACTTACATTGCAACATTTTATGTTTATATAGATTGTTGTAAAGTGTTATTAATATGTGGATGTTTTTATTACGTCATTACTGTTTATATATAGAATGCAAATTCTGGGCTTAATTGCCCTTTATCTAGACTGGTTTGGGAATCGACACTTTGCGTTATTTAAGTACCCCAAGTATATACTGTAGGAAAATCCTCACATATTGGTTAAATATGTAACAAACTGACTACCTTAGCAGCTGTATCAACAATAAACAAAACAAAACTTTTTTTTATTTTTCAAGGTTAGGTTGTGTAAAATGTGATTTTACCTTTTCTGATAAGAACACTTCCTGTTACCTTGAACTATGTGTTGTATTTTATTTAAACTTCTAATGGAGGGAGGTGTGGAGGAGGAGAAAGAAGGGTGGGGTTTGTTAAAACATTGGACCTTCTGGAACTTGTTACCTACCCTCTTTCCCCACACATGATCAGAAAGTTGTAGCTTGCAATTAAAACTATAAACCTGCTCCTACAGAAGTGCAAATAATATTTATTATAAGCAGGATTAACATAATTGTTAATGCTTTCAATAGAGCTGAATAGAGATCGTATATGCATCCACAATCCCTCTCCGGTGAAATAATCTGTTAGGAAAAAAGCAAGTGGCTCCACCATTAAAGTAAAATTCATTAGAATTAAAGACTGTGTTTATTTTTTAGGTTTCTAAAAAAGATTAAAAAATAAAATATTGAAATAATGTACATATATGTGTTTGTATATGTGTTAGTATATATGTATGTGTTAGTATATGTCTGTGTGTCTGCCTTTTTACAAATGTGTCAGCAAGATCAGGAGAACAAAAGTTATGAAACATGTGATCTGGGAGGATTGATCTGAAGTCAAGGTATCTGGGTGGGCCATAAGTCGTAAAGTAGGTTTGATCTGTGATGTACATGGGTCAGTGTGTATGTGCACATCACATGTCCACTATTGTTGAACATGTAAAGAGATACAAGGTTTTAACAATATAAAACCTTTTTTACCCAACACTCCAAAGTTAATTATAATTTTTTACAATAGTAAACCAACTTCTAAAGGTTTTACTGATCTGGCAATGAATTAGATTTTTTTTTTTTCATTTGTTCTTTTAGAAGTTTAACTGTTCTCAGAAAGCTTTAACATGTATTTAAATATAAAACACATTTTACAATAATTTACACCTTTTTACAAAACAATACAATTATACAATTTGATACTTTTTTATTTAACAATAGAAACCTTTTCCAGGTAGACTTAAATCTCTTCCTAATCATTCGTTCAGATTCCCTTTGATGAATGACCTTTAAATCCTCAATAACATGATCAGCAATTATATTTACAGGTCTTTTAATGGATACGGCACATCTTACATTCCATAAATGGTCAACAAATAATATGTTTTCTATCTGTTGGGGACATTTCCCTTATCAATGCCTCACCCACAACCAACATTCAATCAAAAGGAACTGAAACCGTGACGTCTTCAGGTTTCTTTATTTTTAACAAGCTTGAAGCCAAAATGGAGTCTCTCTGTCACACACAAGAGAACAGCAAAATAAATGGAACTGCAATGAAAACATACTGATTATATGAATTTACATAAAGAACACAGAGACTAGCCAAATACGACCACATGTCCTGTTTACATATTTACCATCATTATATGTCAACTAGCGACTTGCCCGTCAAAAAATGACGGTCAATAAAAATTAAATGTTGTGAAATTTGTTTGCAACACAAAATGAGTCACCTACATTTGTCCCTTTTTTCCTTTTCTAAAAATAAAAACACATAAATTTTTTTAACTTTTGATTTTTTTAACTTTCAACTTATATTTCACAAACATTAAACTTTGTAACATGCAACTTGTATATGAAACATTCATTCAACATTTTGTTAACAATACTAACACTTTTCAATACATATTTATCACTGAGTAACTGCGGACTATATTAACTTAGAGTAAGTAAATTGTTTTAACAATAACATGCTTTTTACCATTTGTAACATATTTGTTAAACTCTTGTTAAACTAAATTAGCATTGAATCCAGAGGAAGGCAAACAATAAAAAAAACCCTATTGAAACTTGGCCAATTGTATCAAAGAGGGACAAAAATTAATTCCTTCCTGACCCCATCAACTGGCGATCGGATTTCTCCCTGAATCAATACTTTGTCTTTAAATAAAACATTTCCAATTATTATGAAATGCTTCAACTTTATACTAACAATACATGTTTGACTATACCACATATATATTTAACCAACTTTTTTTAAAAATTCAATAAACACATATTTAACATCTGAAATTGTAACATCAAACAATAACATTTAACTCTTGTAAATCCTGAAAAATTCAGTTAATTATTTTGTGGGGCCAATCATGTAAATATTAAACTCTGAACCCATTCAAATCTGTTTAAGGATATTTAACTGTTGTTTTTGTTGTTTTTTTTTTTTTTTCAGTTTGTCCATTCTGCAAATATCGCATAGATTTTCATAAGTTAAATAGTGGTCCCCTATTTAAAGAGTCCCAGAGTACTTCAATTTTTTACTGGTAGTCAAACCACTATTCTCTATGTTTTTTTGTCCATTCTTTAGATGTTTTCCTTGAAATATTGTTTTTGTGCAATCATATTGAGTACCATAAAGTGTTGACATTAAAATGAAACCATTGTCCTCCATCTTTCCAACACCTCATAGTAGACAATGTTTTTTGTGTAAACACATCCATCGTCCAATAAATGACCTTGAGTTTCGTTTTCTTCAACATGCACTTTAATTTCTTTTGGATTAGTGCACCTTGAAAAATCCACATAGAGTGGTCCATGTGCAGAAATTGGTTCCTTTAAAAAAATCCCAACTGACTTAAAAGTTTGTCCCTGGGATTTATTGATGGTCATGGCAAATGCCATGATAACTGGAAATTGTCTCCGTTGAAGGACAAAGGGCAAACCACTCTCACTTGGAGCTAATCCAATTCTTGGTATAAAAACTCGTTCACCTTTATGGGTACCAGTTATAATTTCTGCATGTATAAAATGATCTTTTAACTCATGCACAATTAATCGGGTCCCATTACAAAGTCCTTTCTTTGGATTCATATTTCGCAATAACATAACAATTGCGCCTTTTTTCAATTGTAAAATATGTGGGGGCATTCCAGATGGTGTTAACGAATTAATAAATTCGATACTAAAATTTGATTCACTGTCTTTAGCATCTGACAGAATCGAATCTGCACTGTAATAATTCTTTTGTGGTGCATTGATGTATATTAAAATTTCGTTATTCACATTCAAGGCATCAATATTTTTTGATGTTAATATCACTTTGTTTGCAATGTCTGTGTAATCCTCATTATTAAGAGTGTTTAGAAATATGGCTGATATTTTTGCAGACAACATCATGCTGTCACTTACAGATCCAATACCAAGCCTGCCTAATTTATTCCAATTGCTCACAGACTTTGGCAGAGTGTCAGGGTTCAAAATCAACACTAACAAGAGCATAGCCCTCAACATTACACTACCCCAAACGGTGAAACAGAACTTAGAAAACAGCTTTCCCTTAAAATGGGCACCCAAACAGATAACTTATTTGGGTATTCATATTCCGCGGTCTATAGCGTTGGTATACGAGGCAAATTTTCCTCCTGTCTTTAACAGAATCAAGGCAGATATCTCCAAGTGGTCCTTCCTTAACATCTCATGGTTGGGCAGAATAAATTCCATCAAGATGAATGTGATTCCCAAATTATTATACCTATTTAGGACAATCCCAACCCCGATCAGGTTACCCGACCTTAGAGTGTTGCAAAAAACACTTTTTAAGTTCGCATGGAATAACAAGAAACCAAGAATTAATAGAACCACAATGTGTGCGCCTAAACAGAAAGGGGGGCTAGCCTTCCCTGATCTAATCAAGTATTATAAGGCCACTAGATTAGCTCAAACCACGACCTGGTTTAAAAAAGAGGCCATACCGGTGTGGGCAGACATAGAGAGGCAACTTCTAGAAGACAAGCATTGGGTACTATCGCAGGTTTTATGGCTTAGCTTAGGTCGGGACCTACGAACAGGAGAGTTACCAATTTGTATTAGCCACTCTTTGAAATTATGGAAAGACCTGAACAGAAGGGTGGACCTCCTGAGCGTGGGTTCTGGCTTGATTCCACTATGGCAATCACACAAAGGTCAGCACCTCAATAAATTTACCCAGATGAAATGGTGGATAAAGAACAAAATAACAATTGTGGCAGATACCTGGGTGACCTCACAAAGCAACATATCGTCAATTATCACTGACATAATTCAGGTGCCACATAGAGAGTGGCTTAATCTGATGGCAATTAATGAGACACTAACACACTCTACGAAAATCAACAAATATCACACCAAATCTCCCTTTGAGAAATGCTGTATCAACAATCCCGGAGGTAAGGCCAATATAGCCATCATTTACAATCAGATGGTGTCTCTCACCAACAGGGTTAAACCACATTACCAAACTGCATGGGAGGCTGACTTGCAGGTAACTCTAGACGACAGCCAATGGAATAAGATCCTAAAACAAGCCAATACCTCTTCACTAAACGTAACACTAAAAGAAAACTCTTTTAAGACAATAATGAGGTGGTACCTTACACCAGCAAGACTCCATCTTCTGAACAAAACACACCCTGACACATGTTTTAGGGGCTGCACAGACACTGGTACACTGATTCACATGCTGTGGGAGTGTCCGAAAATAAGACCCATATGGACAGCAACATACGACCTATTAGAAACACTTTTGGGGACAACAGTAACACAAAAGCCTGAGGAAGCTTTGCTAGGCCTTCCAATTACGGGGCTATTCAAATCAGAACAATGTTTAACAACACAGATATTTTTGGCCACGAGATGCATCATAGCTAAACACTGGAAACTTACCTCCCCTACTCACATTGAAGTACTTCACAAAATCAGGTTCATTCGGGCTATGAGCTCACTTTCAGCTGAAATTGATGAAAGATACCGTCGATGGGCCTCCTGCTGGGACTTATGGACTCTACGAGGTCCACAATAAGGTTCGTGTGAACTACTTTTATGGGTTGACCTGATGTTTGATCTATGGTTTCACCTTACTGTACCTCCTAGACACATGTCTGCTTTGAGGAATGTATATATGTTCAAGACCTTGTGTGACTTTATATATATGTTTTACATGTTCATGTGTTATTCTAACCAAAAAAGAAAAACTTTGAAAGAAACTTTTTGATATATCTTGTTGATACTTGAGAGATTTGTTATATGATTTGCTGAACTTACGATGTTCTATTTGTTTATTCTTTCAATAAAAAAGTTAATTATAAAAAAAAAAAGAAATATGGCTGATATGAGTGATTCATTGCAAACCATTTCTGATGGAATTTCAATGGTATCATTTGGTAAATGCTGTATTTCTGGATGTTTCCCATCTCCGATTTTAATGAGCCAGTCATTGAATTCATTTTGGCCTTCAGATCTCATATTTAATTCTAATTTGAGATGTGTAAATATTTGCCACAGTTTACTGGTCTTGATACATGTTTCAATGATCTCCGTTCTATTTCCGTGTGGCACAACAGGTAATGTTTGCCTAAAATCTCCTCCTAACAGCAACACCTTTCCACCAAATGGCAACTTATTATCCATTACTTCTTTTAAAAATCTGTCAATACATTGCAATGCATGACATGACATCATTGTTGCCTTGTCTATGATAATTAGTTTAGTTAGTTTAAATTTTTGTAAGTAATTCAATCGAATATCTGACACTGATGTTTCCAAAATGGGAACTGGCAGCTTAAATCCACTATGCACAGTTCTCCCACCATCTAATAAAAGTGCAGCAATTCCAGTTGTTGAAAATGGCATAGCTATCTGACCCTGAGACCGAATATAACTCATCAAACAATTGTACAGATAAGTTTTTCCTGATCCACCTGGTCCGTCTAGATAGAAATACCGGTCTTTGACCATTTCATCATCTGTAGCATTTGTGATGGCATGAAATGCTTCTAACTGTAAAATATTTAAAGTTTCCAGTTTTTCTTGGGTTTTTTGTTTTTGAAGCTCAGTGTCATAATCATCAAAATTGATGTCATCTATAAGTCCTGGATCAGGTAAATTAAAACTTGCACAATTTAATCCATGAGCCAACAATATTTCTTGGATTTCCATCAATGTTTATAACAGAGCTATTGGTTCTCTGTAACGTTTCAAGAAATCTTCTGACATGTTTAATTTAAATGTTTCCCACAAAGTGAAAGCATCAGGTACATTGCAAAATATACAAATTAATGCAAATTGTTGTCTCATTTGCTTAGGCATTTGACATAGTGCTGCTTCTTCCAGACACCTCTCCCATTCTGTATCATCAGCTATGAAATTTTGATGTCTTGCAGCTTATAGGAATGTATCATAAACTATGTCATTCACTGTACGTAAGTGCTCAAAACTCTGTGCACCGGGAACATGTAGCAAAAGTAATTTTAAGCTGAAACGTTCAATGTCCCTTGGACTGACGGTATAAATGCGTGGTATGATTTTATGTGCATCTCTTCTTCGTTGTCGCCATAGACCATTTACAAATACATAGTGATATGGTATCTCTATGTATAAAAATTGTCTGGCCTGCGTATCCTGACAGTTTAATTTATACCACGCAGTAAGTGTGGTATCTCTGTCTTCATTTTGATCTAATGCACTTCTTTCATTTCCTTGAGTAAAGCAAACCAACTGACTTTGAGGCAAATGTACAGCTAAACGATAGATAGCATGTGACCAATCATGCATCTCAAATTTCAAAAGGCGCCACATTGCTTCAGGAGCACTCACATACCGAGCATCTAAATAATTTGATAGTTCATCATGTAAAATTGGATTTTCGTTTTCATTTCCAGCACCTTGTACAAAAACAGTAGCTGCGTCATATCCTTTGTATATATATTTATACACATACTTAATTGATTTAATCGAAGTGCAAGCTTCCACATTGATGTGTGCATTGTACTTGATGAGCAAATGTGGATTGTATGGAACGACAAATCTATTATCAACCTTTTGGCCACGGATAATAGCTGTTTGTCCTTGTGTTCTTTTATACAAAGGATATCCATCACAATTTGCATAAGTTTGCATTTGAAATTGTTTTGGAAATTCTTTAGTACATTTTTTATTTTCCATACATGGTGAATTAGGATTCATCTTTCCACATGGGCCATGAATCATTCAATGTGTAACAATCTCCCAAAGTTTTGTATATTTTTCTTGGTCTGGCAATTGTGCAGAAATTACTGAATCCACTCTCTCTGCAGTGTTCAACTTATCTTTTTCCTGCAGTGTTAAAAGTATGTGAGCATGTTGCAATCCTCTTTTTTGAAATTCAATGGTGTAAACAAAAGCCACACATTGTCCAAATAAGTGTGCTTTAGTGATATCATGTATTAATGAATTGAGTTTGATTTTGAATACTCTTGCCACTAAATCTGGTCGGTCAGAAGTAGTTTGTCCCAGATTCAAATTTTCCTTGATCTCTGGCCATTGTGGATTACATGTGAATGTAATAAATAAATCTGGTTTTCCAAATTTTGTAACAATAGCCATGGCATCATTATACCTTTCTCGCATATTGCGAGGAGATCCTTGGAAAGAGGATGGCAAAATAATTGCTCTTCTAGCTGGAATGTCTCTGTTGGAAGCTAAATCTGCCACATAATCCATTAATCCACAATACTGTTCTACTCATAATTTATTTTGTTGATATTTAATGAAATTTAGATTATTGGCTTCAACTTGTAAATATGAATCAATAATCCATTGTTGAGTGAGTTTGCCTCCATGTAAAATTGGATTAAAACAATCACGGATAGCAGTTTGTGCCACTTTATATTCCAGCATAGAAATATTAGATCTAATACGAAGTTTAGTATTGGGATAACTTTCCAATTGTAATTTTGGTTCCCATCCTGGTTCCCCATTTGGAAAGAAAATAGGATATGTCATTGGATCTAAATTACAGCTTAATATATTGATGTTGATAAATGGTTGTTCTTCATTGCGTGGATATATTCTAATATCCCGCTGAAAAGGTGATTCACCATCTTCATTTTTAAACACCATGGCAACCTCATTTACAGTAGGTAAATGATATCTTCTTTGATCAGTGTTGCGATCTCTTTTTAACACCATATTTACTCTTGGTGTAGGCAATTGATGTCTTTCAGCATGTTCCTGTTGTTCTTTTTCAAGCTGTGCTAATTGTTTGTATGCTTGACTATATGTTTTTTTTGGGCATAATTTTATCCAGCTGTTCAAAGACTATGCGCAAACACTGTCTATTTTCTTGAAGTGTCATTCTTTGTTCCACAGCTTCCATCGTATCTAAGACATATAACTGTGCAAATTTCCTTTGCTCTTCTTCTTGTGGGTGTAAATGTGAAGTTCGGTGGTATATTTGACCTTGAACTCTGAAACAGTAAGGACCATGTCCTGGTACATTTTCTGTTAATGTTGCACCCATTGAAGCAAATGAAATTGCACTGTTATAAGACCTTATGTTTTGTTTGAAATTATTATAATTTGGAAATGTTGGATCGCTCATAATGCATTCTAAATAATATGGAAATGGGTGTCTTAGTGGAAGTTTCACCTTTCCTTTCTGACAGCAACTAATGAAATTTCCGTCAGTAGGTCTTTCCTTTATAAAATGATAGGCCCCACAAAACTGACAAACCACATTAAGTAACCCACAATAATGAGTATCTACTTCTACTGCAGTAGTAAACACATTGTCATGCATTTCTTCAACATAGATATCAGACCCACTTTCTACATGTACATTTTTTTCTTGTGTGTCTACATTTAAGTCATTCTGCAAAATAGAATCATTGGACAATGTTTCACAGAGATGTTTTTGTTTACTTTTACGTTTCTTGGAAGCCCCAACACACTCACTTGCGGCTTTCTTACTCATCTTTCTTTTATTTAAAAGTCTCTGTCGATCTTCTTCTCGCAAGCGTTGTGAAGTTTGTGGTTTCTGAGCATCTCTCCAACTTTGCTTCCTTTCCCTTGCCAATCTTCTTTTACATTCAATTTTGTCTTCTCCATTCTCCACCATTTTAATCTGTAATTGTAAATAGAGATGTAATTATTGTTTGTTCTTTGTTTTGTATACATTTTTTTTCCTTTTTGTACTGTTCCCTTAAAGTAGATGAATAAACTAATAAAACATTTTTAAATGTTGCACTTTAGACTGAAAGAAATGAAACCATTTTTCAAAGTATTTTATTGACATATATGAAATCGGAAATAGCTGCACATATCTATCTTTATATTATTAATCCTTCAATTCCATTCCTTCTTGATTAAATTCACAGCATACCATCAATTTCTTTTTTTTGCAAGTGTTGTAAGCTTCTTTCTTTAAATATTATTATTAATTAGTATTGTCTTTTCAACTTTTTTCAAGTTATGACTAAATATCATACGTTAATGACTCAATAAGTACTCTCCATTTTCACCAAATATCCATTTTCACCAAATATATAATATATAGCCTTTTTCTATGCATCACTACAAAATTAAATTTTATACCTGTGAGGATGATGTTGATGTTGTTCAAAGGCTGCAAACGTCACGCTGTCTGTTTATTCCCTTGCAGATCCAAATAAACTGTAAAATCAAATTGAGAATATTTTTAAACTTTTGCTTCATCGATATCATTAAATGAACATCAACAGACATATATTTGGCTACATTAAAAACCTAAAATCATATTTTTAAATATCTTGCTGTAGTAATATAATTCAAATTCTGTACCTGTCAAAATTATCCTTAGGTGTTCAATGTGTGCGAACCTCACTATCTCTGTTCATTAAGCTACAGTTCACTGCAATTATACAAAATAGTAAAATTAATGTATAATATGTTGCTTCATCTGTATCAATCAATGAGGCTTAACATACATATTTTTGCATAGATTAAAAACATGAAATAAATATATCAATCAATCAGCATGAACACACATATGTAAGCATAGATTATAAACATACACTCAATATTACTGTTAGTCTTTAAATAAGACTCAATTAATCTGTATTAATCTTAAATTAATGTCTGACGAAATATAACGTCAAGACATAAGCATGAGTCTCTTCCCTTTTTTTTGTTTGAGTGCTATTTTAAAATGAGTATGTTAAAACTGAATTCTTAAAATAATGTACATTACTAATGAAATAAGAATCAATTAATGTTAATTAATATTAAAGTAATGTGTGACTAAATCTAACATCAACATGTAAGCATGAGTATATAGCCTTTAATTTTTTTTTGTTGGTTTATTTTATACAAAATATATAAGAACTGAATTATTTAAATAATGTACATACATTAATAATTAATTAATCAACGTGTTCCTTTTTTTATGCACATTCTTAAACGTTAACCTTTTTTGATATTAATGATTAGTAATGATACATTATGAATGTTATTTACAATTCTTTCCCACAGGTAATCACGATATATAACAAAATAATTATTAAGTTAATGTACATAAATAATTAATGAATCAATGTATTGCTTTTTTATTCACATTCTTAAACGTTAACTAATTTTGATATTAATGATTAATTAATTAATTAATGTACATTATGAATGCTATTAACAATTGTTTCACACAGGTAAGCACAATATTATTTTTCTATTAATTACATTTCTTATTTTTGATTTATTAAGTAAGTACCAATTTATTAATTAATAATTATAAATGATGTTTACCTTTTTAATGTAATAATGCTGAAGCAGGATCCTGAAGAGCTAACAATCTCTTGAGATTTCCCGGCATCAGAAAACGTCCAGTCAGACTGTCATCACCTGAGGAGAAAGTGTCAGTTATGTGTCAAGTGTGCCCTATATATAGGCTTTGTGTGCGAGACAAATGCATTGTTTTAGGCAGGAAATCTGCTGTTGCACGAGCCAAATGCGTTGTTTTTGGCGGGAAATCCTATGTGGCGCGAGACAAAGGCGGGAAATCTGTGTTAATGCGTAAATCTGTAATATCGTTTCGTAAAATGTACTCGCTACTGTCTTTTTACTCATTGTGCGGTTAATGCGCATCCTTTATCTCGTTGTTTTTCAAGCACATACGTCTGTGGCTGTGTTTTCGCAGTTCGTAGTAGTGTAGCCTCGTTTTCATTTTTTGCGGCAGCCATTTTTTTCTCGCTTAGCCGATTTTCGATCTTTGTAACTCGTCTAAATCGATGTAAATTGGAGTTCCAACTCACTCCCAGACGTCCTGCCTGGTTCCCCATGCTGTAAGTGACCTTTTTTTTATTTTTTAGTGTGTATTTAGTGTTTTTTTATTGTTTTGCTTCCGACGCTTATCTCGTAATTTTTTTCATGTCGTATTCTTTTTCTAAGTGCTACGGTTTAACAGCTCGCCTCGCCTGCAATGAGCGCCTGCTGCGCTCATTGACAAAGTGCTACGATTTAACGGGTCGCCTCGCTGCGCAAGGCTCGCCTGCAATGAGCGCCTGAGGCGCTCATTGCCAAAGTGCTACGATTTAATGGCGAGGCAATGAGCGCCTGCGGCGCTCATCGCAAAGTGGTACGATAGGCAAAGTGGTACGGTTTAACGGCTCGCCTCGCTGCGCGAGGCTCGCCAGGCGATGAGCGCCTGTGGCGCTCATCGCTATGTTGTACGTACTACGCAACACAGCATGACGACGAATCATAGTTAGAAAAGTATAATATGTGATATACCTTTATTATCAGGGGTCAGCCTGCAACTGTCTATTTGAATGGCCAAAAACACTGATATCAAGTGACAATTTGTAGGCGAAGCAACTTATTACAAACCAAAACATTTGTGCAACTCCAGCTTTATTGGTATGAGAAAAATGGTTTATGTAGGTACATATCTATTAGTATGATTATGACAGATGAAAGATCTGATAGTGTTTGCTGAATAAAAGACAAAGCCCAGACAGAAGTCTTGCTGTGATTCTGCCCAAGAAAAGGGAGTACAGGCCAAACTCTGGTTCATTGACCTGGAAATGTGAACATGCATGTATCTGCTGACATGGAAACATGCAAGATCTGTGGGAATAAGTCACATACTCCTTACTCCGTGCCTAGAAACCTGCACCTGCTGGACTATTGCCTTGACCAGAGGCTATAGTATCCAAGAGCAATGAGATTTTTGGGGGAGATTATAACCTTGGAGGATCCTGGTTTTGTGTGAGATTAGGTTAGTGTGTTGAGAGGGAATGAGCTTGTGTCTACATTGCTTGTCATCTTTTACTCTTTTCTTTTCTAGCCCTGACTTCTTCGTGTCCTGTCCTTTAGATTGCCAGGGTATGGAATCTTCTAACACCTGTTTAGGAAGAGTAACCGGGAAGAGAGAACAATGCATTGCATAAACTCTGAGTTGTTGATAAAACGCATAGGTGTCCTTCAGGAAGTGTCCCAGCTGAAGTTGACAATCATGCTAATCTTACTATTGGTTAACCACCTCCATCATTTTAATGTCCATTATGAACAATAAACAGGTATAAGGGGGGATTAGCTCAGTATTTGGTGATTGGTTAACTGGTATCTGTTGTCTAACCTTACCATTATTGCCATTTTTTCCTCACCTGTCTATTCTCTGGTATGGAAAGACAGTTGTACCTATGTTGATGGACATCACACTGCCATTCAAATGGACCTTGGTAATGTCAGTGAAATTCAATAATCCTCTACCTCCTCTGGTCAAATTGGTCAACAATTCTGGTGTATCTCTTTATTTTCTAGTTATATGTATTTGCTTTTGCCTCTTTATTATATGTTTGAATATCGTTATTGATCACTGTGCAAATTCACCTGTACTCTGACTTTTCTCCCTCTAATGGAAAGGATTTGCCAATACCTTGGACAAGAACACTCCACATTAGTCCTGTATTAATGCTGTTCTAAGGACATAATAATCCTGCCAGTATTCTGTTTTCTAGGACTAGTGGGCCTCTTCCTCTAGGGAACTTGGGCCCCTATTCAATTCAGAAATTGTTAGTTACTGGAGCCCGTAATGTAACCTGTAAACTAATATGCTATTCAGTTGGCGACTTTTAGCTACCTGCAAACGATTTGCGTGTTACAGGCTGAAAATCCCTGCGATTCTCAAATCGTAACTCCGACCCATCTAAGCCTTTGATCTTTCAAGCCTGTAAATGTTACAATTGCAAATCATTATTCAATTGCTGCAATTGCCCAAGCCAGCAATTGTTTTCACACCCGTAAATAGAAAATGTAGAAGAAAATACTACGATAGGACTTGCAATGGGGTTAAACACCTGTTCGCAGCACTGTAAATGCAAATAAAAAAATCAATACTGCACTTTAAAAGATGGGTAAGGCGAAGAAAGACATTAGAATTAATTGTACAACAGTCTCAAGCTCGCAAATCTGCAATAAAAAAATATTTATTTTATGTTTCATTTCCGCATTATATCAGTCTTGGTAATCAAGGAGTTAATACATATCAGGCCACCCACATGGACCAGAACAGTATAGTCATTCACTTCTATTATTTTATACATTGCGAGTATGATCACATATCAGACTTCTAAACTCTGGTTGATTAACGTTTAACCTCCATGTTTTACTGACATCATGATGACTCATTTACTTTTGGCTGTTTCTAAATCAGTAGTTACAGCCTTGCTTGATTGAACATTATCACGCGCTGAAATGCTTATGGGTGTGTAGCGGAACCCATCACTGTTTTACCCTGTTTTATGATTATTATGGTTAAAATATGATCCTACTATTATACTGCATGTATGTTGGTTGATGCTCTGCAGAATATTGTCCCAGACATTTACAGCTACTTGGCATGGGAGATAATCTTGTTACAGCGACTCTGCATAAGATAAAGGAAGTCTATTGTATACAGTGTTTTCATTCTCAGATAAGAACAAAGAAGTGTAATTGAATCAATGTCTGATTGTATCAAAGTTGCCAGGGAGGTGTGACCCCCCTATTGTTCTCTTTATGTGTATTGTGTGTGGCCAAATATGGGCATGTGTATTGCCTGTGGCCAAAGAGATGTATATATATTTCTGCAATAACAAAATAAAGTCAGTATTCATTTGACTCCCAAATTGTGTGTCGTCCAATATGGGAGGTCGGGGATGGTGAAACTGTAGTGCCTCTTGGGTATTTTATCGTATACCAGCGGAGATATTGGATACGTGTTCCAGCTCCGTTACATTTGTTGGCAAGTGGCGGGATTGTTCCCACGGTCAGAAGGACAGCTACAGGAGACACCATTCCGTGGAGTACAAATTGAGGGCAACGCTAGTATCCGTACAGCGCCCCTGGCTACAGCAGGATGGAACCGGCTAGTTTTCAGACAGCGTTCCATCATGAGGAGGAGGAGGCGGCCGCGGACTACAGGGATGCAGACAGAAAGGAACTCATGGTTACAGTACCTCGTATTACCCCACAGAATGAGTTTGGAAGAGAACTCCAAAGCAGACTGGCCTTTTTCCCAGGTACGCTTCCCATGAAAACCTTGGAATGGTTAATGACTGATGTCCACAAATTCATAATGGAAAAGCAGCGGGCACGGGAGCGGTCCATCTTGGGAGCTGCTAACCCACCTCCCACCATTAACCCCCCCCCAGCACTGCGTCCGGGTGGTGGGAACTACCAAACCCCTGCACGGTACATCAGGTGCCACACGTGTAACCAGCAGGGTCACATGCAGAGAGACTGTCCCAGAAACAGAAACCGCTCCACGTGGAATACTCCAACTAATTCCCCTCCCCAGCGACAGTGTGTACCCCAGGGAGCCGAAGGTGTTGTCCTTCCTCCCCAGCGGCAGTGTGTTCTACAGGGGGCCGAAGGTGTCATCCTTCCCCCCCAGCAGCAGTGTGTACCCCAGGGAGCTGAAGGTGTCGGCCTTCCCCCCCAGCGGCAGTGTGTACCCCAGGGAGCAGAAGGGGCCGTCCTTCCTCCCCAGCGGCAGTGTGAACCCCAGGGGGCAGAAGGTGTCGTCCTTTCCCCCCAGCGGCAGTGTGTACCCCAGGGAGCTGAAGGTGTCGTCCTTCCTCCCCAGCAGCAGTGTGTACCCCAGGGAGCTGAAGGTGTCGGCCTTCCCCCCCAGCGGCAGTGTGTACCCCAGGGAGCTGAAGGTGTCGTCCTTCCTCCCCAGTGGCAGTGTGTACCCCAGGGAGCTGAAGGTGTCGGCCTTCCCCCACAGCGGCAGTGTGTACCCCAGGGAGCAGAAGGGGCCGTCCTTCCTCCCCAGCAGCAGTGTGAACCCCAGGGGGCAGAAGGTGTCGTCCTTTCCCCCCAGCGGCAGTGTGAACCCCAGGGGGCAGAAGGTGTCGTCCTTCCCCCTCAGCGGCAGTGTGAACCCCAGGGGGCAGAAGGTGTCGTCCTTCCCCCCCAGCGGCAGTGTGTACCCCAGGGAGCAGAAGGTGTCGACCTTCCTCCACAGCGGCAGTGGGTACCCCAGGGGGCCAAAGGTGTCGTCCTTCCCCCCCAGCGGCAGTGTGAAACACAGGGGGCAGAAGGTGTCGTCCTTCCCCCCCAGCGACAGTTTACCCTAACCAGGGGAGACACCAATCTCCCAGACGGCGCAGATGGGACCGTGGTCTGTGCGCCCACAGCTTGTCCAGATCCCCCACTACCATCACTGGGACAACCGGAGGAGGGGGTAAGTACAAATTCCCCTCCCCAGCTAACTTCTAATGTGGCCCCAGGGTTAACAGAGGAAATGTTAACCCCCACTGACCCCCACGTTTCCCTGGCTACTGAGCCAGAATATGTCCCAAGTACCCCAGCAGAAGAGCTGACAGCGGGGCAGAGTGCAGTCGGCCTCTGCCCTCCCTTTGTCCCTTGTACAGAGCAGGAGGTCCTGCAGGTTATACCAGCAGAAGAGCTGGCATCAGGGCAGAGTGCCGCTGGCCTCTGCCCCTCAAGTCCCCTCAGCGTGTTGCACCATCACCCAGCGAAATATATCTGAGCGCTATTCGGTAGTTTTGTGCGCTCAGATCCCAGCTATCTGGGGATATGGGAAATGTGAGTAAATGTGAATTGCAGTAATGCTGATGGGTTGTCAAACTAGAGAATTGACCAACAAATACTTTTGTCCGGACATCCCCAGGCCGATCCGTCGGGATCAGACCGTGTATGCCCGCTTATGGTCACGGGGGAGTTGTGTAGCGGAACCCATCACTGTTTTACCCTGTTTTATGATTATTATGGTTAAAATATGATCCTACTATTATACTGCATGTATGTTGGTTGATGCTCTGCAGAATATTGTCCCAGACATTTACAGCTACTTGGCATGGGAGATAATCTTGTTACAGCGACTCTGCATAAGATAAAGGAAGTCTATTGTATACAGTGTTTTCATTCTCAGATAAGAACAAAGAAGTGTAATTGAATCAATGTCTGATTGTATCAAAGTTGCCAGGGAGGTGTGACCCCCCTATTGTTCTCTTTATGTGTATTGTGTGTGGCCAAATATGGGCATGTGTATTGCCTGTGGCCAAAGAGATGTATATATATTTCTGCAATAACAAAATAAAGTCAGTATTCATTTGACTCCCAAATTGTGTGTCGTCCAATATGGGAGGTCGGGGATGGTGAAACTGTAGTGCCTCTTGGGTATTTTATCGTATACCAGCGGAGATTTTGGACTGCGTGTTCCTGCTCCGTTACAGGGTGCATTGTTTATGGTTTAGACTTTCAGTCAGGTAGCTGCAGGCTTGATCAATTGAATCGCACTGCAGACTTACGGCCGGTATAAAGTCAACTATGGGCTTGCAATTGAATAATGGTCTTGCTCTGTAGGTAGTAGACTTCCATTGTTTGTAGACACCTCTTGGTGTCAAAAGGGGGATTTTAGAGGAATTTGTAAATGCTTGTTTTGTGGCCGCCACTTTGGACCTACATAACTGTATGAAAATCTATTTTCTATTGCAGTAATTTCTTTACTTTAAGACCTTGGCATTTCCAGACATGACGGTTAGTCTGATTATCTGCTAGTAAGGGAATTAGTAATACCTTTTGCATATTAGCAACATCAAATATTATTTAAAGCAAGCTAATTATGTAATTTATCTCAAGGTTCATAAAATATATGTATATATAAAATGCATATTATGCAATTAGTCGTTTACTCCTGCTGGGGTAGCAATGTTGACATTAAAGCAAATTCAATAATACTATAATAATCTCACTTATTTAATTTAATCATAAGGGATGTAATTTTATATGGATCTATATTTGTACCACACAAACTTTCTCCTTCAATGTAACCCCTAATTATCTTATTTGTAATTGTACCAAAAGTAGAGAATCTTCCAGTATAATACCTCTATAGGAATTATACCTCTTACCTGTCGTAATATAGTTGCATGTCATAATATATACTTCTAATAAATAGGTCTGAGAATTAAATTGTAGCCTAGGTGTAATAAATTGAATTACAACAGAATTGTTCTGTGGACCCAAAACTAGATCAATATGAACAACATAAAGTCACTAGTGAACTGTTAAAAAAGGTATTGTGTTAAAATATGAACAATTTAAAATAAAAAAATACCCTAAGTGTTATTTTCTTAGGGATTTTTTTACGTCACATTATAAGTCAATCCGGTATATATTAGTCAATTTATTGCTATTTATGTTGATGATGTTACATTCTTGCACCCTAGTTTTAGATTTTCTGTGAACTTCTTTTGTTTTGTATTATCTTCTTGTTTTTGATATTCTTATAAATCTTATAGCTATAAAATGCTATTCCTTTTGATGGGATAGTATTGTATTTAGTAATTTATATCTGTTTACATAGTTTACATAGTCATGTTTCAACTGATTAAATTTTGTTCAGTGATATAATATTTCCCCCCTATAAAAATCAATTCTCTAACATGTATATTGCCTGAAAGATATTTCTTATTAATAATCCCACACTTCTGATGGCATTCGTAGTGGGATTTAAATGTAGCAAAATGAGTTAGTGAGTGCTATCCTGTTACTTTTTAACCTTGCTATTAGTTGATACTGTATAGCTAACTGTGTTACAGCAATTTAGTGATACTGTGATAACTAAAAAAATATAATAATAAACATGTGTCTTTGTGTGGTTTCTTATCGCAAACTTCAAGCAATTGTGGCTTGACGTATTAGGAGAATCAAGGAGATAAACTCCATATAGATATACATTATATTACTATATACTCTACATAGGTTCCCTGCAGGGGATCTTTATTCATGAGATATAGTCAAATCATTGACAATCCATATGGTATATAAGCACTCTAGCACTGAATATTATCACTGCACAAGAGAGAGTTTGCAATAAGAAACCATACAAAGACACATGTTATTATATTTTTTTAGTTATCACAGTATCACTAAATTGCTATAACACGGTTTGCTATACAGTAGCAACTAATAACAAGATAAAAGAGTAACAGGAAAGCACTCACCAACTCAGTTTGCTACAATTAAATTCCACTACAAATGGCACCAGAAGAAGAAATAGCCAATATACATGTTAGAGAATTGATTTTTATAGGGGAAAAAATAATATAACTGAACAAAATCTAATCAGTTGAAATATGACTATTTAAACTAAGGACTCTGATTATATAAAAACAGATATAAATTACTAAATACAATTCTATCCCATCAAAAGGAATAGCACTTTATAGCTATAAGACTTATAAGAATATCAAAGATAAGAAGATAATACAGAATAAAGCGAGAAGTTCACAGAAAATCTGAAACTAAGGTGCAAGAATGTAACATCATCAACATAAATAGTAATAAATTGCCTAATATATACCGGATTGATTTATAAAGTGATGTCAAAAAATCCCTAAGAAAATAACACTTAGGGTATTTTTATATTTTAAATCATTCATATTTTAACACAATACCCTTGTTAACACAGTACATATTAAAATTGGACTTTTATCATTATTAGTATGTGGCAATAAAATACAAAATTAAAGCCATATAAAAAGTGTACTAGTCCACTAGTGATTTTATGCTGCTCATATTGATCTAGTTTTGGGTCCATAGAACAATTCTGTTGCGTGTCATAATATATACTTATTATAGTTCAGTGGAGTGTTTAGGTGATTACAACATAAAATCTTGATATAATGCGATAAGCTTTCAGAGGAATGATCAGTATCACACATTAAGCAAATAACAACTGTTAATTAAAAAATGTTATCCCAAAATTGAAACAGTACCACTTTAACATGTTTGTATTTTAGCAAACACTGTGTATTTAAAATAAACAACATTCTGTGCAATGTAGACCTTGCAAATTTTCTCAAAACAGTAACATTTTTCTTTAATGAGTTGTGTTGTGGGGGATCGACCTTTAACCCAATATCAGGAATGGACATAATCTAAGCCCTTAGGTCATAAGGATCACCATAGCACAAAAACTTCTATATACAAGGAAAATATGAAACATAAAACTAACATAAGCAGGTACAACACTGGATGAATCAAACATTATCATATGTCCAAATGATTGCCAGCATGCAGATGTGGGCTATAATGTCTGTCTAGGAAGGGTCGATTACCAGTACAGAGATATTTCTCTTAAACAGTTTAATTAAACACAGTGTGCATATTACACACAAACCTAATCAAAACAGGACCCACATAAAACAAACATGAAAAAACAAACACATAACTTAAACAAACATATAACACATAACTATCAAATAATGTGAGCGCACAATAAATTATTAATAACAAATCTTATTCACAGCTCACAGCAGATCTGCATGGTAGAGGGAGATGGGGGTTTCCTCCCCTCAATGATGCAGGCTGAATGAAATTAAAACTTTTAAAGGGATATTTCCAAGATTTTACAACAATTTATTTTACCAGCTGGACTTAAAGGTATATCTAAATTATTGGGTTTTCTGGGTTTTGTGATTAGCCTTTGTGAGCATTTATCATTGCAATGAATTTCATGAATAGATTTCAGAAAGTTGTAAAATGATCTTACTCTATACTCTAAAGTTTTGTATAAAGTTAACACCCCCAAAGTGCCTCTGTATGCTCCCCCATACCTACCAATAGCTGCTGCGCATTCGGGTACAGATTTTAACTCAATCCTAGACTCCCAGATGCATGTGCAATGGTTGAAGTCAGTGTCAGACAATCAGCTTGCACTGGGAAAGCAGATCAGCTTCTGCCATATGCTTCATTTTGGAGATTGGGCAAAGAGAAAGAGATGGGAGGTGTATAACAGGAGAAATGTGTGCAAGCCAATTGGATTGTATTGGGGAGTACTCCTGTCACTGTTGGTGACAGAAGCTCAGAAAGATCAGGCAGAGAGGGAAAAGGAAAGGTAACATGAAAAGTGTCAGCAGAGCCGTAGGAACTGGGGAAGGGCAAATTCCCCTCCCCTTCCAGATTATATGAACAGGGGACACACCACTGCTGCCTGTCTTGGAAGTAGAGTTGAATTGCACCACTCAGGGCCATAGTTTTTTTGTCTCTTTAAACTTTAGCCCCCTCAGATTTTTTTGGGCTCCTACACCCATGTGTGTCAGGCAATCAGCTTGTATTGGGGAGCAGTGGATGCGTGTGTGTTTTTTTAGTCCATCAATGGCACATAGCTTAAACATCAAACAATTCTAAAGACCTGTCAACTCCCTACATGGATATGTGCCAATATATCAGGTAAAGTTTCAGCCTAATATCAATAATAATAAATACAGCTGACAATGCAGCAACTCCCTGCTTTGTTGCTTTTGCAATCATGACTACAAATCCCATGATTCTTTGCTGCAGACTGAACCCCTTAAACATACAGTAGCTATATTTTTAACTGCCTGTGATTGGCCACAGCAAATTATGAATCTTATGCTAACTTAGCCTGGATTGTCATCGGGTATTCACTTTCAAAACAAACCAAATAGCAAAAAGCAGAATACATTTTGCTAACTTCAGGTTTAGCATACTCATGTTTAGTTTGGTATTTTTTCATGAAAAAAAGTTTTCATACACTACTGATTCTCCTCTATCAGATGCAATCCTAATTCAGGAAACTTAAATATGCCTTTAATATCATTAAAGGCATAACAATACCATCATAAGAAGCTACCTTTAGTGAAAGGAAAATTTAGCAAGACTGCAAATTTACTTATTTGTTGTTTATTAAATATCCTATTGGCAATTCCCGGCAAAGATCTTCTATATCAAATTTTCACTTAACACTCAACAACAACTTCTCTTTTATCTCTTGGGGTCATCTAGAATTCAGTATCAGCAATATCTCCTGACTCTGTAGACTTAGGGTCTGTCTATTCTTCTTATCTTCCACCTTAGTCACCTTCTGCCATTCATTCAAATAAAACCTATTTATAAACCGACTTCGGATCAGAATTCAAATGCACAAGCTCCTTCAACTACTTACTCATGCTTTTCTTTCAGAACTGTCTCCTAAAGGGCAAATTACCATCTCTCCAGTTCAGAACTAATTACAAATATCCACAAATACCACACCTCCTCTGACCGCTTTTACCAGGCGCAATACTGTCATTACTTACTTAGCCTCTTTTCTTTTCAAAGTACCATTTCCTTCTTAAAGTCATACACGGACACTTTCTAAAGAAGCTCAACAGCAGTAACTGCTCCTTTCTCTTTAGCAATTCTACTACAATTGTTTAACTTAATTTGCTGTTAATTATCAATTAATTAAAGGTTTCAATTAAAAGGGAGACAAGAGAAAACAAACACTATACAACTTCAAAGGAAAATATCAAACACAAAACAGCAGAGCAGAAAGATAACTATATACTTTAACCTGTAACAAATATTGGAAGGTTGGAAGTAAGTGACAAGAAATGGAGAAGAATTAAGTTGACTGGGAGATGCAACAATAATATCATTACTAACAGGCATCTCAACACACAATTACACTGCATATACCACATACCCATTGGGACCAAACCCCTCACTCTGTCCAATCTCCCTCCATCCAATCTCCCTCCAAAGACCTGCTGGTCCAAGGGAGATTGGCACAAGGGCAGTTCACTACTACCATTTGGAGCCCCATCCATCAGGGACACATTGGATTTACTTATACCTGCCAGGGTGCTCCGAAAGTCGGCTAAGGCCTGTATTCTCATTCTCACCATATTTGCTCTCGCCCTGGTACAACAGGTTCCAATAAGGAGGGATAGATGGCCAGGTATCAGATACTCTCTACTCAATATTTTTTGATTCATAGACAGCCAACTCCTCTAGAGGTGACAGCCCTCAGACCACATGAAGAGCCCAGGCAAGATACGAAAGGTTACACCATTTGATGGGGAGATAGAGTAACACCTGGCTGGGGAAGTAGAAAGCATGGCGTCCCAACCCCCGGCTAAGAAAACATATCCCTTTCCCCTCTTCTATACTTGGGATTTCCACCAATCAGCACTTCCCAAACCACCTGCTGAGTGGTACAGAGCTGGCCAGAGTGACCAATCCTTTAAACACTTACCAGAGTTCACTTGTATTGGTCAATCCAGGTTAAGGGGTGAATTTTGAAAACTCAAAATATGCACACATTATGTTTGATAGTGATGGTGTTTTTCATTTAGAAGAAATGCTTTTATTATATTTATTTACTGTAAACTATGCAACTTGTCTTGAATTTCTGCCACTGGTTCTGAGAGAAGGGAATCAGAAGACCTGTGATGATCTGTTGGTAGGATTGGGTATCACTAGCCCATTTCAAGCCCACCGAAGAGGCATATTTTGATCTGGAGAGCAGAGCTGAAACACCTCTGAGGTGTTTAGAAAATAATTTGCCCGCTGCATTCTCCACCAAATGTTGGTGGGGAAAATTTCTTATCAGTGCCTCTCTCCTAACCAACATTCAATCAAAGGAGTGAAACCAAGACATTTTGATTAGGTTTCTTTATTTACAAGCTTGGCACCAAGATGACATCTCTCTATGTCAAATACACAGGAGAACTGCAAAATTGGACTGAATTATAATTGAAAACCAAAGATTATTTATGGGTATTTAGCATGAAATGGATATGAACCAAATATGACAGTTGAATTGTTATTCTAATTTCATTAATTAAAAATGGCAGATGCACAGAAATTACCAATGTTGGCAAGTGCTAAATTTATTGTGTATCATACAGACCTAATAATAATAATAATAATAATAATAATAATAATAATAATAATAATAAAGTAAATACTCTTGCAAATATTTCTTAGTCTCAGGTCACCACTGGAGTTGCAATTTAATAAATTATCATAATAAAGAGAAAGAGGCAACTATTTACTCAGGCAGATCTACTCTCAAACAAAAGATACATTTCTGTCATATACTTCTCCCTAGAACTTGCCCCATTTCAAAATAAAGCTCAAACACAAAGAAAATATTATAGGGCCCAGATTTATCCAGTAAGGATTACTGTGGTAACTTGTCTTCCTTGAATGGTAATTCAGGACTTCCTTAAACAGGCCTTTGTAGGAGGGCTGAGAATCTTTACTTCCCTCCCACAATTGCTAAAGGAAGTCATGGACAGGATATATCCTAGGCAGGAAACTGGTGCTGCTTCCTGTTCCTTCCTGGATGGTGTTGGTGATGGTTGATGGTGTACTGATGGCAATGGTCTAACCGTGGGTAAGATCAAGCGTTTGGGGAAGGGAATTACTATATATATATAGGTAGATAG
Organism: Discoglossus pictus; assembly: GCA_027410445.1. NCBI lineage: Eukaryota > Metazoa > Chordata > Amphibia > Anura > Alytidae > Discoglossus > Discoglossus pictus. The sequence continues at coordinate 80,981,919 of CM050173.1, read as the reverse complement.
ATTTAAAAAAGGGTGTTGCTCCGTGGGTCTGGGCTGTTGTGTTTGTAATACATTTATAGTATTGTGTTGTTGCCTTTTAATAAATACCTTTTAATGTAGACGAACCTTGTGTAATATTTATATATATTAATTTGGTGATACACCACAATTACATATAGATTTGATTACTAATTTATTTATTTGTGATAAGTTTCATAAGAACCAATTACTTATTGTGTATTATGTTCAGACTAGAAATCCACAAGTACTGTATATACAAGGTCCCCTATCTTTTATTATCTTTCCCTAAATAATAAAAAAGGGGGTGAAAAGCTTCATTACATAAAGTAAAAATAACTTTATTAGGCATATAATAATGACAATAGTAAAAATCCAGGACACAATTTATGTCCAATACTACTTTCACACATTGTTAATAGTTATTTTTAATTGCTGGGTTTTTACTATTGTTGTTATTATATGCCTAATAAAGTTATTTTTACTTTTTGTAATGAAGCTTTTCTCCTCCTTTTTTATCATTTGGGGAGAGATAATAGAGATGGGGAACCCTATAAATACTTGTGGACTTCTAGTCTGAACATAATACACAAAAAGTAATTGCCCTCGGTTCTTATGAAACTTACAACAAATAAATAAAATAGTAATTAAATCTATATGTAATCCTGCCTGGAAAAATCTGGGTCCGTTAATTCAGAGGCATATTTTCTTTGTTATTGTAATTTACCACATACATATTTACCATCAACAAATGTCAATGTGTCATCTTTATCGGTGGTCAGTAGACAAACTGTCTGTGTGAACACTCAACTGACATCAATCTGTTTTATACTACTTGCAAAAATATGTTTTAGCATAAAAAGCAACACAGCTAAATGTTGTTATTGTTTAGTCGTTCATTCGCGAACGACTCTCTGTGACCCTATGGACTGCAGCACACCAGGCACATCTCTCAGTCACTGCCCCTCTGAGCTCCATCATGTTCATTGTTTCAGTGATCTCATCTATCCATCTCTGCCACTGTCGTCCCCTTCTACTTGTGCCTTGAATCTTTCCCAGCATCAGAGTCTTCTCTAGGGAATCCTGTCTCATGATATGGCCAAAATATTTGAGCTTCTGCCTCATGGTCATACCTTCCAGTGAAAAGTTTGTCTTGATTTCCTGTAGCACTGATTTATTAGACCTTCTTTCAGTCCAAGGTACTCTAAGTAGTTTTCGTCAACACAACAAGGTTGTTGATATTTCTTTCAGCAATATTGATTCCAGCTTTGGATTCATCCAGCCTGGCCTTATGCATGATGTACTCTGAATAAATAAGGTGATAATATACATCCTTGTTGCACTTCTTTTCTGATCTTGAACCATTCTGTTGTCCCATGTTCAGTTCTGACTGTGGCTTCTTGGTCCACATACAGATTCGTCAGGAGGAGGAGGAGATGATCTGGTACTCCCATCTCTTTAAGAACATGCCACATTTTGTTGTCCACACAGTCAAAGGCTTTAGAATAGTCTATGAAGCAGAAGTAAATGCTTTCCTGAAACTATTTTGCTTTCTCTATTATACATCGGACTTTGGCAATTTGATCTCATGTACCCGGCTTGCACATCTGGTAGTTCTCAGTCCATATATTGTTGGAGATGAGCTTGTACAATCTTAAGCATTTCCTTGCTGGCATGTGAAATGAATACACTTGTTTGAAAATTGGAGCATTCTTTGGCCCTTTTTGGGGATTAGGATGTAGACTAACCTTTTCCAGTCTATTGACCATTGTTGAGTTTTCCAAACGTGTTGGATAAGGCAAGCAGCACTTTCACTCCATCATCTTGTACAATTTTGAAGAGTTCAATTGGGATTCCATCACCTCCTGCAGCTTTATCGGCAAGACATCCTAGGAACCATTCTTGCTTTCCTCTCCAAGATGTCTGGCACCAGATCATTGGACAAACTATTGAGCTCATCACTGCTGTTAGGATCCTTCTTGCATAGATCTTCAGTGTATTCCTGCAACCTCTTCTTTATCTTAACTTCTTCTGTTAAGTCCCTACCATTTTTGTCTTTTATCATGCCCACTTTGGCATAAAAGGTGTATTTGAGATCGTCGATTTTCATGAAGCCAGTTTGCCTTCTTACTTTTCTTTCTTTTAGTGATATTCTTTGTTGCTGTTTCCTGGATGTTGCAGTTATTCAGGTATTCTATCTTCCATGTCTAGTCCCTTAAATCTATTCTTTACTATCACTGCATATTCACAAGGGATATTATTTATTTTGTATCTACTTGGTCTGATGGTTTTCCCTCTTTTCTTCAGTTTAGTTCTGAACTTTGCAATAAGAAGCTCATGGTCTGAGCTACAGTCAGCTGCAGGTATTGTTTTTGTCGATTGTATAGTTTCTTCATCTTTGGCTGCAAAATATATAGGCAACCTGATTTCTATGTTGTTCATCTGGTGATGCCCATGTGTCTCTGCCTATAGTGTCTCTGCCTGTTTAATTTTCTTCCTCCTTTTTTATCAAAATTTGCTGGAAGGTTTACTTCTGGTATGGGCAGCACTCCCCTGATTCAGCACAGCATAAATAGTAGATAGGTACCAGCTTGAAAAGGTTGGTATCTACTGTTTTGCAAAGCTCTGGAGCAAAAGCAGTGTGCCAGCCATTCAAACAAGGCAACAGCACCCTACATTCAATATACTGTTAATAAATAATACACATTATATACAGATAGAGTTAGTATTTTATTAAAATAGGCTTGGCCTCTGAAGTCGTAATGGACATTGCCAGTAAAGTAATTAATCAAAGTTCATTTGATATGGCATGTGTCTAATCTGGAAAGGATCTAAGATATACAATGAAACTTTGAACCATAGTGTGAGTCCCTATGTACATTATGATTTATGTTACTAAAAAGATAACGATGAGTACTAGTGATGATTTAAACCGAAATGTTGGCCTCAGATTTATTTTATGGGTTTGTTTCTGTGAGCATCATGAAGAAGGACAGATTTCAGACACTGCTTTATTTTCTTGGTCTTTTTGGAACTTTGCATGGTAAGATCTACAGGATTACAATATCCATAAAAGATTATACAGATGCTCAGTTATTAAATCAATTATAATGTATGGGGGACTTGTGGCATAATGAGCCTTGGCATGCTCCTTTTATATTCAATTGAAATTTCTTATTTAGCACTTAAAAAATGTAAATGTAAAAATAATATTTCAAAATAATCATTGTTAGAGAGAAAAATGTTATTTGGCATGGTGTTAATTTCCTGAAGCAATGTATTAGCTTTTTTTTATTTTGTTATTATAGTAGTATGTACTGTACATTTATAATTGGACCTGATCAATAGGTATATTATATTACAAAACATGCATATGTTATTTATTTCACATTTTACAAATGATACTTTAATTTGTAGAAGGCAGATTGATTTTCTTATACATTTATTCATATTTCATGTACATGGTTGTGTGCAAAATTGTAGATGACTTCTATGAAACTAAGGTTACCTTTATTCAGTAAAAAATCTATTATCTATTATTACATACATCGGTCATATAGTAATTCTAAACGACAAATTGAGCAACTGTTTCATTGTCATAACCCATTGTACAGAACAAAAATACAAAATCAGAAAGAATTTAGAATAATTATTTTATATGGTTTTAACCGATTTTACAAGCAATATGCATTTGTCAGTAATTAATTCCTAAAATGTCAAACAATGTTTGCAATGTTTCAGATAAAATGTTATTAGGTTATTTATAATATATAATTTAGAATTAAATAAAGTTTAAGGTATGTTATAAATAAAATGGGTTTAAATCTTACTCCCCATATTTATCTGCATTATATAACCATATGAGAGTCAACTCTGCTGAATTTAAGGAAAGAATATGTTTTTTACTTGAAGGGGTAAGAAAAAAGTGGAAAATAAATAAAGTAATTTTATTTGGAGATGTATATTTTGCAGTTGTTATGTTGTGATAACAGCTATGCATCCGATACGGTCCTGAAATCTTTTGTTATGCATAATTCATTGGTAAAATAATCTATCAAATAAACATTGATTTGATTTGAGGTGTTTCTACATTTTATTTGATGTAATTTATAATTGTCTTTGATATTACCTCATGTATTATATGTAGTCTTAGAAGCTAATTTTTTTCTCTATTTTGTAAAAAAAAACATTTTTTATTTGTTGCTTCTAATGCAAAGCAATATTTTTTTGTATGATATTGACTGTTTTACATTAAACTAAATTAAAGTGATAAGGGATTTATCAATACTGCTCTACATCATCAAACAGTGCAATGAAAACCAAGTGAAACATTGTTTGATTATTTTAAAGTTTTGTGCATATTTTACTGTTTCTTTTTTATATATATTCCAGCTGTCCTCCCTCCCTACTGCTTGCATTTTCAAATTCTGAAATGACCAGAAAGCACAAGCTCCCTGCAAATGCCAAATCACTGTTTACTGCAACACAAAATCTCAGCTTTTCCCTTTGGTTATTTTCAACTTGCTAATTCCGAAGGGAATTATGACATATGTTATTGCAGTAAAGAGAGTATATAAAACTTTAAAAGGAACTTGAATTGTATTGTCCTTTTCTGATCTGAGAGATGGTCCAGTAAGCTTAAATGGATATGGAAGTTTTCTGGATTATACTAGGTATATAATACCTCTGTATAATATTTCTATTTTTACTGCCTAAAATAAAACAAACAAATATTACCTGTTTGGGTTTGCCCTCTGCAGCTCACAAAGACACAGGTTTTGCTGTATGTGTTGTGCTGTGTCTCATACTAACCAATCAGTGACTATCTCTCAGCAACAAAGCTTTTAAGCACTTCTTAATAAAATAAAGTACATAACAGTAAATAGATACACAGAGATATTATATACCCAGTAACATCCAGAAAACTTCCATATCCATTTAATATCAGGCTGTGTAAACTCCATCCAGTCCATTGTGCAAAACATTTGTTATTGAATTGAGCAGTTTACAGTGAAAGTTATTTATTTATTATTTTAAAGCACCAGTTAATTCAGTAATTTGACGTTATCTTCAGCTGATAACAGAGATACTATTTTATCTAATCAACCTGATGACACCTTGTTCTGGCCCTGTTTTACTAATTTATTATACTTTTTTGATATTTATTGATTTTAACTCATAGCTTTATTTTTTTTTTTGGCTTTTATGTTGTTCTCTCATGGAAATTATTATAAAGCCAGAAACAATGCCTGACATAGGGCCTCATTCAATTCCATTTGGCCAATTAAATAGGGCTCTATATAAGACCATCGCATATTTTTTTACAGAAGTTTTTAGTTAGTAAACTTCTATCCAAAAGCAAGGTCTTCACAAACTAAAAACTTTTGTAAAAAAATATGCTCTGTGCTTATATAGAGCCCTATTCAATTGGCCAAATCGCAATTGAATGAGGCCCATGGTATTTTATGGAATTTCTTTTATTTAAGCTTTTATAATAATCTTCTTCTCTGAATTTAAAGATCTAATAATTTTGTTTGTAATATTTTTTGCAGGACTAAAAAACACACTTCTCTTCCTGGAGTCTTTTGAAGGTACAAGTTAAATAATAACATAATCTCTATCTTGTCTATTGATGATATGTATATAACAGATTCAGTCACAGACAATCCATCACATATATGTCACACACTAACACATAATGGGGCCGCTATGGCCCCCCATGGTACTGAAACCTACCCACTTAACATGTGGTCCCTACAGATCCCATGGCACCCTGACTACTATAATAGGGGTCATTTTGGACCCACATGGACCCTACTCACCAAAGTGGTACCTCCATAGTCACAAATACTACCCCTAAAAATGTATTACATCACAAAAATAACAAAATGACAAAACAAAATATTCAAAAATAAAAAAAGAATTAAAGAAAAAATTAAAAAATAAATAAATTGGATGATGAGCTGAGAAGCTGGGCTATTGTTGGCTCCTTAGCACCCGCAATCCATCAATAAATTCCCCCTATATCTTTGGTCAATGGAACAAAATATAATTCAATTTCACAGTATTCTCATATTTAGAATATGCTCTTCTGAAGGACCACTGCAACTTGTTTGCCAAGTATGTACCGAACTAATAATATTAGCACCTTTGTAAGACATTGATATAAAACATATTGGGGGGGGGGGGGGGGGGGAATCTAGTTATCAGTGGAGTGTGGGGGAAGACAGAACAGGCAGAAGTCCAGAGCCTTTGTTTGATAACTGGATAAGATTGAAAATAACACTTCTCTCTCACTGGCTCAGAAGCAGGATATTGCATCAAAGGGTGCAACCATAGCTCTCCAGAAATATAAAACCCAGTCTCACGCACACAACTTTCACCAATGTGTCATTTATCCCTTCAGAGTCCTGCCGAGGCATCAAAGTTTATATTTTTCAAATTAATAACTATCTGTATGATTTTGTTCCTGATTAATTATGCTCTTAGTCAGACTCAATGCTTTAAAACTGTTGTTTTCCCTTGTGCAGTAATTCTTTAAAAATGTGCAATTTTTAGAAAGTAAAAAAAATCCCAATGCATGAAATGCTATAATAATTGTGCGCTCAGAGGCACTTTCTGCCATACTGTTTCTGTATAATTAATGTGACACAAATTTCCTGCATTTTCCTCTATTGTAGGCTCAGGTTCCGGCTTCACTCCAGGTAAGTTGTCCACATTACACTCAATTGGATCCGGTCTCTTTTGTATCATGAATGAACACTCAGCATTATCCTGTCAGGATACCTTTCTATTGGAACTATTATTATATAAACTCTGTCTATAATATAATACATTTTCTGCTATGTAATTTACTACAAGAATCAGCTGCAACAAGAAATTTCTAAGTACCAGGCTCCTGAAGACCACAAAAATCTTTTAAAGCACCATAAATATTTATATTTATAAATAAATAAATGGAAAATGTTTATATATATATATATATATATATATATATATATATATATATATATATATATATATGTTTTTTTTTGTTTAAACAACTAATTCACATACATATTTAAATAATTATTTTAAAATCAACAGTTATCTCATATTAACATATGCTTTATTATATAACCTAGAGGACACATTTCTGATCCTTAAACAATAAAGAAAAACTATATGAGGATTTGAACCTAGGACCTAGACAACAACAAAAGCTTGCAGTAAGCAAGGTGGGATATGATATGGGGCATACATTGGTATCACTTGGGTTTACATCTTTATTGTGTGCTGTTGTGATTGTCAGTTAAATTAAATGTTATCACTAGGTGAACTGTCTCTTTCTTTCACAGAACCGACCTTCCCAACAACAACAGGTCAGTGTGATGAACTCAGCTTGTTCAAGATAACACAGAGGATTGCCATTTATCTCTGCCCAAAATAAAAAGACTGAGCCCCAAAAAGAGAGACTAACCCCACATTAAATTAACTAAGCACAAATAATAGAGAGTGAGTCAAAAAGAAGAAACAGTCTAAATAATTAAGTGACAGGTCTAAATCCAAGAGACTGAGCCTTTATCTAAGAGATATCAGATCTGAGAGACTGAGACTAAATTATAGAGACTAAATAGAAGAAAGGATCAAAATAAAAGAGCTACACAGAGAGAATTAATCTATATTGGAGAGAGACAGATTCTCAGAGTCTGAACCTAAATTAGAGACACTGAGCCTAACTCTGATACTGAGAAAACATTTCAGAGAGTATTTAATGAATTTGGGCCCTAATCCAATCTTTTGAACAGGCACTTACGGTGCAAATTACTATCAATCTAAATCCCTCTAAATTTCAGATCTTTGCGAATGGACCATAAAATGTGCTAAAGTGACCAGAGTTATCAAGTTACAGTCAGCAGTTCCATTGATTTTGACTCAAAGCCCATTCCATATCATTGTGGACCCTGATAGGCCAGGATTCTACACTGTAATCCAGCCCTACAGAGTCTGTATCTCCCATATATGGACTATTTATTCAATTTGTTTCCGCTTAAATAGATGTTTGAACGGATTATCATAATAAGCTGGTATTTCTAGGTGATTAGACACACGGGTATATTATATACCTAGTCATATTCATGAACCTTACATATACTTTTAACTTAGGGGTAGCATTTACGTTAAATGTGTGTTATCTATGTGTAGTGTACATATTTGGATATGTGGTGGGATATTAGTGTTTATGATACTTTACCTGGTATGGTCCTTGCCTGCTGAGTACCCACCAGGCCAAGGAGTCTGACCACCATTGCTGGGGCAATCCAATCCCTCAGCAAAATGTCCCCCTTTATTAAAAAGGACAGTAGGTGGGGGGCCATCACCTGTTGCTCAGGCACTTCCCTCCTCCTCAGACATCTTCCTCCTCATCTTGCACCAGCAGTCATCTTATCGTTGCTTCACAGATCTCACATCCCTCAAATACACCCCTAGTGCATTGACCTACATGGCTACATCCGTCCACATCTTGGCCCTCTGGCTAGGCCTCACATCCCTGCCCCTGTGGAGGATACTAGCACAGGCACGGATGGCATGGAGTAGCACCATAAATTCCTTGTGTGTGTATTTGCGGGCCCTGTGATTGGTAACAGGCTCCGGTCCCCTTGACTGTGCCTAGGGTGGCTCACCTCCCTGGTCTGTCCATGAGGCCTGCCCCTGCCTGGCCCTCCCCCTCTGCCATCACTTAATGTGTGCCTACATCTGCTGCATCTCTGTCTCCACCTCTTCTCCACTGCTGCCGCTTCTGGCCCTCCATGACCTGCTGCTACTCCTTATTTCCCCTCTCCATCTTTCTTCTCCTCCGACCACACCTCTCCCTCTCTCCACACTTCTCCCTCACCCCCCTCCTCCCCTCTCTCCACACCCCTCTCTCTTTCCGATCCTCTCCCAGCTCCTATTGCCAGGCACCCTCTGTCCTCTCCTCCTCTCCCATACTCACTCCTTCCTCCATACTAAATCAATAAAATAAAAATATAATAATAAAATAATATATAAAATGAAGTAAATCATTATTAAAGATAAAAAAGTCACTGTGCAGCATTTGCTTTACATGATATCATAATGCCAATAGATGTATCATTAGTAGGATTCTGCTAGTGCCACAATCTCAATACTCAGAGATAACAAGTCTATGATTTTCATTCCTTCATTCAGAGCCCAAACAGTCCTGTTCTGAGAACCCATGTGGGACAAGAATTGCAACATGTATCAACCTGATTGATAACACATACATTTGTCAGTGTCCGATAAACTATTACTATAACACCCCATCAAAGAGCTGCGATATTGGTAAGAGACATCTAATATCTATCTATCTATCTATCTATCTATCTATCTGCAAACTATTAGATTATGTGCTGATGGACTAAGCAAGTAAAGGATTCACACATTAAGTGTGTATAGGACAGTAAAATAGTAAAGGATTATCTAGATTCTGGGACCTGGTTCATTATTCATAACAATGTGAAGCGCCATAAAAAAGCTGGATTGCATTTCCACTGAAATGGATGATCTGGCCAAAAATTTAAAGACCAAGGTAGCTTAGGAAAACTTCCCGCTTGTGAAATATGAAACAAATTACATTTATTAGCAGCTATGTAAACTACGAACATACATTTAAAAAAAAAAAAAAACTTATTAGAACACAATAGAGGTCCAGGATATGCTTTAATTTAGTAATAACAACCATCAACTGAATTGTATTTATAAAATATTACATTTTCTATTACTATATAAACTTACAATGATGTTTTTCACACACGTTTTGCCGGTGTGAGGTGGGGTCTCAGTATTAAAGAGTTGTGCAGAGGAGGCATATATTACATCATTAGAGAGTGAGTACATGTTTTACTCTTATCTATCTATCTATCTATCTATATCTATCTATATCTATCTATATATATATATGTATTAATCTATCAACAGAAAGAAGCTCTCTAATTCTAGGGATAGGAACAGTAAAAGCTTGGTTCTTTTTGTCAAAAGTAGTTTACTAGTGAGCCAATGTTTTGGCCATCATTTGTGATAGGTGTATATTGTACACTTGGTAGGAATGGAGCTCACTGTCAGGTTATTCTAGTGTACAGTGCTGTGTGCAGTCAGCTCTATGTTATGCATATTGTCACACACATGGAGAAATAGGGTGCTTGTATTTATTTCAGATTATTAATGTTTCTTTTGATTTTAGGGGACAGTTTTTATGGAAACCTCAATTTAAGGTTCGAGTATAGTGAACATTTAAATAACCATCGGTCTGAAGAGTTCAAGGACCTGCATAAAAGAGTTAATCAGATTGTAAGTGTTTGTAACCAGGGGTGGGTTATTGTGGATTCCCCTTTACTTATAACATGGTGAATTTTTACGGCTAACAGTTTGTATATTTTCATATAGGTGGACCCCTGTGCAATGTCACTGCCCTATCAGCCCTACTAAATTCCCTGAACGTGTAAAACCGTAGCCTGTAACATAGCCCGTAAGACTTGCCGCTATTAAATTGACCACATAAAGCAACCTGCAAACAACTTGCGGGGTAAGGGCAAAAAAAACCTAAGGGATGTCGAAAATTGAACTCCACGGCTGCAAATCCTTTGTTCTGTTAAGCCCGTAACTGTTACATTCAAAAATCGCTATGAATGGCTACAAATCCACCAACCTGTAAACCGCAGATGGAGCCAAAAAGCCAATGGGTACTAGAGAGGACCCGCAAGGGGGGTAAAGCCCTATCCGTAGCACTGTAAATGCAAAAATACACACACTACTGTACTCATAATAAATGGGAAAGTGATGTTAGGTATTAAAATTAATAGCACAACATTCTCAATCTCACAAATCTGCAATATAAAATAAAAAAAAATATGTTCAATTTCTGTGTTATATCAATCCCGGCAATCAATGTGTTAATAAATATAATGGAACTTGTATGGACTAGAATATCATATTTATCAATTATTAATATTGCATTATTTCTGGAATGCGGGTCCAATCGAAACTCTTAATTAAAGCCTGTAAGGATAATGCTCACGGCCGCACATGCAACGTGCGCAAGAATGGTTTATAGGCTTGCGTCTATGGCCCGTAACTCGCGGCATGGTTCAATTTAATAGCTCTGTAACTCAGCCGAATTTCAAACCCTGCAGCCTTTGCTGGTGTGCCAATGCTGCTACGGGCTTCGAATTTAATAGGGCTCTTAGTCCCCTAAAGGGACAAAGAAAGGTTCAAGGTTGTTGAAATGAGAAGTGCACATATAAATAGAAATAACTGCAATTTGTTATTAAAAAGTTGGAGTGGAACTGTTAGTTAACTGATCTTGAAATCCTAACTTACATGAAAATAGGGTTAGGGTTAGGCAACTAGCAGAGATGGGGGTGAATGATAAGCAGGAAGAGCATTGGTTAGATCACTTGGTTAGATCAGTAAAAATCATCACTATAGATTGGCATATTGTGTAAATCATGGGCATTAAACATTTTCAGTGAAAAATGTTATTTTTGCAGACTGTGCTAGTGCGTGGAAGCTGCCATGATATTTATACTATCTTTTCAAGACAGGAGGGTCAGGTATAGAGCAGGGCAAGCAATATTATCTTAATCTACTACGAATGACGAAAACTCCCCTCCTTCCTCTTTACTTACACTCTTGAATAGATAATAAAAATTAGGAGAATACTTCGATCAGTCTTCAAGCTGATAGGAAGTGTGGAAGACACAAACCTTCAGGTATCAGTACTAAAAAAAGGTTTTACCTATAAAAACCTTTATACCCACAGCGTATACAGCTACTGATGTTGTTAGTTTGTTACAAACTTCACATCATATGAAGTTTTTCCTAATGTATAGTGGTCCTTTAATCACAAAATGGTATAGGTGCTAAAGCCTAGGGCATTCTTGTTATACCAAATGGGCACAATTGTCCAGCTTACTGAAACTATGAGAGTTAATTAATCATCATAGGAAAAGTTACAAGAAGTGAGGAATAAGAAGTGAGGAAGGATCCTTTCAGGTATTTTTCACTTTTGGATACAATTTTGCATACCAACTAGTTGCAATTAAATGCATTCATATAATAAAATATAATATACTATTTCTGCATTGACTGGGACCTTTGCTGTTTACTTTTTGTGTTGTTCCTCTAGTATCCTCATGATGGGTTCAGTTCCATACCCCATAACAAACCTCTATCTATCTTGTAGTTTCAGGAGTGCTTCAGAGACCAAGAATCGTATAAAGAGACAAGAATCACTGAAGTTCTGTGAGTACTGATCTGCCCCCCATCAAACATGATCTATCTATCTATCTATCTATCTATCTATCTATCTATCTATCTATCTATCTATCTATCTATCTATCTATCTATCGGGTAGAAAATTCCCGGGAACCTGGACTCCTAAATATTGTATTTCTTGCTCCTAAATGTTTTTCCGAAGAATAATGTATATCAGAGCTTGACAAATCCTGGGAGACAGGGAGCCAAGGTTTCTATAATGTTTCTGCTGGCTCCTAACCTGTTTTTTACACCTATATATCTTCATTATAAGTAAGCCATGTTATGGAGAAGCCAGACATTTTTAGGGGCCAGGTAAAGAATATTTATATGCAACATCTAAAAGGTTAAGAGCTAGCAATCCAATTGTGGGAATTGTGACTCTTTAGCTCTTGAGATTTGAATCATAAGAAAGTATTTTCTTTGAAGGGAGGACATGAAATACTACTTTTTTTTTACTGTTTTGTAAAAATGGAATCTTAGGGAAGTCAAAAAAAGAAATGATTTTGGTTTGGCTCCATGTATCACAAATGTGTTTAAAAAATGTTTTTGGTGCACCATATATCTTTTTAGTCCAGAAATCCATCAGTTTCACAGCCTGGGAACTATAATGTATAAGATTTTAAGTGTTTTATCCTTTTTATTATTATTATTATTATTATTATTATTATTATTATTACTATTAATAATAATAATAATAATAATAATAACAATAATAATAATGTATTGCACTAAATGTAATTGTATATCAGTGTATAAATAATATCTTTATATATAATATGAAATTATTCAGATTCTTTTTTTTATTATCCATTCTGTCAATGTGCCCTTAATGGCCTTATGTTACAGACCAGGAGCCTCATTCAATTCAAGGCTCGCAACTCGATTGCAGATAGCCGAATGTCTGAGATTTAGCTGCATGCTGCAGTTTGTCTCTGATTGTAATAATATTCAATTTTCAATTCCCCAAGGCCGCAACTCGCTGCCTGAGAGCCAAAATCGTAAACCCTGGTTCCATCAGTAAGCAGAGCAGGGCTTGCGCATACACGCCCCTTAGCTACTGCTCAGACAGAGCCAATAGTAAATGAGACCGTCATCATGACGGCAATCAAACCTGCGGTGTTCCTGCAGGCTCCCTAGATTAAACCGTGCTGAAGGTTGCAATTGGGAGCCCTGCAGGGTCCCCACATTAACCCTTGCTGCGATTGGGTCCCCTGCAGCATTTAAAAATTAAAATCTCCAGGTCTTTAAAGGGCCAGCAGGACATAAATAGTTAACCCCTGTGGAGGGGGTACTATAAGTACATCCACAGCACCTTACATTAACCCCCCTTATGCTGCGGGGTCCCCATCAGGACCCCTGCAGGGTCCCCACACTAACCCTTGCTGCAGGGGTCCTGATCTGGACCCCCGCAGCATTTAAAATTTAAATTTCCTGCCTCGAAAGTCCTTGAAAGACCTTAAAGGTTCTTGAAGGACCAGCACTACAAATGCAATTAACCCCTGTCTAAAATTAACCCCATCACTCATGGGGCTCTGTACAGACCCACATGAGCCTCTAATTAACCCCATCAGTGCCATAAGGGTCTATATAATAATTAACCCTGACATTAACACTATAAGTGCCATGAGGGTCCTCCAGGACCCTCATGACACTAAGTCTAAGCACTAGCTTACACTACACTATTATCTACCCCAATGAACTAATAAATCTAAATTACCCCCTCTAAATAATTAACACCCCTCTAAGTAATTAACCCCTATTTAACCCTCACCATACCTAATTAACCCTATCACTAACCACTTAACCCTATCTAGACCCAGTTATCCCTATCTAGTCCTTTTTAACCCTAACTTATCCAATTTTCCATAACTGTACCTAATTAACCCTAACTGTACCTATATAACCAATATCCTATTAACCCCTACCCTATTAACCCCTACCCAACCCTATTAACCTCAGACCTATTCTATTAACCCCCACTACGCTACCTTATTAACCCATATCCTATTAACCCCCCATCTAGCCAACCCTATTAACACCTACCCTGTGACATTAACCCCTACCCTACCCTATTTACCCCTATCCTATTCTATTAACTTTCCCTCTACCCTACCCTATTAACCCCTACCCTATTAATCCCTATCCTATTCTATTAACACCCCTCTACCCTACCCTATTAACTCCTATACTATTAACCCTCCGCTATCCTACCCTATTAACCTTTACCCTACCCTATTAACCCCTATCCTATTTTATATACCCCATCTATCCTACCCTATTAACCCCGGCACTACCCACCTAACCCCATAATAAAATCCCTAAAACCACACTAAGTACAAAATTAAAAACACCCACATTACAGAAAATAAAAAACAACTAAGTACAAAAAATAACAAATGACTAACTACAAAAAAATAAAAAAAAGCACTACAGAAAATAACAAAACATTACAGAAATAAAAAAAACTTACACATAAAATAAAAACCACTATTAAAATAAGAAAAAACTTACAACCTGTTGAAAGAAAAGTGTTAATTAGTAGTGTTAATGTCCTGTAACATTTTAGGCAGGTCAGTGGAATAATTAACCCTTTTCTTTCAACAGGTTGTAAGTTTTTTTTATTTTGATAGTGCTATTTTATTTTCTGTAGTGTCTTTTTATTTTCTATAGTGCTTTTTTATTTTATGTAGTTAGTTGTTTGCTATTTTTTCTACTTAGTGTTTTTTTTATTTTCAGTAACGTGGGTGTTTTTAATTTTTGTACTTAGTGGGGTTTTAGGAATTTTATTAGGGGGTTAGGTGGTTAGTGCAGGGGTTAATAGGGTAGGGTAGAGCGGGGTTAATAGAATAGGATAGGAATTAATAGGGTAGGGTAGAGGTTAATAGGCTAGAGATTAATAGTATATGGGTTATAGAGGTACAGTTAGGGTTAAATAGGTACAGTTAGGGGTAATTAGGTGCAGTTAGGGTTTATTGGGTACATTTAGGGTTAATATGTACAGTTAGGGCTAATTAGATACAGTTAGGGGTAATTAGGTACAGTTAGGGTTAAATAGGTACAGTTAGGGTTTATTGGGTACAGTTAGGGTTAAATAGATACAGTTAGGAATAATTATGTACAGTTAGGGGTAACTATGTACAGTTAGGATTTACTGGGTACAGTAAGGGTTAAATAGGTACAGCTAGGGTTAATTAGTTACAGTTAGGGGCAATTAGGTACATATATGGATAAATAGGTACAGTTAGGGTTAATTAGGTACAGTCAGGGGTAATTAGGTACAGTTAGGGTTTATTGGCTACAGTTAGGATTAAATGGGTACAGTTAGGGTTAATTAGGTACAGTTAGGGTTTATTGGGTACAGTTAGGGTTAGTTAGGTACAGTTAGGGGTAATTAGGTACAGTTATGGTTTATTAGGTACAGTTAGGGTTTATTGGGTACAGTTAGGGATAAATAGTTGCAGTTAGGGGTAATTATGTACACTGGGCTAGAAGTGCTCACGCGTAATAGAGCGCCCCTACGAGCTTCCCTTCTCTCTCCCCCTGTATCTGTCACTGGCAGCTCTAACTTACAGACCCCTTAAACCCCTATACTAAAACCCCTACGCTGCCTATTCTAAACCCTCTGTTCCTTGCCTGATCCCCTGCCTGTTCTCTCTCCCTTCTTCTACACGCTTGTTCTCGCCTCTCTGTCTCCCTCCTCCCATCCACATTTATTACTTACCCCATCCAACGGGCAATAGTGCGCCCCGACATCTGCAACTGGCATCTGTGAGCTCTCAGTGTGTTGCTGCTCCTCACCAGGCCTGGCTGTGGACCATTAGTGGATGGGATGGGAGGAGGGAAACAGGGAGGAGAGAACAAACAGGTAGAAGAAGGGAGAGAGCAGGCAGGGTACAGGCAAGGAACAGAGGGTTTAGTATAGGCAGTGTATGGGGTTTAGTATAGGGGTTTAAGGGGTCTGCCAGTTAGAGCTGCCAGTGACAGATACAGGGGGAGAGAGAAGGGAAGCTGGTAGGGGTGCGCTATTGCGTGTGAGCGCTTCTAGCCCAGCGCACACTTGTGTGCTGCCCAATTGTCGGCGCCCATACGTCGGCGCGACTTCAGCACGCTCACTGAAGTCATGCTACCAGGTCCTGGAGGACCCTCATGGCACTTATAGTGTTAAAGGATTAATTATTGTCCCATAAGGGTCTATATAGATCATTATGGGATTGATGGGGTTAACTAGAGGGTCGTGGGGTTCTGTATATCCAAAAAGACTACATCCACTGAGTTGCCTTGATCCAGGTTCCTACTAACCCCCTCATAGAAACTAATTAGATTTGTTTGACATGACCGATCCCTCATAAATCCATGTTGACTCATACTTATAATCCTGTTCAAATAGATATATTCTTGTTTATTATCCCTTATTAACAATTCTAATAGCTTCCCCACTACAGAAGTGAGGCTCACTGGTCTATAATTCCCCGGCTTTGCTCTTGCTCGCTTTTTTAAATATAGGTATCACATCAGCTTTTCTCCAGTCATCTGGTAGAGACCCTGTGTTGAGTGAATCTTGAAAAATTAAATATAATGGTTTGGCTATTACAGAACCCAATTCCCTTAGTACCCTTGGATGTATTCCATCAGGACCAGGGGCTTTATTAACATTTATTTTTTGGATTACTTCCTGTGTTAACCAATTATTTGGCAAATGTAGTGTAGCCCCATTATGTTGCAGTGTCCCAATCACTGGTACCTCTCTTGTGTATACCAAAGAAAAGAACCTATTTAGCTCATCTGCCTTTTCCTGGTCACTAATTATCAGATGGCCTGTTTCACATTCTAATGTTCCTATAGTTTCCTTCCTCGCCTTCTTCCCATTAATAAACTTAAAAAGTATTTTAGGGTTAGTCTTACTCTCTTTTGTAATTCATTTTTAATTTTTTGTTTTAGACAGTCTAATAGCCCTTTTGCAAGCCTTTTTTATTTCCCTGTACTCCCGTGATGCAGTCTCTGTCCCCTCTTGTTTGTATAATTTAAATGCCTATTTTTTTACTTCTTTGTTAAGCCACATTGGATGGCATTTATTCCTTTTATTCCCACACGGTATATGCCGATGTGTATGTATATTTAGTTTAATATTCTTTTGGAATTTGCTGCTTCGCTATTTAACTCTACCCACAAACATTCAACTTTATCACTAGGTCCACCATAAATATCTTCTCTGACTATAGGCTTAAATTCAGGCTTAACATACAGAAAAATCCCTCCTCCTCTTTTACCATTGCCTCTATCTATTTGTTGTCTTACTTTAACCATGTGTTTCTTTTTGATTACTTTTTCTAACTTATCCAGCTCTTCCATTAGTTTCGACTCCCTATCTCGTACTGCCCTCCTATGTCTCGCAACCAATTTTATACAAACTCGTCTTATATACCCCTTATGAGCCGCCCAGACCCAGCCGATGTCAGGTTGGGCATTTGTCTCAAAATAAAATTCTAACCCCCTAGCAATTTGGTCACTGGAAGAGGGAGAGGATAGAAGAAACTCATTCATTCTCCATTTGTATTGGTATTTTAATATTGTTGTGCAGGTCAAGAACCACTCTGACTATGGCTTGATCTGACCATGGGCACGTGGTTATGTTAGCAGATTTGACCCCATCAGTCAAGTCTGAATTTGCAAAAATGTAATCCAATCTAGAATAAGTGTTGTGAGCATGTGAGCATGTGAGAAGAATGTATATTCCCGTTCAAGCGGGTGTAAGTCCCTCCAAGCGTCTACCAATTCTAGCTCCTTCAATAGGGCCATGATCCTCTTCATCTTATTAGAAAACCTCCCCCCCCACACTTTGAGGAACTTATCCAGAACATTGTTCATTGTAAGGTTAAAGTCCCCTCCCCGAATGACCTGGCCTTGCTTGACATCTCTTAGGTCTTTGAATAATTGTATTAAACTATTGTGCGAATTCTTAGGTGCCACATATAAGGTGGCCAGTGTTATCGGAGTGTCATGCACTTTTCCAACTAGAATAATGTGATTATTTTTAGAATCCACCTTCTTTAATTCTAATGTAAAAGGGAAATTGTTATACAGCAATATCGCTGCCCCTTCTTTCTTTTTTGGATTGCACGTGGAGTAAAAGGTCTGATAGCTTTTATGCATATACTTGGGAGCATTGCTGACCTGAAAGTGGGTCTCCTGGAGGAATATCACTGAGGGCCTAAACTCTCTATACACTAGGAAAGCCTTACAATGTTTAAAAGGAGTGTTGAATCCCGTAACGTTGTGTGTTACTACTATGCATTCCGTACTACCTCCTAGTGGACCTGTGTGTGATGTTAGAATTCCCCCTCTATTGATGCCCATCTCACCTCCACAATGAGTGCCTCCGGATCCAGGTGAAGAGCAACCACAGAGCAGGGTATTACCTCCCGGGAGAGGCAAAAGCAAAGAAGGGAAATTAGTGACCAACAATCTAAGACATAAACAGAACAAGAAATGAACAGAGAAACATTTACAAATGTAAAGTGACAAACATTCCCACCACCAAAAGTATACATCAATCCTGAGGAAAGGTAGTTGAAATAATCCCTGAATGACAGATAAACGCATAAGGCTCAAAGAACACAAAAACACTGATATGAGATGAAACCCTCAGTTTGAACGTAGACAGCGATCCAGAGAGAGTGGAGGCAGCATCCGACATCATCAGGTAAATGCATATAGGGGGTATCAACACAACATATTATAGAAAACATATCTACACATATAGACATATGTGTATATATGTTTAGTCTGGGCCTGCATGAGTGCTGCCGGCACTGGGGAGCTACAGTTCATTGAGGAAACTATGAATGCCAACATGTACTGTGACATACTGAAGCAGAGCATTATCCCCTCCCTTCAGAGACTGGGCCACAGGGCAGTCTTCCAACATGATAGCGACCCCAAACACACCTCCAAGACGACCACTGCCTTGCTAAAGAAGCTGAAGGTAAAGGTGATGGACTGGCCAAGCATGTCTCCAGACCTAAACCCTATTAAGCATCTGTGGGGAATCCTCAAATGGAAGGTGGGGGAGTGCAAGGTCTCTAACATCCATCAGCACTGTGATATCATCATGGAGGAGTGGAAGAGGACTACAGTGGCAACCTGTGATGCTCTGGTGAACCCCATGCCCATGAGGCTTAAGGCAGTGCTGGAAAATAATGGTGGCCACACAAAATATTGACACTTTGGGCCCAATTTGGACATTTCCACTTAGGTGTGTACTCACTTTTGTTGCCAATGGTTTAGACATTAATGGCTGTGTGTTAAGTTATTTTGAGGGACAGCACATTTACACTGTTATACAGGCTGTACACTTACTACTTTACATTGTTTCAGAGTGTCATTTCTTCAACGTTGTCACTTGAAAAGATATAATTAAAACATTTACAAAAATGTGAGGGGTGTACTCACTGTTGTGAGATACTGTATATTCTCAAACTTCTACAGCAGGGGCCCCACTTGTACTCGGGCTTGCCCCTGATGCCGAATCCTGGGCTAAAGGCCTCTTCTGTTTTTTGTTGGTTTGAGCTTCTTGCCATTGCAGCGAGGGCCTTAGTCTTACTGGATTTTGCGCTATGGGGACCAGATCTCCCCTCCACAGCTGCAGCTTGGACAACAATTTGTATCCACCCTCCAGGGTTAATACCGAATGGAACTGTTCTTTATATTGAAAAGTTAGCCGAAATGGGAATCCTTATTGGTATTGGATAGAGATGTCCAGGACAGTTCGCCCGCGAACTATTCGCGGCGATTTTGGCTCTTTCGCGCTCGCAGCGGACGGCGGACACACACGCTTTTCGGTCCGCCCCCTATTCTTTAATATTGAGGAAACTTTGACCCTGCACCTCACAGTCAGCAGACACATTCCAGCCAATCAGCAGCATACACTCCCTTCCAGAGCCTTCCATCTGAAGGACAGCATCCATTTTAGAATCATTCTGAAGCGGCATTCATTGTGAGAGGACAGGTAGTGTAGCTGCTGGAGATTTAATAGGGAAATACAGTCCCTGCTCATCTTCCCACAGTCAGGTGTCTGTCAAGGACATGTTTGAGCGTAAGATGCCAATGTCACAAAGTCACCCCCTTGCCCGGCAACTGACAGCTGGCTTGTCTGAACTCTTAGCCCGCCAGCTTTTACCATACAAGCTGGTGGAGTCTAAAGCGTTCAAAAAATTTGTAGTTATTGGGACTCCGCAGTGGAAGGGACCCGGCCGAAATTTCTTTGCTCAAAAGGCAATCCCCAACCTGTACTCGATTGTGCAAAAGGAAGTAATGGCATCTCTGGCACACAGTGTTGGGACAAGGGTCCATCTGACCACTGATACCTGGTCTGCAGCGGCATGGTCAGGGCAGGTATAGCACCTACACTGCGCATTGGGTAAACCTGGTGACGGCTGCCAAGCATGGAATACGTGGCTCTGCAGAGGAGTTGGTGACACCGCCACGACTTGCAGGCAGGCCTGCTGCCACCTCCTCTACTCCTCCTACTCCATCCGCTTCCATAACATCCTTGGCTGAGTCCTCTTCTGCTGCTGCTATGTCTTGCTCCACATCAACGGCACCCCCCAGCTCCACAGGTACTATTCCACATCCCGGATACGCCAGTGTCACGCCGTCTTGGGGTTGACTTCCCTGAAAGCAGAGAGTCACACCGGACCATCACTCCTGTCCACCCTGAACGCACAGGTGGATCAGTGGCTGACTCCGCACCAACTGGAGATCGGCAAAGTGGTTTGTGACAAGGGAAGAAATTTGTTGGTGGCATTGAATTTGGGCAAGTTGACACATGTGCCGTGCATGGCACATGTGTTTAATCTGATTGTACAACGCTTTGTGCATAAGCACCCAGGCTTACAGGACGTCCTGAAGCAGGCCAGGAAGGTGTGTGGCCATTTCAGGCATTCCTACACCGCCATGGCGCACTTTACAGATATCCAGTGGCGAAACAACATGCCAGTGAGGCGCTTGATTTTCGACAGCCCGACACATTGGAATTCAACACTCCTAATGTTCGACCGCCTGCTCCAACAAGAAAAGGCCGTTAACGAGTATTTGTATGACCGGGGTGCTAGCTGGGGATTTTTTTTGCCACGTTACTGGACGCTCATGCGCAATGCCTGTAGGCTTATGCGTCCTTTTGAGGAGGTGACAAACCTGATCAGTCGCACCGAGGGCACCATCAGCGACATCATACCATTTGTTTTCTTCCTGGAGCGTGCCCTGCGAAGAGTGCTGGATCAGGCCGTAGATGAGCGTGAAGAGGAAGAGGAAGAGTTGTTGTCACCATCACCACCAGAAACAGCCTTATCAGCATCGCTTGCTGGACCTGCGGCAACGCTGGAAGAGGATTGTGAGGAAGAGGAGTCAGAGGAGGAATGTGGCTTTGAGGAGGAGGAGGAAGACCAACCACAACAGGCATCCCAGGGTGCTCGTTTTAACCTACCTGGTACCCGTGGTGTTGTACGTGGCTGGGGGGAAGAACATACCTTCAGTGACATCACTGAGGACGAGGAACGGGACATGACTAGCTCGGCATCCAACCTTGTGCAAGTGGGGACTTTCATGCTGTCGTGCCTGTTGAGGGACCCTCGTATAAAAAGGATGAAGGAGAACGACCTGTTCTGGGTGTCCACGCTACTAGACCCCCGGTATAAGCAGAAAGTGCCTGAAATGTTACCGAATTACCACAAGTCGGAAAGGATGCAGCACTTCCAAAATAAATTAAAATGTATGCTTTACACAGCGTTTAAGGGTGATGTCACAGCACAACGGCAATCTAACAGCGGAAGAGGTGAACATAATCCTCCTCCTCCCATTACCACGTAAGGAGAGGACGCTTTACAGACGTGTTGTTGATGGAGGACATGCAGAGCTTTGAAAGTCCTATGCATCGCCACAGCCCTTCGGGGTCCACCCTCAGAGAACGACTCAACCGTCAGGTAACAGACTACCTCGCCTTAACTGCAGATATCGACACTATGAGGAGCGATGAACCCCTTGACTACTGGGTGTGCACGCTTGCCCTGTGGCCTGAGCTATCCCAATTTGCCATAGAACTTCTGTCCTGCCCCGCTTCAAGTGTCCTGTCAGAAAGAACCTTCAGTGCAGCAGGAGGTTTTGTCACTGAGAAGAGAAGTCACCTAGGTCAAAAAAGTCTAGATTACCTCACCTGAATTAAGATGAATGAGGGATGGATCCCGAAGGGACTGAAAGTGGGCAATACATTTGATTAAAAAAGGCCTGATAGCTGAGCTGCCTTGAGCTAATAATGGTCCACACGCTGCTGTATTTTATCCCTGAATGCCGGATGACTTGTGTGACTTATCCGCCACCAACTAGGGTTCAAGATGCAATGTTTTAGGGCACTTTCTGCCTGGCAAACTAACATCAATTTTTCTGGTCGCTGCAACAATACCTAATTTTTGCATTTAAATTCTTTTATTGTCAGAAGGCGTACAGCATGTAATGAAAAATAAAGCATTTTTGAACAGTCTTGCATAACAGTTGTGCAAAAATAAATATTTACAATAAAGACATTTTGTGAAAGTTAGCTGGCTAGTCCTTCTTATTTTTACTTTTTAGGTTAATAATTTCTCTTATTTTTTACTGTGATTGCAATTTAAGAGATACCTAAAACATGGTAAAACAGACAATAGTAAAGAGTATATCTGCAGGAAACACCAAAGTCCTATTAGCTATCATCCCTTCAGCAGTATTAGCTTATTATTTACAATATCTAACCTGGGCAATTACCCTTGGGTTACCCTAGGGCAGGCTTCAGTAAGCGACCTCTACTTTCCTGGGATGATTCTGCCGCCGGTTGCTTCTGAAGGGTCTCCAGGGCTCCCCCACTCCGGTCCTTCCCCCAGTGTCGCTTCAACCAGTAACAAATGTTTTATATTTGTAAAGCGACCCAATGATCCCCCTTGATAGAGGTTTATCTTTACAAATTTTGGAGAACCAATTTAAGACCGGTGTCCCCTGTTTCTGGGTCAGGGAGTGTGTGAAATGCCTCAGCCTACAGTAATTGTAATGTTCTGACAGCTGTAGCTCGTGCTTATCCCTCAGTTCCTCATAGGTGAGCATCCGGCCCTTTACTAACCAGTCTCCAAGTCTATCTAGTTTCCTTGACCTCCACCAGTGTTGTGATGTTGTGCTCATGTGTTTCGGGGCCTGAGGGTGGTCAAGAATTGGGGTCATTTGGGTGGATCCAGGGAACAAACCTGTGTGTTTCTTGGCCCATTTCCAGTATGATAGTGAGTGTCTGATTAGGGGGTTTGGCGAGTTTTTAAGGCTCTGAGGCAATTCTGATAGCCAAGCCACCTTGTCCCAGGTTAAGGGCCTTAAAGTGTGGTTCTCTAAATACACCCAGGCCGGTTGATGCCCTATAGAATGTGCTATTGGGAGGAAAGATAACTGAGCTGCCTTGTGGTAGTATTTTAAGTTTGGACACAATAGTTTCCCCTCTGACTTATGAAGGTACATAATTTTCTTTGTGATGCGTGAGGGAGAGTGGTTCCAGATAAACTGAAATATTTTCCTTTGAATATTTTCTAATTCTTTTTATTTAATCGGGAACGGGAGCTATACTTTGTCCATTTACTCAGGTCATTAATTATTGTTTTATAAAGTTTGGAATGGTTGGCTTTGTACAAGTCCTCTAGCTAAGGGGTTAGTCGGATTCCCAGGTAGTTTATGTGGTTCTTATCCCACTTAATATTAAACTTCTCTTGGAGACCCTGCTTCTCTACTGCTGTTAACTCAATCGCTAGTGCTTCTGTCTTCTCTATGTTCAGTTTAAGGCCAGAAAACTGAGCAAACTCCTCCATAGTTCGAATCAACTCTGGGACCGATTGGGTAGGGTTTGAGAGCATACACAGCAGGTCGTCTGCAAATAGACAAGTTTTGAAATGGTGATGGCCTATTTTTATGCCTGTGATCCCAGCGTTGGCCCTAATTGTCTGAGCCAGGGGTTCTATTGCTATTGCGAATAGAAGGGGAGAAAGGGGGCACCCCTGTCTTGTTCCTCTTTCTTTTTTCATTAAGGATCTCTCATCTCCCGGAATCTGTAACCTTGCCCTGGATGATTTGTATAATGAGTGTATGAGATTTATGAAACGGCCTTTAATACCAAATTTTTCAAGCATGGCGTATAGGTAAGTCCACTCCAGGGAACCAAACACCTTTTCAATGTCAAAGGCCATAAGACAGGCTTGAATTTTAGAGGCTTTGGTGTGGTACAGTAGGTTCATGACTTTTCTAATGTTGTCTCCCGCTTGCCTGTGGGAGACAAAGCCTACTTGGTCATTATGTATTAACTTAGGCAAGAAGGATGACATTCTATCCGCTATTATTTTTGACAGGATCTTTGTATCACAGTTTAGTAATGATATTGGCCTGTATTTTTTTGGTTCTAGGGCATCTCGACTCTCCTTAAGGAATAGAGCGATATCTGCCCTGTTCAGCTCTGCTGGTGTTTGCTTGCCTTCTAGAACTCTGTTAGAGTGACCAAGTACGGGCCTAATATGTCTTTAAATTTTTTATATTATAAATTGGTGTACCCGTCTGGGCCTGGTGACTTACCAGGTTTGAGGTTCTGGACTGCTTTTCTCACTTCCTCTAACTTCCTCTAGGGTCACTTTGGCATTTAAAGTCTCTAAATAATTTTCTTCTATTAAGGGGAGATTACAGGAATTAAGAAATACCCTCATTTTGTGTAGATCTATGTGTTTTGTTGCCGTATAAAGGGTATTGTAAAATTTTGTAAAAATCTTCTGGATCTTATTCGGGTTCGTTGTTTTTTCTCCCTTCGAGGTCTTAATTTGAAGTATTCTATTTATAGTTGTTTTGGTTTGTAGTTTCCTGGCTAGTAACGGGCCAGGTTTATTGGCTTAGTTGAATCCGATAGGAATAAATAGTACAACTGAACACACCACTCCTATCTGGTGGCACCTTAGATTGCACGCGCAGTGCCCCAAATTTGAAGTGGGAGGACCGACCAAGCATCTTTTTCCATCTCCCGCTTCCAAAAATCAATGCCATATACACGTCCCCTAATAGTGGACGTAACAGGTATTAAACTGATAGGAATGAATAGTACAACTTAATACACCACTCCGATCTGGTGGCACCTTAGATTGCATGCGCAGTGCCCCAAATTTGAAATGAGAGGACCGACCAAGCATCTTTTTCCATCTCCCTGTTCCAAAAATCCATGCCATATACACGTCCCCTGATAGGTGACATAACAGGTATTAAACGGATAGGAATGAATAGTACAACTTAATCCACCACTCTTATCTGGTGGCACATTACATTGCACGTGCAGTGCCCCAAATTTGAAGTGGGAGGTCCAACCAAGCATCTTTTTCCATCTCCCTGTTCCAAAAATCCATACCATATACACGTCCCCTAATAGTGGACATAACAGGGATTAAACTGATAGGAATAGTACTACTAAACAGTACACACATTATAATAACGCAGACAGAGGCAACACAGAGAGAGGAGTCTGAAGAAGAGGAGTCAGAGGAGGAAGGTGGCTTTGAGGAGGTTGAAGACCAAACACAGCAGACGTCCCAGGGGGCTTGTTGTCACCTTTTGGGGACCCTTGGTGGCTGGGTGGAGGAAGAGACCTTCAATGACATCAGTGAGGACAAGGAACGGGACATGGCTAGCTTGGTATCCAACCTTGTGCAAATGGGGAGTTTGCGGTTGTGCAAAGGGACTGTTTGCGGTTGTTTGCGGTGCATTAAACAGGGAGATTGGTCTGTTACTGTGAAGCGGGTGTAACCCTTACACTACCTGATCGATACAAAGCATGTTATTCCAAACAATTTAGGAATGTTAGGTGAATTATGCCCTTTATGGCTTAAAACCAGACTCTGCATCAACTATGTAATTTTCCGTGGGAGTTGCTATGGATCCCCCTCCGGCATGCTACAGGCCAGGTGTTAGTCCCCTTGAAACAACTTTCCCATCACTATTGTGGCCAGAAAGAGCCCCTGTGGGTTTTGAAATTTGCCTACCCATTGAAGTCTAAGGTTGGTTCACCCGTTTCGCCCGTTTGCGAACATTTGATGAAATTCGCGTCCACAGTTCGCGAACCGAAAATTTTATGTTCGCGACTTCTCTAGTATTGGATCTTGTTTGCCATCAGCACCTCCAGGGACAGTCTCAGTGCACCCCTCTTAGCCAGAGTTGAAGGGGCCAAATCAGCATAGATTTGTAGCCGGGTTCCATCAGGTCCCAGGAGGTTAGGTAACTTCCAAGAAGCCAAGAGAATTGTTTCCCTAGAACTCTGCCTCAAAAACCTGACCAGAATGTCCTTCGGGAGCATTGAGTTCACTGGGCCTCCCAGGGCTCTATGGACCCTCTCTTTCTAGGTCTTTATGTATGATTTGTTTGGTGACCTGTTCCAGATTGTGTGTTCTCTGCTCTAGATCATGCAGGTCCTTTCTGATGTCTTTCAGAGCCAGCTAGAGCTGATTTCTCAACAGAGCCTCAATGTCCGCCATGGACCTTGCAGAAATATTCATAACCCTACCTTGGTCATTTTGTTCCACCTCAGACTCCAAAGAGTCTGATTGCTCCACCTGGTCTTCTTTGGGAGGTGATCCCTTCCCTGTGGCAGATTTGAAGTGCTCCCCTATTCCCTGTGAGGGGACGCTTTTCCTCTACTTCCCCATTTCAGCAAAGCTGAACTGTGGAGGCAAGCTTGGACAAAACTAAAATGGTAGAGAAGTTACAAGCTCCAGGATCAGAGCCAAAGTTAAAACATAAGGACACCCCGGTCAGTTTCTGGTCTTTTACTGTGCAAACATTCATGGCTCAATACTGTGGAAGTTGTAAGAAGCATAGCATTTGGGCTGCTTGATCTTTATACTTGCATGTTGTTATTTTGCGCTAACTCTCCAGCCAGGAGGTTTGGGGGCCTTTTACAGCATCCATTAGGCCATCATGATCATATCAGTCTTGTGACTGTGGTAATGGCAAATGTGTAAAATGTAGGAGAGATGAAAAGCTGATATTGTATTATAGCCGCAAGGTATTGGTATCTTGGAGTAAGAAAATATACATATATGACTGGACACTTAAACCAGTTATCTTTCAGGGGTTATTCAGCAATGATCCTTCTTTCATTGGGGAATAGAAGCAGTGAAAGTATATTAGCCAACCTATTGGGCAAGACTTTTCCCCATATTTTACAGTGTCAAGATGGCCACTAAGATGTGCCTCCACCGGCAATCCTGGGGACAATGTTGGCGGCAAAAAAAATGGCCTCCCTCAAAGCTTCATTAAGTACAAGCAGTAGAGACAGCTGAGTTTATAGATACATTTACACAGTCCATCAATTGCACATTTCAAGGGCTATCCACACCAGTGTAGCTCAGAGTTCATATACTGGTGATAAACTTTATTAAGTTGTGCTCAAAGCCCAGAACTGGCATCAGTGCTGACCCTCCACCTCCCCTTTCCATCAGTGTGTTTAGACTGTCCTTTATCGCCCCTACGGGGCACTCACCATACCACCCTGATCAGCGCTCTTGTTGCATCTGACTGCAGATCTTAAGATCCGCTAGGCCTGCTTCGTGCCTGCCTGCTGTACTCTCTTGAGGGGTCTTCCTCTTGAGCCCTCCAGTCCAGCCGCTGGGAGACCACTCCTCCCCGAAGATGCTAAGTATCAACAGCCTTGTTAAATTGTGATTCAGTAAATGTAAAAGGGCTCTATTTAAGCACACAGCATATTTTATTTACAGAAGTTTTTAGTTAGTGAAGACCTTGCTTTTGGATAGAAGTTCACTAACTAAAAACTTCTGTAAAAAATATGCTGTGTGCTTATAGAGAGCCCTTTTAAATGTACTGAATCACAATTTAATAAGGCTGCAAGTTTTTATTAGAGTGGGGCTACATTATGATGGAGCACTACAACCAGGGATCTGTTTCATTATTTATAACAATGTAAAGCACCATAACAAAGCTGGACTGAATTTCCACTGAAATGGATGGTCTGCTCAAAACAGCCTTTTTAAAGGACCAAGGTAGTTCAGGAATACTTACCACTTGTGAAATATGTAATAAA
Organism: Discoglossus pictus; assembly: GCA_027410445.1. NCBI lineage: Eukaryota > Metazoa > Chordata > Amphibia > Anura > Alytidae > Discoglossus > Discoglossus pictus. Next base: position 80,953,505 of record CM050173.1, on the reverse strand, counting down.
AATACCAGTATTAGCTGGCTATGTAAACTACAAGCATGCAAGCATTAAAACATTTAATAGGACACAACGGAAACATTGATTTCTTTGATATAAATGATCAATAGACTCAAGTATTTTAGTATGGATTACCCATAAAGCATGCGTTAGCAGACTTTTATTAGCTTTGTCCAGTCAACAGAAAAAACAAAGATGGATAACCCTTAGAGAACATTACATGAAACTAAGTATAGCAGAAAGATTGAATAAATTATCACCTAAACAATTTAATTCAAAATAAATATCTATGATCCAAGCTAATAAAAAAGACAAACCAAGCACAGATTGACAAGGACATATGAATATTTCAAAATCATTTGGGAAACAAAATAGATAAATTGCTTGCAATTAATATAAAAATAGAACTTCAAAATGAATTGAAAAATGATAAAGAATAGATGGGGAGATATGTATGAAACCTAAAGAAATAGGTGTGTTAAACCATCCAAACAAATAATTCAGAATTGTTAGATCAAACTAATCTTCCTAAAATATTGAGGACCATGAATGGGTACATATAGCCTTATTAAATTGGGTCTACATGTCATCTTAGGGCTATTTGCGTGCTAAGGTGCCTTGTAACGTTGCTCGCAGCGGACTTTGCGTGGTAACACGCAGGATATCCGAGAATAGGCTACGTGGAGAGCAACGTTGAACTTAGGGCACGTAAATCCTTTGCTCTGTCATGCCCGTAACCACTAATTGTTTAATTCAGCTATTATATTGCAACATGGTCACTCGCGAGCAAGCACGTAACATGCAAATGGAGCCCAATGGCCAATGTGTGCTCTAGAGCACCCGCAAGGGGGGTAAAGTACAGTATGTAGCACTTGTAATGTAGATAATAAGATAATATCACTGTACTTTACATATATTAAAAGGGAAAGTGATGTTAAGTATAAGAATGAATAGCACAACATTCTCATGCCCTCATATCGGCCCCGAAAAGTACTTTATTTCATGAATATTTTTTGTGTTATATTGATCCCTGTTATCAATGTGTTAAGACATATACTGTAACTCGCATGTTATAGAATATCATATTTACTGCTTTATTAATATTGCATAAAATCTGGAATGTGGGTCCGATAGCAAACTGGATTTGAAGCACGTAGGACTTTGAAATCTACCCTCCCCTTTTTCAGTGACGTCATGCTAACAATCTCTTTTCCCATTGGCTCTATTTGAACCCGTAACTACGAGGTGGCTTGATTGTTGTTGTAAATGGAACATACTCCGATTGGTCTAATGTGATAAGTGTGGTTCCTCAAGGTTCAGTTTTAGGACCTCTCCTTTTTAACATATTTATTAATGACATAGAAGTAGGACTCGAAAGTAGTGTCTCCATTTTTGCTGATGACACTAAGTTGTGCAAGGTAATAAAATCAGATAATGATGTACTTTCCCTACAAAGGGATTTGCATAAATTAGAGAAATGGGTGGCTAAATGGCAGATGAGATTTAATACAAATAAAAGCAAGGTTATGCATTTGGGAAGGAAAAATAGCTATGCAATCTATAATCTTAATGGAGCAAATCTAGGGGTATCAGATATTGAAAGGGTTTTGCGAGTACTAGTGGACAACCACCTAGGTAACAGTGCTCAAAGCCAAGCAGCAGCTGCAAAGGCAAGTAAAATATTAGCATGTATTAGGAAGGGTGTAGAAGCAAGGGAAGCAAATATAATTCTGCCACTATACAAATCCCTAGTACGCCCTCATTTGGAATATGGAGTACAATTTTAGGCACCACTTCATAAAAAGGACATTTTCAGAGCTGGAAAAAGTACAGAGGTGGGCTACAAAACTAATAAGGGGAATGGAGGGGCTAAGTTATGAAGAAGGACTAACCAAACTAAACGTATTTTCGCTAAAAAAAAGCGTCTACGAGGGGATATGATTACCTTATTTAAATACATCCAGGGTCAATATAAGGCTTTGTCAAGTGAACTTTTTGTAGCAAGAGATTTTCAACTGACAAGAGGACACCCTTTGAGGTTAGAGGAAAAAAGATTTCACCTTAAACAAAGAAAAGGGTTCTTCACAGTCAGGGTGGTTAAACTGTGGAATTCGCTACCAAAGGAGGTGGTAACAGCGAATTCGATAGACAACTTCAAAAAGGGGTTAGATACATTTTTGAATAAAGAGGGCATTCAAGGCTATCCTAGATAACTAGCAAAGGAATATTGATCCAGGGAGAAATTTGCTCGCCAGTTTCTGGGGTCAGGAAGGAATTTTGATTTTTTTCCCCTTATGAGACAATTGGCAAAGTTTCAATGGTTTTTTTTTCTGTTTGCCTTCCTCTGGATCAATAAACAATTAATAATAAATAGTCCACTTATTAAAAAGATCAATAGAGATCTAGAAAGGTTGAACTTGATGGACTAACTCTTTATTCATTCTCCAATACTATACTATTAATAATTATTTAACAACAAATTAATTAATAACTAATCCGCATGTTGCAGATCAGAGGAGATCTTAACAGATTGAACTTGATGGACTAAAAGTCTTTTTTCAACCTTAATTACTATGTAACTATGTAAGGAGTTAATTTAACGTCTGGTTTGCTAGTAAACCTGAATTATTGTGTCGCAAAAGTATGCATGTCTAAAAAGTGTGTCACCAAGCTGAAAAGTTAGGAAAGCTCTGGTTTAAGTCATGTGAGATAACATCTTGCTCTATAAAATGTTCCACTTTTAGAGAGATTCATTTTAAACTGATTCAAAGATGGTTTTTGGGTCTTAAAGTTTTGGAGAAAAAAAATTATTGCCAAATATTCAGATACTGTACGTGTTGGAGAAGTTGTGATATTAGAGGCAGCCATGCTCATATCTAGTGGCAGTGTGTTAAAATTCTAGAATTTCGGTCCTTGTACACAAATACATTTCAATTACTAATATTAAATATCAACTTATGATGTCCCAAGAAGTGATACTTTTCCACATATTTCCAAGAAAATGTTTAGTTGTACAGATTTTATTGGCAGCTAAAAGGAAACAAAATACACTCCCTGCTTGGAAGCGGTAGAAATTGTTAATAGTAATAGACAGACAGAGATTTCAAAAAATTGGATAAAAATATATGTAATAAAAGCAAAAGAAAATGGAATTTGTGGGACCAATTTATAAAATAAAGTAAAGAAAAGTAGCACATCTGCCTCACTTAGATATTTTAGAACACTTCTGAATGTAATTTTTATATTTTTATGACTTTATAAGATTATGTTTAAAACACACGCAAAAATATCCCTGACATTATAAATAATATAGTGATATTTTCTTTTTATGCCAAGGAACATTTTGAAGTGTGAAATGAGGCACCCTTCACAAGCAGGTACCCCTACAGAAAACTGGCCATGTGTCCATCTAGGGTCATACTTACGTTCTATGTTGCCCTAAACTACAGTGGCCTTTCAATTTTTTTAAGGTTCGATGAGACAAGAACAATGTGAAAGAAAATACTGTATGTGCAACTGAAAATTAATGGACACATTTTTACTTTGTTTCAGGCCATCTCAACAACGAGACCAGAAAGTTAATAGCTTTGTAAAAATAAAAGTTATTAACTTTTTTGTTGAAAATTCTAATTTATCGGCAAGTCACGTGAACAATAATGTGGCAGGATTCCTGGAAATTAATTATCCTGGAGAAACTGTGTTTTCCAGTAAGTAGCTGCACTGAATAATCTTGTATTGAGTTTGAGGAACATACATGTGACATAAGGAGCAGTAGCAGTGCTAGACAATGGAGCATTCCGGTGCAAGAATAAAAATGTGCCCCCCCCCCCTCATACAGTACATATATATATAGTTACATACATGTCATGCCTGTGATGCTCCACTCCACTTCCTTCACTTCCTAAATAAGCCAAGGGGCCATGAGGGGGGGGGGGGGGGCATGGACAGCCGACGAGGGCTGAGATGGGCTGTGGGGAGCATGTAGGGCCTTGGGAGGGGAGGTGGTGTGTAGGGCCCCGAGGTGGAGGAAGAAGAGAAAGGCCCCGGTGGCTGATGAGGGCCTTGGGGGGAGGGGCAGAGGAGGGCCACAGCACGGTGAGCACTGGGCCCCTTAAAGGCCCATGTTGTGATCCTACAATAGGGTTTAAATTATATAATTCATATAATAAATCAGCATGTCAGAAAAACAATTAGTATTACAGTCACCTGTTTCTTGCCACCATGTATTAGCTGACTAGGATGTAGGAAATTATATGTTGAGGGGGCTGTCCTGATAAGAGTCTTTATCTGCAGTGTGGCTGCTGCAGAAAAAACCTAGGACCTTATTCAATTGAGCAATTATTGTTTACTAGAGCCCGTAATGAAGCCGTAAACTACCGTATTTTGCTATTCAATTGGCATATTTTAGCTGCCCGCAAATGATGTGCGGGATACAGGCTGGAAATCCCTGCGGTTGTCAAAATCATAACTCTGACTCATCTAAGCCTTTGATCTTTCAAGCCTGTAAATGTTATCGCAAATCGCTAATCAATTGCTACAATTCCTCAAGCCCGCAAATATTCTCACACCCGTAAATGGCAAATGTAGAAGAAAATCCTATGGGTACTAGATAGGACTCGCAAGGGGGTTAAACACCTGATTGTAGCACTGTAGAGGCAAATAAAAAGACATTAGAATTAATTGCACAACATTCTCAAGCTCACAATTCTGCAATCAAAAATATATTTTTTTCACCTTTCATTTCAGTGTTATATCAATCTCGGGAATCAAGGAGTTAAAACATATCCGGCCACCCACATGGACTAGAACAGTATCGCCATTCATTTTTATTATTTTATATATTCCCGGATTGCAAGTCCGACATCAGACTTCTAAACGCTAATTGATTGACGTTTAACCTCCATGTTTTCATGATGTCATGATGACGGTCTCATTTACTATTGACTTAGGGCCTCATTAAATTAGCCGTAGTTCCGACGGTCCTCGCAAAATAAGTTTTTTGCATTTGCGAGGACAGATTCCTCAATACGTCCCTTGCAGCCTGCTTTGCGAGATGACACCGAAAAACGGCAGAGAATAGGCTCCGAGAGAGCTACTTAGTAACACGCAGCCATAAATCTATGAGGTGAATCTCGCACCTCGGAAGAATCCCTACGGGCACAAAAAAGTGCCAGCAAGGCATCCTAAAGCCTATATGAAGTGACCCACATTAACCACTTGCTGCAGGGGTCCATAGGGAAACGCAGCATCCCCCCCCCCCCCCACATTAACCCCTTTCAGCGGGGGGTCCCCGATCGGCATCGATCAGGCCCCAGATGCATTTAAAAATTTTACATTTCCCGCACACTATTGACCAATCCCGGCCGCAGCACCTAAAATTAACCCTCCTCTATGCTGGGGGTCGCCATCGGGACCCCCAAAGTGTCCGCACATTAACCCCTTGCTGCAGGGGTCCATAGGGACCCCCGCAGCCCACCCACATTAACCCCTTGCAGCGGGGGTCCCCGATCAGCACTGATCGTGACCCCGCTGCATTTACAAATTTACCCCCCCGGGCAACTAAAATTAACCCCATCACTCATGGGTATCTAACCCTTACTGGGCCAATCTAACCCTAATTGGAGCTATTTAAACCTATCTGGACCTAATAACCCTAACTTCGCCTATTTAACCCCATTTTGCTCTATTTAATCCCATCACTTATGAGTGTCTGTACAGACCCCCATAAGCCTCCATCTAACCCCATCCCTTATGGGGGTCTATACAGACCCCTGTAAGCCTCTAGTTAACCCAATCAGTCCCATAAGGGTCTATGAAGATCCTTATAGGACAATTAGAAGCCTATTATTAACCCCATAAGTGCCATGAGGGTCCTATGGACCCCTGCAGCAAGTGGTTAATGTGGGTCACTTCGGGGGTCCTGATGGGGACTCCTAGCATAGAGGAGGGTTAATTTTAAGTGCTGGTGGGTACTTGGAGTAGCCCCCATGGCAGGGCTTGTATGCACGACTGCCACGGAGGTCCCCTTCAGGACCTCCGCGGCAATTGATGAGCTGGGGGAACCTGCAAGATCATCTTGCAGGCTGTCACTCCTCATGCACAGTTTCTCCGTGTTTACACAGCCGGCCGTGCTGTGTAGCTCACACGTTGCTCGCAGCAGGGCTAATTTAATAGCGTCGTAACTTTTCAGAATTTGAAGCTCGTAGGGCTTAAGTACAAACCTAGTATCTACGAGGCTGGAATTTAATAAGGTTGTATATCGGTAGTTTTGGTCTTGCTTGATCATGCTCTGAAATGCTACTTATGATTGCATGGTTTACGGTTTTAGCTTTCGGGCCACATAGCTGCGGACTTGTTCAATTGAATCACTCTTTAACTGTTGCAAATTTCAATTGATTAGGTCTCCTGGTAATTTGTGACCAGCCTCCTGTGCAGCCTCCCCTCTCCCACTCAGCACCGAATAGTAAAGTAGCAGCTCTACTATGAATTGGTTTTGTTTTGTCAAATACAGAATGAATTGATTATTTATTGTTGTTGATTAGTTGTACAGTCATGTCTGACTCTCAGTGACCCAATGGACTGCAGAATGCCAGGCACATGTGTCAGCCACTGTCACTCTTAGCTCCCTTCAAGCTCATGTTTATTGCTTTAATTACCCCATCTATCCATCTCCTCCTCTTTCATCCCCTTCTTCATTTGCCTTCAATCTTTCTCAGCATTTTCTCTAGGGAATTCTGTCTTCTCAAGATATGGCCAATATAATATAATTGAGCTTCAGCCTCATGATCAAGCCTTCCATTGAACAGTTTGTCTTGATTTCCTGTAGATGTATTCCAATGGGAGTTTTTAAGAACACCCACTAAAAGTGCATAACACTACTATTTTTTATAAAAGGGGGAACAATAAGTGGGGAAAAGGAAGAACGTACTATTTACATTATATTTACATGTAATTAGAAACAACAGCGCTCACACAGATTAAAAACATTTAAAAAAGAAGATGAGAACACTCTTTGTTTAATAAGGTATTTGCAAGAATCTTATAATTTCAATGACTATTAAAGCCTATTTCCCTTCAATTTGGGATAAAGATTGTTCTAATTTAGTAAGTTAAACTGAGACTCTATAGAGCTCCTCTGAGGAAAAAAATTATGGGCTATATATCTTAAAGTTATTTTCTGATGTAACACAAAGCTCAATCAAGCACATCAAGCCTGTATGCCTCTAAACACCCAAAATGCCCTCTGTATCATATGTATAGTGATACTATGATGCAAACTTGAGACTGGAGAGTAACGCCTTTGATTCTTTACAATGTAACGCAGTTAAGCCGTTATTTGGTTTAAGTACATTTCTTACTTTGTATTTTAAACATTTAAAAGCCTTTTTTGCCCCCCTTAAAATTATTTGGTTGAATGAATAACCTTCTTTTAATATGGGGCTCAGAAAGCGATTTTTTCTGTAGCCTATCGGTATGTTAGTCTACTTTTCCATAAAGGTTACATAGTGATTTTTGGGGTTGCTCAGCTTTAGTGGTGTAAAAAGTACAGAGTCTGATTAGTAATGTTAGGAGGAATTAAGTATCTTATATATTTCGGGCTAAAGTTTATAGGATACTGTTACAAGACTTAAAATTCATATTCTTATACCCACTATTTGTATTGCTGCCGCTAATACAGCACAGATTTCCTATCCTGGGCTCGGTCTCTTTCCAGTGTCGGCGTGTAACGTCACGCTGCACGCTACTACCCTCTTGATTTCCTGTAGAACAGATTTATTGGATCTTCTTGCAGAAGATCATCCGTCTTTATGGACCAGCTCTCACATCTGTATGTTACTACTGAGAATACCATGGGCCTTATTAAATTCCAAGTCTGCAGTTGCCTTCATACACGCCATACGTAGCATTTCACGGCATGATCATGATCAATTAAGCAAGCCCATAAGTAACGATTTAGTAAATGAAACCATCATCATGACATCAGTAAAAAAGGGCGTTTAACCATCAATCAGTTAGTGTGTAGACATTCGATGTGCAATCAGGCTCACAATGCAAAAATGAATGAAAAAACTGTTATAGTCCATGTGAGTTGCCTGATATGTATTATATATGTATATAACACAGAAATTAAAGAGTAAAAAAAAATGTTTTTATTGCAGATTTGTGAGCTTGAGACTGTGTGCAATTCATTCTAATGTCTTTCCTGTATTTTAAAGTCCAGTATTCTTTTTTTATTTGCTTTTATAGTGTTACAAACTGATGTTTAACGCCTTTGTAAGTCCTTTCTAGTACTCGTAGAATTTTTTGCTACATTTGAAGGCAATTGCAAGTTTGTGGAATTGTTGCAATTAAATTGCGATTTGCGATTTTAGCGATTGTAACATTTGTGGGCTTGAAAGATCAAAGGCTTAGATGGGTCAGAGTTACGATTTTGAAAACTGCAGGAATTTTCAGCCTGTAGCTTGTAAATAGATTGTGGGTAGCTAGAGGAGTCCAATTAAATATCAGTAATTTTTGCGGGCTACATTACGGGCTGGTAATTGCGATTTTGACAATTTAATAGATTTCCATAGTTCTAACTATGTGGTCCTTTGTTGATGTAATATCTTTATGTTTCCCTAGCTTGTCCAAGCTTGCCATAGCTTTCTTTCCCAGAAGCAAATATGTTTAAATGTCATGGCTACAGTCACCTTCTGAAGAGATCTTGGGTCTAAGGAAAATAAAATCTGTCACTGCCTCCACTTCTTCCCTGCGTATTTACCAGGAACTGAGATTGCGGTTTGCCATGATCTTTGTCTTTTTAATATTGAGCAGCAGGCCAGGTTTTACCCTCATCAGTAGTTCCTTTAGTTACTCCTCACTTTCAGCCATCAAAGAAGTATCATCGGGCATATATGCAGCTGTTGATATTTTCACCAGTAATTTTGATTCCAGCTTTGGATTCCTCCAGTCCAGCCTTACACATAATGTTCTCTGCATATAAGTTGCATAAATAAGGTAAAAAATATACAACCTTGTCGCACTCCTTTCCCCATCTTGAACCATTCTGTTGTCCCATGTTCGATTCTGACTGTGAAAGTTTGGTCTACATACAGATTCCTCAGGAGGCAGATAAGATGATCTAGTACACATGTCTCTTTAAGAACTTGCCACATTTTGTTGTGAGCTGAACTTGTAGGGCCTTAAGCATTACCTTGCTGGCATGTGAAGTGAGTGCAACTGTTCGATAATTGGAGCACTCTTTGCCACTGCCTTTTTTGGGGATTGCATGTAGACTGAGCCATTGTTTTACTAATTTGTTGGCTTAAGGAAGTACACAAGTCCCTTTGCCACGACAAGGTAGCCATCCAGAAGGGGTACTGATAAATAGATCACATTTATAGTTGTGAGGATTACGAATTGTCGGTCAAGCCATGTTAAAAGTTACGGACTTGTGCATGCGCAATGCGTGTCGAAGACCCTAATTGCGGGCCTGCACGACTGCACTCATTGCGAGGCCCGTAAATTAGACGTGGGAGAGGCTTGGAATGAGCGACAAAGTCGCTCACTGCAAGGCCCGCAATGAGAGCGGAAGGTGCTCAGTGCAAGGCACGAAAGTGGTGGGTTTGACAACGTCTGCAATGAGCGCTCATTATGAGCCCCGTAAAGTAGAGGGGGAGAGGGGCTCGCAATAAGTGACGAAGGTGCTCATTGCAAGGCATGAAAGTGGCGGGTTGGCTGATGCTGCTCCTCACGGGGGGTGGGAGAGACAAATAGGCGATGGGAGAGACAAAGGCACTAATCGACAGGCCTGCAACTTACAGGGGGGAGAGCCTTGCATTGTGTGGCAAACAGCATTGCCAGCCTTCACATTGTATTGCCGTAATTTTTTCATGGGCCAGTCGCTAGTACTAAATAAACAAATACTAGTCTATTGTGTGAGCACTAGAGAGTCTCTTCAATATGACTACCATAATACAGCCATTTTCTGTGTTTCTGCCAAGGCCCACAAGTCCCAGACCTAGGGCAGCACACTTTGAAGGAGTCCTGAAGATGCCAATGCAGTGGAATTAAATATGTTTGCATATGCTCAGAAATGTCTATATGCAGTGATATTTCTGTTTGTTTACACTTTCTGACATATGTTTGTTTTATTTGTTGGCTATTTTATTGACCTACCATCTAGTCAAAATAACTAGCTTATGTGGCTTAGGGGATATCAATGGAGGCTGGTTTGTTCTCAGATCGACCTATTATTCAATTTATACCAAAAATACACAAGGTATTTCTTATGAGGTCTTGAAACTTACCATTTTAACTCTTTATATACAAGGCATGAATATTCACAATGATCTAACACTGCCCCTTATCTTTCAGTCTCAGAAGTGTGTGATGGATTTTACTGCGATGACTACACAACTGTTTGTATCAATGACACTTTGATCCCAGACTGTGTGTGCAAAGATGGATTTGACAAGATTCCTTCATTAGACTCGGCATGTCCAGGTAACCAAATATATCAGTGCCCCACATTCAGCAAATCACTGCACTGTCATGTACCAGGCCTGCAATATACCAGACAATGTCATCATCAGTTTCAAAATAGTGCAAATGTATCGGTAGAGGGGATGGTGCCATCATACTGATGGGTTATATGATTATTGATGGTGGTGGCAATGCATTGATAATACAAATGGTAATAATCCAAGAATGTAAATGAGGAAAATAATGATGGTGGTCAACAATAGAATGTGTATTATTCACAATCACATTAATGGAGATGCTATGGTAATGATAGTAATGATGGTAATGATGGTTATGATGGTGTGGGCAGTGTCAGGGTCATATTGATAGTATGGTAATGATGGTGAAAGTAATGGTTGATGACACTGATTTACAAGGTATTTGTAACAAAAACTAAATTAGTTGCCTTTATTATTTTTGGGTGCTGATTTCAGATCTAGGCTTTAAAAAATGCCAGCACATTTTTTAATGTTCTGGTAATTTTTAGTTCATTAATAAGTAATTGTAAGTGTAACAGATCTCCTAGCACCCCGACCGGGTACCTCCGTTGATGGACGCGTCCTAGTTTGCGTCGAGGCCTACAAGCACCGCACCGGACACCACAACCACCACAGACTCCACAACTGCCGTAGCTTAACTGGAGCCGCGCCGTCTTCCTTCCACCCTGTATGAATCTCCAGCATCCAGGATAGTGTGGGGAAGACCTCTCCTCCAACGAGAGTACATCAGGAACAAGGGTTCAGTAGTTACAGCTCCAGGGAGTATGCAAAAGCATAGCAATCCCCAGTATGATATAGCGATCCCCTCCAAGAACAAGACAAGGCTACGTTTTGAAGGGTCAAGCAGGACTCTCTCTTTATTAAATACAAAACACATTTTTAAACACTTCACATACACAGTAGGGGCAGTGACTACCTTTGGTCAACCCCCAATTACCTCTGGCCAATCAGACAGGGTTAAGGTGTGGGAGCCAGGAGTCCCCTCCCCCAGGAGCCGCCCACTAGGCGTGGCTAACTGCTCATTCTACCTCTGGCGGTGGAGAGAGTAACATCTCTAAGCTCACTTATTCCCCTGCTGGGAGTATGGGGAAACCCCAGGTCATCTCATTATTCAAGAGACCCTATCCCCATTGTTCATGGTGCCATCTTGTCTGCTAAAACCCTTTTGTTCTGCTATCTCTTGTGTGGTTTAGCAGATACTATTAACAGGCAGATGGGCAACTCCTGACCAAGTGTATGAGACCAAAGATATTTGACTGCATACAACACAATACAATATTTTTACAGATATAATAACAACATTTTATAACCCAGAACATATCTGCAGATAGCTTAGGTCTGAGCACACATTATTAGTGAATGGCGCTCAGACCACATACATACAGTTCAATGGCCATGGAACCAAAGTCTTTCTGCATAGGAAAATAAAGTATTTAAATGACGGTCCATAGTCAAAGGCAGGAGGCTGGCAAACAGTCCTCTCCAAGACAAAGTGGCGAAGGGCACTTCATCACACATCTCCCCTTTGGGGGGAAGTCTAACCAGGCACCTGATCTTCTGCCGGTCAGTGCCTCCGTTAGACGATCCACCAACCCACAATAAACCAGTGCTAGAGCAGCCCACCCACAACAAACCGTTACTGCACCTGGATATTTCGCTGTGGTGATGGGGCAACACGCTGAGGGGACTTGAGGGGCAGAGGCCAGCGGCACTCTGCCCTGATGCCAGCTCTTCTGCTGGTATAACCTGCAGGACATCCTGCTCTGTACAAGGGACAAAGGGAGGGCAGAGGCCGACTGCTCTCTGCCCCTCTGTCAGCTCTTCTGCTGGGGTACTTGGGACATATTCCGGCTCAGTAGCCAGGGAAACTTGGGGGTCAGTGGGGGTTAACATTTCCTCTGTTAACCCTGGGGCCACATTAGAAGTTAGCTAGGGAGGGGAATTTGTACTTACCCCCTCCTACGGTTGTCCCAGTGAGAGTAGTTGGGGATCTGGACAGGCTGTGGGCGCAGAGACCACGGTCCCATCTGCGCCGTCTGGGAGATTGGTATCTCCCCTTGTCAGGGTAAACTGTCGCTGGGGCGGAAGGACGACACCTTCTGCCCCCTGTGGTTCACACTGCCGCTGGGGGGGAAGGACGACACCTTCTCCCCCTGGGGTTCACACTGCCGCTGGGGGGGAAGGACGACACCTTCTGCCCCCTGGGGTTCACACTGCCGCTGGGGGGGAAGGACGACACCTTCTGCCCCCTGGGGTTCATACTGCCGCTGGGGGGAAAGGACGACACCTTCTGCCCCCTGGGGTTCACACTGCCGCTGGGGGGGGAAGGACGACACCTTCTGCCCCCTGGGGTATACACTGCTGCTGGGGGGGAAGGACGACACCTTCTGCCCCCTGGGGTTCACACTGCCGCTGGGGGGGGGGAGGACGACACCTTCTGCCCCCTGTAGGGCCGGTAGAGAGACCTCGGTCCCATCTCTACCTGCCATCTGGAGGTCATCCCAGGACCAGTCAATAAAGTCTGGTTCTGCTTGTCGAGTATGCACGAAGCTGAGCAGGTGTTGGTAGTCCTGCTCCAGCTCCCACTCTCTCGTTACCAGGTGGGTCATGTCTTTGCTCACCTCGCCTTCATCATCCCAGACATACATGCCCATCCGGTAGTCGTAGATGTCCCAAAACCTAGACCCCTCCATGCTGCCAAGATCAATGTCGTCCTCCAAGGCATCCCATAATAAACCCGGGCCATCATAATCATTCCCCTCCGGTAAGTCGTGTTCAGACGTCCAGGGGGTAAGTCGAACGGTATGCCACCAGAGGGCCTGGTATGCGTTGTCTAGCCAGAGCTCTCGACATACCAGGGTCTCTAGTCTTGTCACCCACTCATCCAGGGGCTGCTCTCCCAATAGATACATCCGCATTGCCACACGCTTCTGTAGCCGCTGCTCATCACTGGGGAGACTCTCACCTCGCCGCCATTGGGCATCTTCCAGGGCATCATAGCAGAGTTCCTTTCTGTCTGCATCCCTGTAGTCCGCGGCCGCCTCCTCATCATGGAACGCTGTCCGAAAACTAGCCGGTTCCATCCTGCTGTAGCCAGGGGCGCTGTACGGAAACTAGCGTTGCCCTCAATTTGAAACTCCAAACGTTACCGATGTGTCAGTGCTGCTTTTCCTCTTACTAGGACGCCATCCCACCACTGCCAGCCAATGTAACGGATCTACTGGCACCCCGACCGGGTACCTCCGTTGGTGGACGCGTCCTAGTTTGCGTTGAGGCCTACAAGCACTGCACCGGACACCACACTACCACAGACTCCACAATCGCCGTAGCTTAAAGCTCCCAGGGAGTATGCAGCGCATAGCAATCCCCAGTATGATATAGCGATCCCCTCCAAGAACAAGACGAGGCTACGTTTTGAAGGGTCAAGCAGGACTCTCTCTTTATTAAATACAAAACACATTTTTAAACACTTCACATACACAGTAGGGGCAGTGACTACCTTTGGTCAACCCCCAATTACCTCTGGCCAATCAGACAGGGTTAAGGTGTGGGAGCCAGGAGTCCCCTCCCCCAGGAGCCGCCCACTAGGCGTGGCTAACTGCTCATTCTACCTCTGGCGGTGGAGAGAGTAACATCTCTAAGCTCACTTATTCCCCTGCTGGGAGTATGGGGAAACCCCATGTCATCTCATTATTCAAGAGTCCCTACCCCCATTGTTCATGGTGCCATCTTGTCTGCTAAAACCCTTTTGTTCTGCTATCTCTTGTGTGGTTTAGCAGATACTATTAACAGGCAGATGGGCAACTCCTGACCAAGTGTATGAGACCAAAGATATTTGACTGCATACAACACAATACAATATTTTTACAGATATAATAACAACATTTTATAACCCAGAACATATCTGCAGATAGCTTAGGTCTGAGCACACATTATTACTGAATGGCACTCAGACCACATACATACAGTTCAATGGCCATGGAACCAAAGTCTTTCTGCATAGGAAAATAAAGTATTTAAATGCTGGTCCATAGTCAAAAGGCAGGAGGCTGGCAAACAGTCCTCTCCAAGACAAAGTGGCGAAGGGCACTTCGTCACAGTAAGTTTCTGTAAGGATATTTTAAAGGTATATGAAAGTTTCCCTGGTTTTAAATATTTCTTATCTAACAGACACTGATTAGCAGAAAAATATGCATTACATTGAACAATATAATAAACTTACAGATTTATTTGCAGTAAACTGAAATTTTTATTTTCACACCCCCAGAGCTGTCTACATTGGAAATCTGTAGAAACACAGGGCCCGATTCAGTTGCAAGCCTGCATCTTGCCGGAAGTAGGCTGTATGTCTGCGGGTGTGCTGCGTTCTCGCATTCATCTCCAAAGCTATTCAATTGATTAAGCCTGCAAGTTACGGGCCCAAAGCCGACTCCGTAAACCATGCAATGGCCAAATGAATAGCAAATTAACTTACCACCTCACTTACGGGCTCCAGTAACTTGCGAAAGCTCAATTGAATCGGGCTCACAGTATTCAAGTATGGGTTTTAACCCATTTGTTACTCACCTAACAGCTGCACAGTGCTATTTGCCTCTTGTATCCAATAAAATTCTCATCAAGAAGAGAGAGAGAGTAGAGAGAAGGAGAGATAGAGAGCTATCTGGGCTCAGCTGGGTTCATTTGCTGTGCCAAACACAATCAGCCCCTCCCAATACACTACAAGAGACTGGATTGTACTGCAGATACTAGGGTGGAATGTGCTGCATGGACTGGGGTGGAATTTGTTGCAGAGACTGGAATATGCTGCATGGACTGGGGTGGAAGTTTCTGCAGAAACTGGAATAAATTGAAGAGACTAGGGTGGAATGTGCTGCAGAGACTGGGGTGAAATATGCTACAGAGACTGGAATGTTCTGCAGAGACTGTGATGGAAGTTTCTGCAGAAACTGGAATGAATTGAAGAGACTAGGGTGGAATGTGCTGCAGAGACTGGTGTGGAATATGCTACAGAGACTGGAATGTTCTGCAGAGACTGGAGTGGAATGTGCTGCAGAGACTGGAATGTGCTGCAGGGAATTGAGAGGAATATATTACAGGGATTTGAGTGTGCTGCATAGCCTGTGATGTAATGTGCTGCAGGGACTTGGTTGGAATGTTCTGCAGAGTCTACGGTGGAATGTGCTGCAGGTACGTCAGTGGAATGATCTACAGAGACTGTGAGAATGCACTGCAGAGAGAATGTGAGAGTTGAAAAGAGCTGCAGACATTTAAGGTGGAATATGCTGCAGGCACTGTGAGAGTTGGAAAGAGAGGCTCTTATATGAAAAGACCTAGCACCTTCTTGCATGGATATGTGTCAGGCTACAAATCCCATGATGCTTTGCTGCAGACAAAATCCATATACGTTGCTACAATGTGGCAGCTGCCTCTGATTGGCCAAAACAAAATATGAATTTTATGCTTCATTAGCTTGGATTTTCAAGAGGTGTTCACTTTCAAAGTCAACTGCAAAAAAAAAGTTGTATGCACTACTGATTCTCCTCTATTAGATGCATTCATAATTCATGAACATTTCCATTAACCTTTAATTGTCGTGGCTGGCAACACAGTTTACTTCTTCCTGACAGGAAGTGGGAGGAAACACATCACCTAACCTCACTTTTGTTAGTGCTGTTAGATTCACAGTAAACTTGTGTGCTAAAATTGAAAAAAGATAGCATTGTGGGTTTTTTGTGGACAGTATAATATAAAATCGCAGAATAGTTCTTTAACAAAGATTGTGAATTACTGCAAGTCTACTACTTGTATTTTGGCATGTTTGTCATGTTGATGATTAGGACAAAAAAGGGGCTCATCGTGTGTGCTGCATTACATGCTATGATAGCCTGAGTGAATGGGTGAAAGATAAGAAAAAATGCATGCCCTTTGCCATTCCAATTGTTTGTCGGGAGTCAATCGGTCACAATATTTGACTATACAGAAAATTTCTAAACAAAGGAAAAAGCACTATACTGAGTAGATAAAAGTACCTTTGGTTAAAAGGACAGGTCCTCAAGGAGAAGGTCAACTTGGAAGGCAAAGAGTCATCTTTATCAGAGACAGATGTTGAGCCACACACAGCACCTGAAATTGTTCCAGACCCTGCATACAGTCCTCAAAAATGTCTGTTGACATCACCAGATGCAGCAAAAGGAACTTAATGATCGTGTACGAGATCTGATCATATCAAAATGACAAATTGAGCTTTTAGGTTCAAGACTTCAAGAATGTAATCTTATGGCTAATGGTACAAAAATATCATTATTTGAAAACAGAAGTGTGGCTTAGTCTTCATTTTATAATATGATGGATTGTTTGTGTTTTTGAATGGATAGGGGCTGATGGAAGAAATAGGAACAACTGTCTATTCATAGACCCATGAATAAATTCAGCTTAAAAGTTGTACTTTTGCATAAAGAATACCAAAAGCCTTATGTCCTAGTTTCATATTTTATGGGAATGAAGGAAACGGATGAAAGCTTTGAAAAAATACTCACTGCTATACAATACAACCAGTACAAATGGCAATTATGTGGTGATTTGAAAGTGATTGCCCTGCTGTTGTGACTTCAAGGTGAAACAAACAAAGGTCTGGCCCAAGAGAGATAACATCATTACTGCAAAGAGCAATGTGAAATAATGTTTGGCTTCTGCCATTACATAGCAATCATGGTTTTATGAAAAAACATTGTCAAGGCTATGGATGAAACCAGTGATGCTAAAGTCTAAGAAAGTGTCTTTATTTGTACGCAGATTAGGAAGTTACTGGACGATACTGATTGAAGGAGAGTGGTGAACTGAAAACATTCAAGTCTGTGAAATCATAAAGAGGAAATTTACTGTCAGCTTAATCAACATTTTCTCAATAAGTATGAAAATCTTGGCTGCAGGATTTCTTTAAAGAACCACTTTTTGCATTTGCATCTTGATGTCTTTCCTGAGAAACATGGAGCAGTCAGGGATGGTCAAGAGGAAAGATTTCATAAGGATATCCAAACCATGGAGGAGAGATACCAAGGCAGATGGGATCCAGCCATGATGTTTTTGCAGAGGAAAGAAAGCTCAACCCATAAAATGAAAAAATTAAAACCTTACAAGTGTAAACAAGGATTTACTGTTTTTTATTTACTGTTTTTTCATGCACGCTAGTTAACTTTGAAATTGTCTGTAAACATAAAGTTTGTAAAAATAATATGAAAATAAATGCAGTTTCATGACAACAATTATCATTTTAGTTTTTAGGATACCAAAATGTTATTCATATATGTAACCGAATAAGGTACTGCCGGAGTTGAATTCATCAACTCAAAATATGTAAAAAAAAAATAGCCTATTTGACCAATGTTATATAAAAAAAAAGTTTACATTGGTATGGCTGTGTAATTATACAGTTGTGCTCAAATGTTTGCATACCCTGGCAGAAATTGTGAAATTTTTATTTTGAAAATATGACTGATCATACAAAAACATTTATTTTATTAAAGGATGATGATCATATGAAGCCATTTATTATCACATAGTTGTTTGACTCCTTTTTAAATCATAATGATAACAGAAATCACCCAAATGGCCCTGATCAAAAGTTTACATACCCTTGAATGTTTGGCTTTGTTACAGACACACAAGGTGACACACAGGTTAAAATGACAATTCAAGGTTACCCACACCTGTGGCTTTTTAAATTGCAATTAGTGTCTGTGTTTAAATAGTCAATGAGTTTGTTGGCTCTCATGTGGAAGCACTGAACAGGCTAGATACTGAGCCATAGGGAACAGAGAAGAACTGTCAAAAGACCTGCATAACAAGTAATTGAACTTCATAAACTTTGTCTTGCCTGACCACTTATGTTTTCTTTAAAAATGGTACATATATTACCAATTCACCAAGGGTGTCCAAACTTTTGAGCACAACTGTATGTTGACAATGTACAGTGCCTTGCAAAAGTATTCACCCACCATTTACTTTTTACCTATTTTGTTACATTGCAGCCAAGTTCAATGTTTTGTTGAACTGAATTTCATGTGATGGATCTAAGTTGGTGAAGTGAAATGAGAAAAATATATACATAAAACTATTTTTTAGAAATAGAAAACAGAAAATTGTCATGTGCTTATGTATTTCCCACCTTTGATATGAAGCCCATAAAAAGCTCTGGTGCAACAATTAGCTTCAGAAGTCACATAATTAGTGAAATGATGTCCACCTGTGTGCAATATAAGTGTCACATGATCTGTCATTACATATACACAACTTTTGTGAAAGGCCCCATAGGCTGCAACACCTAAGGAGGAGGCACCACTAACCAAATACTGCCATGAAGACCAAGGAACTCTCAAAACAAATAAGGGACAATGTTGTTGAGAAGTACAAGTCAGGGTTAGGTTATACAAAAATATCCAAATATTTGATGATCCCCAGGAGCACCATCAAATCTATCATAACCAATTGGAAAGAACATGGAACAACAGCAAACCTGCCAAGAGACGGCCGCCCACCAAAACTCACAGACCGGGCAAGGAGGGCATTAATCAGAGAGGCAGCATAGAGACCTAAGGTAACCCTGGAGGAGCTGCAGAGTTCCACAGCAGAGACTGGAGTTTATGTACATAGAATGACAATAAGCCGCACGCTCCATAGAGTTGGGCTTTATGGCAGAGTGGCCAGAAGAATGCCATTACTTTCAGCAAAAAACAAAATGGCACGTTTTGAGTTTGCGAAAAGGCATGTGGAAGACTCCCAAAATGTATGGAGGAAGGTGCTCTGGTCTGATGAGACTAAAATTGAACTTTTCGTCCATCGAGGAAAACGCTATGTCTGGCGCAAACCCAACACATCACATCACCCAAAGAACACCATCCCCATAGTGGAACATGGTGGTGGCAGCATCATGCTGTGGGGAAGTTTTTCAGCAGTCGGGACTTGGAAACTGGTCAGAGTTGAGGGAAAGACGAATGGTGCTAAATACAGGGATATTCTTGAGCAAAACCTGTACCACTCTGTGTGTGATATGAGACTAGGAGAGTACAATGACCCCAAACACACTGCTAAAGCAACACTTGGGTGGTTTAAGGGGAAACATGTAAATGTGTTGGAATGGTCTAGTCAAAGCCCAGACCTCAATCCAATAGTAAATCTGTGGTCAGACTTAAAGATTGCTGTTCACAAGCGCAAACCATCCAACTTGAAGGATCTGGAGCAGTTTTGCAAGAAGGAATGGGCAAACATCCCAGTGGTAAGATGTGGCAAACTCATAGAGACTTATCCAGAGTGACTTGGAGCTGTGATTGCCACAAAAGTTGGCTCTACAAAGTATTGATTTAGGGGGGTGAATAGTTATGCACGTTGACTTTTTTTGTTATTTTGTCCTATTTGTTGTTTGCTTCACAATAATATTAAAAAAAACGTCTTCAAAGTTGTGGGCATGTTCTGTAAATTAAATGAGGCAAATCCTCAAACAATCCATGTTCATTCCAGGATGTGAGGCAACAAAACACGGAAAATGCCAAGGGGGGTGATTAATTTTGCAAGGCACTGTTGGGTTAGTGAGGGTAGAACTCATGGCATTAAAAAAGAAAAACTAATGCTACTCAAATTGTGTCTACCCATAGTTTTTTCATGAATGTTTGCATTTGCATGACTAGTTTTTTGGATCATTACATTAACTATATGCACATTTTACAGTGAAGTGTTTTTGTGGCTCTTTAATTTATTGGTTAAATGGTAGACAAAATGTTTAATAGATAGAAATGCAACAATTGTTAGTACAATAATATTTTACAAATATTATACTTACATATTTTACAAATATTACTTCAAATGTTTTTACAACATGTGCTGTTTGTACTAATGACCTGTTTCCCTTATACAAAGTCTGTGATAGCTCTTGTAGTAGAGAAGCGAACAAAGAATGTGTTCAAGTGAAGAAGGACAGGAAGGTGGTTCCTAAATGCTTATGTTTGCTTGATTATTATATGGATAAATCAGGAGTATGTGTGCCGTAAGTATCATCCTAAAATTAATACATCAACTCCAATCCTGGATGGGATCATTATGACCATAGTTTCAAATTTAACTACATTTATGAGTGTATGTAGGTACAGGCCTACCCTTAGATGAATCTGTCCCAATAGCCAAATTGAGTGCCCAAAGGCTGGGATCTAATACTAATGTTTAAAGAACCATTTGTTAGTTTATCTGCAGCCTGTAGATTTTTTAATCATGGACTGGCATGTAGTCCACACATCTGAGTTTACTTTGTTTACTCAGTGTTGTAAATACTGGTGCAGATATTCCCTCTTGGCCAGGCTATGAATTGTCACTTCCATGGGTATGGATTTTATTTAAGGATTTTTGGGCAGTTTATATGGGTAATTGTAGTATTTTATTTCTACTAACTAGGCCTTAATATACAATTCTTTGTTGTGATTATGTAAAATGATCTACACCTGAAATGTTGTACAGTTACATATCTGCCCACACTAATATATGAAGCACAATATGATTATACCATACATATATGCATCCCCTACACTCCTTTTCCAAATAACCCCAACACATTATTTGCTTTGTTCCTCTAGTGCATCAGTATTACCCCATGGAATTATTTTGTATGGTCTATAAATGAATACAGTGTGACTGAACCTGGTTTCTGGGACTTGGTGGTTGTTATAGTCCCAGCACATACCAAAGTATTGGAACTTTTTTGCTACATAAACTAAGTGAAATGGTTAAATAATCTCATAGCAAAACCTTGTTATTTAATTTCCACAGATGTCAGTTTGGTTACTCTGGGAAAGACTGCAAGAACAGTAAGTGATGTTTTATCCACTCAGATATCCATGTATGAGCTAGCAATATTTATGCTAATTATTCCATACTTTTAGAGTAGATGCAAGGAAAAATGTTCACAATAATTGATAATCTTATTGTCAAGGGATGTAAAATAAATCTGACTAGTATTGACTTGCTAGCTCATTAACTTGTTAAATATAGTGCCAGTTAAAAATGTGTGTTTTAATAATACTAGAAAGTACCACAATTATTCCTAAGTGTTGCACTTAGATTTCCCAAGTAGAAAAATGTTGTATTATTGCTTTATAATTGCTTTATCACAAAATATGAATGTCCCAATAGTTACTTTGATGCACCTTATTTTTGTTGTTTTCAACAACATTTTCTATAGCACTGTACAAAAGTCGTTGGAGAGTTTGTATCCTATGAATATATTTACATTACTGACTGCCAGGTACGGGCAACTCTTAATCTGGTTTTCTCTTCATTGTCACCATTACTGAGTACAGAGAGAGAGTATCAAAACTGAACAGTAAACAGTGAGAGATAAAAAAAAACACAGTATTTTCCCCCAGCTTTGTTTCACCTCTTTAGTGTTATAGGGACCAGCAAATGCCTGTTGGTTTGAGATATTTTCCATGATCAATATCAAATAAAATTAATTCACTGCAATATAAAACACATATTACGTTAGATGATTATGCTCAAACTCTATTGAATGATGTCCTTATGCTCTGTTTGGTTTGGGATACTCTGAGTTAGAATTTCATACATTCCATAGAAGCACAATAATACATTGTACCATCATCTTTGAGCTATTAAACAATAAATTATCAGAAAAGGTCAAACATAGCAAAGTATTTGAGTTGATGGTTTAATATAACATTGAATGGAATAGACGTATCAAACCCAATGGTGCCAGGATTGAATCATTCTGCTGTCTTCCTGGGAGGTCATTCTCTCTACTTTACTTCTAAACATATGTATTGAGAATTTTTGGACAGATACATTGGCATATCCTGTTCACAGCAAATGGATTACGGCACTAAATGAGATCCTAATTCTACTTTTCCAATTTCAATAAAATAACATTAAATCATCAATAATCAAGAAATCGAGAATATTATGGAATCAGCTGATTTAACCTCTATATAGGAAACTACTTGTTATCAATATCATAGAAATATATATTCTTTGAATTCCAAGTGTTTCATGGCACAAGACCTAAGAGAGGAAACAGAAGTAATTTTATTTTTTTCATCACAGAATATGAAAATAGATACAAACCTTCAGGAATTTCCTAATGAGCCATTTTAAAAGGGATATGTAAGTGAGCTGGATTATGAATTCATCTGATAGCAGATAATTAATAGTGTATGAAAACATGTGTTATATAGAAAAGTTCAGTTTACTTACAAAGTTATTTGCACAACAGTCAAATCCAGCTGTTCCCTCCCACAGGATGCTGACATAAGCTGGGTACACACAGGAAATACAGCAGGGTACATATTTTGACCTTTCTGGTACAGAACACAGGAACTTCTGAAATTCTTGTACTGAGCACTCCAGAAGCCACTTACAAAGATATAAACCGCCACAGGAAGTATGTAAAGTCATGTGCAAAGTTTAGTTTTATTATATTTGAGGTCTTGTTATGTTATTCTTTCTAACCTCTAACAGATACTAATTTCTCTCTTTTGTCCCCATTTTATAGATTATCTGTTAATCCTGACTACAGTGACTTCTGTGCTTGGAGTTTTAATTTTTGGTTTACTCATAGGAGGGATTGTTCTCTGTATGAGGTATCACCTGGCACTGTATTGCACATTATATATGCATTTTCCTGAAAAGGGTTTAAAGGATCACTGACAGTTTTTTCAGCACAATACTAGATAATTAAAGAGAAGCCTGTAATCATGTTACCTGCATTGTTAACGTTTAAAAAAAAAAAAAAAAAAGCAAATAGATATATTACAATGTTTTGATGCGTAGTGTAGATCTGATAAACTCTCACTTTCCCCATATTATTTAATACCTTCAACAATAAAATATTTTATATATAGGGCTTATATCTGCTGGGGTCATTGTAGTTTCTTTTAATTTTGCATTCATTTTTTGTTTGGATGTTTTTAACATAACCATAAATGAGCAAGAAATCCAGGAAAGAAACAGATGTGTTCAAAAGAAAAAGATAAGAGTAATGGAGAGGGCTTGGGATCCTGCATTACTCTTACATTTTTTTTAAAGCATCTTTTTCTTTGGAGGTATAGGCTCAACTACAGACAAAACAATCACAACCTCCACTATTCTACCTGTACGGCTCTCAAGGCAATGTTCTAGGGTGTTCATAGAGTTGAGATTTGCTGAGTGAGACAGGGATACCTAGTAAGATAATTAGAAATATCAACTAGTGCAAGACACAGATACGTTCTGTTTATAAAAATCTGAATTGGGCAGGAGATTCTGTGAATGTTGAAATATTCCACTATAGAGAAAACATAATACGTATAATGTGTCTGTCTTTTTTCCAAATGATGTGTCCTGTTTGGCTTATTATATTTAAAATATGTAGCATGTATGCATACTGCAGTATTAATGATTAAGATTGATTAATGCTTCATGTTAATGTTATTTTTACTATGGTCCAGGTTCTGATTATGAAAAAATCTATCTCTCACTTACTGACTCTAGAAAAAGAAGGAAACCTGACCAGGAGGACAGTATGTTACTAGGTACAGGAGCGCCTAAACTCTTCCCCAGAGTACAAGTAAAAGTCCACAATGAAGGCACAACTTCGTCTGTAGATAGAGATCCTTATGAGATGGATGAACAATATGCTCGACGATCTCCCCAACCTCACAACAGTGTATGTACATAGAGATTGTTTTCACCTCTGTTACCCTAAAGCCAGACTACAAAAGTGTTCAGTGTAGGAGTCTGAGATTGAGGGGCAAGTGTGAGTGACATCAATTTTATTGGCATCAAATAATTGATAAAAATAATAATAATTAACTAAGTCCCTTTAAAACTTGCATTTGAACTTTAGTACTACATGCAAATAAAAAAGACAAAAAAACAAAAAAAGACAATGTATGTAAAAGTTCAAATGCAAGTTTTAAAAGGCCTCAGTTAATGCAGAAATAAAAAAGTACATATAATATAATTAAAACGGGTTATTATTAGACATTTTAAGCGGAAGGGTTAAATAACTGAGCTTGAAAGTTTTTAGAATACATTTCATGAAATAATTATCAATTTCTCTTAATGACTTTTCTACTGTCATTCATTTTCTGTTCCAGTAGGGGATGATAAGTTGCCCAGGTTGTATAAAAAGAGCAATAATAAGATGTTATCTCCTAAAATTTTTAATATTTATCCAGCATGGTTAAATCCATACTTATCACTCCAAATTACATAAGATAAAGTAATTAAGAGAGAGCAATAATGTTTGTCATGTGATTTTGCTCAAAATACCCCTGTTTTATAAACAAAAACTTAAACTTACTTATTTTTAAACATTTTGTTTCTTTATTCTATGCAAATTCATTTAATTGAGCACCAAAAGTCCTCCTTTGGTACAGAGTCCCTCTAGGAAGATCATGGGGGTGTGCATGCCTGTATACAGAGCTGCTTCTGGGCTCACTGTACTCGCTCCCCCACCCCATAATATACATAGAAGCATCCTCGATTAATACAGCTACAAAGAAGGACATTTACAGCCTTATTAAATTGTGATTCGGTAGATTTAAAAGGGCTATATTTGTTTACAGAAATTTTTAGTTAGTGAAATTCTATCCAAAAGCAAGGTCTTCACTAACTAAAAACTTCTGTAAATAAAATATGCTCTGTGCTTATATAGAGCCCTTTTAAATTCACAGAATTGCAATTTAATAAGGCTGTTAGTCATTAATCAGAGCTGCAAATAGTGTTGTACGGAATACAAATAAAACATTTTAAAATTGAGCAAGCATAAGTTTTTAATGGCAATATCCAGTAGTTCATCCATTAGTCCATTAAAGGGATATGTAAGCTGGATTATGAATGCATTTGATAGAGAAGAATTAGTAGTGTATGAAAACATGTGTTATATAGAAATCTTCCATTTACTTACAAAGTTATTTGCACAAAAGTCAAATCCAGCTGTTCACACCCAAAGGAGGCATACATAAGCCGGGTACACACAGGAAATACAACGGGGTACATATTTAGACCTTTCTGGTACAGAGAACGGGAAGTAACTGTTGCAGTTCTTGTACTGAGCACGCCAGAAGCCACTGAGGTGAAGAATGATACAATGTATTAGCCTGATTCTGAATTTGAATGTTATGCTAATTCAGGTGGGATTTTGTAGCTAAGCTAATTAATGTTTATTTTGGGATATTTCCATGCAAACAATTTTTTCATACACTACTAATTCTCTTCTATCAGATGCATTCATAATCCAGCTCACTTACATATCCCTCTAAGCAGAACTACACACAAATGATTTATTTAAAAAAAAATCACTTTTGGGACTAACAGGAGCTTCTTCATTCATTGTACTTGTACATCTTGTTTCCTAGGGCACCACCTCCTTCACGTATGACACGTCAGGAAGCAATAATAAGAAAGAAATCAGACTGTGAGTCTGTGCAGTTGGAGACGAGTTACCTGGATTCCTGGCACCAATAAAGTTTGGGAAGAGGCTTTACCTGTGGTCAAGCTGGTTTAATATGTCACAAAAATCAAGAACATACAAAATACATTTCTGAAATGTGCTGTTCTGTTGCCAATTATTAGTAAAAAAAATAAAGATTATGGAGCTAGTTTCACAGTAACATAACTGTACTCAGAATCTATAAACTCCAGCAAGAAAGGAGATGGGACTGAGCTGAAAACCACAATACTAGCAATGGTAGAAACTAAAATCTTACCTATAAACAAGTATATTTAAAATTGGTTGTTATCAAATAAAGTTAATTGTGTGTTAGATTCAAGGTCTTGAATGTTTCAATTTTTAGAAGATCATGAATTGCCTTGTAACATTTTATCTTTATGTTGATTGTTGTAAAGTGTTACTGTTATATGGATATTTTCCGTGCATAGTTACTGTTTATAAATCCAATGCTTCTTCAGGGTTATCTCTTTAATTGCGCTGTATCTACTGTTTTTTTGTAATCAGAAATTCTTGATCACTTAGGGACCGCGGTATACATGGGGGACCTTGTCTGTTTTATGCTAGCACGCGCGTGTATGGCACTGGAAGCCTCCTGTTGCCGGGTGCGCTCAAGTCCAGCATCCCAATGTACTTCATAAGCCCTAACTCCCTACAACCTTTGCTAGCCATAACCCCCTACAGCAGTTAGCAGCCCTAACCCTGAACCTAACCCCCTAACCCTAACCCCCTACACCACTTGCCGGCCCTAACCCTTACTCCCTACACTACTTTCCGGCCTTAACCATAAACCTAAAACCCTAACGCTAAGCCCCTAACCCCCTACATCCCTTGGCGGCCCTAACCCTAACCTCATAACTTTCTTTGCCTAACCCTAACCCCCTAAAACTAAGTCCCTAAGATCCTAACCCCCTACAACACTTCCCGACCCTAACCCTACCATGTAAACCTAACCACTTACCGGCTACAAGGAGACAGCTCCATCGGCGCAGGGCAGTGCAGCATGCATGTGTGCACATAACAGATGCACGTGGATGTGTGGTAACATAAAACAGGAAAGCACCTACATGGGTGTGGGAACTGGGGGGGGGGGATAAATCCTCCGCCCCCCCCCAGATTTTTCCGTGTGTGTGTTTATGTGTAAAGAAGCAGTTATGTGGTATTTTTATACTAAATGCGGTATCCATCCAAATTTTTCTTTGGCTCCTAAGCCCATGTATATGTTGTAGGAAAATCCTCACAGTGCCTTGCAAAAGTATTCAGCCCCCTTGACTTTTTCCCTATTTTGTTACATTACAGCCTTAAGTTCAATGTTTTGTTAATCTGAATTTAATGTGATGGATCAGAACACAATAGTCTAAGTTGGTGAAGTGAAATGAAAAAAATATATACATAAAACTATATTTTTAGAAATAGAAAACAGAAAATTGGCATGTGCGTATGTATTCACCCCCTTTGTTATGAAGCCCATAAAAAGCTCTGGTGCAACCAATTACCTTCAGAAGTCACATAATTAGTGAAATGATGTCCACTTGTGTGCAATCTGAGTGTCACATGATCTGTCATTACATATACACACCTTTTTTGAAAGCCCCCAGAGGCTGCAACACCTCTGCAAGTGGCACCACTAACCAAACACTTCCATGAAGACCAAGAAACTCTCCAAACAAGTAAGGGACAATGTTGTTGAGAAGTACAAGTCAGGGTTAAGTTATAATAAAATATTAAAATCTTTGATGATTCCTAGGAGCACCATCAAATCTATCATAACCAAATGGAAAGAACATGGCACAACAGCAAACCTGCCAAGAGACGTCCGCCCACCAAACTCCCGGAGCAGGCAAGGAGGGCATTAATCAGAGAGGCAGCACAGAGACCTAAGGTAATCCTGGAGGAGCTGCAGAGTTTCACAGCAGAGACTTGAGTATCTGTACATAGGACGACAATAAGCTGTACCCTCCTTAGAGTTGGGCTTTATGGCAGAGTAGCCAGAAGAAAGCCATTACTTTCAGCAAAAAACGAAATGGTACATTTTGAGTTTGCGAAAAGGCATGTGGGAGACTCCCAAAATGTATGGAGGAAGGTGGGCTGGTCTGAGGAGACTAAAATTGAACTTTTCGGTCATCAAAGAAAATGGTATGTCTGGCGCAAACCCAACAAATCACATCACCCAAAAGAACACCATCTCCACAGTGAAACATGGTGGTGGCAGTATCATGCTGTAGGGATGTTTTTCAGCAGCCGAGACTGGGAAACTGGTCAGAGTTGAGGGAAAGATGGATGGTGCTAAATACAGGGATATTCGTGAGCAAAACCTGTACCACTCTGTGCGTGATTTGAGGATAGGACGGAGGTTCACCTTCCAGCAGTACAATGACCCCAAATTTGTTGGAATGGCCCTAGTCAAAGCCCAGACCTCAATCCAATAGAAAATATGTGGTCAGACTTAAAGATTGCTGCCCACAAGCGCAAACCATCCAACTTGAAGGAGCTGGAGCAGTTTTGCAAGGAGGGATGGACAAAAATCCTAGTGGTAAGATGTGGTAAGCTCATAGAGACTTATCCAAAGCGACTTGGAGCTGTAATTGCCACAAATGGTGGCTCTACAAAGTATTGACTTTAGGCGGGTGAATAGTTATGCACATTGACAGTTTCTGTTATTTTGTTTGTTGCTTGCTTCTCAGTAAAAAAAAAAAAAACATCTTCAAATTTGTGGGCATGTTCTGTAAATGAAATGACGTAAATCCTCAAACAATCCATGTTAATTCCAGGTTGTGAGGCAACAAAACACAAAAAATGCCAAGGGGGGTGAATACTTTTGCAAGGCACTGTATGTAACTGTGGTTTTGAAGATTCTATTTGTGTAGGAAAGATTGTATGCCTTGTCTAATAAGAACTGCTAGTGTGAAGCCTGAGGTGTATATATATTTTATCAAACAATGAAAGGAGGGGTGAAGGAAAAGGCAGATGGGTTTAGGGTTTGTTAAATCATTGGACCTTCTGGAACTTGTTATCTATCCCTTTTATCCACACATGGGCAGAAGCAGGTAACTTGCAATTAAAACTGTAAGCCTGCTCCTGAAGAAATATAAATGCCCCTGTTAAACATTCAACCTTAGCACCTATCCAAGATAGCACCATAATAATATTTTTATATAAAATATTATTTTTAGTAGACACTGCTTGCACTTTAATTTGCATTTTAATCTAACCCTGCTATAAACAATTGCAGGCTTGCAATAGAGATGGACAGAGATCTTATATGCATCCATGGTATCCCTCAGGTGACATATCCTGTTACGAAGTGGCTCCCCCATTAAAGTAAAATAGAGTAGCTAAGAATTAAAGGTTGTGTTTTTAATTTTTTAATATATTGAGTTAATATAGATAAATATGTCTGTATCTGTGTTAAGATATATGTATATGCCAGTAAATGTCTCTTGGTGTCTGTATGTGCAAATGTTTCAGGGATCGCAGGGAAAAAAGAGTTATAAAAAATGTGATCTGGGAGGATCGATCTGATCTGGGTGGGCTATAAGAAGTAATGATGTAGGTTTAATCCGTGATGTACATGGGTCACTATGTACAGTACGTGCATGTCACATGTCCACTATTATTGATCATGTAAAGAGATATAAAGTTTTATCAACAAACAGACATGCAACATCTACCCAACAGTCCAACAATATTCTGTCCCCACATATACATTTCCACATATCCAAAGATAATTGTATTCTTGTATAATAGTAACCCGACTTCTAAAAGTTTTACTGATCTTTCAATGAATTAGAAAAAAAAAGCTTTTCCATTAGTTCCTTTAGAGCAGGAAGACAGCACTTACTTTTCTAATTTTATATACAAAAATATGTTTAAAGAGACCTCTAACTATTCTCTTGTTACAGTATTGCAGACAACAAGTCTAAATGATCGGATCCACAGAAATCTTACTTTAGAATTAGTTTGGCTATAAACTACTTAAAGGGACATGTAAATATGTTTTTTTCTTTGATACGTCAGAAAGATGATATTTGATAATGTTACAGTGTGTTTTCTTTTTTAAATAAATCTCAGAGCACAAAATCTTATTTAGAAGTTTAACTGCTCTAGGGGTCTTGTCCTCTGCCAGTCAGTGATATCTACAGACTACAGTATCCTCTGTGTATTTCATGTAAGTTTAAAGAGGTTGTGCTTAATATTTTGCATTCAAAACATCAACAGTATTCAATATCATATTCATTTTCTAAGATTAGAGTATTTGACTCCTGTTGAGTGTTTCTCTCCTCCCAGTAAGTGGAGTGTGAGGGTATTTGCTGAGAGTTAGATCAAAAGGGTTGAGATATGATAAGTTAAAAAACAATATTTTATATTTGGTAAAAACTCAATGGATACAGATAGAATCAGTGGTAGAGACTTGGTCTCTGAAATTTCCCGGACAACTGTCAGTAAAGTAATTAAGTAATAAAGTCAAGTTCAATTGCTTGGAAATTGCCTATTTTAGCTATTCTTATCAGTGTGTACATTCTTAAATGTAACTTTAGACCATACAATAAGTCTTTAGTACATTATGATTTATGTGACATTTAAAAAACACGTAAAAAGCAAGTTAATGACATTGAATTGGATACTAGTGACGTCACTGTGATGGGAGATGATACACATATTTAAACCCAAGTGTGGACAGTCGGCATCAGATTTATTTTATGAGTTTGTTTCTGTGAATATCATGAAGAAGGTTGGATTTCAGCCATTGCTTCTTTTCCTTGGTCTTTTTGGCAACTTGCATGGTAAGATCCACAAGATTACTATATTCATAAGAGATGATACAGACAACAGTGTGCATAAGCATTATAATGTAAGCGAGGGGGGGGGGGGGGCTTTGTGGAAAATGATGGTAGCAAGCATAATGAGCCTTGGTGGCCCTCATTTTTATTTATTAAAAATATTTTTAGTTGCCACCCAAATTGAAAAATGTAAAATTAGAATTAAAATAAGAACAATTATAGTTACAGATAGTTAATTTTATTCTGAAACAAAATCATTTTTTTAACATAATCAAAACATTTTATCATAAAGGAAACTATAATTATAGTTATTTTATTTTTTTGTATTTATTTAAAGGCAATCGGTAAAACAATACTGCCCTGGATAATAAATTCATTCAGTTTTAAAGTTTAATCTCCATGGTTTTCTGCATTCAAAATTAGAGGTTTAAATTGAACGGAGAAAATATATTGTTTACTTAACAAAATAAGAAAATTGCATAAAAATTAGGTTTACTTAAGTTTTAACAATTGTACATATATACATATTTCTTCAAATAGTGTGATGACAAAAAATCATCCTGTAATCAAATTAGTAAGTGTGCCGATGGGTCATTTTGGTCCCTTATGCATAAAACAACAGATTTTGAGGAAGATCTGATATCTATTCTATGTTTACCTCACTTTCTCTCTTATTTTTACCTTCATCATATGTGGGGCTAATCATAAAGTAATACAATGCAATTTTTCTTCTAATACTTTTTTTTGAAATTCTTTTGATATTTACTAGGAAATATTTTTAACAAAGAAAAAAACATTTTTGGAGTATTTTACCTAGAACAGTCTCAACTTAAAATAAAACTGGAACAGTCTCTAAATATTTTATGATGGCCATATATTCAAATTGAAAGAAATTATAAATCTCTCTGTAATGTACAGTGGATATAAAAAGTCTACACACCCCTGTTAAAATGTCAGGTTTCGGTGCTGTAAAAAAATGAGACAAAGATAAATCATTTCAGAACTTTTTCCACCTTTAATGTGACCTATAAACTGTACAACTCAATTAAAAAACAAACTGAAATCTTTTAGGTGGAGGGAAGAAAAAAATTAAATAAAAATAATGTGGTTACATAAGTCTGCACACCCTCTTATAACTGGGGATGTAGCTGTGTTCAGGATTAAGCAATCACTTTCCAAATCGTGTTAAATAGGAGTCAGCATTCACCTGCCATCATTTAAAGTGCCTCTGATTAACCCCAAATAAAGTTCAGCTGCTCTAGTTGATCTTTCCTGAAATTTTCTTAGTCGCATCCCACAGCAAAAGCCATGATCCACAGAGAGCTTCCAAAGCATCAGAGGGATCTCATTGTTAAAAGGTATCAGTCAGGAGAAGGGTACAAAAGAATTTCCAAGGCATTAGATATACCATAGAACACAGTAAAGTCATCATCAAGTGGAGAAAATAGGGCAAAACAGTGCCATTACCAAGAACTGAAGCTCCCTCCAAAATTGATGAAAAGACGAGAAGAAAACTGGTCTGGGAGGCTACCAAGAGGCTTACAGCAACATTACAGGAGCTGCAGGAATATCTGGCAAGTACTGGCTGTGTGGTACATGTGACAACAATCTCCCGTATTCTTCATATGTCTGGGCTATGGTGTAGAGTGGCAAGACGAAAGCGTTTTATTACGAAGAAAAACATCCAAGCCAGGCTACATTTTGCAAAAACACATCTGAAGTCTCCCAAAAGCATGTGGGAAAAGTTGCTATGGTCTGATGAAACCAAGGTTGAACTTTTTGGCCATAATTCCAAAAGATATGTTTGGCGCAAAAACAACACTGCACATCACCAAAAGAACACCATACCCACAGTGAAGCATGGTGGTGGCAGCATCATGCTTTGGGGCTGTTTTTCTTCAGCTGGAACTGGGGCCTTAGTTAAGATAGAGGGAATTATGAACAGTTCCAAATACCAGTCAATATTGGCACAAAACCTTCAGGCTTCTGCTAGAAAGCTAAACATGAAGAGGAACTTCATCTTTCAGCATGACAATGACCCAAAGCATACATCCAAATCAACAAAGGAATGGCTTCACCAGAAGAAGATTAAAGTTTTGGAATGGCCCAGCCAAAGCCCAGACCTGAATCCAATTGAAAATCTGTGGAGTGATCTGAAGAGGGCTGTGCACAAGAGATGCCCTCGCAATCTGACAGATTTGCAGAGTTTTCGCAAAGAAGAGTGGGCATATCTTGCCAAGTCAAAATGTGCCATGCTGATAGACTCATACCCAAAAAGACTGAGTGCTGTAATAAAATCAAAAGGTGCTTCAACAAAGTATTAGTTTAAGGGTGTGCATACTTATGCAACCATATTATTTTATTTTTATATGTTTTCTTCCCTCTACCTAAAAGATTTCAGTTTGTTTTTCAATTGAGTTGTACAGTTTATAGGTCACATTAAAGGTGGAAAAAGTTCTGAAATGATTTATCTTTGTCTCATTTTCTTACAGCACAGAAACCTGACATTTTAACAGGGGTGTGTAGACTTTTTATATCCACTGTACATTGGCATAGAATAAGAGGTGTATAGCCTGTGACGCTCAAAGGAGTCCATCCTGACCGGAAGGCTTATCGTGAGTAAAAACGCCAAATTCAGACTGAAATCCCGATAATTAATTAACAAACAAAGAAATCAAGATTACTGAAATGGTCACGGTGCTGTGTCCGCCAAGGCTTGAATTTTTACAATTAAACAAAATGGTTACAATATATTCAACTCTCACCAGTGGAGTTTGCTGCATGAAAGTAAATAACTAATTCAGTAACCAAACTGCTACAATAGCATATAATCTCAAGTGAGAACAAATCACTATGATATATTGCAGTTAGGAAACAGACATTCCCTAACTGCAATATATTATAGTGACACAGCACGTTGACCATATCAGTAAACTCTGTTTTTATTAATTAACTTTATTTTATATGTTAAACCTTCCCATCGGGAGGTACTCCTTGTGGGGCATGGGCTATATACCTATTATTCTATCCCTTTTTTGATTTTATGGTCAATGTACATTACAGAGAGATTTACTATTTCTTTAAGATTGATTATGTGGTCATTGAAAACTGTATAGAGACTGTTCAGTTTTCTCGGGGCGTTGTTCTAAGTAAAGTGCTCAATACAATTATTTATTTTTTTGGTCTCTGTAAAAAATAATATTTCTTATTTGGTTCCCTTTTCTATATTTAATATGGTGTTAAGCATTGGGGAATAACAATTGGCAAGACAAGTAATTGCTTGTATTTGATATTTTCTGAAATGACCACTTATAACAGCATCATCCACTGGTTGTATTTATCATGGAAGCAGTGGCATAGCTAGAGCTTTTATATTGCTTTCTCTCTCAGACTCCACCTTCTCTAAATCTCCCCTCTCTATCTCTCTCTTCCTCCCCCTCTTTCTCTCCCTCTCCCTTTCTCTCCATGTCTCTCTCCCTATTCCCCTCCATTCTCTGTCTTTCTCTCTCCCCCTCTCTCTTCCCCTTTCTTTCTCTCCTCCCAATGTCTCTCTCTTTCCCCTCTCATTCTATCCCTCTCTTTCGCTCTCTATTTCTTCTCCCCCTCACTTTCTCTTCCCCTCTCTCTCTCCCTCAGCCTTCTCTCTCCCCTCACTCTCTCTCTGCTTTCTCTTTCTCTCCCTATCACCCACTGTCTCTTCCCCCTCTCATTCTATCCCTCTCTCTTTCTTTTGCTCTCCTCTCTTCATCTCCCCCTTGCCCTACACATCCCCCTCACCTCTCATGCCTCTCTCTCCATGTGTCTCCCTCTTTCCCCTTTGCCTCTCCACCCCATTCCTCTCCCTCTCTCCCCCATGCATCACTCTCACCCATGTCTCCTACTCTCCCTCCATGTCTCCCCTTGCCTCTCACTCACTCCATTTGTCTCCCTCTTCTCCCCATGCCTCTCCCGATGCCTCATGTTTGCTCCTCTCCCTTCATGTTTCCCCATGTGTCTCCCCCTTTCCCCTTACCTTTCTCCCTCTCCACCAATGTCTCCACTCTCCCTCCCTATCTCCCCCTTACCTATTTCTCCCTCTTTCCCCTTGCCTCTCTCCCCCATGCCTCCCCCTCTCCCCATGTCTCTCCCATGCCTCCCCCTATTCCCCCATGTCTCTCTTTCTCCCCCCAGGTCTCCCCCTCCCCCATGTTTCCCCCTCTCCCACATGTCTCCCCCTTCCCTTTCTCTCTCCAGGTGTCTCCCTTTTTCCCCTTTGCCTCTCTTCCCCACGCCTATCCCTCCCTCCATGTCTCTTTCTCTCCCCCATGTCTCCCCTCTCCCTCCATGTCTCCCCCTCTCCCTCTATGTCTCCCCTTCCCTTTCTCCCTCCATTTTTCTCCCTTTTTCCCCTAAGCCTCTCTTCCCCATGCCTCTCACTACCTCGATATCTCATTATCTCCCCCAAGCCTCTCCCTCCCTCCATGTCTCCTTCTCTACCCCATGACTCCCCCATGTTTCCCCTTCACCCTCCATGTCTCTCCCTTCCCTTTCTCCCTACATGTGTCTCCCTTTTTCCTCTTTGCCTCTCTTCCTCATACCTCTCCCTCCCTCCAAGTCTCCTTCTCTCCCCATGCCTCTCCCACCCTCCATGTTGCCATCTCTCACGCCATGCCTTTCCCTCCCCCATGCCTCTCCCTCCATGTTTCCTTCTCTCCCCCATGTCTCCCCCTCTCCCCATGCTTCCCTCTCCACCATGTTTTCCCCTCTCCTCCTTTACTTTTGCCCTCCATGTGTCTCCCTTTTCCCCTTTGCCTCTTTTCCCCATGCCTCTCCCTCCATGTCTCCTTCTCTCCCCCATGCCTCTCCCTTCCTCCATTTCTCCTTCTCTCTCCCCATGCCTCTCCCTCCCCCATGCCTCACCCTCTCCCCATGTCTCCTCCATGCTCCCCTCTCACCCATGTCTCCCCCTTCCCTTTCTCCCTCCATGTGTTTCCCTTTTTCATTTTTGCCTTTCTTCCCCATGCCTCTCCCTCCCCCCAAGTCTCCTTCTCTCCCCCAAATGTGAACTGGAAGTGGGGCCTTCCTACCTATCTGTGGGTCCTTTCTACTACCTAACAGGGTATGTGTCTCAAGTGGTTATCTAAATGCTGCAAGATCTATTTCTCTATTTAGTCCCTTGGGTTCCAGGGTACCAGGCCTATAGATCCGTTCCATCTCCTTCTGTCTCAATTTCATTAGGCGACCTCCTCTCCTTATTGTGGTTTTGACTACATTGATTGCTTGAATCATAATACCAGTTTTTTTATCATTGCATTCAATGACGTGTGAAGAGAACCCATTTGCATGGACATTTTTTGTAATGTTGGTTAGATGTTTGTATGATCTGTTTCAATGGGCTTTTGGTGCGCCTTATGTATTGTTTTTGGCATACACATGTGATGGCATAGACCACATATTCTGCCCTACAATTCGTAAGATGTTTGATCTTAAATTGTTTGCCTTTACTCGTTGATTCTATGAGGTCCTTTTGCTTGGGTTTTAGGTGTTTGCAGGTGGTGCAATTTTTTGTGCCGCACTGGAAACAACTACTAGTCTTGCCTAACCAACTGTTTTTCTGTTTGTCCTAGGTTGCTTTGTTTAGTTTACTAGGGGCTTATAGTAGTTTCAGATTTTTATTCTTCTAAAGATGATTTTAGGTTTTTCGGGTAAGATTTCCTTTAGCACTTTGTCATCCATTAGAATCGGCCACAAATTGTGTAGGCATTTCTTAATGTCGTTAGCCCCTTTATTGTATTTTGTAAGAAACCTATAATTCATGGAATTCTTCAGTCCCTTTGATGCATTTTTCACTATGCACTATCTGTCTAGATTTTGTGCCTCATTGTACGCTTCAATAACTGTAGATGCTTTATAGTGTTTTTCTTCAATTTTTTTCATGAAGATCTTGCTCTCTTTTTATCCTTAAGCATTGGAATTGTCCATAAGGAATGTTATGGATTATGTTGGATTGTGTCCACTCCGAGTGTGGAGGTATCCATTGGTATCTGTCGGTTTATGATACAGTGAGGTGGTAATCTGATCGCCTTCTCCCTTTAGAACCACATCTAGAAAGGGAATGGATACTTTAGGTTTGATGTGAATTTCAGGTTCAGGTGGTTGGAGTTCACATCGGTGAGAAAGTTGATGATTTCTATTTCTTCTCCATCCCAAATGACAATGATGTCATCAATATATCAAAGCCATGCGATGATATTCTTTTCATATGGGTTTTTCTGACAGATGTGTGAATCTTCTCAGAATCCCATAAAAAGGTTGGCAAAACTGGTAGCAAACCTGGTGACCATGGCCGTTCCCCTTGTTTGTAAGAAAAACTATCTTCAAATAGAAAGTAGTTGTATTTTAAAATAAAGTCTTTCCCTTCTTGTAAGAATTGTCTTTGCTCCAGATTGAAATCATGTTCTAGGCAATGGCAAATAGCTACATTACCTAGATCATGAGGGATTGATGTATAAAGGGCTGAAACATCCAGAGAGACCCACCTATATGTTTTTTTTCCATTTGATATCTGCTGTCAATTCTAGTAAGTGTGAGGTGTCTCTCAAATAGGATCTTAAGAGTACGACTAAGGGTTGTAAGAAAGAGTCTATATATTCAGACAGGTGCTGTCAGTAAACCAATCCCAATAATGGGATGTCCCGGGGGATTTTGGGTATCTTTGTGGATTTTAGGTAGGTGATAGAAGACAGCTAATTTGGAGACTTGACATCTAAATATTCAAACCCTTTGGTGCTCAGGATACCTACTGTACATCCTTCTTTGTGTTTATTAGGGCAATATATTCAGTCACAAATGAGTCTGTGGGATCTTCTCTTAAGGAACGATAAGTTCTGCAATCACTTATTTGATGGTGGGCTTCTTTGATGTATGCTGTTATATCTTGTGGCACTATGGGTAAAAAATGGATTTAGGTTTGAAAGAGGTATGATGAAAGGTCGGGCAAGTGGCTTCTAAATCAGTCTCCAGATCTTCTTCATGGATACTAAACTCAGTTAGAGAAATCTCACTAGAGTATTCATCCTCTTTCAAATCGTACAAAGTATCTAAAATTATAAGATCTTTTTTGTCCAATAATTCTTTTTGACTGATATTCTGCCCCCAATTTTGATCTTATGATTGTTCTTTAAGGGAGTTCAGTCCATTTTTCTCCATTTTAGCAAAGTGTCACATTAATATGATTTTTCTGAGAAATTGGTGGGTGTTAATAAAGAGATCAAAGCCATTTGTCTCTGTATCTGGGGCGAAGGACATACCTTTCTGTGGTTGTCTGATTTCAT
Source organism: Discoglossus pictus (assembly GCA_027410445.1). Classification (NCBI taxonomy): domain Eukaryota; kingdom Metazoa; phylum Chordata; class Amphibia; order Anura; family Alytidae; genus Discoglossus; species Discoglossus pictus. The sequence continues at coordinate 80,915,431 of CM050173.1, read as the reverse complement.
AAGGTGATGATTCTTTTTTGGAAAGGTTAAAGATTTTTATTGAACTCTCATGTTTTCTCCTTTTTGCCTTTTGGTGTTGTATACGAGTGCCTCCTCTACATCCCTTTCTTTTTGTAGATGGCTTCTTTTTCTCCTTAGATGATGTTGGTTGTTGTGTGCCATCATCTCGTGTATTGGTTGTTTTCGGAATAAAGACTTCCGTTCCTGGTATAAAAGAGACAGGTGGGCAGAGGTAGATGTTAGGTATCCTTCCTCCATCTGTCAGCAATCCACCCGGAGAGGTCGCTTTTGTATTTCTTATTGGTGATTTTATCCGAAGCAATTTTGTTTTTTCTTCTGACTGTGTGGTCTATCTTTCCTATATTTACCGGGGCCTCCATGGAGTTTTGAGTATCGTGTACTACATTTGGCCTTGTAGTCTTAGCCCCTATTCTTGACTGATCCACTGTTTGTAAAGGGTGGGCTATATAAGGTTTTTGGACTTTAGTGGCCAAATGGTTATTGTCGACTACAGTAGTGTTAGGACCAATTGGTTTTTCATTGGGTTCAAACAAACTAATATTTGTAATCTCTTTTATCCCCAATTAACTTCTCTTTTTTGTTTTTGAACTTCTAATTCCAATGTGTTGACTCTGTCATTTATCTCTCTGTCTATTTGTCTGTATAGGACATCACCTTCATATGGTTTCAATTCTTCTACAGTTTGTTTAATATTTGAATTCATTATTTCAAGATTAATGTATGTTCTGTTAGTACATTTATTAGGGACAGTTTTCTAGAATATTGTTCCAGTTCTTTTTCAGAGTGGTATCTGTGAGGTCAAAAGCGCATCTCTTCTGCACCCTCAAACCTCTTTGTTTTATTTTGTGTGTTAAATAGTTTTTCAGACTCATCAAATTGTACCAATTGTTTATCTCCTGATGGGACAGTTTTTCTAGGTACTTACAGTGGATATAAAAAGTCTACACACCCCTGTTAAAATGTCAGGTTTCTGTGCTGTAAAAAAATGAGACAAAGATAAATCATTTCAAAACTTTTTCGACCTTTAATGTTACCTATAATCTGATACCACTCTGAAAAAGAACTGAAACAATATTCTAGAAAACTGTCCCTAATAAATGTACTAACAGAACATACATTAATCAGGACTAGAAAACAGAAGAAAACAGAAGAAATTCTTGAGAGATCAAGATGATTATAAAAACAATCGGATATATAAATTCCCCCCAAAAAGGAATAGAACAACAAAAATATCATCAGATATTAGCTCATCAGAATATGAGACCTCAGATATAGAGGATCCCACTGTAAGATCAGGAGCAGAGGGAAACATGAACCTGATACAAAGGGGACTAAGAACTAGGTTAGCTCAAGAACACGTATATGAACATAGACAGGAGAAGGGTTTTTTAGACAAGGCCCAATATATAAAGAGAGGCAAGAGGAAAGCAACAAATACACAAATAAGACCAAATCGATACCAAAGCCCTCAAAATTAGGGGCAACCCTGGTCAATCCGAAATTAGAAAACCAATTACAAATAATGAACCTGTCAACTTTTGCAATAAATGATGTACACAAGTCTGTCTTAGAGAAGGGTCTTTCATTTGTCCCCTCATCTAGAGTGGACCTATTTACCAATATAAAAGATCTGAACCTCTTTGGTAGAAAACTAGCCCTCTACAAGTTTTATAAGATGAAAACAATGAAGGAATATGTTCATTTAAATATTGATAAGGAAGATCATGATATATTTATGGATATGATGGCACTGATAGAAGAGAATGAAAATCAGGATGGTACCCTAACAGAACAGGGGGCACCAAAAATATGGAAAAAAAAGAGCAAATTCACTCCCCAAATTAATGACTACCCAAATATAAGTGTGTTTGTACAACAGGTAACTAAAGAACTTGAAAAATTATACACACAAGAACAAAGATCAGTTTATAACTTAAGTATGAAGGAAAATAGAGCTCTGAAGGAACTTCAAGATTGTAAGAATATACAAATAAAACCAGCAGACAAGGGCGGGAACATAGTGATAATGAATAATGAGGATTACAAAAAAATGTGTGAAAAGATACTAAAAGATAAATCAACTTATGAAATATTGAGAGGAGATCCCACCTGTACCTATAAACAGGAACTTAAATCAATCCTAGATAAAGCTCTGATGGAGGGAATAATAAACAACAACACACATGAATTTCTGCTACCAAAGAATCCAACTATTCCAACATTCTATGCCCTCCCAAAAGTGCACAAAAAGGTACTCCCTATACCGGGTAGACCGATTGTATCCGGGAATAATAATCTATCTGAAAACATCAGTAAGTTCCTTGATCATCATCTCAGTAATCTAGTTACAGGCCTTCCCTCATATATCAAAGATACTACAGATATATTGAGACAACTGGAAGACATAGTAGTACCTGCTGGAACATGGCTTGTTAGCATAGATGTGGAAGCCCTATACAGTTCCATACCCTATACACAGGGTATTGAGGCGGTGGGTTTCTTCTTAAGAACAAGAGGAACAAAAGCTGAACAATTTAATGAGTTCCTACTAACCCTATTGGAATTCATACTAACTAAAAATTATTTTATCTTTACTGACAAATGGATACATCAGATTAAAGGTACAGCAATGGGGACGTCATGTGCCCCTAATTATGCAAATCTTTTCCTAGGGTGGGGGGAAGAGAGATATGTCTTTGAAGAATCTATGAACAATATTACAGACAACATATTAATGTGGAGACGGTTCATAGACGATATTATCATCTTTTGGACTGGCACAAAAGGACAATTGTCTCTCTTCATAGACACCCTTAACAAAAACACCCTAGGACTAAAATTTACATATGAAATAAACCAAACTGAACTGGCCTTTTTGGACTTGAAAATAATAAAGGACGAAATGGGAAATATCAGCACTACAACATATAGGAAAAAAACAGCGTCCAATAGCTTACTAGAGTGGTCAAGCCAACATTATGGACCCCCCAAAAAAGGTATACCTAAAGGCCAATATCTACGTATCCGTAGGAATTGCAGTGATGACATCTCCTTTAAAATTGAGGCTGACAAACTTAGGAAACGATTCAAAAATAGAGGGTATCCGAACAAATGTTTAAAAAGAGCATATGAATATGCAAAGAACATCAAAAGAACAGATTTATTGAATACAATTAAAGATACACCAAGTCAGGGACGTCCTATTGTGCAAGAAGAAACAACCTCAAGTGAGGAAAGTGAGATAATACGATGTATACTGACATATGGACATAACTCAGAGAGAATTAAAGATATTTTCTCTAACTTTTGGTATCTATTGACTGCAGATGAAGATCTCAAGACTAAAGTTACTCAAAATAGTTCAATAACATACAGACGGAGCCCCAATTTAAAGGATTTACTAGTACATAGCCACTTTCAACAAGACAAACAAAAAGAAAAAATGTGGCTTAAGCCCCTAACAGGGTGTTACAAATGTGGACGATGCAAATACTGCAATTTCATAAAACCAAGTAAAGAATTTATTCACCCAATAACGGGCAAAAAATACCCCATAAAAGATTTTTATAATTGTAAAACAAAGGGAGTCATATATGTAGTGCAATGTATTTGTACGAAAATCTACGTCGGTAAAACTAGCAGAGAGCTCAGACGTAGAATGGGAGAACATATTTGCTCAATCATAAACGAATATGACACACCAATTGCACGACATGTAAAATTAAAACATAAAAAAGATACATCTGTTTTAAAATTTTGTGCAATAGATGGAGTTAAGTTGGGCCCAAGAAAAGGGGATTTAGACACAATGCTACTCAAAAAGGAATCAAAATGGATCTATGAGTTACAGGCACAAACACCAAAAGGACTCAATGAGGGTTTCTCTTTTAGTGCATTTCTTTAAATCCCGACAGAGGCGTGCTAAAGTGCTAAATATGACGAATTTATATTTAGTATCAAAACTATTATCCTGGAAATATCTATAGTTACCTCTTAAAGTAGTAGAAAAATGGTTACATAATAAGTGTGGTAACTGCCCTGAAATGAATATAAAAACTTTGAACCTATTTTTTCCTTAAAAGATAGAAAAAGAATTAAGATATGGAAAGGATATACCTGGAAAACCACTACACAAAGGCACTATGAGTATTTATGATTGCTAATCATGATAAAGACTAATATAAAGAACACTAAAAGCACATCAGTACTTTGACACAGCACAAAAATTATAAATCACCATTGATACACATAATATGAGCACTATCATGCTGTTACCATTTCAACATGAAAATAATAAAAAATGTTTTTTCATTACTGATGTATGTAAATATGAACACTATGAATTGATATTTTATTTTAAAACATACTTTATCACAAATGTATATGTTATGTTTGATAACATAATAATTATGTAAGAAACACTTAAAAGCACTGCTAGGACTTTATATAGTAATTTAAAATCACCACTGATGTATATAGATATGAGCACCAATATGTTGTTACTATTATTTTTATAGCACATCAATTTAAAATGTTTTTATCACTATTTATAAATATGAACAACAATTATATTGCTGTGATTTTAAATATATTTTATTGTAAATATGTGCACATATAAGTTTGAAGGTATATCCTATTATTTGAATACACATGAACTGAATATCTAGGAGGTTATATAACCATAATATCATCATGCTGATAGTTAATCTTGAATATAGTAAAGAAATGAAGAAAGAAACAATTTAAGCTTGTTATCCCATATCTATATATACCCTTCTCATTTGGTGAGAGTTAAAGGGTAACCATAGCAATAAACACGCTATAAATAGGAGGCTCCGTTGAGATCCTCGCCCCTCCCTTTGAAAAAGTCACGCCCAAGTGACGAAACGTGCGTCAGGGTTGCGTCTGACGTCAGACGCTTACACTGACAATAGGTAGTGCTTCCAGCGAAGCTCCGTGAATGGGGAGCTTATAGTCACCTTCTTGTGCCCTAACTTGTAGTACACGGGAGAGCCTGGTACTACATAGGAGGAATCTGTGTATCTAGACAATAACGAACGCATTTTAAAAACCTGGAATTTTTAAGACCTGACATTAATGCGATACCCGAAATGGGGGTTATAAGAAATGCTATAGATACAATAGAGGGGTGGAAATGTGGGTAATTTTGTCAAAAAAAACCTTTTACCAGCCAAAACCTCTATGTTGTAAATAATCTCCAACAGTGAGTCACTATAACAACTGGAGAAACCAGTACAATCTAAAACTGTTATAGAGATTCAAAGGGCATTTGGATTATATAACAATAATTAGAACGTCAGATATGCCAAATTTAGAACTATACAAAGTGGAATACATATCTAAAAGAGTTTGAAGGTGACAGGACACCAAGATATAAACACAATATCTCTAATACTGATAAAAAGAGAGATATACACTTAAAACAGTCTGGAAGCCAAACCTAATAAAATCACACACCTAGTAAGATAAGACAAGAGGAAATAAGATCAGGTATTGATCCCTCAAATATTAATAATTCACTTATCAAAAGTGTGGAAAATAAGGGATTCAATATTAAAATGTTTTTAAGGAATCACTTCCTACTTCCCTTGATTTTAAAGAGTTTTGTAATCGACGTTGTCTCCTAAGAATGTAAATAAAACTTTATTATTTTAGTTTTCTCCAATTCTCTATTGAATATATGTGAAATAGGTGTTAAGCACCAAGAGAAAGTAAATACACTTCCCACTACTAATATATGTAACAGGGGTGTGTAGACTTTTTATATCCACTGTATAATGAATAGGATTCAAAGGGCTTTTTCAAACCCTTGTCATAGCTGCAGCAGCAATTTAAAACACACTAATGGACCTTAAATGCACCTTAAAACCGTTACAGTTACAGAGTGATTGAACTGATCAAGAAAGCAGCTACCTGACAAAAAACCTAAACCATAAACCATCTGTAAGTATCATTTCAGTGCGTGATCATGATCAATTAAGCAAGGCCGGAACTACCAATTTAGAAACAGCCAATAGTAAATCAGACCATCATCATCATTACGTCAGTAAAACATGGAGGTTTAATGTCAATCAATTAGTGTTTAGAAATCCTATATGCGATCGGACCCCGCAATCCGGCAATGTACAAAATAATAAAAATGAATGAGGATACTGTTCTAGTCCATGTTGGGGGCCTGATATGTATTAATTCCTTGACTACCGAGATTGATATAACATGGAAATGAAACATAAAAAAATAATTTTTGATTGCAGATTTGAGACTGTTGTGCAATTAATTCTAATGTCTTTCCTCACTTTTAAAGAGCATGTTGATTTTTTATTTCCATCTACAGTGCTATGATCAGGTGTTTAACCCCCTTGTGAGTCCTCTCTGGTACTCGTAGTAGTTTCTTCTACATTTGCCATTTAAGGGGGTGATAACATTTGCAGGAATGAGGAATTGTAGCAATTGAATAGATATTTGCAATTGTAACATTTGCAGGCTTGAAAGATCAAAGGCTTAGATGGAGGTGGAGTTCTGATTTTGACAACCTCAGGGATTTTATAGTATTTAACCTGCAAATCGGTTGGGGGTAGCTAAAAGATGTCAATTAAATAGCAAACTAGTTTACAGGCTCCATTATGGGCTCCAGTAACTAAAACTTGCTCAACTGAATAGGGGCCTAAGTCTAACTTCTATGTGTTACTAACATCATGATGATCGTCTCATTTACTATTGGCTGTATCTAAGAAGTAAATTACGGGCTTGCTTAAATATTGTCAGAACATATGATCACGCCCCCTGAAAAGCTACTTAAAAAGGCAGGATTTACGAGTGGAGGCCTACAAATATAAATTGTGAGTTAGAATAAATAGAAAACATCTAAACACTTAAAAAAAAAACCCTATCCAAATTTATGAGCTTGAGGCATTTGAGAGCAGCTAATAGAATTTGGCCCAATGTTTGTATAAATTATACTTCTCTGGTGTTATTATAGTAACCGATTTAATGCCACATTGGTATGCTCCTCACTGATCAGCATTTTATTTTTATTTCCTATGATAATATTCATCTCAATCTTTACAAATTAATAATTCTGTACATTTTTTTTTGCAGGACTAAAAAAATCGATTTTGTTTCTGGAGAACTTTGAAGGTACAAGTAAAATAAAATAAAATAATCTTTACATCTATTAATAAATGAAGTGGTTACTTTATAAATAGAAGATTTGATTTGAAGGTCAATGAGGAAAATAAGTATTTGACCCCTTTGACTTAGCACTTGGTGGCAAAACCACCATATAAAATGATGTATGTGTTTGAGTACAAAGTGCACATGCACCACTGTACACATACACCCAGTGCACACACACCATGCACCACAGTGCACATACACCCAGTGCACACACACCAAGGAAACCCTTGGGCCTGTGGAGGGCCTCAGTGGGCCCTAAGGGGCCACAGGGGAACAACATGAGGTCAGTGGGGGTCATAAGTGGCTGTGGGGGCCACAGGACCTGCAGGGGGCACAGGGATCCCCTGAAGCATGTGGAGGGCACCTTGGGCCATAAGGTGCTACAGGGGACCCACGGGAGGTCTGTGGGGGCCATAAGCGCCAACAAGGGGCCCTGGGGTCCATAGGGCCTCCAAAAGAGGGCACATGGTATCACAGGGGCTATGGGGAGGGCTACAGGAGCCCACAGAAGCGCCAGGGGGACTACAGGGCCCTGCAGGGGCCATGGGAGGGTTAGGGGGCCCTTGGGGGTCACCAGAGGAACACAGGGGCCACAGGAGATCCACGGGAGGTCCACAGGGGCCACGTTAGGTCTTTGGGGGCCCCTCAGAGACCAGGGGCCTTGGTGCATTGCACCGGTGGTGCATATATGTGCATTAATACACAATACAAAACATATTTGCCTCAGTCTTTTCCTTTTTGTCATTGTGCTGCCAAGTAACAATTTAATAGAGACTCATTTGCAGAACTAAATGTACAAGAGAATGGTTACAAGCTTCCTTCCTACAGTGAGGATTTAATTCAAACAGACACAGAAGATTTCTATGACACAATAAAGATAAAGTTACCACTTCATTATATCTGAGAAAGAAGGATATAATGTTATCAATAGAATTAGTAAATTAAGATGAAATAAAGAGCAAGTGAACTATGAAAAAAAATAAAGTGAATAGATGTTCAAATTGACCCTATAGTTGCCGGCCATGGAACTTATGCCCATGTCATGGAGATTATAGAAAAGAGACATTCTGGGATATAATCTAAAGTTGTCTTACAAGGTGATGGTGATTTTTATTATGAAGGAGAAATGACAAGGGAAGGCGCACAAAATAATTTTTAAATAAAATGTATTCATTTTAGTTGAATCTCCTTTTATCAGAGATTTCACTGCGGGATGGAACCTCTGTAGAAGGTGATTGTACTGGAACAAACAATTCTGTTAAACCATATTGTTATAAAATAATGTAATGCCAATTGTATCTACTTCCAATGTCCCTAAAAGTAAGCAGTTCTTATAAGAATGAATACAACAATAATATTTAAAAATGAAATACTGTACTTATTTTTCAAACTACCTAAAACATAGTGCTTGTTATCAAGAGAAGTAATCCAAAATAGTTTATTATGAATATGATACTTCTTTGGTCCATTAAGCAGAAGGTAAAAGTGATTTTTTTTTCACATCTTAAAGCCATTTTCTTTACACAATAACATTTTAATGCTTGTGGAAATTTGGCTTCTGGTGGGTGTTGTACTGGTATACTGGAGTCCCCAGATTCTATAACACTGAATGGCATTGCAGTGTCTTATTCATAAGATGTACTATCTTGGTATCCCTTAAAGCCCAGTTTGTAAAGACATTCCTACAGAACACAGGGGGCACTAACTCCATCTTTGGTCAATGAAGGGTAAAGATAAATATTAGTAAACAAGCCCAGCAGTTTCATATTTGCATTTTTGTTGTTTAAAATAAATATACTTTAAAATGGGCTTAATATTTTTAGAAATAAGAAAAAAATCACTTTTAATTTAGGTGATAGTATATGCCATTATGCTGTTGTGGGGAAAGTCATTGCTTTGTTTGTTAACTAATCAACTGTCTAAATCCTGTCCCTCTTTGTTGTGGTTAGAAGTATGTACAGGGTACAAATGGAGGCTTTCTATATCAGTACTGCATCATATTCATTCTGTATTTTCTTCTGTTACAGGATCAGGTTCAGGCTTTACTCCAGGTAAGTTACACACAATATTAATGAGGTCAAGTAATTCTGTATCATGTACACATGTTTTGCAGTATCCTGTCTGGATATTTATTTAATGGAAAAGTAGGCAACTAGAAAGGCTGATTACCAGATTCCAGAGAACCTGAACTCTAGATGGGGATTAGAGTATTACTTACTGGAGAGAATAACAAGGATGGAAAGTCAGACTTGCCTTGTGTTGTAATAATTCTTACACTGAACATAGCTGTTTTACCTCTGATCTTTAGACAGGAACTTCTCCCATCTTTTCAGAATAAACTGTAACATTTTGGAGTTCCCCATACTCCACCACCAATGTTATGCAGCAAGAGAGGCAGTCACAGTCATGTGTGTTACAAACTATGCCACAGTTTATACAAGTTGGAAGAAGCTTAAAACTAAAGATTGTGGGAAAAGCAGCTTAATTAAATGTAAGTTTTCTCCCTTTTTCACTGAAAAAAAATGTTATTGATCTTTACTAATTAAAAGTTATGAGAGCTGGACCACTACAAATGGCTTTTGAGGTTTTGGAGCATTATTGTAAAGCTAAATGGTCAGATCTAGATTTTACAAGAATAAAAAAATATATATATTATCTTCTGGAAAGTATTAGCAAACCAGTGTCGCAGTTTTGAATGACACTGAGTGTATGGGATGAGAGGTAAGTCTAACGTTGACGGTTGCATTAACCAAAGTGGGACATGAATAGTTTATACATTGGTATCAACATGTAGATAAGTGATGATTACAGATTTGCATATATACTTTGTGCTGAGTCTAGAAAATATTTTATCATGAATGACCTCTCTCTTTCTTTAACAGAACCAACATTCTCACCAACAGGTCAGTGTAATGAACTCAATTTGTTAGAGGTAATGCTGAGGGTGATCATTACTTTGTAGAAGGTAATCAAGGTGATTATGGTGGGTGGATTGGTGACATATGGAGGGGCTTGTGTACCTCAATGAGCCATGTAGGGTTATCCAAGTTGGGAAAGTCATAGCAAAAACAACAGATAAATTGTGGTCCACTGGAGAAGGAGCTTGCAAACCACTTTGATAACAAAATCTTTTTGATCATCACAACCAGAGATATACAAACAACCCAATAAATAGCAGAATGATTTCAGGTCAAATAGAAGGGAAGCCATTTAACATCACAGTGATCCAGATCTATGCTCCAACCATGGATGCTGAAGACGCTGAAGTTGTCCAATTTTATAAGGATACTATGAACCTGCCCATCAAAAATGATGGGTATTAAAATTGTAAGGCTGGCAATGCTGTTTGCTACACAATGTGAGGCTTTTGGTCTTCTGAGCACCTTCAGCGCTCATTGTGAGCCTCTCCCCCGGTGTACTTCAAGTTTCCTGCTTTGCACTGATCACCTTCGGTGGGCATCGCGAGACCTACGCTGAGCGCCTTTGGTGCTCATCTCAGGGTTCGTAATGAGCACCATTGCTGCTCATTGCAAGCCTCTCCCGCTTGCGGGGCTCATTGCTCATTGTGAGCCCCATGATGAGTCCCTTCGGTGCTCATTGCGTGGCTTGCAATGAGCGATAAAGACTTCCTCTTGCCCACTGTACGGACCGCTCATTGCAAGGTCCGTTAACCTGCAAGTTTAGTGCTTGGGAAGGCCATGTGTCTCTTTCCAGCATCTCCCCCTGTCCCTTCCCTGTGTCTTTCTCCTCTGTGTGTGTGCTGAATCTTTGTGTGGCACGCGGTGACTGCCGTTTATTGTATTTTCTAAGTCCTGCGTGCCTGGCGTTGTTCGTGTAAGTGTTACTGTATTAAGCATCATGTATTTTGTATGTTTTGCAAGCCTGGCATTGCTGAGACTCGTTTTCATGCTGTTTGTGAAATGTTTGCATTTTTCATCCGCCATTTTTTTCCTTGGAGAGGCGATTTTCGAGTGATGAAAAACACCAAATATGGGTGTAATTTGCTTCCAACCCCACTCCCAGGCTTCCTGTGTCTCCCCCTGTGCTGTGTGTGAGTGTGTTTTTGGTGGTGAGTGTGTTTTTGGTTTTAGAGTTACGAGCTTGGGCTGCTTCGCCTCGCTTCATGAGGTTTGCATGTGTGGCAGCGTTGCTGGCTGCAATGAGCGCTCATTGCGAGGCGAGCAGTGCAATGAGCGCCTTCAGTGCTCATTGCAGCCTAAGTCCCACGTGGTCTACGGCTCATTGCAAGGCAAGCAGTGCAATGAGTGCCTTCAGCGCTCATTACAGCCTAAGTAACACAGGCTTCCTCACAATTCACTATCATATCACTGCATGACACAGACTTACTCCCAGCTTGCTTCCTTCCAATTTTAATCACTCTATGATACTTTCCCAGGGGAATAGTGAATGTGATATTAGGTTGGATGAAGGAGAAGAAGTGTAGAGGAAGATGATTTAGGGAAGATCAGGAAGCAGAAGGCTGCGAGAGGAAATCAAAAGTGAAAAGGGGAAAAGTGGAGAACAGAGAATAATGAGTAGAAGTGAGTTGGAAAGATACAACTGATGTATTGCAAGAATACAAATATAAATGCAAATGTCAAGTGTTGTGGTGCAAAAAGACATGCCTGAAAAAGTATCTAGCAATTTGCAATTACAATGTTATTTGTACCTTTGTGCAAATACTGTTTCTGCTGCTTCTGGCCAGGTAGCCTTCTGAGTGCTGGTTGTTCATTGCATCCTCCCAGTGTTGTTAAAATGGGGGGATCAAAAGCTTTCCTGGGAGAAACATACTGCTCCTGTAATGCACACTCCAGTAATGCATGATTAAGTTTAATTTTGTTATTTTATGTGTCCCCTATTCATATCATCTTGGGGGGATTTGCCCTCCCCCTCCCCCCAGTTCCTACATCCCTACCTTCAGGTGTTCAGCAAGCTTCTGAATGAATGTTTGCACCCCAGAGCAGGAAAGGCCTGGCTAGTAATTGGGAGATGCTTCTGAAATAAATATGGAGAGAATGATAGAGCAGAAAGAGAATGGAGTGAAAGTCACACCTGAGGTGCCTTCCCCCTGCCTCTCACCCACCTGTGTGTCCCCTGACATTTTTTACCATGTAATAAATTCGAAATTAACATATAATATGATGTGTCTGAACTACAATGTTCAAGTGCAAGAAAAAAAAAAACATAGCAATGTGTCAATGTTTGAGTGGTAAACACAATGCTCTATAGACACAATGTTACAATATGTACTGATGTTCTGTGACTTTACTGGAGTTTCTATGGGAATTATGGTGTTTTTAGGCTCCAGCTTGCAAAGTCGTACTCGTATCCTTGAGAGTCTCATAAGCTATTTCACTCATGTGATAAACCCCTGGATATGTTCCTACATGAAATAGCATGAGGAAGCCATTTAATTGCTACATAAATTCTCTCGTAAGACCTGCTGTAGCTACAAGTCAGCCTTGTGGGAGATTCTACAGGGTCTGTTAGTGCAATAACAAGTATATAATTTTTAATTCCCTCATTCAGAACCTAGAGTTTCCTGTTCTGATAACCCATGTGGGACAAGAGCTGCTACGTGTATCAACCTGTTTGATGGCTCGTTCATCTGTGAGTGCCCGATAAACTACTATTATAATGCCACATTGAAGAGTTGCAATATTGGTAAGAGACGTAATATGATTTTGCTGCAAACATTTTTAAAGTACCATCAGAGTCCCATATTTATTGTGTGGAATAACTAGACTTGCTAATGGGTAAAACATTAAATAAAATTCAACCTTGTATTAACTGGTATGATATAGTACTGATAGCCAATATCTTGTTTGTAATATTGATGTAACATCTGGGAGGGGATTTATGGTGCTTATGGTGCAAATAAGGCTTTCATTTTTGCTACTGTAAGTTTGTGTTGTTTAGAGCAAGCACTTTTCATAGAACTAAATTCAAACCATAACTGCATTCAAGTCGCTCTCACCTCTTCACAGAACATCATAATTGCATGTAATAGTTATTAAATTAAACACTTTCATGTATGCATGTATCTATCTATCTAACTAGATTTTGTTTTCACAACAACAATAATGTGATTTATTAGTTGAATAATTGCCACTTGTGAAGATGAATATATATATATTATAATTCTTTTGGGACAGGGGCTCATCATGTCTGATTATTCTATTATATGGAATTCTATTGTATTATGTATTTTTTACGCACTCACAGAACTGCTGTGCTTGTATTTATCTCAGATTTCTTTTGATTTTAGGGGAAAGTTTCTATGGAAAACTCAAGTTAAAGCTTCAGTATAGTGAAAAATTGCAAAACCATGAGTCTGAGGAGTTCAACGCACTCTATAAAAATGTGACTCAGATTGTAAGTGTTTGTCCTGTGGTGGGGGTTTGCGATTAGGGGCAACCGTTTATTCATAGCTTGGTGCACTTTTCAATTAACAGGATAATATAGGTTTTCTCCTTTGTAATGTCCATGTTCAGTATTTCATGTGATATCCACTCCAGGGGTGTAGGAGCCAGAAAAATTCTGGGGGGGGGGGGGGGGATACAGCTCATTGTATAGATAAGCTGTCAAATAGCTTATTTATTTATACATACATACATACAAACATAGAAAAATCTGGGAGGATAACTGAACTTGAATGTATAGTACAGTAAGCATAATTGCCCCTTTCTGCTATTAACCTTTAGTGAATGTTTATAAATGGGGGTGATAAGAAAGGAAAAGCTTACCCAGTTAATTAAATCAGCTTAATAATAGACTTGTATATGTGTTAAAGCCTATGAGAAGATTCATATCTATACCAACTAGGTACAGTAATCCTGCATATCATCCCCACTATTTGTTAATTAATAATCACAAAAAAGTTATTAGCAGACAAGAAATTTTCATAAAATTTATGCTTAAATTTCCTAACTTACATGTTTAATTATCTAATACCTTCACTGGAGAAAATGATGAATAACAACCATTTGCAATTACATATGTTTATTTTTAATTTCTGTAGAGACCTTGCACTGTGGACCCCTTATCCATTAATTAACCTTTATCTATCTTGTAGTTTCAGGAGTGCTTCAAAAATAAAAATTCATACAAGGAGACAAGAATCTTTGAAGTTTTGTAAGTACTGTGCTACCCCTCACCAAACACTCCCAGTGCTTTTTATTAGAGCATACAATCTATCTATCTATCTATTTATCTATCTATCTATCTATCTATCTATGATCTATCTATGATCTCTCTATTTACATTTCAGTACATATACACATAATTCAGCTATTTGATAATTCACTGACATAACGCATTTTCACTTTATTTTAGACATTCTGAACAATCTTTCCGCACACTAAAAGAGAGCAGCTCTTCAGAAATAAAACTAGCTAATGTATTTGGGGAAAATTCTGGTTTATCTCTAAATGATGTGAATGAAGAAGTTGAAATTTTCCTGAGTTCTCAAGTTCCAGATGCTGGCTTTACCAGTAAGTAGCTTATCTGCAGACCTTGGCCCCTATTCAATTGTCCAAATCGCAATTACTGGAGCCTGAAAATGTTACTGATATTCACTTGGCTACTTTTAGCTACTCGCAATTGAATTGCACGTTACAGGCTCAAAATGTCCTCCTTTGATGTTTGAATACATATTATGGAACCTGCATGGTCTAGAACAGTTGCTTTATTGAATTGTATTGATTTCTACATTTCTGGATTGTGAGTCCAATTGCAAATCGGACTTCTAAACACTAATTGATTGTAGTTTAAACTCCATGTTTTACTGACGTCATGATGATGGTCTCATTTACTATTGGCTCTGTCTAAATTGTAACTTATGGGCTTGCTTAATTGATCATGATCATGGGTTCATGGATTGCGTGTTGGGGCGGTGAGCATGTAATTGCAGGCTTAAGTCAATTGAATACATCAATATATGTAAAAAATGTGCACCCACATCCAAAAGTTCAGTTTGAAGGCATTTTTCACATGGAGCATATTACATATTACATTTCAATTCAACTTTTTTGGGTGGATATTTTCAGTATCATTTTATTTATTTTAAATTTACATTACAAATTGATTTACAGTCTAGAAAGTTATACAACCTATGAAGTGGTCATACAATAGTGTTTAAATGATTTGTTTAATAATTTATATCTATATTTTAAAAACAGTTAAATTCCAGTATAACCTTTAAAACATACATTTGAACTCTAGAGGGAGGCTGTCCTGATAAAAGACTTTATCAGCAGTGTGGCTACCGTAGGCATACCTAGGGCTCATTTTAATTGAGCTATTGTTGTTTACGGGAGCCCATAATGATGCTTGTAAACTAATTTGCTATTCAATTGGAGTCTTTTTGAGAGCCACAAACGATCTACATATTACAGGCTATAAATGCCTGCGGTTGTCAGGATCATAATTTACAACCTATCTAAGCCTTTTATCTTTGAAGCGGGCTAGAGTTACACTTGCAAATCGCTATTCAATTGCTACAATTCCTCAAGCCCGCAAATATTTTCACACCCGTAAATGTTAAATGTAGAAGGCAATCCTACAGGTACCAGGTAGGACTCGCAGGGTGGTTTAAACCCTGTTTGTAGCACTGTAAATGCTAATAAAAAATCAATACTGCACTTTAAAAGATGGGGAAAATCTGCAATCAAAAATATTTTTTTATGTGTCATTTTGGTGTTATATCAATCTTGGGAATCAATGAGTTAATACATATCAAGCCACCCACATGGACTAGAACAGTATCGTCATTCATTTTTATTATTTTGTACATTGAAGGATTGCGAGTCTGATCGCATATCAGACCCCTAAACTCTAATTGATTGACATGTAACCTCGATGTTTTACTGATGTCATGATGACGTCTCATTTTTTATTAGCTGTTTCTAAATCGGTAGTTATGGCCTTGCTTAATTGATCATGTTCCCACTCTAAAATGCAACATACGGGTGCCTGGTTTACGGTTTAGGCTGTCGTCCCATAAATTGTGGGCTTGTTCAATTGAATCGCTCTGTAATTGTAGCAAATTTTACACTCACAGACATATATAGCCATATTAAAATGGAGCTACGTGTTAACACATAGCTTGTAAATGTCATCTTAGCGCTATTTGTGTGCTAAGATGCATCTTAGCTCTGCTCGCTGACGACTTTGTGTGTTAACACGCAGGACGGCCGAGAATAGGCTACGTGGAGAGCTACGTTGAACTTTGCACACGTAAATCCTTTGATCTTTAATGCCTGTAACCGCTAATTGTTTAATTCAGCTATTAAAGTGATACATGGTCACTTGTGAGCGCGCGCGTTACACGCAAATGGAGCACAGAGGCCAACGAGTGCTCTAGAGCACCCGCAAAGGGGGTTAAGTACAATACGTAGCTCTTCTAATATAGATAAAATCACTCTACTGTACATTTATTATAAGGGAAAGTGATGTTAGGTCTTAGAATTGATAGCACAACATTCTCAAGCCCGCAAATTGGCTCAGAAAAATACTTTACTTCATGATTATTTTTTGTGTTATATCGATCCCTGTATTGTCAAGAATAAATAAATGATGAATTCCATTACCAGTATACAAAAAAAGAAAAGTGCAACATTTGTTAGTATGTTACAAATATATACTTAGATCAGTTTCTGGTCAGAACTTTGTCAAAAGTTTCCTCTGTGTTAGCACTTCCAAAATTGTCTTCTCTTAGATTATCTTCATAAAGAGACACTTTAAATACCATCATTTCTATTAAAGGTATTTACAACTAATCCAGTTTGCTGATCATCATGTTCCCTAAATAGCAGGAGTCATAACAGCGTTGTCAAAGGATCTAGTCATTTCTTTTCACTGACCAAATAAACAAGAATAATGATATTGTCCAATCACCTAATATAGTTAATATAGCTTCCAACTTAAAACATAGGGGCTTACGATGTTCAGAGCACCCAATACCCACACCCCTTGAGTGAAATCTTATCAATAATATTTTCAAATAACTTATCAAAAGTTTCAACCAGTGTCTTATCAGAATATCAAAGATTCTTTCAAGAAATTAAGTCCAAACTCCTCCGTATTAGCAGTTACCAAATTGCCTTCTCTTAGATCATCTTCAAAAAGTGGCACTTTAAATATCCCCATTGCTGTTGAAAAGTATTTACAAAAGCCAATTCACTAAGCTCCATGTTCCTTTCTTGCAGCACTCCTATCAGCTGCTCTATCCAGAAATCCATTTGCAAATCTTAACTTTCTGCCAACAGTAGCGTTCCAGGGCAGCTCGCATGTCCTGCCTCTAACCTCATTGCAGGATCAGTCCCAGCAGCTCAACCGCTCCTCTTCTCCCCTGACTGTGCATTCTCCAGTGGGAGAAATCTTTTATTGACCGGGCTTCGAGTACATCTCTTGAAAAGCTGACATGCACAGCATGTTAGTAGGTTCTTAACACTCTTGGAAATGCTGTTTCTTGGTTGTTTTGAATGCCAGTACACCCAGTTACTGTGCCTTGCTAACCACTTTCTGGGTGTAACTACCCTCTCATAATATTATTTCATATCCTATTATTTCCTCTCTTTTGGAGATTTAGAAATGCCACAAAGACATTTTCATATCTGATCGATCTTTAAGAAGCTATTTTTAGTCCATCCTCCCAAAATCAATGGTATGATGCAAAACAGGGTGATAAAGAAAACCACGGTTTTCCCCTTATTTAATGTATTTTCTTTTGGCTCTCCTTGCTGGTCAGTGAGAGCTCAGCTTTGATTATCTTTTAGTAATCTTGAGCTTTAGAGAATCGTGTTATGGACTCACTTCCCAAACACCTTTCATTTTTTGACTTTAGTGTCATGGATCCAGGCAGCACTCCACTTACTTTGCCAACTGTAGGCATGGTTATAAGCATCTGCTTCATCACCAAATAATATATCATGCACTGGTTCTGTCAGTGATATGGGTACTCTCTCCAGAATCCACCTGTGGAGAGAGAACAAAACATGAGAAAGAGAGCGCACATATTTCACAAGATTCAAAGATCCTATCTGATCTATGTCTAACAGAAACCATTTTCTCTTGAATATATGGGGGTCTGCCATACACAAGCTCAAATCAGGACAGCTATACGGGTTATCTTGGGCAATAGGACAAGCTGCAGTAGGTTTCTCCATTGCTGTTGAGTCTCTTGGTACTTCTTAGCCAAATTAGTCTTCCTGGTGCGGTTCATTCTATCGACCATTCCAAAAGAGCATGTGTGCCAAGCAGTGTGTAGCTTCTATCCAGTGTCAATGTCTGTTGCTGTTTTCTTGACCATTTCTGCAATAGAGGGCGGTCCATTGTTACTTCCAAGTTCCATGGGTAGACCATATGGATGGATGATATCCTGTAATAGACTTCTCTGTCCATCTCTGTTCTGCAAGGATGTACCTCTATCCATCTTGAAAAGGTATCCACAAGGGCCCGGAGATATTGATTTGCATTGCACTTTGACTTCTCTGTGAAGTTCACTTTCACAAAGTCAGATGGGGTAATCCCTTTTCTTTGTACTCCAAATGGATTACTTCTGTATACTTTGGCATACAGTTCTCATGGCATATTAGATAATCAGATGTCTCATAAAAAGATCAATTAGGACGTATGTGCCCAGATGAGAAGATCTATGTATGGCAGCTAGAACTGTGGGTGCCAAGTGTTCTGGTATCACATTTTCTATGGAATTCACATAACATTTTCCTGTAAGACTATTTCTTGATCTTTGAACATTTGCTTTTTCTCATTGGGGTACACTGGAGGTATTAGTAAGCCAATAGTTTCTCTTATTCTTTAGCAGACTGAGGACATAATGTGGCCCAAATATCAATTACTTTCTCTCATAGGCTTAGACTTTCTGTGTCTTCTATCAGTAGAGCTGTTGCTGCCACTGCTCATAAGCAAGTAGAGCCACCTTAATGCCTATGTATCCATTCTTTTTGACAGATATGCCACTGGTCTCTCTTCCAGGAACCTAACTTTTGGGTCATAACTCCATTTGCAATTTCATTCCTCTCATGGATAGATAGTTAAAATATCTTTGTTGGGTCTTTGAGTACCAAGGCAGGGTGCTCATCAATCTCTTCTTCTTTTGGGTGAATGTTGCTGTTAACTAAGGTCCATGGGTGAAATGATCTCTTCCCCCCTCCTTTGGTACTTTCATAGTTCGGAGATTTCACTGTCCTATATTCTGCAGAAGCTTATGAATCTCGTGAGCTACTTTTGATTAGCAGTCTCTTTAATCAGACACTCAATATCTGCTCTTTCCAAGGTGATTCAACAGTTCTATAGTCCCGTTTATGCTTTCCTCTTCTTTCCAGGAACACAGGGATGTCCTTGCAGGTCTTTAGATAGTGCAGTCCCAAACAGAGTGGGGTTGGTCATTAATCCTTGGGGTAACACTGTCCAATAGAGATGTGTTTTTTATCCTGCCACTGAAATGTTTAAATCTTTTGACTCTCCTCCTCCAGCAGAATACCAAAGATAGGGTATGTAAAATACAACACTTGGTATCTTTTTCTGTCTGATCACTGTTTTGTCTACCTTCTCATTTGCCCCCATAGTGTGTGTTGCCAAGAGTTTGTGAAGGGAACCCAAATCTGCCATACCATCGCCTGCCCCTGTATCATTGGGACCCTCCTTTAATCTGATCTGTTCCTTTAACTGAACAGTCAGACAAATATTACTGAAAACCAATGTGGTATTGAAACTGCCTATTAGAGGCCATTTTCCAAATATAATTTTACTTTACTAATCAACCATGTTTACTGTAAGACATAGGTGTCCATGTTTGATCCTTCTGGGCCACACACAGGCTTAGATTTGAGTATATCCCTGCTGCGTAGAAGTGAAAGTACCTCTTTCTTTAGTTAACCTGATTGACTCAACTGTGCACAGAAAGGAAATCCTCTCATCCAGGCCTGTGTGTGACCCAGCAGGACCAAACTTGGACACCCCTGCTGTAAGACAACAGTTCACTTAGTTCTTGACTATTAGATAATATAAAAATTCCTGATAAAGATTCCATTTATCAGTTTTCTCATTCAACAACAACATTTTGTTTTAATCTCATGGGTTTCATTAAATAATGTCTCTTTAGAGTGTCTGTTTTTCTTTTCTCTTTTCTGCAATTCATCCACACAACAATATATTTATGATCACACTTCAGATCAGTTTACACATGCAAAAAGACCTTCCAATAATGTGCTAGTGCTTTATGCGGAACTACCTTCAATACGCCAAACTACCCTCTCCCAAGTTAAGTAATATGTACAAATGTCCACAAACAACACACCCCTCTGACCTCCTTAATCACTTGCTAATTCTCTTGCATTAGTGCATTAGTTTATAGCACTTCGATTATCTCCTTAAAATCATACACAGACCCTTAATTACCCAAAGATACTGATTATCTATTCTGCAGTCACTTAAATGCTCAAGAAGAGAATATTCCATTAAAAGGACTTTGTTCATAGGAAAGAAAGTTAGTATCCTAATTAGGAATATACAGTATACCAGTTACTTCACTGACTGCACAATACACATCTAATTGGCAACCACCTTAAAATGCCAGAATGACTTCTGAGGATAGACCTCCTGAAAAAAAACATAAAACATTTTGGGGAAAATCAGATTTTTTTTAAGACTGTTTATGAGCAGAATAATTCATTTTCTGTGTGTTATATTACTTTCTGAGAGCTGGTTCATAAGCAGTGAATGGAGGGTTGTGAGGAGGGAACAGGGCAAAGCCAGAAAGCTTTGTTAGATAATCAGAAACAGAAACTAATATCACACCCTTAGCCCACTCACGCGCATAACTTTCACCAGTGTTTCATGGATGTCTCCAGTGTCCTTTACAGTCCTTTATAGGCATTAATACTTATTTTTACTCATTAAAACAGGCCTAGTGACTTACAATGTTTAATCAGATGTGCATTCAAAAGAATGGTAGTAATTTAAATCACTTTGAAATTCTCCAAGGCTCAGTCCCATTTTGCCTCATTTAATACAACCTTGTTCAAAAATATTATTCAGGGACACAAACCAGTACTCAAGCAAGGTATAATGTGTGTGGTATCAAGAACTAACTTTGGACTAGTCTGTGTTAAATGATACAAGTGAAAGTAGCCCATAGAATATATTGATATTCAATTGGCCTCTTCTAGCTACCCGCAATCCATTTGCAAGTTACAGGCTCAAAAGCACTGCAGTTGGCATGAAACAAACTCCTATCTCCTCCTTTGATGTTTCTAGACCGTAAATGTTACAACTGCTAAAACACAAAATCCATATTCATATTCAACAATTCAACAAGCTTGCAATTTACTTCAAAACCCGTAAATGGCAAATGTATCCAAAAATTTCTATGAGTACTAGTTTGGACTCACAAGTAAGTTAAACACTGGTTCATAACACTGTACAAGCAAATATAAATGGAATACTCCACTATAAAATACTTGCAAAGCAATGACAGACATTATAATTAATTGCACAACAGTCTCAAGCTTGCAAATCTGCAATAAAAAAATATTTATTTTACGTTTTATTTCCATGTTATAATGATCCCAGGAATCAAGGAGTTAATACATATCAGTCCACCCACATGGACTAGACCAGTTTATTTATTTTTACATTTTATTGATTATTGATTATTATTGATTTATTTTATTGATGTCTACATATCTGGATTGCAAATATAATCGCTTAATGGACGTCTAAACACTAATTTAATGAAGTTTGAACTCCATGTTTTACTGACTTCATGATAACGGTCTCATTTACTATTGGCTCTGTCTAAATTGTAACTTACGGCCTTGCTTAATTGATCATGATAATGCCCTGAATTGCTACGTATGGGTTCATGGTTTACGGTCTTAGGCTTTAGCCTGGTAATTGAGTCAATTGGATACAGCCGGAATTGTAACAAATTTCTAACCCGCAGACATGCAGCCTGTCGATCGGAAGTTAATTACGGGCTTGCAATTGGATGGAGGCCCATGTTTGGAATGCACAACTAGTTAAACTACTGCAGCTATTTAGTTTAGCAACCCCCCAACACATCTTCCTCCAATATTTTTTTTTCTACTCATCAGGACTGGGGGCGGGGGTCATTTCCTCAGCATCTTTTTTTGTGTGTCTTAATATTATTTCACAAAGTTGCAGATTATTTATTCTTCATACAATGCATTGGCATATTTAGACATAGCTGTTCTATGCCATTCAAGACTGTGTACCCCCTCACATGCTCCATTTGCAGCTCCCTTTTTTTATTTCTATATCTCAAATCATAAGTTGATATGTGTTTATGTATATATATGGTAATTTAGAAAGTGTCAATTAGACCCATGGACAGAAATCACACTGCATATAGACATTTTTGCAGAAACACACCACTGAAACAATGTATAAAACAAGCTGTTTGCATTTAAAGGGCCACTACAGAAGTCATAGTTATTTTAAGATAGTAAAGCACATTCACAATGATCTAACACTGCCCCTTATCTTTCAGTCTCAGATGTGTGTGATGGATTTTACTGCGATGACTACACAACTGTTTGTATCAATGACACTTTGATCCCTGACTGTGTGTGTAAAGATGGATTTGACAAGATTCCTTCACTGGACTCAGCATGTCCAGGTAACCCAATATATCAATGTCCCACATCCAGCAAATCACTGCACTGTCATGTACCAGGCCTGCAATATAGCGGACAACGTACTCATCGGTTTCAGGATTATGAAAATGTATTGACAGAGGTGATGTTATCATTGTATATTATTGATGGTGGTAGCAATGCATTGATAATAAAACTGATAATGATCTAAGAAGTTAAATGAAGAAACTGATGATGGTGGTGATGCGAAAGAATATGGATAATTCAAAATCACAGTAATATGGCTGCCATGATTATGATGGTACTAATGGTGATATCAGGGTGATGTTGACAGTATGGTTATGATGGTAGCAATATAATCACATATATAATTGTGAGCATGCGAGCCGTTGCTGGCATGGAGCCGCAAAATTTACGAGTTACGAAAGCAAAATACGAGACACGTTACAACCCATTACGACCTTGCAAAAAACGTCCGAAACCTGCGCACATGAAAACATGAAAAACACAATAAATACACAAAACACATACATAAAAAGCTTACCTACAGCAAGGGGGGGCATCGAGGACCTTGAAAACTGATGTTACACCTCAATTTAACTACAAATAAAAGAGTTTAGACACCCAAAATTCCCCTAAGCAAGAGAAAAATGGCCGCCGAAAAAAACGAAAACGAGGCTACAGCACTCCAAAGACGCAAAACACCACCAAACACCTACGGGTTTCCCGAAAAAGACGTACGAGATCCGAAAACAAGGACGCAACCTGCGCGACCCCAAAAACATTAGAAACACAATAAATACACACAACAAACACATAAAAAGCTTACCCACAGCAAGGGGGCACACCCAGGACCTCTGCAAGTGAAGTTACACCTCGATTTAAGTCCAAATTTCAGAGTTTAGACACCTGAAAATCACCTAAGCGAGAGAAAAAATGGCCACCGAACAAAACGAAAACGAGGCTAAAGGACCCTAAACACGCAAAACACCACCAAACACCTACGGATTTTCCGAAAAAGTTGGACGACATCCGAAAACAAGGACGCAAAATCAGCCACAGCCGCATACCACACATTAGGCGCCATTTTACAACAATAACTTATACAATCCGGAAGTACACAGCTACCCTAACGGATTTGCCTTTCGCACGCACACTATTTACACTACACACATTCATGACACTTACACAGCAGCTCCACAGCACTGATGCTGCAGCAACATGAAAACAGATTGCAGCTCTTCATCACAATGCTTCCTGCATATATTACTTCACAACAGGTAAAGTATATTACGTTCTTATTTTATTAATTTTTTATTGCCATACCAAAAAAAACACCAACGCTGCTCATAGCACACAAACAACCAAGAGCCTCGCAATGAGCGCCTTACAATCTTATTGCCGTCTCAATGAGCACCTTACAATCTTATTGCCGTCATTTTTTAACGGGCAAGTTGCTTGTAAAGATAATAATAGTGAGGTTGGTGATAGTGGTTTTATGATATTTATGTTAGTGATGAGGATTTATCAGGGTGGAGATATGGAAATTATGGTATTGATGGTGGTGATGAAGAAAGATGATAGTGGCGATATAATAATTAGAATATTGATGGTAGTGATATTGATTGATTATGGTGGAGATATAGTTATTATGATAATGATAGTGGTGATGCCATGATGATGAAATTGATGATGTGTACAATGAAAGTAATGATTGTCAATGAGACTTCAACAATTTAGGGTTGGTGAGGGTAGTCTTATAAAAGATATGTCAATAACCGAAGCACTAATACTCCTCCATCTATATCTAGTGCATTTTGTATTTGCATGACTAGTTTTATTGGATGATTCCAATATCTATATGAACATTTTACAGTGTTTTGGTGGCTATTGGATTTTTAGGACAAATGGAAGATAAAATGTTCAATAAATAGAAATGCAATAATTGCATGTCATAATAATAACACACATGTTTTGTAAATTGTACTTCAAATGTTCCTACACCATTTGCTGGTTGTGCTAATGACCTGTCTCCCTGTGTACCCAGTCTGTGATAGCTCCTGTAACAGAGAAGCCAACAAGGAATGTATTCAAGTGAAGAAGGACAAGAAGGTGGTTCCTGAATGTTTATGTTTACATGATTATTATGTGGATAAAACAGGAGATTGTGTACCGTGAGTATCATCCTAAAATGAATACATCTCTAGCATCAATTTTAAGATGAATGACGTATTGCTCAGTTCTGCACTTTTTCATTATTGCCAAAGTTTAAACTCTAACAGATTTCAAATGGTTTATCTTATCACCTTAGTATCAGTTGTTAGATATGGGTGTATTTAGGTAAAAGTCTAGCCTTAAATAAATCTATCTCAATAGTGAAAATTAAGTTATCCAAAGGCAGGATTCTAATATTAATGCTTAAAGAATTGTTTTAATTTAACTGCAACCTGTACAATTATAATTCCTGAGCTAGCATGTAGTCTGCACTCCAGAGTTTACTTTGTTTGGTCAGTGTTGTAAGTACTGGTGAAGGTTTCCCTTATGGCCAGGCTATGAATTAACCTGAACCAGTAATTTCCACAGGTATGGATTATTGTTAATTTGTTTTATTAAAGGTGTTCTTGAAAGTTTATTTTGCTAAAAATTATTCTTATTTAATTTCAACAGATGTCAGTTTGGTTACTCTGGGAAAGACTGCAAGAACAGTAAGTGATGGTTTATATACTAGGGTATCCATGTCTGCGCTAACAACATTTATGCTAATTATTCCATACTTTTAAAGAAGACGCAAATAAAATAAAAAGCATACACAGAAAGCACTCCAAACCTGTGCTGTGAGTAGTAAAGAAAAAAAAACATTATTCATATTGTCAAAAAGAAATGATTAAACAATTTATATTATTATTTTCAATAGATGTAAAATAAATCCGACCAATTTTTGACAAACCCGGGGCCAGGGCCAGCTGCCTTTCCCAACTATCAAGATTGTGTCTCAGGATGCCAGCAATACAGAAGCTCAGGAAGCTAGTTCGGTAGTACTACCACCAGCGGTTAGGAGCAGTGTATAAGACAGGGTCTGTTACAATAATTCTCTTGTGTAGAATTACTAAATACTCAGAAAAACCATACACAATGCTGATGTATGTTTAAACTGCATGAACAACAATATCTGTATTTGTCATCCATACAACATTTTATCCAATTTTTACCCCTCACCATCAAGTCACACCCCTTAGTGACAGTCCCCTATATCCAATCTGGATGCTTCCTGCTCCCAGCCATGTGCCTGCCTGTCAATCATGTCACTAGTGTGGCAGGTGTGCTATTAACTGCTTCCTGTCGAGACTGTAAGTCTACATGAGTATGGCCATTTGCCATCTTCCTTCCTGCCTCTAGCCCTGTAAGGAGTAATTAGCACATTAGTGTCATTTATCTGGATTCCTCTTGCCAGGAAAGCCGCGCATTAGGGGTGCTAATGTAAATATCCCTTCTGGAGACATGGCTCCTCACACACAGGATGACTGACAGCAAAACAACTCCAATGATAATGTAGGCAATATTAATATTCATGTCAACAGGCCAATACCAGTCCATGTTAATCTAGGGACACCCAATAGTCCAAATGACCCTAAAAGTCTAATGGGCCCTCCTGAACATGACAAGCACATTAGCTCATTAAATATATGAGTTTACACTCCTGACCTCCAGCACTTGCAAAGCATCATCTGGTTTTCTCTTGATAGTCACCATTACTGAGAACAGATAGAGATTATTTATCGGAACTGAGAAGTAAACAGTGAAAGATACTTAAAAAACAACAGTAATTTTCCACCATGGGCCACCCCAGCTTTATTTCATACTTTTCTACTATAGTGACTAGCAAATGCTTGTGGGTTTTGAAAACTATTCCCATGATCCATGTCAAAAAAGATTGCGAATAAAAAAAGAATTCACTGCAACATAAAACAGGTTATTATGATCTAACACAATTGAATTGTGCTTTTATGCTCTATTTGGTCTGGGTTACTGTGAATTAAAATCTCATATATTACTTGGGAGCACAAAATAGCCCCCTCATGTCTTTGAGCCATTAAACATTAAATTGTAAATAATATCAAACATAACAAAGTACTTAAGTTGCTGGTTTAATATAATACTTGCTGGAACAGATATTAACTGAGAGGCATTCTCTCTACTTGAAATATGTTTGGAAAGAAACACTGACATATCTTGTTCACAGCTAATGGATTATAGCACTATATCAGATCATCATTCTACTTCTCCAATTTTAGCAGAATAACAATATATTATCTACATATCTATGCAAGAAATCAAGAATTCAAGGAAACAGTACCTTACCCTCAGTATAGGAATCTTGTTATCAATATTTTAATAATTTATTCTTAGAACCCCCAAGTTTTTTTTTTGCACAAGAGCTAAGAGAGGAAACATGTCATGTTTATTTTCTTATCACAGGATGTAAAAATAGATACAAACCTTCAGGAATTTCCTACTGAGCTGTTATAAATCACAAAATATCAATCACTACTGGAAATGTGGAAAGTCAAGTGCAAACTTTTATTTTATTATATTTAAAATCAGGTTATGTTAATCTTTTTAAAAACTAACAGATACATTTTTTTCTCTTTTGTACCCTCTTTGTAGATTACCTGTTAATCCTGACTACAGTGACTTCTGTGCTTGGAGTTTTGATTTTTGGTTTCATCATAGGAGGGATTGTTCTCTGTGTGAGGTATCCACCTGACACTGTATTACATGTTATATATGTGTTTGCCAGAAAAGGGTTGAAAGTATCACTGATTTTTTTTTTTTTAACATAAAAGCAAATAGTTACCTATAACTATGTTACCTGCATATAAAATCATATTAAAAATGTTTTGACATGTGTAACGGCAAAAGGCAGATAAACATTCTCTCTCTCTCTCTCTCTCTCTCTCTCTCTCTCTATATATATATATATATATATATATATATATATATATGTTTTAAAATGTAATAGCAGAAAAGTGAAGGAAACATCTATTGCAAACATCTTCGATAACACTTGCTTTGAGTCTAAATCATCTTCATTGTTTATGTAATAAATATCTATCAACTTTTAACAGCTGACCATTGTCTGTACAAACTGTTTAAAACAATCAGTGAGTTTATAGCTAGATCCAATCTGTATGTGCAGTCATTGTACCGATTTCCTTGGCGCTTTGTGTTTTGTTTTGCTCTTTGCTGCTTCGTATCACTATAAGTGTGTCTATTTATAACTACACATTGTGCAATACATTTAATTTACCTAGTTCTTTATTTTACAACATTTAAATGTTTTAAGCAATGATTTTATGCAACTGGCTACAATTCCAACAGATTGGCTCAAAATATTGTTCAAGGGTTGAGTCAAGGGCTTGGTGTTTTAAATTTTCTATGTAACTATTGTACATTATTTTTAATTCATTGGAATCCAGTGCAATTATTTTTTCATATTGTTTTTTAGACCAATATCTGCATATTAATTGCATGTGTTTCTATTTGCCCCTTCCCATTAATTTCTTAAGCTGATCATTTTTTTCTTCTCTGGACATCATGTTTTCAATCTCTTTCATACTTACTCTAGAAAAAGAACAAGACTTCACAAGGATGAAAGTATGTTACTAGTTAATGAAGGACCTAAACTCTTCCCCAAAATTAAAGCAAAAGTCAACAATGAAAACACAATGTCGTCTGTAGACAGAAATCGGTTCTCTCCTTATGAGGTGGATGAACAATACATTCGACCGTCTCTCCAACATTACAGCATGGTATGTATATATAGACGGTTTCCACCTCAGTTTCCCTAAAGCCAAACTCCAGAAGTGCTCAGTATAGCATTTTTTTCTAAAGTATGTGTCGCTTTATTTTGCTAATTAATGCCTCCAACATTCTAATTAGCTGCTTTGGTGTGCTTATTAGTAGCAAATTAGTAACACAATCTGCTTGTATGTTTCTGTGGTGGCAAAAACTATGCTCCCCTTGTATTCATGCAGTGAGATACCCCACACACATATAGAAACATAGATTTGATGGCAGCCAAGAAAAAACATATTTAATGCATTGGCCCTTTCATCTGCACAGCATTCAAATGGTTTGTTCAAAATATTACATGTTGTTCCCTAGGACTACAACTCCTCCACCTATGGCATGTCGAGAAAGGATAATCTGAAAGGACAACAAATGAGATTATGAGTTTGTGCAGTTGAAGACAAGTTATCTGAGTTCACAGCACCAATGAAGTTGTCAAGAAGCTTTACCTGTGATCAAGAACATATAAAATACATGTCTCAAATGTTATGTACTGTTCTTATGATTATGTTGACATTCATTAGTATAAGAAATAAAGATTATAATTTTTTCCTATGTAAGGAACTTGCTTCCTAGTATTATAGCAGTACTCCATAGAAAATATGCTAAGATAACTACAGAATATGTACCACTATGTGCTGAACACTAACAGCCTTATTAAATTGCGATTTGGCTAATTGAAAAAGGCTCTATATAAGCACAGAGCATATATGTTTACAGAAGTTTTTAGTCAGTGAACTTCTATCCAAAAGCAAGGTCTTCACTAACTAAAAACTTCTGTGAAAAAATATGCTCTGTGCTTATATAGAGCCCTATTCAAATGGCCGAATCACAATTTAATAAGGCTGTAAATTCTTCCCTATAGACAAAATTAAAGAGTTTATAATGATCAATTAATTTTGTATAAGATATTCAAATTAAGCCAAGCTGTCCATCAATGTCTTCTTTTTTAAATTATTTTTTAATTCAGTGTATGTTTTAAGGCATAGAAATTGCAAGGATCAATACAAATTCCTCGCTTTGTTCTTTTTTCCATATCCCAAAATATCTTTAAAGAGGCTACTAAACATTCTATTGTTACAGTATTGCAAACTACATGTCTTAATGATCAATTCTTCCATTCCTTGTTCTTTTTTTTTTAATATTGAATGCCAGAAATCCTATCTTTCATGTGAACCACTTAATACTTCTCTGGCATTGATAGGGGGTTGTAGCAATTGTTACTGAATGGCTCTTATGCTGATTCTACCACCAAACTCACATTACAGCCTGTAACTTCCCGTTATCACCCAAAATATATGCCTTCATGGATGAAAAATATTTTTTTATTCTCTGCCGAGAATTGACTTTCCTTGTCAGATACAAAATAACAAACACAATACTTTATAACAAAAATAGCTTTTCTTTCAGCACATTGTTTATAGTACACAGAGACCTAACATATTACAGCCTGAGACTACACTGGCCTTTCTGAGCCTCAGCAAGCTTCCTTATATAGCTCTCTAAATAATGCAGGTACAGGCCTAGTTCATTGTTTTGCAAGGAAATAGTATGTTCAGCAAAGGTGGAACATGATGGACAGGTTCTTACCCTTACTGAACTCTCTCTATGAAGCGACTGCCTCTTTGCACCAGTGATGGGTCTGTAAACTCCATAATTGCTGTACAGGGATGCCCTCAAAGAGCTCTTATTTAAAGGACCACTTTACATTGAGAAAAAATGTGTTTGTCATGCATGAGCAAACTTAAGACATTAGAAGCTATGTGAACATGAGCATACAATTATTAGAGACAATCTTAGAGGACTACTGTAGTGTACTGTGCTCTATTATTTTAATAATAAAATTCTTATTTAAAATTGTATCTACAATATACAATATTATATTCAATTTCATAGATTAGAGTATCAGATTCCAGCTAAGTGCTTGTCTCTGCTCTGATAAGGGAGTTTTTTTTTTGGGCTCAAGATATTAGGTATATAGGGTTTTAAGAACAATCAGGTATGACATGTGAATAAGTAATCATTGATAAGCTGCCCCAAGAGCAACAGCTTGATGCTAAGGGAAACCTCTAACACAATAAGACTCCAGTCAAAGCAGATCCTTGCCATGGTGGTAAATAGTATGTCTGAAAATGTAGCAGCTTCCTGGTAGACAAAGTCACCTCTCCCCACTGACCTTCTAGTAGATGAAGTCCAACAGATGCTAAATCTGAAATTTGACAGTAAGTTTAATAATGAACATATTTTTTAAATTGTTCAATATTAATTTTATTAATGATCAAAATCTAATTAAACAATCTAGCTCATGTTGTTAAGGCTCTGCAGTGGTGCTTTCATGTCAGAAGACTTTTCTTTATATCCTGTTGGTTTTAAGTTTGAGGAGATGTGCTCTGTTATTTTTATCTATTCGGGAGAAGGGGTTGAGATGTATTGATTGATTTTTTTGTTCATCTAAATAAGCTTTTAGCATTGGATAACTTCTGTTATCTCATCACAGTACCAGAGATTCACGACTAAACTTGTAAATCCTGTTTGCCCTACGCTGTATCCCCCCCCTCATGTACTGAACAGGAAGGATTACTGTCATACCAGCTTCCGTGAGCTATAGAAAAAGATGATGAAAGGCCTGGCCAGACACGTTGCCTTTTTTTTGTCTACAATAAAAAAATGTCTATGTCCGTTTAGGATTAATATCTTAAAGTGTTATTGATTCAACCATGTAAAGACAACAATAATATTTAATAATCATATTTTTATATTTACAGTAAACATTCATATCTAACGTATTAATGATGTAAAACAATATTACAAATATACATACACATATGTATTCCATTTTATAAGATAAAGTATATGCTTAGTATGTTGTATTTTGTTTACTGTATGCGTCACATGTCATAATCTCAATAAAAAAAGAATAATTAAAATAACAGAGTTTATACTTCACATATAGTACTTCACATATAGTTTTAAAAGTCAGTTCTACAGTTGGGGGTTAAATCTGATCATACAACGAAAAAAATAGAATTGTTGTCCATGTGATAACATTTATATTATTATTTCAAAAGTCTTTAAATAAATCAAAGACCAGCTTTTATTGTGAAACAGAAGAGGAGGAGGAGAAGTAGAAGGGAGGTAATGAGGAGAAGAAATAAGAGGGGAGGAGGAGAAGGAGGAGGAGGGGAAGAAAGGTAGAGGAGGGGAGAGAGGAGGGGGAGGAGAAGGAGGATGGCTGTATCCTGTGTCTGCCGTCAATTCATCTTAATCTGTTGCAGTAGACGACCCTTGTATCATTACCTTTTCTTACATTTTATAATGTTTGATTACTCACGTTATACATCACATTATGCCCTTTGTGTTTTCCCTATTTGTCACATGGATACTAAAGGGACATGGTAGCTGTGCGTCATCAGGCAGAGGCTTGAAAAACATGTAGGTAAAATGTTCGAATATTTTAAATTGATCAAG
The DNA here is from genome assembly GCA_027410445.1 of Discoglossus pictus. Lineage (NCBI taxonomy): Eukaryota > Metazoa > Chordata > Amphibia > Anura > Alytidae > Discoglossus > Discoglossus pictus. The sequence goes on along the minus strand of CM050173.1, from coordinate 80,883,254 downwards.
ATTTGACACAGATATTATATTTTTTGTTATTACTCTTGATGACCTGAAGTCCCTCAACAAAAAACTGCATAGATAATGATGTCCAGGATTATATTTTAGTTTTATTCAATTTACACTCTTTTGCATGCAGATAAATGGTGCAGTGGTTAAAACATCTGTATTTGAGTTGTAGGTTGTGAGTTCAAATCTTTTTTGTATGTTTGTTGTATACATTAATATTTTAATTTTAGTCCAAATAATAATTTTTTAAGAATTACAGAACATGTTCATATTAGGCAAAAATCAATGGTTTATATATGTTTTCTCTTTTATTCTATAATGTTTATAGGATAAAAGAGAAAACATATATAAACTATAGATTTTTGGCTAATATTAAAAGGTTCTGTAATTCTTTCAAAATAATTATATAATTATAAAATAAAAATATTAATGTGTAACCTATATATAAAAAAACTGACAGGATTTAAACTCACAACCTCTATTTCAGTCAGTTGCACTTAACCAATTCACCATCACTTTAAATCACAAGCACAGTTGATTCTAAGCAGAGAAACCGTGGGACGGCTCAATTTAATTTATTATTACTAGGAACTCTTATTAATGGGGATTTTTACCAGTGATAATTAATGTGGGATATCTCTTACTAAGTATTACACATATCTATTCCTTTAATCTTGCCTGTATAGATTTATTGATATTGAGTATATTGTATATATGTATATGTATGTACAGTGCCTTGCAAAAGTATTCACCCCCCTTGGCATTTTTCGGGTTTTGTTGTCTCACAACCTGGAATTAACATGGATTGTTTGAGGATTTGCATCATTTAATTTACAGAACATGCCCACAACTTTGAAGATGTTTTTTTTTTTATTGTGAAGCAAACAACAAATAGGACAAAATAACAAAAAAAGTCAATGTGCATAACTATTCGCCCCCCCCCAAAGTCAATACTTTGTAGAGCCACCTTTTGCAGCAATCACAGCTCCAAGTCGCTTTGGATAAGTCTCTATGAGCTTGCCACATCTTACCATGGGGATTTTTGCCCATTCCTCCTTGCAAAACTTCTCCAGCTCCTTCAAGTTGATGAACAGCAATCTTTAGGTTTGTTGTATAGGTCCGGTTACCTACTCAGCGACCATCCTGTTAGGTATTGTTTGTTCTCAGATGAGCACCTCTACTCTTTTTGCTTAGTTTTTCTCACCATAAGGTGGATAGGGGCCCCCAGACGTGACTCCTTGCTTAATGTGACCTTAGGGAGTACAGCTGCACCTCACTGATGAGGCCCACAGAGGCCAAAATGTACATCAGGGGTTTGCTTTTTGACCTGTCAGGGTAGAATTGCCTGGTATTTGGAGCTGGATCACTCTTTTGAGTGAGACCAGACTGATATACTGTTCTCTGAGTAGGTAACCAGTCCTATAAAACAACCCTACTTAGGTATTGTTCATTCTCAAATGACCACCTCTACTCTTTTTGCTTAATAAATAATATGAGCTAAATAAATAAAAATGGATATACACTTTTATCTTATCCAGCTACACATCCATTAATTATGTCATGTCCCCCAAGAAGACTTGAGTTACGTTGTGTCATGACTTTTCAAGATTTAAAAGGAATTGGTCTCTCTTTTTAAATGAGCACCAGTCTATCTAGACAAAAATATAAATAAAAATAACATATTTAATAGAAAATAATTGTAGCGATTGTGCAGACAAATTTCAACCTTATTTTTAGGTTGGTTATACATGCATGAAAATATCACAGCACTTTGCTGCAATGAGCTCCTTTTCAGGGTCCCTCTAAGGGTCTTCTGTTCCGTCAGAGATGTAATTTGCCCAATTATGCTCCACCGATGGAGGATGGAAAGAGATTAAAGACTCCTTTGGTGAAGCCAGTAACACTTAACCGAAGCCAGTAACACTTAAACAAAGCTAGGCCGATATTTTCAAGCAAGTAAATCGAAAGACCGCCAAAAAAAAAGAAGAATAATATAAAAAATAAATTAAAAACCTCACACACAACTCAGGGGGATAGTCAGGGACCCTGTGAGTGAGGCTGCAAGATAATTTAAGCCCTAATTTCCAGTTTTAGGAGATAGAAAATCGGCTAAGCAAGGAAAAAAATGGTGGCTGAAAAAAGTGTAAATTTTATCAAACAGGATCAAAATGAGGCTGAAGGCAATAACACTTAACCAAAGCCAGTAACACTTAGCCAAAGCCAGTAAAAAAAAACACAGACATAACACAGAAACGCCCTCAGATTTTGAACAGACTCCAAGTCCAAATAAGGCCCGCATTCAGTTGGGGTTTTGGGGCGATCCGGTAGGTAAGTGAGGTCGCAAGTTAATTTGATATTCAATTGGCGTCTTTTTGCGGGCTCCAAATGGGTTACGAGTTATGGCCTTGAAAAAATTGCAATGGTGAAATTCGTAACTTATAGCCTCCTGATGCCTTTGATCTTTCACTTTTGCAAGAGTTACGATGGCTAAAATCATAAATCGCTATTCAATTCCCCAGTTTCCCCAAGCCCACAAATGTTTTCACACCCGGAAATGGCAAAAGAAGGAGAAAATCCTATGAGTCCTAGAGAGGACCCACAAGGGGGTTAAACACTGCCATCCCAGCGCGGCAAACTGCATCTGTTGTCACCTGCTGGACTGTGCTCTGGCCTCCTCCTCCTCTCCTCCACTCACCATGTCCTCCTCTTTACCACTCCCCATGCTCATCTCCCTCACATCTCTCTCCTCTGCTCCTCTTCTCCTGCCCACCTCTGCACTCCTCACCCCTCCTCTCTCCTCCCTCCATATCAATCCCACAAAGAAATTAGATAAATGAAAAAAGTTTGGGTGTATATGTTTGTGATGTAATTTTTAAAAAGGTTTTATGTGTAATTGATAACTGTTGAGGTGTAGGGTGTAGGGTACAGGGTATGGGGGGGGGGGGGGGGGCTATGTGGTGACCTGGCTCTATGTATATCTATGTGTGTTGTTTTCTCTATGTGTATTTGTATTGTGTATAATTAGTATATATGTGTAATCAAAATTCATGTGAAAAATAGTTATGCTGATAATAGAAATGAATAGAAGTGTAAGAACCATCTCTCCTACTCTCTCTCTCTATCCAACCTCCAACTCTGGGTGCTACTTCCGAAGAATCTACAACACAGTCAACGCATGGGCATGTGGAAACAGCTTTATTATCTCCCCCTGTCAATCATTTTCCGGGATCCTGCTTTTCATTGGCTCTAAGGACTACCTTGCACTCTGTGACTATGGGATTCCAGCCCCCTGTCAGCTTGCGGGCACAAAGGGTTTACAGGCTTGAGGCTTCGGCCCTGTGGTTGCGGCCTTATTCAATTTAATAACTCTGTAACTCCTGCAAATTTCAAGACCACAGACTTATGTGCTATACAACGGCCACTGCAGGCTAAGAATATAATAGGGCCCTCTGTCAATCACAGAGAACATATTATGCATACACTTTTAATTCACTTTAATTGTGTTCAAAGACACCTATGGAATAATCAAAATAGAATCCACATAAAACAAACATGATAAAATAAAACTTAACAACAAACTTAGAACATATTGCATAATACATAACGTTAACAAATAATGTGAGCTCACAGCAGATCAGCAAGGGAAGGAGAGAGGTGGGGAAATGTCGCCCGCTTAATGCTGCAGGCTGAATGTACATATAAATCCAATGCAACATTGTCACATAGGTACAAATAAACAATAGTAATTAAACTTTTACAGGGAAATCCTGAATATTTTTACAACAATTTATTTTACCATCTGGCTTTAATACTATTAAAGGAAAAAATATAAACAAGCATAAAAAAAGCTTCCTTTAGTGAAAGAAAAGTCAGGAGTTAGCAAGACTTTAAATGTACAGTGCTTAGTTGTTGCTTATTAAAAATCCTTTCCGCATTTCCCAGCAAATATTTTCTGTATCAGTTTTCTCACTCATAAACAATTTCTATTTATTTTTTTGGGACCAGTTAGAATTCCTTATCAAAAATATCTCCTGACTCTGTAGACATATGGTCTGTTCATTTTTCTTTTGGTACTCCTTACTTACCTTCTGCTATTCGTTCAAACCACAATCTAGTTATGATCCCACTTTAGATCAGAATTCACATGCACAAGTTCCATTAAGAACTTACCCATGCTTTCTTCCAGAACTACCTTATCGAGTTTCCAATTAAGTACTATATGTCCACTAATCCCACACCTCCCCTGATCTTTCATAGGCACAATCCCATCTTATCACTTGCATTGTCTCTCTGCCTTTTATCACATATCAATTCCTTCGTAAAGTCATACACGGACCCTCACTTTACAGAGTTAGAAGCTCAACAGCAGTAACTTCTCTTTCCTTTTTAGAAATTATACTACATTGATTACATTTTTTGCTATATCTATCAATTACTTAAATATCTATATGAAAAGGGAGACAAGAAAAAACAAACTGCTATACAATCTCAAAGGAAAATGTCAAACACAAAACAGCAAGGCAGAAAGATAGCAATATAATTCAACCTGAAGCAAGTATAGGAAAAAGGCTAGAAGTAAGTAACAAGAATGTAGTAGAATTAGGTTGATGGGGAGACACAAAAATAATATAGAGCCACATTCAGTTCCAAGCGTGCAACTCGATTGCAGATGGTCAAATGTCTGTGGGTGTGTTGGGGGCTCCCGTTCGTTTTCGATTGCTTGCCGAAGCCTCAAGCACGTAAAGCCTGTTTTCACAGTAACGCTTCCAGGTATCTGATCCGATGAAGCGCACCAAGATCAGTCAAGGCCGTAAGTTGCTATCACATCACAGGTCAATTAAACAATAAGAAGTGGAGGACACCAATCAACACAGCGGGAACCAATTCAAAAGACTGCAAAAAACGTAATTCTTTGACAGTGTTGTAGCTGAGAAAGTCATTGGTGGGTTTTTGAGAGAGACAGAGAGATAGACAGAGACTGAGAGAGAACTAGAGAGTGATAGAGAGTGTTAGAGAGAGAGAGATAGAAAGTGTTAGAGAGAGAGTTAGAGAGTACTAGAGAGATCAAGTGAGAGTAACAGAGAGAAATAGAGAGTGTAAGAGAGAGAGATAGAGTGATAGAGATAGATAGTGAGGAGGGGAGGAGAGTGAGGAGAGAAGGAGAGTGAAGAGAGAGAGAAGAACACCGGAGGAGAGGAGAGATAGAAGTATGGTGAGAGGGAGAGGAGGCAGCAGGCCAGGGAGGGGAGGTACAGGTGGAGGAGAGCAGGAAGGGGGAGGGATGTGATGTCCCAGGTGCAGAACACAAGGTGTAGGAGCAGAGGGTCAGGGGCCTTATCCCAGGGGGGAGGTAGTGCGGATGAGGGGCAGGCCCCAGGGAGACAACAGGGAGGCCAGAAACCCCAGGCACAGTTGGCAGGGCAACATGTTCTGCCGAAGAAGAGAACCCACAATTATAGTGAAGAGGAGACAGAAACCCCCCTCAAGGAAGTCCAAGCCTGCCGTAGCATCATCCACCGTGGTAGGGAAGTGAGGCCTGGTGATAAGGCACATGCATGGAATGAGTTGACTGCAGCTGTGGCTTCATTAGGGTTTGCAAACTGTGATGTCCGGTTGGTTAAACACTGATTTGATGACTGCTGGAAGAAGAAGATGACAGCGGAGGCCAGAGCAGCCTGTGGGACTGGTGGGGGCCCACCACACAACATCAAATACTGTGGATGGGAGCGGACTACCAAGGAATCTTTGGAGCGAGCCGCAGTAGTGGGCCTTCCAGGACAGTTGGACACTGGCTATCAGGAAACCCTGCAAAGTGAGTATCATATACACCATTACACCCTTATATGCACACATATAAACCCCACACACATAGATAACTGACATAAAATAGTGCTGTAAGATTTCTGGTTCTGACTATAGATATATGGGGCATCAACAACCATGTAAATATTATAATATATCATATTATCATCCTAATTGATATCAATGAATTGCCTGTGGTTAAGACATAATCTGAATAGCAGTTGACAATGCAGTTTCTGTTAGTGTTATGTTTGCTGTTTATTCAAAGTTAATATAAAACAAAACAGTATAAATATCAATTGCAATTGTATATATTTTGTAATGAGTTCCCCTATCCCTATCTTCCCCATGTTACACTGCACCTTTTAAAGCTGTGTCGCTTAACACTCCAACTGCTTGAAAGCTATCCCAATCATTAAACGAGGTACAGCTGTAGATCCACAATGAATTAACATGCAAAAGAGAGTACATGTATTGGTGTGCAGACTGCAGCATATGTGGATACAGACTGTGAGGGACTGCATATGCGTGTCATGTACTAGCCTATCCTGGACCATGTCTCAGAAGCATGTTAACACCCATTGCTGAGCATTGGTCAGAGATTGATCAGTCTCACACACTGCACAGCAGATTCAGATGAGCATGTGTCCTAATAAATTGCAGATGGCACACCACACCAGCTATATATATATGTACAGTATACAGTATATGTATATATATATATATATATATATATATATATATATATATATATATATATATATATATATATATATAAGCCATGATCCACAATGCTCATGATACAGCTCAATGCTTATCTGCGGGAAACAATCACCACAGCCAATTCCAAGTGACCATGATGTCAGGGATATGGAAACATACAGCAAACCATTGCTTAGAGAATCAATACTCAAATACTATTGTCCTCTCATTTCAGTAACCAGGAGGCTTACCCCGCCCGCGGAGACACAGGCAGTGGCTCCACCAGAGCCACCACTATCACCAACGCAGTGGAGGAGGCCCATCACAGGAGGCTGCAGGACCATTGGGAATCACCACCTGGGCCCTCACGGGCACGTTCCTAGCCGTTTCAAATTACTGGAGGTTCAATGAGCCTCCTACCACCTGCAGGGATGTCGAGCTCATGAGGACCACTCTCAACAGGCCTACTACTGCCACCTGGTGACATTCAGGCAATATGTGTGCCGGACCCCAATCCTCTCCCACTCCTGACTGGGCTACAACAGATGTTGCAGCAGCAGCAGTGGTTGTCCCAGCAGTTGGCCCAGAAGATTTTGCAGCCATTGTTCCCCTAGCAGATGTCGCAGTCATTGTTGCCCCAAGTCATGTTGCAGTCATTGTTGCCCCAGCAGATGTTGCAGTAATTTTTGTCCCAGCAGATGCCGCAGCCATTGTTGCCCTAACTCATGTCACAGACATTGGTGCCCCACCTCTTGTCGCAGCTGTTTTTTTGCCACAACAGACCGGTCCAATACCTTACGGATGGGCAACAGAACCATCTCCATTGGCAACAGCACCATCTCCTTTGGCAAAAGCACCATCTTCATTGGCAACAGCACCATCACCATTGGCAACAACACCATCTCCATTGGAAAAATCACCCTCTCCATTGGCAACAGAATCCCTACTGGCAACACCATCCTTATCCCTACGGGGTACACCATCACAATGGGAAATATCTCTGGCCTCACCACAGCACATCCAGAGTACAACATCATCCAGAGACAGAACTCATGTCCCTGCACCAGGCATCTTGAGTGACATACTGTATATCAGCACATCCATTTGGCTGATGAGTGCGAGATTGGAGCAGTCCAACAGCTGACAGCTCAGCTGGCATGTCAGAATGAAATTGCAACCAAATGGGAATGGGTATATGTCATAACTCAAGTTGGCCACTAGTTGTGCCTACCAGGAGGCACTGTTATATACCAATCGCCGCCATCTGTATATTGTGTTATGGGGGATAATATGTTAGTATTATATTGTATATTGTATTGTGGAGTGATAGCTATGTTTTAATTAGTCAACCCTCCCCCATTGTATAAACTCTCAGTCAGGAGTTGGCCATATGGTCTTTAGTGTAAACAAAGGAGATAGCAGACCAAATAGATTTGCCAGACTGCCAGGCACCGCAGGACAATAGTATAGTATGGGGTTTTCCAACCACAAGCCCAGGGGCATAGTTCAAGAGCCAATACAGGATGTTTCCAGTCTGAGATCCAGACCAAAATGAACTAGTAGCCACGCCTGGGGAAGGCCCTGGGGGAGGAGACTAATAAGTTCCCACAAATTACTTCTGTGAGAATGGCCAGAGGGGAATGAGGGTTTGACTAAGAGTAGCCACTCCCTCCACTGTGTGTGTGTGAAATGTTTTAAATATGTTGTCCCAAAATAAAAGGTGGTTCATAATTTTCATCAAGACGTGGCGTGTAGATGTATTATTTACCCGGGGACATATGCTTGCAGTAAGATTCATCAGACTTACTGTCAATATTGCTCAGTCTAACCCAAGGGCTGAGACATGATGTTCCTGTAATCCAAAAGTCCAGAGTCACCCAAATCCGATCAACAGACCCCAGCCAGAGAGTGGGTCTTGATAACTGGTGGCAGTGGTTGGAGACTCTAGAGGAAAGGACTGAGGATGGAACAGCAGTATGAGGACATGTCCTCAGCAGAACTGAGAAAGGCGCAGAAACTAAAAGGAATTCCCCGGAAGAAAAGGGACCAACCAGCAGATGTGATAGCAGCCTTGAGAAGGTATGATGCAGAACAGCTGGAACAAGAGGAGTTGGGTGAGGGGATAAGCACACTGCCAAGGACCCCAAGATCTCAGCAGGAAGAAGGACAGCCAGATGATATCCTAAAGGAGGCAAGACGCAGGTTCAGTGAAGCCAGGGAGTTTTGCCCCAGGGAGATAACGCTGGAAGAGGCAATTAAAGGACTGAACCTAATAAAGCAGCAAATACAGGAAGAACGTACAGGGGTGAGTGTCCAAGCTCAGCAAAGGCTTGGGGTCAACCCTGCCGAGATGCCAATAAGAGTCAAACTGGCATATCAGAATTTTAAACAGTTCCAGGATGATAAAGACAGCATTGACGGATTTATCCAAGAGTTTGAGCAACAATGTAAGGTACAGGACATACCTCCTGAAGAATGGGCCAAGTTACTATTGACTAAGTTGACCGGAAAGGCCAGCGCAGCCTGTCGGGCCCTTCCTCCACATCTAGCCATGGATTACAACCATTTATGTACAGTGTTACTAGGCAGATATGCCGTAACCCCTGCAACTTTTTTGGCCAGATTCAGAGGCACTACCAAGGGACCAGAGGACACTCATGTTGAGGTAATGTGTAAACTAAGGCGTGCCTGCACTCAGTGGTGGTCTACACAAGGGGCCACCACAGCAGAACAAATTTTGGAGGTAGTGCTAATGGAGCAATTTTTGCAACTTTGCGCACCAGAATTGAGGGATTGGCTGCAGGATCAGAAGCCAGTAGATGGGGACCAGGCAGCTAGCCTGGCCGACCATTTTGTTAGTACCAGAACTAAGAGAGTTCCCCAGATTACCAACTCTAATGGGCATACAGACCGGGGCTCAAGAGACTTGGGGACAACACGACAGGCACCTATTGCACACAATGCGCCTAGCCATGTGCCCTGGGCGCAGCCCCAGAACGCATATGGACAGCGGGGTATCAAGTCAGGACCTGTTCCCAGAGCACACCCAGAGCCCAGATTTCCCAATAGAGAGTGCTTCAAGTGCAACCAGCAGGGCCACATAGCAAGAGATTGTCCTCAGCTTCAGAGGCATCAGAGAGGACAGCCTGCAGTGAATTACCTGGGGGAATGGGATGCTGGAGCAGGACCTCCCAACGCAGCTCCCTGGGAGCCAGAAGCAGAGGGATGGTGCCATGGGATCCACACGGTGAGGAGAGCACAGAAGGACTCCGGGGAACAGCACAGACAACCAGTCTGGGTGCGGGGTCACAGGGCTGTGGGTTACCGTGACTCAGGATCCGCAGTCACTGTAGTTCTACCTAAGTGGGTGCGCACCTCAGACTGCATACAGAGGCAAATGTGGGTTATGGTTGCTGGGGGAAAACAATTTCCCATTCCCATGGTTCGCATTCAATTGGACTGGGGCACTGGAAGTAAATCTACAGAGGTAGGAGTTATGGATAACCTGCCTGCGGATGTTTTGCTAGGGAACGATTTGGGTCACATGGTGAGCCAGTATGTACAGCCCTTAACAAGAGCTCAAACCAGAGCCAATGGATGCAGGATGAACCAGGACCAGACGGAATACCCAGAACCCAGGGTAAGTGACTTGCTGGCTACGACATTGACCTTAGGCTGGGCAAAGGGGGAAGAACTTAGAATAGCATTGCAGGAAGATGAAACTTTAGCTGGGGTAAGGGACAGGGCCGCCCGGGGCAAATCAGTAGATGATCTAGATAGTTTTGTATGGGAACAGGGGTTGTTGTACAGAATCAAGGTGCCTGGGAAGGATGAGGTAGAAAGGGAACCACGAAAGCAGTTAGTGGTCCCACAACAGTATAGAGGCAAGGTATTACAAATAGCCCATGAGATTCCTCTGGGAGGGCATTTGGGGCAGAAGAAAACTCTGTGTACGGTAGTAGAGGTATTTTTTTGGCCAGGATTAAATCAGGATGTAAAACAGTACTGTCGATCCTGTGATGCGTGCCAAAGGACCCAGCCGTTTAAAAAAAATAGCAGAGCTCCCCTACAGTCACTCCCTGTGATGGAGATACCATTTCAAAGGGTAGCCATAGACATTGTTGGGCCACTAGCTAGGGTTAGCAAGACCGGCAAGAAATTTATTCTCACCATGGTAGATTATGCCACCAGGTATCCTGAGGCGGTGGTTTTATCCAGTATCTCAGCTCCTAAGGTGGCAGGGGCATTAATGACTATCTTTACAAGGACAGGGTTTCCTCAGGAAATTTTGTCTGACCGAGGGCCCCAATTTATGGCCAAAGTGACCGAACAGTTATGGTCCATGTGTGGCATAAGACACATTACAGCTTCCCCCTACCATCCCCAAACCAATGGCCTCTGTGAGCGCTTCAATGGGACACTCAAACACATGATCCGTACTTTTACTGATCAGGAGCCAGACTGGGAACGATTGTTGCCTTGTCTGCTCTTTGCCTACCGAGAGGTACCTCAGGAATCTACAGGGTATTCCCCTTTTGAACTTCTATATGGTAGGCCGGTGAGAGGACCCTTGAGCGTGATCAGGGAGACGTGGGAAGGGGAGTATAGTCACCACCCTGTACCAGTGGCTACCTATGTATTAGCTTTCAGGGAAAATATGGCTAGGTTGGCTAGAATTGTGAGGGGCAATATGCGTAAAGCGCAAGAGAGAGATAGGAGATACTACAAGGCAGGAACCAGTGACAGGGAACTGGAGGAGGGGATGGAGGTGCTCATGTTGGAACCTCAGCCCCAGGATAAGTTACAGTTTTTGTGGAAGGGACCTTATACAATTAGCAAAAAACTGGGGAGCAAGTCATATGTGGTTATGTAAGATCCAGAGAGAGTGGTTACCAGGGTGGCCCACATTAATCGCTTAAAAGCATATGTAAAGCGAGCAGCTCATATGTTAGCCATTTGCAGGGCCACAGAGGATGACCCAGAGGAAGGGCAGATACCAGACATGTTGCAAAAGGCAGAGCAGAAAACGCTAGAAGATGGCCTTCACCAGGCCAAAAACCTAAGCACAGAGCAGCAGGAGCAGCTTTTAGGCAAACTAAAACCCTTTAAACCCTTATTTACTACTGACCCTGGGTGTACCCCCCTAGCAGCTCATGTAGTGGTGACAGGGGAATGTGGCCCATTAAAACAACACCCATACCGAGTCCCTGAAGCTGTTAGGGCAAGCATACAAGCAGAATTACGCAAGATGTTACAACTAGGGGTTATTGAAGAATCCAGTAGTCCATGGGCATCTCCTGTCGTATTGGTACCCAAAAAAGATGGCACAACTCGCTTCTGCGTGGATTATCGTAGGCTGAATGATAAAACAAAAACGGATGCCTACCCTGTTCCACGTATGGACGAGTTGTTGGACCGATTAGGTACTGCCAAGTATTTAACCACGCTGGATCTCTCCAAGGGATATTGGCAGATCCCGTTGGAAGAGTCAGCTAGGGAGAAGTCGCATTTGTCACCCCCTTTGGACTATACCAATTTAAGGTAATGCCTTTTGGGATGAAAAATGCCCCTTCTACCTTCCAGCGACTGGTAGACAAATTGTTACATGGGCACCAGGAGTATGCTCAGGCTTACTTGGACGATATAGCCATCTTTAGTCAGACCTGGGAGGAGCATATAGAACATATTGCTAGAATTATGCAGGCTATTAAGCAAGCCAAGTTGACCATAAGACCAGATAAGTGCCAGTGGGCAAAGGCAGAGGTGCAGTACTTGGGTCACTGGGTAGGTAGTGGGAAGTTAAGGCCAGAACCAGCCAAAGTAGAGGGTATTGCAGCTTGGCCTATCCCTAAGACTAAAAAGCAGGTACTAGCTTTCTTGGGCATCACTGGGTATTACCGCAAGTTCATTCCTGATTTCAGCACTACAGCCAAGCCACTGACCGATTTGACCAAAAAGAAATTGCCCAGCGAAGTGACATGGACTCCTGCGTGTCAAACTGCCTTCCAGAGCCTCAAGGAAGCTCTGACTTGTTCCCCAGTATTGGCTGCCCCGGACTATAACCGACCCTTTGTGGTCCAGACAGATGCCTCCATGTATGGCATAGGGGCTGTTCTAAGCCAGACAGATGATCAAGGAGTGGAGCATCCTGTTGCGTATTTGAGCAGGAAATTGTTGCAGCGTGAAACGGCCTATGCTACTGTGGAGAAGGAATGTTTGGCCGTAGTTTGGGCTTTGCGCAAACTTCAACATTATTTATATGGACGACCATTCACTGTGACCACGACCATAACCCCTTGTGCTGGCTGTCTAAGGTAGCCGGAGAAAATGGACGTTTGCTAAGATGGAGCCTGGCACTACAGACATTCAATTTTCAAATACAGCATCGTAGGGGTAAACTCCATCAAAATGCAGATGGATTATCACGCCAACTGGAGCTATGAGTATCAGCGTAGCTGAGAAAATCATGGACCCTCCCCCATTGAACAAACTCTCAGTCAGGAGTTGGCCATATGGTCTTTAGTGTAAACAAAGGAGATAGCAGACCAAATAGATTTGCCAGACTGCCAGGCACCGCAGGACAATAGTATAGTATGGGGTTTCCCAACCACAAGCCCAGGGGCATAGTTCAAGAGCCAATACAGGATGTTTCCAGTCTGAGATCCAGACCAAAATGAACTAGTAGCCACGCCTGGGGAAGGCCCTGGGGGAGGAGACTAATAAGTTCCCACAAATTACTTCTGTGAGAATGGCCAGAGGGGAATGAGGGTTTGACTAAGAGTAGCCACTCCCTCCACTGTGTGTGTGTGAAATGTTTTAAATATGTTGTCCCAAAATAAAAGGTGGTTCATAATTTTCATCAAGACGTGGCGTGTAGATGTATTATTTACCCGGGGACATATGCTTGCAGTAAGATTCATCAGACTTACTGTCAATATTGCTCAGTCTAACCCAAGGGCTGAGACATGATGTTCCTGTAATCCAAAAGTCCAGAGTCACCCAAATCCGATCAACAGACGCCAGCCAGAGAGTGGGTCTTGATAGTATACATCTTGGCACATGGCCACCAGCAATGGGCGCAGCCGAGATGGAGGTGAGTTGGCTGTCACTCCACATGCCTCTGCACAGCCTCCATGTGTTATTGCGGCCCTTCCTGATGGGTTAGAGTAGATTAGTGTGGTGTATGTTGCCCTGGTCCCCTTGTGGTTTTCAAAGTGGTGATGGTGAAGGGCTTGTGTACCTGAATGAAGCTGTGAGCTATACCATGTAGAGACACTGTAGGTGGGCAGGTGATAGCAGAGGTCTCACAAATCACAGTCCATTAGAGAAGGAACTAACAACCTACTTCAGTAGCTTTGGCATGCAAACCTTGTGGAAAAGCACAGACAGAGACAATAGTAGGTGTGCTGTAGTCCATAGAGTCACAGAGAGTCGAACACAACTGAGGGACTGAACATCCATATGTGAAATGTTCCCCTGGTACTTGATATATGTGATGTCGTGGTGTAATATGTCCACTATTTGTTGTCCCAATGTATATGTGATGAGTGAAATGTATATAAGATGATCTTTGTATTTTTACGGTCCACATTAGAGCCTCTGTGAGTGTGAAAGGGTTAATATGTATTTCTAATGAGGTAGTGTGTCTTTAATAGCTTTTAGCATATTGCAGCATGGCTTTTCATATTGGCATATGCATGACCATTACAACCTATGTGGAAAATAAAATGTTATTTGTTGCAATAATTGATAGTTGGGAGTTTTTGTGCATATAATTGTAATGCCTTACATTGCTTTCCCCATGTTTTCAAGTGCAGTGGTGTCTTTATACTGTGATTTGCAGTATTACAAACTAGTATGTAAACCCTTTGCAGGTCCTACTTGGAACCCGTAAGCATTGGTCCGACATTTGTTGTTTGTGGGCTTAAGTGCTGCTGCTGTGTTGAGCACTTTTGCAATTGAATAGCAATTAGCGATTTTTGTGATCGGACGTCTTGCGGCCTTGAAAGATCAAAGGCTTTGGGAGGCTGTAAGTTACGGGTTTAACCATCTCCATTTTTTCAAGGCTGTAACTTGTAAGCCATTTGGAGCCCGCAAAAAGACACCAATTGAATAGCAAACAAACTTGCAACCTCACTTACGGGCTACCGGATAGCCGCCGAAACCTCAATTGAATGGGGCCCATAGCAAGGTGGGGTGTTATGACTCAAGTCAATGGTGCTGATGTTAACCAATCATTTAATGCCTCTATTGGATTCTGTCACAACCATGTGTTAACTTAGATCTTCTCTGATAAAATTGCCTTAGGGCCTCATTCAAATGCGATTTAGCCAATTGAGTAGGGCTCTATATAAGCACATAGCATATTTTTGTTACATAAGTTTTTAGTTAGTGAAGACCTTGCTTTTGGATAGATGTTAACTAACTAAAAACTTCTGTAAAAAATATGCTATGTGCTTATATAGAGCCCTATTCAATTGGCCAAATCACATTTGAACGAGGCATCCAACCTAAGATCTTTGTTTTACAAATATTATGTTTTTCTCTCAATTCAGCACTCCGGATTCTGAGTTATTTCATTTAATTCCCAGGATACTAACATTTTTACTGTCAGTTTCTATAACCCGAAGGGAGAACAATTTTTTTTCCGTTTCCCCAACCAAAAAAGATACAGATTTACTGCAATTCATTTTAGAATTTGAGATCTCTGAATACTCCAAAAGTAGATTTCAATAATAATTTCTGGAATTCACAAAAGCCAATAAATCATGAGTATAAGTATCCCACTTTACATAGATCATTGGAGTCTGTTGGATATTTTTATTGATCTCAATCATCTGCAAAAAAGGATCAATAGCAAATACATACATTAGTTCTTCTCACAACAATATTTTTTTTAATAATATATTTTTCGTTTTTAGATATTTTATACAATCATTGTCATACTTTTCCACTTTTAATTATTTATTTAGGTTAGCTCCATAATTAGAATCACAAGAATACACTTCACTGTTTAAGTAGTTTTGGGCATCATAGTTATATTTAGAATCGGCTATTATTTTTATTATTTACATAGTCACTGTACAATTGGGATATATTATAGATTTTATATTCTCTTTTAATTGTAATGATTTATGAGGTACTGACAGAGTATAATAATGAGATTATGGAACCTTATGATAATGTACACTAATTAACATCTTAATGCTTACTTATAGTTGTGACGAGATCAGTCTCGTCAATGCGAATTGGAGAAGCTTGGAGGCACACATTCTGCCGTTTGACTACGGCCCATGTTGACTTTCCACCTACAAAGCCATGCTCCATTTTGTCAGAAAGGACTGTGATCTAACTTTTGAACCACTGGACCAATTTGTATCATTTTGACACATGTTTGTATTTGGAGTATGCTGATTCTGAAAATGTATGTTTTATGTGAATGTGATGCATACTTTTAAAGTTATGAAAAATGTGTAGATATGTGTTACAGATTCTGACCATCCCCCATTAGGTAAACACAGGGTGTCGCCAGGACTTGAACAAAGGGCCAGTGTATGGGGTTTCCCAGGGGCATAGACAAGGAGCAAACAGGAAGTTTCCATGAGGACAGTCTGGGTGAGAATGAGCATGGTAGCCATGCCTGGGGGGTGGCCCATGGGAGGAGTCTCATGGTTCCTACCCTGTCTGATTGGCCATAGGTAATTAGGGGTTGACCAAAGGTAGTCACTGCCCCTACGGTGTATGTGGAAATGGGTTTTTTATATATGTCTTGGTTTTTAATAAAGAAGAGAGTTCACTGCTTGACCCTCAACCACAGAGCGTGTGTCTCGTGCTTGGGGGAATGGGTGTCCTGCAGTAGCTGTCCCTATAGCACTGGACGGGCGGATCGGCTAAAAAGGCCTGGGCGCCCCCTTCTATGTGTGGGGGGTACCGTTACACTGGTGGCAAGCGGCGGAATTGTTCCCACAGCCAGAAGGACAGCTACAGGAGACACCATTCTGTGGATTTACAAGTTGGGGGCAACGCATGTCCCAGCACAGCGACCCTAAAAGCAGCAGAATGGAACCAGCAGTGCTATACGAGGATGAGGACCTGGATGGCCGGGATGCATTAAGGAAAGGCATCTGGTACCAGGCCCTGGATAATGTACAATACCAGCGGGGTGAGAGTCTCCCCAGTGAAGAGCAACGGTTGCAGAAGCAAGTGGCCCTGCGCATGCCCTTCCTGGGAGAGCAGCCCCTTGAGGAATGGGTGGAGGAACTCAAGCTCCGTGCATGGCAGGAGCTATGGCTGGAGGATGCCTACCAGGCGCTCTGGTGGTATATGGCACAGTATATACCCTGGACAGCCGAGCATGACAAGCCAGAGGGAGAGGCGTTTGATGGTCCTGGCTTGTTATGGGAGTCATTTGCAGAGCCTGACTTCGGGAGCCCTGCGCAGACCAGACTTGAGGATATTTTCTATGAGAGGGAGGCTAGGCATGACTGGGATGACCCCCATGAGGTAGAGCAAGACCTTGTTCACCTAGCAACCCTGGAGTGGGAACTGGAGAAGGACTATCGAGATCTCTTCCATTCCATTGGGAAGGCTCAGCATTACAACAAGGTGAGAGACCCAGATCCAGACCCCTTCAGCTGGGAAGATATTGTAGAAATTTATTGGGAGGAATCCCAGGCGGCAGGTGGAGATGGGTTCGAGGTCTCTCCACCGGCCCTACAGGGATGCTGGGTGGCTAGCCCAGATCCCCAGTGCCAGTGTGAAGTGCAGGGAGTGGAGAGCATTGTCTCCCCTCCCCAGTGGAAGTGTACCTTACAAGGAGAGGAGAGCAGCGTCCTCCCTCCCCAGCGTCAGGGTGAGCTGCAGGGAATTGAGAGTTCAGACTCCATTCTCCAGCAACAGGCTGAGCTACCAGGGGCAGAGACGGTCGGTCCTGTCCCCCAGCAACAGGACTGTTTAGCCAAAGGGGAGACCGTCGGTCTCCCCCCCCTACAACCAGGCCCCAAAAAGGCTACTTCCGTGGTAGCGCTGGCACCAGGGCAGAGTACCGCTGGTCTCTGCCCACTCAGCAACCCACCAAGGCAGCTTACCAGTGCCCAGCACAGCCGTGGTGAGGCACCTGGACATGGACAAGTTTCTCCTCTACCCAGGTGTAGTAACCAGTTATTGTGGGTGGGCTGTACTGTTGATTGTGTTTTGTGGGTGGCCTTCTGGACTAACCCGGAATCTGACCGGCAGGAGGTCAGATATCCGGTTAGTCTTTTTGGAAAGGGGGAGAGATGTGACGAGATCAGTCTCGTCAATGCGAATTGGAGAAGCTTGGAGGCACACATTCTGCCGTTTGACTACGGCCCATGTTGACTTTCCACCTACAAAGCCATGCTCCATTTTGTCAGAAAGGACTGTGATCTAACTTTTGAACCACTGGACCAATTTGTATCATTTTGACACATGTTTGTATTTGGAGTATGCTGATTCTGAAAATGTATGTTTTATGTGAATGTGATGCATACTTTTAAAGTTATGAAAAATGTGTAGATATGTGTTACAGATTCTGACCATCCCCCATTAGGTAAACACAGGGTGTCGCCAGGACTTGAACAAAGGGCCAGTGTATGGGGTTTCCCAGGGGCATAGACAAGGAGCAAACAGGAAGTTTCCATGAGGACAGTCTGGGTGAGAATGAGCATGGTAGCCATGCCTGGGGGGTGGCCCATGGGAGGAGTCTCATGGTTCCTACCCTGTCTGATTGGCCATAGGTAATTAGGGGTTGACCAAAGGTAGTCACTGCCCCTACGGTGTATGTGGAAATGGGTTTTTTATATATGTCTTGGTTTTTAATAAAGAAGAGAGTTCACTGCTTGACCCTCAACCACAGAGCGTGTGTCTCGTGCTTGGGGGAATGGGTGTCCTGCAGTAGCTGTCCCTATAGCACTGGACGGGCGGATCGGCTAAAAAGGCCTGGGCGCCCCCTTCTATGTTTGGGGGGTACCGTTACAATAGCTGCTCTGTATGTTTGTAGAGCTTCTGTCATACTTAAAAGGATTATCACTAAGCAAATAAATCATGTGTACTTTATTATAAATATTTGATTATTGCTTAACAGAGATCTAATTGCATTGTGATAACATGATTACTTCAAGAATTTTTAAGGGTTAAAATTCATTATTTTATTTTGTCTCAAAAAGACATTAACACTACTAAAATGTTCAATCTTCAAATTTTTTGAATACCTCTGTCCATAATGGCCCCTTACAAGCCTCCGTAAAAGCTCACTTGAAAAATACACATCAGGCTTTGCAGTCATGTCACATGATTATAACATGACACTCTGCTTAACACTGGGGTCAGATGGGGTACAGACTTATCTCCTGCTCCTCGCAATATTAAAATTCTGGCTAATTTACAATATGTGCTCAAATTGGATAAAATAGCAAATATAGATAGAAGACAGACAACAAGTTATTCGTGTTTGTAAAGCAACTTAACATAGCAAAGGTATATTATCAATGAGGAAGTCGCTGCAAAAAGCGACGAAACGTGTTTGATTTATGCTTTTATACAAGTTTCCAAATTGATTTTATTTTATTTTTATTTTATTAATTCCACAATCTTTGTATCGATTTTTCCCGAATGTTATCTCAGAAATAAATTATGCTGCTATTACTTATCAACATAGTTTGAATGTGGCAATATAGAAATGCTGCTATTCCTAACTAACATTCAGTTCATTAATCAATAGAGAAACCAGAGTTTGCCTAAGTACTATACAGTAATTTGATTTTTCCTTTTCTATCATGTTTTTCTTTTTAAATGCTGCTTTAAGAGAATTATATACATTAAATATATCTCACCTTTCTTGCTAACAGTAAAAGAGAAAGGAACACACTGTATAAAAATGGTAGTGAAATGTAGAATACTTACCTAACTGTGCAGTATTACTAACAACACAAATATTTAGAAGTATGCAATAATATATTCTAATTATTCCAAGCCTGTAGTCAGTATTGCAATATTGTATCCACTTATGCAATCAGGATATTTAATTTTCCAACATGTATTTAATTGTGCAAGACTTTCCTTCTTTTTTTATAGTGATTCAATCATAAAAAAGACACCTAAAATAGGAATACATGTTAATATCTCCAAGCTTGTATTCAGCAGTAGACCTACTTATGTTGTATCCATCTGTACAGCTAACTGCTGAATATCCTGTTAGGCTATAATTATGCATGTAATAACAATATTCAGTTGCTCAATACTTCACCTAATTGTGCAAGACCTTTTATCCTCCAAGTACTTCATCGTTACGGTGTGTCACTGTGCCAACTTTCCCTCATACAAATGAGATAATGCAAGTTGACTGACACATATATTTAACAAACTAGAATAACAATGACAATACTTGGTATTGATTAAAACATTCAAATATATGTATTTATTATATGTCTTATTTTAACAATTTAGTATTGCAGAAATGTTCCGGTCCTGTCCTGTTTTATGTACACACGTAATTGTGGAAGACGCGCTGGGAAGCGCACCGCAGACGTCCCCATGTAGCTGTGTCTCTATGCCCGGTAAGTGGTTAGGGGTTTTCGGTTATGGTTTGAGGGTTAGGATTACGCCCGGTAAGTGGTTAGGGGGTTAAGGTTAGGGGCTTAGGGTTAGGAAGTGAGGTTTAGGGGGTTAGGGTTAGGGTAATTGGGTTAGGGGCTTAGGGTTAGGGTTAGGAAGTGAAGTTTAGTGGGTTAGGCTTAGGGTAAGAGGGTTAGGGTTAGGGGCTTAGTTTTAGGGTTAGGAAATGAGGTTTAGGGGGTTAGGGAAAGAGGCTTAGGGTTAGGGGCTTAGGGTTAGGAAGTGAGGTTTAGAGGGTTAGGGTTAGAGGTTTAGGGTTAGAGGGTTAGGGGGTTAGGGTTAGAGGGTTAGTGGGTTAAGCTGTACTACCTACTTTGGACATCTAGATTGGGACGTAGGATGCAAGAGCTCTTCCACAAATGTGTGCGTACATATAACAGGATAGATCCAATGTTCATTTTTCAACTGGAACCCTTAAAAATTCAGAGAATAAAGTGTGAAAATTTAGAGATTGATTATCCCTTACCTTTTTGTACCAGTTTATACAGTAGAATATAGTCTCATGGTGATGTATTAGGTCATCCAGGGTGTCCAAAGGGAAGTGAGGTATAAATACCTCTAAACTGCCACAGTGATCTCCTTAAGACCATTCCTTTAAAAAAAGCTACAGTATGGTGTAGCGAAATGGCAGTTAGGAGAAAATGTATTTATCTGTACCCCATGGCCGTTACGGCATAAGCACGTTCCACATAGACTAGTTTCATCAAGTCATCTAGATATTCATTAGATGACAGAGATTACTGGCAGGGTTGACACCCATACTTAGGGAGATATGATTGGGCTATTCAGTTTTTTAATTATATGAATGGATTCCATGGAATGAATGGATCACCATGAGATCATAATTTACGGAGGGCTTAAAAATAGTGTTTTAGACTACTTAGTGCTTTAGAAAAATCCTTTGAATGGGACATAGGCCTGGAGTGGCTGAGTTTGGCGTTAATTTGTCTCCATATTTTAGGACAATTTGATTAGACAGAAATATAGGAGCTTTTGAAATTGTTTATAGCAACCTGTCAGAAAGAAAGAATATTTAGTTACTATTACTAATATAGTACATTATCATTAAACAGGATATTCATGGAGGTTTTTCTCTCTTATAAACAGACTTGTGTGCCAACAAATATGTGTTTCACATCCTAGTTTCTAGTTACCATATCTGCCCTTATAGCCATATATACCCTCATAAGAGTAACCACGGTTGTATCATTTTAATAGCAGTGATTTTGAAGTTATTTTTTCTATATTTTATGTAAAGCTCCTCTATTTGCCTTTTTTGGTTTTTATGCAATATTTGATATAATGCACCAAACTTTTTCTAAGAGCTTGATAATTAGTGTGTCCTTTACACCAAAAATGTACCACCTTAGAAGCATGATAACAATATATATATCCCATGCTTGTATACTTTCCTGTAACATGTAATATATTACATTAACTTTGTTAATCTGTACCCCATTTGGATTTCCTGTGCTATAAATGATTTTATATTTTATACTTACATTGTCAAAATAATATTTAAAAAAAACAATAAAGATTAATTGCTTTTAAGAAACTTGCTTAGTTTAAACAATCTTACTGGTTATGATGAATATATTTTTAAATACAACCCAAACCCCATCTCGCTAATCAGGTCCAAAGAACTGGAAAAATGGGCCTCAAATCCAGATATACACATCATGTGTAGTGGACAGTCTTGTTTCCTGCAAAATTACTACATAGACTACAGACTACAATCTTGTTTACTTTCCTAACTGACTGTCCTTCATCTGCGTGGAAAAATTAACAAAAATGGAAAAGGTGAATAAAAAATATGAATAAAAAATAAAACAATTTTTATTTTTTATTCATATTTTTTATTCACCTTTTTCACTTTGTTTTCATTTTTTCACGTAGATGAAGGACAGTCAGTTAGGGAAGTAAACAAGATTCTGTAGTCTATGAGAGGTATCTTAGATTTTGGGTTCACACTTTGCACTTTTATACTTCTGGTCACTTTATTTGGGAAGAAAAAGGAAAAATATATGATCTATATCTATGATATCCTAGATGCTTTACACCACTTTTGTCTGAAAAAAATAAATAACTTTAATAGGATACATATTATCCGAAAATAACACACTTTAAATGTTCTGATATATGACGATTAATCATTATTGATAATTAGAGCTATAGGCATTCAACCCTTTATATAGGGTGTTTTCCTTGATTTGAGATCTATATTTATGGTTATATTAATCCATGTTATACTTACATTAGGGGATTTATTTTATAGTGCACTATTGTGTATAGATTTTGAGTGGCGTTATTTTCGGATAGTATGTATCCTATTACATACTTTATTTGGAATATGTATTTAATATGCATTTAAGATGTATCTATATGTATTTGTAGCTGTACACCTATTTAGGGTATTTATTAAGTTTTATATTATTTTTATGGATTTACATTTATGTTATATTTATATTCCTATATGGAGTACTTCTATATATACTTATGTATGTATGTTTGTAGTATTTATGAGCCTTCAGATACAGGTCCTTTTAATGTTTTATGTATCTGTATTTTTGTATTTTATATGGTTATTTGTAGACAAATTACTTTTACACTATTGCCTATAGTCATTGTCTGTTGAGGAGTTTCCCTCTATTCTCTATTGTTTCACTAATTATTCAATAAGTATTATTATATAATGCACAGGTTCATCTAGGTTATTTAAGGGTGTGTGGTAGATTTTGGAACATTATTAAAGTAACAGGAAAATAAGAGAAAGAGAAAGAGAAAGAGAGTAGAGTTTCTGAGGTGGTATACAGGAAGCAGGATGTCCTGCCACTTAGTACGAATCTTACTATAGAGTAAGGAGTCATTTTGGCACCAAACTATTTTGATCCAGTATGCACACTATAAAAAGGAAAGTGTAGGTAAGAGCTCCTTTTGCTTGCAATATTGAAGTATTTATTTATTTTACCTTTGAGAAAGCCTGGGGAGGAAAGGTGAAACGTGTATGGTTTGATTTTATTAGCAATTTCTTATTTTGTATTTTTTAGCTAGCTATTGTGTATATTTTTGTATATATATATATATATATATATATATATATATATATATATATATATATATATGTTTTTTTTTTTTTTTTTTATGAACGGTGCCAGTGTATTTTGACCCTATCCATGCACAAGGACTACAAGATGAGGAGTGATTATACGTTGAAATACCTCTTAGTGTAGAGGTTACCAAATGTGAGTGTTCATTTGTGATTTTTATACATTGTGAATTTGTTTTCAAATAAATTACCCTAGGAAATGGCATGTGCTTTCTCTTTTCTATCAGCACTATAGTAGACCCTTCCATCAATAAGAGGTCCATTGGCTTGTAAAATACTACTTGGCTCTTTTCTTGGGGTTCCAACAACCTCATCCCTTATAGGAGGGTCATGTCTCTGGCTTAGGTTCTCCCGAGGGTGCTTAATAGGTGGTCCATCTTGTCCCTCTTGCCCACTGGACACCTTTCGCCAATTGGGCTCTGCTTCAGAGCAATCCTTAAAAGAATGTCCATTTTCATCTTAGAGATTACCTACAATATCCTTATCACATTGAGAGCTAGGATTTTCTTATTTACCACAATGAAAACATCAGATTCTATTACATGCAGAATTCAAGTGTCTGGTGGAATTACATTGAAAGCACTTTCTTGATTGCCTCGACTAAAAATATAACTCACAATCTCTCCTAATGTACACACAATTTGGGACATGAGAGGCCACATTATTTCTCCACCACAGATGTACTTTGAATTTGCAGCCTCCATTCTAGAACCCCTCTGAATCGATACATTTATCAGGGCTGCCCTTTTTAGAACATGGCCTCTGTAACCACCAATATAAGACCTCTTGTGTCACAGTTTCAATGTCAAAAGTAATACAGACTTCAACAGTTCTTGGGCAAGACAACTGAAAGGCTCTGAAATGTTCCTATTCTGGATTATGTTTGGCTTCCTCATATCAGTACCATAATCTATCCGGTCCTTCTGGAGTTTTAAAACATACATCATAATTCCTGATGCTAGGAACATGTAACAAAGCATTTACCTTATAGGGCTGGAAACCAAGAGACACTGTCAGCAAGTCTGTCTGATATGGTCTACTGCCCACAGTAATGGAGCCTTTCTTCATTGCCTAGTGTCATAATTTGCTCTTTGTTGGGCTTAAAAAGGCCAAGAGGATCAGTCCTACCCGTACCGCAGGTTATTAGGTTTTTTTTATCTCTTCAAGTAGGATAGCATAAACAGAGGCTAGGACAAGTTGCAGATTCACCAGTCCAAATTGCAAAGTTTCAGGACAATTTACCAGGTACCAGAGCAAGTTGCAGACATGAATTACTGATTAATATAAAATAATAATAAACAAATACCCTCTAAATGAAACACATTGTGCATATGTGTCCCACACAGAGCATACACTTATATTTTAGGTCATATACTGCAGGTGAGCTCACACTGATCAGGACAGTTTGCAGGGTGTCAGTCACACACACAGACCTGCATGGAAGTTATGATCTTCTCTTCCCTCCACCTGGCAATAGAACTGGCTGCAGTTTCAAGATTGTTGCTGCTTTCTGGATTCTCCTTCAGCACAGGCCCAGGCTGTGAGGTGCTCTGCAGGTCTGTTTGTTCCTCTTCAGAATGTTCGCAGTACATATAACAGATGAGACTTACCCATGAAAAAACATATATATGTTATTTGACTGAAAACTAGGGCCCCTATTCAATTGAGCAATTCTAAGTTACTGAAGCCCGTAATGGAGCCTGTAAACTATTTTTTTTTCTATTCAATTGGCGTCTTTTAGCTAGCCACAAACTATCTACGGGATGCAGGCTGAAAATCCCTGCGGCTGTCAAAATCGTAACTTACAGCCCATCTAAGCCTTTGAACTGTCAAACCCACAAAAGTTACAGTCACTAAAACCACAAATCGCTATTCAATTGTTACAATTCTTCAAGCCGGCAAATGTTTTCACACCCGTAAATGGCAAATGTGGCACTCATTGCGAGCCTCTCCCCTGGTGTACTTTTGCTCCTCTGAGCACCCTCGGCGATCATTGTTAGCCATGCACTGAACGCCTTCATCGTTTATTGCAATCCTGTCGCTTGGTCCTTTTTTTTCCTCTTTATGTATTTTTTTATGATAATTAATGAATTAATAAAATCATAAATTAATATACTTTACCTATTTGTAATTAACATATGCATCAAGCAATATCCTGAAAAGCTAATAATCTTTTTTGATGTTCCTGCAGCATACAATGTACATTTGCACTCTTGCTGAGCTCAGGCGTAAGTGTCAGCAATGTGTGAAGTGTGTAGTATAAGTAGGCTGTATGCGCGAGCGCAAACCGTTTGTTTAGATGTGTAATTCTGCAGTTTGTAATGGTAATGTTATTAGATGCAAGTTAGTGTTGTAAAATGGCGGTGATTGTGTATGTGTTACGCGGGTGTGGGACATTTTACATCCTCCCTAATAGTTTATTTTATAACTCGTCCGGGCTTGTGTAAAAGTCTTATGTGTCTGGCATTTTTTTGCGTGTTTATTGGTCGTGTAGCCTGTGTAGTATAAGTAGGCTCTGTGCGCGAGCGCAAAGAGTTTGTTTAGGTGTGTAATTCTGCATTTTAGAATGGTAATGTTATTAGATGCAAGTTAGTGTTGTCAAATGGTGGTGTATGTTTGCTGATAGTTAGGTCCAAAGGTTTTTAAGAACAACAAGTCTTCCCTTACTGGGCTTTAATTTAACTTCTCCTTACCTTAAACACTTTAGACATAGGAAAAATTATTTTAGGGGGCGATAATTTAGTTCTCCAAACAAATCTAGATAGATCAGGACAAAATACAAGCACTAGATATTCCCAGAAAATACTAACTTTAACACACTCTTAATGAAAATTGGCTTAGTAGATGCCCAGAGAGGACATCATCCTCTAGACAAAGAAAACACATTTTAGTCACCACCTTATAATTCCTATTCTAGAATTGATGTCCTTCTGGAGATTAAACTAATCACTTATATCCAACCTCGACATTATTACCCAAATTTCCACTGAATGAGAACTATACTTTTCCTCTAATGATAATCCAGAAAAAAATATGGTGGCTTTGGCTTGCACATAAAGCCTTTAGAGGATCCATAATAAGAATAGTGTCTTCGCATAAGAAAAATCTAAACCTCAAAGATACAAAACGCCTTAAAGAACTGCATATACTAGAAAGACAAAACCAGATTAAATTCTCCTCTACTCTCAAGTCTAAAATAAACAAAATCAGACTTGAATTAGATAACATGCTAACAATAAAAAATGAAAAAGCAATATGAATAACACAACATAATTTTTTTAGCCAAGCAAATAAATTACCCCCCATATTAGCAAGAAAATTAAGACACAAAAATAACCAAAACCAACATTTTCAAATTAAAACTCCTGAGGGCCTGATCACCCAAAGCCAAACAAAGATACAAGATACTTTCCTGAACTTGAACCAAAAAATATACTTCTCTAACTCCGAAGCTGGCATCTTTAAAATAAAGATTGATTTTATAGATATATAAGACCTCCCATCAATCTCAGTTCAAGACCTGGAAAGTTTGAATGCCAAAATCACCATAGAAAAAATCAATGGCACCGTCAAAAATGTTTAATTAGGAAAATCCCCAGGACCAGACGGCTTTTCTAATATTTGCTATAAGACCTTTTCCAAAATATTAATCCCACATCTAAACACTTTATACAATGCCATCCTTAAAGGAGAACAAATCCCAACGGACTTCAACCAAGCCCATTTGATATTTTTCCCAAAACCAGGATGAGTTCCCCTGGAGGCAAAGCATTTTTGCCCTATTTTGTTATTAAATGGAAACTTAAAAATACTGGCAAAACTTATGGCTAACTGATTTTACAAGTTTCTTCCAAAACTGATACATAAATATCTGGTTGGTTTTGTACCTTTCAGGCAAGCAGGAGACAACATAAGGAGAGTATTAAATTACTTCAATTTAGCAAACCTGGCCAACAAACATTTATGCACAATTGCTTTGTATTTGGAAAAAGCCTTTGATTCCTTAGAGTGGCAATACCTTTACAAAGAGATAATAAGGGTTTTATAAACATTCAAAGAGGAACAAGACAGGGATGTCCCTTGTCTTCCCTACTATTTGCATTGGAGATGGAACCTTTAGCTCAAGCTATATACTCCACCACACAAATCCAAGGGTTCCAAATAGGACTACAACAACTCAAATACTGCTTATTTGGGATGACATCCTATGCATGTTAACTGACCCCATTTCATCGATATCTACATTGATGAATACTCTAGACTTTTTTGGACAGATCTCAAGATTGAAAGTTAATTTAGATAAGACAGAAGCGATAGGGTCTTCTCTCCCTCCACAAATGCTAAAAATTAAAAATATATATATTATTTTGCTTGGCCAGAAAATATTATCACATATTTAGGCATACACGTAACTCCTGACCTGTCTAGATTATATGGAGCCAATTATACTCCTCTATTAAAAAACTAAAAATACAAACATAGGATTGCTAAGCTCCCAAGGTGTCTACCACCTATAATGAAATCATTTGCTCAATACAGAATTGGGAAAATTATATAACAAATCTTTATTATAAATATATCACAACGGCGAAATTAAAAACTGGTTAAAAAATCCAGGATTGAACACACAAATTAAAAGAGGACAAGATAATATGGGACAAATGAGAACCTTTCACTTCTCAGTGAAATTAGTTATATTATAATGTAATAACCCTTTAATAAGGGGGTACTCTTTATCCCACTTAGCAGTGTTGTGCCTTATTTTTGTATGTGGGTACAATTACTCCATTGCACATGTGCCCCAAACCTTATTTAAGTCCTAGAATAAGTCTCAAAAGTTTTTACTTGTTAGTAAGCAATAAAGATTGAGTGTTATTACTAATTGGAAGATTTATATCTCCAAAAAGAAAAGCAGATACTTATATTTCATAGTGAACCCCCCTCTCAGGTATATAGAGAGTAAAAATGGAATTCCAAGTAGGGGTTAAGTGACAATCATTAGTATTCACTGCCAGCTATCACAGGCTGGTAGGCTAATAGAGCTGATGGACTGTAAAGTATAGGAGACTGTAAGCTGAAGTATCAGTGACAGAATGTGTCTAAGGTAACAAGTCCTGCAGATCAACAATCGCCAGTCACATGCATAAATATTGGGTTAGGACAGGTAAGGGCACACAGACACTCTCATACACTGCTAGTACGCGATCACTGCGCGCTCAAACGAACGGACGCACGCAGCGTCGCACGCCTGACGCGTTTCGACGTCACTGGACGTCTTCCTCAAAGGCAAACACGGGTTGCTAAGGCGCCCGTCTATTTAACTGGTTAGCGTAACCATGGAGACCTTGTATAATATCACGTGGGGTCAGAGAAGGGAAAACGGAGCTGCTAGTACTGAAAGGCTTATGTAAAGGGGACACAGCCCACTGGTCCTGTACAGAATGGCTCAAAATGAATACAAAAACGGGGAGAGAGTAAAATATAAAAGAATATGGTATAATACAGGCAAGATATACAGTCAAAATAAAGATGGGAATCAATAACCATTGTAAAGGAGGTAATACTTATGAGAAGAGGAAAAGGGGGATAAAATAGGTAAAAGGAATAAAGTGAACTAGAGAGGGATATAGTAAATAATCATGATAGATATACTACATGCTACTGAACAGTAACAAGTAGTGAGAGAAAGAAGGTATGCTACTAGGAGAGGAGAGAGATATACCCATGCAGAAATGAGCATCCTACTAGAGTGATGTGTGAAGTGAAAAAATGAAAAATTGAAATATTATATATGTATAAAGCAGAGTGAATATGTGATAGGAGGAGTAAATCTGGAATGAAATACTATATATGTGTATGTGTAACATAGCAGGATAATCCTGCTAATAAGTAATAAGTGGCTATAGTGAAAAATTGGGGATACTAAACAGGATCATAGGAACTATGACCCAAAAAGTCCCAGCTAAGGGAGACTTCTCTATCAAAAAAGGTAAAAGTGGTGTGACAATACTACAGAGGGGAGAAGATGGCTACCTAATAAAGTGTGTGAGGAATATAAGAATCAAAAAGGTGCATAGATATAATGAGTGAGATTGATAATCTCTAAAAAGTAATCTACTCCAAGTTGCGGCCTACTAAAGAGATAAGTAGGCTAAAGAGTAAGTAATTTCCTCTAGATTATAAACTGGACTTATAGCTAAATGAAGGAACCCCTCTTAAATGAAGGAAGTGAAAGTAAAACCTTCATTCAGTCCTTGTGGTGATAATGCTTTAAGTTTGTAGATCCAGCGTGCTTCACACTGGAGCAATTTTCTATCCAAGTCTCCTTTTCTAGGGCCCATATGTACCCTTTCAAGTATGGTAAATGTAAGAACATCACTGTTGCCTCTATGATAACACCTCACGTGGCGTGCCAAAGGTGTGTCAAGATTATTTTTGATCGAGTAGACGTGTTCCCCTATTCTTCTGCGTACTTGGCGCCTCGTTTTGCCTACATAGATCTTAGAACAAAGGCAGGTCGCCACATAAATAACGCTTGTGGAACAACAATTGGTAAATTCTTTAAGTTTGAATTCCTCGCCACTTACTGGATGTTGAAAAGACTTAGATGGTTTAATATATTTGCAAAATTTGCATTTGCCACACCTGAAGCAGCCAGATAGTGGTCTCAGCCATGTGGTTTTAGGTCCTTGCTTTTTAAAGTAACCGTGGACCAACATGTCCTTTAAGTTTTTACCCCTCCGATAGGTGACCGATGGTTTAGGTGGTAGGCAGTCCTCTAGATCCTCATCATTTTTTAACAAGTGCCAATTTTTGGATAGGATGCTATGAATTCTATCTGAGTCATATCCAAAGGTCAAGATACATCTAGGTTGGTTCTCTTGCAAATTCTTACTTACTTTCATCTTCTGGGTATGTAGCCCATTGAGGAGTTCAGTTCTATTACAATCCAAGGCGTATTTGAATGCCTTTTTCAGGCATTTATTGGGGTAACCCCTTTCTTGGAATCTTTTTCTGAGTTTGTCCGCTTCTAACTTGAATTCATTATCCGTACTGCAGTTCCTTCTGAGCCTAAGGTACTGACCTCTGGGGATCCCTCTTTTTAATGGTAAGAAATGCTGACTTTCCCATCTTAGCAGAGTATTTGTTGCCGTATCTTTCCTAAATGTGGTGGTAGATACTTTGCCATATTCATCTTTATTGATGAGTAAGTCCAAAAAGGTGACTTGAGTGGGGTTAATATCGTATGTAAATTTTAGACCAATTACATTTGTATTAAGAACTTTCATCAGCTCCTCAAATTGTATTCTGGTGCCTGTCCAGACAACCAGAATATCGTCTATATAGCGTCGCCACAAGATGGCGTGTTGCATGAGTGACATATGAATGTCGTCAAATACAATTTTCTCCTCCCACCAACCTAACAGCAAGTTCGCATACCCTGGGGCACAAGAGGTGCCCATGGCTGTACCTTTACGTTGGTGGTACCATTTATCATCAAAGATAAAATAATTATGTTTGAGAACATATTCCAAGAGTTGAAGTAAAAAGAAGTTGAATTTAACTTCATTAGAGCTTTTTGTGCTTAGAAAGTATTTGACTGCTTCCATGCCAAAATCATGGGGAATACTGCTATATAGGGCCTCAACGTCAATTGACGCCAACCAGGAATGCTCTGGGATATACAGGTCCTCTAGCTGTTTTAAGATGTCATTTGTGTCCATAACATAAGATGGTAAACTTTGCACTAAATCTCTAAGATAAAAATCCACAAAGATGCTTGCATTGGATGAGAGATTGTTCGAACCAGATATTATTGGTCTACCCGGAATAGGGGAAATCTTCTTATGCACCTTAGGGAAGGGCATAAAAGGTGGAAATGGTGGGACATTTGGGAAGAAGGAATGTGTAAGTCTGCTCATCAATGATTTTATCCAATTTGGCATTGTCTAAGATGTTTTTCAATGCTATTCTATAGTCCTTTGTGGGATTATTTGATAGCACTTCATAGGTGACAGTATCATCCAACATTTTTTTACACATTTTTATATAGTCGTCATTTCCCATTAACACTATATTCCCGCCTTTGTCTGCAGGCTTAATTTGTATGTCCTGACATTTTTTAAGCTCATCAAGTGCCTTGTATTCATTGTTTGTGAGGTTATATTCCTTGCAAAGTTTAGAGTAGTCAAGTTCTTCAATTTCTCTAGTAACCTGCTGTAGGAATACCCAAATATTTGCAAAGTCCTTAAGAAATGGAGTAAAAGAACTTTTATTTTTCCATTTCTTTTGGTGCATAGCAGAATGTAATGGATCAGGGTGGTTTTCGTTCAATAATGACAAAAAGGTCTGAAAGGTTTCAATATCCTCCTTGCTCACACCTAGACTCATATACTCCCTTTCTTGTTTATTTTTGTAAAACTTATGTAAAGCAAGTTTCCTAGCAAAAAGATTCACATCTTTGATATGAGTGAATTTATCAGTTCTAGAGGTAGGAACAAAAGTTAAGCCTTTTTTGAGAATTGACTCGTGATCACTGTTGAGGTTAAAATCAGAGAGATTCACAATTTGCAGGCTTTGATCATTAGCTAAGTTGTTCCTCTGCCTGTCTGATCTTCCTTGTTTTTTCTGTTCCTCATGATCCTTTCTGAGCCTCTCCTTACATGTTGGCCTCTTTCTAAAAAACCTTCATTATTGTAAGCAGTAGGTGTCCTAGCATTTGTGAATGATCTCATCTCATATGGTTCTCTTCTATAAGTTGTATTGGGAAGTCTGGGCCTAGTAGTATGTCCTGTACTATCTTCCAGATCTGAATTTTCAAAATCAGAGGAGCTAATATCTGAACCTCTTTGTTTGTTAGTAGAGAACCGTTTAAAGATCTTCCCATTTTTAAAGTCAGTTTGGTCTCTCCAGAATTTTTTCTGTTTTCGTTCCCTGATCTCTTTTTTGAATCTATCCATATTGTCATTAAGTTTTTTGCAGTATGCATCATACTCTGTTAATTCAGAGAGTTTATTAAACTCTTGTTGACAAAGTTGGATCTTCGGTTTAATAATCTCAAGATTTTGCTGTTCAGTTTCTATAATAAGAGATATCAGATCAAATGAACATTTGAGGAGTATTTCTTTCCATTTATTCAAAAAAGTTTCATTACTTAGATTTATTGCCGGGGTAACATTGACCCTAAGACCCCTGGGAACAATTTTATTTTTCAAATAATTCTGGAGACTACTTATCTCCCATACTGATTTTACTTGTTTTTTCATAGTTGTTAATAATTCACTAAATGTATTTCTTATATCTTTATTGTCATTTAACAAAGGTTCTGATTTTAGTGAGAAGCTTTCTTCAGCCTCTTTCAAAAGTGACTCAATATCCATATTGGGAATGGTAGTATTCGTCATTTTAAAGCAATCCCACCCTTCTCACAATCCACGTGTAAATTGATAAGTAATAATTAGTGCTTCCAAGAAAAGTGGATTAAACCACAAAGTATAGAACTAAAAATACAAACATAGGATTGCTAAGCTCCCAAGGTGTCTACCACCTATAATGAAATCATTTGCTCAATACAGAATTGGGAAAATGATATAACAAATCTTTATTATAAATATATCACAACGGCGAAGTTAAAAGCTGGTTAAAAAATCCAGGATTGAACACACAAATTAAAAGAGGACAAGATAATATGGGACAAATGAGAACCTTTCACTTCTCAGTGAAATTAGTTATATTATAATGTAATGTAATAACCCTTTAATAAGGGGGTACTCTTTATCCCACTTAGCAGTGTTGTGCCTTATTTTTGTATGTGGGTACAATTACTCCATTGCACATGTGCCCCAAACCTTATTTAAGTCCTAGAATAAGTCTCAAAAGTTTTTACTTGTTAGTAAGCAATAAAGATTGAGTGTTATTACTAATTGGAAGATTTATATCTCCAAAAAGAAAAGCAGATACTTATATTTCATAGTGAACCCCCCTCTCAGGTATATAGAGAGTAAAAATGGAATTCCAAGTAGGGGTTAAGTGACAATCATTAGTATTCACTGCCAGCTATCACAAGGCTGGTAGGCTAATAGAGCTGATGGACTGTAAAGTATAGGAGACTGTAAGCTGAAGTATCAGTGACAGAATGTGTCTAAGGTAACAAGTCCTGCAGATCAACAATCGCCAGTCACATGCATAAATATTGGGTTAGGACAGGTAAGGGCACACAGACACTCTCATACACTGCTAGTACGCGATCACTGCGCGCTCAAACGAACGGACGCACGCAGCGTCGCACGCCTGACGCGTTTCGACGTCACTGGACGTCTTCCTCAAAGGCAAACACGGGTTGCTAAGGCGCCCGTCTATTTAACTGGTTAGCGTAACCATGGAGACCTTGTATAATATCACGTGGGGTCAGAGAAGGGAAAACGGAGCTGCTAGTACTGAAAGGCTTATGTAAAGGGGACACAGCCCACTGGTCCTGTACAGAATGGCTCAAAATGAATACAAAAACGGGGAGAGAGTAAAATATAAAAGAATATGGTATAATACAGGCAAGATATACAGTCAAAATAAAGATGGGAATCAATAACCATTGTAAAGGAGGTAATACTTATGAGAAGAGGAAAAGGGGGATAAAATAGGTAAAAGGAATAAAGTGAATAGTAGTATAGTGGGCTGTGTCCCCTTTACATAAGCCTTTCAGTACTAGCAGCTCCGTTTTCCCTTCTCTGACCCCACGTGATATTATACAAGGTCTCCATGGTTACGCTAACCAGTTAAATAGACGGGCGCCTTAGCAACCCGTGTTTGCCTTTGAGGAAGACGTCCAGTGACGTCGAAACGCGTCAGGCGTGCGACGCTGCGTGCGTCCGTTCGTTTGAGCGCGCAGTGATCGCGTACTAGCAGTGTATGAGAGTGTCTGTGTGCCCTTACCTGTCCTAACCCAATATTTATGCATGTGACTGGCGATTGTTGATCTGCAGGACTTGTTACCTTAGACACATTCTGTCACTGATACTTCAGCTTACAGTCTCCTATACTTTACAGTCCATCAGCTCTATTAGCCTACCAGCCTGTGATAGCTGGCAGTGAATACTAATGATTGTCACTTAACCCCTACTTGGAATTCCATTTTTACTCTCTATATACCTGAGAGGGGGGTTCACTATGAAATATAAGTATCTGCTTTTCTTTTTGGAGATATAAATCTTCCAATTAGTAATAACACTCAATCTTTATTGCTTACTAACAAGTAAAAACTTTTGAGACTTATTCTAGGACTTAAATAAGGTTTGGGGCACATGTGCAATGGAGTAATTGTACCCACATACAAAAATAAGGCACAACACTGCTAAGTGGGATAAAGAGTACCCCCTTATTAAAGGGTTATTACATTACATTATAATATAACTAATTTCACTGAGAAGTGAAAGGTTCTCATTTGTCCCATATTATCTTGTCCTCTTTTAATTTGTGTGTTCAATCCTGGATTTTTTAACCAGTTTTTAATTTCGCCGTTGTGATATATTTATAATAAAGATTTGTTATATAATTTTCCCAATTCTGTATTGAGCAAATGATTTCATTATAGGTGGTAGACACCTTGGGAGCTTAGCAATCCTATGTTTGTATTTTTAGTTCTTTACTTTGTGGTTTAATCCACTTTCCTTGGAAGCACTAATTATTATTTATCAATTTACACGTGGATTGTGAGAAGGGTGGGATTGCTTTAAAATGTCGAATACTACCATTCCCAATATGGATATTGAGTCACTTTTGAAAGAGGCTGAAGAAAGCTTCTCACTAAAATCAGAACCTTTGTTAAATGACAATAAAGATATAAGAAATACATTTAGTGAATTATTAACAACTATGAAAAAACAAGTAAAATCAGTATGGGAGATAAGTAGTCTCCAGAATTATTTGAAAAACAAAATTGTTCCCAGGGGTCTTAGGGTCAATGTTACCCCAGCAATAAATCTAAGTAATGAAACTTTTTTGAATAAATGGAAAGAAATACTCCTCAAATGTTCATTTGATCTGATATCTCTTATTATAGAAACTGAACAGCAAAATCTTGAGATTATTAAACCGAAGATCCAACTTTGTCAACAAGAGTTTAATAAACTCTCTGAATTGACAGAGTATGATGTATACTGCAAAAAACTTAATGACAATATGGATAGATTCAAAAAAGAGATCAGGGAACGAAAACAGAAAAAATTCTGGAGAGACCAAACTGACTTTAAAAATGGGAAGATCTTTAAACGGTTCTCTACTAACAAACCAAGAGGTTCAGATATTAGCTCCTCTGATTTTGAAAATTCAGATCTGGAAGATAGTACAGGACATACTACTAGGCCCAGACTTCCCAATACAACTTATAGAAGAGAACCATATGAGATGAGATCATTCACAAATGCTAGGACACCTACTGCTTACAATAATGAAGGTTTTTTAGAAAGAGGCCAACATGTAAGGAGAGGCTCAGAAAGGATCATGAGGAACAGAAAAAACAAAGAAGATCAGACAGGCAGAGGAACAACATAGTTAATGATCAAAGCCTGCAAATTGTGAATCTCTCTGATTTTAATCTCAACAGTGATCATGAGTCAATTCTCAAAAAAGGCTTAACTTTTGTTCCTACCTCTAGAACTGATAAATTCACTCATATCAAAGATGTGAATCTTTTTGCTAGGAAACTTGCTTTACATAAGTTTTACAAAAATAAACAAGAAAGGGAGTATATGAGTCTAGGTGTGAGCAAGGAGGATATTGAAACCTTTCAGACCTTTTTGTCATTATTGAATGAAAACCACTCTGATCCATTACATTCTACTATGCACCAAAAGAAATGGAAAAATAAAAGTTCTTTTACTCCATTTCTTAAGGACTTTGCAAATATTTGGGTATTCCTACAGCAGGTTACTAGAGAAATTGAAGAACTTGACTACTCTAAACTTTGCAAGGAATATAACCTCACAAAGAATGAATACAAGGCACTTGATGAGCTTAAAAAATGTCAGGACATACAAATTAAGCCTGCAGACAAAGGCGGGAATATAGTGTTAATGGGAAATGACGACTATATAAAAATGTGTAAAAAAATTTTGGATGATACTGTCACCTATGAAGTGCTATCAAATAATCCCACAAAGGATTATAGAATAGCATTGAAAAACATCTTAGACAATGCCAAATTGGATAAAATCATTGATGAGCAGACTTACACATTCCTTCTTCCCAAATGTCCCACCATTTCCACCTTTTATGCCCTCCCTAAGGTGCATAAGAAGATTTCCCCTATTCCGGGTAGACCAATAATATCTGGTTCGAACAATCTCTCATCCAATGCAAGCATCTTTGTGGATTTTTATCTTAGAGATTTAGTGCAAAGTTTACCATCTTATGTTATGGACACAAATGACATCTTAAAACAGCTAGAGGACCTGTATATCCCAGAGCATTCCTGGTTGGCGTCAATTGACGTTGAGGCCCTATATAGCAGTATTCCCCATGATTTTGGCATGGAAGCAGTCAAATACTTTCTAAGCACAAAAAGCTCTAATGAAGTTAAATTCAACTTCTTTTTACTTCAACTCTTGGAATATGTTCTCAAACATAATTATTTTATCTTTAATGATAAATGGTACCACCAACGTAAAGGTACAGCCATGGGCACCTCTTGTGCCCCAGGGTATGCGAACTTGCTGTTAGGTTGGTGGGAGGAGAAAATTGTATTTGACGACATTCATATGTCACTCATGCAACACGCCATCTTGTGGCGACGCTATATAGACGATATTCTGGTTGTCTGGACAGGCACCAGAATACAATTTGAGGAACTGATGAAAGTTCTTAATACAAATGTAATTGGTCTAAAATTTACATACGATATTAACCCCACTCAAGTCACCTTTTTGGACTTACTCATCAATAAAGATGAATATGGCAAAGTATCTACCACCACATTTAGGAAAGATACGGCAACAAATACTCTGCTAAGATGGGAAAGTCAGCATTTCTTACCATTAAAAAGAGGGATCCCCAGAGGTCAGTACCTTAGGCTCAGAAGGAACTGCAGTACGGATAATGAATTCAAGTTAGAAGCGGACAAACTCAGAAAAAGATTCCAAGAAAGGGGTTACCCCAATAAATGCCTGAAAAAGGCATTCAAATACGCCTTGGATTGTAATAGAACTGAACTCCTCAATGGGCTACATACCCAGAAGATGAAAGTAAGTAAGAATTTGCAAGAGAACCAACCTAGATGTATCTTGACCTTTGGATATGACTCAGATAGAATTCATAGCATCCTATCCAAAAATTGGCACTTGTTAAAAAATGATGAGGATCTAGAGGACTGCCTACCACCTAAACCATCGGTCACCTATCGGAGGGGTAAAAACTTAAAGGACATGTTGGTCCACGGTTACTCTAAAAAGCAAGGACCTAAAACCACATGGCTGAGACCACTATCTGGCTGCTTTAGGTGTGGCAAATGCAAATTTTGCAAATATATTAAACCATCTAAGTCTTTTCAACATCCAGTAAGTGGCGAGGAATTCAAACTTAAAGAATTTACCAATTGTTGTTCCACAAGCGTTATTTATGTGGCGACCTGCCTTTGTTCTAAGATCTATGTAGGCAAAACGAGGCGCCAAGTACGCAGAAGAATAGGGGAACACGTCTACTCGATCAAAAATAATCTTGACACACCTTTGGCACGCCACGTGAGGTGTTATCATAGAGGCAACAGTGATGTTCTTACATTTACCATACTTGAAAGGGTACATATGGGCCCTAGAAAAGGAGACTTGGATAGAAAATTGCTCCAGTGTGAAGCACGCTGGATCTACAAACTTAAAGCATTATCACCACAAGGACTGAATGAAGGTTTTACGTTCACTTCCTTCATTTAAGAGGGGTTCCTTCATTTAGCTATAAGTCCAGTTTATAATCTAGAGGAAATTACTTACTCTTTAGCCTACTTATCTCTTTAGTAGGCCGCAACTTGGAGTAGATTACTTTTTAGAGATTATCAATCTCACTCATTATATCTATGCACTTTT
The DNA here is from genome assembly GCA_027410445.1 of Discoglossus pictus. Classification (NCBI taxonomy): domain Eukaryota; kingdom Metazoa; phylum Chordata; class Amphibia; order Anura; family Alytidae; genus Discoglossus; species Discoglossus pictus. The sequence continues at coordinate 80,844,944 of CM050173.1, read as the reverse complement.
TTGATTCTTATATTCCTCACACACTTTATTAAGGTAGCCATCTTCTCCCCTCTGTAGTATTGTCACACCACTTTTACCTTTTTTGATAGAGAAGTCTCCCTTAGCTGGGACTTTTTGGGTCATAGTTCCTATGATCCTGTTTAGTATCCCCAATTTTTCACTATAGCCACTTATTACTTATTAGCAGGATTATCCTGCTATGTTACACATACACATATATAGTATTTCATTCCAGATTTACTCCTCCTATCACATATTCACTCTGCTTTATACATATATAATATTTCAATTTTTCATTTTTTCACTTCACACATCACTCTAGTAGGATGCTCATTTCTGCATGGGTATATCTCTCTCCTCTCCTAGTAGCATACCTTCTTTCTCTCACTACTTGTTACTGTTCAGTAGCATGTAGTATATCTATCATGATTATTTACTATATCCCTCTCTAGTTCACTTTATTCCTTTTACCTATTTTATCCCCCTTTTCCTCTTCTCATAAGTATTACCTCCTTTACAATGGTTATTGATTCCCATCTTTATTTTGACTGTATATCTTGCCTGTATTATACCATATTCTTTTATATTTTACTCTCTCCCCGTTTTTGTATTCATTTTGAGCCATTCTGTACAGGACCAGTGGGCTGTGTCCCCTTTACATAAGCCTTTCAGTACTAGCAGCTCCGTTTTCCCTTCTCTGACCCCACGTGATATTATACAAGGTCTCCATGGTTACGCTAACCAGTTAAATAGACGGGCGCCTTAGCAACCCGTGTTTGCCTTTGAGGAAGACGTCCAGTGACGTCGAAACGCGTCAGGCGTGCGACGCTGCGTGCGTCCGTTCGTTTGAGCGCGCAGTGATCGCGTACTAGCAGTGTATGAGAGTGTCTGTGTGCCCTTACCTGTCCTAACCCAATATTTATGCATGTGACTGGCGATTGTTGATCTGCAGGACTTGTTACCTTAGACACATTCTGTCACTGATACTTCAGCTTACAGTCTCCTATACTTTACAGTCCATCAGCTCTATTAGCCTACCAGCCTGTGATAGCTGGCAGTGAATACTAATGATTGTCACTTAACCCCTACTTGGAATTCCATTTTTACTCTCTATATACCTGAGAGGGGGGTTCACTATGAAATATAAGTATCTGCTTTTCTTTTTGGAGATATAAATCTTCCAATTAGTAATAACACTCAATCTTTATTGCTTACTAACAAGTAAAAACTTTTGAGACTTATTCTAGGACTTAAATAAGGTTTGGGGCACATGTGCAATGGAGTAATTGTACCCACATACAAAAATAAGGCACAACACTGCTAAGTGGGATAAAGAGTACCCCCTTATTAAAGGGTTATTACATTACATTATAATATAACTAATTTCACTGAGAAGTGAAAGGTTCTCATTTGTCCCATATTATCTTGTCCTCTTTTAATTTGTGTGTTCAATCCTGGATTTTTTAACCAGTTTTTAATTTCACCGTTGTGATATATTTATAATAAAGATTTGTTATATAATTTTCCCAATTCTGTATTGAGCAAATGATTTCATTATAGGTGGTAGACACCTTGGGAGCTTAGCAATCCTATGTTTGTATTTTTAGTTCTTTACTTTGTGGTTTAATCCACTTTCCTTGGAAGCACTAATTATTATTTATCAATTTACACGTGGATTGTGAGAAGGGTGGGATTGCTTTAAAATGTCGAATACTACCATTCCCAATATGGATATTGAGTCACTTTTGAAAGAGGCTGAAGAAAGCTTCTCACTAAAATCAGAACCTTTGTTAAATGACAATAAAGATATAAGAAATACATTTAGTGAATTATTAACAACTATGAAAAAACAAGTAAAATCAGTATGGGAGATAAGTAGTCTCCAGAATTATTTGAAAAACAAAATTGTTCCCAGGGGTCTTAGGGTCAATGTTACCCCAGCAATAAATCTAAGTAATGAAACTTTTTTGAATAAATGGAAAGAAATACTCCTCAAATGTTCATTTGATCTGATATCTCTTATTATAGAAACTGAACAGCAAAATCTTGAGATTATTAAACCGAAGATCCAACTTTGTCAACAAGAGTTTAATAAACTCTCTGAATTGACAGAGTATGATGTATACTGCAAAAAACTTAATGACAATATGGATAGATTCAAAAAAGAGATCAGGGAACGAAAACAGAAAAAATTCTGGAGAGACCAAACTGACTTTAAAAATGGGAAGATCTTTAAACGGTTCTCTACTAACAAACAAAGAGGTTCAGATATTAGCTCCTCTGATTTTGAAAATTCAGATCTGGAAGATAGTACAGGACATACTACTAGGCCCAGACTTCCCAATACAACTTATAGAAGAGAACCATATGAGATGAGATCATTCACAAATGCTAGGACACCTACTGCTTACAATAATGAAGGTTTTTTAGAAAGAGGCCAACATGTAAGGAGAGGCTCAGAAAGGATCATGAGGAACAGAAAAAACAAAGAAGATCAGACAGGCAGAGGAACAACATAGTTAATGATCAAAGCCTGCAAATTGTGAATCTCTCTGATTTTAATCTCAACAGTGATCATGAGTCAATTCTCAAAAAAGGCTTAACTTTTGTTCCTACCTCTAGAACTGATAAATTCACTCATATCAAAGATGTGAATCTTTTTGCTAGGAAACTTGCTTTACATAAGTTTTACAAAAATAAACAAGAAAGGGAGTATATGAGTCTAGGTGTGAGCAAGGAGGATATTGAAACCTTTCAGACCTTTTTGTCATTATTGAATGAAAACCACTCTGATCCATTACATTCTACTATGCACCAAAAGAAATGGAAAAATAAAAGTTCTTTTACTCCATTTCTTAAGGACTTTGCAAATATTTGGGTATTCCTACAGCAGGTTACTAGAGAAATTGAAGAACTTGACTACTCTAAACTTTGCAAGGAATATAACCTCACAAAGAATGAATACAAGGCACTTGATGAGCTTAAAAAATGTCAGGACATACAAATTAAGCCTGCAGACAAAGGCGGGAATATAGTGTTAATGGGAAATGACGACTATATAAAAATGTGTAAAAAAATTTTGGATGATACTGTCACCTATGAAGTGCTATCAAATAATCCCACAAAGGATTATAGAATAGCATTGAAAAACATCTTAGACAATGCCAAATTGGATAAAATCATTGATGAGCAGACTTACACATTCCTTCTTCCCAAATGTCCCACCATTTCCACCTTTTATGCCCTCCCTAAGGTGCATAAGAAGATTTCCCCTATTCCGGGTAGACCAATAATATCTGGTTCGAACAATCTCTCATCCAATGCAAGCATCTTTGTGGATTTTTATCTTAGAGATTTAGTGCAAAGTTTACCATCTTATGTTATGGACACAAATGACATCTTAAAACAGCTAGAGGACCTGTATATCCCAGAGCATTCCTGGTTGGCGTCAATTGACGTTGAGGCCCTATATAGCAGTATTCCCCATGATTTTGGCATGGAAGCAGTCAAATACTTTCTAAGCACAAAAAGCTCTAATGAAGTTAAATTCAACTTCTTTTTACTTCAACTCTTGGAATATGTTCTCAAACATAATTATTTTATCTTTGATGATAAATGGTACCACCAACGTAAAGGTACAGCCATGGGCACCTCTTGTGCCCCAGGGTATGCGAACTTGCTGTTAGGTTGGTGGGAGGAGAAAATTGTATTTGACGACATTCATATGTCACTCATGCAACACGCCATCTTGTGGCGACGCTATATAGACGATATTCTGGTTGTCTGGACAGGCACCAGAATACAATTTGAGGAACTGATGAAAGTTCTTAATACAAATGTAATTGGTCTAAAATTTACATACGATATTAACCCCACTCAAGTCACCTTTTTGGACTTACTCATCAATAAAGATGAATATGGCAAAGTATCTACCACCACATTTAGGAAAGATACGGCAACAAATACTCTGCTAAGATGGGAAAGTCAGCATTTCTTACCATTAAAAAGAGGGATCCCCAGAGGTCAGTACCTTAGGCTCAGAAGGAACTGCAGTACGGATAATGAATTCAAGTTAGAAGCGGACAAACTCAGAAAAAGATTCCAAGAAAGGGGTTACCCCAATAAATGCCTGAAAAAGGCATTCAAATACGCCTTGGATTGTAATAGAACTGAACTCCTCAATGGGCTACATACCCAGAAGATGAAAGTAAGTAAGAATTTGCAAGAGAACCAACCTAGATGTATCTTGACCTTTGGATATGACTCAGATAGAATTCATAGCATCCTATCCAAAAATTGGCACTTGTTAAAAAATGATGAGGATCTAGAGGACTGCCTACCACCTAAACCATCGGTCACCTATCGGAGGGGTAAAAACTTAAAGGACATGTTGGTCCACGGTTACTCTAAAAAGCAAGGACCTAAAACCACATGGCTGAGACCACTATCTGGCTGCTTTAGGTGTGGCAAATGCAAATTTTGCAAATATATTAAACCATCTAAGTCTTTTCAACATCCAGTAAGTGGCGAGGAATTCAAACTTAAAGAATTTACCAATTGTTGTTCCACAAGCGTTATTTATGTGGCGACCTGCCTTTGTTCTAAGATCTATGTAGGCAAAACGAGGCGCCAAGTACGCAGAAGAATAGGGGAACACGTCTACTCGATCAAAAATAATCTTGACACACCTTTGGCACGCCACGTGAGGTGTTATCATAGAGGCAACAGTGATGTTCTTACATTTACCATACTTGAAAGGGTACATATGGGCCCTAGAAAAGGAGACTTGGATAGAAAATTGCTCCAGTGTGAAGCACGCTGGATCTACAAACTTAAAGCATTATCACCACAAGGACTGAATGAAGGTTTTACGTTCACTTCCTTCATTTAAGAGGGGTTCCTTCATTTAGCTATAAGTCCAGTTTATAATCTAGAGGAAATTACTTACTCTTTAGCCTACTTATCTCTTTAGTAGGCCGCAACTTGGAGTAGATTACTTTTTAGAGATTATCAATCTCACTCATTATATCTATGCACTTTTTTGATTCTTATATTCCTCACACACTTTATTAAGGTAGCCATCTTCTCCCCTCTGTAGTATTGTCACACCACTTTTACCTTTTTTGATAGAGAAGTCTCCCTTAGCTGGGACTTTTTGGGTCATAGTTCCTATGATCCTGTTTAGTATCCCCAATTTTTCACTATAGCCACTTATTACTTATTAGCAGGATTATCCTGCTATGTTACACATACACATATATAGTATTTCATTCCAGATTTACTCCTCCTATCACATATTCACTCTGCTTTATACATATATAATATTTCAATTTTTCATTTTTTCACTTCACACATCACTCTAGTAGGATGCTCATTTCTGCATGGGTATATCTCTCTCCTCTCCTAGTAGCATACCTTCTTTCTCTCACTACTTGTTACTGTTCAGTAGCATGTAGTATATCTATCATGATTATTTACTATATCCCTCTCTAGTTCACTTTATTCCTTTTACCTATTTTATCCCCCTTTTCCTCTTCTCATAAGTATTACCTCCTTTACAATGGTTATTGATTCCCATCTTTATTTTGACTGTATATCTTGCCTGTATTATACCATATTCTTTTATATTTTACTCTCTCCCCGTTTTTGTATTCATTTTGAGCCATTCTGTACAGGACCAGTGGGCTGTGTCCCCTTTACATAAGCCTTTCAGTACTAGCAGCTCCGTTTTCCCTTCTCTGACCCCACGTGATATTATACAAGGTCTCCATGGTTACGCTAACCAGTTAAATAGACGGGCGCCTTAGCAACCCGTGTTTGCCTTTGAGGAAGACGTCCAGTGACGTCGAAACGCGTCAGGCGTGCGACGCTGCGTGCGTCCGTTCGTTTGAGCGCGCAGTGATCGCGTACTAGCAGTGTATGAGAGTGTCTGTGTGCCCTTACCTGTCCTAACCCAATATTTATGCATGTGACTGGCGATTGTTGATCTGCAGGACTTGTTACCTTAGACACATTCTGTCACTGATACTTCAGCTTACAGTCTCCTATACTTTACAGTCCATCAGCTCTATTAGCCTACCAGCCTGTGATAGCTGGCAGTGAATACTAATGATTGTCACTTAACCCCTACTTGGAATTCCATTTTTACTCTCTATATACCTGAGAGGGGGGTTCACTATGAAATATAAGTATCTGCTTTTCTTTTTGGAGATATAAATCTTCCAATTAGTAATAACACTCAATCTTTATTGCTTACTAACAAGTAAAAACTTTTGAGACTTATTCTAGGACTTAAATAAGGTTTGGGGCACATGTGCAATGGAGTAATTGTACCCACATACAAAAATAAGGCACAACACTGCTAAGTGGGATAAAGAGTACCCCCTTATTAAAGGGTTATTACATTACATTATAATATAACTAATTTCACTGAGAAGTGAAAGGTTCTCATTTGTCCCATATTATCTTGTCCTCTTTTAATTTGTGTGTTCAATCCTGGATTTTTTAACCAGTTTTTAATTTCGCCGTTGTGATATATTTATAATAAAGATTTGTTATATAATTTTCCCAATTCTGTATTGAGCAAATGATTTCATTATAGGTGGTAGACACCTTGGGAGCTTAGCAATCCTATGTTTGTATTTTTAGTTCTTTACTTTGTGGTTTAATCCACTTTCCTTGGAAGCACTAATTATTATTTATCAATTTACACGTGGATTGTGAGAAGGGTGGGATTGCTTTAAAATGTCGAATACTACCATTCCCAATATGGATATTGAGTCACTTTTGAAAGAGGCTGAAGAAAGCTTCTCACTAAAATCAGAACCTTTGTTAAATGACAATAAAGATATAAGAAATACATTTAGTGAATTATTAACAACTATGAAAAAACAAGTAAAATCAGTATGGGAGATAAGTAGTCTCCAGAATTATTTGAAAAACAAAATTGTTCCCAGGGGTCTTAGGGTCAATGTTACCCCAGCAATAAATCTAAGTAATGAAACTTTTTTGAATAAATGGAAAGAAATACTCCTCAAATGTTCATTTGATCTGATATCTCTTATTATAGAAACTGAACAGCAAAATCTTGAGATTATTAAACCGAAGATCCAACTTTGTCAACAAGAGTTTAATAAACTCTCTGAATTGACAGAGTATGATGTATACTGCAAAAAACTTAATGACAATATGGATAGATTCAAAAAAGAGATCAGGGAACGAAAACAGAAAAAATTCTGGAGAGACCAAACTGACTTTAAAAATGGGAAGATCTTTAAACGGTTCTCTACTAACAAACCAAGAGGTTCAGATATTAGCTCCTCTGATTTTGAAAATTCAGATCTGGAAGATAGTACAGGACATACTACTAGGCCCAGACTTCCCAATACAACTTATAGAAGAGAACCATATGAGATGAGATCATTCACAAATGCTAGGACACCTACTGCTTACAATAATGAAGGTTTTTTAGAAAGAGGCCAACATGTAAGGAGAGGCTCAGAAAGGATCATGAGGAACAGAAAAAACAAAGAAGATCAGACAGGCAGAGGAACAACATAGTTAATGATCAAAGCCTGCAAATTGTGAATCTCTCTGATTTTAATCTCAACAGTGATCATGAGTCAATTCTCAAAAAAGGCTTAACTTTTGTTCCTACCTCTAGAACTGATAAATTCACTCATATCAAAGATGTGAATCTTTTTGCTAGGAAACTTGCTTTACATAAGTTTTACAAAAATAAACAAGAAAGGGAGTATATGAGTCTAGGTGTGAGCAAGGAGGATATTGAAACCTTTCAGACCTTTTTGTCATTATTGAATGAAAACCACTCTGATCCATTACATTCTACTATGCACCAAAAGAAATGGAAAAATAAAAGTTCTTTTACTCCATTTCTTAAGGACTTTGCAAATATTTGGGTATTCCTACAGCAGGTTACTAGAGAAATTGAAGAACTTGACTACTCTAAACTTTGCAAGGAATATAACCTCACAAAGAATGAATACAAGGCACTTGATGAGCTTAAAAAATGTCAGGACATACAAATTAAGCCTGCAGACAAAGGCGGGAATATAGTGTTAATGGGAAATGACGACTATATAAAAATGTGTAAAAAAATTTTGGATGATACTGTCACCTATGAAGTGCTATCAAATAATCCCACAAAGGATTATAGAATAGCATTGAAAAACATCTTAGACAATGCCAAATTGGATAAAATCATTGATGAGCAGACTTACACATTCCTTCTTCCCAAATGTCCCACCATTTCCACCTTTTATGCCCTCCCTAAGGTGCATAAGAAGATTTCCCCTATTCCGGGTAGACCAATAATATCTGGTTCGAACAATCTCTCATCCAATGCAAGCATCTTTGTGGATTTTTATCTTAGAGATTTAGTGCAAAGTTTACCATCTTATGTTATGGACACAAATGACATCTTAAAACAGCTAGAGGACCTGTATATCCCAGAGCATTCCTGGTTGGCGTCAATTGACGTTGAGGCCCTATATAGCAGTATTCCCCATGATTTTGGCATGGAAGCAGTCAAATACTTTCTAAGCACAAAAAGCTCTAATGAAGTTAAATTCAACTTCTTTTTACTTCAACTCTTGGAATATGTTCTCAAACATAATTATTTTATCTTTGATGATAAATGGTACCACCAACGTAAAGGTACAGCCATGGGCACCTCTTGTGCCCCAGGGTATGCGAACTTGCTGTTAGGTTGGTGGGAGGAGAAAATTGTATTTGACGACATTCATATGTCACTCATGCAACACGCCATCTTGTGGCGACGCTATATAGACGATATTCTGGTTGTCTGGACAGGCACCAGAATACAATTTGAGGAACTGATGAAAGTTCTTAATACAAATGTAATTGGTCTAAAATTTACATACGATATTAACCCCACTCAAGTCACCTTTTTGGACTTACTCATCAATAAAGATGAATATGGCAAAGTATCTACCACCACATTTAGGAAAGATACGGCAACAAATACTCTGCTAAGATGGGAAAGTCAGCATTTCTTACCATTAAAAAGAGGGATCCCCAGAGGTCAGTACCTTAGGCTCAGAAGGAACTGCAGTACGGATAATGAATTCAAGTTAGAAGCGGACAAACTCAGAAAAAGATTCCAAGAAAGGGGTTACCCCAATAAATGCCTGAAAAAGGCATTCAAATACGCCTTGGATTGTAATAGAACTGAACTCCTCAATGGGCTACATACCCAGAAGATGAAAGTAAGTAAGAATTTGCAAGAGAACCAACCTAGATGTATCTTGACCTTTGGATATGACTCAGATAGAATTCATAGCATCCTATCCAAAAATTGGCACTTGTTAAAAAATGATGAGGATCTAGAGGACTGCCTACCACCTAAACCATCGGTCACCTATCGGAGGGGTAAAAACTTAAAGGACATGTTGGTCCACGGTTACTTTAAAAAGCAAGGACCTAAAACCACATGGCTGAGACCACTATCTGGCTGCTTTAGGTGTGGCAAATGCAAATTTTGCAAATATATTAAACCATCTAAGTCTTTTCAACATCCAGTAAGTGGCGAGGAATTCAAACTTAAAGAATTTACCAATTGTTGTTCCACAAGCGTTATTTATGTGGCGACCTGCCTTTGTTCTAAGATCTATGTAGGCAAAACGAGGCGCCAAGTACGCAGAAGAATAGGGGAACACGTCTACTCGATCAAAAATAATCTTGACACACCTTTGGCACGCCACGTGAGGTGTTATCATAGAGGCAACAGTGATGTTCTTACATTTACCATACTTGAAAGGGTACATATGGGCCCTAGAAAAGGAGACTTGGATAGAAAATTGCTCCAGTGTGAAGCACGCTGGATCTACAAACTTAAAGCATTATCACCACAAGGACTGAATGAAGGTTTTACGTTCACTTCCTTCATTTAAGAGGGGTTCCTTCATTTAGCTATAAGTCCAGTTTATAATCTAGAGGAAATTACTTACTCTTTAGCCTACTTATCTCTTTAGTAGGCCGCAACTTGGAGTAGATTACTTTTTAGAGATTATCAATCTCACTCATTATATCTATGCACTTTTTTGATTCTTATATTCCTCACACACTTTATTAAGGTAGCCATCTTCTCCCCTCTGTAGTATTGTCACACCACTTTTACCTTTTTTGATAGAGAAGTCTCCCTTAGCTGGGACTTTTTGGGTCATAGTTCCTATGATCCTGTTTAGTATCCCCAATTTTTCACTATAGCCACTTATTACTTATTAGCAGGATTATCCTGCTATGTTACACATACACATATATAGTATTTCATTCCAGATTTACTCCTCCTATCACATATTCACTCTGCTTTATACATATATAATATTTCAATTTTTCATTTTTTCACTTCACACATCACTCTAGTAGGATGCTCATTTCTGCATGGGTATATCTCTCTCCTCTCCTAGTAGCATACCTTCTTTCTCTCACTACTTGTTACTGTTCAGTAGCATGTAGTATATCTATCATGATTATTTACTATATCCCTCTCTAGTTCACTTTATTCCTTTTACCTATTTTATCCCCCTTTTCCTCTTCTCATAAGTATTACCTCCTTTACAATGGTTATTGATTCCCATCTTTATTTTGACTGTATATCTTGCCTGTATTATACCATATTCTTTTATATTTTACTCTCTCCCCGTTTTTGTATTCATTTTGAGCCATTCTGTACAGGACCAGTGGGCTGTGTCCCCTTTACATAAGCCTTTCAGTACTAGCAGCTCCGTTTTCCCTTCTCTGACCCCACGTGATATTATACAAGGTCTCCATGGTTACGCTAACCAGTTAAATAGACGGGCGCCTTAGCAACCCGTGTTTGCCTTTGAGGAAGACGTCCAGTGACGTCGAAACGCGTCAGGCGTGCGACGCTGCGTGCGTCCGTTCGTTTGAGCGCGCAGTGATCGCGTACTAGCAGTGTATGAGAGTGTCTGTGTGCCCTTACCTGTCCTAACCCAATATTTATGCATGTGACTGGCGATTGTTGATCTGCAGGACTTGTTACCTTAGACACATTCTGTCACTGATACTTCAGCTTACAGTCTCCTATACTTTACAGTCCATCAGCTCTATTAGCCTACCAGCCTGTGATAGCTGGCAGTGAATACTAATGATTGTCACTTAACCCCTACTTGGAATTCCATTTTTACTCTCTATATACCTGAGAGGGGGGTTCACTATGAAATATAAGTATCTGCTTTTCTTTTTGGAGATATAAATCTTCCAATTAGTAATAACACTCAATCTTTATTGCTTACTAACAAGTAAAAACTTTTGAGACTTATTCTAGGACTTAAATAAGGTTTGGGGCACATGTGCAATGGAGTAATTGTACCCACATACAAAAATAAGGCACAACACTGCTAAGTGGGATAAAGAGTACCCCCTTATTAAAGGGTTATTACATTATAATATAACTAATTTCACTGAGAAGTGAAAGGTTCTCATTTGTCCCATATTATCTTGTCCTCTTTTAATTTGTGTGTTCAATCCTGGATTTTTTAACCAGTTTTTAATTTCGCCGTTGTGATATATTTATAATAAAGATTTGTTATATAATTTTCCCAATTCTGTATTGAGCAAAATCCTCTATTAAAAAAGCTAATTGCAGATACTAATAAATGGAGTAAATTCTCCCTTTCATGGACAGGATGCATTAAAGCTATTAAAATAAGCATTCTACCCCAATTTCTATATTTATTTAGATCGCTCTCCATCCCTATTATCCCCAGAGATATAGAAAAACTCCAAAAACACCTTACAAGATTTATATAGAACAATAAAAACCACAAATAGCAAAACAATTCCCGTTTGGTAACAAAAAGATAGAAGGAATATACTGTCCTAATTTTATATCATATTTTAGGGTCCCCGGGCTCACTCAATTGAACACCAACCCATTTGGATATTTATGGAGAACCAGCAGCTGAAACCATATAAATGGGACTCAATAATCTGGACCCCCAAAACTGCCAAACATAATAACATGTAATTATATCAAGTCTAAACATCATCTGACTTCTAAATTTGCATGCTTAACTCCCACATTAGCGACTCCAACAATATGGGACAACCTCATGAAGGACTCAAAAATATGGTGGACACGGCATAAACTAGATAGGCTGGGTAAATGGTTACTAAATAACCAAATCAGAACAGAATTTAATATCCCATTATAGGAACATAATAATTACTGTAAAATTAGGCACCTAATCACCACTTTAATCAGAAGATGGGGAGCACTCCAGACTAGCTGGTTGTCTCTTATTAGCAACAAAGCCCCTTTGACTAAGGGGGTTTTGGGCTCCCTTTATGCAACCATGAACGCACCCTCCAACAACTTTAAACCTCCATTTAGGGAAAGATGGGAGGCTGACATGGGCTTACATTGGGAATCCCCTAAATGGGAAAGAACTTGTACAAACTTAATTAAAGGCTCACTGAATAACAGCTTAATGGAAATGACAATTAAAATATTGCATAGAGCATACTACACCCCTAACATAATGCACAAAAGTAATCCCCAAAATTCATCCAATTACTTCAGGCAATGCCAAACAATAGGTACGTTCATCCACACTTGCTGGGAATGTCCAGTGGCCCGACAAATTTGGACCAAAACCCTAGAACTAGCATCTAATATTCTTCAAAAATCCATTCTCCCATCCATAGATAATTGTGTTCTGTGTAACCATACCTCTTTACTATCAAAAACTAAAATATTGGCTACAATAGATAATGATTTCCACTAAAAGCCACATTGCCCTAAATGGAAGACCCCAACACTTAATTTAAGAGAAGTAATCAATAAACTGAATTTTTTAATGATTCATGACAGACTTACCCATACGATACCAAACACATACTCTGTATTTCTAGAGACTTGGGACTCATGGCTTAGATCACCGCATACAATAAACATTTTATAAAAATAAAGTTTTTTAGAACTCTTCTAAGATCTGGTGGATAATTTAATGCTGGCTAAAATGGAGTAAATCCCTGGAACTGGGAAATTCAATTGTGGGAAGGTTGACTGAAAATCGACCAATCTCACGCTAAAATCTAAAAAAATAAAAATAAAAGACGCCTGGGCTGGGCTAGTTGTGTCAATCCTTATGTTTTTCTTTTTCTTTTACGAAAACTGAAAAGTTGAAAAAATGTTGTAAGAGTTCAGTAATGAATAAGAACCAGATTATACAAAATGACTAAACTTTATTAGCAAATTGTTACATTTCAAATGATCATAAAAATAACTATTACAATGTTTGTACTGGGAAAGCTTTTAAAAGGGTTAATAAGGGATAATATACAAGAGTATGTCTATTCAAACAGCATTATAAGTAGGAGCCAACATTGATTTATGAGGGATAGGTCGTGTCAAACAAACCTAATTAGTTTCTATGAGGAGGTTAGTAGGAACCTGGATTAGGGCAACTCAGTGAATGTAGTCTTTTTAGATTTTGCAAAAGCTTTTGATACAGTGCCACATGGGAGACTATTGTGCAAACTAAGGGATACAGGAATTGCAGTAAATATATGCACATGGATTGAGATCTGGCTAAATAACAGGAAACAAAGGATTGTTGTAAATGGAACATACTCGGATTGGAATAATGTGGTAAGTGGGGTTCCTCAGGGTGGCTCAGTATTAGGTCCTCTTCTTTTTTCCCATTTTTTTAACGACTTCAAAGTAGGATTGGAAAGTAGTGTCTCCATTTTTGCTGATGTTGTGCAAGGTAATTAAATCAGAAAATTAAGTGCTTTCCCTCCGAAGGGATTTGCATAAATTGGAGAAATAGGCAATTAAATGGCAGATGAGATTTAATACGAATAAATGTAAGGTTATGCATCTGGGAAGAAAAAATAACCATGCAATCTATAAACTTAATGAAGCAAATCTAGTGGTATCTGATATTGATAGGGATTTGGGAGTGCTTGTGGACAGCCACCTACGTAACAGTTCTAAATGCCAAGCAGCAGCGGCAAAGGCAAATAAAATATTAGCATGTATTAAGAAGGGTATAGAAGCAAGGGAGGCAGGTATCATTCTGCCACTATACAAATCCCGAGTACACCCTCATTTGGAATATGGAGAATGTACAGTTTTGGGCACCAATTCATAACAAGGACATTTTAGCTACAAATCTAAGAAGGGGAATGGAGGGGATAAGTTATGAAGAAAGACTATCCAAATTATACTTATTTTCTCTAGAAAAAAGGCATCTAAGGGGGGATATGATTACCCTATATAAATACATCCAGGGTCAGTATAAAAATTTGTCAAAGGGAGCTTTTTGTGCTAAGAGGTTTTAAACTGACAAGAGGACATCCTTTGAGGTTAGAACTAAAAAGATTCCACCTTAAAGAAAGAAAAGGTTTCTTCACAGTAAGGGTGGTTAATCTGTGGAATTCTCTACCAAGGGAGGTGGTGACAGCGGATTCAATAGATAACTTTAAAAAGGGATTAAATATATTTTTAATTAAAAAGGGCATTCAGGGTTATCCTGGTTAATTAGAGAGGGAGTATTGAACCAGGGAGAAATTTGATCGCCAGTATCTGGGGTCAGGAAGGATTTCATTTTTTTCCCTTTTGAGACAATTGACAAAGTTTTAACTAAAAACTTCTGTAAATAAAATATGCTGTGTACTAAAATAGAGCTCTTTTAAATTCACCGAATCACAATTTAATAAGGCTGTATATTTCTAAGGTTGATACCAGAAATAGTTACCCAATTAAATATAACAGAATTGGTGGCTCTTTTGTACGTAATTTTTTTTTATTCAATGCTTAAACAGAGGATCAATTTGTAAATAAAAAAAGGAATTCCATTTTCTTTAGATAAACCAAATTATGTTTTTATATTAATTTTGTTTGCATGTTTGTTCTATACTTTGATGATAATCAACAAAAATAATTTTAGAAGAAAAAGTAAATAAAGGTTAAGTTTTAAGAATCACGAGTGCAAGACAAAAATAACTGTGATTCTTGTCGTTGTAGTTACTGGAGCCCGTAATGTAGCCCACAAAAGTTAAATTAAATTGGTCTCCTCTAGCTACCCGCAATGTACTTGAGAGCTACAGGCTGAAAATTCCTACAGGCTTTCAAAATTGTAACTCCAACTCATTGAAGCCTTAGATCTTTCAAGGTTGCAAATGTTACAATCGCTAAAATTGCAACAATTCAACAAGCACGCTATTGCCTTTAAACCCATAAAAGGCATATTCACCCGATAGTTGCCCCTCATATAACATAGTGGACCTTTCTTGTTGGTTGGCAGAAAGTGTAAGCGCACTTCAAGACTGCCGTGCAGCACCGCCGTTTAATTGGAATGTGTGCATGGTGCTGCACTCCTACAGTTTCAGCAGCATGCTCCCTGTATCAGGGAATGAATAGGGAAAATTGTTTTAGGATTAGGGTTAGGCTTGGTGTTAGGGTGGTTACTTTAGGTTGGATTTAGGGTTAGGGATACAGGTTAGGGTTAGAGAATACATTTTAAGATTAGGGGGTACAGTTTAGGGTTAGGGTTACAGTTGGGTTTTAGGGCTAGGCTTTATGTTAGGAGGTTAGGGTTAGGCTTGGATTTAGGGATAGGGGATACAAGTTAGGGTTAGGGGATACATGTTAGGAGATACAGTTAGGTTTTAGGGTTAGTCTTGGGGTTAGGGGGTTTAGGTTTAGAGTTAGGGTTATAATATTAGTTCTGCTGAGTAGCAGCAGTACAGAACAATGCGGCAGCCTGGTGGCACGCTGCTCGCAAACATACTATGTCAGGAATGGCGCCGGGGCCACCTAATAGGAAAGATCCAACTTAGGTCCATATCATGGAGATTATAGAAAAAGAGACATACTGGGATATGATCTGTAATTGACTTAGAATGAAATGTACATTTTTAATTAAAAAGTAGAAATGACAAGGGGAGGAGGTAGTGTTTGGATAAAGACAATTCCTATTTTTGACGTATGTCACATAGTAATGACTTTTTAAGCCATGAGCAGAAAATCGTCTTTAGAGAAAATGAATTTATTTGAGTTGAATCTCCTATTATCTGAGGGCTTCAATTTTGGTTATTTAGAGCTCTCACTGCAGACTGGATTTTCAGGGGAGGCAGATTAAACTGGAACAAGCAGTTATGTTAAATCATATTGTTAATTTCCACTTTAAAAGAATATAATTAGGATATTATCTATGTCCTAGTTGTACTTAAAGTAATCTGTCAATTTAGGAATAAAAGCAATTGTTGGCTTCAGTGAATAATACTGAATCCAAATGTAAAATAAAATACTGTACTAATTTTCCAAACAACCTAAAAACATATTGCATGTTATCAATTGAATTTATTCAAAATAATTTATTATAAATATGATTCTTCTGTGGTCCTTTAAGAGGTATAGATGATTTTTTTCACATCATAAAAACACTTTTTCTTTCTTTACTATATGTGCTATTCTAGTATACAGTGTTGTCATTGATTTGTATAGAGAGAATGGCATTACAGAGTCTTGTTCATGAGTTGTAGCATCTTCAGATCCTTTACAGGAAAGGTGTAAGGATACTCCTTAAGAGCCCATGGTTCATTTTAAATAAATAAATTACAGATCCTCTCGTAAATAAATATTTTTAGAAATAATGTATATTTACTATATATATATACTGTATATATACTGTATATATATATATATATATATATATATATATATATATATATATATATATATATATCCCATATATAGTTGTGGATCTGCGGGCCTGTCCGAAACGCTTACAATGTTGGTCACCCTGTGCAAGCTATTTACGGCCCATAGGGCCGAAACTGCGAGACTCGCAAAGTGAGGTTAGCTGTTTGCGGTCCATAGGGCCACAACTGCAAGCCTCGTGAAGTGAGGCGAGCCGTTGACCGGGCTGCACTCATTGCACTGCGATACTCGTGAAGTGAGGTGAGCAGTTGAAGCACGTGGGACTTAGGCTGCAATGAGTCGCAACAGTTGAGGCATGCAGGACTTACGAAGCATGCAGGACTTAGGCTGCTCATTGCAGGCCTCGCATTGCAGGTGGGACCAAAGGCGCTCATTGCAGGCCTTGTGATGAGCGCCTCAGGCGAGCTTCGCGAGGCCAGTGGGACAGCCGCAACAGTTGAGGCACGCAGGACTTACGACCTATACGACTTAGACCTGTAGATGCACTGTGCGGGTCGCAAAAAGCGACTTTAAAAAACGTACCATGGAACTTGAAATACATGAAAAAATATATATATATATTTGCCTCAAATTAACGTACACACTCACTCACAGCACAGTTGGAAAGCCAGGGAGCCTGTGAGTGAGGTTGCAAGTTATTTTGAGGCATATTTTTAGTTTTTCCACGAACGAAAATTGCCTAAGCAAGAAAAAAAATGGCTGGCAAAAATGTAAACACGGCGAAAACGAGGCCAAAGTAACACTTAGCGCAACACAGTAAAGACGATCACAAAGCAAATAACACTTAGCCGAACAACACAAAACACGTACCCGATCATAGCGAGGCACGTAATATTGTCTATTTTGTAGTAACCAAGCGCAAAAATCAATAAAGCTGAGATATACACCATGAAATGGAGGAAAATTGGTAAACTGCGCATGTGCAACTTTGTCCTCGCGCTTGCACTCTATAAATACGGCAAACCTAGAATTGTCTCCTTTTCTCCTCAGATACTCAACTGTGTAGCTGCACGTTATCAGAGGACACATTTTATTAAGAGATTGTTACCTCTTAATGATTTTGAACCAAAAAATTTAAAGATAATATATAAAGTATTAATATTTAATAATTTATTAATTGATAAAAAAAAAATGAAAGACATGTAAAGTGACCTACATGATTTTTAATAAATACATAGAAAGATAACAGCTAATGCCTTATTAGTCATTAATTTAATAATTGACTTATTATCTGCAAACAAATAAATAAAACAAAATATGTTTTTGCCTACCGATACTCGGCTTATACTTAGGTATATATTGTTATTAATTTCATTATTCTTACATATTACAATATGTTACAGTAAAATAGATTTTATATGCCTAACAAATTATTAGGACGTCTTTTGCTATTTCATTTAATAAAATATAAAATAAGAGCTCAAGAAAAAATTCATTACTTCATTACAATACTATACTATATACTTATAATGTTCTTGCATACTTTGCAGGTGTGTGTCAATTGCACTGGGACATAGAAGATCATTGTAACGAGGGTTTCGGGACAGAGACACACCTTACATCTAGCAGGTACAGTATCTTTCAATTGTGTACACCATAAATTCAAAACTGCAGATATTATTTCTTTTAACAGCAGTAATAAATAAATTGCGCAGATCACTGCCCTCCTTCTACCTTCCCCTGGGTCTCTTGGCCCACCCTCGCATGTATTTCTCCTATCCCCCCACCGTCTCACTACTCTGTGTCATTACATTGCACTCTCTATATTACACAACCCTCCCTCTCTATCACACACTGCAATCTCACTCTCTGACACATGCACTATACTTTCACACACACACGCAGTACACTCTCACACACACAAACAGCACTCTCCCTCACACTCTCTCTACCATGCACTCTCTCTAACACAAACTCTGCAATATCAGTCTCTATCACACACTGCCTGTCTCTCTATCACACCTTGCACACTGTGTGCTCCTCCCAGCCCAGTCACTCAGCCGGGTCACTTTGCCGCAGAGCCACAACAGACCCCACGACTCATGTCACGCCCCACTATACCGCGTATCATTGCAATAAATCATTCAGTAAATTATAAAAATAACTGGAATGTCTTAATTCAGTAGAACTTCAGCTAATTGAAACTAAATTATTCCTGAAAATTAAAATGCTTCATTAGCACAATATGTAGTTTACAAATACTGATTTACATCTTACATTACAGATTAAAATGGATTAAAAAAGACTGAAAACAAGAAGGAAGCCAAACAGGGAACAAAACAAAGATGATGAGAAAATCAGTCTGAGGACAACAAGAAAAGAGTTCAAGAAGAAGAGTGCAATATAATTTATAAGAAAAGACACACTACATTGACAACAGTGGAAAAGCCACTTGAAGAGGTAAGCTACATTAAATGATTACTTCAGATATAAATGGCTCATTTACGTAATTGGTACATTGCAAATAAACATTATTATTTATAACTACAGACTACTATGGATGAGAAGCCAGTAACCAGCAACCAATATAAACAACGTCTGGCCAACAAACAAAAGAAAATATGGAAACAGAAACAATCGGAGGACAGTAAAAAAAAACTACAAGAACAAGACCGTCAACGAATGTCCAAGGAATGACACATGGTTGCTCCTAAATGTTTACGTAAGAGAGATAGGAAACTAAAACATATTGATCAACAAACATCTGAAGAATATGGTAATGTTACTAATGTAGATATGGATTCTAATGTTGAGCTTGCTTCACAGGAAAGTCCATTATTTACAGATTTGAATGTGGAACCTCACAATTGTGGTATGTTAAATGTGCTTTGTCAATTTTGTGGGGCTTATCATTTTCTAAATGAAAGTCCAAGAGATGGTAAGTTCATTAGTTGTTGTCAAAATGGAAAAGTCAAACTTCCCGAAAAAGCTGAATTCCCAACATATTTACAAAACATAATGACTGACCCAACTTTCCCAAATTACAAACATTTTACACAAAATATAAGATCATATAATAGTGCATCTATGGGTGCAACATTAGCAGAAAATGTTGCCGGACATGGCCCTTACTGCTTTAAAGTTCAAGGACAAATTTACCACCGTACTTCACATTTACACCATGAGGAAGGACAGCAAAGAAAATTTGCTCAACTCTATGTCCTAGATACAATGGAAGCTGTGGAACAAAGTATGCAGCTTCCAGAAAATACAAAATGCTTACCCACTGTTTTTCATGAGCGTGATAAGATTATGGAAAATAATTCATACACTCAAGCTTATAAAAAGCTATCAGAAGTTGAACAACAACAACGTATTCATGCACAACAAAATCAGTTGCCAATGCCAAGAGTCAATATGGTTCTTAGAAGTGATTGGCATTCTGATAAAAGACGTTATAACTCACCAAAGGCTAATGAGGTTGCAATGGTCTTTCAAAATGATGAGGGGGAGCCACCTTTTCAAAGAGATATTAGAATATATCCAAGAAATGAGGAGCAAGCTTTCATTAACATACTAAGTACTAATTTAGATCCAATGACCTATCCAATTTTGTGATACAAATGGGGAGGCAGGTTGGCAGCCAAAATTAATACTTCCAAGTTATCCAAACACTAAAGAACGTGTCAGAAATAATATTTCCATGCTTGAATTTAAAGTGGCTCAAACTGCAATTAGGGATGAATTTAATCCCATTTTAAGTGCTGAAAAACTGACACAACAATGGATCATTGATTCCTACCTGCAAGTAGAAGCCAATAATTTAAATTCCATCAAATACTAACAACATAAACTCCATGTTCAACAGTATTGTGGCCTCATGGATTATGTTGCTGAAGCGGCTACGAACCAAAATCTAGCAACTGGCCGAGACATCATTTTACCATCTTCCTTCCAAGGATCTCCTTGCAATATGCAAGAAAGATACAATGTTGCCATGGCTATTGTAACCAAATTTGGTCAAACCAGATTTATTTACTATATTTACATGTAATCCTTAAGGGCCAGAAATTGTTGATAATTTCAAACATGGTCAAAATGCTTCTGATAGACCAGACTTAGTGGCTCGAGTATTCATAATTAAATCGGCCTAAATACATGACATAACCATTACTAACTTATTTGGTAAGTGTTTGGCTTATGTTTATACCATTGAATTCGAGGAAGAGGCCTTCCACATGCACATATTCTGATAATACTTGAGGAAAATCATAAATTGAATACCTCAGAGAAAGTGGATTCAGTAATTACTGCTGAAATACCACATTCACAAAAACATGCCTCACTATATGAGATTATAACACATCGTATGATTCATGGCCCATGTGGAGAGCTAAATGCACAATCGTTGTGTATGGAAAATAAGTAATGCACCAAATATTTTCCAAAAGAATTTAGGGATCAAACCTTTGCTAATTGTGATGGCTATCCATTGTATAGATGAAGAAAAGGTCCAAATGCAATAATTCGGAGAAAAATGTAGATAACACATATTTGGTGTCATATAATCCACATCTGTTAATGAAGTATAATGCACACATACATGTGGAAGCTTGCACTTCTATTAAATCAATTAAATATGTCTACAGATGTCTTTATAAAGGATATGATGCCGCAACTGTCGTGGTAAAAATGTGGCCCAAATGAAGAACACAATGATGAACTGGCATCGCATGTATATGCTCGCTATGTCAGTGTCCCGGAAGCAATGTGGCGGCTTCTGAAATTTCAAATGCATGATTGATCACATGCAGTATATCGATTAGCTGTACATTTGCCACAAAGACTTTCATACTGGCAAAGAAGAAAATGCTCTGGCACAAAATTAACATTGACAAACCACACTTACTGGTTAGTTTATCCTAAATTCAAAAAATATTGAGGCAAGGGAATACTTAGACAATGAGATTCCATATCATTATGTTTTCGTCAATGGCAAATGGAAACTTAGACAAAAGGGAGATAATAAAATTATTACCAGAATGTATACAGTAAGTCCCAGAGACATTGAACGTTTCTGCTTACGTTTACTACTTTTAAATGTTCCTGGTGCACAAAGTTTTGAAGACTTAAGAACTGTCAGTGACAGACTTTGTGACACCTTTCAATTATCCTTGATAAGGACACAGAATGGGAGAGATGTCTAGAAGGAGCAGCTCTATCTAAAATGCCACGCCAAATGTGGGAACAGTTTGCATACATCTGCATATTTTGCATTGTTCCAAATGCATTGGCTTTGTGAGAAACATGTAAAATACATATGTATGAAGATTTTTTGCAAAGATACAATGACTCCATAGCTGCATTAAAAGCATTAATGGAAATTCAACAAGTGTTTCTATGTCATGGATTAACTTTTAATCTCCCAGATCCAGGAATTATACATGATATCAACTTGGCCGACGATGATGCTAATGTTAAGAAACAAAAAACAGAAGAAAAAATTGTCACTTTAAATAATTTGCAATTGAATGCTTTCAATGCAATACAACAAGCAGTAGATGATGACTTGCTTAAAGAGTGTTATTTTTATCTAGATGGACCCGGTGGATCTGGAAAGACGTATCTATATAATTTGTTGATGAGTTCGATTTGAGGTAAAGGTGAAATTGCACTTCCCTTTGCAACGACTGGAATTGCTGCACTATTGTTAGAAGGTGGCAGAACAGTACATAGTGGATTTATGCTTCCAGTTCCAATTTTGGAAACATCAGTGTTCGATATTAGAATGAAATCATCTCAAGACAGTAAGTTTAAAAAACCTAAATTAACTATCATAGATGAGGCCACTATGATGACTCTCTGCAATGTATTGATCATTGATTATGTGAAATCATGAGTACTAATTAGCCTTTTGGTGGCAAAGTCATTTTATTAGGAGGAGATTTCAGACAAACATTACCTGTGGTTGTACGCGAAAATAGCACAGACATTGTGGAAACATGTATAAAGTCAAGTCCACTATGGAAATAATTTACACACCTTAAATTAGAAAAAAATAGGAGACCTGAAGGCCAAAATTAATTCAATGATTAGCTAATTAAAATTGGTGAAGGAAAAACAGACGTAGTAACCAATTTACCTGAGTATACTGTTGAAATACCAGTGGAAATGATTTGCAAACATTTACTCATATCAGCAATATTCCCAAATGGAATAACCCCAGAACATTGATCAGAGCTTGTACAGAAAGTTAACTTAACATCCAAAAATAAAGATGCTTTGGATCTCAATATCGAAATTTTCAAATTAATTGATGGCACACAAAAAATTGATCATAGTGCTGATTCTGTTCTAGCTAATGACAAAGGGTCTCATTCTATTATCGGCCGTAGGAGATGCGGGGCCGCAAGGACCGGCCGCAAGCTATTCGGCTATTCTATTCCCTTCCGGCCGGGGGCTCCAGCCGGCTTGCGGCCGGCGCCTTGCTATCCCTTGCGGCCGCTCGCGCCGGAGGAAAGCCTTTGATCTTAAACGGCCGCAAGAGTTTCGGCCGCAAGAAAGCCCCGGTCGCTATTCAATTGCTACGGGAAACCTGCCTGCAAGGCTAAAACCGAGCCACAGCTTACTTGCACCAAAAAGGTCCCGCAGGCACACAAATAAGCACATAATAAAGCCATCCTGCACTCTGAGGAGACTATAAAGTGATTGTAGGAGTTAGCAAAAATAGCACAACATTCCCCTACACTCAAATCCGTAATTTTTGTATTTTTAAATTCTTGTCAAATATCCGTGGACAAAGTCCTGAGGGCTTGGAGCACCTCAGACCCGCAAAGGCTGCGGGATTAGCCTCCGTCAAGTCCGTAAATGGGTAAAATAGACCTACGGGTCGTAAAGGGCTAACTTACAAGTCGTAGCATAGAAAAGCCATCCTGTACTTTTATTAAAAGTGAAAGTGATGTTTGGTTTTAGAATTAATAGCTCAACATTCCCCTACTCTCAAATCCACAAATAAAGATATTTAACTTCATCTATCATGCAAGCCCGCACGGGTTTGAATAACGAGCTACGGGCTTGGAGGGCAATTATCCGCCAAACCCGTACGTGCTTCACTAAGAAGCTACGGCCAAGTCTCAAGCCCGTAATTCTGAAATCAAACCTGAAATCAATTAACCAATAGGAAGATGACAATCAAGGGCACAAATAGTTTAAAAGGGAGGGAAATTCGTAAATCTGTGACTGTGTTGTATGCTGTGAGAGGAGGAGAGATGGAGGGAGAAGGCAGTGAAGGTCATGGAGAGCGGGCCCCCCAGCCACAGGCTGGCCAGCCAGCTACTGCACGCAAAAGGGCAGCAAATTTCACCATCCAGGAAATCCAAACACTGGTTAGAGGAGTACAAGCCAGACACTCCATCCTAACCAGTGGGAGCGAAGTGAGGCCCAGGCAGAGGACAGATGCCTGGAAGGAGATCGCGGCTGAGGTCTCCTCGCTGGGGTATGCGAATCGTACCTGGCAGTCTGTCCAGCACCGGTACCAAGACTGCCGCATTGACATCAAAAAGAAGATGGCGAATGAGGCCAATGCGGCACGTGGAACCCGTGGTGGGCCGCCAGAAACCTTCACATACCCCGGTTGGGAGGCCACAGTCCGCGACATGATCCAGCCAGCGTCAGTCGTGGGCCTCCTTGGCCTGGTGGACTCGGGTCAGTCACAAAGCCTGCAATGTGAGTACCATGTCCACCGTAACACCCTCATATGTACGCACATGTACCCCACACAGATAGATAACTGACGTTGAATTGCACTGTAAGATATCTGGTTGTGACTACAGATATATGAGGCCGCAAAAATCATGTAAATCCAGTGTAAAGAAATATACTTGTCAGAATTGTTAGCAATGAAATATATGTCCAATCCCTTCTCCCACAACTGATTATGATACCGTTTTGCAAATCTATTGATGTTACTGTTATGTTTGCTGTTGGTTCCCAGTGCATATAAAGCATACATGCCAACTCCATTGCAATTGTTTGTTTATTGTCATGAGTTCCCCTGTCACACTCTACTCCATGTTAAACTGGCCCATCCATAGCTGTTTGGCTTAACCCTCCTACTGCTTAGAATTCATGTACATTTTGAAACTAGGTATAGCGGATGTATCCTGTTTTATGTGGGCATTTCAGTATGTGCTGGAAGAGTGCCGCCGCCGACTCTAGGGATGCGGCTGCGCTTGCGTCCCCATGTAGCCGTCAAAAATAGTTGGTACACCCAAAGCCCCTAACCCTCTAACCCTAACCCCCTAAACCCCACTTTCTAACTCTAACCCATACCCCCTAACTGTAGCCAGAACCCGAAACCCATAACCACTTACCTGGCCTGCTGGGCTGGCGTAGCTAGAGTCGTTGGCGGTGCACTTCCAGAGATGCGCACATACAACAGGATAGGTCCGGTCTAGCTGGTACATCCCCATGAGACTACATGTATGGATGTGCACACTGCAGCATATGCGGATACAGACTCTGATGGACTGCAAGTTTGTGTCGTGTAACAGCATAATCTGGACCATGTTACATTAACATGTTAACTCGCATTGCTGAGGATTGGTCACAGATTGGTCTGTCTCACACACTGGCCAACAGATTCAGATGAGCACGTGTCCTAATTAACTGCAGTTGGCACACCGCACCAGCATTACATATAGTCATATGAGCCATGGGCCCTTTCCTGTTATCTGACCGTGACTGCTGGTAGCAGCAGTGAGCAGCCTCTACATGTCACAGCATTTTCCTGGAGATTATATAATCATGCATATTTAGTGGGTTATGGTGGTGTTAAGGTAAGGGGTTCAGATTAGTGTGAGGGCTAGTGCTTTTGGACTTCTGTGTAAGGTGAAAATGATGTATATAACAGCGGCAGCACCATCTATCAGCCCCTTGGTCCAAATGCTGCTGCCAGCAGTCGCTGTCACATAACAGGAAAGATCCCAGCCAGGATCCACAATACTAATGATGCAGATCAATTTTGATTTTCGTCAAACATTCACAGCCAATTACAAGTCACTCTGATCTCAGAGATATGGAAAAACAATACTCAAATCCAAATCTTGTCTCATTTCAGGACCAGCCAGGCGTCCCCTGCCTCCTCAGGTTCCTGCACCATGCGAAGATGCAGGACCACCTGCAGCAACATCACCTGCAGCAGGACCGTCATACCAAAGTCCACCTGGGCCATCCACGAGATGCCACCAATTGCCTCCAGCAATGGCCCCTCCAGGATAATGGCACCGCCTGGCTCCCAGCCAATGTGGGCTGGACAAATGTGGGGCCACCCAATGTGGTCCCATCCCAGTTGGGCCCACAGTATGGATCCACAAGGAATGGTGCCCTGAAACATGGGCCCCCGGCAGGGCATGTGGCCCCCACAGGACCAGCAGGCGACTCTGGCCACTCCGGCCCCGCAGGCCCAGCAGGCGACTCTGGCCACTCCGGCCCCGCAGGCCCAGCAGGCGACTCTGGCCACTCCGGCCCAGCAGGCGACTCTGGCCACTCCGGCCCCGCAGGCCCAGCAGGCGACTCTGGCCACTCCGGCCCCGCAGGCCCAGCAGGCGACTCTGGCCACTCCGGCCCCGCAGGCCCAGCAGGCGACTCCGGTCAGGCAGGACACACCACTCAGCTGTGCCTCCACCCAGAGGACACAGTGGTCTGGGTCGCCGCCAGTTAGTCCGGCGCTGTCAGCGGCCCAGTGCCAGGATTTCCTGGCTCATCTCCAGCATGAGCGTGAGCAAAATCAACAGTTCATGCTGGAGATGAGATGCCACAATGACAGGATGTTCGAGGAGATGAGACGCCAAAATGAAAGGATGTTCGAAGAAGTGAGGCGGCATAACCTTGGGATGGAGGAGTATGCACGAAGGGCCGAAATGGCCTGAGAAGGCCATCCCCAAGACCGGGCTACCCCTTCAACCTCCCAGACCTTGTCACCAGCATCCAGGCCGGAAGAGCCGCCAACCGTTCGCCGAGGTCGGGGCCGGCCTAGGGTAACGTTTGCCAAAGGCCAGGAGAGCCAGGAAACACACAAGCGAAAGCAGGGATAGGTGAGAACATGTTCATGTTGCATATAGAAGCAATTGATGTCCAAGATCTATTGACGTTGAGGTGTTGCAGTCAATGCGTATATTGTTCTAATTGATGTCTTGTTCTTATCTCTTTAGGTTCCAATTTATGGAATTTACGGAATTTATGCCTCCAGTTTTTTTTTTTTTTTATATCATTTGAAAGCATAAGATTAAAGATTATGTATTGCTCACAATATCATTGTTTGTTTTCGTTTGTACTGTACCATGATTGGTAAACACCACATGAATGCTACACACCAACGTTATTGGATTAGTACATACATCTTCCTTCAAAATACCAGCCCTGTGTTAATGTAGGGTTGGGGTAACAGCCACTAGTGCAGCTGAGGGAGGAGGTAATATTCCTGAGTTTGATTCCAGTAACGGTGATGCATGATATTCGTGTTTCTGACACATGGAGAGATTAATTCAGGGTAAATATCAAAAGTGAGTCCACCCCTAAGTGAAATTGTCGATATTTTGTGGGGCCACCATTATTTTCCTGCACTGACTTAACCCTCATGGGGATGGAGTTCCCCAGAGTTTCACAGGTTACCACTGGAGTCCTCTTCCACTCCTTCATGATGATATCATGGAGCTGGTGGATGTTAGAGACCTTGCACTCCCTGTAACGGAGTTGGGAGACGCAGTCCAATATCTCCGCTGGTATACGGTACAATATCCAAGAAGCACTACAGTCTCACCATTCCCAACCTCCCATATTGGACGACACCCAATTGGGAGTCAAATGAATACTGACTTTATTTTGTTGGGCAGAAATATATATATTTATATTGTGTCTTTAGATCCTTGGCGCTTATCTTCAGTTTCTTTTTCCTTAGTGCTGAAAAATAGACAAGGAGAAAAGAGGCTCCTCTAAGGTAGTAGGTTTTGCAAATGAGGAAAGTTCTTTAAAAAATAGGTAATCTCCTTACATTTATGTCAGATTATTCGGGCCCTCAGATCCTGTCACTGCTCTCCTTGTGTAGGGTTATATGTGCCGTCAGTTTTATGCATGCAGTCATCAGGGAGAGAGAGGTATGGTCAATAAAGTTTTAATACAAAGTAAAAAATAATATAAAAAGCTTACATTAGGTTTAGTAATGTCCACAAATGGAAGATAACTTCCTTCAGTCCTCTGTGTCTGTATCTCCACAGGTCAGCAGCAGCAGCCCTCCACATGCTGTGATTCTGTTTCCTGCTTTGGTAGTCACAGGTGGAACTGTTTAATCACTCAACCGGTTTCACACTTGTGCTTCATCTGGAGTGGGTGGTTGTATTGTTCTGATCTTCTATTTAAGTCATTCTCTTAATTGACTTGATAATGCTCAGCATTTACAATTAACTTCTCAATTAGTTCATAAATAATAAAAAATACATTTTTACACCATAGTATACTTAAAACAAATATACCACTTTTATAAAATTACAAGGTACAGTTAAAACATTATATGTGTTAAAATAGTTTTCTAACACTCATGATATAATTTATTTAACAACATAATTATTTGTGTGTTAATATATTCTTGCTGATTGGAACTGATAAATGGTATCTTTTTCCCATTTTTACTGCCAACTTAAATTGTTTCATCTAATAAAATCAGCTACCAAGTCACTATCAAACTGCAATACCATGAAGTAACATTAGTTGGCAGTAAAAATGGGAAAAAGATACCATTTATCAGTTCCAATCAGCAAGAATATATTAACACACAAATAATTATGTTGTTAAATAAATTATATCATGAGTGTTAGAAAACTATTTTAACACATATAATGTTTTAACTGTACCTTGTAATTTTATAAAAGTGGTATATTTGTTTTAAGTATACTATGGTGTAAAAATGTATTTTTTATTATTTATGAACTAATTGAGAAGTTAATTGTAAATGCTGAGCATTATCAAGTCAATTAAGAGAATGACTTAAATAGAAGATCAGAACAATACAACCACCCACTCCAGATGAAGCACAAGTGTGAAACCGGTTGAGTGATTAAACAGTTCCAACTGTGACTACCAAAGCAGGAAACAGAATCACAGCACGTGGAGGGCTGCTGCTGCTGACCTGTGGAGATACAGACACAGAGGACTGAAGGAAGTTATCTTCCATTTGTGGACATTACTAAACCTAATGTAAGCTTTTTATATTATTTTTTACTTTGTATTAAAACTTTATTGACCATACCTCTCTCTCCCTGATGACTGCATGCATAAAGCTGACGGCACATATAACCCTGCACAAGGAGAGCAGTGACAGGATCTGAGGGCCCGAATAATCTGACATAAATGTAAGGAGATTACCTATTTTTTAAAGAACTTTCCTCATTTGCAAAACCTACTACCTTAGAGGAGCCTCTTTTCTCCTTGTCTATTTTTCAGCACTAAGGAAAAAGAAACTGAAGATAAGCGCCAAGGATCTAAAGACACAATATAAAGACATAGAAAAAGATTTTAAAGGGATCTGAAAAATTGGATCAGGCTGCTTGTCTTAAGAATACTGAATTTGGTACACAACACAATTGCTTTTTATAATTATTTTTATTTAATTGTATAAAAGTGTGTTACAATTTTTTTTTACTGCTTTTTAATCCAGAAGCGCAGTTAGATACACAATTAACTTATTTATCTAGAAATATATATATACACATCTCTTCCCACAGGCAATACACACATCCCCCATAGTTGGCCACACAATACACATAGAGGGACAATAGGTGGGTCACACCTCCCGGAGGCTACCTGGCTACTTTGATACAATCAGACATTGCTTAGATCATCCTTCTTTGTTATGTCTGATAATGAAAACACTTTATACAATAGACTTCCTTATCCTATGAGGAGTCTCTGTACTAGGATTATCTATTATGCCAAGGTCTGCAATAGTCTGGGCTAAGATTTTGCAGAGCATAAACCAACATACATACAGTATAACAGTATGATCATATTTTAACCATAACCATAAAACAGGGTAAAACAGTGATGGGTTCTGTTACACTCCCCACCTTCCATTTGAGGATGCCCCCACAGATGCTCAATAGGGTTTAGGTCTGGTGACCTACTTGGCCAGTTCATCAACTTTTGACCTTCAGCTTCTTTAGCCAGGCAGTGGTCGGCTTGGAGGTGTGTTTGTGGTCGTTATCATGTTGGAATACTGCCCTGCGGCCCGTTCTCCGAAGGGAGGGATCATGCTCTTTCTCAGTTTGTCACAGTACATGTTGGCATTCATGGGTTCCCTCAAAGAACTGTAGCTCCTCAGTGCTGGCAGCATGCATGCAGGCCCAGACCAAACATATATGCATGTCTATATATGTTTTCGATAATATGTTGTGTGGATTCCCCCTATATGCATTTACCTAATGATGTCAGATGCTGCCTCCCCTCTCTCTGCATCACTGTTTAGGTTCAAAATGATGGGTTTATCTCATATCAATGTTTTTGTGTTTGTTGTGACTTATCCATTTATCTCCGGCACTGAGGAGCTACAGTTCATTGAGGGAACCATGAATGCAAACATGTACTGTGACATACTGAAGCAGAACATGATCCCCTCCCTTGGGAGACTGGGCCGCAGGGCAAAATAACATAACGACCCTAAACACACCGCCAAGACGACACTGCTTTGCTAAAGAAGGTAAAGGTGATGGACTGGCCAAGCTTGTCGCCAGACCTAAACCATATTGAGCATCTGTGGGGCATCCTCAAACTGACAGTGGGGGAGTGCAAGGTCTTTAGCATCAACCAGCTCTGATGTATCATTAAGGAGTGGAAGAGGACTCCAGTGGCAACCTGGGAAGCTCGGGTGAACTCCCTGGCCATGAGGGTTAAGGCAGTTCTGGGAAATAATGGTGGCCACACATAATTGACATTTCGTGTCAATTTGGACATTTCAAATTAGGGGTGTACTCACTTTTGTTGCCAATGGTTTAGACATTAATGGCTGTGTATTGAGTTATTGATGGGTCAGCAAACTTACTTTACATTGTAGCAGAGTGTCATTTCTTCAGTGTTGTCACATGAAAAGATATACTAAAATATTAACAACAATGTGATGGGTGTACTCACTTCTGTTAGATACTGTGGCCCTCATTCAATTGCAATTTGGCCAATTGAATAGGGCTCGAAATAAGCACATAACATATATTCTTGGAAAAATGTTTTAGTTAGTAAACATCTATCCAAAAGCAAGGTTTTCACTAACTAAAATCTTTTGGAAACAATATATGTTCTGTGCTTAGTTTGAGCCCTATTTTGGCCAAATCGCAATTGAATGAGGCTCTGTATGTTCACTATTAGGATGTGAGCCACTTACGGACACCTGTCTCATTTGTCTGTTTCTGTGTCATATAGATTGTTAATACCAACCTTCCCTCATGGTTGAAATCAGTAATGCAAACACACTGTGAGAATTCTTTTGACACCCCTAACTGATGGTGCAGAGCACAGATGTGGAGTCTGAAGGTCCTTTCATTGATGTTACGGAAATGCTATGGTATCAACATTGACGAGGCAGACACAAACAACATCTCAGATAAATCATATTTACTATTTACAGAAATTAACAAAGCAAGCTTGCCACAAAGCCACAGGTTGACTAATCAACACAGGTATGCAAAGGATCATGGTGGAGGGGGGTAGGATACAAAATCCAAGTAACACAGGGAAATAGGGATATGAGAGCAGAATGCAGGCAGGGAAAATTACATTGATATAGATGATCATGGGATGTACAGTGTATCAACCAACATTAGGCAATATAATATATCTCATTATTGTTACGACATATATATAACAGTCAATAAGGAAAGACCATAATAATCCAGAATAAGGTGATATACATATGGGGAGAGCAAAATGTATGCTTGTGTGTTAAACGGACACTCTGATGCCACATCAGAAGTATAAGTGCTCAATCAGTGAATGCTATGAGCCCATAACGTCAGTTCTCACGCAACAATAAGCAGCACATAGATAACCTTGGTCAAAAAGATGGTGACCTGACCAGGACCATATCAGTCAGATGTTACTTATTGCAGAGAACTCACAACAAACCAGGCAATATCAAGGATAGTTTGTTCTCTGATTGAGCATCTATGCTCACTGTTGTTGCATATGCATAACTGAAGATTAACGTAACCTCCTTAACTGTTAAGTCCCAAGCCTGGATTTACTCTTCCCCATATGCACAGGGAGGGTCACATCAGCACTGAAGAAAAGATCTTGAAGGGTTGGTGCTGCAGGCTTCACAACAGTCCAAGTAGAGGAGAGGATAGAATGTCTAAACCAATAGGTACATATGAATCTAGATAGACTATATGAGCATACACATGCTGTGGATATACCAGGAACATCAGCTGACAGATGTCACATCACATCTGCATTGTATATTAAAATTGTCTCGTGACACATATCGGCTATTCAGTCAAGGTCAGCAGATATCAAACTGGATCCAACAAAGCAATGACGGACACATGCACATACATGAGGACATTGAAATGGCCATGGAATGTCAGGATGTTTATCGTCATGCCTTGTTCTGACCGGGATCTGGAATACAAACACACAAATAATATATAAGTGGAAACCTTACATATGCCATATGAGCAGCCACCAACAGATGTAGGTATGTCGGCACACATGTTATGCATTGGGATCTCGTACAAGCTAACCATCTGTCCGATGATAATGATGGCCCAGACTAATTTGTCCTGATGTGGGAATATTAGGATTAGTCTAATTCTCATTTATTTGTATTGTGCAAACATATTCCGTGGCGCTGTACAGGGGAGAAGAACACGAAAATATACAGTATGTAATATTGCCAACGCAAGAAAATGGAGGGCCCTGTTTTGAGCGTAAAGTCTGTTGATAAATGATTTGTTCCCAAAGGCCTTCACAAGATTTGAAAATCACCACTTCCAAGCTAAAGGTAATGGACATGGGGAAGAGTAGATAAGGAATAGCAAGGTTAATAAGTAAGTGAGAGATACATAGGAAGGAGGTTGTGTCAAGTAGAAAGATATGCATTAGTCGGAGAGGAAAGGGATCAGATGTAAAGTGCGATGCACTATTATGTAATAAGGTATCTGCCCCATGTGGACAGATAATGTAATCTGCAGATGGGACAGTCAGGAGACACATAGTTTAACCCCAGCTTGAGTAAGATTAGCTGATGGGCAAATAAAAGGAGAGAGGTGGGCATGAGAGTTGAAATGAAAATGTTGGAGACAAAAAGGGGAGAAGTAAAGAAGAGTCTGAGGAAAAGGCAGGGGATGTGAGGAAGAAGACAAGAGAAAACATAGTGTAAAGGGTTAATTGGGATAGTTAGCAGAAGTTGCTAATTGGTCATGTGTCGAAGACTTGTGTGACTCAATAAATTAAGGGTAAACAGGGGTGGGTGGGATGAGGAGAGAGACAGACAGACAGAGAGAGAGACAGAGAGACAGAGAGACCAGTGCAGCCTGTAATAGAAAGGGAAGATCACAACTATCACACATTGATACATGTTCGGACATCCACATGTGGTTCTCTACCTTGGATAGATCAAGTGGAGTATTCAACGAAGAGATCTGTTCCCCCAGGACACGTCTGCATGGTCCGATCAACATTTCGGACCGCTTCAGCAATACATAGGGGATGTCTTGGGGAAAAGAAAGTTAGGCCTACATTAATGGAGTTATTAGTCATTTCCTCTCATGCATACATGCACATGTTTCCCGCAAATACTCACTTACAATATAGACGACATTGATGTAGCTGATGTTCTGTTGCTGTACAGGTCGTTTCCCATGTCTGTGTGGGTAAACAATGTGTTGACACACGGCAACAGTTCTGTAATGGCAATATGATGAGATGAGTCACACAATCCATATGATATATTGCACAATGATTCCTAGTTAACACATCCTTGAGACTATTCCTGTTATCTGACTGAGAATGCTTTTACCAGCATTCGCTGACAAAGAACTGGAAAGATCCCCTCTTTGCATCCCATGAGGTACATTTATTATGGTTTACAATATGCTGGTATGTTCATATATCCAGATTGCTAGGAATTGCATTGACCTCCATGGGATGTGGAATAGCATGATCAGACAATGGTAACATTACTGTTCTGTGAAGATGTTTTCAAATACGATTGTGAGGCCTATATCCATTGACATTGTGGAATACATCAGACCATCCATTTAGTTTAGCTTCTTGAGGTTGGCAGATATCAATATATATGATGTGTATGGGAATGTGCGCATACTTACCATTAACGGATATCAGAGCAGGCTGTATTTGATCCAGTATGAAGAATGCGTCACGAGACATATGTTACATCACAAAGCGCTCCTCTACTGTGGACTGTTGGATATTCTGTAAGACAATGGGGAAGGAGAAAAGAGATGTATTAGTAACCATAATCAAGGTACATTATAGTTGGTTGTTATTATTTTCAGACTTACATGGGAAGTACTCCCGAATGACGTGGGCACGTAGTTGTGACCCCTGAACGTTATCCTCACCAGGGGGAGGTACTGGACGCTCCGCCGGTTCAAGCGGAGCATCATCAATGTTACCCAGACAGTTTGCCTGTGCTGCTATATTGTGCAGACAACAGCAGGCCATGATGATGTTACAAACCTTCACTGGTGTATACTGTAGCGCCCCGCCAGTGGAATGTAAACATCTGAAGCACATCTTCAGGAGGCCAAAGGTGCGCTCTATTACATTCCGGGTTCTGGCATGGGCCTCATTGTACCTCTCCTCCCCCTCTGTGCGTGGATTGTTCACAGGGGTCAACAACCACGGCAAACACCTATATCCTGCATCACCTGAAGGAAACAAAAATGGGAGATGTAGATATGAATGTGAGGTTGTGCTGCTCGTTAAAGCATCTGTAAATATACATAATGATTAATGTGACGTTAGTTTAGGGATCTCTGGGTTGGAACTTCATACTCCTATGACCACGTCACATCGGGTTAGGCACAGCAACAAGCTACGATGCAATGGCTCAGTCGGCACACCTTCTTTATGGCGCACGGCAAATGAGCGCGGACAATACGGCGCTGCCAGAAGCCGGCGACAGTAGCGCACTGTTGGAAATTGTGTGCCAAAATGTGCGTCCATCAAAGAGCGCAAGTTGTAGAATCTATTGACTAATGGGCCAAAACTCTCTAACCCAAACCACTGAGACCCCATGCCTAACACTAACACTCATAATCCAAAGCCTTAGCCCAAAGACCCCTAACCCTAAAACCGCTAAGTCCACCCTTAAATCCTTATCTCAACTCCTGCGCGCAGATGTTGTGCACGCTATTGAGGGACTCTATTTTGTCTGTTGGCGCATGCGTCGTGTCGCATTTTTCACGCAACAATGGAATAGCATTACAGTGGAACATGATGTATATGTTAGGGGATCCTTTATGGGTACTCACCCAGTAGCCACCCAGGTGGAGCTTGTCCAGACTCAAAATAAAGATGGGTGGATGACTGACGCAGAATATGGGCATCATGAGTACTTCCCGGGAAGCCTGCAACCACATTTTGTATGCGCATGTCTGCATCACAAACAACCTGTACATTGATGGAATGATAGTGTTTGCGATTTCGGAACAGCGCTTCTTGCTCTCTAGGAGGTATCAATGCTACATGTGTACAATCTATAGCACCGAGCACATTGGGGATACCTCCCATTCGAAAGAAATCTGTTTTCACCTTCAAGATCTCTTCCCCAGTGTGGGGAAAACTGATGTATCTGGCAGCTTTCGGAACGATAGCATGGAGGAATGTGCTCAGGCACCTTGAAAGGCTTGCCTGAGACATTCCTCCTACTATGCTAGCAGTGTTCTGAAAACTACCAGATGATAGGATGTGTATGGCGGCTAACATCCGTGTCATGCCTGGGATGGCTCTATTGGTCCGTGAGGAAGGCTCCATGTCCTCCCTCAGGACCGCATAGAGCTCCTCCAGGCTGGCATGGGTTAGCCTAAAATGCTCATACACTTCCACATCAGTTAACCCCTCTAATGTGACTCTCTCCCTGTACACCCTGGGTGCACAAATCCTCCTGGCAGGCTCCTGGGCCTGCTCACCCCCCTGTGGGTCTGGCTGTGCAGGAGCCCCCACTTCATGTGCCACACCCTCTAGGGGTCTCTCATCTGGCCCCCCATCAGCTGATCAGCCACATCAAGGTCCTCCTCCCTGTCTGCAGGTGCCCTCATACCCCCCTGTCCCTGAGCCACTGGAGCTCTCTCCCCTAACTGACCCCCCACCATGACCCTAGGCATATCCTGTGATGAGCCACTTGCCTGGCTTGGTTCCGGACCACCATGGATTGCATCAGCACGCTCACCCACATTCACTCCCAGCCGCCCCTCTCTGTCACTCCTCAGCCACTCCTCAGTCGCACGCCTGACAGCCCGGTTTCCACTCTGCAACATTCGAAACAAATATCCATTCCTACGACGCTGCGCTCTACTCACATACCTATACGCCGCACTCAGGTTGCTGCTATCCATGATGGTTCAGACTTGCTAATTCATGGATGATGATGTGGTTATATAGCTTGCTAATTACCCCAGATGTGATTATCCGGGTGGATTTCACAAATTGAAAAGCTCACTGGTGTATCTAAGCTTCATCATGTTATGAAGTTCCCTGATTATGGATTGGTTTAGCCATTTTAACTAGTAACCCCTAATATTCTGGCCCACATTTGAATTTGGGCCCATGCTACATGATCTATGTAATGTGGCGTTGAAATATATCCAATATTTGTGTTAAAAAATGTAAATCAGATAATGTTGATATGTTTAGGGGACACATTCTAGCCTTTCTGAGTGCTAAAGGGTTAATATGGCCGCCATATTGAGGATGTACATGACAAAAAAAGATATCTTTTATTAACATATTTGATCATTGGGGATTGTTTTTACAGTAATTCGAATGCCTTTTATTGCTTCCTTTATACTTTTAGGGCCCTTTCAGCCCGGCTTCATTACAATGCCGTAAGTGCATCGTGTGGACTTTAACGGATGCGGCCGTAAATTAAATCTAGCCAGGCGCGAATCGCAGCCTTCAGAATGTAGGAAGGCCGTGACGTTTAGGCGCGCACGCAAGCTGGAAGGGGGACGGACTAGCCGCGCCCGGCACGAACCATCCAATAGCGGAATCAAGCATCGCGCCACAGGTCGCACAGCCAATCACTTACGGGATAGACCATTTGATTGACAGTGGGAGTGAATAAATAGGAATGACACGCGCCCACGCCTCGACTGTGTTGCGTTTTCAGACGAAGTAGCATGCGGTTCCAGGAGCTTGTTGGTTGAGAGGAGGTAAGTTGCTTTATTATCAAGTCGCGTTTTAAGTTCTTTTTACGGGAATCCGTTACTACATTTACGGATGCCGATGTAAAGAAGTACAATTGTGTTTTTTGCTTGTTTATAGGTGTTTGGAGTATTTTGGATTGTTTGGGAGTTTTGATCCGGCCCGTAGGAGTTTGGAGGGAGGTAAGTTGCATTGTACATGCTTTTCATCCTATCAAGCTGTCTTTTATTTGTATGTTTTGCCTAATTTCTATATTTACTGAATACACTGGCGAGAAGTACAATTGTGTTTTTTGCTTGTTTATAGGTGTTTGGAGTGTTTTGTATTGTTTGGGAGTTTTGATCCGGCCCGTAGGAGTTTGGAGGGAGGTAAGTTGCATTGTACATGCTTTTCATCCTATCAAGCTGTCTTTTATTTGTATGTTTTGCCAATTTCTATATTTAATGAATACACTGGCGAGAAGTACAATTGTGTTTTTTGCTTGTTTATAGGTGTTTGGAGTGTTTTGTATTGTTTGGGAGTTTTGATCCGGCCCGTAGGAGTTTGGAGGGAGGTAAGTTGCATTGTACATGCTTTTCATCCTATCAAGCTGTCTTTTATTTGTATGTTTTGCCAATTTCTATATTTACTGAATACACTGGCGAGAAGTACAATTGTGTTTTTTTTGGTGTTGGTCTATAGGTTTTGAGAGTTTTTTGGTGTGGGGAGAGTAGTTTTGTGGAGGGAGGTAAGTTATTTATATTTTTCTGTTTCGT
The DNA here is from genome assembly GCA_027410445.1 of Discoglossus pictus. Classification (NCBI taxonomy): domain Eukaryota; kingdom Metazoa; phylum Chordata; class Amphibia; order Anura; family Alytidae; genus Discoglossus; species Discoglossus pictus. Next base: position 80,807,084 of record CM050173.1, on the reverse strand, counting down.
ATTATATCTGGATATCTCTCTCTCTCTCTCTCTCTCTCTCAATATCTCTCTCTCTCAATCTCTCAATCTCTCTCTCTCTCTCTATATATATATATATATATACATATATATATATATATATATATATATAGAGAGAGAGAGAGAGAGAGAGATTGAGAGAGAGAGAGAGAGAGAGAGATTGAGAGAGAGAGAGAGAGAGAGAGATTGAGAGAGAGAGAGATTGAGAGAGAGAGAGAGAGATTGAGAGAGAGAGAGATTGAGAGAGAGAGAGATTGAGAGAGAGAGAGAGATTGAGAGAGAGAGAGATTGAGAGAGAGAGAGATTGAGAGAGAGAGAGAGATTGAGAGAGAGAGAGATTGAGAGAGAGAGAGATTGAGAGATTGAGAGAGAGAGAGATTGAGAGAGAGAGAGAGATTGAGTTTGAGTTTGATTTTGAGTTTGATTGAGTTTGATTTTGAGTTTGAGCTTGATTGAGTATGAGTTTGATTCAGTTTGAGTTTGATTGAGCTTGATTTTGAGTTTGATTGAGTTTGAGTTTGATTGAGTTTGAGTTTGATTGAGTTTGATTTAGAGTTTGAGTTTGAGTTTGATTGAGTTTGAGTTTGATTGAGTTTGATTTTGATTGAGTTTGAGTTTGAGTTTGATTGAGTTTGAGTTTGATTGAGTTTGAGTTTGAGTTTGATTGAGTTTAAGTTTGATTGAGTTTGATTTTGATTGAGTTTGAGTTTGATTGAGTTTGAGTTTGATTGAGTTATATTTTGATTGAGTTTGAGTTTGATTGAGTTTGATTGAGTTTGATTTTGATTGAGTTTGAGTTTGAGTTTGATTGAGTTTGAGTTTGATTGAGTTTGATTTTGATTGAGTTTGAGTTTGAGTTTGATTGAGTTTGAGTTTGATTGAGTTTGATTTTGATTGAGTTTGAGTTTGAGTTTGACTTTGAGTTTGAGTTTGATTGAGTTTGAGTTTGATTGAGTTTGATTTTGAGTTTGATTGAGTTTGAGTTTGATTGAGTTTGATTTTGAGTTTGAGTTTGATTGAGTTTGATTTTCATTGAGTTTGAGTTTGATTGAGATTTCTACACATATTTGCAATACAGGGAGTGCAGAATTATTAGGCAAGTTGTATTTTTGAGGATTAATTTTATTATTGAACAACAACCATGTTCTCAATGAACCCAAAAAACTCATTAATATCAAAGCTGAATATTTTTGGAAGTAGTTTTTAGTTTGTTTTTAGTTTTAGCTATTTTAGGGGGATATCTGTGTGTGCAGGTGACTATTACTGTGCATAATTATTAGGCAACTTAACAAAAAACAAATATATACCCATTTCAATTATTTATTTTTACCAGTGAAACCAATATAACATCTCAACATTCACAAATATACATTTCTGACATTCAAAAACAAAACAAAAACAAATCAGTGACCAATATAGCCACCTTTCTTTGCAAGGACACTCAAAAGCCTGCCATCCATGGATTCTGTCAGTGTTTTGATCTGTTCACCATCAACATTGCGTGCAGCAGCAACCACAGCCTCCAAGACACTGTTCAGAGAGGTGTACTGTTTTCCCTCCTTGTAAATCTCACATTTGATGATGGACCACAGGTTCTCAATGGGGTTCAGATCAGGTGAACAAGGAGGCCATGTCATTAGATTTTCTTCTTTTATACCCTTTCTTGCCAGCCACGCTGTGGAGTACTTGGACGCTTGTGATGGAGCATTGTCCTGCATGAAAATCATGTTTTTCTTGAAGGATGCAGACTTCTTCCTGTACCACTGCTTGAAGAAGGTGTCTTCCAGGAACTGGCAGTAGGACCGGGAGTTGAGCTTGACTCCATCCTCAACCCGAAAAGGCCCCACAAGCTCATCTTTGATGATACCAGCCCAAACCAGTACTCCACCTCCACCTTGCTGGCGTCTGAGTCGGACTGGAGCTCTCTGCCCTTTACCAATCCAGCCACGGACCCATCCATCTGGCCCATCAAGACTCACTCTCATTTCATCAGTCCATAAAACCTTAGAAAAATCAGTCTTGAGATATTTCTTGGCCCAGTCTTGACGTTTCAGCTTGTGTGTCTTGTTCAGTGGTGGTGGTCTTTCAGCCTTTCTTACCTTGGCCATGTCTCTGAGTATTGCACACCTTGTGCTTTTGGGCACTCCAGTGATGTTGCAGCTCTGAAATATGGCCAAACTGGTGGCAAGTGGCATCGTGGCAGCTGCACGCTTGACTTTTCTCAGTTCATGGGCAGTTATTTTGTGCCTTGGTTTTTCCACACGCTTCTTGCGACCCTGTTGACTATTTTGAATGAAACGCTTGATTGTTCGATGATCACGCTTCAGAAGCTTTGCAATTTTAAGAGTGCTGCATCCCTCTGCAAGATATCTCACTATTTTTGACTTTTCTGAGCCTGTCAAGTCCTTCTTTTGACCCATTTTGCCAAAGGAAAGGAAGTTGCCTAATAATTATGCACACCTGATATAGTGTGTTGATGTCGTTAGACCACACCCCTTCTCATTACAGAGATGCACATCACCTAATATGCTTAATTGGTAGTAGGCTTTCGAGCCTATACAGCTTGGAGTAAGACAACATACATAAAGAGGATGATGTGGTCAAAATACGCATTTGCCTAATAATTCTGCACTCCCTGTACACATAGGTGTTCCAAACTGCTTCTTCAATGGGTCTTGACAAGAACTTATTTTCAGCCTAGCCCAGCAGGACCATGTAGTTCCTACTACCTCTGGTACAGAAGATGGCTTCAGGATAGGTACCACTCCCAGGAATATGTGCAGAGTATAATGCAGATAGGATATTATTGGCCTCAGACATAGCCGCATGCCTTGTATATATGCAAACTGTAACTGACCCTTCCACATTGTTTAGGAAAGTATTGATCTAGTGTGTTTCATCAAGGCCACTCAGGTCCAGAGTGAGAGGTGCTGTACACCCCTCCCACTGCTGTCACAGGCTCTGTCCACTTAAGGTTGATTACTGCAGTTATTTCCAACATTGATATCCAAGCAGAAATAGTGTTAGAGGCGATCAGAATGGGGGACGAGGGTGGAGCAGGCAAACCCACTAAAACATTTCTTTATTTCTCTTTCTTTTCTTTTCAGGTGGTGATGGAGGGAGAGGAGCAGAGGGGAGAGGAGTGGAGGAGTGAGGAGGAGGTACAAGTTGAGGAGGGGGAGGTAGTAGAGGAGGAGGTAGTAGAGGAGGAGGAGGGAGGAGAGGAGGAGGAGGGAGGAGAGGAGGAGGAAGGGAGAGGAGGAAGAAGGAGGGAGGGAAGGAGGGAGGAGAGGAGAGGAAGGAGGGAGGAGAGGAAGGAGGGAGGAGAGGAGAAGAGGAGGGAGAAGGGAGGAGAGTAGAGGAAGGAGGGAGGAGAGTAGAGGAAGGAGGGAGGAGAGTAGAGGAAGGAGGGAGGAGAGGAGAGTAGGAGGAGGAAGGAGGAGGAGGAGGGAGGAGGAGAGTGGAGAGGGTCCTCATCCCCAGTCTGGAGAGCAAGAGGCTGGCGGCAGGTCCAGGGCCCACAATTATAGCCGGGAGGAGAACAGGGTCCTCATGGAGGCCATCCGTGCCCGCCCCGTCATCACCTCGGGGGGTAGGGAAGTCAAGGCTGGGCCCAGGGCTAATGCTTGGCAGCAGGTGGTGGATATGGTCAATGGTGTGGCGGGCCGTGGACGGAGTCTGCGGTCCATTAAGCACCGGTTTGACAACATCAGGGCCGTGGTGAGAAAGAAGATGGCGCAGGAGGCCGAGGGGCGGAGGGTCAAGTACCTTGCACATGAGGGGATTGCAAGGGCCATGCTTGCACCCTCCGACGCAGCTGGAGCATCAGGCCCGGTGGAGCAGCAGGACCCAGCCTCCATGGCAGGTGAATATGACATACAGCAACATGCCACCACATGTGCATCACACACACTACACATGGACATGACACTGACATGTCAGCTCCATGAAATAACAAGGGATAGATGGATGCATCATTAAATTCATGAAGCTGACAAATCACTGTCATTCCTGGTCAACACAACAGTAATCAAGCAATAGAGAAGGTGTGTCCAAACTAGGTCCTGGTGGGCCACACACATGCCTGGATTTGATAACCCTGCTGCGCACAGGTGAGTCAATCGCTTCTTCAGTCATCCTGATTGACTCACCTGTGCACAGAAAGGATATCTTCCAATCCAGGAAAGAGTTTGGACACCCCTCTAATAGAGAGTACATGTATTGGTGTGCCCTTTCAGTCTATGCAGTTACAGACAGCAGCCGTAATACAGATAGCGTTGTGAGCCGAGAACCATCAAGAACAGAAACCTAAGAATAGATAACAGCTAGTATAAGATAGAGAATCATCCATATTCAAGGCTAGATGTCAGATAATTAGAAATGAACACATATCAATGCGCTAATCAACATACTATGACATGTACCTTTCTTCTCTATCTCTCAGCATCCAGGAGGAGCTCTGGGTCCTGTGACCAGGCAGAGGAGGCGGGGCCATCGGCGCCGTACCAGGATCTTCCAGCACAGGGGGAGGAGGAAGGAAGATCGGAGGGCCCTGGGTCAGAGGATGGCTGGTCATTGACCTTGCAGGGTCACCTGCCACAAGCCCTGGGCCTATGCCCATCCTCGAAAGACTTGCTCTGTGGACCTCCCACGCCCAAGGGACAGCACCTCCTTCCCCACACAGTGTGCTGGCCTGGTCACCACCGGGCACATTGTCCCCCCTGGCTCCAGCTGTGGACCTCCCCGCTACACCTCACCAGGCCCACCCAGTGGTGTCGTCGCCGCAGAGCCAGGCTGTGCAGGTGGAGATGCTGGCCGTCATGAAGGAGCAGCTGGCCATCTCCCAGAGGATAGAGGCCAGCATTCTCAAGTCTATGGCCAGCCAGCTCCGGATGGAGGCCAGCATCTCTGCCCTCCAGTCACATATGACCCACAGCCTGGCCAGGCTATCCAGGGAGGTGAGGAGGCACCACATGACCAGCGAACACCTTCAGGTCAGGCTGCTCAGACAGGTGATGGTCCCCTCCCCAACATCAACGGGGATCTCCCAATCCCCCAGCCAAGAGCAGCCTGGCCCCTCCTCTCCTCCCATGTGTCCGCCACCACCAAGACCACCGCTGCCTGGCTTCACTAACTACAAACGTCTGTAAATAAATATATGCTCTGTGCTTATATAGAGCCCTTTTCAATCGGCCAAATCGCAATTGAATGACGCCCATAGGGTCTGCAGACATGTTTTAGCCTTCTCAACAGCACTCCTCAGTGACCATCAATTGGTGACAGGTTAAACAGAACACAAAGGGCCTCATTAAAATGTGATTTGGTCAATTGAATAGGGCTCTATATAAGCACATAGGATATTTTGTTTACAGAAGTTTTTAGTTAGTGAAGACCTGGCTTTTGCATAGAAGTTCCCTAACTAAAAACTTCCTTTCAAAAATATGCTGTGTGCTTATATAGAGCCCTATTCAATTTGTTACATAGCAATTTAATGAGGCTGTTAATTAGTAGTGTGACCAATACATTGTCACTAAGGAGTGCTGTTGAGAAGAGATGCTGCAGGCCCTATGATGTTTTCAGGCCTTATTTCTTAGGTTTTGTCTTTTTTTGCTTCTTTCTTTTTTTTTTTTTAGGTCCATGAAGGCATCTCCTGCATCTGCAAGCATTGTGGAGGAATTATGAGGTGTAGGGTTTTCCCAGTGCCTCTCAGGTAGACATGCCTTCAATGGCAGCCCCCTTAACATGTAGCTCCCACAATCTTACAGCTATCATATAGCCAGATATCTCCGACATGATTGTTGGTAGCTTAAATGTAGACTAATACCGCTATGGCGGTGGACTTGCAAAGTCTCACAATGGCATGTTAATAACAGCCAGCATTAATATATGCACTAGTGAAGCATGTGATCCTGACCTCAATATCGGTCTGAGAACAGATCTTTGGGTCTGATGTAAGAAACAGTGAATCTGGCTGCTGACCTTTGTGTCCTCTCCATAATAATGGCTATTTGCCCATATTTCTGATTATCCACAGACCTAGCTAATAGTTAGTAATGCTTGCAGATGGGAATCAGGTGAGTTGGTATATTGGTACAGTATTTAGAACTGTACTGTACATACATCGTGATTCTAAATTGTTTTGGATCCTCCTCCGCATTTTTTGATTTGAACACCTATTTCAGATTTTTGTTTGGTCAACACACTGTATGTGTGAAACTGGATTGGATTACACAGTCCAAAGGTTGAATCATCTGTTTCATTGAGCAGATCTAGTTACAAGTTGTAAGTGCTATGCTCATAAATGGTTTCTTCAGTTAAATGGAGAGATTTCTGGTTCCGGTTGCAGCATGTGACCCTGGTAGGTGCTATGCATCATGCTTATTCTAGACTATTAGATTGACTTCTGTAGGTTTCCCCTTTTTTCCAGCCTCTTGCTCTTCAAGGACCCGCCCACACCACACCCATGATATTAATGCAGTTTTGACCACTGCTGATTGTGGTCTGTCTATCAAATAAAGCTTTGTTATACTGTTATGTGAATGCACAATCTTGACCACTGCTGATTGTGGTCTGTCTATCAAATAAAGCTTTGTTATACTGTTATGTGAATGCACAATCTTGACCACTGCTGATTGTGGTCTGTCTATCAAATAAAGCTTTGTTATACTGTTATGTGAATGCACAATCTTGACCACTGTTGATTGTGGTCTGTGTAAAAAATAAAGCTTTGTTAGACCTTTATGACTGCATCCATGTGTTATGAATATGTTTGGTTCTGTGAAATCCACATGCATTACATTAGTGTCACATTCCTATAAATGTAAACTGATGATCCATAGTTAACATGCAATAGATCAATACATCTAAAACTGTTGAGGAGTCAGAATAGCTTTAGATATCATATGATCCCAAATATCATATCTACTACTAATATAGGGTTAATACCCATGACAAGTCTGATTAGCGATACTGTGGAGTAGGAACATTCCCCTGAGGGCCTACAATGAATAGGACAGGTGACACTGGAGTGCTATTCCAGTTCCTTCTCTAGTTGATTGGGATTAGTCTGACCTCTCTGATAAGACGTACCCCCCTACACTGACCCTATGTAGGATAGCTCACAGCTTCATTGAAGTACACAAACTCCTTCACCCACATCACTTAGCATATGTGTGAATACAGTTAGTTGCCCAATAATGAACATGCATTGGCTAAATATCCTTTGGTTATCCTATGTTGTAATGGTCATGCACATGCCAATATGACAAATCATGCTGCAACATGCATAATATGATTGAAGCCACACTACCCAATTCAATAGCAAGAGTAAAACATGAGTCAGGTCATATGAACCCTTTGCCACGCACATGAGCTCTATTGTGATCCCTTAAATCTCTATCTAATTGCATATACATCTCGCTCATCACATCTACATTTGGTAACACAATAATTTTTCAAATTACACCGCCACATGGCATATATCAAGTAGCAGGGAAACATTGTAATGTATGTTGTTCAGTTCTTCAGTTGTGTCTGACACTCTGTGACCCTATGAGCTGCAGCACATTCAGCTAGGTCTCTGCCTGTGCTGTTATCCACGGTTTCCAAGCTAAATATACTGGTGTGGTTTGTCAGTTCCTTCTCAAGTGGATTGGACCTTGTCTGATCTCTTTGCTATGATGTGCCCACCTACAGTGGCCCTACATGTTATAGCTCACAGCTTCATTCAGGTACACAAGCCCCTTCACACCACTTAGCAATGCTGAAGGGGACCAGGGGAACATACACCACACATATCTACTCTGACCCATCAGGAAAGGCCACAAGCTCCGGGATCGACAGCAAACTCACCGCCATCAGGCATAATCTCTGCTACGCCCATCCTGGTGGGAGCCATGTGCCAGGTGTCTAGTTATTCCCATTTGGTGAACTTCCAAACTGTTCTGCTATTTATCAATTTACATGGGTGAGGGTTGCTAAGTGGTGGTGGTGGTGAAGCAGCTTGTGTACCTGAATGAAGCTGTGAGCTACTGTAGGTGGGCAGGTCATAGCAGAAAGATCAGACAAATCCCAATCCACTAGAGGAGGAACTAACAACCCACTCCAATCTCTTTGGACTTCAAACTTTGGAGAACAGCACAGGCAGAGACCTAGCTGAATGTGCTGCAGTCCATAAGGCCATGGAGAGTCGGACACAACTGAAGAACTTAACCACATATAATGAAATATTCCCCTGGTACTTGATATATGCCAAGTGGCGGTCTGATTTGGCCACTATTTGTATTCTCTAATGTAGATGTGATGAGCGAGATGTGTATTCTATCGTTGATCAACCATATAGCGTGCATCGAATGTGCGCTGTCATCTGCGCACCGACACATGCGCGCATCCACAACAGCAGGCCCGACAGGAGGCTAGCGGATCTAATGATTAGGATTAGGCTGTGGGGTGTAAGGGTTAGGATTAGGCTGCGGCTACAAGGGTTAGAAGGGTTTATGGCATTAGGTCATATCACTTGCGCCCTTTCATCGACGCGCACTAGTCAAAAATATTACAACTGCGCAATGATGTGGGACCGCTCATGTCAGCTACATGTTGTCAAAACACATTTGCTGTGTGCGCCAATGTTGGGGTGACATATTCTCTTATAGGGCTGTTTTAGAGGCTACAATGGAACCTGTATGTGTGCTGACCAATCAAACATATGAGGAATATTAAACTAATTTGAACTATTGTTCATTTGGAGGCTGTAATGCTTGGGCCTCCATTTTAGGGTTACAGGCTTAAACCATGCAGACTGCAAAAACCGTAACAAAATGAATACCTTTAACCTCCAAGCACGTACTGCCTTTAAAAACGAGCTGCGGGCTTGGAGGACAGCCCGCACGGGCTTGAATACGGAGCTACGGGCTTGATCATTGAAGTCCGTGGGACTTGTACGGATTTTAAAATCAAAGTACAATTTGGCGATGTGCAAGCTTGAGAATGTTTGGCTAGTAATCCTCATGCCCCCCCATTATGTTCCCCATCATTTACAGTGCTTTGCAGTGCTGGATTGAATATATATTGGCTATTACAATGCTTGGTTTGCGGCCCTCCATCTCCGAACCCGTACGGGTTTTAACAAGGACGAGCCCGCGGAACTACGGGACGTAAAGTAATCCGTAAATAATATATCGGATTTGGGCTGATGTGCAAGCTTGAGAGGGTGTTGCTATTAATCCTCATGTCCCCCATTATGATGCCTAGCATTTACGGAGCTTTACAGTGCATTCTCGATTTTATATTTGCATTTTCAGTTTTCTGACTTTGCGGCCGGAAAACAAGATTTACGGGCGCTGGGAAAAAGCTTCCGGCCGTTTGCATGATATGCGGCCGGCCGGAAGGGGATATCCTTGCGGCGCCGTATAATTGAATTGCAAGTTAAAGGTAGATCTACACGGGGCCGTAAGACGGCCGCAAGGAATCGCAGCTTTGCGGCCGTTTTACAGCCGATAATAGAATGAGGCCCAAAGAGAGCAAATCTAATTTCATCACTGAATTTATAAATTCACTAACTCCGTCTGGAGTGCCACAACATGTTTTGCAGCTCAAAAAAGGAGCAATTGTCATGTTACTGAGAAATATAACCCCCCCCAAAAAAAGGACTTTGTCATGGGACCAGATTAATTGTTCAAGATTTAAGAGACCATTTCATACATGCATAAATTCTGAATGGGACCCATAAAGGTGAACCAGTTTTCATACCAAGAATAGACTTGGCTCCAAGTGAGACTAGCTTGCCTTTTATACTTCAAAGGAGACAATTTCCCATTATCATGGCATTTGCAATGGCAATTAATAAATCCCAAGGAAAAACATTTAACTCTGTTGGCCTCGTTTTAGAAGAACTTGTATTTGCCCATGGACAACTCTATGTGGCATTCTCAAGATGCAAAAAACAAAAAGAAATTAAAGTTTACATAAAAAAAATGAAAATCAGGGTGAATTATTAGATGATGGCTGTAGCACATCTTTAGCGTGCTGCACAACAGCGCACCGTCATCAGCACCCTGACAAATGCACACCCACAACTGTGCGCCCGACAAGAGCACGCGCCCTACAACTGTGCGCCCACATCCTGAGGGTCCTGCATGGGGGACAGAGATGCGGGAGGTGAGACTGGGACGGGCCTGGAGGAAGAACCGAACGGAGGCCGAGAGCTTCAGGTGCCAGGACCCCAAACAGGACCCACAAGTCCTCCTCAGGCTAGGTGTCATTGCCCCCTCCTACCCCACTCCACCATGGGTACCAGGACCCCCAGCCCATTCACTCCAGCCCCCCCCAGCCTGAGTACCATAGGAGCCTTCACCATCTCCATCACTGATTCCCAGCCCCCCATAGTATCCCTGTATGTGTCCCCATCCCTATGAGCATGACCACCCCCAGGGCATACCAGGACCACCCACCGATGGGAAGCCACCCGGGGCAGCAGGGCGGCCAGGAGCTGGAGGGAGCAACTGTATAAGAGTGAGCAGGTGAGTTTGGGGGGACAAGGCAGCATTTGGGAAGAGTGGGGGCCACTTGTAGGCTAGGGCGTAAAGGGATCATCATTTGTTCCGGGGCACGCGCATTTGTGACATGAGCACTGTATTCCTGCACGCATTAACAGGCTTCCTCATTTGTCATCGGGCTTAAGTTGGCGCCTATTGCCAACACGCCCTATAGTCGGTGTGCCGATGATGGCAGAGTATTTAGTAAAAATATTGTCTACTATGAGGTCTTGTAAATTCTAAAACAAAAAAAAATAAAATAAAACAAAACAGAGTCTCTCAAAAAAATACAAACAAACAAAAAAAAAATTGTGGTTACATCCCATAGACTAAATTTCACATCAAACACATCTCTATGTGCCAGTCCAGAGAACTGCAAAAAAACTACAGAACAATGGTTTTATCTCAAGGACAAACTTGTATGTCAATTGGGCTCTTTGTAGAGGACCACTATTTCCCATAGACAACTCTATGTGCCATTCTCAAGAACTGAAATAAATTGAAAGAACAGTGTTTTTTATCTCGAGGACAAACTTTAATGTCACTTGGGCTCTTTGTAGAGGACCACTATTTCACATAGACAACTCTATGTGGCATTGTCAAGAACTACAAGACTAAAAAAAAAGTGGTTACCTCCCAAGGACTAATTTTTAAGTCTCTTGGGCTCTTTTTAGAGCACCAATATTTAAAGAGAAAAAAAAACAGTACAGTGGTTCATCCCCAAAGACAACATTATTCGTCTGCTGTGCTCTTTTTGGAGGAACCACTAATACCTTCAAAAAAAAAAAAAAAAAAACTTCAGCAAAATTGAAAAAGCCCTCAAAACAATTTAATATACTGTTTAATATACTGACTGGTTTCTTTGAATATAGTTAGTACTCTCACTGTATGTACTACCAGTTTTCAGGCACGTACTTGCATTTTGAATTTCCTGTTGTTCTCAGTTTTAGTTAATTGAATTTTCACTTGAATTGTATTTAGTTATGATGTTTACTTTATGTATTTAGCAATTTGGACCCCTTCATGTATAATTACAGACTGTGTATTGATCCAGGGATTAGTCAGATTGCCAGTATCATTTTGAAACGTGTTAAATAACATGTAATGGTTTACATATAGTTATGCTTTCAAAAAAAGTTTAGACAGTATTATAATATTGAGGTGACTTATAACTTGGATTATATTTAGTTATAACGTTCTGGCATTATATTGACTTATGAGGTTTAATGTATGAATTTAGGGGTTTTGAAGTTTTAATGTATAATTACACACATATTATTGATCCAGGGAGTAGTCCAGTCACCATTATCTGGGGTCAGGAAGGAATTCTTTATTTTTCCCATTTGAGAAAATTGGCTACATTTCAATTGGGTTGTTTCTGTTTGCCTTCCTCTGGATTCAATAAAACAAATTCAATATGTGTTAAATAACATGTAATATTTTATAATGCTTTCCAAAAAAATATCACCTGTCTTATAATATTGATGTATCCATTACAATAAAAAATGTTATCAAGTTAAAAAAAACATGATTTGGGAGTTGATAACAGATATTACTATGCAAGTTGGATGTTACAACAATAAACACATTAAATACTAAAACAATACTTTGTTGTCCTTTTTCCTATCATTTTTTACGGCAAGTTCCTAGTATATATATATATATATATATATATATATATATATATATATATATATATATATATATTACACAATATAAAAATATGATGGGATATAGAAGGGAAAATTTAAAAACACAAATTTTTAATCAGCATTTTAAAATATAAACAGATTGCAGTTGAATATAAATATACTGTAGTTAAGGTATCCTCATAGGTATTGTGTAAATCATAGGATTCCCTATAATTCCAATTTATTAGTATCAAAAAAGTAAAACACGCATAAAATAAAACACAGGTTACATTAAACAGATTATGCTTAATAGCAAGAGTAGGTGCTACAAAGTGTGTATATGTAGTGGTATGGCCAGTCAATATTCAGACCGTAGGCCGTTTAAACTCACAGACGCTGTTACTACACTCAGCGTCTCTGGAGCTCCTAACCTTAGGAAGCCTCCCGGTATATCATACTGGTCATACAAGGAAAAACTAAAAAATGCCAACCTACTTCATCATCTCCATACTGGAATACAGTGCTCCTGATGGATCAGTCTTGGTGCTTGCCGCCTGACCGGTTGCTGGTTTCACCCACCCAGGCTTTGTCAGGCGGGTGCTGTATGTCAGTTACTATAAGACTGAGTTTAGAGGTTTTCTTTTCAAGTCTCAGCTCTACAAAATTGATTGGCTGGCGATTTCACAGTGGAAATCTCCTCATTAACTGATTGGCTCGCTATCCCATTCATTAAAACTGTGTCTGTGCTCCGTAGATCAAAGCGTCATTACTATACAGAACAATATAGAAACTTAGTAGTGGATTTGTCAGTCACATAACTTATATCTCTTTATGGGTCATGTCATTTTAATAGTACTTTAAATCATCCAAAGACTCATTATGATAAGAAACGCTTATAAGCTAATCTATTCATTTTAACGTGTATCCATCTATTCATTTTAACGTGTATCCATGGTCTGTTCATGCTGACTTTGTTTAGCGTTTAATCATAACTGGCTGTAAGACGAATAGCTGGTTATAAAAGATAGGAGATATATATCTTTTTCTATTTTGTTTACATTTGTATATGTTAATTTATGATCAGAGTTATTTTCTGGTGGACTAGTTTGCTCATGAATACTCATCAGAGTCAATCTAGAGTGTATACAAAATCTAAAAGGTTATGTATGTCTGTGCTCCGTAAATATTCAAGGCGTTGTTACAATACTTTATACAATATCATCTTTGTAACAAATTTGACTTATACCTCTTAGTGAGTCATACAATTTAAATGGTACTTTAAGTAATCTAGAGACTTGTTAAGATTGGAAAAACTTCTAAATTGATTTATCAGCTCTTTTGTGCATATCTGGTCTATACATGCTGAGTTTGTTTGGTGGTTAGTCATAGCTTACTATATGATGGATAGCTGATGATTGGAAATCTGATGTGTTTCTCATCTTCTATTTTATTTAGTACATATAAGTCTCACTTCAGAGTCATTTTTTATTGTGGGCTAATTCGCTCGATGATATTCATCAGAGCTAATATAAGGTATATTCTGATTCTTTGGAACTGTATCTACGCTCCGTTTACACTCCATAAATGCTTTAAGTGCCAGCATTGCTACATATAGCAGGAATGTAGCTGAGTGGTAATTTCTCAGTTAGTAAAACATTAGTTCAGATAGAACACATTATCACACAGATCTGTGAGCTATTTGATATATACAGTATGGAGTATATTTTGCTGGCCTTATTACACGTGTAATAATTAAATTATATGTTGGCTGTCAATTTCTGGGAATAAGGAATATATATACTTATCTAATGCATCTTTATATTCGCACTACTCAAATCAGAATTTCCTTTTAGTGTGTGAGAGTTCTTTCCTGGATATTTTTTTAAAAAAATGCATTAAGGTATAGTAGGTAAGAAGGCTGGAAGAACTGACAAAATTGCAAACCCTCTCCTTGCAGAGGTTTTCCTGATTGATGACATCATCTATGACATTACATGACATCATTCATGATATCACATATGACATATCTCACATGATAGTAAAAATGACATCATCCATAATATGACTGATGATATCACATGAGATCTCCAGGATGTCACTAAATGCATACTCTGCATTTTTTCAGCCTTATCCCGCGCTATAGTTTAATGCAGTTTCTTGCAGATATATAATTATATTTATACATATACCCACAGATATTTAGATATATACACATATATCTATACATATATACATATACACAATACTTGTGCCCATTTTTCTGCCACTTTGATGAAGGAACACAATACAAGAGGCTGGAATACTTTTCCAAGTTTTACTACAATTTTGGCCAGTGATACAAAATAGTAAATCAAAACAAATAGAAAATAACAGCCCTAGCTTTCATTGAAGCACTAAAATTAATCCAAAACAAATAGAAAATAACAGGCCTAGCTTCTATTGAAGCACTAATAATAAACCAAAACAAATAGAAAATGACAGGCCTAGCTTCCATTGAAGCACTACCTTGTCTGAAAACAGCTACCTCACTAACCAGCACTCATCCAGCTAAACATGGGTGAGGCAAAACAAAACAAATAGTCCAATAGTTTGTTCACAGTCAATGGCTTGTATTCTTTAGAACTCCAGATTTCCATTCCAAACAATCATAAGCTGCTGTCTCCCATCTGTGCTTTTCTCCGGTACAGAACTCCAGCTCTCCACTCCAAACGTTTATAAGCTGCTGTCTCTCTGTCTGTGTTTTTCTCGAGTACAGACAACTTGCACATGGGTTCTCTCTTTTTCTAGTTCAGACAACTGGACATGCTTTTCTCTGTGGGTCTCTTTCTTCAGCTTACACCCAATTCTGTTTGTGTGTTTTTTCTCCAGCTGCAAAATAAAAACTAGGTTTAACCATCAATGCTTCAGTTAATCTTACTCAACTGAACACAGCAAGAACATCCTTTGACTCGCACTTGAGGATGAATATGATCTAATGCCTACAACTGCCAAAATGACTAAATCATTGAATACTGTAGTGGAGGGAACCTAATAATGATGAGTAAGTGAAGTGAGGTGTGTGGCTTAAAATGTGACTTGCTGTTGGTCTTGATTAGAGGGTCAACCCTTTAAAGAAAAAATCTTTAAAGATATGGGGAGGGATGAAAGATGCGGGCGGGGATGGGTTGCGAGACTCAATGCTTGTTAGGAGAGAGGAGTGAAAATATAAAGGTCTTACAGGACTACCGTGGCTTAAGGTTTTATTATAGGTGCCATGGAAGTCCTGACTCTGTAGCTTAGAGGCTAAAATTACACAAAGCATATGCTTTAAGGGTTAATATTACACAAATAATATTGGATTGTCCATGGCTTAGGGTTAAATGTAACATAAAAATACACAATGAAAATAATAATGCATAATGGTATATGGTAGGTGATGAATTAAAGGCTTTATGTGCCCATTTGCCCATTACACATCTTGTTCTTCAAAAAAATATGATGTAAATTTAAGGCTATAGTAAGGATTAAGGATTAAGGATTGTGTACATCTATAGATGTCCCTACATCTATTTATTAATTGGCCTTTGTGATATTATCTGTATTGATATATCTGTTAAATACCAAGTTAATTAATAAACTGCAGGTAGCTAACTGTCTGGGGTTGGCGTTTATTTCCTGGAGAAGTGAGCAACATAATTATATGATACTAATTGCTCACAAGGGATTATATCTACACAAAAATGGCAAAACTTACATACATTGGTGACAAAACGTCACCTTTAATATGAGACACCTCTGAAAAATACACATTGCAGAGCTACTTTAAACAAAGTCCATCTTTGCCATAACAATTAATGGTGAGGAATGGCCACCTTAAGTCTATATAATCAAAACAAATAAATTCAAGGAAGTTCAATACTTACCTCAGAGATATATTTTCTCACATATGTAATGGTTTATTATTTATATTGAGAGGCTGTTGCCATTTCTGTAGAAAGATACAAGGAATACAGTAAATTCATGAGACTTAAGACTTTACAAATCTAAATATTGTTGTTTTTTTATCTGATGAGTTGTGTCCATCTCTTTGTGACCCTACGGACCCCTATGGACTGTCTCTGGTCATGCTTACCCATAAAGTTTTCTTAGCAAAGATACTGGATTAGGTTGACGGTTACTTCTCCAGTGGACCACGATTATTCTGCCCACTCTGCTTTGACCTGCCCACCTTGGGTGACCTAACATGGTATTGCTCACAGCTTCATTAACGTACACAAGCCCCTTCATTACAACAAGGTAGTGATCCAGAATTGGAATCTAAATATAGAGTAGTAGAAGGTTGCAGGAATAAAAATAATTTTTACAATTGTTATACTGTACTTTTTTGTCTGTACAATTCACATAATTACCCAGTTATTAAACTTTACCTTTATCTGTAAAATCTCTCACTTCCAATGCACAAGATAGCATTTGCTCCTTCAAGGCTTCCTATAGTCATGTTTGGTTATCCAGCTGCTCATCTGTTGGTATTTCTGATGGGAATGTTTTCCCTCCCACCACAGCTCCTTATATAGGGCCCTGGGCTTCTGGGACATCATCAATTATGACATATGTCTGATGTGAGAAGTGTTTGTTACCCGGAGGGCCCAGCTCAGCCTTGTGATATCTGCCATTAGATAACTCACCCTACAGTGCTTTAGAAATATCCCAGTAATATCTAAAATATAATGTACAACAGAGTTTCCTTTGTACACATACACATGTTAATGGTGTCATTCAGTCATGTGTGACTATCCGTGACAACACAACATGCTGATCCACTTGGTTTTCATGGCAGAGATACTGGAGTGGGTTGCCCGTTCCTTCTCCAGTGGGCCACAGCATACAGCTCCTGGTTTTCCCAGGTGGTCTCCCATCCCAGTACTGATTCGAAACCAGGATGCTGTGGTGAAAGCGCCTGCATCCTAACCACTGGGCCACCTACACATACACATAAGAGTGCACAAAAACATACAAATGTAGAATCCAGAATAATTTTAGAATCTGGTAACACAACAGGATTCACTTTATTGCAGCATTTTACAGAATCTAGAAATAACCCCTGTGAGTCTACACTTTGTTTAAGTATTCGCCTCCATCTTTACTTCTTGTTCTACTTTTTTCTTCCTGGTCCCTTCTTATTAACTCCTTCTGACAATTACCCTCCACTATATAAGTAAGAATTAAAGGGAATTATAGGCAGGAGGGTTACCAGGCACCTGGTGTTTTATTAGACTGTCCTATTAAAAACCTAAAGCACCACTGTGGTCAGACTTTTTCTATATGGTCTTTTTAATAATTAAACTTGATAATGGGCAAAATACTATTAGATTTAAATAAAGCCTTACATTGTGGGTTTTATACCAAATTATTGAGCTTTCTATTACGAATACTGAATTCTTGTAGATGCAACATTCCTGTTATGTAGATATAAATTTCCTGTGCAATCAAAGTCTTCTGTCACCTAAGGAAGATTGCCAGAAATCAAAATGGTAGATCCCACCACAACAGAATTGTACGTAATATATTACAGGTTGTATTATTTTTTTTTTTTTTTTTTTTAAAGTTTTCAATATTTTCAAGTGTGGTTCTTCAAAATAGTATTGTTAGAGCATAGTTGTGCTTTAATAGTTAAAGGGACTCTATGAACAACTTAGTTTTAAGTGGCAATCCCCACATTTATATACAAGTCCCATTAAACTGTAGGTGAATTGTAGGTATGTCAGCTTACCTGTAATATCACAATGTGGCGCTATATGCAACAACAGCTCTTGGGCGGCATGAACACGCTGCTGCTGGTGAGTCACACACGAGCGCTCACATGGCCTCATTACCAAAATTCAGATCTTTTCTGCAATACAAACCATCTCCAAAAGAGCAAAAACTGTTCATAATTGTGTTCCAGTGCATAACACTAATAATTACTTATGGAAGCCACATTTTTAAAACAGAACCTCTTTACTAATTCTTGATAAAACTGGAAAAAAGCATCACATAAAAACCAACTGTAGGAGAGGGGTGATAAAATTCCAAGATATAATGGTTGTTACTAAAATTAGTCTGCTCAACTCCAGTGGCGGCTGGTGGAATTTTAGTTGGTGGGGCGGAATACCAAACTCTACTATAAAGTGCTCCCCTTATTGTCTGACTACACAGTGACACAAATGCCACCTCTTGATCTCTGACATTACCCATACTGCACCACTCGTTCTTTTCTCACATACAAGTATCACATATGCACAAACATTACCTAAACAGACAAAAACAACACATTTATTCTCTCGACATATGAGATTTTTCAACACAAGGCTAAGCATATTGTCAATCACACAAGAATTAAAGATACATACATTGGTTTTATTTGAACATATATACCCATGTCCATATAAATACTGAAACCATGTCTCAGTTCCTGGTCCCTTAAAGGCATATCTAAGTTTGCTAGCTTATGAATAGAGTAGAATTAATAGTGTATGAAAAGAAAATGTGTGAATGAAAAGAATACCAAAATAAACACTTACCTTGAAGTTAGCAAAATGTCTTGAAATTTCTAACAGTTAAAAATTAGGGTTAACACCCCCTCCAAACCCAGCTTAAATTAGCATTCATTTCATAATTTGTTTTGGCCAATCAGGTTAGCTGAAACATTTGATTTAAACTCTGTGGCTCCTGTTTGTGCTGCAAAGCAGCCTGGGATATGTAGTGTGGCACTATGTTAGGTGCTTTGGCAGCAGCAGAGCACAGACAGGAAGTAGAAGAGAGTCATATCCCAGCAGTGACTTGGGGGCTTACATCAGTGTTCTCTTATTGGGGAAGTAAGAGCAGGTGCATAATGGGTTAAATTGCTCGACTAATGCTGCATGCTGATTAGGTGAGGATCAAGGCCCTGTGTAGACACCCCTCTGGGGGTGTCAACATAATCATTAGGGGGATTTTTAGATATTAATAAAAAATAAAATGTTTTATGAGATGTGCTGCATACATATAGGCTGCTTTTTGCCTATATATTGCAGAAATATATTAATCCATGAAACTTGGAAATGCCTTTAATGCAGTGCCAAACAGAGAACCTAGAGCTAGGAAACTAAGAGTGAGTACAGATATTTTTTTTAATACTACATTCACATTTATTATGAAATCATCATTTCATCCATCTCCATTGTCTTTAGTAAGGATCTAGATAGATAGATACATTGATAGATAGATAGATAGATTGATTGATAGATAGATAGATACAGTAGAATCCCGGATATCCGGCAACTAACCGGGACTCTCATGCAACCGGCACCGGCATCAATTGCCCATTTTCAAAAACATCCCGCTTTTTTTCTAATTGTTTTTTTGGGGCCAGCTTAGGTGCTAATGCCTTTTTAAATGCATTTTGAGAGGTTTTGGGGGGTTTAAGGGTCATTTACCCGATTAACCAGCAACTACAGTTATCCGGCAATAGGGAGTCCCGTGGGTGCCGGATAACGGGGTTTTTACTGTAGATAGACAAAAGTGGGAAATAATGACAGTGACACATTGGTGTGAGATAGTGATTAGCCCAAAGATTGGTACATAGTCCACACCCCCAACAAAATAATCAGAGGAAATATTTTCAGTGAAATGCGTTCAATTACCCTTACTGTAAGATGTGTGAGATAACATTCAACACACGCACTATTTATACAGTTTAATAATGTATCAACTACAGATATAAGAAGGCAATGCAACGGTTTCACTAAACAGATATATCTGATCTTGCTATAAAGCCAAGTTCCTATTACTCTGAAATCTACAGGTATGACTTTATGTAAACCAGATAAAACTAAACTGCCATGTGATCAAGACACAAGTGTCTGAAATATGCAGAAAGTACCAAAAGATAATGCATGTATCTTTAAAATAATAAGAAGCTAATAAATATAAAATGTATAAAGGAAAACAACTAAAAACAACTAGCGTATTGCAGGGGGATTATACTGTTTGCTAAATCCCTTGTACACAAGATGTGCAAAAAAACTAATAGAATAATAAATAAATAAAATGTCTATCTTGGGAGGGTCTTAGAATTGTGGAAAATGAAAGAATGAAGGAAGAACAATTGAGAGAAGGAGAGATAGATGACGCAGTACATTGGACGCTGTCTTATGATATCACTAGCTTGCATCTAGGCAGCGTTCCACATGGACCTAAGCACATAGCTTAATGGCCCTATCCTTCAACAAACTGCTGAATATTCCAAATAGTTAAATGGTGCAGCTTCTAATAGAATTTGGGAGGGATATTGCTAATGGGAGGAATTTGAATAAGGAATCATTCTTTATTGAGGTAACTTTATATATAGCATTTCAATACAAGCAATATAGCTCATATTGATACCAATGCTCATATTAGTACTGGTATAGACCTTTGTAACCGTTTATGTTGTCAATTAAGAGAAACTCCTCAGCACCTTACTAATTGCACTTTATATTGCATGATAGTGCTATATTTCACTGCAGCACTTTTTGCACTTAGCACCTTCACTTTTGCACCAGTCACTTTTTACTGGTACATATCAATATTTGTTCCAGACATTTTCTATATGGTCTGCACCAATTCTTTTAGGTTTTTATAATAATATATGCTGATTTTTTTTTTAAATCAATAGAGATTTTCATTATATTCCAATAGTAGGTCCAACTGTGTCTCTTTATTTTTATTAACAAGGATTTTAAATGATTTAATACAAGTTATATTTTAAATGTTTTTGCCTATTCAATTGCGATCAGAACAGGGTGTGCCCCAATTCAAATGAGATCTGTTCTATCTTACCCTTTTCCATTAGAGATAGAAGATACAAAAGTGATTTTCAGGAGGTATTCCTCAGATGTTTGCATCATTCAGTCGTGTCCGACTCTCTGTGACCTCATGGACCACAACACACCATGCTGATCCACTTGGTATTCAAATTGAACCCAGGTCGCACTGGTAAAGGGACACCACTAGTCACTCACTGGTCCAGAAGCAGACACTTTGCTTCAGGAAAGGTTCTGGATGTCTCCCTGTCCCCTCCTCCCACACCTCTCCCTTCAGTGATAACTATAAACATACACATAGTCCAGCTCTCACAATGTGATATAACAAACAGAAAGTGGATTCCTATACTCAAAGTCTTCAAAAATTCAGATTTTCCCCAAAAATGTTTTTATGTTTGTGTCTAACACAGCTGCTAATATTTAGCCCCATTAAATTCGGGCTACGTGTTAAAACGTAGCTTGTAACGTAGCTTGCAAGACTTCAAGCAATTAAATTGGCCTCTTAAAGCAACCTGCAGACGACTTACAGGTTCAGACGCAGCAAGGCTAAAAAAAGCATACGAGATGTGGAACATGGAACTTCACGGCCGCAAATCCTTTGTTCTTTCAAGCCCGTAACCGATACGTTCCAATTGAGCTATTAAATTGCATCAAAATCCATTGCCTTCAAACTCTAACTCGCAAATGGAGCCAAGAAGCCAACGAGTTCTAGAGAAGATCTGCAAGGGGGGTAAAGTCCAACTCGTAGCACTGTAAATGCACATATACACACACTACTGTACTTTTATTAAAAGGGAAAGTGATGTTAGGTCTTAGAATTAATAGCACTACATTCTCAAGTTCGCAAATCGGCCCAGAAAAATACTTTATTTCAGGTATAATTATTGTGTTATATCGATCACGGCAATCAATGTGTTAATACATATACTGTACCTTGCATGTGATAGAATATTGGATTACATCTGGAATGTGGGTCCAATCGTAACTCGTAATTGAACCCCGTAGCACTTTGCAAATCCCACCTGTATTTTTCAGTGACGTAATTCTGACGATCTCTTTTGCCATTGGCGCCATCCCAATTCGTAACTACGAGTTATACTAATTGATCACGTTCACGGCCGCACATCCGTCAAGCAAAGTATGGTTTGCCTCTCAAGCCCGTAACTTGCAGCATGTTCTAATTTAATAGCCCCATAAATCCGCAACTCTTCAATCTTGCAGCGAGCTTCATGTTGCTCTTACAGGGCTGGAATTTAATTTGGCTAATTGTTAGTTTGGTACATACTTGATAAACAAATGTCTTTTATTCTTGAACTACAGAGATTCTTTAACCACATAATCTTTGAAAACCATTGATTAAAGTATAAACAGTGCAGCAAATACAGTAGACTCTCAGTTAACCAGAACTCTCAAGCAACCAAAAAAAATATTAAATCCTGGACTTAACATTTACAGGGCTCAACAAATGCCAGGAGCCAGGTTATCATGCCACAAAATGCTTACAGGCACCAAGATGTAATCCACTGTATGTCTCAGAAATTCAATGTTACCTGGAAGCAGACAGGCATGAGTGACTGAGCCAGTGCAGTGTTGGAGTTACATTCCCCGGGTTCAGCCCCGTACCCATCTAGCCAAAATTATCTGTGTGTAAGTGAGGAGTGAAAGCTGCTGATGCTAGAACAACCCTCACAGACAAATATATTTGGCAGAGCATCCTATGTGCAGCTAATCTAGGCCTCTTTTAATAGTGACTCTCAAGCAACCAGAAACTACATTTATCCAGCATCTACCTATCCCCATGGGTGCTGGTTAACTGAGAGTCGACTGTACATACTGAAAGTTTAAACAGTTCTTTATATGGGCACTGGATGAGCACCATGTGGTGCCACTACTATTGGTATACACAGTGCTACACATAAACATAGACAATATCCCTTGAACTGGCCACTGGCAAAGCATACATAGAGATTCATATAGAGAGTGAAAGTATGTAGAGTAATGCACATATACACAGACAATATTTAAACGGTTTCCTTAAGACACTGATAGAATATATTACACAGTGGCCTTCATATAGACACTGACAGTATACTGTGGGTTTAATATAAACACTGACAGTATACAACCAATTTCCTTATGAAATTGATAATATACATGTCTGGATTATCCATTAGGTAAACTAGGCAGCTGCCCAAAAGCTCCTCCCTGTGAGGGGCGGCCATTTTGTTTTTAGCTTTTTTAAGCTTAAAAATATTCTTTGGGGTTTAAAGATTAAAACCTGTAGTTCACAAACTGTCCACTAGACGCCAGCCTAAAACAAGAGTGTAGTATAGAGTGTTCACAGCTCTCTATCATGAGATGCAGTTCCTGCACCACAGAGCATTAGTAAGTTTATACAGTATAATGATTTCTCACCAAAAAAATTTTTTAGGGGAATATTGGTAGAAAGTAATTTATTGATTATAGGTATTCTGTGTGTATGGTTATTAATACTATAATAGGTATTCCTAGCTTAATATTTATTTATATATTTCTATGTACATTTATATATTGTTATGATAATTATAGGTGACCCTGCTGAATATGTTTACATTTGCTTAATTATAGTTGTTTATATTTTATCCTGGTTAAATATAAATGAGTTTATATTATAATTATTGGTGACCTTGGGTGATTATATGTAAATGTATATGATATTAGGGAGCCCTGGCTGAATGTATATTTAGAAAATAAAAATTAGGGACCCTGGAGGAATTATGATTATAGATGACCATGATTAGAAATGCATGTTTTTATTATTATAGGTGAACATGGCTGGATATGTATACATTCATATGATTATAGGTGAGCCTATCTGAATATGTATACATTTGTATATTAATTGACAATTGGGGTGGAATATGTATATTATAATGGTCCCTGGCATATGTCCCATATAAGTCTATAGGAGACCTTGGCTAAATATATGTTTGTTTATATGAGACACTGACTAAATATTTATATACTGTATTACTATGATGATTCTAGGTGACCCTATCTTAATATTTATACATTAATATAATTATAGGAGACCATGGCTAACTATGTGTACATATATAGTATTAGAGACGACCTAAATATGTACATATGCATAGATTTATTTGATTGCACAGGACCATGACTGAATATGTGTATACTTATTTTGATGTAAGGGACCTTAGCAGATTATGTATATATTTGTATTATAATTATAGTGGGCCCTTAGTGAATGCTGATATAATATTAAGAGGCCCTTGCCCAATATATTTAGATTATATGAGTATAAGTGATCCTGACTGAATATAATTACATTTATATGTAGGGAACCCAGTCACGGCTGGTGACATGTTATACTGGCATTTATATATATATGTCATTGATTTCCCCAGGGCCCAGTGGAGGAATCAGATTTCTGTTTTTAATGTGCAGTGGCCCATTAAATCACATAATTAGTTTTTACGTGTGATACAAGTGATCATGATTTGTGTTTGTGTAACATATACTCGCTGCCCTCCCATAGAAAAATATAAATAGTATGGCCCAACATCAAATGCATTTAGTAAGCAAGTAATAGCTTGGTGTGTGTATGAGTAGCTATGTTGCAAAAATGGCAGTTATGGGGAAATGTCTGGGATTTGCTCACACAGCAAGAGAGCGACATCCATACACAGAAAAGGGAAAAATGGGTGCGTGTATACCTTAAGCACTATCTCACAGGGGCTCCTCCACTTCACTGCCCAGGGGCTCCAAAAAGGTAGATCCAGCACTGAAAAAATATCATATACAGTGAGCTTCATATAAGCACAAACATTATGTAGAATATTGTGGGAATTATTTTGAAATTGATAGTATATAGTGGGTTTAATATAGATACTAGTAGTATACCATCAATTTTCTTAAAACACAACAGTAGGTGCTCATCCCTACGACACAGTACGATTTTGGCTGTGGGCACCAAAGGCCGAAGGCGCTCACTGCGCTGGTGGAGATGAGCACCGTAGAAGCTCATCCCTACGACCCGCGGGACTACAGATCAACAGAAATCACAATTACACAATTCAAAATATGAGACCTATAGCACTTCGGAAAAATCAAGTGGAAAAATCCCGTAACACTTTGAAAAAAGGAAAGCGGCACTTTGAAAAAAAAAATACGAGGTCCCAAAAAATGAAGTTAACGGCCGAACCTCGCACAATACAAAAACAACCAAAGCACAAAGAAAAGGAAAAAAAACATAAACAAAACATCACACACACACCACGGGGGGGGGGGGGGACGGGGGCAGCCAGAATGTCTGGGAGTAAGGTTGCACAAAAATTTAAACACAATTTGCAGAGTTTCAGCATTCGAAAATAGCCTAAGCAACAAAAAAAATTATGGACGAAAAAAAAAAAAAAACGAGACTACACAACCTCTAACCACAAAAACACACCACCAGGCACATAAGACTTTTACCAAGGAACGTACGAGGTACAAAATACACTATTAGGAAATACGGAAAATGCTCCAGACCCGCGTAACACATACACAATCGCCGCCATTTTACAATACTAACTTGCAACTAATAACATTACCATTCTAAAATGGTGATTTACACAACTAAACAAACCTTTTAACCTCGCACACGCAGCCTATTTACACTACATACTTGCCACATTGCTGACACTTACACCTCAGGTCAGCAACAGTCCAAATGTACATTGTATGCTGCAGGAAAATCTAAAGAGACTAGCGAATTGCCTGTCAAAAAATGACGGCAATGAAATCGTAAGTGAGCTAATGGTGTTTGGTGTGTAATAATGAAATATATAATACATTAAAAAATGAATATAGTTTACCTATTGTGAAGCATTGTGTTGAAGAGCTGCAATCTGTTTTGATGTTGCTGCAGCATTAGTGGTGTGGAGCTGCTGTGTAAGCGTGCTGAATGTGTGCAGTGTAATACTGTGCGTGCGACGAAACCATTAGCGTAGTGGTGTACTTCCGCATTGGCGTAAAATGGCTGGTTATCTGTGGTATGCGTCTTCGCGGATTATCCATAGGTGCTTTGTGGTGTTTTGCGAGTTTCTTGTGGTGTTTTGCGAGTGTGTTGTGGTGTTTTGCGTGTTGAGAGTGCTGTAGCATCGTTTTTGTTTTGTTCGTCGGCCATTTTTTCTCTCGCTTAGCGATTTTATTAGTGTCTAAAGTGTTTTATTTTTATTTAAATGAAGGTGTAACTTGCTTTTTTGAGGTGCTGGATGGTTCCTCTTGCTGTAGGTAAGCTTTTTATGTGTGTGTTGTGTGTATTTATTGTGTTTTAAATGTTTGTATGTTGGCGTGTTGCGTCCGATTTTTGCGAGGTCGTAATGTGTGCTAACGTGTCTCGTATGGTGTTTGCGTGTGTAGCCTCGTTTTCGTTTTGCTCGGCGGCCATTTTTTCTGTCGCTTCTGAAATTTTTTAGTGTTTAAACTCTTTTTTTTTTAGTGAAATGAAGGTGTAAGTTGGTTTTTTGAGGTCCTGGATACTCGCTGTTGCTGTAGGTAAGTTTTTTATGTATGTGCTGTGTGTATGTATTGTGTTTTGAATTTTGTAAGGTTCGCGAGTTGCGTCCGAGTGTTGCGAGGTCGTAATGTGTGTTAACGTGTGTCGTATGTTGTTTGCGTTGCTAGTAAAAGTTTGCAAGGGTCGTAATTGGTGTGTCGTGTTGTTTGCGTTGCGACGTTAAGTTTGCGAGGGTCGCAGTTGCTGGCATGGAGCCCGCAAGCGTTAGCAACAACTCGCATGCTCACAACTATATATGTGATTGTTAGCTTTTCAGGATATTGATTGCTGCATATATTAATTACAAATAGGTAAAGTATATTTTTTTATAATTTAATTAATTAATTAATTAGTATTAAAAAATATATTTATATAAAAAATAAAAAGAGCAGGGAGAGGCTCACAATAAGCACCTTCGGCACTCATTGCGAGTCATGCGATGAGCACCAAAGGCGCTCAGCGCAGGGCTCACAATGAGCACCGAGAATGCTCAGAGGAGCAAAACTACACAAGGGGCGAGGCTAGCAATGAGCACCAAAGGGGCTAGTTTCGCAATGAGCGCCGAAGGCACTCAGCGCGGAGCTTGCAATAAGCGCCGAAGTACATGATGGGAGAGGCTCGCAATGAGCACCAAAGGCACTCAGCGCAAGGCTCGCAATGAGCGCTGAAGGTACTCAGAGGACCAAAAGCCTTATATTGTGTGCCATACAGCATTACCTGCCTTACAATTTAATGACCGGCATTTTTTGAATAGAAATTCGCTATTAAATAATATTTACCAATAGAGATACCCAGCAAATCGTATTAAATAAATGTACCCTATTCCAGTGGGATCAGATTCAAATTGTACTATACTACATAGGTACTCATCATTTATTTGTCCAAATCGTAATTACATAAACCCGTAATGCAGCCAGTAATTGTTACTGATATTTAATAGGCCACATTTTGCAACACACAGTCGATTTGCGAGTTACAGGCTCACTGAGGTTGTCAAAAACATAACTCTGTCCTATCTCCTACTTGGATGTTTCAAGGCCCCAATTGTTACTAGTGCTAAAGACGCAAAATCCATATTCAATTACAACAATTCAACAAGCCCACAATTGCCTTCAAACCGGTAAATCACAAATGTAGCAAAATTGTTTAAAAAATATTACGGGTTCCAAATAGGACTCGCAAAGGCTTTTTTAAAGATGTAAGAGTGCCCAAGCAGCCATTAAAAAGACAGTAAACCACTTTTAAACAATGCATAAGCAGGGAAGTTCATCAGAATGAATTGCACAACATTCTCCAATGAATAAATATCATAAAAAATATATATTTCTGAAAATATATTGGACAGTAAATATATATAATTATTTGATAAGGATGGCACACAAGCAAATGTTAGGTATTATGTGCAACAGTATTTGAATGGATGTACTATGCTCAGCCGTATGACCCTAGTCTGGGGCCTCATAGTGGCGTTCCCCTATGTATTAGAGTTCTGGGTGTATGGTGGCATTTATGTTGTTTCATGGCTCAATTCCATCAGTGTATTATTGTTCCAATATATGCTAATTATAACATGTAGGTTGCTGTAATATTATGTTGATGTTTGCTAAGAAACTGTTGGTCTGTCCCCGAGAAAGCTAATAAAGTATAGGGATGGGCTCCCAGGGACAGGGGGAACCAGAGTGATAGATACTGGACATAAGGGTTCACTCTGCACAGAATGTCATTGCCAGACAAGAATATATCTATAGGAGATCATATTAGAGGGCCAAGGGCCTAATGTAGATAAGCAGGTCATGTAAGCTAAGAGGATAGATGGTCTCCAGTATTGTCCTACTTGACATACTACTGTAAGGTCAACATCCCGGGATAAGATAACTTCCCCTGATGATTAGGTTACTGCACCACAGTGGTAGATTACAGGCCTGACATATATTAATGGACAGGTGCCCCACTAGCAACTAGCGATTTGCCCGTCAAAAATTACGGCAGTAACATTTGAAGCCATGGCAATGCTGGTTACACGCAATATAAGGCTTTTGCTCCTCTGAGTACCTTCGGCGCTCATTGCAAGCCTCTCCCATTGTGTAGTTTCCTGCTTTGCAACGATCACCTTCGGTAAGTAATCCAAAGGAAATAGGAACGATCTTTGTCAAATATTGCAAATCCTTATCCAAATTAGAAGATAACTTAGATTTTCAAAAATCATCTATTGGACATATTCAAGCTTTTTTAAACAGATACAATTGTCCAAAATATCGGAGCGACAAGTTAAAGAATTAACAACAGAAATTACAAGAAAAGAAATAGAGTCAAGTATACATGCCTTAAAGTTAGGAAAGTCACCAGGTCCTGATGGCTTCCCTAATTACATAGTTACATAGGGCCTCATTCAATTGCGATTTGGCCATTTGAATAGGGCTCTAAATAAACACATAGCATATTTTTTTAAAGAAGTTTTTAGTTAGTGAAAGCCTTGCTTTTGGATAGATGCTTACTAACTAAAAACTTATTTAAAAAAAATATGTTATGTGCTTATTTAGAGCCCTATTCAATTGGCCAAATTGCAATTGAATGTGGGCCATAGTATTTAAGGTTGAAAAAAGACTTTCAGTCCATCAAGTTCAACCTTTTAAGATCTCCTCTGATCTGCAATATGCAGATTAACTATTAATTAATTAGTTGTATGAAAAAAAAAAAAATCAATTCCCTCCCGATCCCAGACACCGTCGACCGGACCTCTCCCTGGATCAATACACCCCTCCAATTATCCATGATAACCCTGAATTCCCTTTTTAATTAGAAATAAATCCAGTCCCCTTTTAAAGTTATCTATCAAATCAGCTGTCACCACCTCCTCTGGTAGAGAATTCCACAGATTAACCACCCTTATTGTGAAGAACCCTTTTCTTTCTTTAAGGTGGAATCTTTTTACTTCTAAACTCAAGGGATGTCCTCTTGTCAGTTGAAAACCTCTTGGCACAAAAAGCTCCCTTGACAAATCTTTATACTGACCCTGGATGTATTTATATAAGGTAATCATATTTCCTCTTAGACGCCTTTTTTCTAGAGAAAATAGGTTTAATTTGGTTAGTCTTTCTTCAAAACTTAGCCCCTCCATTCCCCTTATTAGTTTTGTTGCCCTCCTCTGTACCTTTTCCAGCTCTAAAATGTCCTTTTTATGAAGTGGTGCCCAAAATTGTACTCCATATTCCAAATGAGGGCGTACTAGAGATTTCTATAGTGGCAGAATTATATTTGCTTCCCTCGCTTCTATCCCCTTCTTAATACATACTAATATTTTATTTGACTTTGCAGCTGCTGCTTGGCTTTGAGCACTGTTACCTAGGTGGTTGTCCACAAGCACTCCCAAATCCCTTTCAATATCTGATACACCTAGATTTGCTCCATTAAGATTATAAATTGCATGGCTATTTTTCCTTCCCAGATGCATCACTTTACATTTATTCGTATTAAATCTCATCTGCCATTTAGATGCCAATTCCTCAATTTTATGTAAATCCCTTTGGAGGGAAAGCACATCACTATCTGATTTAATTACCTTGCACAACTTTGTGTCATCAGCAAAAATGGAGACACCACACTCCAATCCTACCTCTAAGTCATTAATAAATATGTTAAAAAGGATAGGAGCTAATACTGAACCCTGAGGAACCCCACTTACCACATTAGTCCAATCGGAGTATGTTCCATTTACAACAACCCTTTGCTTCCTGTATTTTAGCCAGCTCTCAATCCATGAGCAGATATTTACTGCAATTCCTGTATCTCTTAGTTTGTACAATAGTCTCCCATGTGGTACTGTATCAAAAGCCTTTGCAAAATCCAAAAAGACTACATCCACTGAGTTGCCATGATCCAGGTTCCTACTAACCTCCACATAGAAACTAATTAGATTTGTTTGACATGACCTATTCCTCATAAATCCATGTTGACTCCTACTTATAATCCTGTTCAAATAGACATATTTTTGTATATTATCCCTTATTAACCCTTCTAAAAGCTTCCCCACTACAGAAGTGAGGCTCAATGGTCTATAATTCCCCGGATTTGCTCTTGCTCCCTTTTTAAATATAGGTATCACATTAGCTTTTCTCCAATCATCTGGTAGAGTACCTGTGTTGAGTGAATCTTGAAAAATTAAATATAATGGTTTGGCTATTACAGAACCCAGTTCCCTTAGTACCCTTGGATGTATTCCATCAGGACCCGGGGATTTATTAACATTTATTTTTTCCAACCTCTTTTGGATTACTTCCTGTGTTAACCAATTATTTGGCAAAGGTAGTGTAGCCCCATTATGTTACCGTGTCCCAACCACTGGTACCTCCCTTGTGTATACCGAAGAAAAGAACCTATTTAGCTCATCTGCCTTTTCTTGGTCACTAATTATCAGACGGCCTGTGTTACATTGTAATGTTCCTATAGCTTCCTTCCTCGCCTTCTTCCCATTAATATACTTAAAAAATATTTTAGGGTTAGTTTTACTTTATAGAACAATTTCTTCTAGTCTAACAAAACACCTTAAAAAGTTTGTCAATGAAATCCAATCAACTGGCCATCTCCTTTCAGAAAATCTTGAGGCTGTTATTATAAACATAGTTATCGTCCAATATCTCTTTTAAATACAGATCTAAAAATCTATTTGCGCATATTAGCTAATAGATTAAATCCTATCCTAAGAGATCTTACTAATTCAGATCAAACAGGTTTTATAAAAGGGAGGCAAGCAACGGACAATACCCACAAATTAATAGACATTCTAGCTTACGCCAATCATAAAAAAAACGCAGTAGTTGCCCTATCAATGGATGCAGAAAAAGCATTTGATAGGGTAAACTGGAGTTTAATAGACTGTCAGCCCTATTAAATTCCAGCATCGTAAATAAGAGGCTTCTACTTAAATCCTACGTACTGCAACATTTCTCAAAGTTACGACGCTATTACAATAGCCCTGCTGCGTGCACCGTGTGAGATACGCAGCAGGGCCGTCCATATGAACACTGCGATAATGT
Source organism: Discoglossus pictus (assembly GCA_027410445.1). Classification (NCBI taxonomy): domain Eukaryota; kingdom Metazoa; phylum Chordata; class Amphibia; order Anura; family Alytidae; genus Discoglossus; species Discoglossus pictus. Next base: position 80,775,530 of record CM050173.1, on the reverse strand, counting down.
ACATGAGGAGTGACAGCCTGCGAGATGACCCCCGAAGTGTCCCCACATTAACCCCTTGCAGCGGGGGTCCCCGATCAGCATAGATCAGGCCCTGCTGCATTTAAAAAATGGAAATTCCCAGCCGCGGCTCCTTAAAGGGCCCGCGGCACACTATTAACAATCCCGGCCGTGGCAAAAAAAATTAACCCCCCTCTATGCTGGAGGTCCCTATTGGGACCCCCAAAGTGTCCCCACATTAACCCCTTGCAGCGGGGGTCCCCGATCTACATGGATCAGGCCCCCGCTGCATTTAAAAAGGTTAAATTCCCCGCCGCAGCTCTTTTAAGGGCCCGTGGCACACAATTAAAAATCCCGGCCGCGGCAAAAAGAATTAGCCCCTCTCTATGCTGGGGGTCCCCATCAGGACCCCTGAAATGTCGCAACATTAACCCCTTGCAGCGGGGGTCCCCGATCTGCATAGATCAGGCCCCCGCTGCATTTAAAAATTCCCCTCAATACAGACCCCCATAAGCACAATAATTAATCCTATAACTCATGGGGGTCAATACAGACCCCTATAAGGCCTTAATTAACCCTATAACTCATGGGGGTCAATATAGATCCCCATAAGCACAAGAATTAACCCTATAACTCATGGGGGTCAATACAGACCCCCATAAGGCCTTAATTAACCCTGTCACTCATGGGGGTCAATACAGACCCCCTAAGCACAATAATTAACCCTAGAACTCATGGGGGTCAATACAGGCCCCCATGAGGCCTTAATTAACCCTGTCACTCACCGTGGTCAATACAGACCCCCATAAGCACAATAATTAACCATATAACTTATGGGGGTCAATACAGACCCCCATAAGGCCTTAATTAACACTATAACTCATGAGGGGCAATACAGACCCCCATTAGCACTTTTTTAACCCTATAACTCATGGGGGTCAATACAGACCTCCATAATCACTTAATAAACCCTATAACTCATGAGGGTCAATACAGACCCCCATAAGGCCTTAATTAACCCAGTCACTGATGGGGGTCAATACAGAGCCCCATAAGCACTTCATTAACCCCGTCACTCATGGGGGTCAATACAGACCCCCATAAGCCTCTATTTAACCCTATCAGTCCTATAAGGTAATATTATGACCCTTATGGGCTGTTAAAACCCTAACATTAACCACATAAGTGCCATGACGGTCCACAAGGACCATCATGACACTAACTACAAACACTACACTATAACCCCTAATAAACCATTAAATCTAAACTAACCCCCCTCTACACTAATCTATTAACACTTACACTACCTACCTACATTACCTACCCCCTAATAACCCCCCAACCACTCTAATTACAAAAAATAAAATACACCTACCTTACAGAAAATAAAAAAAACGAAGTCACAAAAAATAAAAAAACCTACATTACAGAAAATAAAAAAACCTAAGTCACCAAAAATAAAAAAAACCTACATTACAGAAAATCAGAAAGAAAATAAGAAAGACAGACATACACATTACATACATACAATACATTGCATTCAATACATTACATACAATACATTACAAATAACACAAATAAAATACCCCCTATCTAACATACAATCTTTTTAATATACAATAAATCCTAACTATATCAAATACATCCCCCTATCTATCTAATATACAATGAAAAGTTGGGTTAGGTGGACAACAATAATAGGGGTCTCCTTATGTAAATTGGGAATGGCTAATATATAGCTTCAATATCCATACATATTTAAACATAAGGAATAACTTATGTGATCAGCAGTGTATAATATAACAGAAATGAATATATAGAGGAAAGAACAGACACCTTTAAGTTCCAATCACAAGTTATAAACCCCTCCAGCCATGTAAATTGGCATATATGTAATCATATTGAAAAAGGTGGAATTGATTATGGAAATATATTAAAATATAACTTTTATTTACAAACAATAAAAAATGTATATACAATATAAATAGAAAGTTGATCCAATTAATGCAATATGCAATGGCATCTATCAATAAGTAAATTACTCAATCAATTGTCATATGAATTGCTGACAGATGTTACCAAATATATATCATTAAATATGTATTGAGGGTGCCAAATATATCAATAAGGTAGCCAAAAAATCTGTACATATATACATAAAGGACTGAGGTGGAGACAGAGGGGACAAAATTAGATTACTGTGGCCCTATCTAACACTTATAGTGGAAGGCCCTGATGAAAAATCTATGGTGACCCACTATTTATCCCTCAAAGAAATCTAAGTCCTACACTATAAATAGCTAGAACCAATCCCCTCTGCTCCACTTACCTTCCAGTCCTAGTAACAGGCTTGCACATCGCGGCACAATCAAAAATGGCTCAGAGACAGCATACACACGCTGTTTGTGACGTCATCAACAGGCGACCCGCAATACAGCTGATCTCATTGGCTGTTGTCAATGTCAGTCAGTATTACAGACAATGAGAATGCGCAGATGTCTTTACCCAATCACTCCATGGGGGTGTATTCCATTGTGATTGGCTGAAGGCATCTGCACCTTGTGATTGGTTCCAATAAAGATTGACAGGTGCTTTAGCCAATCAGGGTGGGATTTTGAGGTGTATCCCATCCTGATTGGCTGAAATTGGTAGACAGCTTTTTCAGCCAATCAGAAGCCGCCATTGCCAATTTCCTTCCGGAAAATGCTCCAGGAGGCTCATTAGCGTCGGAGAGGTCTGCGAGTGCAGACCTCTGTTATTTTTCTCATTTTTATTTTTTTTGAGCGCGGATGGTTCTAGGGCCCAGCCGGTGCTGAAGAGGAGGAGGCCGGGGACATCGCAGGGACGTAAGTTGAATGCATATTTATATGTTTATATGTTTATTTTATTTTGTGTCTGTATGTGTAGTAATGTATTGTGTTTTTTTTAACAGGGCCGTGCCGGAGAAGTAAAGAAGAAGGACGGCACATGCTGGAAAGGTGAGTAGAATATTTAGAATGTGTATGATGTTTATTTAATTTATGTTAATGTGTTGTACTCATTTTTTTTTGTGTTACCCATAGGTTGTTGATCTGAAGGGACATCTCAAAGGTAAATGGTCTTAATTATTTTATTTTAGCTTAGAATTAGGGTTTGTGTATGTAGTTAGGATTTTAATTTTTTTTTTTTTTACTTAGTATTAGGGTTTCTGTATGTAGATAGGATTTTTATTATTTTATTTCAGCTTAGAATTAGGGTTTCTGGATGTAGTTAGGATGTATTGTCTATTAGATAGATTGGGTGATGTATTTGATATAGTTAGGATTTATTGTATATTAAATAGATTGTATGTTAGATAGATAGGGGGTATTTTATTTGTATTATATGTAATGTATTGTATGTAATGTAACCACTTTTTGTGCTCGTAGGGATTCTTCCGAGATGCGAGAATCACTTGTAGATTTATGGCTGTGTGTGACTCTGTAGCTCTCTCTGAGCCTATTCTCCATTTTTCGTAGTCATCTCGCAAAGCAGGCTGCAAGAGATTCGGTCCTTGCAAACAGCAAAGAAACTGCCTTTTGCGAGGACCGAGAAAACTACGAGGGAGAATTTAATGAGGCCCTGTGTATTAAGTAAATTTGGATTCGGTACATTTGGTTCAGTGGTAGTAAGGGCCCTATATACCAATGTCAGCACACATATCAGGGGAATGGATTATAAGACCGAAAATTCTGCAATTACAAATGGCACCCGACAGTGTTGTCTGTCTCCCCTGATATTTGCGCTAAGCATAGAGCCTCTATTGGAACTAATTAGAACTAATAACGATATAGAGGGAATTACTATTGGTCTTCTATCTTATAAGATCACAGCATTTGCAGATGACCTAGTTCTAACCATAACTAATTCTAAAAAATCATTGACAGGACTACACAGAGTTATTCATCAATATACTAATATGTCTTATTATAAATTGAACATTTTGAAATCCGAAGCCTTCTCTATTAACATTCAAGGCATTGAAAGAGAAGAATTGATAGAGGAATTCTCTTATGATTGGAAATCAAATTCATTGACCCACATAGGGATACAATTTTCGCCAAATATAAATTACCGTATTTTTCGCCCTATAAGACGCACCGGCAGATAAGACGCACCTAGTTTTTAGAGGAGGAAAACAAGAAAAAAAAAATCTGAATCAAACACAAATACACTTTACACACAGATACACACCTATATTACACACAAATATATATATATATATATATATATATATATATATATAGATACACATACATATACATACACACATAAATATACATACACATACATACATATATAAACACACATACATGCACACATACACACACATACATACATGCACATACATGCACACATACACATACATATACTGCAGCATTTGGGAGCCCTTGAACCTCCCTGACCCTCCTGATCCTCACCTTTCTTCTGATCTCTGCCATCTTGATCTCACCCCAGCGCTTCCTACCAGCACTCCTCGTGTACTGCAGCGTTGCGTGTGTGACGTCACTAGGACGCACCGGCCGACGCGATGCTGGTAGGAAGCGCTGGGGAGAGATCAAGAGGACAGAGGCGGTTTGAAAAGGTATATTCGCCGTATAAGACGCACCAACTTTCCTCCCCCAGTTTTGGGGAAGAAAAAGTGCGTCTTATACGGCGAAAAATACGGTATTTAGTTAAAAATAATTTTAATAAATTAAATAAGGATATTGATTTAACAATCATATATTGGAATAAACCAAATCTATCTTGGTTGGGACGTATAGCTGCAATAAAAATGATAATTATACCAAAAATTCTGTATCTTCCAAGATGTTTACCATTGAGAATTCCAATTAGTTAACTAACTATACTCCAGAATAAAATCGATCAATATATATACAAGAATAAAAGACCACTTATAAACAAAAATACTACAATGAAAACATTTGCCAAAGGAGGCCTTGCTGCTCTCAACATTATGGAATTTTCAAAGGCTATAATATTAACTCACATTCTAAAATACAAAGATAAAGAGTCTCCTAGATGCATAATGATAGAAAGAGAATTAGCTGGCAATAATGTCTGGGGCCCTCATTCTATTATCGGCCGTAAATCGGCCGCAAAGCTGCGATTCCTTGCGGGGCTCCCGTTACCTTGCAATTCAATTATACGGCGCCGCAAGACTATCCCATTACGGCCGGCCGTATATCTTGCAATCGGCCGTATGCTCAGAAATCTTTAAATGCAAAAATAAATTCAAGACGGCACTGTAAAGCTCTGTAAATGCTAGGGATCATAATGGGGGGCATGAGGATTAATAGCAACCCCCTCTCAAGCTTGCACATCAGCCCAAATACGAGATTACATTAACTGTTTATTTTCGGGCCGCAGCGTGGGCGTGTCTGAGGTGCTCCAAGCACTCTGGACTTTTTACATGGATATGTGACATAAATTAAAAATGTTTTTTATTTATGGATTTGAGTGTAGGGGAATGTTGTGCTATTAATGCTAACACCTACAATAATTGTATAGTCTCCTCAGAGTGCAGGATGGCTTTATTATGTGCTTATTTGTGTGCCTGCGGTACCTTTTTGCTGCAAGTAAGCTGCGGCTCGGTTTTAGCCTTACAGAGAGGGTTCCCGGAGCAATTGAATAGCAACCAGGATTTTCTTACGGACGAAACTCTTGCGGACGTTTAAGATCAAAGGCTTTCCTCCGGCGCGTGCGGCCGCAAGGGATAGCAAGGCGCCGGCCGTAAGCCTGCCGGAATCCCTGGCCGGAAGGGAATAGAATAGGCGAATAGCTTGCGGCCGGTCCCGCATCTCCTACAGCCGATAATAGAATGAGGCCCTGGGAATCTATGATATGGGAAATTTTTTTACAAATTACCACTAATTCCAAAAGCTTTAATGGAACAGTGGTTTAAAATCAATGATAATTTATTTCTAATTCAATTTCTGTTAGCTATCACACCAATATGTAAGCTTATTAAAGAACTTTTGCCCTTTCTGAAACTAGACTGGATCAAATAGGGAATTGGAAGTTTAGAGGACATATACTTAAATGGAGAACTGAAACTCTTCCCATATATTTCAGAGGAAAAGAAAATCCCAAAAGAAAAATGTCTATGGTATAACATGTTATCAACAACAATTGCAGAATCAGATTATAATCTTAAAACAGTTAGAAAACTATCACATTTTGAGTTAGATATTTCTAACACTAATAAAAAACATGCAATCTCAAACATAATGAAAAGCATTAAGTCAGTAAGTGAATCTATAAAATCAAATGGTATAGTTAAATGGGAGCAAGAATGCAATAAAAAATGGGAAGATAAGACCTGGGAGACTTCATAATATGGGAAAATATATAAAATGCACCACCTTTAGAGAAGTACAATTCAAAATCATCCAGAGGTGGTATATTACTCCTCAGAAACTAGCTAAGATAGCCCCAAATTCTAATAAAGACTTGTGTTGGAGATGCAATATACAAAAAGCCTCCCAAATGCATATGTGGTAGTCTAGTTCAGCAATTCATTCATATTGGTCTAATTGCATTTCTCAATTATCTAAAATCATGAAATATGAAATAGAGTTTTCCAAAATATTCCGAAAACAAAAAATAAACATTACAATGATGGTTTTATTAGTAGCAAAATGGCTCATTCCACACATTGGAAAAATACAATAATTCCTTCATGGAGAGATATTAAATCCTCAGTAGATAGAAACAAACTAATTGAAACAGATTTCATAAAATATAACTTAAAGCAGCAAAACAAAATCAGCCAAAAATGGCTATTATGGAATTAAAAAAAATACCTGAGTACTATCATGAGTAAAATGTATCTCCATATTACTCAAATACAGAATCTAAGAAAATGAAAGCATAGAAACAAGAAAGAAAAGAGAATATAAGGCAGAGGAATTTTCGACTGGTTCAGGCCGGCCTTTGATGAGCCGATTCTGCCTCCTTTTGGGGTTGAGATAAGGAGATATTTTTTTTTTACTTTTTCTTTCTATGTGGGATTTAAGTTTGTATTATATATAACCTTAAGCTCAAGATATGATTAAAACAGAGGAAAAATGGAACTTTGATAAATGTTGTTAATGTCTTGAAATTGTAATGTAATTTTAAAAATGTATATCCCAAATGTTTGTCTTTCTTTGATCTTGTATTTTGTAAAAATTAAAATTTATAAATAAAAAAAATAAAAAAAAGATTAACTTAACACAGGGTCTCTACCAGATGACTGGAGAAAAGCAGATGTAATACCTATTTTAAAAAGGGAGCAAGATCAAATCCGGAGAATTATAGACCAGTGAGCCTCACTTCTGTAGTGGGGAAGCTTTTAGAACAGTTAATAAGGGATAATATACAACAATATGTCATTTGAACAGGATTATAAATACTAGTCAACATGGATTTATGAGGGATAGGTCATGTCAAACAAATCTAATTAGTTTCTATGAGGAGTTTAGTAGGAACCTGGATCAAGGCAACTCAGTGGATGTAGTCTTTTTGGACTTTGCAAAGGCTTTTGATACAGTGCCACATGGGAGACTATTGTGCAAACTAAGAGATACAGGAATTGCAGTAAATATCTGCTCATGGATTGAGAGCTGGCTAAAAGACAGGAAGCTAAGGGTTCTTGTAAATGGAACATACTCCGATTGGACTAATGTGGTAAGTGGGGTTCCTCAGGGTTCAGTATTAGCTCCTCTCCTTTTTAACATATTTATTAATGACTTAGAGGTGGGACTGGAAAGTAGTGTCTCTGTTTTAGCTGCTGAAACGAAGTTGTGCAAGGTACCGTAATTAAATTAGATAATGATGTGCTTTCCCTCCAAAGGGATTTACATAAAATTGAGAAATGGGCATCTATCTAAATGGAAGATGAGATTTAATACGAATAAATGTAAAGTTATGCATCTGGGAAGGAAAAATAGCCAAGCGTACACCCTCATTTGGAATATGGAGTACAATTGTGGGCACCACTTCATAAAAAGAACATTTTAGAGCTGGAAATGGTACAGAGGAGGGCAAGAAAACTAATAAGGGAAATGGAGGGGCTAAGTTATGAGGGAAGACTAATCAAATTAAACTTATTATCTCTAGAAAAAAGCCATCTAAGAGGAGATATGATTACGTTATATAAATACATCCAGGATTAGTATAAAAGTTTGTCAAGGGAGCTTTTTGTGCCAAGAGGTTTTCAACTGACAAGAGGACATGCCTTGAGGTTAGAAGTAAAAATATTCCACCCTAAAGAAAGAAAAGGATTCTTCACAGTAAGGGTGGTAAATCTGTGGAATTCTCTACCAGAGGAGGTGGTGACAGCAGATTCGATAGATAACTTTAAAAGGGGACTGGATTTATTTCTAATTAAAAAGGGAATTCAAGGTTATCCTGGATAATTAGAGACAGAGTATTGATCCAGGGAGAAATCCGATCGCCAGTATCTGGGGTCAGGAAGGAATTAATTTTTGTTTTCCCTTTGAGACGACTGGCTAAGTTTCACTTGGGTTTTTTTTCTGTTTGCCTTCCTCTGGATTAATTAATAATTTAAACATAAAAATTTATTTTAAAATAAATAATTAAATAATTAATTAATAATGAATTAACAACTAATTAATTAATAACTAATCTGCATATTGCAGATCAGAGGAGATCTTAAAAGGTTAAACTTGATGGACTGAAAGTCTTTTTCAACCTTAATTACTATGTAACTATGTAACTATGAAACTACGTAACATCCCATAAAATATTTAATTTTTAATAATATGTAAAAATCCCCCTAATTATTATATTTACACCCCAAAGAGGTATCTACACAGGCCACTGATCCTCACCCAATCAGCTTGCAGCATTAGGAAAGCAAGTTATCTCATTATTTACATGTTGTTTCTTCCTCAGCCAATAGGAGAGCACTGATGTCAGCCCCAAATTCACTGCTGGGATATGCCTCCCTTCTACTTCCTGTCAGTGCTGCTGCCATAGCACCTAACATAGTGCCACACTACATATCCCAGGCTGCTTTGCAGCACAAATAGGAGCCCCAGAGTTTAAATCAAATGTTTCAGCTAACCTGATTGGCCAAAACAAATTATGAAATTAATGCTAATTAAACCTGGGTTTGGAGGGGGTGTTAACCCTGATTTTCAACTGTCAGAAATTACAGTACAGTTTGATAATTTCTAGCTATGTGTTTAAATGTTTATTTTGGTATTTTCTCACGTACAAACATTTTTTTCATACACTATTAATTATCCTCTATTCATAAGCTAGCAAACTTAGATATGCCTTTAAGGGACCAGGAACTGAGGCCATGACATGGTTTCAGTGTTTATATGGACATGGATATATATGTTCAAATAAAACCAATGTATGTATCTTTAATACTAGTGTGATTGACAATATACTTAGCCTTGTATTGAAAAATCTCATGTCGAGAGAATAAATATGTCTTTGTCTGTTTAGGTAATGTTTGTGTATCTGTGATACTTTATGTGACAAAAGACAGAGTGGTGCAGTATGGGTAATGTCAGAGATCAAGGAGTGGCATTTGTGTCACTGTGTAGTCAGACAACAAGGGGAGCACTTTATAGTAGAGTTTGGTATTCTGCCCCACCAACTACAATTCCACCAGCTGCCATTGGATTTGAGCAGACTCATTTTAGTAACAACCATTATATCTTGGCATTTTATCGTCCTACAGTGGATTGTTATGTGATGCTTTTTTCCGGTTTTATCAAGAATTAGTAAAGAGGTTCTGTTTTTTAAATTTTGCCTTCCATAAGTACTTATTAGTGTTATGCACTGGAACACAACTGAGAACTGTTTTTTTCTCTTTTGGAGATGGTTTGTATTGCAGAAAAGATCTGAATTTTGGTAATGAGGCAATATGTGCGTGCGTGTGTGACTCAGCAGCAGCAGGGTGTTCATGTCGCCCAAGAGCTGTTGTTGCATATAGCGCCACATTGTGATATCGCAGGTAAGCTGACATACCTACAATTCACTTACAGTTTAATGGGATTGCCCCACTCTTAAAACTAAGTTGATCATAGAGTCCTTTTAACTATTAAAGCACAACTATGCTCTAACAATACTATTTTGAAGAACTATACTCGGAATTATTGAAAATGTTTTTAAAAATAGAAGACAAAATAATACAACCTGTAATATATTACGTGCAATTCTGTTGCTGTGGGATCTACCATTTGAGTTTCTGTCAATCATCCTTAGGTGACAGAAGACTTTGATTGCACAGGAAATTTATATTTACATAATAGGAATGTGGCATCTACAATAATTCAGTATTCGTAATGGAAAGCTCAATGATTTGGTATAAAACCCACAATGTAAGGCTGTATTTAAATGTAATAGTACTTTGCCCATTATCAAGTTTAATTATTAAAAAGACCATATAGAAAAAGTCTTACCACAATGTTTTTTTAGGTTTTTAATAGAACAGTCTAGTAAAACACCAGGGCCCTCAATTGCGATTTGGCCAATTGAATAGGACCCTAAATAAGCACATAGCATATTTTTTTTAAATAAGTTTTTAGTTAGTGAAAACATTGCTTTTGGATGGATGCTTACTAACTAAATACTTCTTTAAAATATATATGTTATGTGCTTATTTAGGGCCCTATTCAATTGGCCAAATTGCAATTGAATGAGGGCCCAGGTGCCTGGTAACCCTCCTGCCTATAATTACCTTCAATTCTTACACATATAGTAGAGGGTAATTGTCAGGAGTTAATAAGAAGGGAACAGGAAGAAAAAAGTAGAACAAAAAGTAAAGATGGAGATGAACACTTAAACAAAGTGTAGACTCACAGGGGTTATTTCTAGATTCTGTTAAATGCTGCATATTAAGTGAATTATCAGATTCTAAAATTACTCTGGATTCTAAATGTTTATGTTTTTGTGCACCCTTATGCATATGTGTAGGTGGCCCAGTGGTTAGGATGCAGGTGTTTACACCACAGCATCCTGGGTTAGAATGCAGCCAGGGAACCAAGAGGTCACACTGGTCAGTACTGGGATGGGAGACCACCTGGGAATGCAAGGAGCTGTATGCTGTGGCCCACTGGAGAAGGAACTTTCCCCCTGTGGAGAGACACGGGGGGGGGGGGAGAGACACGGGGGGGGGGGAGAGACACGGGGTGGAGAGACAGGGGAGGGAAAGAGAACCACCGGGGGGGAAAGAGAGACACAGGGGGAAAGAGAGAGACACAAGGGAAAGAGAGACACGGGGGTGGAGAGACACATGGGTGGAGAGACACGTGGGGAAACAGAGACACGGGGGTGGAGGGACACGGGTGACTCGAGTATAAGCCGAGGGGGCCCTTTTCAGCCTTAAAAAAAGGGCTGAAAAACTTGGCTTATACTTGAGTATATACGGTACATCAACTTTACAGGTATATCGTTTCATGATAAGGAAAACAGGATTAAGTCTTTTTGTTTTGCATTGATGACAGTTATTGATTGATTGATTAATTAATGTATTTAAGTTAATCCATTAATGATTAATTCATAATTAAAACAAATGTTAGACTGACATTATTTATAAATACATAGATGCTTAGCTATTTACATTTCAATGTATGCCAATTAAACATCATACATTGATTGATTAATTAATTAATTGAATCAAAACAGTACAAATACTTTTCAGGTCAATCTATAGTTTGCTCATAGCTCTTTGTGTTTGGGTATGAAACTTACATTTAAATGATGCCCTTCTTTAGGAAAACATGATTATCTCTTTACGTTTTTCATTCATGACAGTTATTGATTAATTAATTGATTAATGTATATTAATTTAATAATTAATTAATAATTAACTATTTATAAAAAAAAATGCAACAATGACCTTATTTGTCAATATACAGTATATATGCTTAGCTCTTTAGGTTAGACATTGATTGATTAATTAATTAATTAATTAATTTAAAGAAAAATGTACAAATGCATTTCAGGTCATTCTAATGTTTTATTACTGCTCTTTAGGTTTTGCATTGATGACAGTTAAAAACAATATGTACAATAAAAAAAACAGATTATATCGTACAGATTGGAAGAAATAAAAGGCCACAACTACAAGATCATCAGAAAGTGGAAAAGAACTTCTTCCATTAAGACTTCTGGTAAGTAAAAAATAAATCTTACTAATGTGATAATTGCCATTGTTTGATACATAAGAAAACATTACAATTAAAACTAAAACGCCTCTATTTATGATTATAGATTACAATAACGGACAACGCAGAAGTCAAGAAAGAACGGAAAAGAAGAATGACAAGGGAACGGAAGCAAAGATGGAGAGATGCACAGTCCCCTGATACTTCACAAACATTAAGAGAAGAAGAGCGACAGAGACTTGCCAATAAAAGAAAAATGACTCAAAAAGGACAGAGTGTGATGGAGTTACAAAGAAAAGAAAAAGTATAAAACATAATGTCTGTGACACATTGCCAAATATTGCCTAATGACACCAATGTTGATATACATGATACCAATAATGATATACAAAGCAGTAGTGATATACTGTATGTGTTGGGGAAGCTCCGGATCATCCCTTATTTATAGCACTAGCAGTATAGAGTCATTATTGTGGATAACTCAATGTGGTTTGTGAGTTTTGTGGGGCCTATCATTTTCTTAAGGAAAGACCAACTGATGTAGAGTTTATTAGTTGCTGTCAGAAAAAAAAGGTAAGACTTTCAGAAAGACACACATGTCCTGAATATTTAGAAAGTATAATGAGTGATCCAACATTTCCAAATTATAGCAATTTAAAAAAAAATATCAGGTCTTTTAACAGTGGAATTTCATTTGTTTTAGAGTACAAGGACAAATTTACCACCGGACTTCACATTTACACCCACAAGCGGGAGAGCAAAGGAAATTTGCACAGGTATATGTCCTAGATACAATGGAAGCTGTTGAACAATCGATGACGCTTCCTGAAAATAAACAATGTTTACACATAGTCTTTGAATAGCTGGATAAAATTATGGCACACAACCCATGTAGTCAAGCATACAAAAAATTATGCTCAAATACATCAATTGCCAATACTAAGAGTACATATGGTTTTCAAAAGAGATTGTAATACTGATCAAAGATGTTATAATTTACTAACAGCAAATGAGGTTTCCATGGTCTTTAAAAATGATGATGGTAAATCACCATTTCAGCGAACTATCACATATTATAATTATCTAACTACGATTCGTCGTCACGCTGCGTTGCGTAGTGCGTACGACTTAGCGATGAGCGCCGCAGGCGCTCATCGCCTGGCGAGCCTCGCTGCGCCGCTGTGTTGCGTAGTGCGTACGACTTAGCGATGAGCACCGCAGGCTGCGCGAGGCTCGCCGTTAAACCGTAGCACTTTGGCAATGAGCGCCACAGGCGCTCATTGCAGGCCTGCCTCGCGTAGCGAGGTGAGCCGCTAAACCGTTCCACTTAGAAAAAAAATACGAGATGAAAAAAATTACGAGATCAGCGGCGGAACCAAAACAATAAAAAAAACACTAAATACACACAAAAAAATAAAATAAAGGTCACTTACAGCATGGGGAACCAGGCAGGACGTCTGGAAGTGAGTTGGAACTCCAATTTACATAGAATTAGCCGAGTTACAAAGATCGAAAATCGGCTAAGCGAGAAAAAAATGGCCGCCGAAAAAAATGAAAACGAGGCTATACTACTACGAACTGCTTAAAACACAGCCACAGACGTATGTGTTTGAAAAACAACGAGATAAAGGATGCGGATTAACCGCGCAATGAGTAAAAAGACAGTAGCGAGTACATTTTACGAAACGCAATTACAGATTTACGCATTAACACAGATTTAACGCCTTTGTCACGCGCAACATCGGATTTACCGCCTAAACCAACGCATTTGATGAAATATAAGTTGAAAGTTACAAAAAAAATAAAAAATAATAATAATTGTTTTTATTTTAAGAAAAAAAAAAAAGGGACAAATGTAGCGTCATGTTGTGTGGCAAACAAATTTCACAACATTTAATTTTTATTGACCCTCATTTGACCGTTTGACCATATTTACTGTTAAACCGTAGTACTTTAGCGGGCTTAGCGATGAGCCCCGCAGGCGATCATCGCCCGGCTCGCCTCGCGCAGCGAGGCGAGCCGTTAAACCGTAGTACTTTGGCAATGAGCACCACAGAAAAAATGGCGGACAAACAAGACGAAAACGAGGCTACAGCACTATAACCACGGAAAACACGTACCGATAATCCGCTAAGACGCATACCACACATTATCCGCCATTTTAGGATAATGCGGAAGGACACAGCTACGTTAACGGTTTCGAGTCGCGCACGCACACTATTACACTGCACACGTTCATCACGCTTACACAGCACCTCCACAACACTAATGCTGCAGCAAAATCAACACAGATTGCCAGCTCTTCAACACAATGCATAAAAATACGTAAATTAATTTATTAATTTGAATTCTATATTTCAGTAGTACACAGAAAACAACATTAGCTACCTTACAATTCCATATGTATATTAATAACTAAACAACTTTTAAAACATACACATCTCAGTGCCATCATTTTTTGACGGGCAATACGCTAGTTAGAATATATACACGCAATGAAGAGCAACCTTTTATAAATTTAAATATATTAAGTTGTAATTTGGATCCAATGACATATCCCATTTTCTTTTCAAATGGTGAGCCAGGATGGGAACCAAAATTACAATTGCAAAGTTATCCCAATAGTAAAGTTCGCATTAGAAACAATATTTCTATGCTGGGATATAAAGTGGCACAATCTGCTATTTGGGATTATTTTAATCCTATTTTGTGTGGGGGGAAACTCACACAACAATGGATTATTGATTCATATCTATAGGTCGAAGCTAATAATCTAAATGTTATCAAATTTCAACAAAACAAGCTTTGTATAGAACAATATTGTGGATTGATGAGTTATGTCGCTGAATTGGCTACTAACAGAGACATTCCAGCTGGAAGAGCAATCATTTTGCCATCCTCTTTCCAAGTATCCCCTCGCAATATGCAAGAAAGGTACAATTTATTCAAAATAAATATAAATAAATAAGTATTTGATATAACTGAAGCACTCTTATTTGGGAAATGTGTGGCTTTTGTTTATATCATTGAATTTAAAAAAAGAGGCCTGCCATATGCACATATACTTTTAATCCTACAAGAAAATGATACAGTGAATACTGTAGAGAGAGTCGATTCAGTGATTAGTGCTTAACTGCCACATCCAGAAAAATATTCAAAACTTTATGACATTGTTACACACCGAATAATTCATGGTCCATGTGGAGATATAAATTTAAATTCACCATGTATGGAAAATAAAAAATCCACAAAAGAGTTTCCAAAACAATTTCAAATGCAAACTTATGTTAATTGTGATGGCTACCCTTTGTATGAAAGAAGAGAAGGACAAACTATTATTATTCGTGGCCAAAAGGTTGATAATAGATATGTAGTTCCATACAATCCATATTTGCTGATGAAGTACAATGCACACATAAATGTAGGAAGCCTGCACTTCTATCAAATCCATCAAATATGTGTATAAATATATATACAACGGATATGATGCAGCAACTGTTTTGTGCAAGGTGCACAAAATGAACAAGACAATCCAATATTACATGAAAACCCCAAAACACAAGTAAAATTGCAAATTTAAATACATTGCAATTGCATGCATTTAACCCCATCACAAATGCTATAGATGATGATATGCTCAAAGAGTGGTATTTCTGTCTAGGTGACCCTGGTGGATCAGGAAAAATGTATCTGTATAATTTATTGATGAATTACATTCGAACACAGAGTCAAATAGCACTGCCATTTGCAACAACTAAAATAGCTGCACTTTTGTTAGAAGGTAGCAGAACTGTCCATAGTGCATTTAAACTGCCAGTTCCCATTCTAGAAACATCAGTGTTGGATATCTGCATGAATTCTTTACAAGCCAATACATTTAAAAAAGTAAATTCATTATCATAGATGAGGCAACAATGATGTTGTGTCATGCCTTTCAATGTATTGATAAATTATTAAAAGAAGTGATGGATAATGATTTGCCATTTGGTGGAAAGGTGATGTTGTTGGAATGAGATTTTAGGCAAACATTACCTGTTGTGCCACATGAAAATAGGACTGAGATCGTCAAAACATGTATAAAGACAACTAAACTGTAGAAAATATTTGCACACCTGAAATTGGAACTAAATATGAGATCTGAAGGCCAAAATTAATTCAATGATTGGCTAATTCAAATTGGAGAAGGAAAACATCCAAAAATAAATAATCTCCTTGATGATACAGGTGAAATTCCATCACAAATTATTTGAAAGGAATCACTCATATCAGCAATGTTTCTAAATACTATCAATAACAAGGATTACTCAGACATTGCAAACAAAGTGATATTAACATCAAAAAATATAGATGCCTTGAATCTAAAATTCACAATGCCCCTCAAAAAAATAATGACAGTGTATCTAACTTTAGTATAGAATTTATCAATTCTTTAACACCATTTGGAATGCCACCACATGTTTTGCAATCGAAAAAAGGGCAATTGTCATGCTACTGAGCAATACGAAGAAAAAAAAAGGACTTTGTAATGGGACCAGATTAATTGTGCAGGATTTAAGAGAACATTTCATACACAAAGCAATTATGAATGGTACCCAAAAAGGTTAATAAGTATTTATACCAATATTTGTTTTGGCTCCGAGTGAGAGTAGTTTACCTTTTGTCCTTCAAATGAAACAATTTCCCATTATCATGGCGTTTGCCATGATGATAAATAAATTCCAAGGAAAAACTTTTAAGTCTGTGGGAATAGTTTTTTTACAGGAAGCTGTATTTGGGATGGTTTCAATCAAAAGAGAAGAGAACCAATTCTTCTATCAACATGGAAGTGACCTCTTTTCCAAGGCCAAAGATTGATAAGAGTCTTTTGGCCCCTTACAGGTGTAATTTTTTTTTTTTATATTTGCAGTATTTTTTTATTTTCTGTATGTAGTGTTATGGACTATGAGTGTCCGTATGGACCCCTATGGGGTTTAAAGTCCATGGGCGGTCCAATATGGAACATTGTAATGGTAGGAAGGGTGCCATGGGGGCTCATGAGGACATCCATGGTATGGGGGTTTAATGTTATGTGACATGGAGGACCATGAGGAGCCCAATGGTTATAGTTAAGTATATCATGGGGGTAGCTGGGGCGTAGGATCCCTCAATAAATCTGTATATATATATATATATATATATATATATATATATACATATACATATATATATATATAGCTATATAGCTAATAGTGATACCTTTTTTATTGGACAAAAATATTCCTAATAAAGCAACAAGCTTTCGAGAGATAATGCCTCTTTACCAAGTAAATATATATATATATATATATATATATATATATATATATATACATATAAATGTGTGTATATATATATATATATATATGTCTGTATATATATTATATAGATGTAGATATAGATATAGATATACATGTGTGTATATATATGTGTCTGCGTGTGTATATGTATATATACGTATATATATATATATATATATATATAATATATGTGTGCATATGTAAATATATGTGTGTATTTATATTAATATGTGTGTATTTATATTAATGTGTGTATATATATATATATATATATATATATATATATATATATATATAGTAGTAACAAAAATATATATAATGCTTAACACCTTATTAAAATTAAGCTGGGAGGAAATTTAGTGACTCATAAGGGGAATAATGAGGGAATAAACATAAAAAAAAACATATATACTATATACAAAATGTAGGCATTGAGCCACATAATCTGGTGCACTACACAAATAGGTGCCTCTAATGAAGTGTGTACGGATCAGACCTTACCACACATTCATTATTATGTAATAGAGGGAGCACCCTCTGGTTAGTGACTCCCCTAGAAGCTAAAACATACCTAGAACTTCTGGTGGTCATCAATTGCCAATAAAAACTAATTTTGCCAGCTAATTTTGCCGACCGGTTTCGACAGCCAGATGCCAGCTTTCTCAAGGCTCTTTGTGTATATGGTATAAGTGTATTTTCATAGGCTTTTTATGTGGTTTGTTCACCTCCTGGTTGTGATGGACACGTTATAACATTGGCAGTTTATCCAATCCACTTTATGTCCCCCTCGCTCCCCCCCCCCACACACTGCTTCCTACACCCTTGCCACCATTAAAGTAAATAAATTAACATACAACATTTAAGACTGATAAACATTAGTTCATACTACACTATATATTTGAATAATACAGTGCATTGCTTGTTTCATAACTTGTTAGGGGTAACCACCTTTTAGGTCAGTGGTACCTATTTTGGCATTTAGTGCTAAACACAATATAATTTAAATTCACAGCATGCTGTGTGTGAAAGTGAAAGAAGTGTTTCAATGAAGAGTATATTTCAGACAAGATGAGCTTTGTGAATCATATCCACTAAGCACTCAATATGACCTATATGGATCACAGAAAAAGTTACAGAAGTTAGTAGCAGTGCTTTAACCCGTTCTGTCCTTGCACTTGGTGCCTCCTACTGGCATTCTTTCCAAGATAGCTTCCGAATCAGGAACCTGGCCCAGTCAGTGTGGGCAGGTTAAACCACTTGTGCCCGGAGAAGCAGGGGTTGGACATATCCACATCATTACTGAATAATAAACTAACCAAAAAGTGTGATAAAAAATCTGTCAATATATTATCTATTTTTCTCTTCTGACTATTGTTGAGTTAGGACTATTATTTCTTGGTCTGTAATTCCATTGTGACTAAGCACCAATACATTTTTAGTGAACTTTGCAGTGTTTGGGAAATTCCTTTACTTTGTCCTGGGATGAGATGAGCCTAGACTTGCCAAGAAAGTATAAATTGACCCTTGGACATTGAAGAGCATTGTATGATACAGTATATATTTACACAGAACAACAGTTGTATAATTATACCTGATTCTTGTGCCAGTTGCTGATGGGAGAAAAACCTAGCCATCGTAGTATAGTATAAAGAGGTTACAGTTCCCATGAAATATTGTAATCTCCAGTCCCAGGGTGGATGGGTAAACTCCATGCTATGAGTAGTTAATTCTGCTTCCTCTTGGTCTCCTCAGTCTACATGTAAACTTTTTAATATAGTTTCATAAAAAAAGTAAACAATTTGTAACAAAAAAGAAAAGACTTTTTGAACAAAACTAATTATCTGTCCTATCCTTTAGTGGCTAGATTAATTGGAAACATCTTTTTATGATGTTTAAGAAATACATATAGCTTTTCATTTACTTCCAATTAGCAATAGATCTACCCTACTGATTTACATATTGTTATTATATAAGTAAGTGGTTGGTAAAAGCAATGAAAAATCCCAGGGGTTCAGAGTACAAAAGTTTAAAAAACAATGGCATTGACTTTTTAAACCAACTAAGTAATTTGTTTACAGTAGGGAGTCTTACATGACAACAGACATACAATGTGGGGATAAGACTGGTACTTACAGTATAATAGAGTAATTTGTGCTAATCATCCACAAAGTTGAACTTTCAACTATTTTTATAATCATGAGCTGTAGGTGCAATGAAAGAATGTAACCTGGGAAATTTTCAAAAGGACAATGTATAAGTAACATAGACAGTATCTCATAATGCTAAAAATGAAATAAAATGACAATGAGGATAAAAATGACAATGTAATCACATTTATTAAAAATGAAGGTGTTAAAATCACAGTAATGTTTAAATAATACAAATAGGCCTATAAAGACCACATCACAAATCAAAATGGATAAATGCCCTCATTTGTCCATCTATGCCTCTGCTGTCCCCTTCTTCATGTGCCTTTAATCATTCCCAGCATCAGGGAATCCTTTCTTCTCATTATATGGCCAAAATATTTTAGCTTTAGCCTCATGAACATGCTTTCAGTTAATTTTTTGGTTTAATTTACTGTAGTATTGATTGATTGGATTTTCTTGCAGTCCAAGGGACTCTAAGCTGTTTTCTCCGACACCACAATTCAAAGGCAATAATTCTAAAGCGCTCAGCCTTCTTTATGGTCCAGCTATCACATCTGTATTTTACTACTGGGAATATCATAGTTCTAACTGTGCAGACCTTTGTTGATGCTGGGATAATATATAACTAAGCACTTTATGAGTGATTATACACTATTACATTTATCCCCCCTAATTTCCCCCTAATTGGGTGGTTTGAAGTTGTTGGTACACAAAACAAATACAAATAAATAGATTGGATAAGATATCCAACTACATGAGCGTTATAACAAAGTCCTATGATGAAGCAAAAATAAAAGCCCAATTATGAAGTTATTGAAGGTTGTAAACTATACATTACAAAAGTTATTTTATTTTAATAGCAGCATATTTTTTGTGCTAAACTGTCAATAAAGTTTTTCAACACACGGGGTGAGCCTAGGGTTCTCAGGAACTGACAGGGTAATAAAAACACAAGAGTAGGCCAGTCTCAGACACTTCTTCCCTTTCAGCCCCCAGGTCTGGTCATAGGCAATGCTGATGTCCGCGTGGACCAATCTGGGCGCAAGCCTCAAGGGTCCTCAATCAGGAAGACGAGGAATGAGATAGAGAGAGAGATGAGAGGACCAAGCCCAGACAGGGGTGAGGAGAAGGTCAATGAAGTGGTCCAGAGAGTGCCTCACCCAGCCAGAGCTTGACGTGCTACTTCAAGGTACAGCCCAATTACATCAACATCGGCTAAGAAAGGTAGACACCTGACTACTTCAGTCAGTGACAATGACAGCTGACAAAGCAGTTGAGAGGGCAGTAGAGCTTGGTATTGAGATAAATACAGTGGACTTGCAGGGACTTATAGGTTCTGCAGACTGTGACAGAAGGTCCAGCATTCCTTTGGAGCATCCTTCAAGGGCGAGATCTGACAATAGTGATTCGTCTGCAGGTGACAGAGTGATGAGAAGATACAGCCGACTAATGGTTCACTTTGCTTCAGCAGGTCCTCACGAGACAGATCACGCTCTGCGAGCAGTGGGTCAAGTTGGTGCTGCAGAAGAGACTCCAGCTCTGAGAGAGAGTCATGATCACAGCATGGGAGGCCCAGATGCAGATGTTCTTGGCCCAGTGGCAGTCAAGAACTGGAAAGGCCAAGATATTTCCCATCCAGGCGAGAGTCAGGTGAGGTGTTTCACACAGACGGCTGCACTGAGGCCAATAGGGATGCACAGTTAGATGTTTTCCTGACAGAGCACCAACACTTCCTAGGATCACACAACATCCAAATTAGCAAATAAGGGGCTGGGTGAGCGGGTCTCCAGGATGGCAGGGAAAGCATGGCATTGCCGGTGAGCCTTGGTCAGATGGATTTGCGCAAGCAGGGGTTCGCACAACTAGCCACACACATGACCCCCATGCGAGCAGCCTCCACTGCAAGTGGTTCGGTTAGGCGGGTGTGCTACTCTTTCAATGAAGGAGTATGCAAATAGGCCCTGAATTGCCGGTTCAGACACGTATGCACCGATTGCAGTGGGGAACACTCGGTGCTCAGATGTGTCAAGGTAAAAGAGGGCAGAAAAAACAGTGACAACTTTACAAAAGGGCAAGACACCAGTGGTTGTGGATGAAATGCTGCCATGATTAGAACGTTATCCTCTCCCTAAGAATCCCATTGACTTCAATGAAAGCGGATGCACTGGTATGGTTGAAATTCTTCGAGACATCCTCCGAAGTTAACCAATGTTGACTTGGAATTGTATACAGAGGCTTTGGAGCTTACTTTAGTGATAGGTGGTGTGCAGCAGCATGGCATATAACTTGGTCAGAGGCAGGACTGATGGCGAACCTGGCATTCCTAGAGCTATTCTTCATTGTAACTTTATTTATACTATGGGGTCAGGAATTGAGGGATAAGCACGTGATATTTTTTACAGATAATATGGTGGTGATACATGCCATCAGTCACATTACATCTTCATCCATTCCTGTGATCAGGTTGATGCGTAATTTAGTACTTCAATGCTTACACCTAAACATGTGGTTTTGGGCCCATCATGTGCCTGGTTTTAGGAATGGGATCGCTTATGATTTGTCCTTTTTTCAGAAATAGGAGTGGAGGGATAGTGGCATTGATCCAGAATTTCATGGCTCCAGCGACCTGGTCAGCATACAGAAAGGTTTGGTACAACTGGTCCGACTTGGTGATCTTGGCTGGTGATGAGGATTTGGAAGACAGGAGGCTGGGTATCCTGTTATGGTTTATTTTGCATTGCAAGGAAGAAGTATGTCTGCTTCATCATTGAAAAGTCAGTTAGCAGCTGTAGCCTTCATGTTCAGGCTAGCTGGGTAAGGAAGGTGCTATGCAGTTTAGCATGGGACAGGCACAGTAAGGAAAGGAGACAGCCTATTACGATCTCATTGTTATCACGTATATCGGCGATGGTTCAAGTGGTATGTTATACGGAGTATGAAGCCATGCTATTCCGCACAGCTTTCTCTCTGACCTTTTTTGTGGCATTTAGGATCGGGAAG
Organism: Discoglossus pictus; assembly: GCA_027410445.1. Lineage (NCBI taxonomy): Eukaryota > Metazoa > Chordata > Amphibia > Anura > Alytidae > Discoglossus > Discoglossus pictus. The sequence continues at coordinate 80,752,913 of CM050173.1, read as the reverse complement.
TTGGTTGCAGCTAACAGACATGGGCAGAATGGTCTCCAGGCAGAGGACATATGTCTGCAAGGGGATGGAGTGGTAATTTGGTTGAAAAAAGTCTTAAAAGGATCAAGCGGGAAAAGGAAGGGAAATTACGCTGCAAAAGGTGGGGATGGATTGTTGTCCCTTTGACTGTGTCGATCAGTTTATGCAACAGCAACCAGGTCACCCTGGCCGTTTTTAATACACGCAAATGGACTGACTCTTTTTCGCTTACAATTTTCTAAAGTGGTAAAGACCTGTTTACAGAAGTTAGGGTTGAATCAGGCCTCAAGTTGTTAATATTCTGTTTATATGTTATGGGATTGAAAAATGCTGTGGCCAGTTGTACCTCCAACCGGAGTCAGGTGTCTTTATTTTGGGGAGAGCATCGGTGGACCATGTCTGGTCAGGAAGATCCCCGTAGGAGAACACAGCTGCCAGAGGGACCCTTGACCGGGGAGTACTGCCAGTGCCAGCTGGGGAGTGAGGGAGAAGCTAGTGGAGCGGGCGGAAGGCTAGCTCCGCCCCCAGGGATCGCCATCTTGCCTCACTCCACGGCCCGCTACAGAGGAGACACCCTCCCTTCCCTAACTTAAAGTCATTAGAGTTATAAGAATGGGGGGGGGGGGTAGTATTTGTACTGGGAAGTATATATGGTAGGATTATGAGCTAGTAGTGCATTTATTGTTATAATGTTATGTATAAGTATACTAAAATATATATATATATATATATATATATATATATATATATATATATATATATATATAGGAGTACAATTTGATATGGACTATATGTTGATGCCATATGGAATTTTTTAATTTTATGTCACAGCGACAGGTAGGTGATGTTGCCCGACCCAGCAGTAAAAAGGGGGTCGTCCCTACCCCTAAGAAGGTGTTGTTGCACCACAATAATGATAATTAAATTAATAGAAATTTTATAATCTCATAATTTATCACGCCATATATTAGAAGTAACCAGTAATGTGCATAGCACTTACATCATGTCTTCCTCTGCTTAATTATACAGATGTTTTAACTCATGCTTTAACTTATACAGATTATACACTTTAAGCTTTAATAAAAAAAAGGAAAAAGGAAAAAAAGATGGTCAAAACCTAAAAAAGGCCGAGGAGGAGAAAAATCAAGCAATATTTGCATGCACAGTACTATGCTTTATACTGTAGCAATAAATCTAGTTAAAGGTATATTAAAGTGAGCTGGCTTATTAATGCATCTGATAGAGGAGAATTTATAGTGTCTGAAAACATTTTATTACATGAAACAATTCCAAAGTAAACAGTTAAACCGTTAGCCTGAAGTTTGCTGACACAGACACTCTCACTCACTGCTTTTGCAAAGAGTTATCTCTCAATGTTAACACCCTCTGAAATTCCCAGGGAAAATTAGCATATCTTATACAATGTTTCTTTTTTGCCTGGGGATTGTGCAGTCACATGATTTCAGACACTTTCCTTTCCTTTATATTTCTGTCCCTTCATTCACTGATTGTTTTATGTACATCCCAGGTAATACTCCACCCAGCCTCAGAGAATTGCCCCCAGCCCCAGAGAATTGCCCCCCCCCCAGTGCCAGAGAATTGCCGTCAGCCCCAGAGAATTGCCCCCACAGCCCCATAGAATTGCCCCATGACCTCCCCCAACACCAGTTTGTTGCCCTCCAGCCCCAGATAATTGCCCACCAGCCCCAGAGAATTGCCCCCACAGCCCCATAGAATTGCCCCATCACCTCCCCCAACCCCAGTAAATTGCCCCCAGCCCCAGAGAATTGCCCCATCACCTCCCCCAGCCCCAGAGAATTGCCCCCCCAACCCCAGAGAATTGTCCCCCCAGCCCCAGAGACTTGCCTCAGCCACAGAGAATTGCCCCATCACCTCCCCCAATTGCCCCCCAGCCGCAGAGTATTACCCCCCAGCCCCAGAGAATTGCCTCCCCACCCACCAAAGAATTGCCCCGTGACCTCCCCCAACCCCAGAGAATTTCCCCCCAGCCTCAGAGAATTGCCTTCAGCCCCAAGGAATTGCCCTGTGACCTCAACAACCCAGAGAATTGCCCCCCCAACAGCCCCAGAGAATTTCTCTCCAGCCCCAGAGAATTGCTCACAGGCACTCTCACTCACAGACACTCTCACTCACTCACACTTCTCCCAACTCCAGTGAATTGCCCCCCAGCCCCAGAGAATTGCCCCATTACCTCCCCCAGTCCCAGATAATTGCCCCACAACCCAAGAGAATTGCCCCCCAGCCCCAGAGTATTGCCCTGTGACCTCCCCTAACCCCAGTAAATTGCCCCCTTGCCCCAGAGAATTGCCCAGTGACATCCTCCGAACCCAGTGAATTGCCCCCCAGCCCCTGAGAATTAGCCCACCACCCAAAAAATTGCCCTGTGACCTTCCCCTAACCCCAGTTTTTTGCCCCCCAGCCCCAGAGAATTGACCTACAGACCCAGAGAATTGCTCTGTGACCTCCCCCATTCCCAGTAAATTGCCACGTGACCTCCCTCAACCCCAGTGAATTGCCCACAGCCCCAGAGAATTGCCGCCCAGCCCCAGGGAATTGCCCTGTGACCTCCACCTACCCAAAAGAATTTCCCCCCAGCCCCAGAGAATTCCCTCCCTAGTCACCGAAGAATTGCCCTGTGACCTCCCTCAACCCCAGAGAATTTCCCCCCTGCCTTAGAGAATTGCCTCCAGCCCCAAGGAATTGCCCCGTGACCTCCCCAACCCCAGAGAATTGCCCTCCAGCCAGAGAGAATTGCTCACAGACACTCACTCACAGACACTCTCACTCACTCAAACTCTCACACAGACACTATCACTCACACTCACACAGACACACTCTCACTCACACACTCAGCTCTCAGCCTGGCTCCTCCATTTGCTCTGAGGCTTGCTCCTGCACTGATCTGATCCCGGCCTCCCTGCTTCCCAGTGCCTGAAAAGACAATCAGCACGTACATGCTCTGTGTGCGAGGGTACACATGAGAGATTGGTGTACCCATGATGGCAGCTTACAGCAGTCTTTTGGCCGCTTACAGATGTAATTATTTTTTTTAATTTTTGCAGTATTTTTTTATTTTCTGTATGTAGTGTTATGGACTATGAGTGTCCTTATGGACCCCTATGGGGTTTAAAGTCCATGGGCGGTCCAATATGGAACGTTGTAATGGTAGGAAGGGTGCCATGGGGGCTCATGAGGACCTCCATGGTATGGGGTTTAATGTTATGTGACATGGAGGACCATGAGGAGCCCAATGGTTATAGTAAAGTATATCATGGGGGTAGCTGGGGCGTAGGATCCCCCAATAAATCTGTATATATATACATATATATATATATATATATATATATATATATATATATATATATATATATATATATATATATTTCTACATACACATATACATATATAGCTAATAGTGATACCTTTTTTATTGGACAAACATATTCATAATAAAGCAGCAAGCTTTCGAGAGATAATGCCTCTTTACCAAGTCAATATATACAGTCAGGTCCATAAATATTGAGACATCGACACAAAACTAATCTTTTTGACTCTATCCACCACCACAATGGATTTGTAATGAAACGAACAAGATGTGCTTTAACTGCAGACTTTCAGCTTTAATTTGAGGGTATTTACATCCAAATCAGGTGAACGGGGTAGGAATTACAACAGTTTTGTCTATGTGCCTCCCACTTTTTAAGGGACCAAAAGTAATGGGACAATTGGCTGCTCAGCTGTTCAATGGCCAGGTGTTTGTTAATCCCTCATTATCCCACTTACAAAGAGCAGATAAAAGGTCCAGAGTTAATTTCAAGTGTGCTATTTGCATTTGTTGCTGTTAACTCTCAATATGAGATCCAAAGAGCTGTCACTATCAGTGAAGCAAGCCATCATTAGGCTGAAAAAAACAAAACAAACCCATCAGAGAGATAGCAAAAACATTAGGTGTGGCCAAATCAACTGTTTGGAACATCCCTAAAAAGAAAGAACGCACCAGTGAGCTCAGCAACACCAAAAGACCCGGAAGACCACGGAAAACAACTGTGGTGGATGACCGAAGAATTATTTCCCTGGTGAAGAAAACACCCTTCACAACAGTTGGCCAGATCAAGAACACTCTCCAGGAGGTAGGTGTATGTGTGTCAAAGTCAACAATCAAGAGAAGACTTCACCAGAGTGAATACAGAGGGTTCACCACAAGATGTAAACCATTGGTGAGCCTCAAAAATAGGAAGGCAAGATTAGAGTTTGCCAAACAACATCTAAAAAAGCCTTCACAGTTCTGGAACAACGTCCTATGGACAGATGAGACTAAGATCAACTTGTACCAGAGTGATGGGAAGAGAAGAGTATGGAGAAGGAAAGGAACAGCTCATGATTAAAAGCATACCACCTCATCAGTGAAGCATGGTGGTGGTAGTGTCATGGCGTGGGCATGTATGGCTGCCAATGGAACTGGTTCTCTTGTATTTATTGATGATGTGACTGCAATATTATCTGCTCATATTCAGCCAAATGCTTCAGAACTCACTGGACGGTGCTTCACAGTGCAGATGGAAATGACCCGAAGCATACTGCAAAAGGAACCAAATAGTTTTTTAAGGGAAAGAAGTGGAATGTGATGCAATGGCCATGTCAATCTCCTGACCTGAATCCGATTGAGCATACATTTCACTTCCTGAAGACAAAACTGAAGGGAAAATGCCCCAAGAATAAGCAGGAACTGAAGACAGTTGCAATAGAGGTCTGGCAGAGCATCACCAGGGATGAAACCCAGCGCCTGGTGATGTCTATGCGTTCCAGACTTCAGGCTGTAATTGACTGCAAAGGACTTGCAACCAAGTATTACAAAGTCAAAATTTTATTTATGACTGTTAATCTGTCCCATTACTTTTGGTCCCTTAAAAAGTGGGAGGCACATATACAAACTGTTGTAATTCCTACACCGTTTACCTGATTTGGATGTAAATACCCTCAAATTAAAGCTGAAAGTCAGCAGTTAAAGCCCATCTTGTTTGTTTTATTTCAAATCCATTGTGGTGGTGTATAGAGCCCAAAAGATTAAAATTATGTCGATGTCCCAATATTTATGGACCTGACTGTATATATATATATATATATATATATATATATATATATATATATAATATATATAATATATGTGTGTCTGTATATATATTATATTTATATAGATATAGATATATATATATATATATATATATATGTGTGTGTGTATATATATATGTGTCTGCGTGTGTGTATGTATATATATATATATATATATATATATATATATTGTGACAAGGATGGCCGTTTACCACAAGAAGTCTTTGCGACAAAAGGTTCAGCAATACAGATTTTTGGATGCAGAAGACTTGTTTATTAATAAGGCTCATAAACAAGGATTAGAAATAATGAAAATAAAAATCTACATATACGTTTCTTACTACCCCCCGTGCAGCTTCTCTGCTCCGGAGAAATTATAATTCATAAAGAAAACACACAGTCTCTTATAGTGCCACCTTGTGGCCAGGATACAAACAGTCTCTTGTAGACAGGACCGCTCCATCATGCATGTCCGACCTCCCCGGGGCCAACTGTATCAAGACTTCAGGCAGTGCCTGGAGGGCCACTCGTGGATCCTTCTTCTCTTGATGTCCGGAATTCTTCTCGTTGCTTTGGCACCAATGGGACTTTCTTATATCCGCCGATGCTAGCGCTCTTGCATTCGTCTCAGCCTCCATGTCTTTGTACTGCACTCTGGCAATTCTGCCTACTTCTCTGTGCCGTTTTTGGCCTTTACCAAAACATTGTTGGTAGGGCACCGACCCGCCCGTCTCTCCGAGTGCCCTCCTCCAGGGACCCTTGACAAGTACTCTTCGTACTTCCGTAGGAGTATGTGTTTCTTCATACGTTCCCTTCCCTGGGGGTAAATCACAGACAATATCGGTTTCTGTTACCTTGTCTTCCGCAGGATTTCTCTTTTGCTGCAGAACCTGCATCCATCTCTCACGGCTCTGATTTATCCTTTTCGTAGCATGAATGAAAGGCCCAAGGTTTGCAGATTCACTCTCTGGCTTGGATTCTTCCTGCAAGTTCGTGCTAGATGGCGTCTCTTGGTCTGTGCCAAGTCACTCTGGGAGCATTCATGCCTCATCTGCAGTCCGAGAGCCTGGGACTGGAGTTGCCTTAATTCGGCCTCTTCACGCTTGGCTTTCTTTTGTTCTTTTAGCCCTTCAGTTAAACATTCATTCTTTTCCAGAAGTTTCTCAACCCTTCTTCTGGTCTTCTCCATCTTCTGAGTGTTGACTTCTGTCTCTCTCTCAAGCTCTCTTTCACCTCACTCAGTAACTCCTTTGAGACAACACAATGTGGGTTAGTGTCAGACTCCAATGGCAGCTGACCTCCTGCTATTGTTCGGGGGAACTCTCGGAAATCACTGTGACACCTTGAGCTTGTTGGGCCCCCTTTCGCAACACTTTCTGTAGGGTCTCCGATTCACCCTCTTTCGAAGCTTCGACCTCACTGTCATCACCTGGGTCATCCTGACCTTCACTACGGAACTCCAACTTGGGTGGCCTCTCTTCCCACTCCCCTTCATAGCCTACTCCATCACTCTGCAATCGGTCCTGGGTCAGTGGTTCACAAGGATAGACATCCCAGCTCTCTCTCTCTTCCAGGTGCTCCAATTGTCTGGCTGATTATTCTCACCAAGAGGTGTTCGATTCATATGGCCATCTTTCTTCTGTCCGTGTACATAGTCCTTTGTAAACTCCAAAAGCATGCCTTCTCTCAGGGTAGCTACTAGCCCTTTTACTTGCAACTCATTTTTTTCATTATTCACAGCAGGTATCCTCTGCTCCACTGTGCTTTCAATCCTGCAATGTCTGCGACTCTCTGTCAGGATGAATCTCTCAAACTTTTGATCTTGCTGGAACGTCTCTCGCGGTACAGAAACTTCAGGCTTAGGCTCAACCCATAGGCCAGTACACATCTTAGAAGCCTTTATAATTTTCTGTTTCATAAGAAAGCTTGTGTTGTCAGCATCCTCACCTTTCACACATAATTCATCTTTTAACTGCTTCTCTTCATCTTTGCTCTGTTTTCTTGCTTGCTTTGCCTCCAAGGTTTCCAGCTTTTCATCTTTCTTTACTCCCTTCAGCTGTATTTTTTCTCCTTTAACTTGTAAATCCAGTTCTCTCTGCTGACACTGAATTTTTGGCTGTATATCTAGAGGAAGAACTTCCTCACTATTTTTCTTCAGGTCCTCCCTGGATCTCTCTGGCAGCTCCACCACCCTTTCTTCATCCTTCTGTATCTCGTGTACAGGCTCCTTCACTATGCCATGCTTATGAACTTTCTTTGGACATAGCTCTGTGTTCAACACAGCGTCTGGTGTATATCGGTCCTGAAGATCATGGTTGGTCTCTTCTGGACACTCATCAATCTGTTCCAACCGTATCTCCATATCAGACAGATCGTTCATCCTCTGCTCTTGTGGACTAGGCATCAGCATCTTCTTTGCTATGAGAGCGGTTTTACTCTCTGCCTCTTGTAGCTGAAAGTGTAGATCTTTTACTCGGCTGTGCCAAGTTGGTTTTTCCTGCTCCCAGTAGAGATGCTCCTCCTTTAACATGCAGTCTATCCTCTTTTTGACATCTTGAAATTTCTTTGTTTTCTCCTCAGATATCTCTGGTGCCTCTCTCTTAGAGAAATCACTCATCCTCTGAGGTAAATGTTTAGGAAGTACATTTTGCTTTATCTGTTCGCCACTGGGCAGCAGCTTCTTCATATCTTTCTCAATTGTGTTATACTTGGGTAGACTCTTCCTCTGCTCCCAAATAGACATCTGTGTCTTCTTCCTAGAGGACTCTCTGTTGTCCTCACGGTCAGTCTTCCTTCTCCATTCAGGAATATAATCCGGTATCATCCTGATACCCTTGCCTTCCTTCCCTCGCAGGCTTTTCCAGTCCCCCTGGAATAGGGTTCATCTGTACGTCTTTCATCCTCTGAAACTTCAGACTATTTTTGTCCTTATCTTTTCCTTTGATAAGGTTTCCAGTTTCTTAATCCTTTTCAGGACACTCTTCCTCAGTAAGAACACTGGCTACATTTATCCATTTGATCTTTCCTTTCTCTGGGTCAGAGATCTTTCTTTCACTAGTACTCTCCACCTCAGGAGCTTTCACCAAGGCCAGGCAACTGTATCTTTTTAGGTTTCTTACGGAGGCCTCTAGAGTGCTCTTGCCCAATAGGTTGGTACATTGGGTTTGATTAAGATCACCATCAATGACCTGATCAGCATGCTTCTTACTGAAGCTGGTTTTGCACTCCGTCAGTGACAACACTTTGTCCTTTTTCCATTGACCTTTGTTCAGGTCTGTGGCTGCATTTAGGTCACTAGTCTCAGCAGTCACTTTTGCTTTCTCTGCTGCGCTCTCTGCGGCGCCCTCTGTGGTGCTATCTGCGGCACCCTCTGCGGTCTCTGTGGAGCCTTCTGCGGTATCTGTGGAGCCCTCTGCGGCGCCCTCTGTGGTATATGTGGAGCACTCTGCGGCGCCCTCTGCGGTATCTGTGGAGCACTCTGCGGCATCTGTGGAGCCCTCTGTGGCGGCCTTTGCGGTATCTGTGGAGCTCTCTGCGGCGCCCTCTGCGGTATCTGTGGAGTCCTCTGCTGCACCCTCTGCTGTCTCATTTGCAGCTCCTGCCGCCTCACTCGCAGCTCCTGCCGCCTCACTCGCAGCTCCTGCCGTCTCACTCATGGCACTGAACCTGGTGGCTTTTTCCACTCTCTCTTTCTTCTTGTTTACTTCTAGGTCAGGTTTGGTTGGCCTTCCCTTAACAGGGAAACTGTATTTTATACTTGGACCGACAAGTATGTCTCTTGGGTAGCGATAAGCCTGTCTGTCGAAAAAATTCCAGGGGTGCGCTCTCTGTACCTGGACACCCCGGTTAACTCCAACGCAGCCAAGGATTTCCACTTTCAGGTCATCATAGTTCATCGCCTTTTCTTCATCCATGTATAGGTAAGCTTTCTGAGCTTCACCTGTCAAATACGGGGCAAGGAGTCTCACCCAGTACCTTTTGTGCCACGCCTCCCTTATGGCCGTCCTTTCAAAAATGGTGAGGTATATTAACACAACATCATCATCAGTTAATTTTAGGAGAAGTTCATCAGCTCTAACTCTTGCTGCATCTTTCATTCGTTTCTCCAGGTTAGCTTGTGTCTGAGCTAACTGAATAGCCCCTTTTCTGTTGCTCTCTTGTTGAGCAGCTACAGCCTGCTTCAAGGCTTTTAACATGTCATCCTGTTGCGCTGTGGGTTGTCTTCTTAATCACAGACAAAAGGAATCCCACTTCTGACACCAGTGTGACAAGGATGGCCGTTTACCACAAGAAGTCTTTGCGACAAAAGGTTCAGCAATACAGATTTTTGGATGCAGAAGACTTGTTTAATAATAAGGCTCATAAACAAGGATTAGAAATAATGAAAATAAAAATCTACATATACGTTTCTTACTAAACGTGCAGGAACACCCTGACTACCCCCCGTGCAGCTTCTCTGCTCCGGAGAAATTATAATTCATAAAGAAAACACACAGTCTCTTATAGTGCCACCTTGTGGCCAGGATACAAACAGTCTCTTGTAGTGCCACCTTGTGGCCAGGATACAAACAGTCTCTTATAGCGCCAGCTTGTGGCCAGGATACAGATAGTCTCTTACAGTATCCGTAGTCTTGTATATGTGGTGTAGTGCCACCTTGTGGCCAGGTTACGAATAGTCTCTTATATAGTGCCAGCCTGTGGCCTCTCCACGTCTTTACTTAAGTAACAGTGGATGAAGCATTGGGCCCGCCCTTCTCTCCCATATGCTTCACCCCAGGGACCCTTTGACATTGCAATAGGAACACTGCAATTTAACAGGACAAGCACTCAGCCTCTTCCCTGGGGTATAATAATTCTGGTACCTTCAATTGGTGCCTCTGACCGCTCCACACTTGCTTAGACACCTTGTCTCTTTTTAGGCTACTCTGCCCGGGAATCCTCCTCAGTCTGTCATTCACTTACTTGGTGCCTTTGTAGCTTCACCTCCTGGCTGTGGAGTTACTTTCTGACTGCTCTGTTAGTCCAGCGACTTCACAACAGCACATACTTCTTTCTGTCATCCAAAACTGGCAGCCACAGTAAAACAAGATTTCCTCCAGGTTTGTTTTCCAAAGTTTAAACGGTGGATCCACACAGGATCAGCCAGCAAGCTCCTCTCTTGTGGCTTGCTCTGGCTGCTAGCAGCAGCAGTACACACATTAGGCCAGAGCCTAATCAGCCACCCTTTTCAATGTCTGCTTCCCAGGCTTTAAAGAGAAACTGCACCTGCACCAATTAGTAGTTCTTCAGGAGTTAACTCTGTCACTCCTGTCAAGAACTCTTACTCTTTACTTAGCACCATCCTCTAGGGGGCAAACGGTCACAATATACAGTATATATATATATAATATATGTGTGCATATGTATATATATATATATATAGTAGCAATAAAAATATACATAATCCTTAACACCTTATTAAAATTAAGGGGGGGGGGAATTTAGTGACTCATAAGGGGAATAATGAGGGAATAAACATAAAAAAAACATATATACTATATACAAAATGTTGGCATTGAGCCACATAATCTGGTACACTACACAAATAGGTGCCTCTAATGAAGTGTGTACGGATCAGACCTTACCACACATCATTAATATGTAATAGAGGGAGCACCCTCTGGATAGTGACTCCTCTAGAAGCTAAAACATACCTAGAACTTCTGGTGGTCATCAATTGCCAATAAAAACTAATTTTGCCAGCTAATTTTGCCAACCGGTTTCGACAGCCAGATGCCAGCTTTCTCAAGGCTCTTTGTGTATATGGTATAAGTGTATTTTCATAGGCTTTTTATGTGGTTTGTTCACTTCCTGGTTGTGATGGACACGTTATAACATTGGCAGTTTATCCAATCCACTTTATGTCCCTCTCGCCCCTCCCCCCCACACACACTGCTTCCTACACCCTTGCCACCATTAAAGTAAATAAATTAACATACAACATTTAAGACTGATAAACATTAGTTCATACTACACTATATATTTGATTAATACAGTGCATTGCTTGTTTCATAACTTGTTAGGGGTAACCACCTTTTAGGTCAGTGGTACCTATTTTGGCAGTTAGTGCTAAACACAATATAATTTAAATTCACAGCATGCTGTGTGTGAAAGTGAAAGAAGTGTTTTAATGAAGAGTATATTTCAGACAAGATGAGCTTTGTGAATCATATCCACTAAGCACTCAATATGACCTATATGGATCACAGACAAAGTTACAGAAGCTAGTAGCAGTGTTTTAACCCGTTCTGTCCTTGCACTTGGTGCCTCCTACTGGCATTCTTTTTAAGATAGCTTCCGAATGAGGAACCTAGCCCAGTCAGTGTGGGCAGGTTAAACCACTTGTGCCCGGAGAAGCAGGGGTTGGACATATCCACATCATTACTGAATAATAAACTAACCATAAAGTGTGATAAAAAATCTGTCAATATATTATCTATTTTTCTCTTCTGACTATTGTTGAGTTAGGACTATTATTTCTTGGTCTGTAATTCCATTGTGACTAAGCACCAATACATTTTTAGTGAACTTTGCAGTGTCTGGGAAATTCCTTTACTTTGTCCTGGGATGAGATGAGCCTAGACTTGCCAAGAAAGTATAAATTGACCCTTGGACATTGAAGAGCATTGTATAATACAGTATATATTAACACAGAACAACAGTTGTATAATTATACCTGATTCTTGTGCCAGTTGCTGATGGGAGAAAAACCTAGCCATCGTAGTATAGTATAAAGAGGTTACAGTTCCCATGAAATATTGTAATCTCCAGTCCCAGGGTGGATGGGTAAACTCCATGCTATGAGTAGTTAATTCTGCTTCCTCTTGGTCTCCTCAGTCTACATGTAAACTTTTTAATATAGTTTCATAAAAAAAGTAAACAATTTGTAACAAAAAAGAAAAGACTTTTTGAACAAAACTAATTATCTGTCCTATCCTTTAGTGGCTAGATTAATTGGAAACATCTTTTTATAATGTTTAAGAAATACATATAGCTTTTCATTTACTTCCCATTAGCAATAGATCTACCCTACTGATTTACATATGGTTATTATATAAGTAAGTGGTTGGTAAAAGCAATGAAAAATACCAGGGGTTAAGAGTTCAAAAGTTAAAAAAAAAATGGCATTGACTTTTTAAACCAACTAAGTAATTTGTTTACAGTAGGGAGTCTTACATGATGACAGACATACAATGTGGGGATAAGACTGGTACTTACAGTATAATAGAGTAATTTGTGCTAATAATCCACGAAGTTGAACTTTCAACTATTTTTATAATCATGAGCTGTAGGTGCAATGAAAGAATGTAACCTGGGAAATTTTCAAAAGGACAATGTATAAGTAACATAGACAGTATCTCGTAATGCTAAAAATGAAATAAAATGACAATGAGGATAAAATAGCAATGTAATCACATTTATTAAAAATGAAGGTGTTAAAATCACAGTAATGTTTAAATAATACAAATAGGCCTATAAAGACCACATCACAAATCAAAATGGATAAATGCCCTCATTTGTCCATCTATGACTCTGCTGTCCCCTTCTTCATGTGCCTTTAATCATCCCCAGCATCAGGGAATCCTTTCTTCTGATTATATGGCCGAAATATTTTAGCTTTAGCCTCATGAACATGCTTTCAGTTCATTGTTTGGCTTAATTTACTGTAGTATTGATTGATTGGATTTTCTTGCAGTCCAAGGGACTCTAAGCTGTTTTCTCCGACACCACAATTCAAAGGCATTAATTCTACAGCGCTCAGCCTTCTTTATGGTCCAGCTATCACATCTGTATGTTACTACTGGGAATATCATAGTTCTAACTGTGCAGACCTTTGTTGATGCTGGGATAATATATAACTAAGCACTTTATGAGTGATTATACACTATTACATTTATCCCCCCTAATTTCCCCCTAATTGGGTGGTTTGAAGATGTTGGTACACAAAACAAATACAAATAAATAGATTGGATAAGATGTCCAACTACATGAGCATTATAACAAAGTCCTATAATGAAGCAAAAATAAAAGCCCAATTATGAAGTTATTGAAGGTTGTAAACTATACATTACAAAGGTTATTTTATTTTAATAGCAGCATATTTTTTGTGCTTAACTGTCAATAAAGTTTTTCAAGACACGGGGTGAGCCTAGGGTTCTCAGGAACTGACAGGGTAATAAAAACACAAGAGTAGGCCAGTCTCGGACACTTCTACCCTTTCAGCCCCCAGGTCTGGTCATAGGCAATGCTGATGTCCGCGTGGACCAATCTGGGCGCAAGCCTCAAGGGTCCTCAATCAGGAAGACGAGGAATGAGATAGAGAGAGAGATGAGAGGACCAAGCCCAGACAGGGGTGAGGAGAAGATCAATGAAGTGGTCCAGAGAGTGCCTCACCCAGCCAGAGCTTGACGTGCTACTTCAAGGTACAGCCCAATTACATCAACATCGGCTAAGAAAGGTAGACACCTGACTACTTCAGTCAGTGACAATGACAGCTGACAAAGCAGTTGAGAGGGCAGTAGAGCTTGGTATTGAGATAAATACAGTGGACTTGCAGGGACTTATAGGTTCTGCAGACTGTGACAGAAGGTCCAGCATTCCTTTGGAGCGTCCTTCAAGGGCGAGATCTGACAATAGTGATTCGTCTGCAGGTGACAGAGTGATGAGAAGATACAGCCGACTAATGGTTCACTTTGCTTCAGCAGGTCCTCACGAGACAGATCACGCTCTGCGAGCAGTGGGTCAAGTTGGTGCTGCAGAAGAGACTCCAGCTCTGAGAGAGAGTCATGATCACAGCATGGGAGGCCCAGATGCAGATGTTCTTGGCCCAGTGGCAGTCAAGAACTGGAAAGGCCAAGATATTTCCCATCCAGGCGAGAGTCAGGTGAGGTGTTTCACGCAGACGGCTGCACTGAGGCCAATAGGGATGCACAGTTAGATGTTTTCCTGACAGAGCACCAACACTTCCTAGGATCACACAACATCCAAATTAGCAAATAAGGGGCTGGGTGAGCGGGTCTCCAGGATGGCAGGGAAAGCATGGCATTGCCGGTGAGCCTTAGTCAGATGGATTTGCGCAAGCAGGGGTTCGCACAACTAGCCACACACATGACCCCCATGCGAGCAGCCTCCACTGCAAGTGGTTCGGTTAGGCGGGTGTGCTACTCCTTCAATGAAGGAGTATGCAAATTGGCCCTGAATTGCCGGTTCAGACACGTATGCTCCGATTGCAGTGGGGAACACTCGGTGCTCAGATGTGTCAAGGTAAAAGAGGGCAGAAAAAACAGTGACAACTTTACAAAAGGGCAAGACACCAGTGGTTGTGGATGAAATGCTGCCATGATTAGAACGTTATCCTCTCCCTAAGAATCCCATTGACCTCAATGAAAGCGGATGCACTGGTATGGTTGAAATTCTTCGAGACATCCTCTGAAGTTAACCAATGTTGACTTGGAATTGTATACAGATGCTTCCTGTGCTCATGGCTTTGGAGCTTACTTTAGTGATAGGTGGTGTGCAGCAGCATGGCCTATAACTTGGTCAGAGGCAGGACTGATGGCGAACCTGGCATTCCTAGAGCTATTCTCCATTGTAACTTTATTTATACTATGGGGTCAGGAATTCAGGGATAAGCACGTGATATTTTTTACAGATAATATGGTGGTGATACATGCCATCAGTCACATTACATCTTCATCCATTCCTGTGATCAGGTTGATGCGTAATTTAGTACTTCAATGCTTACACCTAAACATGTGGTTTTGGGCCCATCATGTGCCTGGTTTTAGGAATGGAATCGCTGATGATTTGTCCTTTTTTCAGAAATAGGAGTGGAGGGATAGTGGCATTGATCCAGAATTTCATGGCTCCATCGACCTGGTCAGCATACAGAAAGGTTTGGTACAACTGGTCCGATTTGGTGATCTTGGCTGGTGGTGAAGATTTGGAAGACAGGAGGCTGGGTATCCTGTTATGGTTTATTTTGCATTGCAAGGAAGAAGTATGTCTGCTTCATCATTGAAAAGTCAGTTAGCAGCTGTAGCCTTCATGTTCAGGCTAGCTGGGTAAGGAACGTGCTATGCAGTTTAGCATGGCACAGGCACAGTAAGGAAAGGAGACAGCCTATTACGATCTCATTGTTATCACGTATATCGGCGATGGTTCAAGTGGTATGTTATACGGAGTATGAAGCCATGCTATTCCGCACAGCTTTCTCTCTGACCTTTTTTGTGGCATTTAGGATCGGGAAGTTGGTTGCAGCTAACAGACATGGGCAGGATGGTCTCCAGGCAAAGGACATATGTCTGCAAGGGGATGGAGTGGTAATTTGGTTGAAAAAAGTGGATCAAGCAGGAAAAGGAAGGGAAATTACGCTGCAAAAGGTGGGGATGGATTGTTGTCCCTTTGACTGTGTCGATCAGTTTATGCAACAGCAACCAGGTCACCCTGGGCCGTTTTTAATACACGCAAATGGACTGACTCTTTTTCGCTTACAATTTTCTAAAGTGGTAAAGACCTGTTTACAGAAGTTAGGGTTGAATCAGGCATTAAGTTGTTAATATTCTGTTTATATGTTATGGGATTGAAAAATGCTGTGGCCAGTTGAACCTCCAACAGGAGTCAGGTGTCTTTATTTTGGGGAGAGCATCAGTGGACCATGCCTGGTCAGGAAGATCCCCGTAGGAGAACACAGCTGCCAGAGGGACCCTTGACCGGGGAGTACTGCCAGTGCCAGCTGGGGAGTGAGGGAGAAGCTAGTGGAGCGGGCGGAAGGCTAGCTCCGCCCCCAGGGATTGCCATCTTGCCTCACTCCACGGCCCGCTACAGAGGAGACACCCTCCCTTCCCTAACTTAAAGTCATTAGAGTTATAAGAATAGGGGTGGGGGGGATAGTATTTGTACTGGGAAGTATATATGGTAGGATTATGAGCTAGTAGTGCATTCATTGTTATAATGTTATGTATAAGTATACTAAAATATATATAAATATATATATATATATATATATATATATATATAGAGAGAGAGAGAGAGAGAGAGAGAGAGGAGTACAATTTGATATGGACTATATGTTGATGCGATATGGAATTTTTTAATTTTATGTCACAGCGACAGGTGGGTGGAGTTGTCCGACCCAGCAGTAAAAACACCATTTTTTTGCCCTCCAGCCCCAGATAATTGCCCACCATCCCCAGAGAATTGCCCCCACAGCCCCATAGAATTGCCTCATCACCTCCCCCAACCCCAGTGAATTGCCCCCAGCCCCAGAGAATTGCCCCATCACCTCCCCCAGCCCCAGATAATTGCCCCCCCAACCCCAGAGAATTGTCCCCCCAGCCCCAGAGAATTGCCTCAGCCACAGAGAATTGCCCCATCACCTCCCCCAATTGCCCCCCAGCCGCAGAGTATTACCCCCCAGCCCCAGAGAATGTTTTATGTACATCCCAGGTGATACTCCCCCCAGCCTCAGAGAATTGTCCCCAGCCCCAGAAAATTGCCCACCCAGTGCCAGAGAATTGTCGCCAGCCCCAGAGAATTGCCCCCACAGCCCCATAGAATTGCCCCATGACCTCCCCAACACCATTTTTTTGCCCTCCAGCCCCAGATAATTGCCCACCAGCCCTAGAGAATTGCCCCCACAGCCCCATAGAATTGCCCCATCACCTCCCCCAACCCCAGTGAATTGCCCCCAGCCCGATAGAATTGCCCCATCACCTCCCCTAGCCCCAGAGAATTGCCCCCCCAACCCCAAAAAATTGTCCCCCCAGCTCCAGAGAATTGCCTCAGCCCCAGAGAATTGCCCCATCACCTCCCCCAATTGCCCCCCAGCCACAGAGTATTACCCCCCAGCCCCAGAGAATGTTTTATGTACATCCCAGGTGATACTCCCCCAGCCTCAGAGAATTGCCCCCAGCCCCAGAGAATTGCCCCCCCAGTGCCAGAGAATTGCCGCCAGCCCCAGAGAATTGCCCCCACAGCCCCATAGAATTGCCCCATGACCTCCCCCAACACCATTTTTTTTGCCCTCCAGCCCCAGATAATTGCCCACCAGCCCCAGAGAATTGCCCCCACAGCCCCATAGAATTGCCTCATCACCTCCCCCAACCCCAGTGAATTGCCCCCAGCCCCAGAGAATTGCCCCATCACCTCCCCCAGCCCCAGAGAATTGCCCCCCAACCCCAGAGAATTGTCCCCCCAGCCCCAGAGAATTGCCTCAGCCACAGAGTATTGCCCCATCACCTCCCCCAACCCCAGTGAATTGCCCCCAGCCCCAGAGAATTGCCCCATCACCTCCCCCAGCCCCAGAGAATTGCCCCCCCAACCCCAGAGAATTGTCCCCCCAGCTCCAGAGAATTGCCTCAGCCCCAGAGAATTGCCCCATCACCTCCCCCAATTGCCCCCCAGCCGCAGAGTATTACCCCCCAGCCCCAGAGAATGTTTTATGTACATCCCAGGTGATACTCCCCCCAGCCTCAGAGAATTGCCCCCAGCCCCAGAAAATTGCCCACCCAGTGCCAGAGAATTGCCGCCAGCCCCAGAGAATTGCCCCCACAGCCCCATAGAATTGCCCCATGACCTCCCCCAACACCATTTTTTTGCCCTCCAGCCCCAGATAATTGCCCACCAGCCCCAGAGAATTGCCCCCACAGCCCCATAGAATTGCCCCATCACCTCCCCCAACCCCAGTGAATTGCCCCCAGCCCCAGAGAATTGCCCCATCACCTCCCCCAGCCCCAGAGAATTGCCCCCCCAACCCCAGAGAATTGTCCCCCCAGCTCCAGAGAATTGCCTCAGCCCCAGAGAATTGCCCCATCACCTCCCCCAATTGCCCCCCAGCCGCAGAGTATTATCCCCCAGCCCCAGAGAATTGCCTCTCACTCACAGACACTCTGACTCACTCACACTTCTCCCAACCCCAGTGAATTGCCCCCAGCCCCAGAGAATTGCCCCATTACCTCCCCCAGTTCCAGAGAATTGCCCCACAACCCAAGAGAATTGCCCCCCAGCCCAAGAGAATTGCCCTGTGCCCTCCCCTACCCCAGTAAATTTCCCCCTTGACCCAGAGAATTGCCCAGTGACATCCTCCGAACCCCGTGAATTGCCCCCCAGCCCCTGAGAATTAGCCCACCACCCAAAAAATTGCCCTGTGATCTTCCCTGAACCCCAGTTTTTTGCCCCCCAGCCCCAGAGAATTGACCTACAGACCCAGAGAATTGCTCTGTGGCCTCCCCCATTCCCAGTTAATTGCCCCGTGACCTCCCTCAACCCCAGTGAATTGCCCCCAGCCCCAGAGAATTGCCCCCCAGCCCCAGAGAATTGCACTGTGACCTCCACCAACCCAAAAGAATTTCCCCCCAGCCCCAGAGAATTCCCTCCCTAGTCACCGAAGAATTGCCCTGTGACCTCCCTCAACCCCAGAGAATTTCCCCCCAGCCTTAGAGAATTGCCTCCAGCCCCAAGGAATTGCCCCGTGACCTCCCCAACCCCAGAGAATTGCCCTCCAGCCCCAGAGAATTGCTCACAGACACTCACTCACAGACACTCTCACTCACTCACACTCTCACACAGACACTATCACTCACACAGACACACTCTCACTCACACACTCAGCTCTCAGCCTGGCTCCTCCATTTGCTCTGAGGCTTGCTCCTGCACTGATCTGATCCCGCCCTCCCTGCTTCCCAGTGCCTGAAAAGCCAATCAGCACGTACATGCTCTGTGTGCGAGGGTACACATGAGAGATTGGTGTACCCATGATGGCAGCTTACAGCAGCCACTGAAGAAACTGCAGAAGCTGTTGTGGGTGTAAACATCACCCCCAGTATTTTTTTTATTTTAATGCAAGAACGGTTTGTATTTTTCTACGCAAACCTTTTTGCTAGGTATGTGTGATTGCATTCTACAGGATGCATTCATAACCCACCTCACTTTAACATGCCTTTAACTGCTCTTTATCTTTATCTATCAGTACTAACCATGCTTTATCTGTCATGACAAATCACTTGCCATGTCCATTTGTAATGATATGGGATCTCACAAGGAATGCTTATCTGTGACCACATTCAGTGGACCAACAGCCCCATTAAATCCCTCCAACGTGAAAACCTGTAGCCCATAACTGAGCCCTCTAAACTTACAGCTATTAAATTGGCCTTGTACAGCTACCCACAAATGATCTGCAGGTTACAGGTGGAAAAACGCTATGGGCTGTCGAAATTGGAACTCCGTTGCCGCAAAGCCTTTGATCTGTCAAGCCCGTAAATATTACGTTCGCAAATCGCTATTAAATTGCTACGAATTTACTGGCATACAAACCCGTAATCCACAAATGGAGCCAAAAAGCCAACGGGTACTAGAGAGGACCCGCAAGGGGGTTAAAGTCCTATCCGTAGCACTGTAAAAACAAATATCAACACACTACTATATTTAAAATGAATGGGAAAGTGATGTTAGATATTAAAATTAATAGCACAACATTCTCAAGCTCACAAATCTGCAATATAAAATACTTTTTTTATGTTTAATTTCCGTGTTATATCGATCCCGGCAATCAATGTATTAATACATGTAATGGAACTCGCATGGACTTGAATATCACATTTACTGATTTATTAATATGGCATTGTTTCTGGAATGCGGGTCCGATCGTAACTCGTAATTAAAACCCATAAGGGATTGAAATCTAACCTCCATTTTTCAGTGACGTAATGATGACAATCTCTTTTACAATTGGCTCTGTCTAACCCTTTGACTAATTGATCATGTTCACGGCTGCACATGCAACGTGCGCAAGAATGATTTACAGGTTTGGATGTCGGCCACGTCTGTTGTGGGCTTGGCTAATTTAATAGCTCTGTAACTCCGCCAAATTTCAAACCTGCAGGCTTTGCGCGTCTACCGGTGCTGCTAAGGACTTGAAATTTAATATGGCCACATGAGTACTATCACCAACCCTATATGACATTGTATAGCCACATTGATAGCACTAATGCATGTGAAGAACATGCCTTCATAGAGTTGTAATTTGCCTAAAATGTAAATATAAAAAGGTTAAACAATAAGAAAATTAACAAAATAAAAAATAGGGACTACATCATCTCTTCTCAGTGACCATCAATTGATGAAATGTGAACAATAACCATACGTATCCACAGAGAAGAGAGGATTATGGAAAATGTGATGGTAGGTAGCCAAAAAGTTAAAAAATATCACCATTGCATCGGACATAATCATCATCTCTGTAGACAGGCATGATTATGTTAACATTTTGACCAATTGATTTTTATTGAGGAGTGTTTTTAAAAAGGTCAAAGTATAGGTGCAGCCCCAATATCCTCTTCTGCCTGAACACAGGGACTCCACCCCCGTGCCACCACTCCTAATCCCAAGTTGAGGGGTTGTTGAAGTGGGGTCATTCCCCTCTGAGGCAGCATAACCTTTTTTTTTTTGTGTGGGGGACATGTAGTGAGGCAAGGAGAGGCCACGGTTGAGGATGTGCGAGCTTCAAGGTGGATGAGGCAGTGCTGGCGACCAGAGCACACTGCGTATGTTTGGTGAGTGTACTCTGGTTCTGCACTGCCTGGAGAAGCCTGGCCATGTAGTCCTCCATCTGGCAGTTGTGCCTTATCACCTACCTATAAAGCCACCTATTGCTGCGGCCCACTGAAGCCTGGAGGGAGGAGACAATGGCCAGGGGGCTCTGCAAAGCACAGAGGCAGACATGGCTGTGGAAAGGTGGGCCTGGTGGTGGTGGTAGCCAGGATGTGCTGGTGGTGGGAGTAGAAAAAGGTGGTGGTGGTGGTGCCAAGGACCGGCTGTCCGTCCAAAAGGAGGGCCTGGGTAGCGAGTCAATCTGGGGGAGGAGGGTACCAGTGGGGTCAAATGCCACAGGTGTGAATGACAAGCCAGCAAATCCCCCCACGAACCACTTAAATCAGATATCCTCCTCCTCATATCCCGGGCCCTCTGCTCCTCCTCCTGAGACGGGTCCTGGGGAACGGGGGCACATACTTTAATATCCATCTTTTGCACCACTTGAGCCAATGCCCCCGCCTCAAACTCAATAGGGGACCGAGATCTCCTGCCAGCTGAAATGAGAGAACAATAGTATATGAGTTAATAACATTATATGATCATTTGATTGCTGTGTGTTTCTATATATGTGTCATCATGTTGTTTTGAACATGGATGTTACAATATTAGCAATTTTGTGTAGTTATCATTTGTTAGATATGTTAATTGCCTTGTATTATGAGCTTGGTTGCTAATGGCTCATAACAAAATATAGTTTCCAGCTGCGGTCTGCCCTCTGCAGCACATGCAAATACATACTATGCTGAACCTGCTGCACAGTGTGTCAGACAAACCAATCAGTGACCGTCTCTCAGCAATAGTTGTTAACATGCTGCTGAGACGTGGTCCCTGTTAGGCCAGTACAATACACTGCACATCCATCCCTACAGGGTCTGCATCTGCATATGCAGCAGTGGGCACACCCATACATGGAATCTCTATTGGATGTTTACTCATTTTAAATATATTTTGTCATCAATATACATTGTAAAGTGTTATTTTTACATATTTGATACACATATGATGCTGTCCACCAATGAAAGTGAATGAAAGTTCCTGTATTTTACTAGGGATAGATTATACATATATACATTATATATCAAACCCTAGTCAAATCCAGGAGTTTACATATCAGTTTCATTGGTGGACTGCATTTACATAGGATGTGTGTTGTCTATGTCTGAGCAGTGTACATTGCATGGGTATGTGTGGGATGGTGCTGTATATGATTTTCACCTGGCACAGTGGCTGGTTCGTGTATGGCCACCAGGCCTGGAGCTCCCATTCATAAAAACAGACTGTCACTGGGGGACGACCACTTGTAGCTCTGTTCTTTCCTCCTCTTTAATTTTTCTCTTCAACATAATGATGTCTGACCGACAGTTCAAAAACCTAGGGCACTGACCTCAGCTGCTACCTCACTCCAAGTCAGGGCCCTGGGCTCTGGCCTAACTTCCCTCCCTCCTAGTAGGATTGGGGCGCGGGTACGGATGGCAGAGAAGAAGGCCACCATCTCCTTGTTCCTGTACTTAGGGGCTATTTGCTTGCTCACAGCCTATTGTCCTCCTGATTATGGATGGGGATCCTGCCCTCCCTGTTCTGACTCTGAAGCTTTTCACTTCCCTCGTATCACTATGGATGCATTCCTCCTTACCTCTACAACATCTAGGAGGTGTTGAATATCCTTGTACAATTGGACAACTTTAGCCTCTTCAGCATCCATGGTTGGAGCATATCCCTATGATGTTAAATGACTTGCCTTGAATTTAAATAATTTTGTTATTTATTTGGTTGTAACCGAGAACTGCTTTGTTCACCCTATGATGGACTATGAGGACCGCAGCTTGCATCTTATGTTCATTTGGAACAGATACTAGCCATGTAGATCTGAAGACTAAAGACCAGTGAATGTTAACAAACTATTGGACTGTTTGTTTTTGCTCCACCTAGGTTTATCGGGTAGAGAGCTGGTCAGAGAGGAAACTGTTAACAGTCAAGGTAGTGCTATTATTTTCTTTGATTTGTTTTGTTTTGTTATTTTTGTATCACTGGCTAAAATGTAATTTAAACTAGGAAAAGTATTATAGTCTCTTGTATTGTTCTTCTCTAACAAACAAACCCAGAGGAGATTAGTAACTTGTCACAATATATATATATATCTACACACACTCAGTTGTGCTCTAATAGTTAGGTTCTCTTGAACGTTTTCTTGTATGTTTAAATAAATAAATCACCAATTGCCCTTCTGAATGTGCTGTATATTATTATTTTTCTTAAACTATTGACCTTACGTGTGAGCAAAATATTCCTGCAGGCAATATATATTATAGCTTGCATGTAAAGCAGGCAATTTCAGAGCAGTAATATTGCTATAAAATAGTGGCATATTTCATGCTCAAGAAGATACTCCTTCCTCAATATAATTATGATAAGAACATATTTTACCAATCTGGTATTACATTACTTCTGTCAATCTTCATACCTATAATAAACATGCACCTTTTATGCCGAATTTATACCATACTACCCCATAATGAAATTGAGTTACATAGTGTGAGTTGTAGTATCCTACCCATTTGTTTCAGTTTTTCAAGTGTTACAGAGGGGAATTTTCTGTAGCATATTTTTTTTAATCTGCCCATGAAATGGGACTAGTATTTAATTTTATCATGTTTTAGTGCACCAGCAGTTTGTGCAGCACTAGAGTAAAGAGAATAATGCATACAATTTGTTAAATACTCTTGGGTAGATAGAACAAGACAATTGTACAGGAGGAGATTAGGGTTCTGCTCTCATGAGAACTTACAATCTAAGGTGTGATATAGGGATAGAAAAGTATGATGATTGACCGCTGGAAAGGTTGTAGCATGATGAAGGAAGAGGTAGAAGAACCAAAAAGCAAAATGTTAATGAAATGATTGACAATCAAGTAAAGAGGTAGGTGGTTTTCATCTCTGAATAGATAGATCGTCAGGGTATGTTTTAATATATGAAAAATATTGGAGAGTCTAACAAAGAGCTATAGGGAATTGTAAATAATGGGTGGCAGCTCTTGAGTAATCCTATAAGAGAGTGTGGAAGAAGGTAAAAATGGAAAATGAGAGGTTCAAAACACAGGCAGAAAGGGAAGGGAAGGGGGATTTTGAATGTATCTGGAGACAAGGGCTGAGATGCGATGGAGAGAGATGTGGTACTGTAAATTAGATTTAGGATTTTAAGTTTTATTTTTAAGGAAAGAGTGAGACAGTGTAGGTACTGGGAAACAGCAGGGGATGTGTGTAGGGGGTGTGGAAAAATCTGTCAAGCGGTTGGAACACATTAGAGTTGGAATAGTCAAATACTTACTTGATGTGAGTAATAAGTAGTGTTTTTATAGCATCTTAGGTGAAGAAGGGGTACATTGTGAAGAATGCTACATTTAGATATAATGGTACTGATAATTAAATATTAACATAGGAATGTATACTGATCCAGTAACTTTAATTGTAAACATATGAGGCTAAGTAGCTTAACATATGAGTTCCAGTCAGTTAAAATGGCATTAAACAATCAATTAAACATAAGCTACACAGGCTTTCCATTGCCCCAAAACATTGGGCCTTATTCTATTGCCCAATTCATAAATGTATACACACTTAAAATCACTCTTAATATTACTACGTATTTGGCAAATATTACTTATTCTCACTAATGAATTCTTAAGACAATATAATGTATATAAATATTTAAAAAAAAAACACCCAAAGCCAAATTTATAAGTTCAAGGCATTAGCAAGTAGCCAATAGAATAAAGCCCATTGTATTTATATGTAGCATTCTTATCACATAGGAGTATTATGCTTTTGAATATAGGTACATTAAATCATCTATTTCACGTTGTACAGCAAAATTGGGGAGATTTATATTTCAGTGGCATTATTTAATGCCCTATTATTTATATTTACTTTAGACCTATTATCATAGGGTTTCCAGTCAGATTTGGGGTTTCAATATTTTGTTGAGCCTTCCAAATAGAAGGTTTCCCTTTGGGGATAATAGACTGTGTTTTATTGTATAATCTCTATACACTACTACTCTGTACTCATATACGGTAGTAGTTATAGTCTCACATATGAAATCCCTTCATTTATATGAAGCGTAGTCTTTCCAATTAACCTTTTTTTTTTTTTTTCACTTTCTATAGATTGTACTAGCCAGTTTCTTTACAATGAATCATTCATGAGGTACTCAACAAGTCTGTACTGCATTATTATTTAAAGCAGCTGAATGTTATTTTGCTGTTTTGATTTGCTGTTTTTATAAACACATTAACAGGCAATCATAAACTATCCCCTCTGTTATCACATGGTTAGGTCCATTCCCTCCCCGTCTTAAGCATAACAAGTTTTTATTGATCTTTAAGAAGAAACAAACTTAAAACTTAAAAACTTAACTTAGCATCATGTGAAATTTGTCAGATATCAGCCTATAGTAAATGTTGAACTACAATTCTTTTAGAAATAGTTACTATGGGAGTAGAAGAGGAATAGTTGGTTTAAACATTATAGATATTAAAGTTGTTCAGAGTTACACACAATCCAGTGCTCAGTCGGACTCATGTGAAGCAATGTGTTATTGTACCCATAAAGATTAATATCTCTCTATAAATAGCAAGAGTAGATACAAAGTCCTCTGGCCCACAATAGTCTGTCATTTAAAAGTAGTTTCTGGCGTTCAGGCAGCAAAAATGGGTCAGACATGCACCCCAGACTCTGTATCTGTTTCCTTTCACAGTTAAGGGACCACTATAGTCATGTTAAAAAAAAATATGCTACAATGCTGATTTGCAGTCTATCATTTTGATTTATTTGGGTGAATGTTTCTATATTCACAATGGGAATGTGGCAGCTACAACTGCAAATATTATTGCAAGAACTCATGCAAAGTTATTTACTTTATCAAGAGACTCCCCTGAGAAAGCAGCAGAAATAATTGAGAGAAGAAAATGGATCCCTACAATACAGAATAACTGTATATCCATGTTAAGAATGCAAAGGTTGTGTTTATTTTTGTTTGTTCTAATTTTGGTATCATTATCACGTTTTCATAATTAATATGCAATATAGGAATCCATCTGACCATAGTGGTTCATACCCCATTAGCTCTTGTGTGTCCCACTTCCTCTACACTCTGAGCTCTTTTAACAAATTTCCCATTAGCATTTCTGTTTGTTTGTCACATCAAACATTGTTTCTTATTTATTGTAATTTGGCACCCAATGTGTTTGAATGTAATTATTAAGGTAAACCATTTCCAGTTCACCTCCATTTATAAGGATTCAAGCTCTGTTGTGGTCATGTGAACATATTGTCTTATTGAGAAGAAAGTTTGTTTTGGTGATATTTTATATCACATTTTATCCCATATTATAAATGCGATTTGTCGTCACGCTTGCGAGCCTCGTAAAGCGAGGCAAGCTGGTTCCGGCCCAGAGGGCCGCAACTGAAATGGGCTTAAATGAGTGGCGAAGGTGCTCCTGTAAGCCACGCGAATCGAGCAGTTGAGGCACGCTGGACTTACTTAGGCTGCAAGCAGTTGAGGAACGCGGGACTTAGAAAAAAAATTCCGACCTCAGAATCTCAGTGGCACAAAAGTCCGACCTTGCAAAAATACAAATTTAACGGCCAAATCGCGGAAATTGAAAAAAATTATAAAAAATTATAAAAAATAAATTATAACACACTCACATACAGCACAGGGGGGGGCCAGGAAGCCTGGGAGTGAGGTTGCAAGTGAATTTGAGCCTTATTTGCCATGTTTCGTCACTCAAAAAAGGTCTGAGAGAAAAGAAAAATGGCGGACGAAAAGAGTAAAAAAATCTGAAACTGGATGAAAACGAGGCTGAGCAAATCAAGGCATGCAGAACTTAGAAAATACATGACGGCAAAGACACTAACAACTACACCAACAAAATCCGACCTTGTAAAAATACGAATTTAACAGCCGAACCGTGGAAATTGAAAACCACGAAATACAAGAAAAATAATAAAAAATAAATAAAAACACACTCACACTCAGCACAGGGGGTGAGCCAGGAATCCTGGGAGTGAGGTTGCAAGCGATTTCGAGCCTTATTTGATGTGTTTCGTCACTCAAATATCGGCTAAGGAAGAAAAAAAATGGCGGACGAAAAACATAAAAATTTCGAAACTGGAAGAAAACGAGGCTGAGCAAAGCCAGGCACAGAGGACTTAGAAAATATACAACGGCAAAGACAGTAACACGCAAACAATGCCAGGCATGCAGGACTTAGAAAATACACGAAGGCAAAGACACTAACACGCCAACAATGCAAGGCACGCGGGACATTGAAAATAAAACAAACGGCAGTCAACGTGCGCCACACCTCAGACAAACAGAAGAGAAACACACAGGGAAGGCACAGGGGGGAGGTGCTGGAAAGAGACACATGGCATTCCCAAGCACTAAACTTGCAGGTTAACGAACCCTGTAATGAGCGGCCCATAAAGTAGGTAGGAGGAAAGGATTGCAATGAGCGACAACGGCCAAAGGTGCTCATTGCGGGACCTCGATAAGCGCTGATGGTGCTCACAGAAGCAAAAGCCTCACATTTTATGGCAAACAGCATTGCCTGGCTTACAATTTTATGCCTGTCATTTTTTGTCGGGCAATTCGCTAGTCACTATATATTGCTTAAGAGCTGTGTATTTGCATTTCTGCAATGACATCTGTGCTGTACAAGGAAATACAAGTCCCATCAATATTAATAATCAACCTGGGTATAATTAACAACTGACGTCAATCCTGGACCTTGGACTTTTGGTGTGGCTTTAAGACAAGACAGCAAGAGTCATCCATTATTTTCCTGTGAGATCTCATCAAGGCTTCACAATGAGGGGCCTTGCACTGCGCTGTGTGATATACATTGCTTTACTGATCACTTTGGGACAAGGTAAGTTCTGGCAAATCCTCCCACTATTGTGACATAAACTGGATCATTAACAAATATTATGACATTATTTAAGTTGTTTTGCATTATTTAAGTTTTTTTTACTGTTTTACATTTGCTTGCAGGTTCATAAGCAGTGCCCTCAACTACTTTTGTATCAACTGTTTTGCATATTTATTATCATAGCCTCATGAATTATTTTACCCTCTATAACACCAGGGAATATGCTGTCACTTTACTCATGAGAGAACAATAAAAATAATATTTGTAGTAGAGTAGATGATACAGCGTAATTCAACTGCTAAATGCCAACAATATTGACTTCAGTATCTTTTGGCATCTACCGCTCCTCATTAATTTCTATTTGACAATAATCAATGGAGAAATATGAGGGATGGGTGAAAATATACAAGTGCAATGGTAAACTTCCATCTCCCCCATGTTGCAGGTGCCTTTTGAATAACACTTACTATGGATCTTCCCAACAGCATAAAAGGCTGAATTGGTAACAATGCTTCAAAACTCTTTACCATGCTCATGCTTACCAACACAAATTATTAATACTAAATTAATAATAACAATAACAAAATGAATTTAGGACTTACTTCCTTTCCAACATACTTCCCCCAAAGTCTTTCCGAAAGAGTCTCATCTATCAAAGTATCAGCAAGTGGAGTTAAAAAAATGGATTCAAATATATCTAGTCCCTTGGGGCCTCATTCAATTGCGATTTGGCCAATTGAATAGGGCTCTATATTAGCACAGAGCATATTTTTTTACAGAAGTTTTTAGTTAGTGAAGAGTTTGCTTCTGGATAGAAGTACACTAACTAAAAACTTCTGTAAAAAATATGCTATGTGCTTACATAGAGCCCTATTCAATTGGCCATATTTTAATTGAATGAGGCCCTAAGTTTACTGTGGAACCTAATTATCATTGTTATGGATTGTCCAGGCTTGCTACATAGGCCCCATAGAAAATATACAAAGTGCTAATTTTCCATGTTTATCCTCAGCTAGATAAATATAATCCAGAGAACTTTATAATTACAAGTTTAAGCAAATTGAATTTGAGAAAATGAGGAAAAAACAAAATGAATAAGCGAAAATATATAAATCCTTTTGAAATTATTAAAATGAATTAATCAAATGTTTGGGCAAATATGAATGTCTTCAGCCTGTTCCTTAAAATAATCCATTTTTGAATTGCAATTTCGCCAATTAAATAGGACTCTATATAAGCGCACAGCATATTTTTTTAAGTTTTTAGTTAGTGAAGATTTTGCTTTTGGATAGAAGTTCACTAACTAAAAACATCTGTAAAAAAATATGCTGTGTGCTTATATAGAGCCCTATTCAATTGGCTTAAACGCATTTGAATGAGGCCCTAAGTCTGTATCTACGCCATGTCTTTAATTGGACTGCAGACACATGTAATAAGGAAGTTTATGGAACTAACTGCAAATATTGTTTTTTTCATCAATGTTTCATATTTTAAAGTTGAACTTCTATTTTGGCACATTAGCACTCTAAATACTCTAATGAAGAGTGAGGTCTGATGTTAATCCAGTCAGTGTGTTAAATGAAACAGTTACTAGTAAAACAATAATTAGGAATAGTTCAACAATAATCTGTCTTAATCTATTTAAATTTTTGCTTTACGCAAATTAATAATATCTATGGCACATAGATAATATATATATATACCTATATATATATATATATATATATATATATATATATATATATATATATATTTACATTTATAGACATATCAGTGATCTATTTTAATTGGGAAACTGGTTGGGGCCCGCAAGTATAATCAGGGAAAATCTATTTCAGTCACACTGTAAAAGGACCACTGTAGTTATCATATAACTGGGACTAATTTGTGTATTTAATAACTGATTCACAATATAAAAATCTTTAGTTTTTAAATCTTACGTTTGTACTTTAGCATTTAAGTCTCTAGCAAAGCTGTTTCCCTGCTGCCCCTGACAATATGAGCAGATTTACCCTTAACTTAATTATCTCCCTACATAGCAAGACACTCCATGCCTCTCTAATTAAATTCCAACATGTAAAACATATTTTTAAGAATTACACACATGGGTGTAGGGGCCAAAGCAAATCTGGGGGAGATACCGCATATACAGCCTTATTAAATTGCAATTCGGCCAATTCAAAAAGGCTCTATATAATCACACAGCATATATTTTTTCCAGAAGTTTTTAGTCAGTGAACTTCTATCCAAAAGCAAAGTCTTCACTAACTAAAAACGTCTGTAAAAAAATATGCTATGTGCTTATATAGAGCCTTTTAGATTTGGCCGAATTGCAATTTAATAAGGCTGATAGTATCAAGATACCACACAACTGTTTCTCTATACATAAACACACACATTGAAAAATCTGGGGGAGATTGTCCCCCCAGTTCCTACACCCATGATATGCAGACATAGGATTGATGTGCCTTCTAAATATATTTTTTAACTAAAAATAA
Source organism: Discoglossus pictus (assembly GCA_027410445.1). NCBI lineage: Eukaryota > Metazoa > Chordata > Amphibia > Anura > Alytidae > Discoglossus > Discoglossus pictus. Next base: position 80,722,703 of record CM050173.1, on the reverse strand, counting down.
ATAATATTGCCTCTGATTTTATAATTTTTATTGGAACCTACCATTTGGAAAAATGAAACCGGAAGTACATAACAATTACATCCAAAAGGCTAAAAATTTAAAAGTTGTCTCTATGTATTTACCGTATATACTCGAGTATAAGTCGACCCGAGTATAAGCCGAGGCACCTATTTTACCACAAAATACTGGGTAAAATGAGTGACTCGAGTATAAGCCGAGGGTGGGAAATGTGCTGCCCCCTGTGTCCATCTTGTGCCCTCTGTGTCCCCCTCTTATGTGCCCTCTGTGCCTTTTTCTTGTGTCCCCCCTATCTCTCCCCTGTGTCTCTTCCCCCTCTCCCTCCCCTGTGTCTCTTCCCCTCCTCTCCCTCACCAGTGTCTCTTATTTTTTTCAGTTATCAAGATTATTTATTTAAAAAAATAACCACAGTGATCCTTTAATCAATACATCTTATGCTCTGTTATTCCACATCTTTATGTTGAGAAGTATAGATAGATTAGGAATTACTAGATCACATCTTTTAATACCAAGTCAGACATGGCCCCATTACATACTAATGAGCAGGTTGGAGCATTCCTCCTACTACTACATAGAATCCCCCTAGAGTGCCTCAGTAGCAAAGGATGGATGCACTGCTTGATCAGAGCTGAAAATAAATCTTTTAAAAATAAATTAGTTTATGTTCTCTTTACTAATATGCTCAAGTCTGATTCTGCCAATAAGGTCATATGCCTTTAAATCAAAACAAACTCCTTTAATGGCCCTATTGCTGAAAACAATGTGTAATCATTTCAAAAGGGAGGAATTGAAAAAGTAAGGGTCCTATCCTGTTATGGTTATGGCACCAGTCCGCCGCTTCAGTGCGGTGACCAACCACTAGATGGTGATGCCGATATTCCATTGCCCTTCATAGAGTCAAGGCTTAGGTAAACTATAAGGGTTAGGGTGAAGGTTAGGGTGAGGGTTATGATTAGGGTTAGTTTAAGAGTTAGGCTAACATTCTAAGGTTAGAACTTCTCTCACATATTGGCATCGCTGCAAAATATCGGCATCTAGCTGTTAGCCACTGCACTGCAGCAGCGGACTGGTGCTGTAACTAAAGTTAGTTTGGTTCTTCAAAGGAAAATAACCAAAAAACAATATTCATGTAATCTAAAAGATAATTGGACTGAAGTACACAATAAAAAGGAAAATAGGAAATCATCTGAAATAATCAAAGTTTTCTGAAAATTTGTGTTTCATAAAATTAATTGTACTGGCCTTTTTTTTGTAAATGTGTCTACTTAACTATCAACTTCTGTAGCTGTCTCTAGCACTGAAGCTACAGCAGCAACTTCTGAAACTGGCCCTAGCTCTGAAGCTACAGCAGCAACTTCTGAAACTGGCCCTAGCCCTGAAGCTACAGCAGCAACTTCTGAAACTGGCCCTAGCCCTGATGCTACAAAAGCAACTCTTGCAACTGGTGCTAACCATGATACTACATCAGCAACTCCTGCAACTGGTGCTAGCACTGAGGCTTCATCAGGATCTACAGCAAATGAGACATCTACTACAAAAGTTGTTAGTAATCCGACTATCAAACCAGCAGAAACAACAATTCCAGGTAAGCAATTAATGCATGCAACTACAAGTTTCAAATTAAATTGATTCCCATATAAAATGCTTGTTTGGAACTAAACCTGTTTGGAATTCATCCTGCTGCCATTCGGGAACAAATTAAGGGCGAGAACCATGTTACCACAGCGTATATATATATATATATATATATATATATATATATAGTGACAAGGCACTGTATAGGTGCCTTGTGTTAGTAAGCTTTTAAGTTGGAGGAAGGCACAGCCAGCATACAACCTAAACAAATGTTAAAGTAAAGCCTAGTTTATTTGAAGCTCTAACTAACTCTTATGTTAGTTACTCTAACTATCATATCTTCTAATTACACACTACAAACACTCCACTTTATACTGGCCTCTCTCCTCCAGCATTCCAATTTCAGGGGGTTTACCTTGCCTGTAGTCGCAGGCCTCTCTTTGGTGTTACCAACTATGTAGTCCAATTCAACAAAAGATCCAAATAAAAACTGACATCATTAGACTCTCTGTCCCACAGCACCTGCCTTCACTAGCAGTCTGCCACTCAGACCAGCCTTCACTGCTGTTTTCTCTCAGGCACCTCACGGTCTGCACTCTTGCTTTTAAGTCAGCCAGACCTAATGGAGGGACCACTCCCATGTCTCTGTGTGAACCTTTTACAGCCAGAGTTAACTCTCTACTTGCTGGTATGGACTCCGCTGTGCCTCCACACTGTCCTCTGAGGGGCACTCTGTCACAATATATATACAATATAAGTAATTCCATGTTACTTGCGCAAAACAGTCTTGACTATACAGTAAGATATCGCTATGCCATTTGGCTAGAGCTGTAACATCTTTTTTAATTTATTTTTTATTTTGGTTTCCATATAAAAGTAAATAACATATACATAATACATATACAGACATTCAAACACTACTAGAACATACAGAATTCCATAGGCATTGTAAAAATACATCTTGCCCCATGGGAGCTAATTATATCCTATATGTGTGCAATTACCACCAGGTCCTCTAGAACGACCATAAATATTGGTCCCAAATCAGCCAGTTTGCACGAAGATCCTTTTTTCTAGAATTAATTACATAATTCTCTCTCTTAATGTCCCAATTGATTTTAATAGCATTTACAACTTCATTCCACAAGGGAGTTACAAAGTTTTCAATATTTTATTAGAAGACGTTTTACAATCAAAAGAATATGAGAGATTATATATTTTGCTTTAGGAGCAAGCTGGTCTAAATCTAAATGTAAAGAGGCTATTTGGGGGGATCCAGTGAGTTGTTTATCGACCATCTTTGAGATTTCTAGAAAACATTTAAACCAATGAGTCTTTATGCTGTCGCATTCCCACCAGACATGTAATGTCACCCCTTGAAAACCACATCCTTTCCAGCATAAATTAAATGGTTGCAGATTTAATTCCCTCATGAACTGGGCGGTAAAATACCACCTGTGAGTTATTTTGAACATCTGATGTGGCTTCCCAGAAATCTTTGCATTGCAGCCATATCAATTCATTTCACACAGATTCCTAGCAGCTAAACTACTCAGTAACTTTGAAACTTTTCTGAATTGTAAAACTATTGAAAGGACATGGAACACACGTTTTCATGTATTTCAGCATGTTTTAAATATCAAAAAGTTGGGTTTTTTTGCATGAAAAATATTAAACTTACTGGAAACCACAGGAAATTCAAAGGGCAGGCTGTATTATCTAATGTTCATAATTTGTAAGTCACATTAGCAGACAAGTGTGACTTATATACTGTAGTTCTTTTACTACTCATTGCCTGGCAGACTACAAGCCTTCCAGAGCAGGTAAACAGTTGAATAGGTTTATGTTGCTCTGAGAACAACATTTAAAAAATGAAAACACACAGTAATACATTTACAAATATTCTCTTTCATATGTAACAAAGAAAAACATTTTCCATAACCCTTTAAAGTTCTACTTTTGTGGTAATTTTTATTCATTAATTAATTAGCAATAATATCAGCATCCCTTTAAAGTTGCATATCTAAATCCTCAGGTTGGCAGTCAATATACACAATGTTACATTATTATTTGCTGGTGGACTTGTACCGGGGGTGAATCTGAGTATTGTCTTCCTGCCATTGTTCATTTAGAGTCTGGGAACAAATCTGAGAGTCTTGTGGAAGAATGTCTTTCAGTCTTTTATCAACAGTTTTTCTCTTTTTCTCATTCTTTTTACTTTTTCACATTCTCTCACTTTTTCTTTCCATTTCTATGCCTCTCAATATCTTATCCTTCTCTCTGCTTCTTGGCCTCTCAGTCAAACTACCTTGCTTTATTTGTCTCCTTGAGGACCACCATGGCACAAATGGGTTAATGTTAGTTGCCATGGGGCCATATGGACCCCCATGACATGTAGGAGTTAATTTTAGGTCTTTTGAAGACCTCCATTGTATAGGGTTAACTTCCCCCATGGTATAGGTTTCACCTTTTACAGTGGGTTTTAAGGTGGAAGATCCCCATGTTAGGTGATTTAGGGGGTGTTGCGGGTGATATTAACCTCTAAACTGTGATGGAAATGAGAGATCAAACTTCAAACACGACTCAGTTCAGGTGTTAAACTGATCCTAGCCAGATCTGGACCTTGTTTACTTTCAGGGGCATTTTTTATATCTCTATGGGTAGGTCTTGGAACACATAGGATCTTTGTGCCTTCTAAGTACTTCTGAGGATTTTAGATTGGAATGGCTTAGGGGGAAACTTTAAAGGATAGCTAAAAACAGATTGCATGTTTTGAACTTTTTCAGCTATTTGCGTGCACTTCTGGTAGGGTTGCTTTTTCTATAGATTGGAATAGCTGTGCAGTGACTAACGTGTCAACTTGATTAGTAAATAACCACTTTTAAACATTGGAATGGAGCCCTTTCTCACCTAAAATCTCAGTCTAGTCCAGTAGCAATTTTATTTACATTTTCTCCAACAATAAAAGACTAGAAATTATTTAATATTAACATTTTGCAGTGGCAATTTATGTATTTCACGATGTGAATAATTCAATTTATATTCCATTAAAATGTGCATCTGTGCTTAAATGACTGACAAAATCAAAAACAGTTTAAGATAAACAACACTTAGGAGCATTTCCAGTGAAAAGAAGCAGACAAGTTGTATAATATATCTAGACAGATAGATAGATAGATATACACACACAGTTCTACAGCACAGTTGTATGCTATTAATTAAGGTTCTCTACAATGTTCCATTATAAATGTATTTTTCATTAGTTTATAACTTTTGGTTGGTTGATATATCTGTTTGGAATTTTGTATTTTCAAAGGGATTGGGTGTCTCAATTGTTTTGCCAATTTTCGTGATATTCTGTAAAGCCAAAAAAAGTTGCGTTGTTTTTTTTTTAGCTTAAGCCGTTTTTGAGATATAATAGTTTAAAAAATAATGTAATCTGCATGCCCAGTAGAGACTTGGGTATATGAGCTACTGATTCTATACAGTATGTTTGGTCAATTATAGTCAGGGGATGTTTTTGTAGTTTTATAAAAAATAGCTCACAACTTATGCCAAACATGGAGAACAAAAAGTATTTTTTTTGTATTTTCAAACTTTTTTTTTTACTACATTCCCTCAACTCTTGCGAAAGTTTGCCAACGATGGGAAGATAATTCTATCTATATTTTTCCTTTTATCTGTGAAATACAAAGTGTACATCTTTCCACATTGATTGTGTTTCTCTTGCCATGTGAAACATATTTTGATCTATATTCATTCACATCCTGCACCAATATGCTAATGATTTGTACTCCTTTATGTGACTGGATATGAACTCATTAAAGAACCACTGTACGAATCCACTATTCATAAACATCAAGGAGTAAAGGTCAATGAAAGCAATGTAAGAAATTAATGTATAGTTAAATAATTAATGTATAATTTCTGCAAGTAATAAGTTCTTTTGGACAGGTCAATAAATGAACATACCAATAAGTTATAGTTAAAATGATATATTTTACATAAATCAAGATACGGTTACACAATGGGTTTTAGACAAAACAGATAACAGACAAGAATTATTAAGATGATATTTTACTAATATGAATTCTACATTATGTAATATAAAGATACAGGATACTACCCCTTGTGGTCAGTTTTGAAAGTTCACCCTCCATCAGGTTTCTCTGGTCAGGAACAGGCTCTGCTGGGCTCATCTGGCACTCTTCCCTCTGGACTGCTTTATGGAGGATCCTTCAACCTGTGCCAGCTGGTGCTATCTGGGTGCCTGTGATGGGTGCCATCTCTTCCATAGATTCTTGGTTTTTTATATCATATTGTTTTCTATGACCCACCCTCTCTATACGTCATACATGGTTATAAGATATATATCTAGAGTCTTGTATTCAGCTGTCTAAAAATGTACACCTAAGACTTGCAGTTTTTACTATAAATAAGACCCTTGTGATTCTCTGAGTTATTTTGTGTGAGGCTACCCACACCTGTTGTCTTTTCCCACAGACAGACTTAGATTGCAGTTATACAGTTGTAAATGAATATATATTTGTGGGAATAATAAAAAGACCTGAGGTATAATGTCTTGATACAAACACACAATTGTCATAACCAATTAGTAATACTAGAGTTGTGTATAATAAGTTATATTTATAAAAATAAGCCATATTTTGCAGCAACTTTTCATGATTACCAATGTGAAGCAGTTTGTTAATGATGGTAGGAGCTCCATCCTAAAGACTGGAGGAAGCCCAGCTATTTTCAATGTTTGTTTTCTTACAAATGATGAATGATTTTAGTCACACGAAAAAAAACCAAACAGTTGGTTATATTGATTTTATTATATTAAACCATTATGAAAAATGAATGCTTACAATATAGAAAGTAATGCAAACAACAAAATATGATATGACCCTATTCTCTGATTACATGCCTTGCCATAAAGGTCCACTACAAAAGCTTTAGTAACAGGAGCACTAACTATGATTTACTTAGGCACTGGTCTTTGTTACATTTTCTATGTAAAAAATTGTATTGATCTTATGGATTTTATGACCACTATAGTGGTAATTTTTCATTTTGTGATGTGTTGACCATAAGGGACAACCCTCAAAACACAATGTATAATGTCTTGTGTTACAATATCTAATACCAGGTATCTTATCTCCCAGCTCCCAGTACAGACTGTGCTTCCAACCCATGTGGAACTCCTTTGGCGACTTGCATCCAGCTCAAAGACAACTATGCATGTCATTGTCCTCTAAATTTCTATTTTATCAAATCAGACTGCCAGCTAGGTAAGAAATTCTCAAACACTTCCTACTTTAAAAGTGACTATAGAAATCCCAGGAAAATTGTATTTACATTAATTTACTTTCATTAAAGACTCATACCAGACTCTTGCAAAAAAAAAGGGGTTTAATTGACCACTATGCTTTGGCAAAATGACAATTTTATGTAATTGTTTTACTTCTGCATTGAACATTAATAACATTCATATTCAGCAATCTAAAAAGTCATTGTCAGTTTTCAGCTCAATTTCAAAGCTTATAGTAATGAGCTTCAGTGGTCCTGTTAATCTACTCTCTTATAAGGTCATCAACGGTGGGGGACAGATCTGTCTGGAAAACAGATCTAAATTGCATTAAAGGACCACTGCAGTTAAAGAATAAAAGACACTTTCTTGTAACAAACTAAAAACATTAGCAGCTGTATAAGCCATGAATGTAAACAGTTTTTTTGGGGGGAAAATATGAATTTTCAAAGCCTCTATTTATGAGTGCAGGAATCCATTTTGGTTTTGTTACATCAGAGCTAGATGATGGGGTGTTTGTAGTTATCTGTGGAGGGAGGATTAAACAGGCAAAGCTTCTGATTGATAATTGCATAAGATCAATATTTACTCCACACCCTTCCCTCTCACAGGCCCAGATGCATACCCCATTCATCAATAGATGCAAAAACATCTCTCCAGAGATGTAACCACCCCTCCCACACACATTACTTCCACCAATGTATCATGGATTCCTCCATGTTTCTACAAAGGCATAACAATTAGTATTTTTCAAATTAAATTATAGCTGTACGACTTTTTTTTTCAAAGATTAATTATGCTCTTAGGCTACAAGTGAATGTGTTTTTTTATTTTCTTGTTCAGTGGTCCTCTAAGAGCAATCTGATTACATAGAGGATACCTACAGCCTAGATCAGGGGTAGACAGCCTTCAGAGCCTCTTTAATTTACTCTCATTTAAGGTACTCAATGCTGGTAATATATGTTAATGTGTAGAAGATATCTTTGTGATTAAACTATTGCTATACAGTATGTAAAGTAAATATAAGTAAATGTAATCACATAAATCTTATATTACAGAAATTTATTTTTACCTTACCTATATCTTACCTTTGCCTTATTCCTCACTCCCTAGAACACTGCTCTGAGAGCCATGCAGGTAGAATCACTGAGGTTGTTGTTTTGAGTGTATTTGAGACTACACATCCCAGCATGCATTGTAAGGACAAGAGGGGGTGACTACATAAGTAGGATAAAATCAATCAATTAGCTAGGCGCTTTGTTATTTCCCACCCCCAAGGCATAGCACTTCCTGCAAGTGGCTGTATGTAAAGTACAATGTATGTACTAAATCTGCTTTAATACATTTTTAAGTATAAAAATATGGCACTGCCTGCAGGCAGGCTCCCCTAGGCACTTGCCTATACTGCGTAATGATAAATCTGAGGCTGGACATAAGTCCATTCTTGGTACATAGATCAGAAAGGCTAATAGACAAGTAACAATTGCAAACGTTAATGTAAGTTTAATGTAAGAAAATTACTCTTGTGCTTATGAAAATCAATAATCATTTACTTTTTGTCTGCAGGGTACAGTTTCTATGGGGACCTTCAAATGTCTGTAGTATCATTTAATCCAGACAAGACTTCTGAAGAATATACAGATTTATATTACAATATAACGAATGTTGTAAGTAGACTTTTGAGACTCATGAGCAACTGTATAGATAATGAGGATGTAATATTAGCCACACAACAAATGAGCTGCTTCTTGTGCTCAAACAATCAGCGTAACAAAGTTGTGGTGAGGCAGCCCCTAGAAGGGACAAGCTGCTTAAAAGTAAAGTCAAAACAGTGTCTGGGTCTCTGTTCAGCTTCAGGATGGGATGCAGGTACTATGTGTACGTTTTTCTGTGCCAATGGCAGGGAATGTTATGATCTTAAGGTGCATAGTGATTTTGACTGTCGGTGCATTGCAGAATTCAGTGCTGTATTAAACTCATCCTAACAGTTTATATCTGTTTTCTGTTTATGAACTCTTTGTTTTATATAAAAATGAACAAGGGCTATCTCCACATAGCTATTTGTGCAGATGATTTGGCCAGAGTTTACAAAGAATAACAGAAAATGTTTCACTCAGATGTTTATGAAGGGATTCAAACACTGTACAGTCCTTTACTAAAACGTGTCTAACTCCATTCATTTAGTAGACCAATATCCAAACAGAAAACTGTTTTTCCAAATGCTTTTCATCCATTTATCTGATGGTGCAGAGCACAATAGACCCGTTAATAGTGCTTCAGTTATTTAACCTAAAAAGCAAATAATTGATATTGCTATATAAAGTCTATCTAGAGCAGGGGCAGGCATCCTTTCAGAAGTGGGTTGTCATATCTTCTTTAATTTACTCTAAGTTAAGGTACTGAGTGCCAGTAATACATTTTCAAATATGTGATTAAACGATTGCTACATTTAAAGTAAATATAAGTAAATGTAAGCACATACATCTTATATAGTAGAAATGTATATCTTACCCTTCCCTTACTGGGATTCACAATGTACGGAGCATATTTGGATTATTTAGGCTGCACAGGATTCTGAGATGCCAATTCATCCCATATAATCAAATAATCAACATTACAGCCCCATCTCATTAAATTCCTTACATTATATTTCTTCTAACTCGATGTCAGCACATAAACCTTATACCATATACCACTATCCCACTTTAACTAATCTTCAAAATGCACATTATCATTCCCCCATTATTTTCCCCTCCCCCATCTGATCATCATATTTCACTTCTTTCTACTTTCCTATCAAGACACTTACATTATATCCAAATTGTATTAAATAACTTTCCTAATGACCAGAAAACAGCCCATCATTACTAAGCAGCTTCTCAACTGAATGACACTACATATCACTTATGGTGCTGCTTTTTTGTGTTTTATGTTCTGATATATTATTGCACAAAGAAAATGGGTGCAACAGCTCAGATTTACACATTTTTAATTAATACTAATTTAATTGCTTAAATGATGTTACATTTCCAAAAATGTAAAAAAAGAGATAAAAGAAACTGAGACTACAAATTTATGATCACCCAGGAAATATGATATTTTATGTTAGAATAAATAAAAGTACTTTATTAATTCACATGGAAGTTTAACGGGTACCCATAAAGAATCGAAGCATGCAATTAAAAATAGTGCTATACCATATAAAATACACAGCATCATAATGAATACATACATATGTCATTGCACATTCTTTTTATCCTTCTACTAATTTTTATTCATTGTTTTTTTTTTGCATAGCTAGTTTTCTTGTTTATTATCATTCAATCTGCAAGATTGTTGTGTCCATAAATTACTGTGAGAAATCAACCCCTGGTTGACAGGCTGGACAGAAAAGTGACATAATATGCCCTTGGAATGGGAGGAATTATGTAGTGCTAGAGTAGGAGCTGCCAAAGGGCTTAAATGTGCTGGTCAAGGTGCCCTCCCCTCTGTGCAACGTCCTCCCTGGTGTCTAGGAGCAGGTCTGCTCCTCTAAGTGTCAACAGTGAGAAGAAGAATTTTCCCACCCAAGATATTTAACAATCTCTTCACGGACATCTGAGTGTATACCTCATCTTTGTTACAGTCATAGCAGTCATTTTGCTAGCAGAATGTGGTTGACAGCAGCATGCAGTTGTCTGGGTTCCATTATGGCTTAAGTGCTGCCCTTTCTTGGGGCATGGACCAGTTCCTCCCATTCAGGTCATGCCCCACTTTCTGTCCAGCTTGTCCACCTGGGGTTGCATTCTTATCGTAATGTAAGGACATAGCATTCCTGATGATTTTATGATAATAAAGTAAACACAGCTATGTAAAAATAAAACAATAACAATTAATAACTCATTGCAGGCGACGTTGGAGCCTCCACCTTCCGCAAATGCGGTTCCTCGCTTCGCGAGAGTCCGCATTTGTGGCCCAAAACTGCGAGCTTGCAAAGCGTGATGACGTTTCGTAGTTTGACAACTATTATATGTGATCTCACTATGTTTTGATTGTATGGTTGCATTCTTTGTAAATACCTGCAAAGTAGTCATACCCACACAGCAAATGTATGATGTGTCGGCATGGCTGCTTAGCTCATAGTTACCAGCAAAACATTTGAAACTAGAACCTCATGTTTGAAATTTACAAGTTTTATATTGGGTTGTCATGTTGGCAATGTGTTAAGTATTCTTCGTTATAATAAATATGGTAGCTGTGGCCTCCTTGTCTCAATGTTTGTCTTGTTATTCTGGTGCTTAACATGATAACAGTGGGTGGGTCAGTAAATTCCACTTGTCTACTACATTTTCATCTTCCACTGACATTTTTTTTTTCTCTCTTTATAAAGTTTAAGGAATGCTTTAAAAATGGCATGAACTACTCCGAGACAGTAATTGTGGAAATTAGGTGAGTTTGAAATCGAGTTTAGCATGGTTGTTTCTAGTGTAGATTTGTACATGATATTAATGAGTAGAGTGAGCTTGAGATATAATATCTGTACATAGCAGATATAAAATTACAATTTATTGTACAAATGGAGCTGTGTATATTTAAAATATACTCTTTTCTGAAAAGAGACAAAATGTCTGACTAATTTATTACCTTTATACTCACTTATGCATTTGTCCATTTTGTTCTTTTTGCTATCTAAAAATATTTGTCCCATTGTCAAGTTTAGTTTTTGAAAGATTATATAGAAATAATTGTCCACAGTGGCCATTCAATGAGTGTTCATGAGCAATCAGAATAAAGGAGTCTTTCAGATACATAGTTTATAAGTGATTTATTATGCCTTATGTGGATCCAGTAGTGTTTTTTTTTATTGAAACAATACATTTGTAACAGTTTTTTTTCTTCTTTTTTTGATCATATCAAATTCTAAATGAAAGCAAATCAAATACAGGTATAAGGAAATAGATAGACAAATACTGTTGCACTGTAATAACTGCCCATGAATTGAATACATTCGAGGCAAAGTCAACTGTTCAAAAGCTAGAAATACTCCTCAGGATGCTGGTCCTGTTATAACCACATTGCTTTATTTTTCAGTGCTCAGAAATCACAACTTCAAGCAAGAACTGAACAGGCAGTTAATGTCAAACTCAGTCACATATTTACAGAGTCAACAGATGAAGAGTCTGTAAATAAAGCAATAAATGATTATTTAAAGGATAAAAAATTTAATTATACCAGTAAGTAGTAGACTTTGGTTCATAACCTATTGGGAATAATGTTCAAATAAGGATCTGACACCAAAATTTACCTAATTTGCATTGAGACAGCGTCTCAACATCCTGAAACCAAAATCTTAATGGGGTATATTTATTAAGGATAAGAATAATTATAAGAGTGGCTTTAATATCCGCACTTCCTATGTTTTCTATAGGAGTTATTTATCAAACAGAGTTAACTTTAATCCACACAAAAAATGAACAAAGTGGAGGGATTTTATGTTTTAAATCTGCTAAAAGTGCAACCTTGAAAGTTTTTTTTTTTTTTTTTTAAAGGCACACTGCCCCTGTAGGCAGTAAGCCTAAAGTGCCTAAGAATGAGAACTGAGAATGCTACTAAAAAAACTTAAAGACTTTTTTTATAAAACATTTTTTTTTAATTCTCTGTAAAATCCTTTTGTAGGTCTGATCAAGCACTACATGATCACATTGGTGCTGACTCACTTTGGGAGGATTCTGTGTAGATTGCGGTGAGGGATGTTAGTGCAGACTGTTTCTCCAGGCTCTGTGAGTGAGCCCAGAATCGGCTCTGTGTACAGCCATGCACCCCCACCCATAATTTACAGAGAGGGGATATAGTGCTTGATCAGAGTGGAAAACTGAATAAAAACAAAACATTAAAAAATTAATTAGGTTTATCGTTAAATTTTAATTATTTGAGATAGTGCTTACAGGGGCAGTATGCATATAAAACAACAACCTTTCATACACTGATCCTTTTACTTTACCTATCTCTCTTTATTTGATAAATATAGAGTGTATATAGAGAGGACTGTGTCTGCTCTGACCTAACTGTTCAGTTAGACCTGTAGTTATGTCCCTGCAATGTAAGAGGAATAATTAACTGTGTGATACTGCTTTGCACACTAAATGATGTGGGGGAGGTCTGGGTAGGGTTTCAGGCTAGATTTCTGCTAGAAAGGTAATTAATGGGTCCTACTAATACCTGACCTGTTCATGGCCCAAGAGCTGGTATTCTAATTTCTGCAGGGTAAAATGGGACAAGAATGAAAACACAGTTATTTTTTAACACAGAGCAGCACAGAGAGGGTTTATCAACATTAACATCTGACTTCATTGTTTTCAGAATCAAATATCTGTGAAGGTTTTTACTGTGATGCGCTAACAACATTTTGCAAAGAAACTGCAAATGGTCAGCCCCCCAAGTGCACCTGCCTCAAAGATCATTATGCATCTACACAGACATACACATCCTGCAGAGGTATGAAAACTTTATACAAACTATGGTATGTTCACAACTGTCACAGAAGAGAGATCCACCCCCACTCAGGGCAGGTACTTCCTTCCCCACACTTTCACCCAAAAAAGGCTGGATACATATCAGGGTGAGGTCACACGTCAGAGACTCTGTCCTTAATAATCTTTTTACCACTCAGTCCATTCCCACATCTTACAGATTAAGTTATGCATCATCAGCATCATTTCAGGGTTTCCATTCCTCCATTTGACTCCAAAATCACATAATAATAGAAACTTTTCATATAGAACTGAATGGATATGAATGAATATGTCATTTGCTTGTAAGAACCCTACCATACAAACATCTTTGTAATATACTTTAATACATTTTTTTATTTTATTAACATTTATCAGTCATTTCTAAATGTGTTGTTATTATTTGTTTCTTCTTCCAAGCAATTTACCTTACATCAGGATCAGTTTGTATCATTCTTTGCACAGTGTCCTAAAATCCCTGAAGGGACCTAGACAAGACTTAACATACATCTTAGCAACGGCTTTGTTATTGTCCTGAATCTGTTTAAAATTACCTTATCATATATGTTCTTATTAAGGATAAATTATAAAGGACACTTTGATTTAGTCAATTTGATAGCAGGGCCCTATGTACTTTGGCATTATTAAGTCCATGGGCAGCCAGTACATTGCGCTGGGGCCCTCACCACTAGGGGGTCTGGTGCTGCCAGGTAGAATAGTGTGATTTGAATTTTGTGTCGCAAATTCAAGCCTTGTCTTGATATGTCAAATTTGAGTATGAATCTATATCCCCAGATCTTACTTTCTTTATGTGTCCCATCAGAATGGCTACTCTTAGGTCCTTATTGCTGTTTTATTTTTTACAGACATGTTCTGCAACAGATGTTTCTGTATTTTATTTGTTTATATTAAAACAATATGGGTTTGTTTGTTTGTTTTCATGAGCTGTGATATGGTTCACTATGTTAGGAAGTATCAGGAGATTACAGAGATCAATCCATTTTATGGTAGTAACGTGTCCTCTCCTATTTTGTAGCTTGTAACCCAAACTGTAATCTTGAAACAAGCCAGTGTATCCAAGAGACTCCGAACACTATCTCAAAATGTGTTTGCAAACCGGGATACAAGGAATCTGATGGTAATTGCAATAAAATTCAGTAAGTACACATATATATATATTACACACAAGTACACTCACTACACAGCTTTATGATTGGATGTTATTTTGTAAGTGATTCATTAGAAGAACAGCCGAGAACCCCAATAACTTGAAATTCAATAATCTCAAATGTGCCAAATCTGGAGGAGCATCAACAAAATTGACTAGGAGCCCCAGCTACGTGACTACTAGAGTGTCCTCTGGGTGTCTCAGAGTCTATAGTTTGTAATTTATTCTTTGCCAAATGATGATACATTAAGAAGTATTTATATTAACCATTTGCATCACTTTGAACTGAGATGATGTATCAATAGTGGATTATACACATTCATATTGAACAGTGTAGGGGTTACCCTCACATTATCCCTCAGTGATATACCCCTCAATCTTGTTTAGCTTGTGCTTGCAACTGTATATACACAGATGATATCACTGGCTCCGCTTACAACACAGGGGGAGCTTTCCTATAGTCAGCTGTTAGTGTGATTCATTCCACTTACATATACCTCCCAACACAAATAATGTCAATGACTTTGTTTTAAAGATGGTGAGGCTAGAGGTCTTATCTTAGGTAATAATTTAACATACAAATTATATTATGTAAATACATGAAGAGGGGTTTCAAATATATATCAAGATTTGTAATATACGGTATAAAATTACAGACTCCTTTTATCTAATTTTCTCTAAGTTCTCTTTATATGTTTGAATTATGTAGAAAATTAATTAATTATTTTTTATTAATGTTTTTTATTAATGGAAGAATGTATTGTCCCCTACAATAATATGCATTAAACGTTGCTTAATAAAGTGCTGTTTTCCTGCTAGGGGGGTGAATTACTAATACATTTCATGTAGATTGATTTTTATACAATGTAAAATCAAAACATATTCCTTAGTGCTGACAGTAAATTAATAGTTTTTAGCTGCTGACATTTCTTTATCTTTCTGTGCTACAGATGTTCATTTGGAACCACAGGAGATGAGTGTGAAGACAGTGAGTATCTTTCTTGATGTTTTTTCTTTCTTCAACTGGATCTGCATATTCCTCCAATTTTCTAATGCACTAATTTCTAAGATGAAAATACTCCCTGTCAAATCCACATAATACATATACGGTAATTAAATTTTCATATTCTGGGCATTATAAATAAATGGGACTGATTGTATAGTGCTCAAGTGGGGAGTCATTATCATTCAGTAAATAGTAATTGAGTAATATTTCAGTAACATTTAAATAGTAATAGATGTATACATCAATAGTTTCAACAGTGAGGTAACATTATTATTTACATGTATTTATTTACATGTTAAGTAATCCTCGGGTTTTCCTTCTCCTAGTCATTCTTGAATTTCTTTGCAGTACTTCTCACATGGACTGGTAGACTATAATATATTACTACAAACCTTTCTATAAAGCTTTGATTGATTTAAAAGTCTTACAATGCAATATGACTTTCCAGATACCTTGCTTATCCTGGTCATTGTTGGTGCTGTGGGAGGAGTCCTTGTTATCAGTTTACTTGGAGCAGTCATTGGGATTTCAGTCAAGTAAGTAATTAGCAACAATTTGTCGAATGATAGCAAGTCATTACAAAAAGCTCTATGTATATTTTGTGGCCGCCTTGATTTTAAATGCGTTCCTTGTTCTTTTATATATATACACTAACGATTTGCCATCAAAAATGCCTGCAATAAAATTTGAAGCCTGGCAAATGTGAGGATATGGCCCCTTTGAGCACCTTCGGCGCTCATCGTGAGCCCTGCGCCGAGCGCCTTCGGAGCTCATTGTGTGGTTCGCAAGGAGCAGCTTTGGCGCTCATTGCGAGCCTCTTCCCCCGTCTACTTTGCAGCCTAAGTCCTGCGTGCCTCAACTGCTCACCTCGCTGTGCAATGAGGGCCTTCTGCATCCTAGATCCTGCGTGCCTCAACTGCTCGCCTCGCTTTGCGAGGCTCGCGGTGCAATGAGCTCCTTCTGCATCCTTAGTCCTGCGTGCCTCAATGGCTTGGTTTGCTTCCCGAGGCTGGTAGTTGCAGCCCTACGGTCCTCAAGCAGATTGACAACTATTATATGTGATAACCTGCACATATCATTATAATAACTTATATAGCCTTGTGTCTCCTAGTTTTATAGTTATTCCTCTGGTGTTGTGTTACCAAAAGGCTTAGGTAGATAGATATTATATTGCGCTTCTTTTTGAAGATATCCATGGATAGGAATTCTCAAATCGGCCAAAAGGTGAAGTGCATGACTAAAATCTCTAGTACGAACTGAAGCTAGGCAAACTCTTGGTGTATTTAGGTCACTTTTTGGACAAGGAGCATGGGTAGAAGCAGATAGGTATATTTGGGTCACTGCCCAGATCACCAAAGTACAAGGGGCACATACAAGAGCAGAAAAGTTTGTTCAAAACTTGCACCTTAGATAAGAACAGTCCTTCAGTCAGGCCTTCAGTCAGTATTCTATTCTATTCTATTTATTGTTAGTTTCCTTACTGGTATATAAAGTAGCATACAGTAGCATAATACTGCTTTCTTATTATTCTAGTATCTCTTTATGTTGACTTTTAAAAATATGTTGATCTTGTCTTTGACTTTATCCACACAGAAATTATAGATATTCTTTCTGAGCAACCAAAGTAGATGTTCCATTTCCCTGTCTTTGAAACTTATATGCAGCACAATATCTAAGCCTCGCCCAGGACGTAAATTTACTTGAGCTGGTCCTGTGTACAATTTAGGGAGCAAAAGCTCCTTCAGGTACCTGGGGCCCCCGATTGTTTAGTCACACTTATGTATATACATATCTAGCCCAAAATTGCAATTATGAAATCAGTATGGCCATTGGTTCCATGACAACTTAATATTTTAGCAGTGAGGTGGGGCTATGGCTAATTTTAAACATATTTTTGTTCAATACTATGCAGGTCCAAGAAAAGAAAAGGGGAGGAGAAGAAACAGTTAATTAAGAGCGAGCAAAGCAGCAGTCCCGTGATTGGGGGCGGCCTGTTCCCCAAAGTCCAAGCACAATCAGACCAGGGTTATGTGAACAGAGGTGCTAATCCATATGAAATATCAAATGAATATAAAAGACCCACCCCAAGCCGAGATTATGATGAGGTAAGTCAACTATGGACTAGAATTTGCTTAAGAGCCACAGGGCCCAAGCCCAGGGTTGTAGAAATGTAAGAGATGGTATGCATGGTATGGTTTCACAGTCTCGTACCACTCTTTATTACCTCTCCTAGCCATTATCTTTCTCACTCTCTATCTCTCTCTTTTTGTTCTCCTTCTATCACTTTGTCTTTCTTTCCATAAATATCTACAATCTCTCTTTCTTACCTCTAATGAATTCTCCTTTTCTTCCATTTTTTGTTCTCTCTCTTTCATCATTTGCTCCATTATGTTTCTTTCTTTCGTCCTGTTTCTAACTCTATGTCTATCTTTATCTCCCTCTAAGATGATTGTTTCTATTTTCTTCTAGGACCCCTGGTATGAAATGTCATCGAGGGATAGACGATACTGAGACTGGGAAAACCAATGACAGTGAACACAAAGCCTTTAATGTTTAGCAGGAAAAAAGAAATTGCGCAGTGCACAAGTTGGCATTAACATCATGGCATTCTTACATGGAAACTCTGTACTCATTAAGAAATCCAATGAATCCAGGGTGTAATGTGTATAAGAAGCACTTATCAAATATTGTGAAACTTGCCTGATGTACATTTCTCTCTCTAGTACTCAACACAAACTCCCACTTTATAGGCCAGCCCTGGATTCAGAAACACTGCCCAAATCACTGGGTTGTGTATGCACCTTGTATGATTTATGAACCTGCCTTATGTGGGCATTTACAATTAATGATGTTCTTAATGGCATTAATAACAATCTTTCCTAATTAAAAACTGTGAATATATATAGACATTAATGTGCAAAGCAGCAGTCTCTGGAGAAAAGAGAAGATTAATACAGCTTATCTGAGACATAATCATCATTTTGTGTAATATTTATTTATCTCAAAGTCTTTTTTTATCCTAAATGTAAGTGATTTATCTAAGAAAACTCAAGGGTCACAGACAAAGCATGAAGTTGCAATGAATTCAGTGCACTCATACTATATTGACTGATTTATATACCATATTATGTTAAAATATGGAAATCTATAAATTGTGACCTATTATAATTTAAAGATTTTATAAAACAATATCTTTTTAAAAAATATGTTCAACAATTTATTCTTTTACTAAATTCAGAAGACCAATAAAAAATATTAAGACCCATATGCATTTTTAGCAATAAACAACAAATCTGTTCTGCTTCAAACAACAATATTCTTCATCTTGTTTTGCATGAGGTGTGGGTGGAGTTCTTAATAATGCAAGCTGATGAAGAAAAACAAGTGCATGGTCTAAAACTGTGGTGGTGTCTGAGACTTTGCCTGGTGGCCCTTAGGGATTAGAAGAGTCTAAAAATGTAAATATTGCAAATAGAATTTATTGAATCACATGTAATATCACCCTGCTTAAGGCAGTCCCCATAAGCATCATAAGAAGGTAATCAACCGTTCCAGATCTAGACATTTATAAAAAAACGCTTTAGACCCTTAGATATATAGCTGAGAGGCCTGTAAAGACAGGATCAATTTCATAGAAACCTTCAATTACATCTAAAAATGTAATAAAGTTAAGGAAGTATTTTTTATTAAAAATAGGAATTTAAGAACCATTCAATTATTGAAGCTATCTGACAAAACTTAAATCACTGGTACTGATGTCCCTGTAATAAGTGTTTAAAAACTGGACCTGCCATAAACCCATATGTATATATATATATAGCAATTATTTCACATATGGTCGGCTAAGAGTGATAGAAGCCCTCCACCGTACAAAGTACAGTAGTACAAATAAGGAATAGTACATTAGTGACTCCATTTGAATGTCTAAAAATAAGTTGATAAAAACTTATTTCCTGCTCAAATTTCTCAGAAATACAGTATATGCACTGCAGTCTGGGAAAACTGGGCGGGACATGCAAATGAGGCCACACAATGCACCATCACTCTGTCAATCTAAACCATTTTAAACATGGCTCCTTTAAAGCATATGCTTACTGTGTTTCACAGTTTTAGACTGTAACTGTGAAACAGTACTGTATGTGGTTAAGTGACCTGGTTTGTGAAAAATCCATCCGTTGCAATGTCTAAAACTGTGAAATACAGTAAGCATATGCTTTAAAGGAGCCATGTTTAAAATGATTTGGATTGACAGAGTGATGGTGCATTATGTGGCCTCATTTGCATGTCCCGCCCAGTTTTTCTAGACTGCAGTGCATATACTGTATTTCTGAGAAATTTGAGCAGGAAATAAGTTTTTATCAACTTATTTTAAGACATTCAAATGGAGTCACTAATGTACTATTCCTTATTTGTACTACTATATATATATATATATATATATATATATATATATATATATATATATATATATATATATATATATTTATATATATATGTGGGTCAACACAAAAACCCAGGGAGGGGCTAAAAAAAAAATTTGCACCAGGGCCCTAAATTCACTAGCTCCGCCACTGCCCGCCACCTCTTCATTATATTATCTGCTTCTGTTAAGTCCCTACAATTTTTCTCTTTTATCACGCCCATTTCAGAATGAAAGTTTGTCTTGAGATTCCAATTTTAAAGAGATATCTTTCCCATTCTGTTATATTACTTATTTCATATTTGCTTAATCTGATGATCTTCTCTGTCCGGCTCAGTTTAATTCTGAATTTTGCAATAAGAAGCTCATGATCTGAGTGACAGTCAGATCCAGGTCTTGTTTTTGCTGACTGTATTGAGCTCCTCCATCTTTAGCTACAAATATATAGTCCATCTGATTTCTATATTGTCCACATTGCTATTTCCATGTGTTGAGCCATCTCTGAGGCTGATGGAAAACAGTGGTTACTATGACCAAATAATTATCTTGACAATTTTACTAATCTCTGACCTGCTTCAATTGTTTACTGCAAGGCCAACTGTCTTTTGGTTCCCTGCTTTAGCACTCCAATTTCCTATTATGAGAGTAACATCTTTTGTTTGTGTCATACGTAAAAGGTGTTGAATATCCTTGTAGAATTGAAACTTTAGCCTCTTTAGCATCCATGGTTGGAGCAAAGACTTTATTATTATTATTATTAATATTATTATCTTATGTTTATAATGCGCCAACATATTCCACAGCTCCATACATTGGATAGCATTTTCTATACAAATTAAACAAATATGAGAGCCCTGTCTTATTCAAGCATCATAAACGATAAAAAATGTGCAAACTTACAATCTAAAGGATTTGGTTGTGAAACAGGAGGGTGATAGATACAACGGACATATTAAGGATGAAGCTGATGGGCTTAATTAAACACATGTGTTTTTAGTGAGTTTTTTTAAGGACTTGAGACAGGAAGAAAGTCTAGTGGAGTGAGGTATGGAGCTTCAAAGTATAGTGGGAACACTTAAAAGTCCTGAAGGTGGGAGTGAAAGGAGGTGAAAAGAAAAGAGGAAAGAAAAGGTCATCAGCAGAATGGAGAGAGAGGGTGGGGGAGTATTTTGAGATGAGAGCAGAGATATAAGAGGGTGCATTAACGATGAGAGCATTATAAATAAGGGTCATGAATTTAAATTTAATTCTGGAGGTTATGGGAAGCCAGTGGAGTGACTGACAGAAAGGTGATGCTGATGCTGAGTCTAGCTGAGGTGATCATTATGGATTGGAGACATTGGTGATGGGGAGACCAGCAAGGAGTGAGTTGCAGTAGTTGAGGCGAGATATGATGAGAGAATGTATTAGAGTCACTATTGACTTGCTCACTGCTGGGTCAAAGGGTAATTTGACTTGTGTTATATAGTGTTAGTGATGTATTTTAGAGATATTTTTTAGGTGAAAACACAAGATTTTGTTAGTGAATATATATGAGGAATGAAAGAAAGTGCAGGATCAAGAAGAATCCCAGGAATTTGGATTAGAAGAAAGTGGTCAATTGTGTCAAAGGCAGCAGAGAAATCTAGAAGAATTAGAATAGAGAAATTACCCTTTGACTTGGTGGTGAGCAAGTCAGTAGTGACTTTTTTTGAGAACTGCCTCTGTGGAGTGATGGGGCTGGAAACTGGATTAGAAGGTGTCAAGAAGAGCAATGGAGTAAATAAATTGGGTAATGTGATTATAAACAAGTCGCTCAAGCAGTTTTGAATTCAGAGAAAGTAGTGATATAGGGCGATAATTAGATGCATTATCTGGATCAGATGAGTTTTTTTAAGAATGTGTGTAATTATAGCATGTTTTAGATATGATGGAAACTTTACAGTGTTTAGGGAAGGGTTAAATATATGTGTGAGAGCAGGGATAAGTGTGGATAAGGTGAGAGGTTGATAGTAGATTGGAGACTTCATCCTCATTTACAAGGTTACATGAGTACATAATGGATGTGGGATTGGGGAAGGGTGAATGCTGGGTTTTGTTGATTAGTTGAAAGGAGGAAGTGTATGAGCTGCACTGAGAGGAGAATTTGTTTCAAATGTATTCAGTCTTATTGTTAAAGTGTTTGGCAAAGTTCTTACCTGTGAGACAAGAGGGGCAGGAGGCACAGGTGGGCAGAGTAGAGTGTTGAATGTGGCAAACAAACATTTAGGGTTGGAGGACAGATTCCCTATTAATGATTAGAAATATTGTTGTTTAGCAAGGTTGAGGGCAGAGAAGTAGCAGTCCAATATAAACTTGGACAAAGTCTGCTGAAGTCTGAGATTTCCTCCATAAATATTCAGCAGTGCAAGAGCACCTCTGGATGTGGTGTGTTTGTTTAGTGTGCCATAGTTGTGGATGTGAGTGAGGCCATTTGCAAGAGCTTATGGGAGCAAGAGTGTCAAGGGTGGAAGTAAGAGTTGAGTTGTAATATGAGGTGGCAGTGTCAGGGAAGGTGAGGTTGGTGATGGCGCTGAGAAGGGGTTGTAGCACAATAGAAAGCTGTTGTAGGTTTCTGTGGGTAATGGAAGCCGGGATTTAAGAAGAAGATGTGGTGAGGTTGAAGATTAGCAGGTGGTTGTCAGATAGAGGGAATGGGTGGATTACCTGGTTAAATTAAAAAGCTTTGCTGATTCAATACATTTGACCTTATGATAGTTTTAAAACTTTTAGTACACTAAGGTGTTAAGTTCTACAATATTATTGAAATAGTAATAAATCTCTAATCTCTAATTCAGCGTTTTCTGAGTAAATGTCTCTGTCTCTTTTTCAGCATCAGGCTTATAGTCAAAATCTGAGGTATCTTGATCACTACTGTTGGCACATGTATGAAATTAAATTTCCTCTTCCACAGACTCCAGTCCATCCACTGGAGGCACTGGCACTGGTAATGAGGCATCATGAGGAACTGGTCTGACGGGCGAATACGAATTTGGATAAACAATTTTATGTTTATTTTTTGTAGAAAAAACAGTTGTATTAATGCTGCAAAAGTAACAATCACTATGATGATCATTTGGCCCTTTCCATATCATGGGTATTGCAAATGGAAGTGAAGTCTTCCATCTGTGAAGCCAATCAAGTAAACCGCTAGAACATGCAAAACACCCAAAATATTTTAATTAGCCCAATGTATCCAAAATGACTCATAGGAAATCAGAATTCCCAATAGTGCTTTACACTCCTTATATACAAAACTAGCAAAGATGAAAAAAATGTATAAAATTATTATTATATTGCATTATAACAGTGAAAAAGGTAAAACCAACTTAAAAACGTTTTTAAAAAATGCAATCACCCATTGTTTATTATCAAAAGAAGTATGTGAGTTTATTTGTGTTATTTTTTGTTTAATAATAATTATAATATAGACACATATATATTTAACTGCCTATTCTGCTATGGTCACCAATAATTATAATACAAATACATACATATTTAACCAGGAACAACTATAAATAAACAAATGTACACATATTCAGCAAGGGTCACCTATAAATAACATAATAATATATCAATGTACATACATAAATAAATATTAACCCAGGAATACCATAATCATACAGTATTAATAGCCATTCAGACAGAATGAAGTCAGCAACGTATCTCTAAGAATAAATACTATTGAGGAGCTAGAAAAAAACATTTTAGTGAAAAAACATTATACTATGTAAACTTACTTACTACTTCTGTTCAATTTGTTCAGTTCCTGCCCTTTCTCTACACTCTGCAGGAGACGCAGGGGAAGAGACAGTATCAGTGAAATCTCTCTAGTCCCAGGCAGGTGCTCCAGTCTCTGAACTGCAGCATTTCGTTTTGAAGTAAAAAAAGTATTTTAAGGAGTTTTAAGCTAAAAAAAAGCAGGTGGCCCTCACAGGAAGGTGTCCCTAGGCACTTGTCTAGTTTGCCTAATGTATAATCCGGGCCATGTTAATGACACCATAAGTACCCAAATATATTTGTTGAAATAATGACTAAAACATAAATAAAAAAAATACTCAATATGTGATATTTGACGGAGTGTGCCTTATTTTGTTTAATTCATTACTCCTCATAGTGCCAAGATTAAAGTATTTCATATAAAGTGCTTGATATAATGTATTCAAATTGTATTAACAATATTTTAAACCGCTGTGTTACTAAAGTGTGTGAAGTACTTATGTACTAAAGTTCTTGATATGAAGAGCACAACAAGTGGTTAACTCAATTTTTAATTATCAGTATTGTACAAACAATTTTCTAACACAAGAAATTGTTGATTTGTCACTCCATTGAAAGGCCAAATATTTATAAAGTTGGTTCTCTTTATTTTAAAAAAGTGATATTTCTCCTAAGGTTATTTACAACCATATTACATTAGGGCAAATTTATATTTGACTTAAAATATCACACAGCCAACTTTAAGTGTTCCATATATATATATATATAGTAAATATCTCACTGAGATGTCTAATGTCTTAAAATGTATACAACTGGTATTTAGGACTGCAATATGCCATCAATTATTCTGGATGTGCCATAAAGTTCTCCTAATATCCCTTCCATTCTTTTAGGTTATATAAGCTAGGTGGTCCTGAGTCACATATGTTCTAATTGTAAATAATTGACTCAACTACAACTGCACTTTCTACTTTCAGCTTTAGAAATAGGGGCTTACAATCTACAGCCCCTTCCCAATTTCTTATATTGATAGTTAATACACCTTATTTGGAATATTTTTATAAATGATAATTAGGACTGACAAGCCCAGAGTTCAAAATAGTAGATAAATAAAAGCTAGCAGTCTTTACTGGACACACTAGAGAAATCTGGGCACACTGGCCTCACTTGATATATTAACCCTTGTGAACTTCCTGAATAAATTACTCTCTCGGGCATAAAATCCTAACTGAATACTCATCTAACAATGTATACTCAAAGCCTGTTATTACACCGATACAACCTGCAGACCTATCCTAATATTGGAGTAACCAGATAAGACTCTTGTTCTGTTTAAAGCACATACTTTTTACTCCACTGCTCCATACTAACAATTCCTACATTACAATTCTAATCCCCCTTTATTTTCCTTTTGCTGTTAATGCAGATCTATTCTCATCTAACCTCTATGGATGCCAGTGTGTGACATCAGACATCCGGTGCCCTAACCCTAACTCATGTTTCACCACCTCTAGGTGGCTTTTTTAAAGGGAGAGGGTGTTCACCATCGCACCATACACCTATTTATAGATAGCTTTTTTGCCATAGTAACCTCCAAAATAAACAAATGTTAACCCTTAATGACTTCCCTGGCCTCACTTGATATATTAACCCTTGTGAACTTCCTGAATAAATCACTCTCTCGGGCATAAAATCCTAACTGAATACTCATCTAACAATGTATACTCAAAGCCTGTTATTACACCGATACAACCTGCAGACCTATCCTAATATTGGAGTAACCAGATAAGACTCTTGTTCTGTTTAAAGCACATACTTTTTACTCCACTGCTCCATACTAACAATTCCTACATTACAATTCTAATCCCCCTTTATTTTCCTTTTGCTGTTAATGCAGATCTATTCTCATCTAACCTCTATGGATGCCAGTGTGTGACATCAGACATCCGGTGCCCTAACCCTAACTCATGTTTCACCACCTCTAGGTGGCTTTTTTAAAGGGAGAGGGTGTTCACCATCGCACCATACACCTATTTATAGATAGCTTTTTTGCCATAGTAACCTCCAAAATAAACAAATGTTAACCCTTAATGACTTCCTCAATATACATGAAAAAACAGTCTCTAAGTACCATAAATAAATGTGGAAATTGGATAAAAAATTGAAACTGTGACATACTCCACTATTTTGATGAATCTATGAACATTCATATAAATACTATACTATAATTAATGTAACAACGCAACATTCAATACCACCTTCAATGTTATATATAAAGACCAAAAAAAGGGAAGAGCAAACTGTGAAAAACATGCTCAAATGTGACTGTTATATAATATTATCTCTAAATATAAGATCTGCCTACAACACCTAACAATAATAATAATATACATAGTGACTATACCTAATAAAAAAACTTGATTACATTTGAAAAATAATTGCCTCAATAAATAATAATTATACCTATTAAATAAGCCATCTATAACAAGAGTAACACAAAACAATATATAATATGAGAGTGTGTCTGTATAAAAGCTATGCAAATAAATACAATTCTAGTGCTAATGTATATAAAATCAAATTTGTTCATTGAAATATTAATTCAATTTCTTCCCATCATTATAAATTGATCCTATCCAGAGAATATCTATAACAATATCCATCTGAAGTCCATAGGTTATATTATAGGTATAATATACATGTGTCACATACTGGATGTTCTTACTGGGTGTGATATACACATATCGCTTATAAGATGGTCCTTACCCTATAAATGTAATATATATATATCACATATTGAATGATCCTACTAACCATAATGTTCAATACATGTATTAGATTATTACTAAAATTCCTACTTATCTCTTAACTTCCATTTCTAAGCGCATTCAAATAGACTAGATGTTAGAATTAACGCATTAAAAATGTAATGTCTCTGATACCAGCTGTCATAGATATTTGCATATTTTTGAGATAAGATGCTCTACCAATGCTATTCTATCCTCTCAGATCACCCTACTTGCACTTTTTCTTCATATAATTGAAAAAATTATCAATAATTTCAAAAGAAAAAAATAATAAAAAAAAAGGGAAAAATGTCTTATTAATTCATAATATTTTGTTTCTGTTCATTGAATATTACAGTAAATAATACTCACAACACAAATATATATTCTTCCCCTTCACTAAGAGGATGTATTCAATGTCAGTTAGTGTAGATCTCTCATACAGATGTATTTAATGTAAATGTATTCAATGTCAATTGATCTGTATAAGAGATCTACAGTAATTATCTTGTTAGGTAGCTTTTTAAACATTTTATAACTTAGGTGGTCATGTCCTTATTTGTAACAGTTTTACCTTAATAATATGTACCACTCAAGATATCTATGTTCATACATGTTCTGTTGCTCCATATATGGACTTTTCTGCTTTTGTCAATATTGTACATTGAATATTTCCTTGTTCTTACCCCCTGTACAACACTACAGAATACGTTGGCGCATTACAAATAAAAGTTAATAATAATAATAATAATAATAATAATAATAATATTAAAACATTGAATTCCAAAGAGCACTGAGGACACAAATGCCAGCACCAGAAGTTGTCATTTAGTATATGCATCTTCGCTATTATATTACAGCAAGACACTCAAGGAGAACCTCTCATTCAATTCCTCAGTTGTCTGAGGATGTACTGGCACTCTATTCTCACAAGGATATGATCTGTATCCCCTTTCCTTGGGCCCAATACAGCTCTGTCAACATCTTTATTGTGGCAAACTTTTAGATGTCAAGCTAGTGGTGCATCTAAATTATTATTCACTTCATATATATGTTCCCCAATCCTCTGTCTGAGCTGTCTTCTGATTTTTCCTACGCAGTTAGTCACAGAAACATTGTGCTACATAAATAAGTCTTGTTGTAGTACAGTTATAGAACCTTCTTATAGGAAATTCCTATTTGGATGAATAAATCTTTTAGAAGGTCTTATACATTTTCAAAATTTGCATCTCCCACATCTATAACATTTTTGAAGTGGTTGTAGCCTGGTCTTCTGTGTAACTTTATCTACATAATAGCTGTGAACCAGTTTATTTTTAACATTTTGTCCCCTCTGTAAGTTATAATTACATTCGTTGTGAGGACTTCTTTACGATCCTTATCCAAAATCAACAAGTTCCAGTGTTTAGCATCTTATTAGATCTTAATTTTGTTTAGGTGTCTCAATCTGTTTTTGCACACTCAATAATTCCGTGCTGCTTTATAAGGAGCTTTGAGACATCTATTCGGATATTCCCTACTTTTAAATCTGATTCTTAGTTTCTGTACTTCTTTCTTGAATACCTAATCTGATCTGCAGTTTCTCCTAATACTCAACTACTGGCCCTTAGGAATACCTCTTTTAACAGCTCAAAATGTTGGCTGGACCAATGGAGTAGACTTTATATAGTATGTTTTCTATATGTTGGTATACTGATAATTCCCAGGGAACCTTTTTTGGATTACCAGGTCAAGGAACATAAACTTAGTTTGATCTGCTTCATATGTAAACCTCAATCCTAGGGGGGTCTTATTTAACTCTTGCATGAAGGAGACAAGTTCACTTTTGGTGCCCTGCCATACCACCATGATGTCATCAAGATAGAGTATCCAAAATAAGATGTTATCTGTAAAAAAAAAATCCATACCCTATAAATACATCACTTGAAGGAGATAAGTTTACTTTTGGAGCCTTGCCATACCACCATGATGTCATAATAATAGAGTCTCCAAAATAAAATGTTATTCATAAAAAAATGCCATACCCTATAAATAGATCACAAGTGTGCCTATAATATGGTCCTTACCCTATAAATGTAATACATATATCATATGTTGAATAATCTATCTAACCATAACGTTTAATACATGTATTAGATTATTACTAAAACTCGTAAAAAAAATATTCCATGGTTTCATCAAAAACACATTTCTCCTTCCACCACCCTAGGAAGAGATTTGCATAATGTGGGGTGCCGGGGTATCGCTATTTCCATTCCCCCGACCTGGGGCCTCAATTAATTGAGAAATTGTAGCTTACGGTAGCCCGTAATACAGCCTGAAAACTGATTTGCAATTCAATTGGCGTCTTTTCGTGAGCCACAACTGATCTACGGTTTACAGGCTTGAGATACTTGGGGGTTGTTACAACCTTAACTTACAACCCATCTAAGCCTTTCATCTTTCAATTCTGCAAGAGTTACGATTGCAAAAATCGCAAATCACTATTCAAATCCTACAATTCCTCAAGCCCGCAAACGTATTCAAACCAGCAAATGGCAAATGTTGGCCAAAATCTTACGCGTTCCAAATATTTATTTATTTATTCAGTTTTACGCAAAACAAGACAAAAAAATTACATACAAAATACATACATAATATTTTCTTTCTGATTTGAAGAAGAGGAAGCATCATAGGCCTTTTAGTTATTATTATCGTTTATTTATAAGGCGCCAACATATTCCATAGCGCTGTACATAAGATAAGTTCAAGACAAAGATACATACAAATTTAACATAGCAAAGCAAGGAGGGCCCTGTCTTTCAGCCTCAAATCCATAGTGTCCATAGTGCTTTCCCTAAAGCACCTTGTGGGATTGAAACTCGCAGACTTACAACCTAAAGGTATTGTGTGAGGAAAAGGAGGGAGACAGAGGTGAGAGTGTGTTAGGGTGAAAGGTAATACGCTTCTTTAAAGAGATATGTTTTTAGAGAGGTTTTTAATGTTTTGAGGCAGGAGGATAATCTGGTGAAGTGAGGCAAGGAGTTCCAGAGAATAGGGGCAGCACAAGAAAAGTACTGAAGGCGAGAGTGAGAGGAAGTGACAAGAGTTGTGGAAAGAAGAAGGTCATTAGCAGAACGAAGAGGGCGGGTGGAGGAGTATTTGGAGATGAGACCAGAAATGTATGGGGGTGCGCTATTGTTGAGGGCTTTAAAATTTAGGGTCATGATTTTACATTTTTTTTGGAGGTTATGGGAAGCCAGTGGAGTGATTGACAGAGAGGTGATGCCGACAATGAACGTTGTGTACGGAAGATGAGTCTAGCAGAGGCATTCCTAATGGATTGAAGTGGAGATAGTCGGGTGGTAGGTAAGCCAGCAAGAAGCGAGTTGCAGTAGTCGAGTCGAGATCTGATGAGAGAGTGTATTAGGATTTTAGTTGTGTCTTGTGTATGATAGTGTCGAATTCTGGAGATGTTTTTTAGGTGGAGAAGACAAGATTTAGTTAGTGATTGTATGTGAGGGATAAAAGACAGGGATGGGTCCAGTAGAAGCCAAAGACAACAGGCTTGGGAGGTGGGTGTGATGATGTAATTGTGGACAGTGAGAGAGATGTGAGGAATTGACCCTGTGGTAGAGGGAGTTCAGTCTTAGACATGTTGAGTTTGAGGTGGTGGGTGGACATCCAAGAGGATATGCTAGAGAGGCAGTTGGAGACATGTGTCAGAAGAGAGGGGATAGATCTGGTGCTGAGAGGTAGATTTGGGTGTCATCTGCATAGAGATGATACTGCAGCCCAAAAGAGTTTATAAGGGTACCAAGTGAGGATGTGTAAATGGAGAAGAGAACGGGGCATAGGACTGATCCTTGGGGTACACCAACAGACAGGGGGTAAGGAGAAGAAGAGGTGTCAGAGAAGGAGATACTGAATGATCGATTTAGTAGGTATTATGAGAACCACGAGAGGGCAGTGTCTTGAATACAGAGTGAGGAGAGGATATGGAGTAGAAGTGGATGGTCAACTGTCTCAAAGGCAGCAGAGAGATCTAGAAGAAGGAGAATAGAAAAGTGACCTTTTGACTTGGCAGTAAGCAGGTCATTGGTGACTTTAGTGAGAGCTGTCTCAGTGGAGTATTGGGGCCGAAAGCCAGATTGGAAGGTGTTAAGAAGGGAGTTAGAGGAAATAAAGCTGGCAAGGTGGTTATAGACAAGCTGCTCCAGCAGTTTGGAAGCCAGGGAAAGTAGAGAGATAGGGCGGTAGTTAGATGCAATGTCAGAGTCAGATAAGTGTTTTTTGAGGATGGGTGTAATTATGGCGTGTTTTAGAGAAGATGGAAACCTGACGGTATTTAGGGAAAGGTTGAAAATGTGTGTGAGAGCTGGGATAAGTGTGGTAGAGGGAGGGTGGATGAACTGAGATGGAATCGGATCCTGAGGACATGTGGTGAGGCGAGTGAATTATAGCAGGCTAGCGACTTCATCCTCTGTAGCTGGGGCAAAGTAGTTCAAAGTGGCTGTTGGATTGGGGGAGTGAGAAGACTGGGTGTGGGTGGTTAGTTGAGACGGTAGAGTGAGTGAGCCACTGTGAGATGAGAGTTTATTGTGGATATTTTCAATTTCATGAATAAAATGGTTGGCAAAGTCTTCAGCTGTGAGAGAGGAAGGGATGGAAGGAGGTGGTGGGTGGTTTAGAGTTTTGAAAGTGGCGAACTGACGCTTGGGGTTAGAGGACAGTGTTGATATTAGTGAAGTGAAATAGTGTTGTTTGGCAAGGTTGAGGGCAGAGGAGTAGGAGCGTAACATAAATTTGTAGTGGAGGAAATCTGCAGAGGTGCGTAATTTCCTCCAGAGCCGTTCAGCACTTCTGGATGGTATCGTGTTTGTGTTGTGTGCCAAGGTTGTGGAAGAGAGTGAGGGCATCTTTGTTTAGTTATGGGGGCAAGGGTATCAAGGGTGGAATAGAGGGTAGAGTTGTAGAGTGAGATGGCATTGTCAGGGCAGTTGAGGTTGGTAATGGGGCTGAGAAGGGGTTGGATATTAGTGGACAACTGAGCAGGGTCAAGTGCTAGCAGGTTTCTGTGGGTGATGGTGGCAGGGGTTGAAGAAGGGTGGTGGGAGGAAGAAGAGGTGAGATTAAAGATAAGTAAGTGATGGTCAGATAGAGGGAGTGGGTGGATGACTGGGTTGGAGGTTGTGCTGAGATTGGTGAAGATAAGGTCTAGAGAGTGTCCAGCATTATGAGTTGAAGAATCTGTAAGTTGTGTGAGGCCAAGGGAAGAGGTGAGTGCAAGCAGTTTGGCTGCAGCTGGGGAGGTAGGAGTGTCAATGGGAATGTTAAAATCTCCAAGAACCAGTGAAGGAACGTTGGAGGAGAGAAAGTGAGGGAGCCAGACAGAAAAGTGTTCAAGAAATTGAGAGGGAGTGCCTGGGGGGCGATAGATCACGGCAACATGTAGAGAGATTGGTGAGAAGAAGCGGATAGTATGATCTTCAAAGAATGAGAATTGGAGGGATGGGACAGGGGGTAAGAGGTGAAAAGTACAGCCAGTGGAAAGTAATACACCCACACCACCACCTTATTTATTCCCAGGTCTAGGTGTATGGCTGAGGTGAAAGCCACCATGAGAGAGTGCTGCAGGGGAGGCAGTGTCTGCGGTAGAGCCAGGTTTCCGTGAGAGCCAGTAGATTGAGGGAGTTGGAGATAAATAAGTCGTGAGTGAAAGTGAGTTTATTGCAGATAGACCGTGCGTTCCAGAGGGCACAGGAGAAAGGTAAAGTAGAAGGTTCGTGACATGTGATGGATATCAGATTCTGGGTGTTACAGGTGTTTGCTGGCCTTAAAGCAGAGCAGGGCTGACAGCGAGTGGAGATGAGTGAAGGGCCTGGGTTCGGGGATATATTATTATTATTATTATCGTTTATTTATAACGCGCCAACATATTCCGTAGCGCTGTACATAAGATGCGTTCAAGACAAAGATACATACAAATGAACACATCGTAAAACAAGGAGGGCCCTGTCTTTGAGTTTGGAATCCAGTGACCATGGTGCTTTCCCTAAAACACCTTGTGGGATTGAAACTCGCAGACTTACATCCTAAAGGTATTGTGTGAGGAAAAGGAGGGAGAGAGATATGAGAATGTGTTAGGGTGGAAGGTGATATGCTTCTTTAAAGAGATGTGTTTTTAGAGAGGATTTGAATGATTTGAGGTTGGAGGATAGTCTGGTGGAGCGAGGCAAGGAGTTCCAGAGAATAGGGGCAGCACGAGAAAAGTCCTGAAGGCGAGAGTGAGAAGAGGTGACAAGAGTTGTGGAAAGAAGAAGGTCATTAGCAGAGCGAAGAGGGCGTGTGGGGGAGTATTTGGAGATGAGACCAGAGAGGTATGGGGGAGTGCACTTGTTGAGGGCTTTGAACGTTAGGGTCAGGATTTTAAATTTTATTCTGGAGGCTATGGGAAGCCAGTGGAGAGATTGACAGAGAGATATCTCCTGCAGCCAGGAGAAGGAGTAGTGAGAGGGAGAGAAGATGGGACTGGGACTTACAGTGTTGTTTCTGCTTGTGAGTGTTAGGGAGGGGATGAGATTGTGACTGGAGAAGGGAGAGGAGCTCATGGGAGCAGAGGAGAGGAGAGCAAGGAAGGTGAGATGGTAATATTGTTGGGGAGGTAATATGGAGATGCTGCAAAGGAAAGTCTGAGAGAGAGGCAGTAGGTTATAGGAAAGAGGAAAGAGTGAGAAGGCATTGTGATAGTGTGTAAGAAAAAGATAGGATGATTGTTTGATTGTGGGGGTAAGAATTATTGTCCTAAGATATAAAAGTTGTAGTGATATACTGTAGATTCAGGAGCATGGGAAAAGAGTGTCATAAGGTTAATCAGAATGACGATGATGGGTGAGTATCTAAAAATACTTTATTAATCAGTTTTTAGCAGGTTATGTTAACTGAGAAGGTGCAAGTCAGGTGAGTATCAATAAATTAAGGTAATGCAAAGGTGGGTGGGAGTAGGACAGGGAGGGAGGGCAGAGAGATCAGTTAGTTGTTAGTGTCCAGAGTGAAGGGATAGGAGGTCTGAAGTGACTGCTGTGATGAGAGAGGGAGATAAAGTCTAAGCATTCAATATACATATAAGAAGACCATTTGTTACAGGTGTGAAGTAGTAAAATAGGTGGATTGACAGGTGCATTATCCAATCAGAGTGGGATTGTAGGGTGTATCCCTTCCTGATTGGCTCACACATTGGCGCCTCCTGATTGGGTGAATTTGATAGACAGCGTTTTCAACCAATCAGAAGGCGCCATTGCCTATTTTTTTCCGGAAAAGTCTCCGGGAGCCTCATTAGCATTGGGGATGTCCGTGAGTGCAGATGTAAGTGTATATATATATATTTTTTTTTTTTATACAGGGCGGGGCAGAATCGGATCCGGAGTAGGCCGGAGACATCGCGGGAAGGTAAGTACAATGTAGATTATGTTTATTTTATTTTTATGTATGTGTATTAATGTTATGTTTTTTTTAACAGGTGCCTCTCCGAAGAAGAGTAAAAGAATCAGGACGGGACATGCCGGAAAGGTGAGTATAATATTTAGAATGTATAGAATGTTTCTTTATATACTGTAAACGTGTTGCACTAATTTTTTTATTTTTTTTTTCGTAGGTGGCTGATCTGAATGGACATCTGCAAAGGTAAGTGGTCTTAATTATTTTATTTTAGCTTAGAATTAGATTATTTTATATATAGATAGCATTTATTGTATGTTAGCTAGGGGTATGTGTTTTATATAGATAGCATAGAATGTATTGTATATTAAATTGTGGTATTTATTTAGATAGATTGTGGATGTATATTATATAGATAGGATGTATATTAGATTATGATATTTATTTAGATAGATTGTGTGATGTATATTAGATAGGGTGTATTGTATTGTCTTGTATTGTATTGTATTTAATTGTATTGTATTGCATTGCATTGTATTGCATTGTATAATATGTATTTCCTTTTCAGATATGTATTTTTTGTTTCTGTAGTGGGGGGGTTGTAATGTTTTTTTTTCTGTAATGTTCCTTTTTTTATTTTTTGTGACTTAGGTTTTTTTATTTTCTGTAATGTAGAATTTTTTTGTGAGTTTGTTTTTTTTATTTTATGTAATGTAGATTTTTTTTTGTGTGACTTTAGGCTTTTTTATTTTCTGTAATTAGAGTGGTGGGGGTTATTAGGGGGTAGGTAGGTAGTGTAGGTGTTAATAGGTTAGTGTAGAGGCTGTTTAGTTGATATTTAATGTTTTATTGGGGGGGTATAATATAGTGCAGTGTAGTGTTTATACTTAGTGTCATGATGGTCCTTGAAAACCATCATGGCACTTATGTGGTTAATGTAGTGTTGTAACAGGCTCATAATGGTCTTAATATACCCTTGTGGGACAGATGGGGTTAAATAGAGGCTTATGAGAGTCTGTATGGACCTCCATGAGTGAGGGGGTTAATGAAGTGCTTATGTGGGTCTGTATTGACCCCCATGAGTGACAGGCTTAATGAAGGGCTTATGGGGGTCTGTATTGACCCCCATGAGTGACAGGGTTAATGAAGGGCTTATGGGGGTCTGTATTGACCCCCATGAGTGACAGGCTTAATGAAGGGCTTATGGGGGTCTGTATTGACCCCCATGAGTGACAGGGTTAAGGAGGGGTTTATGGGCGTCTGTATTGACCCCCATGATTGACAGGGTGATAATGTATATATTTTTTCTTTTATAACAAGACCTTTAAGGACCTGTAACGCAGGAATTTTGAATCTTCATTGCAGCGGGGGTCCCCGATCGCGTGCAATCGGGACCCCCACTGCGATGGTTAATGTGGGGTTAATGCAGATCTCCGAGCTTATCTCGGATCCTATGGGGTTAATGCGGGTTTCCGAGCTTATTTCGGATCACTTCTTGGATAAGTTGTACATGACTGGGCTGTGCGCCTCGTTTTTATTTTTTTCGGCTGCCATTTTTTCTCTCGCTTAGGAGATTTTCGTGTGTCTGAACTCGGGAATTTGGACTTAAATGGAGGTGTAACTTCACTTTCAGAGGTCCTGTGTGCCCCCCCTTGCTATGGGTAAGCTTTTTATGCAGTTTTTGTGAGTATTTGGTGTGGTTTGACTGTTTTTAGGTGCGCGCGGTTCGGCCGTTATGGTCGTATTTTTAGTGCATGTGGGTGTTTGTTATGTTAAGGTCGGTTCTGAGGTGGGGTTTTTTCTAAGTCGTGCGTGTGACGTGTTTAACGGCTCGCCTCGCTACGCGCTCATTGCCTCTAAGTGCTACGGTTTAACGGCTCGCCTCGCTACGCAAGGCTCGCCAGCAATGAGCGCCTACGGCACTCATTGCCTAAGTGCTATGGTTTAACGGCTCGCCTCTCTACGTGAGGCTCACCGGGCAATGAGCGCCTGCAGCGCTCATCGCTAAGTCGTACGTACTATGCAAACAGTGTGACGACGAATAGTAGTTGGACAATTATAATATGTGATAAACCTAGGTAAAATTACCACCTTGGACTTTTGATGGGATTTTAAGACAAGACACAAACAGCCTCATTCTATTCGGGGCTTGCAACTCGATCGCAGATAGCCGATTGTCTGCAATTGAGTTGCATGCCCAAGTAGCTCTACTTTTACTATGCTATTCAATTGTCCGGGTCCGAAAGTTAGGCACCGGTCACGAGAATCGGAAACCCTGCCATCGGCAGTAATATTTGCTGGCCTAAACATGAACATTCCCTCAAGCCCGTAACCCCAGTCCGAACCAGCCAATCTCAATGGAGCCTGTCATCGATTCGGGCTCCATATGCAGGGTCAAGATCGGGGCCTTTGCAGGGCCCCACATCAACCCCTTGCTGCAGGGGTCCTGATTTGGACCCCTGCAGCATTTAAAATTTCAAACTTCCCACTGCAAGTCCTTAAAGGGCCTGTGGCACAAATATGGTTAACCCCATGCCATGGGTGTACTGTAAGTACCTCTGCGGCAACTAATATTAAACACCCATACTGCGGGGTCTCCATTGCTCCCCACATTAACCCTTAAAGATTTCAAATTTCCGGCCTTGGGTTCTTAAAGGACTTGCGCTGCAATTAAAATTAACCTTATCACTCATGGGGGTTTATACAGACCTCCATGAGCCTCTAATTAGCCCCATCACTCATGGGGGTCTATACAGTCCCCCATGAGCCCCTAATTAACCCCATCAGTCCCATAAGGGTCTATATAGACCCTTATGAGATAATCATTAACCCTAACATTAACACTATAAGTGCCATGAGGGTCGTCCAAGCACTACCTTACACTACACTATTAGCCACCCCAATAAAACTAATAAATCTAAGTAATTAACCCCCTCAAAATAATTACCCCCCTCTGACTAATTAACCCCCTTTAACTAATTAACCCCCTCTTAACCCTATCTAGTCCTACTCAAACCTAACTAGGCCAATAACCCTATTTAGTCCTATTTAACCCTAACTAGGCCCAATAACCCTATCTAGTCCTATTAAACCTAACTGGACCAAATAACCCTATCTAGTCCTATTTAACCCTAACTAGGCCCAATAACCATATCTAGTCCTATTTATCCCCATTTTAACCCAAACTTGGCCATATTACCACATCTAGTCCTATTTAACCCTAACTAGGCCCAATGACCCTATTTAGTCCTATTTAGACCTAACTAGGCCTAATAACCCTATCTAATCCTATCTAACCATAACTAGGCATAATAACCATATCTAGTCCTATTTAACCCTAATTGTACCCGTTTAACCCTAATTGAACCTAGTAAACCCCTATCCTATGAACCCCCCCTACCCTATCCTATGAACCCCCCTACACTACCATATTAACCCTACACTACCTATCTAACCCCTACACTACCCTATTAACCCCTACACTACCAACCTAATCCCCTAACAAAATAACTAACACCCCACTAAGTACAAAAAAAACTCACTAGCTACAGAAAATACAAAAAAGCCTAATTACTGAAAAGAAAAAAGCCTAATTACAAAAAAGAAAAAAGAAATTACAAGTAAAATAGAAAAGAAATACTACAAAAAATAAAAAATACTATCAAAATAAAAAAGCCATACAACCTGTAAGAGAGAAAGGGTTGATAAGTCCACTGACCTTGTCAAAATGCCCCTCCAGCGGTGTCCAGCGATGCCCTGGTCTTCACCCTTCTGTGCCAGGCATGGCCCCTCCGTCAATGTCCAGACATCCTGTTACACCTAAAATAAAATAAAAACATGATATAAAATAAAAACCTGTAATATAAATAGGGTTAATAGTTCACTTACCTGGCCAAAATGCCCCACCATCAATGCCCCTTTAAGGACCTTTAAGTTCCTTTAAAGACCTGCGGCAGGAAATTTGTAATTTTTAAATGCTGTGGGGACCCCTGCAGCAAGAGGTTAAGGTGGGGAATCTGAGGGGGGTCCCAATCGGGACCTCTGCATCGTGGGGTTAATGTGGAGACCCTGCGGGGGTCCCGATGTGGACCCAGCAGCATGGGAGGGTTAATGTTAGTTGCAGCGGGGGTACTTACCCTGGGAATCAAGGAGTTAATACATATCATGTAACCCGCATCAACTAGAACAGTTGATTTATTGATTTTTATTGATTTCTACACATCTGAATTGCAAGTCTGATTGTAAATTGGACTTCTAATCACTAATTGATTGTTGTTTAAACTTCATGTTGTACTGACGTCATGATGACAGTCTGATAGAAAAATGATCCACAAAGGGTTAATTCTCCTGCTTAGATGTGTAGAAATATCAAGAGTCAATGACTCTGGGATTATCTCACAATAGGTATTTGTGCAAGACTTTAATTATTCATGTTCTACCCTGCAAACATCTGTATATAAATGTTCTTCCAATTCCCTAAATAAATCAGAGATTCTTTGAAAGGTATTTGTGTGAACTTGTTTTACTGTAAATCTCTCCTTGATATCAGAGTTATGTCTTTGATATCAAGTATAACCTCTTATGATTAATGTTTTAGTTTCACAAAGGGTTTTTTGAACCTAACATAAATTGGTCTTTCAATATCCCTACAATTCTCCAGGTTTTGGATTTCTGAAACGTGCAAGAGAGGCCAGAGAACCGCAGGAAGACAGGAGTGTGACGAGTTCTTAGTACGGTGTGAAGCAGCAATAATCATAGAGGTACCAATTC
The DNA here is from genome assembly GCA_027410445.1 of Discoglossus pictus. Taxonomy (NCBI): domain Eukaryota; kingdom Metazoa; phylum Chordata; class Amphibia; order Anura; family Alytidae; genus Discoglossus; species Discoglossus pictus. The sequence goes on along the minus strand of CM050173.1, from coordinate 80,684,007 downwards.
TTCCTTGTTTTAAGTCTAGGACTTCTGTATGATATTGTCTTACAAACAGTATTGTGTGTAACAGGGACAGATTGGTAAGGACCGCTGAGGGTCAGCCGAGGAGGGCTATAAGAATAGGTGGGTAGACTATTTTAAAATTACCCTATGCATAAAAATGCAGCGTACCCAAAATGGGACAAAACTGCAGCTGCTGTCTGGGACAGCGAAGTTAAGGATATAAATCTGAAAAAATTTGTGAAAAAGATTTTCGATAAGTGGAAAAAAGATTATGGATTCTCAGGGTAAATAAATGTAAAAGAATGTAGTTAATCAGGAGTATGGAGACTAGAAATAGCACATACATTAAAAAGCTTAAAAAAGCAGAATACTTATGTGCATATGGACTTTTGGGTAAATGTAAAAGTAAAGAATTTTGCTACAAAAATAAAATAAAAAGAAATGAAATATGTGTTACTAATAATATTTCTTCTTGTACTGAGGATGATGAAATTGTCATATGCCGTCCGAGACGCAGTCCAGACCCATTTCCTCCCCCTGCACAACAAAATCCTCCTGAAAATGTGTATCCTATCATGGCTCCACAGAATGAACTTCCATCTACCCCAGTGGCACCACCACTGCATCCTCCTCCTCCACCTTATCCTCCAATATCTAAAATGCGTTCACCATGGCAGCTCCGAGATGGAAGAATAGTACATCGCCCACTAGACGGTAGGTTACCTTGTGATTATTTGTCCATGCATAACACTGAAGGGACTGATATTTATCCATTAATTGAAGTACCCAATCCTAGGGCAGGGGTACTGGGGGTAGATGGAATGCCATTGCCTAACACTATGCTTGTCTATAGGACATGGACAGATACAGATGTTAGGAGAGCATATAGTCACTATAACTAAATCTTGTCTTCTCCATATAAAAAACATCTCCAGAATTCACCACTATCTTACACAAGACACAACTAAAATCCTAATACACTCTCTCATCATCTCTCGACTGGACTACTGCAACTCGCTTCTTGCTGGCCTACCCACTACCTGACTATCCCAACTTCAATCCATTCTGAACGACTCTGCTAGACTCATCTTCTGTACACAACGTTCAGTGTCGGCACCGCGTCTCTGTTAATCACTCTACTGGCTTCCCTTAGCCTCCAGAATAAAATTTTAAACCATGACCCTAACTTACAAAGCCATCATCAATATCGCACCCCCGTACATCTCTGCTCTCATCTCCAAATACTTCCCCACCCGCCCTCTTCGTTCTGCTAATGACCTTCTTCTTTCTACAACTCTTGTCACCTCCTCTCACTCTCGCCTTCGGGACTTTTCTCGTGCTGCCCCTATTCTCTGGAACTCCTTGGAATTCTTATGCTCCTGCCTCAAAACCTCACTAAAAATGCATCTCTTTAAAGAAGTGTATCACCTACCTTCTTAACACACTCTCACCTCTCTCTCCCTCCTTTACCACACACAATACCTTTAGGTTGTAAGTCTGCGAGTTTCAATCCTGCAATGTGCTTTGGGGAAAGCACCATGGACACTGAATTCCAAGCTCAAAGACAGGGCATTCCTTGCTTTGCTATTTGTTAATTTGTATTTACCTTTGCCTGGAACTTATCTTATGTACATCGCTACGTAATATTTTGACGCGTTATAAATAAACCATAATAAGAATAATCATAATAATAATAATAATAATAATAATAATAATAATACCCAAACCCTAAAGAGAATATGGGAATATTTAGAATTAAGTTCCAGAGGCTTATACAAAGTTTCAAATTAAATGGGATAGAAATAAAGAGATGAATAAGACAGATATTAGGACCTGCTTGGGTTTTAACTGAGGGTAATTGGAACCCCTGTGATAATAATTGTCAACCCATTCCATGTGATAATGCTGAACTGACCACAAGATGCAGGGAGTTAATCCAAAGAATTGTAGACAGGCACCAAGAACATGCTAATTGGACCAAAATAAACATAAGTGTCCAAAAGGAGAGTGAGGAAGTAGAACAATATTTAGGGAGATTATGTACTGTTTTTGATTGTCATATGACCTTATGCCCAACAATTAAAAAAATGCCTTCCTGTGAGGATGCCACAGAGAAATTAGGGACTTTGTGATGAAACATTAGATAACGTATAAAACTAGTCCATTGGCTGAAACTGTTACATATGCTAGGCATGCAGAGGAACAGTGTAAGAAGGCAAAGGAAAAGAAGCAGAAAAAGGCAGCTAGTAAACTTAACGAAGTATATATTGTAACCAAGCCTGGATATAATACTAATGCTGACATCTTTTTCCGAGGAACAAATAAATCCCCAAAGAAAGGAGGAGGATGGAAAGGTGGTGCTACGGGAAGAAAGGATAAAAGAGGAGCCTGCAGGAAATACGGTCACTGGGCCCATGACTGCCACCAGAGGAAGGATTAAAGGGACAGGGAGGAAGATAGATCCAGCCCGCAGGTGGACTTTGTGTGACTAGGAAGTCATCTGCCCATCCCATATACAGGTCATATGTCTCCTAATACTACCAAAGATTTAGATAATGAGAAATGAATTGACCATGGAGGTGAGTTGATTGAGATATTGTCATTACAAAATATAGACACACACTTAGAAATGGAAGATAAACCTCTGTATGCACTCATTATTGAGGGAAAACCAATCACATTTCTATGTGACACAGGAGCCTGTAGGTCAGTGCTCGTAAATAATGGAGAATGGACAAACAAAACAACAAACCTACAAATAGTGCTAAAATCCCAAATGGGGAAATGACAAAGGAACCATTATCCCAACCCCTGACAATGATTAACTGGGAGGGAACATTTATTGCTAAACACATATTTTTTATTTCCTGAGCCTGTCCTATTAATCTCCTTGATAGAGACCTACAGCCTTATTAAATTGCGATTAGGCCAATTGAATAGGGCTCTATATAAGCACATAGCATATTTGTTTACAGAAGTTTTTAGTTAGTGAACTTCTATCCAAAAGTAAGGACTTCACCAACTAAAAACTTCTGTAAAACAAATTATGCTCTGTGCTTATATAGAGCCCTATTCAATTGGCCAAATCGAAATTTAATAAGGCTGATAATGATCAAAATGAACATTACAATAGTCCCAACAGAAAGAGGCATGAAAGCAATCAGGGACAATGACTTACAAAAAGTATAAGAGGGTGTAGGAGAACCATGTTGTTACTTTAGTGTAGATCTGATCTCTGGTCCCGGAAAAAGTGACCTCAGATTTAATTTCCATTATGAGCAACACAGCACCCCCCGAAGCACAGAAGCATAGAGCAGAAGACTTACGCTGCACCATGTATTACAAACATGTTCCAGGGAAGGATGGACAGTATGAAAATACGTTATTTACAACATTATATTGCAGATTAGTTCTGACAAGACTATACTGGAACAGACAAGGTACATGGGGTTGCCTGTGCTCTACAAACAAAAGAACAGGGTCTGTTTAGAGGAATCTATGTACCTCATATATCTCTAACAAAACCAGAAACAAGTAAGTGGGTGGATGTATGGGAATTTGTTGAGGAAGCTGAAAGGAGCTGATCCCTGTGGGAGAAGGTCCCTGGTTCAGACCACATACTCTATTCCCATAGTCTCAAAATGTATGTGAAAACATTAAATTGGGTCACTATGGCCACAAAACAAGTACATATGGAACAAATTACACAGGGAGAGATTTTGGCTAGTGCCGGAGAATATTTCCTTCTCTCAAAAGAGGAGGAAAAGGACCAAGAAACCATACCTGGCACATTATGGTCAACAGGACCCGCAGATGTAGGATTGATAAAAAATGTTTTTCCAAAATCCTCATATAGACCCCACCAAAGACAGTACTCACTTAAACCAGAGGCAGAAAAAGGAATAACACCAATTATCCAAAATTTACAAGCCATAGTGCCCAGCGCTCCTACTGTGCCAGACCCACACATATTGTTAAGTGATTTAAAACCAGAGAACACATTTTTCACGGTAATAGATTTAGCAAATGCATTATTTTCTGTGCCAATCGATCCTGAGATTAGGTTCTGGTTTGCCTTTACATTTAAAATGAAACACTAGGTTGCCACAAGGATACACTGAAAGCCCAACCATATTCTCACAGGCAATGCCACCCAACCTGGCACAGTTGCAACCCCCAAAAGATAGCCAAATTCTACGTGGATGACATCTTATTGGCCTCAGAAGCAAGAGATCAATGTAAAGCTGATACTTTAGCCCTCTTGCAGTTCCTGTCAGAACAAAGCCACAGAGTTAGCAAAAATAAACTACAGTTGTGAAAAACAACAGTAAAATATCTGGGGTACAACCTGTCACAAGAAGGAAGATCCCTAGATAAAGTTAGAAAAGAGGCTATACTTAAAGCCTCAAAGCCTGAGACAAAAAGACAGATATGACAATATTTGTAGATGGGTCATGCAAAAAAAAAAAACAAATGGGATTAATGCTACAGGATATGCCATAGTAACAGAATATAAGGGACTAAAAGCTCAAAAAACTGCCATCCCATTTCTCAGCACAATCAGCAGAGCTTATAGCACTAACAGAAGCATGATAGATATCTAGAGAAAAAACTGTAAATATTTACACAGACAGCAAATATGCATTCTCTATGTTACATGTGTTTGCCCAGCTATGGAAAAACAGAGGTATGGTTACCTCTATGGCAAACCAATCCAACGGAGACCTCATACTATCTCTTTTAGAAGCTATCAAATTACCAAAGAGAGTGGCAGTTTGTAAATGTGCAGCACATGTGACAGGAACAGATCCCATAACTAAGGGTAATAAGAAAGCAGATGAAGAAGCTAAAAAGGCTGCACAGAATCCCTGAATCTATAATCTTAACTCAGGAACAAACGCCGACACCTCACCTGAAACAGAGAAACAATATTGGCTCAAGCAAGGAGCTACACTTAACAAAGATAACATTTGTTTTTGCCTACAAGAAAAACCTATACTAATATGTAGCCTACATAGATATGCAGCAATATTGAGTCATGGGGTAAACCATGTCTCAACAGAAGGGATGATAGATATAATATCTAAAGTCTTTACAGCATATGAGTTCACAAACTACTCAAAAATGTTTGTATGGGTTGCATTGTCTGTGCAAAGAACAACCCGCAAGGGAATACAAGGCCTAAGAGAGGCCAATTCCCAAAACCGATATATCCATTCCAGGTAATATGTATTGAATTTATTGAATTGAATAAAGGTGAAGGGAAAACATATTGCCTAGTAATCATAGACTTGTTTTCCAAATGGGTTGATACAAAGCCTTGTGCAAACCCAGATGCTATCACAGTAAAAACACTACTAACCAAAATAATACCTAGGTTTGGTATACCAGTGAAATTACATAGTGACAATGGGAGCCATTTTGTGAATAGCGTAATCTCCCACTTGAGGAAAGCATTACACATCAAATTAAAATTACACTGCTCATACCATCCACAATCAGCAGGGTTAGTAGAAAGAACAAATGGTACAATTAAATCAAAACTGAGAAAAACAATGACAGAAACAGGAAAGAACTGGATATATTGCCTCCCACTGGTAATGATGAACATCCACAACTTACAACCAAAAACAATCTAACCCCTTTTGAGATATTATATGGTAGGCCCTTTTTCAGTCCTGAATTGAGACCTTTTATAACCAGGATGAGAATATGAGTAACAATCTGGCAGATTATATGGCAAAAATGGTAAAACAAAGAGAAATTACTGCTGTGAATGTTTCTCCTCCTCAGGAACAGAGGGAATTACCTATACTGATAAAGCTAGGAGAATGGGTACTTGTTAAAATTATCAAACAAAAGAACTGGACAGACACCAGGTGGGAAGGTTCCTACCAAGTCCTGCTGTCTACTCCGACAGCTGTGAAAATTGCAGAGAGCATTCCCTGGATACATCTGACCCACTGCAAGAAGGTGTCCCTGCCAATGTCCTCTTAAGAGCTTGACCACTAACCCAAACAACCCTGTGTCTGTATGACACACTAAGTCTGGCTACAAAGGGGAGTGGAACCATAGGGCCACTCCTTTCAAACCCAGTGAAGAAACAGCAGTGTGCAGACAGTTTGGAGGGGCAGGTGAGAAAAGGTTTCTCAGAATGACACCCACATACAGACCAAGGCACCCCTTCCGAGATCCAGGGTCATGTGGAATGAGAAAGTCCATATTACCCCTAATCCTCATCGCTATCATACCTGTGGCTGCTGCATATTGCATTGTGCAAGAGGAATGATACATAGATGGATAGATATTACTATCACAAGGAAAGAATACTTGTATGAGCCCCTCAGCCCAAATGGACAAGAAAATACTGAGAGAGTTCCAGATGGGACTGGGAAAGATGTACAAGCTGATGAAGAACAAGAAGACAATATGCAACAATAGATTCTTGTATGAAGAAAATCCTGAAAATCCAAAAGAAGTTGTATGAATCATAATGAAGCAAGTCCTTGGATAATTGACACCTTGTTTTGACTTTGCATATTTTGTGTAATTTTTTTTATTATAATAATAATGATGATAATAATTATAAACAGGAGGGAAATGATAGAACAATTATTCACAAAGGGTTACTTCTTCTGGCTTAGATGTGTAGCAATATCAAGAGTCAATGACTCTGGGGTTATCTTGCATGAAGAGACCAGGATGTTTACTAGAAGAAAAATAGGTTTAATTTCTTACAATAGATACTTGTATTTGCAAGTATATCTTAGAAGCTGTTTAAACAGTCATAGCAAACAACAAGATAACAATGAATGTTTCTACACAATAGGTATTTGTGCAAGACTTTAATGATTCATGTTCTACAAACATCTGTGTATAAATGTTCTTCCAATTCACTAAATATCTCAGAGATTCTTTGAAAGGCATTTGTGTCAACTTGTTTTACTGTAAATCTCTTCTTGATATCAGAGTTATGTCTTTGATATCAAGTATAACCTCTTATGATTAATGTTTTAGTCTCACACATGGTTTTTTACCTAACACAGTCTCATGTACTATTGGATCTGTCTATATTGTAACTTATGTGTTTGCTTCATTTCTCATGAAATGCTACTCATGGTTTCGTGTTTACGTGTTGGGGCTGTGATACTGTAATTATGGGCTTGAGTCAATTAAATACATCTATATATGTAACATATTTGGAACCCACAGATAAACAGTCAGTACAAAGGTAATTACAGGCTTGGAATTAGATGGGGCCTATGGATCTACCCGATAGCAGAAATGACTGAGGGCCCTAATTCCCTATTTGGCAAAGTTACACCACTAAAAATTAGTCAGTAATTTTACTTAGCTAGTCAACTGTTTATTTTTTTCAAGACTGCAATTGAGCTACTTATAATAGTCTAGAACAAGTCTTACTTGTAAATTAAGGGTTGCTTTCCCATTGATTTTTTGTCATGCGTAATATTAAGAGTGACTCTTTCTTAGTTTTACACAAAATCAGTATTCAACTGAAACTTTATTGATCTCTCGCAAATTAAATATGACTCGTAATATCCAACATTTGAAGATAAATTTACTGGTACTAAACAGCGTCCGCTAATAGTTTTAAAATCTTTTCTGAGAGCTGGAGCAGCAGTTAAAGTGACAGTAAACTACTAAAAAAAACAATAAAAAAAGTATGGAAGTTCATCAGAATATGACACTAATTGAAAAAGGAGAGAAGAGGGAATTCAGGGTTATCCTGAATTATTAGAGCGCGAGTATTGATCCAGGGAGAAATCCGATCGCCAGTATCTGGGTCAGGAAGGAATTTAAAAAAAATTCCCTTTGAGACGAACACAAGTTTCACTTGTTTTTTTTTTTTCTGTTTACCTTCCTCTGGATTCATTAATAATTAAAAGAAAGAAAGAAAGAAAGAAAGAAATAGTTGATAATTAAATGTTAAACAACTAATTAATTAATAACTAATCCACATATTGCAGATCAGAGGAGATCTTAAAAGGTTGAACTTGATGAACTAAAAGTCTTTTTTCAACCTTAATTACTATGTAACTATGTAAGAAAGAAAAAAAGAGAGAAAAGAAAAGGAGAGAAAAAAGGAAAAAGAGAAAAGAAAAAATAGGAAAAAAGATAAAATAAAAATGAATCCAAGATCACAAAATAATTTTATAAATGATCCTACTACCCATTTTCTTTCCCCTCAATTTCTTTTATAACAATTCTTGGTTTATTCAATCTATTATAATATTCAAGATATTTAACTGAAAAAAGAGAAAAATTGAGAAAGAAATGTTTTGATTTATCACTGTTAATGTTATGAAAAAATATATGAAAGAACAAAGAAATGTCTACATTTATGTATATCTACAACATGTTAATTATTTGTATTTCTTTTTGATTACAATAAAAAATATAAAAAAAAACTTGACACTTAACATTCTCATAGGCCCATATATGGAATTTAAAAATATGATATTTTTATTATTATGTTTGTGTCATTATATAATCCAAGGTAACACAGAACCCAGTACTCAGGAGGATAATACATATCAGGAAACCATCATGGTCTAAAAACAGATTCATTGTCTACTGAAGGGCTAGCTCTGGGCTCTATTCTGTTCCCCTATATCGTAATTTACACCATGTTAAGAGCAAAGTAAAACACCCTATTATATTCACTCATCGCAGAAATATTGCGACAAAACTACTACTACTACTCCAGTGATTTTTACATTGCCAAAATATTATGAGGTACTCTTTTTCACTTTAACACCAAAACTCTATTCTAATCAGACTTTTCGGATTACTCACAAATTAGGGCAGAGTCGTAAAATCAAAAATCAGAAGGATACATTACGTGTACTAAACTCCACTCGGAAATGGTTTTAACATCATTACTGAGAGCTGAAGCAATAGTTAAAGATACAGTAAAGCACTGAAAAAAACAATAAAAAAACATAAAGCTAATCAGAATTTGACACTTAACATTCATATATACACATATGTGGAATTAAAACAAATTATAAATTGGGGCCTCGGAACTCGCTCGCAGACGGCAGCATGTCTGCAATTGAGTTGCAGGCTCTCGTTCCACTCTGTTTCCGATGCTATTCAATTCCCCAAGGCCAAAACTCGCTACCAAAGATCCGAAATCAGAAACCCAGATCTCCCAAGTAAGCAGAGCAGAGCTTGCGAATGCAAGCCTGTAGCTACTACTTACCACGAGCCAATAGGAAATGAGAACATCATAATGAAGGCAATGAAACCTGCGGGTGCTCCGTATATGAAACCCTGCTGCAGTGTCCCGATAAGGGCCCCCGCAGGGTCCCCACATGACCCCCATGAAGCAGGAATCCCAATCGGGACCCCAGCAGGGTCCCCACATTAACCCTTGCAGCGGGGGAGCAATACTGGCAGCAGGGCTACACCTAACGTTACCCCCCCCCCCCAATGCAGGGGGTCCCTGCAGTGTCCCCATATTAACCCTTGAACTGCATTTAAAAAATGTAATTTCCCTCCATGGATCATGAAAGGACCTTAATGGACCCGCGATAAATAAAAAACGTAGCCCCTGCCGCGGGGGTACTTACCCCCGGCACCTAAAATTAACCCCATCACTCATGGGGGTCAATATAGACCCTCATGAGACTATAATTACCCCCTCACTCCAATAGGGGTCTATATAGATCCCTATAGGACACTAATAACCCTTATATTAACAGTATAAGTGCCATGAGGGTCCTCCAGGATTCTCATGACACAAAGTCTAAGCACTACAGTACACTATTAACCCTAACTATACCCCATTAACCCATTAACCCTAACTATACCCTCTAGACTATTAACCCCCCCTCTAGACTAATAACCCCCCCTACATTATTAACCCCCTCTTGACTACTAACCCCCTCTATATAATAAACCCCTCTCTAACTAATTTACCCCTATCTAAGTAATAAACCCCTCTAACTAATTACTCCTCTGAGAATTTAACCCCCCTAATTAACCCCATATAAGTAATTAACCCTATTTAACCCTCACCATAACTAATTATCCCTATCACTAACCACTTAACCCTATCTGGTCCTTTTTAAGTTGACCCTAACCAGACCTATTTAACCCTATCTGGACCTAGTTATCTCTATATAGGTTTATTTAACCCTATCTGGACAGTTAATACTAACTGGACCTATTTAACCCCATCTGGACCTAGTTAACCCTATCTGAACCTAGTTAACCCTAACTGGACCTATTTAACCTTATTTGGACTTAGTTAACCCTAACTTGACCTATGTAATCCTAACTGGACCTAGTTAACCCTAACTGTACCCAGCAAACCACTATCCTATTAACTGCCCCTACCCTATCCTGATTTACAGAAAATAAAAAAAACCAAATTACACAAAATAAAAGAAAATAAGTTACATAAAATAAAAAAGCCTACATTACACCAAATAAAAACATACATTACATCCAATGAAACCCTCTAAGTTTTTTTTTTAGCCCGTCATGCTTTTTTGAGGGGCACTGCCAGCGAAGACTTTGGGCAATTGTAACAGGTAAGTGTACTATGTAGAATGTATTGTATTACATGTTGTATGTATTTATGTATTAATTGTACTGTTTCTTTTTTTGTGGGGGTGCCAGACCTGTGGACATTTTTGGATGGGGGCCTTGTCTAGGGACGAAGCACAGAAAACCATGGTTGCCGGAAGGGCATTTGGGCAAGGGAAGTGGTCTCATTTACCCTTTTGTGGGTTTAGTAAGGGGGGGTGTTTATTGTATATATTTAGGGGATTTTTTTGTATGTATTTAGGGGTTTTATTGTATGTATTTAGGGTTTTTATTGTATGTATTTTTTTTTTATTGTATATATTTAGGGGGTTTATTGGATGTATTTAGTTTTTTTTTATTGGATGTTATGTATGTTTATATTTGGTGTTATTTAGGTTTTTTTATTTTCTGTAACTTAGGATAGGAAAAGAGGGTAATAGGATAGGGCAGAGGGGTGTTAATAGGATAGGGTTTTTCTAGGTACAGCTAGGGTTAACTAGGTCCAGTTAGGGTTAAATAGGACTAGATGGGATTAACTAGGACCAGATACGGTTATATAGGACTAGATAGGGTTAAATAGGTCGAATTAGGGTTAACTAGGTCCAGATAGGGTTAAATAGGACTAGATGGGATTAACTAGGACCAGATACGGTTATATAGGACTAGATAGGGTTAAGTAGGTCCAATTAGGGTTACATAGGTCCAGATAGGGTTAAATAGGACTAGATAGAGTTGGGTGGATAGTGATAGGGATAATTAGGTTTTGGTCAGGGTTAAATATGGTTAATTACTTATATGGGGTTAATTAGTAGGGGGTTACTTATGGGGGTTAATTAGTTAGAGGGGTTTATTCCTTAGAAGGGGGTTAATTAGTAAGAGGGGTGTTTATTACTTAGAGGGGGGTTAATTAGTTACAGTGGGTTTATTAATTGGAGGGAGGTTAGAGTTATTAGTTAGAGAGGGATTTATTACTTAGAGGGGATTAACAGGGTAGAGGGGGGTTAATAGTGTAGCTGAGGTAAATAGGGTAGAGGGGGGATAATAATGTATAGGGGAGTTAACTAGTTAGAGGGGTAGAATGGAATAGGGTAAAATAGGGGTTAATAAAGTAAGGTAGGGTTTAATAGGGTAGGGATTTATTGGGTATAGTTAGGGTTAATGGGGAATAGTTTGGGTTAATTGGTTAATGGGGTATAGTTAGGGTTAATGGGGTGTAGTTAGGATTAATGGGGTATTGTTACAACTGCCAGATTTAGGGGACTAGGCTCACCTAAATTCTCGCTCTCTATGGGTCGCAACTTTTTGTTCAGATCTCGGCACCAGCAGACCACTAAGATGACATTCATTTCTGCAGAGGCAGGCACCATCAGGTCCATTTTTTTAGGATCTAAAAACCACACACCATGTACCTTTGATTAGTTCAAGCAGACTCATATACCACTTTTATTTAGTGTGTCCAAAATCAGTCTGGTACTTCTTTATTTTACAAGGCACATTTTCAGATAACAAAAAACACCAAAGACTTCCCCCCAGTTCTAGCCCATCCTCCTGGGCAAATAGCTTGCCATACCCTCCACCCACATGATTTCCAGATGTATAGAGGGGTCTGGCTTTCTTGTTCTCGTTACACATTTTCTCGCCTCTTACAGAGCCATAAAACTAGCTTCCCCCTTCATGACTAAAGCCAGAGCCTTCACACGTGTCCGATCGCAGAGCCATATAAATTATTTAGAATCTTTAACCCTTTGTCACATAAGTGACTTTAGTATTTTTAGATAATACTAGCATACTAGGTCCTACTTCGAACACAGATACATTATTACAGTGCATATATCATGACATAGTAACCCCAAAATGAATTAACATGGCCCACACTGCAAGTCAGTCCCCACAACAGGTTTCAGGTCCGTTGTAATATTTCCTGTCATTAGCACCCAGTGTGCCAGCATTCCAAAATATTAGAGTTACTTGTGGGGTGCATCATGGCCCCCAGATTGTTCATGTAGTCTAGTGCTTAGACTTTGTGTTATGAGGGTCCTGGAAGTTTTAATATAGGGGTTAATATGCGAAAGTGACAGATCAAAGGCTTCTGAGTGGTGTAGGATATGAGTTTGACAGCCGCCATTTTCGCAACGCCGTAACTCGTAACCCGATCCGAGCCTGCAAAAAAACGCCAATTGAATAGCAAGTTTGTAAAAGCAACTTCCCGAAAATGTTAATTGCTATGTCTATAGCGCTCCACAAGTGATATCAAGAGGAATTGAATATATAAAGTTGGCTCGTGCAGTGATGGGTATAGATAGAGAAAAGCAAAGTGGATATTAATCTGAGGTTATTCAATCGTCACACCAAATAAATTCACTATGCGGGAGAGTGATGGAAATGAAATGCAAATCGTCTCACTTTGGAATTATGTAGTTCTGCAAATAGTGTCCTTTCTACTTCCCGGTTGTGTCCAGAATAGTTCCAAGTGTAATTAAAGTGTGTCCTCCAATAAATTCAACCCTGATTGCGATGCTGCTTCCTCCAGACAAGTACTATCCACAAAGTACTCCAAAAGCCAAAAAATCAAGAGGGGTGGGAGGGACAAGCGCAAAGCCAAAACAATCGTGAAATATGTACATCAAGGTTTATTATAGCAAATAATTAAAACCATTACACTCACATTCAATATGATATCAATTCACATGATAAATGAGATGTCACAGATATTGTTCTGTCGTCCTTATGTTGCTTGCTGTTTTTAATCCATGTTTAGTGTCTCAATAGTCCAATATCCAATATATCAATTGTTACAGTGATACTTTTACATTTAGAGATAGAAAACAAATAATAGAAACTTTCTTAGTGCTTCAGTGTACACACACAGATCCAGACCTCATTCCCCAGACTGAGACATCTATTGTTGAGGTTAGCAAGCCTCACTTAAGATGCTCCAATATCAGTGAGTTTAGAGTCAGCACAAATGACAATTCATAGAATGTTTGCACTAATCTTATAATGGAAGATCTAATTGAGACCCATCTATGGAGCCTCTCCCATCAGGAAAAATTCGGACTGATATGGTGAAAATAGGTAAAATAGCAGCAACAATAAAATAAATAATGAAATTATAATAAAAGATACAAAGATCAAATTGGATCCTCACAGACAGGTTTCAGCCAAGTCTTGGCCTTTCTCAATGGTGATCTTGAATAAAAATGTTCCCCTGACATTTGGGCTTTCTTTATACATCCTCCTCAGTGCCCTTTGCCCTCCTCATTGGTGCCAAATTCCCATCATCCACCAATCCCGGAATCCCGGAAACAGGAAGTGGCGTCACTCCTAGCATGCATTGCACCGGAGGTGGGAACCCCCCCCCAGAAAGGAAAAAATGGGAACAGGAAGTGACATCACTCCCAGCATGCATTGCACCGGAAGTGGGGAGAAGGCACCAAAGGAACAGGAAGTGACATCAATCCCAGCATGCATTGCACAGGAAGTCGTCAGAAAATAAATAAATAATGCGCAGGCATATAAAACTCAAATAAATTATAATAGTATATGCTGTTACATATGTATACCATCAACATTTGAAGACAAGTAGGTCAAAAAACATATAATGCTATAAATATATAGCAACTATTAAACATATGTCAAACACTCTGTGATAAAAAACATACATAAAATAAGAGATAATAATAATAATTATAATGATATATAGTCTAAAATAGTACATAATAGGACGGTATATTCCTACTATGCCCACAATATGGACTCTCAAAAGATATATAGTGAAAGATAAAATATAAAATAGAGTACCATTATATTTCTATGTCTATTGCATTTACAACTAATAAGAGATACTTCTTAAAACCCTTACAAATTATCAGCCTTATTAAATTCCAGCCTTGTTAATAAGAGGCTTTTACTTAAACCCTACGTACTGCAAAATTTCTCAAAGTTACGACGCTATTACATTAGCCCTGCTGCGAGCAACGTGTGAGCTACGCAGTGCGGCCATCCGTATGAACACTGCGATAATGTACATTAAGGAGTGACAGCCTGCGAGATGATCTTGCAGGCTCCCACACCTCATCAAATAGTGCAGGGGTCCTAAATGGGACCTCCGCGGCAGTCCCCCACATAAGCCCTGCCGTGGGGGGTACTCCAACTACCCCCCCCCCGGCACCTAAAATTAACCCCCCTCTATGCGGGGTTCCCCATTGGGACCCCTGAAGTGTCCCCACAATAACACTTTGCTGCAGAGGTCCATAGGGACCCCCGCAGCCCCCACACATTAGCCCCTTGCAGTGGGGGTCCCTGATCGTCACCAATCTTTAAAACTTTTAAATTCCCTGCCGCGGCTCCTTAAAGGGCCCGGAGCACACTATTAACAATCCCAGCCGGGGAAAATACAATTAACCTGCCTTCTTTGCTGGGGGTTCCCATCGGGACCCCCAAAGTGTCCCCACATTAACCCCTTGCAGTGGGGGTCCCCGATCTGCATAGATCAGGCCCCCGCTGCATTTACAAAATTTAAATTCCCCGCCGTGGCTCCTTAAAGGGCCCGCGGCACACTATTAATAATCCTGTCCGAGGCACCTAAAATTAACCCCCCTCTATGCTGAGGGTCCCCATCGGGACCCTTGAAGTGTACCCACATTAACCCCTTGCTGCAGGGGTCTATAGGGACCCCTGCAGCCCCCCATTAACCCCTTGCAGCGGGGGTACCTGATCGTGACCCCGCTGCATTTAAATTTTAAAATTTCCTGACTCGCAGGTCCTTAAAGGACCGTAAAGGTCCTGAAAGAACTCGCACTAAAAAATATTAACCCCAGGCAACTAAAATTAACCCCATAACTCATGGGGGTCAATACAGACCCCCATAACTACTTAATTAACCCTTTAATTCACAGGGGTCAATACAGACCCCCATAAGCACTTAATTAACCCTGTCACTCATGGGGGTCGATGCAGACACCCATAAGGCCTTAATTAACCCTATAACTCATGGGGGTCATTACAGACACCCATAAGCACTTAATTAAACCTATAATTCATGGGGGTTAATACAGACCCTCATAAGGCCTTAATTAACCCTGTCACTCATGGGGGTCAATACAGACCCCCATAAGCCAATAATTAACTCTGTCACTCATGGGGGTCAATACAGACCCCCATAAGCACTTAATTAACCCGTCACTCATGGGGGTCAATACAGACCCCCATAAGCCTATATTTAACCCTATCAGTATATAATGACCCTTATGAGGCTGTTAAAACCCTAACATTAACCACATAAGTACCATGATGGTCCACAAGGACCATCATGACACTAACTACAAACACTACACTATAACCCCCAATAAACCATTAAATCTAAACTAACCCCCCTCTACACTAATCTATTAACACTTACACTACCTACCTATGCTACCTACCCCCTAATAAACCCCCCCACCACTCTAATTACAAAAAATAAAAAAACACTTACCTTACAAAAAATAAAAAAACCTAAGTCACAAAAAATAAAAAAATCTACATTACAGAAAAAAAACACCTACATTACAGAAAATAAAAAAGTACATTACAACCCACCCCCCGCTGCAAGGGGTTAATGTGTGGACACTTTGGGGGTCCCCCAGCAAAGAAGGGGGGTTAATTGTATTTGCTGCGGCCGGGATAGTTAATAGTGTGCCGCGTGCCCTTTAAGGAGCCGGGGCGGGGAATTTAAAAGTATTAAATGCAGCTGGGCCTGATCAGTGCCGATTGGGGACCCCCGCTGCAAGGGGTTAATGTGTGGGGGCTGCGGAGGTCCCTATGGACCCCTGCAGCAAGGTGTTAATGTGGGGACACTTCAGGGGGGTCCCGATGGGGAACACCGCATAGAGGGGGGTTAATTTTAGATGCCGAGGGGTAGTTGGATTACCCCCCACGGCAGGGCTTATGTGGGGGACTGCCGCGGAGGTCCCGCTTAGGACCCCTGCACTAATTGATGAGGTGTGGGAGGCTGCAAGATCATCTCGCAGGCTGTCACTCCTCATATACATTATCGCAGTGTTCACACATTTCTCACAGCAGGGCTAATGTCATAGCGTTGTAACTTTGAGAAATTTTGCAGTACGTAGGGTTTAATTAGAAGCCTCTTATTTACGAGGCTGGAATTTAATAAGGTTGATAATGTCTACACCACAGTAAATCTCCACACATCCATAGCCAAAACAGGTTGCTATGGTAGGAAAATGTGTAGAGGCTCACAACTAGATGTCACAAAACATTAATGTCAAGCTGTACTTTAAAACATACATGAAACATAGCAGGTATTAGAATATAAAGAAAAAGGGGGACTCTTAGCGATATAAATATAATGAAGTTAAAAAATGAGTGGAGAGATGGATAATAAAAGAAATAAGGTGAAAAATACATCTATAAAAAATACATGTTTAAAAGTTGTGTCATTATGGGTCACAATCCTTATGTCCATGAATGTAGTGAAGATATATTTTAAAAACAATTATACTACTACCCATGTCAGTCCATGAAAGTATGAAACAGAGGGTGATGGAGTTCACAAGATCAATACATGGCCAGCAGAGCAGAGAAAGAGGGGGGGGGCACATAAATCAACATGCAATAATAAAAAACATGGCCCGGAAAGTGGGATCAAAAATGGATATAACTATATCCTAGTAGAGTGATAGTTCTAAACATATGGTAAAATCTCAAGTGGAGATAAACACTTCTAAGTCTATATCCAGGTTAAGGCCTCTCAGATTTAAAGTGCCAAGCCTATGTATCCACTTTGTTTCACACTTCCTGAGTCTAATAACCTTATCTCCACCCCTATGTGAATTGTATATGTTCTCTGCAATCTGAATTACAATACCCTCTACAGACCCTTGATGTTCTTCTATGATGTGTTTTGAGAATCCATTGTGGAGGTATCTTCTTCTCACATTGTACAAGTGTTCCCATATCCTAGTTTTCAATGATCTTTTAGTTCGTCCTACATACTGTTTGTGGCATTGGCAAGTGATAACATATGATTAAGTATATCACTGTAAAAAACTGAGCCCATGAGTAAGCCCCAGAAGGGGTGAAACGGGACCGTCGGGACTATCACCTAAGCGCAAGTACTCTGGTTATTTGGTTTATTGATTACAATAGAGAGGTTTATATATGTTTGAGCTATTTTTTGCCTGTGTTACTTTACTCCTTGTGACTACTGTGAATTGCCAGTCAGCATTAATGACATATAGTAGTCTCAGGCAAACAGGAGTTGCATCACTATTGTATGCTATAACACATCATTTGTACATATTTTTTATAAACCCCCCTCTACCTTTTTTCACAACCAGTAAAGTACTTCCATGCGCTTTTTTCTACATTGGTTTTAACCACACTTTTTTGAGCTAAACACTATTTATATATTTTCATACTTTTGTCCTCCCAAGGATTAGCAAATTTATTTTGCCATATGAGGGAAGACTGTATGTACTCAAGAATATACCAGCTAGTAGCTCATTTAAAGGAATCATCCATTCCAAACCCTATAGTTCCTATATATTTTTTCTACTATTATTACAAGTGATAACATATACCACGAAATCCGATCGACAGTTCATCAGTTGCCTTATATCAAACGATGCCTGTTTACTTGTGGAAGTATTTTTTTCCTTCAGTTTTTTCTTTGGTAATGGGCACGTGGTGCACCCCTTGATGTTGCACCCTATGCACCCTACACTTGTTTAAGCCAATTGTTGGAGCCAGATCCATCTCCTTGTTTTTCTTTTATCAATTCACTCGGGACTAAGATGGTTTTCAAACTGTTGTTCCGTCTATACGTTATCATAGGGTATTCCTTTAAGCATCTACTTAGATATTCATCATTTAACAAAATGGACCAGTGTTTCCTCATGCATTTCTCTATTTCTTTAGATGCTGCATTGAATTGGGTGAAGAACCTGATATATTTTCACTTTTACTTCCCATTCTTCTTCCATCTCTATTCTTTGCTTTCTTCTTCGTGCCTGTTATAAGGTCTGCTTGTGTTGTAGTCTTAGCCTTCTTGAAAGCAGTCTCCACAACTTTCATAGGGTATTTTTTTCTCTTTTAGTTTGTTCACCAGATTTTCACTCCCCATAAAAAAATCTGCATCTTTGGTGCAATTCCGTCTAAGGAACTGGCTATACGGGATGTTATTAATCCACTTCTTCAAGTCTCCATCCTTGCATGCAGCAGGCTATTTGTGTCTGTTGCTTTCTGAAACAATTTTGAATGGATTCCCGACTCTAGTCCCATTAAGATCACATCTAAAAAAGAGATTTCTTCCTTATGGGTGTTAAAAGTGAATGTCAGATTATGTTGGTTATGATTGACATACTCTACAAAACTCCTGAGCGTCTTCTCGTCGTCACCATCCCATAACATAATGATGTCATCTATAAAGCGGTGCCAGCAGATCACTTTGCTTTCGATAGGATTACCATTCCAGATGAATTCCTCTTCCCAATGGGACATGAAATATTTGCAAAACTGGGAGCGCATTTTGTACCCATTGCTGTTCCCCTCGTTTGTAGATAATACTTATTTTCAAATAGAAAGTAATTCTTTCTTAGGATAAACAGCATGGCATCAGCAATAAATTCCTTTTGTGCCACATCCATGTGATCGAAGTCATCTAGCATGTGGCGAATTACTGATGTTCCTTGTCTTGTGGGACCGAGGTGTACAATGCGCTTACATCCAGTGTTACCCATCTGAAACTTGGTTTCCATTCTTTTGTTAACAGTATACTCAATAGATGAGATGTATCTTTGATGTACGACTTGGATGATGTGGCTACGGCTTGTAGTTGGTACACATACTTTGATAACCTTTCCATCAAGTTTCCAATCTTAGACACAATGGGTCTGCCTGGTGGATCTTCCATGCTCTTGTGAATTTTTGGGAGATGGTAAAAAATGGCAGTTTTTGGGTGTTTTACATCTAAGTATTCAAATTCTCTTCTGTTAAGTATGCCATTCATTTGAGCCCTTTCCAAGAGTTTAGAGTATTCATCCTGATATTCCATTGTCGGGTCTTGTGTCAACGTGGTTTAGGCATTGATGTCGCTCAGGAGGTTGTAAGCTTCCTGTAGGTATTGATCTTTTCCTTGCACAACAATCCCTCCCCTTATCGGCTTGCCTAATCACGACACTGGTATCTTCCCTCACACTCCTCAATTGCCAAGGTAGTAGATAAACCACTTGGACAGATTCGATTTTCTCTTGATATGCTTCTCAGAGCATATTTTTTCTAAATCCGCTAACATGAGTCTTTCAAGTACAGGGATAAAATTCCCTTTGGAGTTCAACGGGTAAAATGTGGATTTAGGTTTTAAATCAGTATGTCTGATCTTGTCTTTTCTACCCTCCTCCATCAAACTCAGTCCACATTCTTGTGCCACAGCCATAGCAAACTGTGAATCGTGATCATGGTTATCTTCCTCCAGGCCTTCCACAGTCGATAAGACTTCTATATCTCGTTCTCCTAGTTTTATTGGGTGCTGTTCATCCAGTGGTTTATCTACTTTCCCTCTTCCCTTGTCAAGTTTTGAGAAGTGTCTTTGGAGAGTTAATTTCCTGACAAATTTGTGGATATCCACAATTAAATCCAATGCATTTGGCTCCATATCAGGGGAAAAAGATAGCCCCTTTTCAAGAACACTGATTTCATATGTAATTGGCAATTGGGGAGTTTGAGGGAAGATACCAGTGTCGTGATTAAGCAAGCCGATAAGGGGAGGTATTGTTGTGCAAGGAAAAGATCAATACCTACAGGAAGCTTACAACCTCCTGAGCGACATCAATGCCTAAACCACGTTGCCACAAGACCCGACAATGGAATATCAGGATGAATACTCTAAACTCTTGGAAAGGGCTCAAATGAATGGCATACTTAACAGAAGAGAATTTGAATACTTAGACGTAAAACACCCAAAAACTGCCATTTTTTACCATCTCCCAAAAATTCACGAGAGCATGGAAGATCCACCAGGCAGACCCATTGTGTCTGGGATTGGAAACTTGACGGAAAGGTTATCAGAGTATGGGGACCACCAACTACAACCCGTAGCCACATCATCCAAGTCGTACATCAAAGATACATCTCATCTATTGAGTATACTGTTAACAAAAGAATGGAAACCAAGTTTCTGATGGGTAACACTGGATGTAAGCGTATTGTACACCACGATCCCACAAGACAAGGGAACATCAGTAATTTGCCATGTGCTAGATGACTTCGATCACATGGATGTGGCACAAAAGACATTTATTGCTGATGCCATGCTGTTTATCCTAAGAGAGAATTACTTTCTATTTGAAAATAAGTATTATCTACTAATGAAGGGAACAGCAATGGGTACAAAATGCGCAACCAGTTTTCCAAATATTTACATGTCCCATTGGGAAGAGGAATTCATCTGGAATGGTAGATGATCTGCTGGCACCGCTTTATAGATGACATCATTATGATATGGGATGGTGACGACGAGGAGTTTTGTAGAGTATGTCAATCATAACCAACATAATTTGACATTCACTCAAAATTGTTTCAGAAAGCAACAGACACAAATGGACTGCTGCATGCAAGGAGTGACCACTTGAAGAACTGGGTTAATAACATCCCATATAGCCAGATCCTTCGAATTAGACAGAATTGCACCAAAGATGCAGATTTTTTTATGGGGAGTGAAAATCTGGTGAACAAACTAAAAGACAAAAAATACCCTATGAAAGTTGTGGAGACTGCTTTAAGAAGGCTAAGACTACAACACAAGCATACCTTATAACAGGCAAGAAGAAAGCAAAGAATAGAGATGGAAGAAGAATTGGAAGTAAAAGTGAAGATATTAGGTTATTGACCCAATTCAATGCAGCATCTAAAGAAATAGAGAAATGCATGAGGAAACACTGGTCCATATTCTTAAATGACGAATATCTAAGTAGATGCTTGAAGGAATACCCTACGATAACGTATAGATGGAACAACAGTTTGAAAACCATCTTAGCCCAGAGTGAATTGAAAAAAGAAAAACAAAGAAATGGATCTGGCTCCAACAATTGGCTTAAACCAAGTATGGGGTGCATAGGGTGCAACATCAAGGGGTGCACCACGTGCCCATTACTAAAGAAAAAACATAAGGAAAAAATGACTTTCACAAGTAAACAGGCATCGTTTGATATAAGGCAACTGATGAACTGTCAATCGGATTTCGTGGTATATGTTATCACTTGCCAATGCCACAAACAGTATGTAGGACGAACTAAAAGATCATTGAAAACTAGGATATGGGAACACTTGTACAATGTGAGAAGAAGATACCTCCACAATGGATTCTCAAAACACATCATAGAAGAACATCAAGGGTCTGTAGAGGGTATTGTAATTCAAATTGCAGAGAAAATATACAATTCACATAGGGGTGGAGATAAGGTTATTAGACTCAGGAAGTTTGAAACAAAGTGTATACATAGGCTTGGCACTTTAAATCATTCATGGACATAAGGATTGTGACCCATAATGACATAACTTTTAAACATGTATTTTTTATAAATGTATTTTTCACCTTATTTCTTTTATTATCCATCTCTCCACTCATTTATATCGCGAAGAGTCCCCCTTTTTCTTTATATTCTAATACCTGCCATGTTTCATGTATGTTTTAAAGGACGGCTTGACATAAATGTTTTGTGACATCTAGTTGGGAGCCTCTACACATTTTCCTACCATAGTAACCTGTTTTGGCTATGGATGTGTGGAGATTTACTGTGGTGTAGACATTATATACTTATTATACTATGGCAAGGTTCATTTACTACTGTGGAAGAACTATCCCTTTGGGGCAAGATATAATTAGTAAGGATTTTAAGAAGTATCTCTTACTAGTTGTAAATGCAATATACACAGAAATATTATAGTACTCTATTTTATATTTTATCTTTCACTTTATATCTTTTGAGAGTTCAAAATGTGGGCATAGTAGGAATATAACATCCTATTATGTACTATTAGACTATATATCATTATAATTATTATTATTATTATTATCTCTTATTTTATGTATGTTTTTTATCACAGTGTGTTTGACATTTGTTTAATAGCTGTTATATATTTATAGCATTATATGTTTTTTGACCTACTTGTCTTCAAATGTTGATGGTATACATACAGTGGATATAAAAAGTCTACACACCCCTGTTAAAATGTCAGGTTTTTGTGCTGTAAAAAAATTAGACAAAGATAAATCATTTCAAAACTTTTTCCACCTTTAATGTGACATATAAACTGTACAACTCAATTAAAAAACAAACTGAAATCTTTTAGGTAGAGGGAAGAAAAAATATAAAAATAAAATAATATGGTTGCATAAATATGCACAACCTTAAACTAGTACTTTGTTGAAGCACCTTTTGATTTTATTACAGCA
Source organism: Discoglossus pictus (assembly GCA_027410445.1). Classification (NCBI taxonomy): domain Eukaryota; kingdom Metazoa; phylum Chordata; class Amphibia; order Anura; family Alytidae; genus Discoglossus; species Discoglossus pictus. The sequence goes on along the minus strand of CM050173.1, from coordinate 80,660,999 downwards.
CTTAGTCTTTTTGGGATGAGTCTATCAGAATGGCACATTTTGACTTGGCAAGATTTGCCCACTCTTCTTTGTAAAAACACTCCAAATCTAGGCATCTCCTGTACACAGCCCTCTTCAGATCACCCCACAGATTTTCAATCAGATTCAGGTCTGGGCTCTGGCTGGGCCATTCCAAAACTTTAATCTCCTTCTGGTGAAGCCATTCCTTTGTTGATTTGGATGTATGCTTGGGGTCGTTGTCATGCTGAAAGATGAAGTTCCTCTACATGTTCAGCTTTCTAGCAGAAGCCTGAAGGTTTTGTGCCAATATTGACTGGTATTTGGAACTGTTCATAATTCCCTCTATCTTAACTAAGGCCCCAGTTCCAGCTGAAGAAAAACAGCCCCAAAGCATGATGCTGCCACCACCATGCTTCACTGTGGGTATGGTGTTCTTTTGGTGATGTGCAGTGTTGTTTTTGCCCAAACATATCTTTTGGAATTATGGCCAAAAAGTTCAAGCTTGGTTTCATCAGACCATAACACCTTTTCCCACATGCTTTTGGGAGACTTCAGATGTGTTTTTGCAAAATGTAGCCTGGCTTGGATGTTTTTCTTCGTAAGAAAAGGCTTTCGTCTTGCCACTTTACCCCATAGCCCAGACATATGAAGAATATGGGAGATTGTTGTCACATGTACCACACAGCCAGTACTTGCCAGATATTCCTGCAGCTCCTTTAATGTTGCTGAGGGCCTCTTGGTAGCCTCCCAGACTAGTTTTCTTCTCGTCTTTTCATCAATTTTGGAGGGAGCTAAAGTTCTTGGTAATGTCACTGTTGTGCCATATTTTCTCCACTTGATGATGATTTCACTGTGTTCAATGGTATATCTAATGCCTTGGAAATTCTTTTGTACCCTTCTCCTGACTGATACCTTTTAACAATGAGATTCCTCTGATGCTTTGGAAGCTCTCTGTGGACCATGGTTTTTGCTGTGCGATGCAACTAAGAAAATTTCAGGAAAGATCAACTAGAGCAGCTGAACTTTATTTGGGGTGAATCAGAGGCACTTTAAATGATGGCAGGTGTATGCTGACTCCTATTTAACACGATTTGGAATGTGATTGCTTAATTCTGAACACAGCTACATCCCCAGTTATAAGAGGGTGTGCAGACTTATGCAACCACATTATTTTTATTTTTTATTTTTCTTCCCTCCACCTAAAAGATTTCAGTTTGTTTTTCATTTGAGTTGTACAGTTTATAGGTCACATTAAAGGTGAAAAAAGTTCTGAAATGATTTATCTTTGTCTAATTTTTTTACAGCACAGAAACCTGACATTTTAACAGGGGTGTGTAGACGTTTTATATCCACTGTATGTAACAGCATATACTATTATAATTTATTTGGGTTTTTAAATGTCTGCGTATCCCCCGTATTTACGTATTTATTTATTTATTCTCTGTCGACTTCCTGTGCAATGCATGCTGGGAGTGACGTCACTTCCTGTTCCTTTGGTTTACCCTCCCCACTTTTGGTACAATGCATGCTGGGAGTGATGTCACTTCCTGTTTCCTCTTTTTTTTTTTTTTTTTTTAATACCTCCGGTGCAATGCATGCTAGGAGTGACATCACTTCCTGTTTCCGGGAGTGGTGGATGATGGGAATTTGGCACCAATGAGGAGGGCAAAGGGCACTGAGGAGGATGTATAAAGACAGCCCAAATATCAGGGGAACATATTTCTTCAAGATCACCATTGAGAAAGGCCGGAACGCGTCTGGTAGGATCCAATTTGATCTTTGTATCTTTTATTATAATTTCATTATTTATTTTATTGTTGCTGCTATTTTACCTATTTTCACCATATCGGTCCGAATTTTTCCTGATGGGAGAGGCTCCATAGATGGGTCTCAATTAGATCTACCATTATAAGATTAGAGCGAACATTATAAGAATTGTCATTTGTGCTGACTCTAAACTCACTGATATCTTAAGTGAGGCTTGCTAACCTCAACAATAGATGTCTCAGTCTGGGGAATGAGGTCTGGATCTGTGTGTGTACACTGAAGCACTAAGACAGTTTCTATTATTTGTTTTCTATCTCTAATTGTAAAAGTATCCCTGTAACAATTGATATGTTGGATATTGGACTATTGAGACACTAAACATCAGGCCGTCTGTATTAAAAACACCAAGCAACATAAGGACGACAGAACAATATCTGTGACATCTCATTTATCACGTGAATTGATATCATATTGAATGTGAGTGTAATGGTTTTAATTATTTGCTATAATAAACCTTGATGTACATATTTCACGATTGGTTTGGCTTTGCGCTTGTCCCCCCCACCCCTCTTCCTGTTATTTTGAATAGCAAGTTTGCCTGCAATCTCACTTGCGGGCCCTCTGATCTCACATTTAGCCAATTGAATGAGGCTCTATATTTTTATTATTATGTAATAATATGTAATGTACTCAAAGGGTTAATACATATCAGGAAACCATGTGGACTCGGACCACATGCTCTAATGCATTGTATACAGATCTAATGCGCACTCCTAATTTGGAACCCTTGAATCAAAAAAAGTTTTCGCAGGCAAATGTAATGCACTCTCAGGGTGCCAGGCTCTGTGTGCCTCTGTGCTGGGGCTCTCTGGGTGCCAGGCTCTATGTGCCTCTGTGCTGGGGCTCTCTGGGTGCCAGGCCCTATGTGCCACTGTGCTGGGCTCTCAATCTCAGTTCCTTAGTGTCTATGAGGAGCCACTTTCACCAATAAAAGGCCCCGTGAGCTGTCTGCTCATCTAAGAGCTGTTTTGCGGTTTTGCAGCCTTTTCTAGTGCGCCATTGATTCAAACCCTTAATTACGGACCCAATTTTCTTTGAAAATTGAATTCGAATCGCATAAATACGGTATATATATATATATATATATATATATATATATATATATATATATATATATATATATATATATATATATATATATATATACCCCGTATATACTCGAGTATAAGCTGAAAAGGGCCCCCGCGGTTTATACTCGAGTCAAGACCCCTGTCTCTCCACCCCCGTGTCTCTTCCCCGTCTCCCTCTCCTGTTTCTCTTTCCCCCCTCCCCCTCGTGTCTCTTTCCCTCTCCTCCCTCCTCATCCTCAACCCCTCTCCTCAACCCCGTCCTCATCCTCAATCCCTCTCCTCATCCTCAACCTCCCTCCTCACCCCCTCCTCACTTTACTCTTCTCTAATTACCTTCCCTCAGTTACCTTCCATCAGCAGCTGCTCCTCCGCACCTCCCTGTGTCTTCCTGCTGCGTCGTGATGTGACATATGGTAATGACGTGACGTCACATGCGCGTCACGTCATTAGCATTGGCTGCGTTTTGACACAGCTGAAAGAAGCACAGAGGAGCAGAGAAGCAGCTTCTGATGGAAGGTAAGAGAGGGGAAAGGGAGAGGGGGAGATAATTAGACAGGGGTAAAGTGAGGAGGCAGGTTGAGGAGGGGGTGTTGAGGTTGAGGAGGGGGGTTGAGGATGAGAAGGCGGTGTTGAGAGGGGGGGTTGAGGAAGGGGGGTTGAGGAGGGGGTTGAGGAGAGAGGTTGAGGAGGGGGGTTGAGGATGAGGAGGGGAGTTGTGGAGGGGGGTTGAGGATGAGGTAGGGGGTGGAGGGGGGTTGGTGAGGGAGTATGAGGAGGGGGGTTGTGGAGGGGGGTTGAGGATGAGGTGGGGGGAGGAGGGGGGTTGAGGAGGGAGTATGAGGAGGGAGGATCAGGAGGGGGGTTGAGGAGAAAGGATGAAGAGGGCTGTTAAGGAGGGGGTTGGGAAGGGTGATACGCGAGGGGGGGAAAGAGACACAGGATAGGGAGGGAGGGGGAAAGAGACACAGGGGAGGTAGGGGGAAAGAGACACAGGGGAGGGAGAGGAGGGGAAGAGACACAGGGGAGGGTAAGAGAAAAAAGGGGAGGGAGCGGGGAAGAGACACAGGGAGGGGGACACAAGAAAGGTGCACAGAGGGCACACAAGAGGGGTGCACAGAGGGCATAATAGGGACACAGGGGGCAGCACACTTCCCACCCACGACTCGAGTGACCAATTTTTCCCAGTATTTTGTGGTAAAATAGGTGCCTCGGCTTATACTCGGGTTAGGTCCTACTCAAGTATATACGATATATATATATATATATAGATATATATACACACATGCTTCCAATATTTATATATTTAAATAAATCATAATATAATATATATATATATATATATATATATATATATATATATATATATATATATATATATATATATATATATATATATATATATATATATATTGCAGGGCCTTAGGTTATGGAGCCCATGCCGTATGTCTTCAGGGCTGCTGTGAGGTCACATAGGCGCAACTAATGGTACCTTCCAAATCGGCAAGGCCGCAAGTTAGGGTCCGATAGAGAAAATCGTAAACCATGCAGTGGTCAGTAGCATTCGCGAGATTGAGCCTCATCAATTAATTAATGCCGTAACTCCCGATATCGAAACTGCCAATAGAAAATAAGACCGTCATTAATACGGCAGTAAAACCTGCGGGAACTCCATCAGTCCCATAAGAGTCTATAGAGACCCTTATGGGACAATAATAAGCCCTGACATTAACACTATAAGTGCCATTAGGGTCCTCCAGGACCCTCATGGCACTAAATGTAACCACTACCCTACACTACACTATAATCCACCCCAATAAACTAATAAATCAAAAATAACCCCCTCTAAGTAATTAACCCTATTTAACCCTCACCATACCTACTTAACCCTATCTAGACCCAATTAATCCTAACTGTACCCAATTAACCCCTATCCCATTAAACCCACTCTATCCTATCCTATCCTATTTACAACATCTTGCTTACCCTATTAACCCTCCTCTACCTTATCCTATTAACCCCTACACTACCTACCTAACCCCCTAATACACCCCCATCCCACAAACTACAGAAAATAAAAAAGCATTACAGAAAATAAAAAGAGAGATTTACACAGGAAAAAAAACACTAATAAAATAAAAACAAAACTCACAACCTGTTAAAATGAAAGGGTTAATTAGTCCACTGACCAGGCCAAAATGCCCCTCTGTCCAGTGATGCCCTGGTTTTCAGACTTCTTGGCCAGGAAAGGCCACCCCAACATTGTCCCGACGTCCTGTGCCACCTACAAAAAAAAAAAAAGAAACATTATAGTCAATACACATATCATCACAACCTGTAATAAAAAAGGGGTTAATAGTCCACTCACCTGGCCAACATGCCCCTCCAGCGGTGTCCAGCCAAGCCCTCAACTTCATTCCTCCAACCCAGGAAAGGCCCCTCCAAAAAAAACTGACTTTCTAAAGCAAAAAAAAATAGTAACGCAACTTCTCCCCTTAAGAGATCCCCGCCGCAAATGGTGCTTCCTGCACATGCTTCAATATAAAGAAACCAATTTGCACGTTCTGATTGGCTGAAATATGATTGACATTTATATCAGCCAATCAAAACGCGCAAATGCTGTGAGCCAATCAAAATGGTATACCCCCCTTTATCCCATTGGCTGAAATATGATTGACAATTACATCAGCCAATTAGAAGGTGCAGATGTTTGGAGCCAATCAGAATTGGATACATTCTGATTGGCTGAAAGCAATAGCGCCTTCTGATTAGATTAAATATGATTGACATCAGCCAATCAGAATGGGATATAGGGGTGTATCCCATTTGTATTGGCTCACACCACTTGCACGTTCTGATTGGCTGAAATCTGATTGACAGCGATTTCAGCCAATCAGAAGGCGCAATTTTGTTTTTTTATATTGGAGCATGCGTGCAAACATCCATTTGCAGTGGGGAGCTCCTCAGGGGAGGGGCATTTTGGCTAGGTAAGTAGACTATTAACCCTTTTGTTTATTACAGGTTGTCAGTATATTTGTATTGACTGTAATGTTTCTTTTCTTTTAGGCATGACAGGAAGTCTGGATATTTTTGGAGGGGCCTTTCCTCGGACAGAAGACTGTAGACCAGGGCATCGCTGGAGATCGCTGGAGGGGCATTTTGGCCAGGTCAGTGATCTAATTAACCCTTTTCTTCCAACAGTTTATTTTTTTATTTTCAGTAAGTCTGTTTTTATTTTCAGTAATTCCTTTTTTATTTTCCGTAGTGTTTATTTTTTGATTTTCACTAGTTAGTGGTTTGTTATTTTTTGTAATTAGTGGGTTATTTTTATTTTCTGTTATTTGTTTCTTTTTATTTTTTGTAATTAGTGGGGTGTTTGATAGGGGGTTAGCTAGATAGTGTAGTGGTTGATAGGATAGGTTAGAGGAGGGGTTAATAGGATAGTGTAGGGCAAGGTTAATAGGATAGGGGTTTACTGGGTCCAGTTAGGGTTAAATGGGTACAGTTAAAGGTGTATGGGTATAGTTATGGTTAATTGGGTATAGTTAGTGGTGTATGGCTATAGGTATGGTTAAATGGTTTGTTATATAGTTAAATAGGTATGTTGAGGGTTAAATATGGTTAATTAGTTAGAGGTTGTTAATAGATTGGTATAGGGTAGAAAAGGGTAAATAGTGTAGTATAGTGCTTAGACTGTGTGTGATGAGGGTCCTGGAGGACCCTCATGGCACTTATAGTGTTAATACAGGGGTTAATAGTGTCCTATAGGGGTCTATATAGAGCCCTATTGGACTGATGGGTGTTAATTTTGGTGATGTGGGGATACTTAGAGCACCTCTATGGTAGGGATTGATTTTTAATTTAGCGCAGGTCCTTTATGGACATTTAAGGTCCTTTAAGGACCCACAAGGCAGGAATTTGGGATGTTAAATGCTGCAGGGGTCCCGATCAGGATACCCACAACAAGAGTTTATGTAGGGACACTGTGCGGGTCCCGATGGGGACCCCAGTATAGGGGGTTACTTTAAGGTGCCGGGGGGGTTCTTAGAGTACCCCCGCAACAGGAGTTAACTGTTTAACTGCCGCGGGGGTCCTGATCAGGATCCCTGCAGCATGGGGATATATTTTGGGAGCAGGCTGGAAGTTTAGTGTTCGGAGGGAGGTTTGAAGGGCCGGAGTGGGGGGTCTCTTTTGCTGCTCTGACATTCAGTCCATAGGTCTTACCATTTCATGAATTTCCTTTTTTCTTGTAGTGGGCTAATGGCAGTCTCTTTTTTTTTTTTTTTTGTGGTTCAGATTCCCCTCAAAGTACAAGGTCATTAGTCAGCTTTGGGGTCTCAACATCTATTGAACCTTCCAGGTAGGAGGTACCTTTTTGAGGGCACAGGGTATTTTAGCTTAGGTTTATTTATTTTTGTAATCATTAATCTTTATTTTTTACAGTTATATGTCATAACATTTTTCCTACTTGTAAATTTAAACACACGTGTCATAAACTGCATTTAATAAAATCTGAAAGTCTTTCTATAAAAAAATGTTGTAGTTCTTTTGTTTAACTGTGACCTTCCTCTAGTAATTTTCCTTTTCTCCCTTTGACTATAGCTGTAGATTCAGGAAAACATATAAACTAAATGAACCTAAAACAAGATAAATTAAACTGAACTAACCCTGACATTCAGGTGAAGGGGGGTTACACTTGAGTGAGTTATAGTTGATTTTGTTTCTTTCTTTTATCCCTAATGGGTTTGAACTCCAGATTACAATTTTGTCAATAAAGTTGTCTTTGAATATGTACGTACCTGTTCAGCATCCGCTTTCCACCCCGGAGGTTATCAATTCAGCCGTTTTAATATAATTTTGTAGTGTTTGTTTTGTGATATTTGGAATTTGTATATGATTGTGATTGAGTATGGGGAGTTGATCCATACATCCCACATTTCTGTAAATATTGGATATGTATTGGATATGACATGAGTAATTTTTTCATTAATTATTATGAAATTTAGTTTATGTATTATTTCTTGGAGGTAAAGTTGTGGCATCTTCCATTTTTTTGCAATGTGGCATCTCGTGGCCATAAGCAGGAATTGTAGACATTTATTATGTCACCTTTGTAGTAAAGGAGAATAGCCCAGATTTTTAATAGCGGCACTGTTCATTTTTGTTTTGAATAAAGTTTGTCCACAATTTTTTTCCTATTTTGTAAATTGTCAATTGTAACAATATGAGTGTTAAGCACTTGAACTGGAGAAAGACACACAAAGAGAGAAGTGTATGCAGTGGTCTGAGCTGGAGAAAATCACAGCCAGAGAAAAAACAGCTTGTAGCATATGATTGTTTGGAACATAGAAGAGACATGCAAATCTTAAGAATACAGCCCAGTGGCTTCTAACAAGCTCTTGGACTATTTGCTTTGCTTCACCCAAGTTTAGCGGGATGAGAGCTGGTCAGCAAGGGAACTATTTATCAGGTAAGGTTGTGCTACAGTGGAAGCTAGACCTATTATTTATTTATTAGTTTATTTTTTAATTTGTCATGGTTTGTTATTTTTGTATTACTGGCTAAAATGTAGTAAAACTTGGAAAACGTGTTATAGCCTCTGTCATTGTGTCCTCCAACTAAGTGCTGAAAATGCAGGCACAAACCCAGAGGAGACTGACAACTTGTCAAAATATATATACACACACATAGTACTATGTTCTCTCATACTTTTTAAAATAAATATTTAACTAATTGCACTTGTTAAGGTACTGTATGTTCTTATCGTACTTACGTGTGAGCGAAATATTCCTGTAGGTAATATATATTATAGTTTGCTTGTAAAGCAGGCAATATCAGAGCAGTAATATGGCTGTAAAATAGTTGCTTGTTTCATGCTCAGCCATTTTAATTATGTGATATAGCACAAATCTAAATACATAAAAGCAAAAACATTTGAAACATTAGAAAACATATTTTACCAGTATGACAGTTCATTACTTCTTTCAGGCTGCACACAAATCATAAACATGCACCTTTTATGCCCCATGTGTACACTAGTACCCCACAATAAAATACATTTACATAGAGTGAGTTATAGGATAATACCGATTTGGGGTAATATTCTATTACCCAATTTATAAATTTATGCACACTTAAAACCACTTATAAGCTACTTGTATTCTGATTATGAGTTACCCGCTCACACTACGGGACAGGCAAACCTGCAAAACAGGCCTTAGAACTCCTTTGGGTTTAGCACAGCTCAGGATTTACGAGTGCTACTCAATTATAATTACACAGCTTTAATTCACAATATTTTGAAACTCGCAAATGAAAAAAGTGTTTTGTTTCTGTCAAAAATATTACGAGTACTCAAGAGGACCCGTAAGGCATTTTTCAATCGATTATTACGGCCTTAACAGCTATTACACACGCAATATTGCACTTTAAAAATATGGAAAAGCAAAGAAATACATTAGAATTAATTGCAGAACAGCCTCAAACCCACAAATATGCAATTAAAAATGTATTTATTTTCTTTTATGATTTTTTTGTTTAAAAGTGATCTGGGGGCTTAAGGGGTTAATACATATCATGGAACGCGCATGACTTTGACAGTTTTTTAGTTAATTAATTTTATTGATTGCTACATTACTGGATTGCGAATCCAATCACTAAATTTACTTCTCAACACTAATTAATTTCTCTGAGTGAAGTTTAAGGACGGTCTCATTCACTATTGGCTGTGTCTAAGAAGTATTGAAAGTTTTTAAGAAGCAAACTACGGACTTGCTTAAATATTGTCAGATCATTTGATCACGCCACTTGAAATCAGATTTTTTTTTTAATCTTAATAAGCTTTATTCAGCAAATCCGTAATCCAGTGGTACAATCACCTTGTAATTTCTATCTTTTTTTTTTTTTTTTTTTTAATATCATTTATACAAAATCCAAAAAAAGAACAAAACAATAACAAATAACCAATATTAAAATTTCTGAAATAACAGACAAAAACTGGACGTAACAATTGTTTATTCATACTTAACTATAACCTGTTTAGTTGAAAAAGAGAAAACTTGACATCCAAGAACCTACACTGGCCACGATAGAGGGAGAAGCTGGTTTAATCTTAAATGCAATGTAGTATATATTCTTACCAGAATTTCCATGTATTACTATCAGAGTTTTTAAAGAATAATGACTGATCCATAGACTCTATTTCAATTAGTCTTTTGCGTTGTAAGAAATTAACCAATAATTAAATAATTAATGTATAATTTCTACAAGTAATAAGTTCTTTTGGACATATATTTTACATAAATTAATATACGGTTACACAGAGGGTTTTAGACAAACAGATAGACAGTAGGGATAAAACTATATTTACAAAAATATACTTATATGAATATACTACATTATTACTAGATATTACACCAAAAGTCAGCAATATCTTGAGAGTCTATGAGCCTCATTCTATTAACGGCCGTAGGAGATGCGGGCCGCAAGGACCGGCCGCAAGCTATTGAGAATGTTTGGCTAGTAATCCTCATGCCCCCCCATTATGTTCCCCATCATTTACAGTGGTTTGCAGTGCTGGATTGAATATATATTGGCTATTACAATGCTTGGTTTGCGGCCCTCCATCTCCGAACCCGTACAGGTTTTAACAAGGACCAGCCCGCGGAACTACGGGACGTAAAGTAATCCGTAAATAATATATCGAATTTGGGCTGATGTGCAAGCTTGAGCGGGTGTTGCTATTAATCCTCATGTCCCCCATTATGATGCCTAGCATTTACGGAGCTTTACAGTGCATTCTCGATTTTATATTTGCATTTTCAGTTTTCGGACTTTGCGGCCGGAAAACAAGATTTACGGGCGATGGGAAAAAGCTACCGGCCGTTTGCATGATATGCGGCCGGCCGGAAGGGGATATCCTTGCGGCGCCGTATAATTGAATTGAAAGGTAAAGGTAGCTCTACACGGGGCCGTAAGATGGCCGCAAGGAATCGCAGCTTTGCGGCCGTTTTACGGCCGTTAATAGAATGAGGCCCTATGTCTTTAGGCCTCAGGTCTCACCACGGCATGGCTTCTGCTCAGCTGGGCACTCCTCTGAATGGCTCTTCTGGACACCTCTTCATGGACACACACACACTTAGACTTAGACTGACTAAAAAACTCTCTGCACTTTGTATATCTTTCTTGGATTGTCCATCTCAACTGAAATCAACTCCCCTCCCCCCAAACTCCATAAAAACTCCATAAATGGGAAACTTACACACACACACACACACACACACAGATGTCCCCTTGTATACATATAAACACTCTGGGCCAAGAGACCCCCTATTATGTTGTCTATATGATAGATACAAGAGTCCACCACACCCAACTGTTCTTTTCTTTGTTTGCCAGATATGAAGGACCAATATGAAATAGAATGAGTTCTGAAGATAAGGACAACTCCTTTTTAGTCATTTTTGAAATATGATATAGGCATTCTTACCAAAGAGTTCTTATAAATTTGCAAGACCACCGCATATGTAGATGCGTACTTTTCTCCTGATATCCCCTCCAACATAAGTTAGAGTGTGTGGCGGTGGTTACTTTATCAAAAATGTTGGTACAAAGTACCATCTTTGATTTAACATATTGGCCCGATTATAAGGTGCAATTTTTCTTCCGATTTCTGAGCTTGGAAATTACGGGTGTGGCTTATAAAAAATAAATAAATAAATAAATGATTGCCGATTTGCGATCTTGAGACTGTTGTGCAATTAATTGTAATGTCATTCATCGCTTTCCCTGTATTTTACAGTGCAATATTGATTTTTCATTTGCATTTATAGTGCTATATTTAACCCACTTGCGGGTCCTATTTGGAACCCGTAGGATTTACTTTTACATTTACAGTTTACGGGTGTGAGTGCCTGCGGAATTGTAGCAATTGAATAGCAACTGGCAGATTTTAGCAATTGTAACATTTGAGCTACGATTTTTGGCCTGTAACCCGCATGTTACATTACCTTACTCTTGAAGTTAACATTGATAACCTGGAAACTAAATTTTCTAATAAACTTGGTCAAATTAATCAGCTAATGAAAAGAATGAGCTTGGTAGATGCCTGGATGGGCCTTCATCCAGACCCTAGGGAATATACCTACTGTATTACTCGCCTACACATGCCACCTACTCGAGGATTAATACGTTTATAGTAGATTCCCTCCTTTTTGATAGCGTTCGAGAGTCTGACATTGTCCCCTGCCCCTGGTCTGATCATGCTATAGTAGCTGTTAGATTAACGCTTGGCCCTAGCTTGTCCCCTTTTACAAGCTGGAGGATTAATGAACATATGTTATCTGATCCCAACAGATTAGCAGATACTCCATAATGCTTATATAAGGGGCTCCTGTATTAAACTTACCTCCTTACATCGAAAATCCCTTAAACAAAGAAAGTCGCAGCTTACAGCTGCCCTTTACAGCCTGGAAAAAAAACAACCAGCAGAACCCAACTCCTAAACTGAGTAAACAAATCAATAAAATTAGGATAAGCTTGGATGGGGTATTATCCTACTACGCCAAGAAGGCTATGAGGAAAACAAGACATTTATTTTACTGGAAGACGAACAAGCCGGACAGGATGCTAGCTAGGAGACTAAAGTCCAAGGAAATTCAATCTAGGGTCACTCAGATTAGAAAACCTGACGGTAAGATTTCCTGTAGTACGAGAGACATTCAAAAAGGGTTCCAGTCCTTCTTCCAGCAGATATACACATCTCGAATGCAAATTGAAGGACCGGACCTTGATTCTTTTTTAGGATCTATTGATCTTCCCTCAATAACGGAGCAGCAGTTAGCTAACTTGAATTTAGACATTACGACGGAAGAAGTGAGCGCAGCCATTCAGAGTCTCAAAATAGGTAAATCCCCAGGGCCAGATGGTTTCACGAATTTATACAAGAAATTTGAAACCTTACTTACACCCCATCTCATGTCCCTTTTTAATGCAATTTTGAAGGGGGAAAGTATGCCCCCAGAGCTAAATCCAGCTGATTTGGTAGTATTTCCTAAAGAGGGTAACCTTGAAGTGAAGCACTATCGGCCCATATCCCTATTAAATGGGGACGTTAAAATATTCGCTAAAATTATGGCATTACGGATATCCAGATTTCTACCTGAAATTATTCACAAAGACCAGGCAGGCTTTATACCTTACCGGCAGGTGGGGGACAATGTCAGACGTATCCTGAATATCCAGTATCTAGCGCACACAGCAAAATCTCCGATGTGCCTGTTGGCCTTAGATATTGAAAAAGCCTTCAACACTGTTGAATGGCCATATCTATATAAGGTACTTGAGAAGTTCGGCTTTAAGGGGCGTTTCGTTACTTAGCTTAAAACGTACTTTGAATCCCCGCTAGCTAATCTGAGGTTGCTGGGCGAACACAGGGCCCAGATCCAAATCCAAAGAGGTACTCGTCAGGGATGCCCACTCTCACCACTGATATTTGCCCTTACCGTTGAGCCACTGGCACAGGCAATTCGATCAGATAAGGAGATTCAAGGATTCCAGGTGCGATTGCAGCTTTACAAATGCTCTCTTTTTGCTAATATCCTATGCACTCTAACTAATCCCATATCATCAATACCAGCACTTATGTCGGTTATAGATAAATTTACTAGAGTTTCGAGACTTAAACTGAATCTAGAAAAATCAGAGGCCCTAAACTTGGGCATTACCCAATGTGACCTAGAATATCTGAAATCTATATATTCCTTTACGTGACCTTACCGACATATAAAGTACCTAGGATGTACCCAAGCTATCGGATCTATACAAGGCGAATTACACACCCTATGTATAAAAAATTGAGCGATGACATGTTAAACTGGAGGAAATACCCACTTTCATGGAATGGCCGTATAGCAACGACCAAAATGACTATACTACATAAGATCTTGTATCTCTTCAGAACTCTCCCTATACCGATTTCCCTAAAAGAGCTAGACTGGTTCCAATCTAGTATATTCAGATTTATTTGGAAAAATAAAAATCCCTGTATTTCTAGAAAAATAATGTAGAGACACAAGAATGAGGGGGGAATCTCGTGCCCAAACTTGCGGTAATATTTTAAAGCGGCACGATTAGCTCAGCTGCGCCCCTGGCGAATTCTGCCAAACATCAGCCAAGTTGAGTATCCTTGGAGCACAAGCAAATACTTCCCCATAGTTGGGTGATGTTACTTTGGGTCCTAGAAGGATTAAGCCCGGTCAAGACCCACCAAAACCTTATAATACACTTAACTCTAACCTCCTGGAAATGCCCTAGATCCAAAAGTAGGTTAGATGTAGATACATCCCCTCTGGTGTCGGTTCTCTCTTTCCCTGAAATTTTGGCAGATTCGAGCTTAATATCTAAACACTGGTGGACCTCTAAAGGCTTGGATAAGTTAGGTTCTTGGTTCACTGAAGGTCGCCTGATGACTTTTGATCAGTTCAGCGAGAAACATAACCTACCTCCAAAGGAATTTTATAACTACCTAAAGATAAAAAGCTGGGCCAGTGAGTTGCTTAAAAGATGTGGGCCCCCTAAATCTTTGTGGATCTCTCTAACCTGTAAGAACCTCCCACTTTCTAGAGGAATAGTAGGATCATTGTATGATATATTTGCAAAAGCCAACGTTGATGAGAAACTCAAATGTATTTGTAGATGGGAAAGAGACCTAGGGGAAGAATAAGACTGGAAGAAATGGGAAAAATCCTGCTTGAATTTAAGCAAGGGATCCTTCAATTTTGCCCACTTAGAAACATTCATTAAAGTCCTCTATTGTACCCCTGATTAAACTCCAAAAGATTAACCCCAGAGAGAACAATAGCTGCTTTAGGGGTTTCGGCTAGCATGGAATCCTGTTTGCTGGGAATTGAGTTTCAAAATCTACCATCAAGCCAAAATAAGTTGTTTCAATTAATGGCAGCTGCTGTTAAATTATACATTGCTAGCCAATGGAAATCTAAGACCTTGAACTTCCAGGAGGTTATTAGGAGAATTAATTATATATTAATAAATGAGAAACTAACTTGTGCTGTTTTAGATACAATGCCACTATTCTATAACATTTGGAGTCCCTGGTTAGAATCACCCCTTAGCACCTCACTGACTTGATTGAAGCTAAAAACCTATCATAACTTAGTGGGAGGAGGACTCGAGACGTAGGAGGCTCGGGAGGAGACCCTGGAAATTCCGGTTCACAAAGGTTGATGGACAGGAGGTAATTATTTTCTTGCTTGGTTGTAAAAGTAAGAAAATCTATTAATGCTCAACTTTAGTCCAAAGTGGAAGAACAGAGGACCCCCTATGTAGTCTAATATGAGAGCTGGGTAAGAAATTATTGAAAAGTAGCTATCTCTTTCTTAAAGATTTGCTGCGTTTGTTGGTTCAGTTCTGTAAAACAATCAACTGTTTATATAAGTACAGCTATATGTTTGTTTCTATTCTTTTTTCTTCTTCGTTATTTATTCCTTTGTTTTAGAGTTATTGTTGTTGTTTAATAATAATTGAAAAAACAAAATGGAAAGGATATACCAATGTACTAAATATAAGGCATTTATGTTAATGAAAATCTAGAATGTCAGATCTAGTTATTGTCTAGCATGTTGAAACATTGTGTATGCCTATCAATAAAATTATTTGAAAACAAAAATATTGATATCCTGCCTAACAAGAAAACAAAGGAGGTATATTGTTTTCCAAATACTAGATAGTAAATGGTAAAATAAAATCACTATTTTATTCCCAGAATCTAATTGACTTTTGTCTTTTTCTCTCCAATTTAAGGGTGCGCCTTATATTCAGATATTACATTTTTCCCCTTGAATTTCACCGGTGCGGCTTATATTTGGGACAATACAGTAATTTAAAATATGTTTCCCTTAGATGAACACATTTAATATTTTTCTCAGTTAGCAAGAAAGCCTTATACCATAGTTTTCCTTCCAGCTTTTACTTAAATCTCTCTCCCATTTCATCATGGGGAAAGTTTTTTGTTCCTCTACACCGGCTCTAATAGTTTTTAAACATTTAGAAATAGTATAATTGGAGAATGTAATGCACATACTTTGGAAAATAAGTAAGATCTGGATTTAATAATTGCATGTTTAAGGAAAGTATAGCTCAACCACAACATAGCTGGGACACCCTATTCAGTTTTTATTTTATCAAAGGATATAAAGGAGTCCTTATCATACAAATCCATCAAAAAGTCCCAATTGTCCCAGCGATTTTTGGATAGAGGTAATTGTTGGGACTGCAGAATCAACATTGGAGTTGTTAGGGAAGGAAAGGGCAACAGATATCTCATTTTGTTGCTACTATACCAGATTTATAATATATATTGTATTGCTAAAGGCAGATCATTCATAACGCTTTGCTCCAGAGCTTTAGACCAAGTAAGAAGGTTAAGTTATTTTGACAAGAAAGAGATTTTCTATTTGAATAAACGTAAGACTTTGGTCTCTATTGCTAAAACTCAGTAAATGTTTAATATGTATTGCTTCATGATATGCCAATAAATTGGGAGGGGTTAAGCCGCCCCTGGAGAATTTCCTCTCTAAGATTTTTTTGCTGATGCAAGAGTTTTTCCCTTTTAAGATGTAAAGATACAATGCCCTTTAAAAATGTTAAAAATACATTTGGGAATATATAATGTGATGCACCTAAGCAAGTAAGTAATTTTTGGCAAAATTACCATTTTTACTGCAGCAATCCAGGAAAGGTTTAACTTCCTCCAATTTACCAAAATACTAGTTATTTGCGAATATCATTTTTCATATTTATGAGATGGTAATTCTTTTAAATTTGGGAAAAAATCTACTCCTAAATGAGTGAATCCGTTTGAGTACCAGTCAAACTCATAACTCTCTTTTATTTTAGTTTTAGTTAGTAAATCATGATTTAAATTTAAAATATTTATTTTAGAAGAATTTAGTTTATAGTTAGAGACATAGCTGTAATTTTCTATGTTATAGAGATCTCTGAAATAGTAACGACAATGTAATCTGCGGACATCAGATTTAAAAAGGCTGGAATTTGTGAGCTAAAATTAATAGAATATATCTAAACAATTATAATAAAAAAAACACTTCAGCTAAGTTTGTGAGTTTGAGGCATTTGCAAGCAGGTAATAAAATATGGTGGAGTTTTCTGTTGCATCATTTTTAACGTTGTCCATGAAATGGGGACAGTATTAAATTAGAGCACCAGCAGTTTTTATAGCTGTCACAACTCCCCCGGAACTACTGGGCCTCTGGACCTGGTGACCGGACCTCTACATACCCTAGTTTTGACCCTTTGTACTAAGGCTATTGTAATAGCCACAAAGACATTCCCAATAAAGGACTACAACACTTTGCTATGGGTATAGGACCAGAATTAAAATTTAACATATTTATATTCTCCAATGTTTCCCTAAGCCCCTGGTCATATGCCCAAGAGCCATTTCCACAGGGTCATCCAAGCTCAGATTGCTCTGGGTCAATTTTACCATTTTTATCTGTCATTTTATGTGTTTCATGGTGTATACATTGCATAAGACCAATAAAAATATTATTAGTATTATATCATAGGGTAATATTATTAGGGTAGTATCACTTTAAGAGCAACTGGACCCAAGGCCGGGCTAGTTTCCTGGGTGGATTCAAACTTGTGGTAGCTGTAAAATGGGCTCCATAGACTTCAATGGGGAGATCCAAGGATCTAACAAATCCATATTAGTTAACCCAGAGCCACCAAAAATCTCCTAGCCAACTTCTCTTCAAATCAATCAAAAAAGGTATCTCTGTTCGAGAGGAGGTTGGCTAGGGAAAGGGTACACACAACCTCCATCCTCACTATGAACAACAGGCCCTGGAATATATCATAACATCATGGTCCCACTAACCAGCACACTACCCTTTACTAGGTTCCCCAATTAGAGAGAGAGACCTTCTACCATCCATAGTAGATCCAGACCCATCACACATCTCCAGTGTTCATGATAACCTGGAAAACCCCTGCTAGGTCCAGACACTGACTGGAGGTATCTAACAATGGGAGCAATGGACTCATCTGTACCTAGATGGGGAGAAAGACAGGCTGGCGCCGTGCCCCTTGGTGGAAGTTACTAGCCCACATGGGGCAATTCAGCTTGCCAAAGAAATGTTAATTGTGTTTATGGTCCAATATTGTATTAATAAAAAATTAAAAAAAGATTAACCATAAATAAAGAATATGCTCTTTTTATGCCACATATACATGATGCGTTTCATTCAGAGGGAAGGTTTAATTTCTGAAACTTGTTTCGATACCCTGCAACTTGGCCTGAGATTCTGAAACTTGTCAGTGAATCCTGCTAAATCCTGCTGTGTGAGGATAGAAAATTGAGTCAACCAGCTGGCAGGATCGGTCTAGCGACCTTTTCAAGCTAAAAGAAGAGTAGGCAACTGGTGGCAGCAGTGTCATCCCTGAGATACAATAGTGATTATGAGGGTATGCCAGTTGCTGAGCTCCGAAAGCAGTTCAAGGCACGAAGTATCCAGATGCCGGGACACAAGACCTATACAGTGAGTTGGGAGTGAGAGCAACAAGTGTAAAAACCAGATGAAGTGGGTCCCTTTTTTGGCAGCACAAACTAAACAGATGGTCCCGCCAATGTTCAGTCGGTGGGGAGGATAAGGTGATGTGGAAATTAAGCATAAGGAGAGACTCGATACCAGAAAACGTCACTGTCAATCAGATGATACATATAATGGACCAGATGGCCCGAGAGGTCCACAGTGAATAAGAGGGGAGGTTGGCCTCTGTTTTCTCTCGCCACTCAACCAAGGATGCTCTCTCATCCCAGGTCAAAGCTATAAAAGGGTTTCAAGGGAATAAAACGTAATCTTTATTGACTTAAATATAATGTTAAAATGTAAAAAGAGTCATAACACAGATTATTGAGTCCTGAATATTGTCCCCCTGGGGACCAATGCATAATAGGTTGCTAGAAAAAGACAACTTAAAGTTAAAACTTAAATACAATTGAAACAGGGGGTACAAAAAGTTAAATCATTACTCACCCAATTGAAAGGTACAACTATAAATGCACTCTATCATATGCAAAAACTGCCTTCCCAGCAAATTGAAATGAAACCTGGCTAGACTGGAGGATCTATACACTGACAAATAAATTAGCCAAACTCCAAACTCCAAGCTAATTGCAGGCAGTCATGAGTTGGGCCTGGAAGCACCCTAAACTTGGTCTAAAGTGGTGGCTGGCAAGAAGCCTAACTAATGGAAAAAAAAAAAAAATCACTCTAGCATTATATGGGCTAAAATATCTTATCAGTTAACATGTGACAGTGTCTGTAATTGCACAAAACTAAAACTATAGATGTTCATATTGATTAATAGTGCAGACAGTGAATTGTGAAAATTTTAATAGACACATCCTATGGGCAGAAATTGAGCGAACAAAGTAATACTGCCCAAAATTGGGTAACTACAAATTGCTAATGTATGAAATAGAGGATATTAATGAGAACAATAATGCCATATGTTTACATCTGCTGTCTACATGTATCAACAGTGATGTATAAAGTGTAGACACTCAACTACTATGTATACAGAACTAAAGAATATCTTAATAGGGATTATAACTTATAGTTTCTATAAGAATCTGCATAGTAATAAAACATGTTTGCTGTCAGCTGCTATATGTATTGGACTAAAGATCCCACAGTGGTAGTTTGGAAAAACGCCCAAGTATAACACAGAGAATGTAATTACATTCAGCCAATGGACAGAACTACTATTATGACAAAGTACATAAACCAGAGCTAAAATGAAGTGTGTCTGCAGCGACTAAACAGATATGACGCGTACACAAATCAGAATCAACTGCTACATAATTGTGGCAACGTATGACCATAGCTAAAATACCATTGATGATCATTTTAGCCAATATGTAACTGTAATGAAAAAAATAACATGGGAATTCTGAACAGATTAATACTGCCCAAAGTTGGGCAACTACCGATTGCTTATGTATGAAGCTGAAGACATTACTCAGAATAATAATTCCGGTTGTTTACAGCTGCTGACTAGTTGTAACGACAATCACATATATATTTGTGAGCATGCGAGCCATTGCTCACGCTTGCGGGCTTGCGCAGCGAGCCCGCAAGAACTGCGTCCCTCGCAAAGCGAGGGACGCAGTTCCCCGCAAATGCGGGTCCTTGCGAAGCGAGGGGCCGCATTTGCGGTGGTGGAACATCCCAACATCCCCGCGAATGCGGATCCTCGCAAAGCGAGGGGACACATTTGCGGGGGTGGAGCATCCCAACGTCCCCGCAAATGTGGATCCTCGCGAAGCAAGGGGCCGCATTTGCGGTGGTGGAGTATCCCACCTCGGCTGTGTTTGTCCGCAAATGCGGACCTTCGCGAAGCGAGGGGCCGCATTTGCGGTGGTGGAAGGTCCAACGTCGGCAGCACACACACACACACACACATGCAAGACTTTTAACAAAAAAAATCCTCAAAGGCGCCTCACATGCGGTTACACACACACACACACAAGACTTAACAAAAAAAAACCTCAAAGGCGCCTCGCACGACTTAGAAAAAAAAAATGCACCGTACACGTAAAAGCCAACTGCGTCCCTCGCAAAAAAAATACGGCCGCATCGCAAAAAAATACGGCCGCGAAACGAGCCATTCCCAACACGCAAAACCCGCCGAAAATGGCGTGCATGAAAACATCAGAAACACAATAAATAAACACAACAAACACATAAAAAGCTTACTTACGGCAAGGGGGGGCATCCGGTACCTCGAAAAGTTAATTTACACATCCATTTAAGTCCAAAAAAATTAGTTTAAACTGCTGAAAATCACCTAAGCGAGAGAAAAAATGGCCGCTGAACAAAACGAAAACGAGGCTTCAGACGTAACTATACTACAGTGACTCGCAAGACTGAAACACATACTATGCAGAACGTACCACACTGATATTAACCACCATTTTGAAAACTACTACGCACAAAATGGCGGATAGAACGCAAATTGTAAGCTGGAACGCAAATAGCGCATGCGTATTGCGTTCTAGCGGTCTCAGGCACTTGAACGTTTATAAATACTGCCTACTTTCCAGAAAATTCTACATTTCTATTCAGGTGATGAACGGAGTGACTGGATAGTTAACTGCTGCTGTTACTTGAGAAGACAATTGTTTCCTAATTTTCTACTTTACATTGTGCAAATTACAACTGAGAGGTAAGCTATAATATATTACATTTTATTATCAAGACAGGACAAAAAAAAAAAAAACTTTTAAGTATGAAAATGTGATTTATGTATAGTGACATGTGGCAAACGCACATTTATGTGTATAGCCCCTGCAACAAACTGATCTTAACCCAAACTAATTAAACAACTATATTTAAATGACATTACAAAAAAAAAAAATATTTTACTATTGAAATATGATTCATGTATAGTCATATGTGACACGCACAAATATGTGTATCATGTATAGTCACATGTCACACACACATTTATGTGTGTAAGCCCCCCCAAAAAATAAGGTTCATTTAAGTATTAAAATATGATTCATATGTGACACGAACAAAAAAAAAACAAAATTAACTAGGAAAATGTGGTTCATGTATAGTGACATGTCACACGCACATTTATGTGTGTAGGCCTGAAAACAAACTCATGTTAATTGAAACTAATTACAGAAGTAGATTTAAATGACATTAATTTATTGGAATTCAATATATCACCTAAAGCTCAATCTTTCGCGTTTTTTTTTACTATTCAAACAGACTCTGCATCAACTGCGTCACTCAAGAATTTGCACTGTGTATTGTCAACCACAATCCCTTTTAAAGAACACCAAGAAAGAAGAGGTAAGATAGAAAAATACATTACATGCTGTGCTAAATCAAAAAGAAGAAATATACAATTAACCATTTCACTTTCTTTTTCAAACAGACACTACAAGAAGACCCGCGGATTAAGATTGGCAGGAGGGGACCCTCTGTCATTCGACACTTTAATCAAGGTAAAGTATAACAAGTACAAAAAAGAAACAAACTATATATGTTTAATGGCTGCCAATATAACAAATGCAGCAACCAACAACTGGTGAACACAACATAGGATAATGCTAAAAATATAGCCTGAATATCAAAAAAAAACAAAACATTCATTTGCATTGTAGAAAAATATTAAAGCTTCATAAAAAATACTAATTGAGCAAATCAAGTATGCAACATATGGTAGACACAAATAGGATTGTACAAAAAAAACACTAACAAATAGCAAAGTAAATTAATATTCTTCTTTAATGTTTAAGAACCTATAACCCTTACAAAGAAGCCTAAAGAAGCATACCAAAAGTGGTAGACACAAAACAGGATTGTACCAAAAATCACACAAACAAATAGCAAAGTAAATTAATATTCTTCTTTAATGTTTAAGAACCTATAAGCCTTACAAAGAAGCCTAAATAAGCATACCAAAAGTGGTAGACACCAAACCGGATTGTACCAAAAATCACACAAACACATAGCAAAGTAAATTAATATTGTTCTTTAATGTTTAAGAACCTATAAGCCTTACAAAGAAGCCTAAATAAGCATATCAAAAGTGGTAGACACAAAACAGGATTGTACCAAAAATCACACAAACACATAGCAAACTAAATTCATATTTTTCTTTAATGTTTAAGAATCTATAAGCCTTACAAAGAAGCCTAAATAAGCATACCAAAAGTGGTAGACACAAAACAGGATTGTACCAAAAATCACACAAACACATAGCAAACTAAATTAATATTCTTCTTTAATGTTTAAGAACCTATAAGCCTTACACAGAAGCCTAAATAAGCATACCAAAAGTGGTAGACACAAAACAGGATTGTACCAAAAATCACACAGACACATAGCAAACTAAATTAATATTCTTCTTTAATGTTTAAGAATCTATAAGCGTTACAAAGAAGCCGAAATAAGTATACCAAAAGTGGTGGACACAAAAGATGATTGTACAAAAAATCACACAAACAAATAGCAAAGTCAATTAATATTCTTCTTTAATGTTTAAGAACCTATAAGCCTTACATAGGACCCTAAATAAGCATACCAAAAGTGGTAGACACAAAAAAGGATTGTATCAAAAATCACACAAACACATAGCAAAGTAAATTAATATTCTTCTTTAATGTTTAAGAACCTATAAGCCTTACAAAGAAGCCTAAATAAGCATACCAAAAGTGGTAGACACAAAACAGGATTGTACCAAAAATCACACAAACACATAGCAAACTAAATTAATATTCTTCTTTAATGTTTAAGAACCTATAAGCCTTACAAAGAAGCCTAAATAAGCATACCAAAAGTGGTAGACACAAAACAGGATTGTACCAAAAATCACACAGACACATAGCAAACTAAATTAATATTCTTCTTTAATGTTTAAGAACCTATAAGCCTTACAAAGAAGCCTAAATAAGCATACCAAAAGTGGTAGACACAAAACAGGATTGTACCAAAAATCACACAAACACATAGCAAAGAAAATTAATATTGTTCTTTAATGTTTAAGAACCTATAAGCCTTACACAGAAGCCTAAATAAGCATACCAAAAGTGGTAGACACAATACAGGATTGTACCAAAAATCACACAAACACATAGGAAAGTAAATTAATATTCTTCTTTAATGTTTAAGAACCTATAAGCCTTACACAGAAGCCTAAATAAGCATAACAAAAGTGGTGGACACAAAATAGGATTGTATCAAAAATCAAACTAACAAATAGCAAAGTAAAATTATATTCTTATTTACTTTTTACCAACCGATAAGCCTTACAAAGAACTCTAAATTTGTATACCAAAAGTGGTGGACACAAAACAGGATAATGCTAAAAACATTGCAATCATATCCAAAATAAGAAAAACATTAATAATTACAGTATAAAAAAAGAATAACTGCAATATACAAATACATTTAAATTGTTTTGAAAAGGTTGCACAAAAAACAGCATAGCAGAAAAATTCACCATAACAGATACAATACACAAAAATAATGACATTTTTTCTTTATTACAAATACATCCAAATCAAATAACATTTTAATTTTTCTTTTACAACAGATACTGCGTGAAGACCATCGGACGAGGACTTTCAACAGAGGACCAGACCATCGGACGAGGACCAGACCATCGGACGAGGACTTTCAACAGAGGACCAGACCATCGGACGAGGACTTTCAACAGAGGACCAGACCATCGGACGAGGACTTTCAACAGAGGACCAGACCATCGGACGAAGACTTTCAACACAGGACCAACAAAGATTCTGCTTCAAATCACACTTTAACCAAGGTACAGTATAACAAGTAAAAAAAGAGAAAACTAAATAAACATGTTTGCTCTGCATCGATGTCAACAGAAAATAAAAAACAAAACAACCACCACTAACTATAACTTTTAACAAAATATAACTAACACATTTCTCATCTATCTCTTATTTGTCTTTTTAGGCCAATAATGTTTAACAGTAAATCCAAACTTCAATGTAGCCAGAACAAAACAAAAATTGCATAGTCCAAAAAAGGCTCAAAACAGAGACTCAATAAAATTTGTCATTCTAAATTTCCAGTCCTAGGCCCTCATTCAATTGCAATTTGGCCAATTGAATAGTGCTCTAAATAAGTACATAACATATTTTTTTTAAATAAGTTTTTAGTTACTGAAAACCTTGGTTTTGGATAGATGTTTACTAACTAAAAACTTCTTTAAAAAAAATATGTTATGGGCTTATTTAGACCCCTATTCAATTGGCCAAATTGCAATTGAAAGACGGCCCTAATGTACAGTATTAAGTATAAAACATAACTACACACATAAAATAGAATAGGACTACAAATAGTACTAACAACAAAAAACAACAATAGAAACATTTTCAGAGCCACAACATATTAGCCTTGAAATAAAATATAAAAACACTATTATAACAATCCCATGTACAATAAATTACAAAGACTAATTTATGCCCTCTACTATTCCTATAAGCCAAAAAAAAAAAACATAGTCCAGAAAAGTCTCAAAACACAGAGTCAATTAAATTTTTCATTCTAAATTACTAGTCCTAATGTACAATATTAACCATACAACATAACCATACACATAAAATAGAATAGGACTACAAGTAGTACTAACAACACAAAAAAAATAGAAACATTTTCACAGCCCCAACATATAAGCCTTTAAAGAAAATATAAAAATGCTATTAGAACAATCCCCTGTACGATAAATTACAAAGACTAATTTCTGCTCTCTACTACACCTATAAGCCTAAAGTACAACAAACAAAAAAAATAACAAACCAAAAAAATACACCTACTATATCTCCAAGAAACTATAGTGTAATTACCTTGAGTATGCTATGCGTGTAAGGCAAAAAATAGAACCTACGACAGAAAGTAAAAGCAAAAAAATAAAAAACACTTATTTAACAGTACTAAGAAAGTACCGCTACAATCAACTAGAATTACATAGAAACAAACTGTTGATAAGATTTTTTTGTAAAAACAAACGTAACATCTCAAAATAAACTAATGATACATTATTTATTTTTTACAGATTAACATGGCTGATAACGAGAGTAAACAAGAAAAGACGCCAAGCTAGAGAACGACGACAGAGAGCAGACAGCCAGCAGACACCGGAGCAGAAGGAAATTCAATGAGAAAAAGAACGCAAAAGACATGCAAGAAAAAGGCTACCACCTGCACAAATTAATGATACGCCAAAAAAAGCTACCAAGCAAATAAAGCATTTAGAACCTGTTCCTCAAACATCAGATGACATTTTACCTGAAAAAATAAAAGACATACCAAAAAAAGCCACGAAAAAAACAAAGCATTTTGAACCTGTTCCTGAACACATTACATGACATTTTATCTAAACCAATACAACATATACCAAGAAAAGCCACGAAAAAAACAAAGCATTTAGAACCTGTTGTTGAAACATTATATGACATTTCACCTGATGAATATGAAAGTCAAACTCCTATATGCTTTGCAAATTGTCCTTTACTCAAGTCTTTAGCAGTAGAGGTTCATAGTTGTGGGGACATGACTACTCAATGTCAGTTTTGTGAGGCTTATTATTTTAAACAGGAGAGACCCAGAGATGGCCAATGTATTAGTTGCTGTCAAAAAGGCAAGTTCAAACTTCCAGAAAGGAAAGAATGTCCTATCTATTTACAAAATATTATGACTGAACCTACTTTTCCAAACTACAAAAATTTTAAGACAAACATAAGATCCTACAATAGTGGCATATCCTTTGCATCTATGGGGGCAACATTAGCTGCTAATGTACCAGGACATGGTCCTTACTGTTTTAAAGTCCAAGGCCAAATTTATCATCAGACTTCTCATTTACATCCAGAGGAAGGAGAGCAAAGAAAATTCGCTCAACTATATGTCGTAGATACAATGTAAGCTGTTGACCAACGTATGCAGATGGAAGAAAATAAAAAATGCTTACCCAGTGTTTTTATAGAGCTAAATAACATTATGGACAATAACCCCTACAGTAAAGCTTATAAAAAAATGGCAGAAGTAGAAAATGAACAACAACTTCATGCAGAAAGACATCAATTACCAATGCCAAAGGTTAATATGGTGCTTAAAAGAGACAGACATACTGATAAAATCGTTATAACTTGCCAACATAAAATGAGGTTGCAATGGTTTTTCAAAATGATGAAGGAGAACCACCATTTCAAAGAGATATTAGAATATATCCAAGAAATGAGGAGCAACCATTCATTAATATGAGTATCTTAAGTCCAAATTTAGATCCAATGACATATCCCATTTTTTCCCACACGGAGAAGCAGGTTGGCAACCAAAATTAACACTTCCCAGTTACCCAAATGCTAAAGCCAGAATCCGAAATAATGTTTCTATGCTTGAATTTAAAGTA
Organism: Discoglossus pictus; assembly: GCA_027410445.1. NCBI lineage: Eukaryota > Metazoa > Chordata > Amphibia > Anura > Alytidae > Discoglossus > Discoglossus pictus. Next base: position 80,634,099 of record CM050173.1, on the reverse strand, counting down.
GCTCAAATTGCCATTCGAAATACATTTAATCCAATTTTATGTGGTGGAAAACTAACACAACAATGGATTATTGATTCCTATTTACAAGTTGAGGCCAATAATTTAAACTTTATAAAATATCAACAAGATAAACTACGTGTAGAACAATATTCGGGACTAATGTACTATGTTGCTGACGTGGCTACAAGCAGAGACATGACAGCTGGCAAAGCCATCATTTTACCATCTTCCTTTCAAGGATCTCCTCGAAATATGAGAGAAAGATACAATGATGCTATGGCTATTGTCACCAAATTTGGCAAACCCGATTTATTTCTTACATTTACATGTACTCCACAATGGCCAGAAATTACACAAAATTTACTTCTTGGACAAAGTGCTTCTGATAGACCAGATTTAGTAGTCAGAGTTTTTAAGATTAAATTAAATGAATTAATACGTGACATCACTATAAGTCAGTTATTTGGCAAATGTCTTGCTTATGTATATACCATTGAATTTCAAAAAAGAGGCCTTCCACATGCACATCTTCTGATAATACTTCAAGAAAAAGATAAATTAGATACTTCTGACAAAGTGGATGCAGTCATTGTTGCTGAACTACCAGATCCAGAACTATATGGTAGACTATATGAGATTGTTACTCATCGCATCATTCATGGACCCTGTAGTGAGCTTAATCCACAATCACCATGTATGGAAAATAATAAATGTTCCGAAGAATTTCCGAAAGATTATAGAGACAAAACCTATGCCAATTGTGATGGCTATCCACTTTATAAAAGAAGAGAACGAGATAGTGCCATTATTCGTGGAAAAAAAGTTAACAATAGATATGTAGTACCCTACAATCCACATTTACTCATGAAGTACAACGCCCACATCAATGTAGAAGCCTGCACTTCCATTAAATATGTCTACAAATATATTTACAAAGGCTATGATGCGGCTACTGTAGTCGTCAAAAGTGCAGACAACCGTGAAAGTAGTGAGTTAGTACATGATGAACTTGCATCTCATGTAGATGCTCGCTATGTCAGTGCGCCAGAAGCTATGTGGCGGCTTTTAAAATTTGAAATGCATGATAGATCACATGCAGTATATAGATTAGCAGTACATTTGCCACAAAGACATTTAGTGTATTTTCATGCTGGAAATGAAATGAATGCATTGGCCCAAAGTGAAGATCGTCACACTACACTAACTGCATGGTTTGAATTAAATTCCACAGATTCACAAGCAACACAATTCTTATATATTGAAATTCCATATCACTATGTTTTTGTGAATGGATTATGGAGACAGAGAAAAAGCAGAGGCAATAAAATAATCCCAAGAATTTACACAGTCAGTCCAAGAGATGTTGAACGTTTTTGCTTACGGATATTACTTTTAAATGTTCCTGGAGCACAAAGTTTTGAACACTTAAGAACTGTTAATGACATTGTATATGAATCCTTCCATTTAGCTGCAAGACATAGAAACTTACTAGCTGATGATACAGAATGGGAAAGATGTTTAGAAGAAGCAGCACAATGTCAAATGCCACGGCAGATGAGAGAACAATTTGCATTTATTTTTATCTTCTCAAATGCTCCAAATGCATTAGCTTTGTGGGAGACTTTTAAAAGTAATATGGCTGAAGACTTTATGCGACGATACATACTTAAAAGCGTTAATGGAAATCCAAGAAGTATTTTTAACTCATGGATTAAGTTGTGCAAGTTTTAATTTACCTGATCCAGGTCTTATAGATGACATAAACTTTGAAGACTATGACATTGAACTACAAGTAGAAAGAACAGAAGAAAGACCTGCATCTTTAAATACGTTACAATTGCAAGCATTTAATGCCATTCAAAATGCAATCGCTGATGACATGGTGACAGAGCGATATTTTGTATCTTGATGGACCTGGCGGATTAGGAGAAACCTATCTATATAATTTATTAATGAGTTCGGTACGAGCACAAGGTCAAATAGCAATGGCGTTTGCCACTACTGGAATTGCTGCACTTTTGTTAGAAGGTGGAAGAACTGTACATAGTGGCTTTAAACTGCCAGTGCCTATTTTAGAAACTTCTGTGTCAGATATTCGCATGACATCATTACAAGCAAAGAAATTGAAAAAATGTAAATTAATTATAATAGATGAGGCCACAATGATGTCATGCTATGCCCTCCAATGTATTGACCGTTTGCTTTGTGAAGTCATGGATAATACTTTTCCATTTGGTGGTAAGGTAATGTTGTTAGGTGGCGATTTTAGACAAACATTACCTGTCGTTGTACATGGAAATCGAACTGACATTATCGAAATCTGTATAAAGTCAAGCACACTATGGAAACATTTTACCCATCTTCAACTGCAACAAAATATGAGATCAGAAGGCCAAACTGATTTCAATGATTGGCTTATTAAAATTGGAGAAGGCAGAACAGAAAAAATACCACATTTACCTGACGACACTGTAGAGATCCCGCCTCATATGATTTGTCACCAAGATATTATATCGGCTATATTTGAAGGTAGCATAAATAACCAGGAATATTCCGAGCTTGCCAACCAAGTCATACTAACGTGTAAAAATAAGGATGCATTAATCCTCAATAATGAAATCTTTAAAAAAATTAATGCACCACAAAGAAATTATCACAGTGCTGATTCTGTACTTGCTGATGACAATGAAAGTCAGGCTAACTTTTCTACTGAATTCATAAACTCACTAACTCCTTCTGGAATGCCACCACATATTTTGCAGCTAAAGAAAGGTGCAATTGTCATGTTACTGCAAAATATGAACCCCAAAAAAGGCCTATGCAATGGGACAAGATTAATTGTTCAACAATTAAAGGACCATTTTATAGATGCTGAAATTTTAACTGGTACCCATAAAGGAGAGAGAGTTTCCATACCAAGAATAGATTTAGCACCAAGTGAAAGTAGTCTCCCTTTTATACTTCAAAGAAGACAATTTCCCATTATTATGGCATTTGCCAAGACCATTAATAAATCACAAGGACAAACGTTAAAATCTGTGGGTATTTTCTTGGAAGAACCAGTATTTGCACATGGTCAATTGTACGTTGCGTTATAACAGTGCAAAAATCCACAGGCTATTAAAGTTTACATTGAAAAGAATGAAAGTCAAGGTGATTTATTAGAAGATGGACGTATTTTTACTAAAAACATTGTCTACTATGAAGTACTATAACTTTTCATTATATAAAAAAATAAAACACATGCAAAACTAATTTAAAAGCATTGAAAAATACAAAACAATAAACAATTCAGTCATAATTAATGGAAGTACTGCTTATGGATGATTCGCCTCACAAAACACTTGCCTTGCATTATTTTTACAAATTATGTTAAAATGTTCATTAACTATGTTACTGTTTCTAATGTTACAAGTTTGAAAACAATATTTTCAAGGTCATTACTTACAATGATAAGAAAGTTCAAGTTTAAAAAAATATAATTTAAAGTTATTTACTTCAACATATTACAAAGTTCATGTTAAGAGCTCAACCACATTTTTAGTCACAATGTAAATATTGTCTGTTATGTTAAGATTAATCCCTGTATTAATGTTTCTCGCCAGTTCATGCGGTCAGGAAGGAATTAATTTAATTGGGTACGTTTAAAGGAGAGTTTTTACTGTTTGCCTTCCTCTGCATTCAATGTATATTGAAGTTAACAATTATTCAGATAAAAATTGCATGTTTAAAAACCATTGCCTCAAGTTTACAATACTGATTACTTTAAAGTTCAACTGTTTTTACATTCAAATGTTAATACTTTTAATATAAAATTATGTTAATATATTAATTCACTATGTTACTGTTTATAATGTTCCAAGTTGAAAAAATGTTTTGTCAAGTTCCTTAGTTACACAGATAGGAAAGTTCAAGTTTAAAAAAATATTATGTCAAGTTTTTTATTTAAAGATATTACAGAGTTCATGTTAAAATTGGGTACGTTTCAAGGAGGGTTTTTACTGTTTGTCTTACTCTGGATTAAATGTATATTGAAGTTAACAATTCTTCAGATAGAAATTGCATGTTAAAAAACCATTACCTCAAGTTTACAATACTGATTAGTTGAATGTAAAAACAGTTGAACTTTAAACTGTTAATACTTTTAATACAAAATTATGTTAAAAAATGTATTCACTATGTTACTGTTTATAACCAGTTCAAAAAAAAAAATCAAGTTACAAAGTTACACAGATAATAAAGTTCAAGTTTCAAAAAATATACTTTCAAGTTTCTTACTTACATATATTACAAAGTTCATGTGAATATTGTGTACGTTTGAACAAGGGTTTTTACTGTTTGCTTTCTTCTGGATTCAATGTATATTGAAGTTAACAATTCTTCAGATACAAATTGCATGTTAAAAAAAACATTACCAAAAGTTTACAATACTGATTAATTTAAAGCTCAACTCTTATTACTTTCAAATGTTAATACTTTGAATACAAAATGCTTTAACACTTATTGTTCACCAAGAGAACATTTTACAAAACTAAACATGTTTAATATCACAATATTTACAAGTGTCAAATATGTATATTAATAACTAAACAACTTTCCAAACATACACATCTCATTGCCGTTATTTTTTGCCGGGCAAGTCGCTAGTGATATATAAAGTATAGACATTCGGCTACTATGTGTACGGGACAAAGGAATCCCTCAATGGGGAATCTAACTTATATTCTATAATATTCTTCCATATAGTAATTTATAATGTATGTAGACAGCTCCTATATCCCACGGTGGTAGTTTGAAAAAACACATAGGTATAGCACAACAAATGTAATTACATTCAGCAAGTGGACAGGAATAGATAACCAAGATGATGCTCCCCAAATCGGTCACGATGCAAAAGCAACTGCTACATAATTATAGCATGTATGACCACAGCTATAAAACTTGATGATACTTATAACCAATATGTAACAAATGGAACATGCTGAAGTAAATTCTGAAATGAAACAGACATCATGTGAATTGATTAATGACAAATAAAATATAAACCAAATGAGCCTCAACCTATTGTCAAAAATACAATACATAACTGGAAAATCAATGATAATAGTCATAACCAATACTGTATGTAACAAGCAAAACATTCACAAACGTGTAACTAAAGTTAAAATATTTACAGTTAATTGGATTCATGAAGACTACTTTTGTATACAAATGACAAGGCACATCTTGGTGTATAGAAAAAAAACACATTCAATGGCCATACACCCAAATGGGCCACAGGACAAAATGTCTAACTACTCAAGTGCATATACAAAACTAAATAAAAACACTGAATGAAAAACCTTCATTTAACCCCAATGAAACTTGATACTATAGGTGACATATCAACCTACTTTTAGTCTGAAAAAAAAATTCAATATCCCCCAGTTGTGGCCCAATCAATAGCCTTAAACAGTTTGTTGTCAGGATTATCATCATGATAAGTTCTCATATGGTGTGCTATCGGAACATCTGCTAGCTTTTCAATAATGTAAAGATGTTCCAAGATATGTTCCATAGTGGAGCAGGAGGGATGTTGGGAGAAACATTTTTGTCTACAGTAAGGTACCACAAGAGTCAAAGGGGTTCTCTCCCTTTGAGCTCCTGTATGGGTAGCAGTTGCGAGGCCCCTTGAATGTGATATGAGAGGCTTGAAAAGGGGAATATAGGCAGGACCCCAGGAAAGGACTCCTGTCTGACCTCAGGGAATCAAGACCCAGTCAGACAGAGTTCCTTAAGCAGTCTATTAACCTAACAAACCGCCAAAAGACCAACTGTCTGACATATTGGCAAAATACCCTAAATTATTTTCTGCCTATCTGAGGAGGAATGAAGAATGCCCCCTCCCCCTACCAGAGACTGGGAAATCAATTACTGCAGGGACAATAGGGCTGAGCTCAGGCGTACCTGGACGATAGAGCTATATTCAACATCTCTTGGGAGGACCATCTCTAGCATATCAGGGTAATTCTAGATGTAGTCGGGGAGGTGTGCTTACTATCCACTCGGATTAGTGTTAGTAGGCTCGGACAGAGGAACTGTACCTGGGGCACTGGGTAGGTAGTGGACAAATTAAACCAGAACCAGTGTAGGTAGAAGGGAAAGCTGTCTGGCCCACTTTCCAAACTAAAAAGCAGGTGATGTCTGTCCTGGGGACTGAAGAGTATTATCACAAATGTGTTCCCTGTTACAGTGACATCGACAAGACCCTCATGGACCTTACCTGCAACAAGATGCCGCACATGGTGGAGTGGGCACCACCTGTGAGTCCTCCTTTTGTGCCCTACAAGCTGCTCTGACCTAACCCCCTGTTCTGGCTGCTCCCGACTAACAGCGTCCCACATAGTGCAGGCCGACGCTTCCACCTGGTTTGTGGGTCTTGCTCACCAGACAGGTAATGGAGGCTTCTGCCTCAGGAGGAAGCCTATGCTGAGGTGAAGAAGGAGTGATTTGCGGTGGTTTGGGTTCTCAAAAGTTACAATATTACTAGTATTGACAGGAATGTACTGTGGTGATTGACCATATTTCTTTATGCTGGTTGTTTCGAGTGACTGGGGACAATGGACGGTTGCTTCACTGGAGTCTAGCTCTTCAATCTTTTAACTTTACCATCCAACATTCGCCAGGAAGACTTCACCAGAATGCCATTGGACTTTTGCAGCAGGAAGACAGGTAGGAGGTGAAACTAGGGGACCAACCATCGGGATCATATACCTAGGTTCCACTAGTTGGAATGGTGAGTAGCTGTTACAACGCCCAGGAAATACTGGGCCTCTGGACCTGGTGATCTGACCTTTATCACTATAGTCACATTGACCCTATGGACTAAGGCTATTGTAATAGCTACAAAGAAACTCCTAATAAAGGACTACAACACTTTGTTAAGAGTATAGGACCAGAATGTGAAGTTTAACATGTATATATATTTTCCAATGTTTCCCCAAGCCTCTGGTTAAATGCTTTGGACCACCAAAAGCTATTTCCACTGGGTCACCCGAGACCAGATTGACCAGAGTCAATTTTATATTTTTTTTGACAGTTGTTTTATGAGTTTCATGTGTTTTACAGTGTATACACTGCATAGGGCCAATAAGCATACTTTGAGGGTAGTATCACTTTAATGGCAACCAGTAGGCACTTCCAGTATCCAACCACAATACCCAGTTTGCTCCCAATCCCAGGATTGGTCTATGTTCCTGGGTGGATTAAAATTCGTGATAGCTGTAAAAGGGGCTCCATAGACTTCTATGGGGAGCTACATGGATCTGATTAAGCCATCAAGTATACAAATAAATAGTAAAGGGACGGTGGCTCAGGTATAATTGATAAGTACCAAATTCAAATGGAAGATAACAGGGTGCTCCTAAGGATAGTAGGGATAAGTAATACCAAAAGAGAGAAAAAGATCCTTTTTTAGGGCACACCTGGGCAATCCAATTCTCAGAAAAAGAGAATGAACTAAATGTTAAAACTTAACTTTTAATAGTAATAATAATAAAATCCACTTAAAATACATAAATGTAGGTAGCAGAGAGTAAATTATATAAAATTTTATATATATTTGAGATCAATAATTTACTTCCTTGATCAGTACCATCATGGCACTATTCAGCTTTATACATTCTTTGGAATTTATTTCCATCTTTCAAGAGATGATCTATTAGTTTTTAATGGTGCACAGTGATATTTGTTCACTGTTTTGTTTTTAATCCCGTTTTTTTTTTTGCATTGCCATGACAACGTCTGCCTTTAAAAAGGCCCATAGGAAAGGCAGGCGTAACCCCTGATGAAATTCCAGAAACGTGCGTCGGGTGCACGTAGGAACGCCGTCGCGTGTCTATGACGTCATTACCTTGCGTCTAGACCACGGCGTGACTAGCAGAGAGTCAGCGTTTTCAGTTTCAGGCCCATAGCATAAAGCCCCTTTACCACTGCATTAGTTAGGCTATTTCAGCAATAGTTTAGTGGATTTGGAAGGCAGTAGCTACTGGTTATGGGTATATCCTGAAGGCAACGCTGTTATTTGGATACTTGGGTATTTGAGATACACAGATATTGAGTACATTACCTAAGATGATATCAGTACTCTGGGGGCATTTATTTCTCAATATCTTTCACTCCTATCTTTTACCCCTTGCCACATTTATCATTTGGTTTACTGGTTTCTGTTCAGCATATAGCAACACTGACTTATAGTGCACCTTATAGGCAAACCATATTCAAGTGATACACTTGTTTCACTTACACATATTTCTTATTTGTGTCATAGCACTTGGCACCTTTTCACTAGTAGCACTTTATAGCACCTTATTTCTTATATACTAGCCACTTTATCAGTGCTCATACTAGCACATTGCACTTTATATGGTTTACCTCATAGTGTCATTTTCCACAACAGTGGCATTTTTCCCAGTAAACTTTATATAATTTACTCTCTGCTACCTACGTTTATGTATTTTAAGTGGATTTTATTATTATTACTATTAAAAGTTAAGTTTTAACATTTAGTTCATTCTCTTTTTCTGAGAATTGGATTGCCCAGGTGTGCCCTAAAAAAGGATCTTTTTCTCTCTTTTGGTATTACTTATCCCTACTATCCTTAGGAGCACCCTGTTATCTTCCATTTGAATTTGGTACTTATCAATTATACCTGAGCCACCGTCCCTTTACTATTTATTTGTGAATTTATGAACATAGTTCTATCTTGGTGTTAAGCCCGGTATATTATCCAGGATTCTTATATTGTTATAATGACGGGTTTCCTCTCACAAAATTGGAACCCAGAATCATGGGAAAAAGATGTCCAACTAGTATTTACTAGTGACATGAACAAGATAAGACCAAATGAATCCAACCTCAGAAATCAGTTTTCTGATCTCAATACATTGTATAAAAAACAACATCAAATTAGATGGGAAATAGCAAGCTTAGAAAATTATCTAAGGAATAAATTAGTCCCTAGAGGACTCAGAATCAATCTCTTTCCAACCATTCAAAATCTATCTGAGGACTTTGTAAAAAAATGGGATCAAATATTAATAAAATGCTCTAATGAATTAATGAGCATGATCCTAGAGTGGGAACAACACCAACTAACAGAAATACAGAAAGTGTTAAAAACAAAAGTAGAAAAAATAAAAGAATTTTCTGAGAACCCAATATTTACAGAGTCTGAAATAAGATTACAGAAAGATATAGAAACCTTTCAAAAAACTTTAATGGAAAGAAAACAAAAGAAATTCCAAAGAGATCTCAATGATTTTCAAACTGGTAACATCTTTAGAAGACCTAAAAAATACAGAGAACCTAGACAAAGAAATGATGATTCATATACATCAGAATCAGAGTGGTCAGACATAGACACTAGACCCAAAGAAACATCAACAATGGAGACTAGGTCCAATATGAATTTTTTAGATGGAAAGCAAAGACTAGGAGGGGTAAGAAAGGCCCCAAGCATATTCAAACCACACAAGAGAAGCAAAAAGAACTACATTCTCTACAGGTGTTTAACCTTTCACATTTAGAACTTTCAGTCCATCATATATCTATATTACAAAAAGGATTAAACTTCTCTCCCTCAGATGATTTTAACTTATTTGAGTGGATTAAAGATGTACATTTATTTGCCAGGAAGCTTGCTTTGAAAAAACATTTCTCAAGAAAAGGTACTAATACGTACCTAAATAGTGAGGACCAGAAAACTTTGAAAACATTAGAATGCCTATTAGCCGAAAATGAAGGATTAGAGCTTAAAGGACCCTTTTCCCAACTCAAAAATAAGAGTAAATTTACTCCGCCACTGCATATTAGCCCTAACATTGAACTTTTTGTTAAAAACATGGAAAAGGATCTTGAACAATTAGCTCTATCTAAGACTAGATCTTCAAATCTTACTAAACAAGAAACACAAGCCCTACAAGAATTAAAAGGAAATAAAGACATTATCATAAAAAATGCTGATAAAGGGGGCAATGTTGTTATCTTAGATAAAAAAGATTATATTGAAGAATGTCTTAGACTGCTTAATGATATGAATTGCTACAGTAAATTAAGCTGTGACCCCACAGAAAGATTCATAGAAGTACTATCAGAGATACTACACAAAGGCCTAGTCAATAAAACCATCAGTAAACAAGAATTTGAATTTATGCTCAAAAAAAAATCCTAAGGTAGCAACCTTTTACACCATACCTAAAATCCACAAAAATCCCCAGAAACCCCCTGGAAGACCGATAGTATCAGGGATTGGTAATTTAACGGAAAATTCCAGTAAATATTTGGATCAAATTCTAAGGGAATTTGTATTTAGCCTTTCATCTTACGTTAAAGACTCTAAAGAGGTACTAACTAAATTAGATGGCATACAATCTAAGGAACACACCATCTTGGTGTCACTAGATGTGGAAGCCCTTTATACTAGCATACACCATGATAAAGGTATAAATGCAGTAAGATACTTCCTTAACAAACAAGGCAAGCAATATGATACTCATAACAAATTCCTTTTAACACTATTAGAATTTGTTCTAAATCATAATTATTTCATCTTTATGGATAAATTCTATAAACAAATTCGGGGAACAGCGATGGGCACAGCTTGTGCCCCGACCTACGCTAACCTGTTTTTAGGCTGGTGGGAGGAGCAGATAGTCTTCTGTGAAGAAATGGAGAAATACACCTCACATATAGATCTCTGGGTCCGCTTTATCGATGATATTTTAATACTTTGGAATGGCTCAACTTCCCAGTTAAAGGACTTTATTAAAACTCTGAATATTAATAATTTAGGTATTTTTTTAACATCTGAATCCAGTTATGAGTCTATCACATTCTTAGACTTACTGATATATAAAACACAAGATGGCATTGTGGGCACCAAGACCTACAGGAAACCTACAGCTACTAATAGCTTACTCCACGCCAAAAGCAGTCACCCAAAAGCATTAATTGAAGGCATACCAATTGGCCAATATCTAAGAATAAAAAGAAATTGTTCCAATGACTTAGATTTTGAAAGAGAATCTCAAGAGTTACAATCCCGCTTTTTGGAAAGAGGCTATTCTAAAAACAGCTTAAAAAAGGCCTACCAAAGAGCTAAAAACACTAAGAGGGAAGATCTTCTAAAAGATAACACAAGAGAATCAGAAAATACTATTAGGTGCATTGGCACGTTTAATAGTAAATGGCATGAGGTTAAAAAAATCTTTAATAAGCATTGGGGTATTTTATTGGATGATAAAGACCTTAAACCATTTCTACCTACCAATGCAGCCATTACTAGTAGAAGATCTAGAAATTTAAGAGATTACTTATCTAGAAGTCATTTGGACACAGACAAAAGCCAATCATGGTTACACAAAACAAAAGGCTGCTTTAAATGTCACTCATGCAAAGCATGCCAATATGTAAAACCAACTAAAAGCTTCTCTTCAGAAAAACATACTTATAAAATTAAGCATCTTATTACATGCAAAACAGAGGGTGTTATATATCTAATCTCATGTGTATGTGGAGCCAGATACGTAGGTAAAACCTGCAGGGAACTCAGAAGACGGATTCTTGAGCACATCTATAGTGTCAAGAAAGAATTTGACACCCCTATAGCCATGCATGTTAATAACAAACATAAAGGCGACACTAAAGTCCTCACATTTACTGCTATAGATCATGTTGAGAAAACCATAAGGAGAGGAGATATAGACACAGAGTTATTAAAGAAAGAAGCCAAGTGGATTTATCTACTAGGCACTAGAAAACCTAATGGCCTGAATGAAGGCTTCACCTTCACTCCCTATATCTGATCTATTCTTTTAGATCATGTCATTCCGTACTTTCCAGTAGCATTCTTATAAGGAGGCCTTTTATTTAGGCCCATTATCAGACAAGCTCACCATGATGAGACCACCATCTGTACTCAAAATATAGCTCATTATTGAGGACTCAACCTTTATATTTTTTATGTTGATAACAGATAAGCCCCATATATTGATATTATTTAATATACGCTGTTACTAAGATATATAGAGTCAACAAACCATTTATGTTTATAATATATGCCTATATTGAATATTCAACTTATTTCTCAGTGTAAACATCGATTAGATTTACCATATATGGGCTCTCTATTTACTCAGTACAATTATAGGTGTAATATACAGTACAGTCATATTCACCTATATTATATATATTTGAGATCAATAATTTACTTCCTTGATCAGTACCATCATGGCACTATTCAGCTTTATACATTCTTTGGAATTTATTTCCATCTTTCAAGAGATGATCTATTAGTTTTTAATGGTGCACAGTGATATTTGTTCACTGTTTTGTTTTTAATCCCGTTTTTTTTTGCATTGCCATGACAACGTCTGCCTTTAAAAAGGCCCATAGGAAAGGCAGGCGTAACCCCTGATGAAATTCCAGAAACGTGCGTCGGGTGCACGTAGGAACGCCGTCGCGTGTCTATGACGTCATTACCTTGCGTCTAGACCACGGCGTGACTAGCAGAGAGTCAGCGTTTTCAGTTTCAGGCCCATAGCATAAAGCCCCTTTACCACTGCATTAGTTAGGCTATTTCAGCAATAGTTTAGTGGATTTGGAAGGCAGTAGCTACTGGTTATGGGTATATCCTGAAGGCAACGCTGTTATTTGGATACTTGGGTATTTGAGATACACAGATATTGAGTACATTACCTAAGATGATATCAGTACTCTGGGGGCATTTATTTCTCAATATCTTTCACTCCTATCTTTTACCCCTTGCCACATTTATCATTTGGTTTACTGGTTTCTGTTCAGCATATAGCAACACTGACTTATAGTGCACCTTATAGGCAAACCATATTCAAGTGATACACTTGTTTCACTTACACATATTTCTTATTTGTGTCATAGCACTTGGCACCTTATCACTAGTAGCACTTTATAGCACCTTATTTCTTATATACTAGCCACTTTATCAGTGCTCATACTAGCACATTGCACTTTATATGGTCTACCTCATAGTGTCATTTTCCACAACAGTGGCATTTTTCCCAGTAAACTTTATATAATTTACTCTCTGCTACCTACGTTTATGTATTTTAAGTGGATTTTATTATTATTACTATTAAAAGTTAAGTTTTAACATTTAGTTCATTCTCTTTTTCTGAGAATTGGATTGCCCAGGTGTGCCCTAAAAAAGGATCTTTTTCTCTCTTTTGGTATTACTCATCAAGTATACATAACTAGATTGTCAAACAACAATTGAAGTACTTTGTTGTAATAGACAAGGAACAAGTGATGTGGTGCTTTACAGGTTATATCCCTTTGATCCATTTTCTCACTGTTAACCACTAATTGTTATATACTTGACCTTAGCCATTGTTTCTGACTCCCATACAATCTGATTGGGAGCCCAAATAGTTAGAAATATAGTATAGTTAGAAATATTATGGAAGTTCTAGTCACCTCAACTCTCCGAGCTTCACTGAATCAATAAAGGTATCTCTATCCGAGAGGAGGTTGGCTAGAGAACAGGTACACATGACCTCTAATCCCCCTACGAACATCGGGCCCTAAGAATCACCCTCCCTGCTTACAGGGCACCATAGTCCTGCTACCAGCACACTACTCTCTGTTAGGTTCCCCAATTAGTGAGAGGACCTCTTCCCAGGACCTTAGCCTGTCTACCCTGGAACAATGGTTCCCCACTTAGGTTATAACTCAACCAATCACCCAGACACTCTGGCTGCATTGTTTAAAATACCCTGGCAAATCCTTGTTAGGCCCAGACACTGAACTGAAGTATCTGGCACTGGAAGGCACTGTGCCCCTTGGTGGAAGTTCCAAGGGCACATGGGGCAATTAGGGGTGCCAAAAGGTGTGTTATTTGTGTTTATGGTCCATTGTTGTCTTATGGAAAAACTGTATAAAAAGGTGAACCAAAAATAAAGATTATGCTCAATTTGTGGCACATATACATGGTATGTTTCATTCAGAGGAAAGGTTTTTATTATTTTGTTATTCTAAAAAGAATTACTGTAACTTATCCGGATACTCTGCAACTTGGCCTGAGATTCTGAAACTTGTCTGTGAATCCTGTGAAAGCTGTCCGATATGGGGGTAAGATCTGTCTAGCAATCTTTACAAGCTGATTTGTGATAGTAGCATTAGAGTACGGTGAAGAATGGATACAATTTGTTACATACATTTGAAGGCAGATACAGTTGTGCTCAAAAGTTTGCATACCCTGGCAGAAATTGGGAATTTTTTGCATTTATTTTTAAAATGTGACTGATCATGCAACAAAATGTATTTTATTGAAGGATAGTGATCATATGAATCCATTTATTATCACATACTGTATTTGATTGGCTCCTTTTTAAATCATAATGATAAGAGAAATCACCCAAATGGTCCTGATCAAAATTTTACATCCCTTTAGTTCTTAATACTGTGTATTGTCCCCTTTAGCATCAATGACAGCGTGCAGTCTTGTGTACTAGTTGTCTATGGGTCCCCTAATTCTTGCAGGTGGTATAGCCGCCCATTCATCTTGGCAAAATGCCTCCAGGTCATGCAAAGTCTTTGGTCGTTTTGCGTGAACCGCACGTTTGAGATCTCCCCAGAGGCAAGGGTGTAAATTGATAGATGAGGTAATTGAAGCAATGGACTTCAGCTTGATGGAGCTCATAGGGGAAGGGATAGGCAGATGTGCCTTATGTGCAGGGTCCTTTGAGGTGATGGAGAATCAGACATAACTGAACAACAACAATAAATCCAAAGGACTTTGTCACCTCAATATCAAGTAAGTTGTTTTTTATTCTTCTTCTTGAAGAGTATTACAACTGTCATTGCACTAGATAATTTATTTACAGTAAATCATTCATGAGACACTCAACATTGTTTGTGCTGTATTATTCTGAAAATGTAAAATTTGTGAATACTATCTAGCTGTTTTCATTTGCTGCTTTTATAAACACATAAACAGGCAAGCATAAACTAACCTCAGTGTTATCATGGAGTTAGACCCCTTCCCCCACTATATCATCCATAATGAGCCTCATATTAGCATACTATGCGACACAATGCAGCAGAAAAAATAATGAGCATAGAAAAAAACAGATAGCATAATCTATAGTCGTTGTTAGTGCTCTTTAAGAATAAACAAACTGGTTGTTAGGGTGACAGAGTCCCTTTAACGAATAAATTATGCTGCATTTTTATTTTGTGACTTTCTAAAAACATTTTGCTCTTCGTGACTTAACAACCAACGCGACACCATATTTTGAGGGCATGTAAGTCACATGCACAAAAGATTACCAATCAGGTTTGTGATGATGAAAACAAACAGTAAAAATAAATAAAAATGGTACTCGTTAAGGAATACATATAGGAAAAAGAAAAATCTGCTAAGAATGGAGAGGCTTATTAAATATTGGGGATAATAAGTAGTCACTGTAGCAGAGAATGCTACAATAGAGAGCTATAAGGAGTCACTAAATAGTGAATAAGTGATCCAAAGTGAAAAAAGGAAGTGTGCTAACACTGCCTAAATACAGCAATGTATATAAGAAATGTGTGAGAATGAGTAGAACTCTAAAGCTTGTGTAAGTAATTGTAACTACACTGACAAAATCTATGTTTGTGTACTTAGAAGGCCAAAATAAAGTTAGTATGTGTAGCCATATGTGAAATGTCAAAAATAAGTGTGTGTAGAGTGTAGTGAGTGAAAGTGGACTAGTACATATTATACATAATATAATATGTATAACAAAACTTTATAGTATAGAAAAAATAAAAATGTACTCAAAGAGATAAATAAATAAACCTATTGTAGTGTATGAAATGTGTTGATAATAGATTAGCTAAATAATTTATATAACTACTATGTAAATATTAACGTAAAACCATATAGTGAATAAATAAACCACTTGAGGTATAAAGTACAGAATCTATATATATGTAAAACTAGTGTATGAGGAAATAGCTCTATTAAATGACTAAGAGCATATTCAATAAATGCTCCATAGGAAAAACTTTCATTTAAGACAACTGGACTCTGTGACTTTAATTTATATATCCGTTAACACTCCCTCTGCAGGAGTAATCTGTTTTAATTTCCTCATTGTGGTCCCAATTGGACATTATCAATGACACAAAATTTTAAAGTTTGAAGGTTATTATTATGGTACATCTTGAGGTGCCTGGTCACTGGGGTGTACAGTTCTTGCTGAATGGAATAAACATGTTCAAGTGTATGACGTTGAAATTGATGAATGGTTTTCCCAACATAGAGTTTGTTGCATTGACATTACATGATATATACAACTCCCATAGAACCGCAATTAAGTAATTTACTAATATAATAGTGCAATGTATTTGCATGCCTTACAGTGGCCACATCTAAATGTGTCCACCATGGGTTTCAACCAAGAATTTGATGTTTTCAGAGGCTGAAAAAAACTGTGGAGCCTCATATTAGCATACTATGCCACACAATAGCATAATAGAGCAGCAGAAATAATGATGAGCATAGAAAAAAACAGAAAGTACAATATATAGCCATTATTAATGTTATTTAAGAATAAAGCAACTTGTTAGGGTGACAGAGTCCCTTTAACAAATAAGTTATGCTGCATTTTTATTTTGTGACTTTCTAAAAACATTTTGCTCTCCGTCAAGTATATTTTGTCAGATGTCAACCTATAGTAAATGTTGAACTACAATCCTTTTAGAAATAATTACTGTAGGAATAGAAGAGGAGCATATAGTTTTATACATTATAGATAATAATATAAGCTGTCCAGAGTTACACACAATTCATTGCTTAGTGGGACTCGTGTAAAGCTATGTATTATTGTACCTCTAAAGATTAATATCTCTCTATACATAGCAAGAGAAGATACAATGTCCTCTGGCCCAGGACAGTCCATCATTTAGAAGCAGTTACTGGGTTTCAGTAAGCAGAACTGGGTCAGGCGTGCACCCCAGACCCTTGTATCTGCTGAGCTGACTTCGCTTACGTTTAAAAGACCACTGAAGTAATGTTAAAACATGCTATTTTGGACCACAATATGCTACCTTGCTGCTTGGCAGTGTATTTTTTTGGTTTCTGCTAAGCAACCTCCATAGGTAGGTGAATGTGCAGGTATCTTCTCTTTTCACTATGGGAATGCAGCAGCTACAACTGCCATTATTTTTGAGAGAGCTCATTGAAAGTTCACTACTTACAGGACACTCCCCTGAGAAAGTAGCAAGAGAAATAATTGAGAGAAGAAAATGGAACCATATAGTAAAGAATAATTGCATATAAATGTTAAGAATCCAACGGTTGTGTTTATTTTTGTTTGCTTTACTTTTTTTTACCATTTTCAAGTATTGATATTTAATATGCAATATAGGAAACCAGATGATCATAGTGGTTCTTTAATGAGTCATATCCCACTTGTTCTCTTGTGCCCTCTTCCTCTAAACGCTACACTCTTTTAACAAAGTTCCCTTTACCATTATTCAGTTTTATTATAATGTGGCACCCAATGTGTTTGAATGTTATTAATAAGGTAAACCTTTTTTTGGTTCACCTACATTTCTAAAGACTATAGCCATGTGGTCACGTGAACTATAATGCACATATTGTTTTGCTGATATTGCATAGCACTATATAATGCAGAAGAGCTGTGAATTTGCATTTCTGCAATGGCATCTGTTCTGTACAAGGAAATACATGCCCCATCGATATTAATAATCAACCTAGGTATAATTACCACCTGATATAAATATTGGGCTTTGAACTTTTATTGGGGGTTTAAGACAAGACAGCAAGAGTCATCCATCATTCTCCAGTGAGATCTCAGTAAGGTATCACAATGAGGGGCCTCGCACTGCGCTATGGGATATACATTGCGTTACTGATCACTTTGGCACAAGGTAAGAGGTTGTATATAACTGGTGGTAAATTCTCCCAGTATTGTGGGATAAACTAGTTACTTAAATGTTTTAGTTCTAGTTTTATATTTGCTTACTGATTCAAAAACATTGCCCTCAACTTATTTTGAATCAATGGCTTTAAATATTTATTGTCAAAGCTTCAAGTAATTATTCTGCCCCTGTATAAGACAGCGGAATATGCTGGCAATGCAAGTAATATTTGTAGTAGAGTGGATAATTCAACTGCCATATGCCCTAAATATTGATTTTAGTATCTCCTTGCATCTACTGTCCCACAGAAATCTGTATTTGACAATCAATGTAGAAGAATGAGGGATGGGTGAAAATAGTGCATTGGTAGACTTCCAATACCACCTGTCCCATGTTGCAGATGCTTGTTGGATATTCCTTACTATGGATCTACCCAACAGCTTAACCGATTAGAGTGGGTAATAATGTTTGAAAATGCTTTAACATGCTTACAACACAAATTGTTAATATTACTATTGATAATTAAGAATACAAAAAATAAAATAGTATCACTTTTTTCCCCAACATACTTCCCCAAAGTCTTACCTAAAAGAGACTCATAGGGTATGTTAATCAACCTATCAGTAAAGCAAAGTGGACCTGCAAGGACTTCCATGGCACCTATAACAATGATACATGCAATGGATGTCCTTAGGTACTCACATGGTACCTAATAATTAACCCTAGTACCATTGGAGTCCTTAAAGGATCTCCATGTTATCCTAATTTAACCCCTATGGGGGTCTATATAGTCCCACCGTGGTAGCTAGATTTAAACCATAATAACATGGGGTTCTATACAGACCCCCATGATATCTAATTGTAACCTCTAATACCAGGGGCATCTATACAGACTCCAGATGGTATCTAAATGTAGCCCCTAATACCATGGAGGTCTAAAAAAGCTTTCCTTTTTTTAAAGTAGCAGAAATATAATATTCTTGTTTAAGGTATACTTCAGCTAAAAATGATGGCTTTTAATAGTGTGTTTAACTTTATTAGTTGTACAGGTGCTTTATCCTGACTTTCATTCCAATATATACACATTCTTATTCTCCTAATATTATACTTTACTAGCGACTTGCCCGTCAAAAAATGGTGGTCAATAAAATTTGAAGGCTGTGAGGTACTTTGCTGCTCATCTATATTTACTTAATCAATAAGGAATTAATTATTTCTTGAATAAATTAATATACTGTATATACTTGAGTATAAGTTAAGTTTTTAAGCCCTTTTTTCAAGGCTGAAAAGGGCCCCCTCAGCTTATACTCGAGTCACCCTGGGTCTCTTTCCTCCCCGTGTCTCTCCACCCCTGTGTCTCTTCCCCCCTTCTCCCTCTCCTGTGTCTCTTTCCCCCCTCTCCCTCGTGTCTCTTTCCCTCCCCCTCCCTTATCATCCTCCAAGATTCAAGATCACCATTGAGAAAGGCCAAGACTTGGCCGAAACGCGTCTGTATGGATCCAATTTGATCTTTGTATCTTTGATTATAATTACATTATCTATTTATTTAATTGTTGCTGCTTTTTTACCTATTTTCACCATATTGGTCCTATTTTTTCCTGATGTGAGTGGCTCCATGGATGGGTCTCAATTAGATCCACCATTATAAGATTAGAGCAAATATTATATGAATTGTCATCTGTGCTGACCCTAAACTCACTGATATTGGAGCAACTTAAGTGAGGCTTGCTAACCTCAACAATAGATGTCTCAGTCTGGGGAGTGAGGTCTGGATCTGTGTGTGTACACTGAAGCACTAAGACAGTTTCTATTAATTGTTTTTTATCTCTAATTGTAAAAGTATCACTGTAACAATTGATATATTGGAAATTGGACTATTGAGACACTAAACATTGGACCGTCTGGATTAAAAACACCAAGCAACATAAGGACGACAGGACAATATCTGTGACATCTCGTATATCACGTGAATTGATATCATATTGAATGTGAGTGTAATGGTTTTAACTATTTGCTATAATAAACCTTGATGTACATATTTCACGATTGTCTTGGCTTTGCGCTACGAGACGGAGGACTTAGAAAAAAAAAATACGAGAAGCGGGACTATGAAAAAAAAAAATATGAGATAGCAAAAATACGAGGTTAACGGCCGAACCGCGAACATCCAACAAACATAAAAAAACACAAAGAAAATACAAATAAATACAACAAAATATCACCCACAGCACGGGGGGAACAGGCAGGACGGCTGGGAGTGAGGTGCAATGTGAATTTAAGACGATTTTGATGACTTTCACCAGATGAAAATCGGCTAAGCAAGAAAAAAAGTGGCCGCCGAAAAAAACAAAAACGAGGCTACACGACCCCACAAAACACTGCCAAATGCGTAGCACTTTCACACAGCAACAAAATACAAAATACACTATTACAAAATAAAGAAAATACATGCGAGACGCGTAACACATTAATAACATTACCAATCTACAATGGCGATTTACACAACACACCAACGGATTTCCCTCGCACATACAAACCATTTAGAATGCACAGTTAGGACATTCATTACACTTTATCATCAGTTTCATCACTGTACATTGTATGGCGCCGGAAAATATAAACAGATTGTTAGTTCTTCAGACTATTAATTGCTGAATATATTAATTACAAATAGGTAAACTACTGTATATACATGAGTATAAGCCGGGGCACCTTTTTTACCACAAAATATTGGGAAAACTTAGTGACTCGAGTATAAGCCGAGGGTGGGAAATGTGCTGCCCCCTGTGTCCCTCTTGTACCCTCTGTGACACCCTCTTGTGTGCCCTCTGTGCCCCTTTCTTGTGTCCCCCCTCTCTCTCCCCTGTGTCTCTTCCCCCCACTCCCTCCCCTGTGTCTTTCCCCCCTGCTCCTTCCCCTGTGTCACTTCCCCTTCTCTCCCTCCCGTGAATCTCTTCCCTGTCCCTCCTTCCCCTGTGTCTCTCCCCCCCTCTCCCTTCCCTGTGACTCTTTCCTTCCCCCTCCCTTATCACCCTCCTCAACGCCCCTCCTCAACAGCTGTCCTCATCCTCCCTTCCCATCCTCATCCCCCCACCTCATCCACCCTCCTCATCCTCTCTCCTCACCCCCCTCCTCAACCCCCCTCCTTATCCTCCCTCCTCATCCTCCCTCCTCAACCCCCCTCCTCAACCTATCTCCTCAACCCCCCTCCTCATCCTCAACCCCTCTCCTCAACCCCCCTCTTCAAACTCTCTCATCAACCCCCCTCCTCATCCTCCCTCCTCAACCACCCTCCTCATCCGCACCTCCCCTCCTCAACCCCTGTCCTCAACCTCTCTCCTCAAACCTCTTCCTCGTCCTCCCTCCTCAACCACCCTCCTCATCCTCATCCTCCCTCCTCAACCCCCCTACTCAACCCCCCTCCTACACATCCCTCCTCAACCCCCCTACTCAACCTCCCTCCTCATCCTCAACCCCACTCCTCGACCTCTCTCCTCAACCCCCTCCTCATCCTCAACCCCCTCCTCAACCTCTCTCCTCAACCCCCATCCTCATCCCCCCTCCTCATCCTCCCTCCTCAACCCACCTCCTCAAACCCCCTCCTCAACCTCCCTTCTCAACCCCCTCCTCAACCTCAACCCCCCTCTTCTTCCTCCCTCCTCAACCCCCTCCTCACCTCCCCTCCTCAACCTCCCTCCGCAACCCCCCTCCTCATCCTCCCTCCTCAACCACCCTCCTCATCCTCATCCTCCCTCCTCAACCCCCCTCTTCAACCTCCCTCCTCAACCCCCCTCCACCCCTCTCCTCAACCCCCCTCCTCCACCCCCCTCCTCAACCTCTCCTCAACCCCCTCCTCATCCTCCCTCCTCAACCACCCTCCTCATCCTCATTCTCCCTCCTCAATCCCCCTCATCAGCCCCCCTCCTCAACCCCCCTCCTCAACCTCCCTCCTCAACCCCCCTCCACCCCTCTCCTCAACCCCCTCCTCAACCCCCCTCCTCATCCTGCCGCCTCAACCCCCCTCCTCATCCTCCCTCCTCAACCCCCCTAATCAGCCCCCCTCCACAACCTCCCTCCTCAACCCCCCTCCTCATCCTCCCTCCTCGTCCTGCCTCCTGAACCCCCTTCCTCATCCCCCCTCCTCATCCTTAACCCCCCTCCTCATCCTCCACCCGCTCCTCAACCTCAACCCCCTCCTCAACCTCAACTTCCCTCCTCATCCTCCCTCCTCAACCCCCCTCCTCATCCCCCCTCAGCAACCCACCTCCTCAACCTCCCTCCTCATCCTCCCTCCTCAAACACCCTCCTCAAACACCCTCCTCATCCTCCCTCCTCAAACACCCTCCTCAACCTCCCTCCTCAACCACCCTCCTCAACCACCATCCTCAACCCCCCTCCTCAACCTCCCTCCTCAATCCCCCTCCTCAACCCTCCTCCTCATCCTTCCTCCTCAACCCCCTCCTCATCCTCCCTCCTCAACCCCCCTCCTTATAGTCAACCCCCCACCTCAACTTCTCTCCTCAACCTCCCTTTTCATCCTCAACCCCCTCCTCAACCCCCTTTAAAAACCCCCTCCTAAACCCCCTCCTCATCCTCCCTCCTCAACCACCCTCCTCAAAACCCCTCATCAACCCACCTCGTCAACTTCCCTCCTCAACCCCCTCCTCATCCCCCCTCCTAAACCTCTCTCCTCAACCCCCCTCCTCATCCTCCCTCCTCAACCTCAACCCCCTCCTCAACCTCAACCCCCCTCCTCATCCTCCCTCCTCAACACCCCTCCTCACTTTACCCCTCTCTAATTACCTCCCCCTCTTCCTTTCCCCTCACTTACCTTCCATCAGCAGCTGCTCCTCTGTTTCTCTGCACGCCGGCACCCGGTATATGCTAATGACGTGGCGCGCATGTGACGTCACCTGCACGCCGGGTCAAGAAGGAGCGGAGGCCGGAGCAGAAGCAGGTAAGTGATGGGAATGGGAGTGGGGGAGCTATTTAGGGGGGTTTAGAATGAGGAGGGGGGTTTAGAATGAGGAGGGGGGGTTGAGGATGAGGAGGGGGGAGGGAAAGAGACACGGGGGGTTAGAGAGACACGGGGTAGAGAGACACGGGGGGACGTTAGAGAGACACGGGGGGGTTAGAGAGACACGGGGGAGAGTGACTCGAGTATAAGCCGAGGGGGCCCTTTTTAGCCTTAAAAAAGGGGCTGAAAAACTCGGCTTATACTCGAGTATATACGGTATATTTTAATGATAAAAAGCATTTTGTACTTGTTCCTAAAAAAGAATAGAGACCTTTATGCTTCTTTTGAAAACCGCTTGCCTAAATAGCATACTTGACAATTGAAATCAATGGATAAGTAGTCCCCATAAAATAATAATCCACCTCAAGATACAGACTGACTAGCAGTCCAAGATGGAATGACCCAATCAGAGTTATCTGAATATAAGATTTTGTCTAAAACTGCTTTTATGATCCTGTCTTGTATACCTGCTGATGTTTTTACCAAACTACGGTGATCCTGTTAGAATGGAGTTAGCCTACATCTAGCATCCTTTGCACTCCTTATTCATTATCATTTGATCCTCCAGTCACTCTAAATGTCCAGGATGTAGTTTGTCCAGTTATGGCCATTTCAACGCAGACATAAAATTTTAAGGGGCCAACAAAAACTCTTAATTTTAAAAGTGCAGATTTTAACTGTCTAAGGGCAGCAATACAAAGTATAGACTGGAACAGAGAACTGATGTGGCAAACAATGTGGCGTAACAATGATTTAAAGATCAAGATACGGAGTAAAAAACATTTAAATTATACAAACAAGAGGGGACAGAGACTGCTTTACGGGAATACAAGGAAATCACCAAGGATTGCAACAGCGCTATTAGACTGGCTAAAACAGAAAATGAATAATTTATTGCAAAAGAGAGTAAGACTAACCCTAAAATATTTTTTAAGTTTATTAATAGGAAAAAGGCGAGGAAGGAAGCTATAGGAACATTACAATGTGACACAGGCCGTCTGACAATTAGTGACCAGGAAAAGGGAGATGAGCTAAATAGGTTCTTTTCTATACACAAGGGAGGTACCAGTGGTTGGGACACCGCAACATAATGGGGATACACTACCTTTGCCAACTAATTGGTTAACACAGGAAGTAATCCAAAAGAGGTTGGGAAAAAAACTGTTAATAAAGCCCCGGGTCCTGATGGAATACATCCACGGTTATTGTGGTAACTGGGTTCTGTAATAGCCAAACCATTATATTTAATTTTTGAAGATTCACTCTACACAGGGTCTCTACCAGATGACTGGAGAAAAGCAGATGTGATACCTATCTTTAAGAAGGGAGCAAGAGCAAGTCTGGGGAATTATAGACCAGTGAGCCTTCCTTCTGTAGTGGGGAAGCTTTTAGAAGGGTTAATAAGGGATAGTATACAAGAATATATCTATTTGAACAGGATTATAAGTAGGAGTCAACATGGATTTATGAGGGATAGGTCATGTCAAACAAATCTAATTAGTTTGTATGAGGAGGTTAGTAGGAACCTGGATCAAGGCAACTCAGTGGATGTAGTCTTTTTGTATTTTGCAAAGGCTTTTGATACAGTGCCACATGGGAGACTATTGTGCAAACTAAGAGATACATGAGTTGCAGTAAATATCTGCTCATGGATTGAGAGCTGGCTAAAAGACAGGAAGCAAAGGGTTGTTGTAAATGTAACATACTCCGATTGGACTAATGTGGTAAGTGGGGTTCCTCAGGGTTCTGTATTAGGTCCTCTCCTTTTTAACATATTTATTAATGACTTAGAGGTAGGATTGGAGGGTGGTGTCTCCATTTTCGCTGATGACACAAAGTTGTGCAAGGTAATTAAATCAGATAATGATGTGCTTTTCCTCCAAAGGGATTTACATAAAATTGAGGAATGGGCATCTAAATGGCAGATGAGATTTAATACGAATAAATGTAAAGTTATGCATCTGGGAAGGAAAAATAGCCATGCAATTTATAATCTTAATGGAGCAAATCTAGGTGTATCAGATATTGAAAGGGATTTGGGAGTACTTGTGGACAACCACCTAGGTAACAATGCTCAAAGCCAAGCAGCAGCTGCAAAGGCAAAAAAAATATTAACATGTATTAAGAAGGGTATAGAAGCAAGGGAAGCAAATATAATTCTGCCACTATACAAATCTCTAGTACGCCCTCATTTGGAATATGGAGTACAATTTTGGGCACCACTTCATAAAAAGGACATTTTAGAGCTGGAAAAGGTACAGAGGAGGGCAACAAAATTAATAAGGGAATGGAGGGGCTAAGTTATGAAGAAAGACTAACCAAATTAAACTTATTTTCTCTAGAAAAAAAGCATCTAAGAGGAGATATGATTACCTTATATAAATACATCCAGGGTCAGTATAAAGCTTTGTCAAGAGAGCTTTTTGTGCCAAAAAAATAAATAAATAATTTAATCTGCATATTGTAGATCAGAGGAGATCTTAAAAGGTTGAGCTTGATGGACTGTGATTGGTTGGTACATCTAGTGCTATAGACAAATTTTATGCATGAGCTACAAAGCGGATCTTTGCATGGACTGTTTGGAAGGTTTCAGTGAGTAAAAACATTGCTTTTAAACACATGTTACTAAAATATACAAATAATAGCAGTGGAACAGCTTTCCAGTCGAACACAGTTAAGTAATGTAAGCATGCCTGGGATAAGCATAAGGCTACGCTGACGCTTAATTAAATTAATTAAACTTTTAGGTGGATGGAATGGGCCGAACAGATAGGCTTGTTTGTTCTTGTCTGCCATCAAATTAATGTTTCTATAAGTATGGGGGAGATGATCTAACTGCATGATAACATGGG
Organism: Discoglossus pictus; assembly: GCA_027410445.1. Classification (NCBI taxonomy): domain Eukaryota; kingdom Metazoa; phylum Chordata; class Amphibia; order Anura; family Alytidae; genus Discoglossus; species Discoglossus pictus. Next base: position 80,608,287 of record CM050173.1, on the reverse strand, counting down.
GGCACATCGTTTTTGACACACAGTAATATACGGACAGCTAATTAGCATTTTGGAGGCAATCATTTGCATAATAATGGCACATGTACTTTAGAAAATCGACTAATACAATGTATAGCAAGTTTTAACTGCTTTTTAAGAATATCTTCAAGAAAAACTGGATTTTGTGATTACAGAATCCCTTTAAAGGACCACTTTATTAAGTTGTGTAGACAGCATGCCAAAGAATTGATCATGACATTTAAAAAAAATACTTTGTTTTATTGAGTCACTATAGGAGGATTCTATGTACCCCCCACCATAATTTATATACATTGACATAGAAGCCTCCTAGAGTGGCACAGCAGTAAAGGAGGAATGTAGTGCTTGATCAGAACTGAATATGGAGTCACAGGGAATACAAATTAAAAAAACTTTTTTTTTAAATAAGTGCATGTAACTTTTTTTAATCAAATGCTCAATTCTGATTCTTTGCCATGTTGCTCGCAGGCACTGTATGTCTTTATAAAAGCAACCTTTCATACAGAGGACCTTTAATGGCACTAATGCTATTTGAAAGTAATGTATATATTTCAAAAGGGATGAATTGAAAATGTTAGTTTTGTTCTTCAAAGGACAGAGTGACAGAAACAGTATTTACATAATCTTACAAAATAATTTCATAGATTTTAAATGTTTTTTTTTTTAAAGCTACAGTTTTATAAAAATAAATTCTCCTGGACCTTTTTTGCAGCTCCAGCATCAATATCTTCTGCAACTGTCACTAGTGCAACTGGCACTAGCACTGCAGCACCAACAACGTCTGGGACAACTGGCACCAGCACTGCAACACCAACAACGTCTGGGGCAACTGGCACCAGCACTGCAACACCAACAACGTCTGGGACAGCTGACACTAGCACTGCAACACCAACAACGTCTGGGGCAACTGGCATCAGCACGGCAACACCAACAACGTCTGGGACAGCTGACACTAGCACTGCAACACCAACAACGTCTGGGGCAACTGGCATCAGCACGGCAACACCAACAACGTCTGGGGCAACTGGCACCAGCACTGCAACACCAACAACGTCTGGGACAACTGGCGCCAGCACTGCAACACCAACAACGTCTGTGACAACTGGCACTAGCACTGCAACACCAACAACGTCTGAGACAACTGGCACCAGCACTGCAACACCAACAACGTCTGGGACAACTGGCACTAGCACTGAGACTACAGCAACACCTGGTATAACTGGCACTAGCACTGAGACTACAGCAACACCTGGTATAACTGGCACTAGCACTGAGACTACAGCAACACCTGGTATAACTGGCACTAGCACTGAGACTACAGCAACACCTGGTATAACTGGCACTAGCACTGAGACTACAGCAACACCTGGTATAACTGGCACTAGCACTGAGACTACAGCAACACCTGGTATAACTGGCACTAGCACTGCAAAATCAACTCCAGGTAAGCAATACATTTACAAAACTTAGAACTGCAAATTCCAGATTAAAGCAACAATGCAGTGTATCTCCTGAACCTGTTATGTTATATTTGTAAACTTAAGAATCACACACACACATATACAGTATGTATATATATATATATATATATATATATATATATATATATATATATATATATGTTTATACAGTATATATATATATATATATATATATATATATATATGTTTATACAGTATATATATATATATATATATATATATATACTCTTTGTGATTGAATTCTCCAATAGAATGGAGCCGTTCTATTCAATTTGGAAACTGATTAATTTGGAGACAGTCCTGAATTGCAATATCAGTAAAGTAGCATGGAACATGTTCTTTTCATATATTTTAAAAAACATATTTCAAAAATATTAAAAACATTGGAGCCCATTCAATTGCAAGCCCATAATTACTTTTATATAGGCCGCATGTCTGCGGATTAGAAATTTGTTACAATTCTGCTGTATTCAATTGACTCAAGCCCGCAATTACAGGGCTAAAGTCTAAAACTGTAAACCATGAACCCGTATGTTGTATTTCAAGCCCGTAAGTTACATTTTAGACAGCGCCAATAGTAAATGAGATCGTAATCATGATGTCAGGAGTTTCAACTACAATCACTTACAGCCTTATTAAATTGCAATTCAGTAAATTTAAAAGGGCTCTTTTTAAGCACACAGCATATTTTATTTACAGAAGTTTTTAGTTAGTGAAGACCTTGCTTTTGGATAGAAGTTCCCTAACTAAAAACTTCTGTAAAAAAAATATGCTGTGTGCTTAAAAAGAGCCCTTTTAAATTTACTGAATCTCTTTTAAATTTACTGAACATTTTTAGTGTTTAGAAGTCCGATCTGCAATTGGACTCGCAATCCAGAAATGTAGATATCAATAAAAATCAATAAATAAACTTTAAATTGGGGGGGGGGGGGGGGCATCCTATACATGGAAAACAGCGGAGGTACCTTGTGTGAGACGCTAGATGGCACTGCCACCCCCAGCCGAGCCTGCCGCATGTACATGCTCTGGAGAGGGGCCAAGCCTGAGGGCTAGCACTGCCCCGCTTGAAATGCAGGGACTTCAGTATGTAGCATCTCTGAGAGTATGACAGAACCAGCAATCCCAGGGAAGCAAGTTCTATGGGCCAGGTAAGGGGGGGCACATGGATTTATAGGGAGGAGTTTATAACATGACCTGGAGTTATAGGGGGGGATATGACCCTGGGGAGATAGTGAGGGCCTGTATGGAATATTTGCTGGCAGGGACTGGTTTAATTAAATACTTTACTAAATTTTGGTGTAAAAATCATAGGGGTCGTCTTATACATGGGGTTGTCTAATACAGAAAAATATAGAAACTCCTTGATTCCTGGGATCAATATAGCAGATTGAGACTGGTATGCCATTAATTCTAATGTATTTCATTGCTTTCCCAGTATTTTAAAGTACGTATTTTATAGTACAGCATTGTGTGTTTATTTGCTTTTGCAATGTTACAAACAGATGTTTAATCAATTTAGTCAGTAACTTTTATGGGCTACATTACGGGCTTAATTACAATTTGGCCAATGGAATAGGGGCAATTGTGTTTTGCATGAAAAAATAGTATATTTTGATCTGATAACACACTGTGACATATTTATAAATATCTGTTTTCAGATGTAACAAAGAAATAAAATATCCATTAAAGTTTGTTAAAGTCTGGGGGTCAGTGGTTTATTTCTGCCCAGGCTAACATGGCTCAGGCCTAGGCCAGAAAATTTTCAGAGAACTTGCCTGTGCCATGTTATGGAATGATAGCATTTTGGTCTGTCAACTATCTCTGTGATCTGGTGACTACAAGGGATCACTCTAACAATAATAATGTCTTGTGTTGTAATATATAATACCAGGTATCTTATCTCCCAGCTCCCAGTACAGACTGTGCTTCTAACCCATGTGGAACTCCTTTGGCGACTTGCATCCAGCTCCACAACAGTTATGCATGCCATTGTCCTTTTAAATTCTATTTCAACACCTCAACGTGCCTCCCAGGTAAGAAATTGCCAGTATACATTTTATTTTACACGTTTTTATAAAATCCCAGAATAATCACATGTATATTTACTTTGATTGAAGTATTGTGCAGAAAGCTTGAGAACTTGAAGTTTATCAGTTACTAAGGTCCCATATTTATGGTATGCTCTTTTGAAGAGGCCACATGAAATGTATAAAAACAACGTACATAATAAAGACTTGTAGGAGGAGGCCAGCCCATGTAAGGATCCAGGAACACAACATGATAACTTTAAAGCCCCATTGATGTGTGCTTCTTTGAAGAACTTAATTTGATAATGTGATATTACAGTTTAAAGTAATTTTCCCCATTCATTTTTAATCTTTGCATTAAATTTTTCTTTAGCTATAACAGACATTTTGTCTTTAAAAGGATTAAAAAGCTGGGAGAAGTAGAAGGAGCCGTGGATTCTGATAAGACATGTATTCACGTCTGCTGAAAATGTCACCTCAAAATAGCACACTTAAAATAGAAGACAATGGAAAAGTAAAACCCCATAGGCAGTGACGGAGCACACAATTATTTTTTTGTGTTGGACCCCCATCCACCCCTGGGCCCCTCTCTGTTGCCATCTCATTATCTAAATATATAGATAAATATAAATAGATAAATAGATAGATAGATATTATTATTATTATCTTTATTTATATCATGCCAACATATTACGTAGCGCTGTACAGGGGTTTAGTACATGGCAAAAAAAAAAACTTAACACCTTATAAAGAATGGAGGGCACTGTTTTTGAGCATATAATCAAATGTACATAGTGCTTGTTTCCAAGACACAGACAGACAATTGAAAACTCGCAAACTTGCAATCTAAGGGTAGATACTGTATATAATTTGCAGTGTAATAACTGTTTTTCTCGGAACTCTGAGCTGGAAGCAGGTTTTTTTTTTACTTGCTTTAGACATTCAGGTGTGAACACAGATGTACTTTTTATTTACTGTACTACTGTACGGTGGAGGGCTTCTATCGCTCTTTTGCCCACCATATTATAAATGATTGTTGTGGTGAACTATCTACTCATAATTTCCACAACACAGGCTGAGATCCCGCTCCATGCTGATGATAGCCAGTAAGCTTGAAACAGCTGTACATGGATTGGATACTCAGCCTGTGTTTATTCCAACCTTGGCTTTGCATTAAAGCTGTGTAATACAGCATGCATAAGCTTAAAGCAAGCCATGCTTGCTAATGGCTACGGAATGAAGAGCGAGGCATTTGTGGCCATATTTGTGTGTCCCAGCTCAACTTCCCAGAATGCAGTGTAATAACTGTTTTTCTCGGAACTCTGAGCTAGAAGCAGGTTTTTTTTTTTAACTTGCTTTAGACATATTCAGGTGTGAACACAGATGTATTTTTTATTTAATATATATATATATATATATATATATATATATATATATATATATGTGTGTATTCTAATTGGTCCTGGAAAAGATTTGGAAAATTAAATAGTAAACAACATACTTCACAAGATTGTTATTACAAATTGTAAATATATACAGTAGCGCTTTATTATTGAAATGTAGTTGCAAAATTGCAAATGTAACTGCACAGACTCAGGGAAGCGGTACACAGCCCTTTCAAAGCTTAGTGAATCTACCCCATCAAAATAACATAACAAATGAAAAATATGAAATGTACAGTTTCCTTTATTTCATTATTTGGCTGCAGGGGACAGCTTCTATGGGGATCTTCAAGTTACCAGAGAAAACTTTGACCCAGATAAGAATTCTCTATCCTACAAAAACTTATATTATGAAATAAAAGACTATGTGAGTATATATTATTAATTTGATTACATCATTTGCAAAAGAATGTGTACCGTTGAAGTGAAATACTTGCTAACATGCATCTGAATGTTCTAGATTATTGGGCCTTTCCTGTCATATTTAAATATAATACATTCTCATAGAAGGATCCAATAGTAGCTGCATCTATTAATAATCATATTAACCCAAATATACAGAGTTATGAATTATTACTATTTATTCATGTATGTTTGCTGAACTCTAGGTGGCTGCAATGTTGGTCTCTCCCCAGCTTCCCATCCCTCGGAGCATGTCAATGTAGGAATGACAGTGATTGGTCAGCTTCATGGATTTAATGATGCCTCCATCTATCCCTTGTTAATTTCATAGAGCTGACATGTCAGGGTCCTTGTGGGTCATCATTTACATGTGTAGTGTGTGTGATACACATGTGGGGCATGTTGGTGTATGTGATTTTCACCTTACATGGAGGCTGGGTCCTGCTGGGCCACCATGCCCGAAGCTCCAGCGGTGGGCACCTGTCTCAGAAGGTCCTTGGCGACCCTCTCCCACCTCATTATAACTCACAGTCACTTGCTTATCCTCCTTGGCCATCATCCTCATCACCTTGGCCCTGATGTCGTCAAACCAGTGCTTGACAGACCTTTACATCCCTTGGTGCTGTGCCTACTGATGTAACCTCAGCCACTACCTTCTTCCAGGCCTGAGCCCTAGCGTAACTTCCCTCACCAAGAATCACGGAGCGGCCATGGATAGCACTGAGGAGGACCATATTCTCCCAGTGCGTGTAATTGTGGGCCCTGTGCTTGCCCTTAGCCTCTTGCCCTCCCAACTGTGGATGGGGATCCTTGCCTCCCTGTCTTGTCCCTAAGGCCTGTCCCTCCCCCGAACTACCAACCCCCTGGGATCAGGCCCCTTCTCCTCTCCTACGTGTGCCTGCTGCTCGGGACACCCTGACACCACCCACCTCCTCCTGTACACTCCCCTCCTCCTCCTGCTCCTCCTCCTCCACCTTCTCCTCATCCTTCTCCTCCTCCCCCCCCCCCAGTACTCCTCTCCTACTCCCCACCACTCCTCTCCACCACTACTCCCCATGGCCACCGCTCTCTCCTCTCTCTCCTCCCCACCTCTCCACTCCTATCCCCTCCTCTCTCCTCCCTCCATCTCAAACCCCAAAAATAATAGAACAATAAATAAAAATAAGTGTAACTGTTAACATATGAAATAAAAATAATGTGTGTACTATGCGTAATTAATAACTGTTGGGGATGGGGTGTGGGGTGTGGGATGGGATTGTATGGAGTGACCTAGCTCTATATGTCTCTATGTGTGTTCTTTAAATTATGTGTATTGCAATTGTGTGTAATCTGTAAATATGTGTAATAAAGGATTAAGTGTAAAATATTAAATAGTAGAAGATAAATCAACAAAACTGCAAATTACTGCTCTGAAATAACTCCTGCTCTCACTCTCATAAACCTCCAACTCCGGGACCTGAGTGCTAGTTCGGAAGAAAATACAACACAGTCAACGCATGGGCAGATGGGACGCAAATTTATAATCTCCCTCTGTCAATCATCTGCGGCTAGATCGCTTCCTATTGGCTGAGTGAACTGTGTCGCACTACATTATACCGCAATTGGATCGCGGCTCGGCCAGCCCCTTAACAACTTGCACGCGCGGAAAGGGTTTACAGGCTTGCGTCTATGGCCTGTAACTCGCGGCATGGTTGAATTTACAAGCTCTGTAACGCAGCAGAATTTCCAGCTCGCAGGCTTTGCGGGTGTGTCATTGCTGCTACAGGCTTAGAATTTAATAGGGCTGTATAAGTTGCAATATGGAGATTTCTCCAAGAAATATTCTGTGGGATGGGAGTAGAGAGAGGCAACATGGAAATTGGTTACTCATATGGTCAAGAAAATATTTGAAAATATCAATACCTTACACTGAGAAAAAAAATGAAATGCACTGGGCCCCCTAGAGGAGGTCCCTGGTGCATTGCACCACCTGCACCATTAGGAGCTCCGCCCCTGTGACACTGGTAGTGCTGTAGGTCACAGGTGTGTAAGATGGCAGCCTGCAGGAGACTATACATGGAGAAAGCGGGAGATTACAGAATATGCTACTCTGGATATATTTTATATGAAACTATCATTGAGGAGGGTAAAAGTAAATAATTAAACCAAGTTGAAATAGTCATTTAAAACAAAATAAAAGTCAAACTAATAAGTTAGCCAGGCATTACAAGAGTCAGGAAAATGCAAATAGATGTGAATAGCTGAGAAACCCTACTAGATAAAATATGGTTAAGAAAATATGAATATAACACTGATATTTTTTTCTCTATATAAAGTTTTGGAAATGCTTTGCAAATGGGACTGGATATCAAGAAACTATCATTGTGGAAATTAGGTGAGTTCAAAATATACATGTATAACTTTTAAATCTGTGTTTCTGAAGAATGTGTTGTTTTCATGGAATTAATAATGTAGAAAAATAACTACAATTTGATTTTAGTGCTGCAAACACTAACACAGTAACTTCAGAGACCTAGCTAGGGTTAAAAGACTACTGAAGTTATTTGGGCAATATGTTTAAAAAAATGTTTTTATTAATTATTATATGCAGTTATGCTGCTATGAGCTAACAATTACAGAGCTGCAGATCTTCTACGGGGAAGAAGGATACCTTGAATAAAAAAAAGCTTTCAGATGCTGCAGCTGAAGTGTAGCAACCCTTAGTTTTAATTCTTGATAGAAGGTGTGTGTGTGTGAGAGAGGGCATTTACATTTTCTGGAGAGATATGGTTGCTTTGAATTATGCAAATTGCCTGCTTCTGGGTCAGTGAGGAGGAAGGAATGTGGAGTCAATTGTAGTCTTATACAATTATCTTAAAGGACAATAATTGACCCCATTTGTGATGTGCACCATTAGATAGAGGGTGAAAAAAGCATTGATGGTGCAGAGCACATAGGGCAACTTTTGTGATCCTTTTTCAGAGGCTCTCTGTTCCCTCCTTCCCCAAACCTCTCTCCACCGATGTTGCATATAACACAACAGTCTATCAATAAATATGTACTTGTACATATATTTAATATAAAAGACTAATGTAGTGTTCTCACAGTATATATCAAAGGAATTCAAGGCCAAGTCCTATTTCTACTTGCATTTTGCATGTTATTTATCTTAATGATAGGAATATTTCCCTGCAGACAAGAAGAAGTAACTATTGGAGATATTATCCCAAAATAAAATCAACAGTTTGACAACAAACATTTTCAGTATTGATATTCAAATTCTTTCAAAATCAGGTCCTTGTAATGGCAAGAAGTGTGTCCTCAAACCTTAGGGTGAATCAGCTTCTATGACTGGGTTCTGGGAAAGGGTGGAACAGAAGTGGAGATTTGAAGATGTGCAGAAGATGTTGGTCCAGGGAGGATCAGTCACATTGAGATAGAAGTGTTCCCGGGGATTTTGGTGATGTGTTGTAACCTTTACATAATAATGTTAAATTATTTTCAGGAGTGTGCCCGCAAAAGTCAGAGCAAGAAACTCAGTTAAAATTACAGCAAAAGTTAGTCACACATTTACATCAAATAAAGTGAATGCTTCCAGTGTAAATGAAAAAATACAGAACCATGAACTCACACCTGATTTTGGAAAATATGTAGGTAAGTAACACATCTTGGGGTTTAACGAATTTGTGCAGCAACTTTACATATTAATCACTAAATTTTGAGTATTCTCACCAGTTATGTCCAATCTTTCCATTTCTTCCAAGGAGCCTCTTTACAAACTGCATATATATCTGAATGCTTCAGTGAGTATGCTCCATAGAGAATAATACAGAAATTGGAGATCTCTCTCATCGGTAGTGAGGAACCACTCGCTGGAGTGATCACTGCTCAGTGTCTCATCCATGGAAAAACATTTTTTCAAAAGCCCCATTGTCTTCATAATGGCCCCATTTCCAGATTGTCAGAATAACACCAAATTGGGTGTAAAATTGAATCCAGAGTCTAAAGGGTCCTTCTCTTCACTGGTCCCACTACCTATTAGATGCAAATATGACGCATTATTCAGCAGTTGTTTCCTATCTACTCTTTCTACCCATTGTCCCTACTAACAATCAAAAAGACTATGGGTATTGTGTTGGTGCTGCCATGAACGGACTATCTTCTATTTTTCTTCTATTTTTCTAAAAGATCAAAATTTGCTTCTTTAACTTCAGTAGCATGTTTACTTTTTTCAGCGCTTGTTGCTTATATACTTCCTGTTCATGAGCACAGCAGCATTTATATTTTATTTGTGCTTCTGTAAAGATAAGTAGCAAAGGAAAAATCAATCAGTGGTTCCCACATTGAACTTTGCTTGATAGGTGTGCACCTTGGCTACAATTCCCAGGTATGGACTCAACATTTCTCAACAGTGACCTTACTGTCAGGAGGTACCATTCCCAGGAAAAGGACATATTTTATATGCACTGACCCCACTGTCCACATATTCCTGAAGTTGTCCTCCTACAATATGCTAGCAGTGTTCAGAGTTTAAGAGCGTTTGTCATCTGTGTAGTTATGCTTAGCTCTGCCAAGTAATCTAAATGCATTCTATCCTCAAGGACTGAGATCTTGTCAGGGTTCCAGGCAATCTTTCTGCTAATGAGCTGGTCATTATAGGAAAAGAGTGAGATTTATACATTTCTGCAGGTTACTTGCTATATTTCTGGGTTTTATCATTTTTAATAACGAATTTAAATTTTCCAGAATCAGACATCTGTCAAGGTTTTTACTGTGATGATCTAACAACAAATTGCACAGAGGTTAAAAATCAACTCCCCAAGTGCACCTGCCTCAAAGATCATTTTGCATCTACACAGACATACACATCCTGCAGAGGTATGAAAACCTTATACAAGCTATCGTATGTTCATAATGTCACAGGCAAGAAATCCATCCAGTCCCCACACACCACACAGGCCTGTAATCCCGTCCAACATATTACTATTACAAACGTAGAGTAAAGTACAAAGGGCTGAAGAAATACATTCTAAGCTAACTAGAAATACAAATAAAATGCAAAATTACTTTATATGTTGACTAGGAAATTGCCCGTCAAAAATAACGGCAATAACATTTGAAGCCTGGCAATGCTGTTTGCCACACAATGCAATGTTCTGCCCCCTTTAAGCATCTTTGGCGCTCATCTTGTGGCCCGCAATGAGTGCATTTGGCGCTCATTGCGAGCCTCTCCTCCCATCTACTTTACGTTCCTTGCGATGAGCGCCTTTGGCGCTCATTGTGAGCGCAGCAATGAGCAGCAATGAGCGGCTTCACCTCTCATTACAGGCCTCAGCAACCTGCAACTTTTGTGCTAGGGAATGCCATGTGTCTCTTTCCACCATCTCCCCCCTGTCCCTTCCCTGTGTGTTTCTCCTCTGTGTCTCTGCTGAATCTGTGCGTGGGGTGCGTTGACTGCCATTGGTTTTATTTTCTAAGTCCTGCGTGCCTGGCGTTGTTGGTGTAAGTATTACTGTCTTTGCCGTCGTGTATTTTCTATGTCCCGTGTGCCTGCGTTGTTTGTGTAAGTGTTCCTGTCTTTTGAGTTGTGTATTTTCTGAGTTCTGCATGCCTTGATGAGCCTTGTTTTCATCATGTTTCAAAAATATTATGTTTTTTCGGCCGCCATTTTTTTTTCCACCGCCGATTTTCGATTGTTAAAAAAGATAAAATATGCCTCAAATTAACTTGCAACCTCAGTCACAGGCTCCCTGGCTCTCCCCCGGTGCTGTGTGTGAGTATGTAAATGAGGCATATTTGTGTGTTTTTGACGTATTTTCCAGTTTGGTGGTTCGGCCGTTAAAGTCATATTTTTGCGAGCCCCTCAACCCATCATAGGGGCTGTAGTTTTGCGTCCGTCGCAAAGTCCAGGGGCCTCGCGATGAGGGCTCATTGCAGCTAAGTCCTGCGTGTCTTGCGATGAGTGCCAGCTAAGTCCTGCGTGTCCACCCCTGCAATGAGCGCCTTTGGCGGTCATTGCAGCCTATGTCCTCCGTTCCTCAACGGCTCGTCGTGACAACAACTAGCAGTACGACAGCTATATATGTGATTTTTAGTCAGTCACCTTCCAGCTCAGGAATCATCACTCTACACTGTTAGCTGTGACAAATCTAGATATTAAAGAGAAAAAAATATTTGGGAGATTGTGCATAATGTGTCCCCTCCCTGTGTTGTAGCTTGTGACCCCAACTGTAACTCTGACTTTGCCAAACATTGTGTCCTGGCTCCTGGCAAAGAAATCCCAGAGTGTAAATGCAGACCAGGGTACAAGGAAGTATCTGATGGGTGTAAAGAGTAAGTACAAATACCCATATTATGTACAAGTACACTCGCTAAACACAGGAAATTCACCAATCGCATAAGTACCTACTACTTATGTAAAATGTAATGAGGCTTAAAGTGAGCATATTGTCTGTCTAGTAGCCACAACTACATGACCCACAGTGTTCAACTGCTGTTAGATGCATCAGAGTGTCTAGATTGTTGTTTATTGTTCCCCAAATTGTGACACATTTATGTGTATTTACATTAACCGTTTATACCTTAGGCTCCTATTCAATTGCAAGTCTGTGGGCTTGAAATTTGCTACAGTTACAAAGCGTTTCAATTAAATAAGTTCGCAACTACTTGGCCGAAAGCCTAAACCATACACCATGCACGCGTAAGTAGCATTTCAGAGCGTGAACATGATCAATTAAGCAAGGCAGTAACTGCCGATTTAGAAACAGTCAATAGTAAATGAGACCGTCATCATTACGTCAGTAAAACATGGAGGTTAAATATCAATCAATTAGTTCGATATGCGATCAGACTCGCAATCCAGCAATGTACAAAATAATAAAAATTAATGACGATACTGTTCTAGTCTATGTGGGGGGCCGGATAAGTATTAACTCCTTGATTCCAGAGATTAATATGGCTTGGAAATAAAAACGTAAAATAAATTATTTTTGATTGCAGATTTGAAAGCTTGTTGTGCAATTAAATGTAATTATAATGTCTTTCATTGCTTTATCCATCTTTTGAAGTGCAGCATTGATTTTTTATTTGCATTTACAGTACTATGAACAGGTATATAATTTAACCCTCTTGCGAGTCCTATCTGGTACTCGTAGGATTTTCCTCTAGAACTACCATTTACAGGTTTGAAGGCAATTGCAGGCTTTAAGAATTGTAGCAACTGAATAGCGATTTGTGATTGTAACATTTACGTGCTTGATAGATCAAAGGTTTAGATGGGTCAGAGTTACAATTTTGACAACCGCAGGGATTTTTAGCTTGTAACCAGCAAACCGATTGTAGGTAGCTAAAAGACGCCAATTGAATAGCAAATTCTTTTACGGGCTCCATTAAGAATGTACTATTGTCTTTGAAATAGAGGGAATTCCCTTAACCATACAGCACTCTATTTTAAACAGCAGTAATATACTCCGAAAGAAGCTCAATCTGGCATGACTAGAAAATCCATGTTCAATTACACATAATCTCTGCATTACACGGGTATACACACCTGTTTGTATGTTCATTATCATCCTCAAAGCTTTGTACACTACATTAAGGTGATCCTGCAGCTGTATTGCAGATTTGTAAATTTTTTCTACCTCATTATTAACCTTTATTTAATTATATTTGTCCCCTCTACCCCTGGATCCTCACAATATTCTTCAACTCTTACAATGAATTAGTATTTTTCAGCTGCTGACATTTCTTTATCTTTCTGTGCTACAGATGCTCATTTGGAACCTCAGGAGATGAGTGTAAAGACAGTGAGTATCTTCCTGCATTAATCAGCTTGTTTTTTCTGTCCTTCTCATCTCCTACTGCACAATCTCAGATTAATGTTTCCTTCTAGATCCAAGTAACGCACATTAATACATTGTTGATATGGGTGTAAGAAATAAGTGAAGGCTCTGAGCTCACTATCTGTCATGTTTGTGTTTTCTCCCATGAAAATCAGACCACACCGGAATAGATATATCTAGCAGCAGATCTTCGTAAAACAAATTTGCATGGAGATTTATTTTAAACTGTTGATAACTGATTGATGTAAGACGATATGGAAAGCATATTCTTATGCATCGGAAAGATGGTATTTAAATATGTTAAAACAAAGGACCATTGTGAAATAAACTGATTTTACCCAGGTGGTGAGTCCTTGTCACCCAATGAGAAGTAATCAAACTGAAATAGAACTGTATGAGTCATGAGTTTCAGCCAATGAGAGAACATATCATTGTATGATACATTTCTAACAATTTTGAACATATTTATTTAATGTAAAACCAAATGTTGTTATGGTATTTTAAATGAAATGTAGAATTTTTTTACTTCCATGTCCCTACGATGTAGGTGACATTGTGTTTCAAAAGTACCACCATGTTTCAGTGAATTTTTCTCCTCAAGCAACAATCAAGAGTATCCTCTTATACCATGTTTGATTTTTTTTTTATATAGTAAAAGTAGCCTATCTAATGTATTGGCTAACATGGTACCGTAGAGCCTATGCATGAGCCTTTAAATAACCCTTAGGCTTTGTTGAATTGCTTTACTGTTCTTTTCACATTCACTTGTCAATTACTGCACATCTACCACCCTTCTATAAAGTTGTGATTACTTTATAAGACTTACCATGCAATTTTTCTTACCAGATACAGTGCTTATCCTGGTCATTGTTGGCGTTGTGGGAGGAGTCCTTGTTATTAGTTTACTTGGGGCAGTCATTTGGTTTACAGTCAAGTGAGTAATTAGCAACAATTTGTCAAACAACACACAGTCTTACACTTATAAAAAACTATTTGTATATCTTGTGGTTGCCTTGATTGTATTTGTATTCCTTGATTTGTATATACACAACATGCACATACATAAAAATAATAATGATAACTTATATCTCTTTTCTTCTTGTTGTATTTAAAGCTCTTTATGGTTATTTCTCAGATGTTTTGTTACCAAAGCTTTTGCAAAGTGAGATATGTTGAGTTTCTGTTTGAAGGTATCCAGTGTTGGAAACTCTCAAACTTTTTGGGGGGAGATAGCTCCACACAACTGGAGCTGCCTGACTGAAAGCTCTAGAACCAAATGAAGCAAAGAGATCTCTTGATACAATTCGCTGTGATAATTATTTTGATCCAGTAGAAGCAAGGCCGGACTAGTGAATGGGCAAAGTGGCCTTGCCCAGGAGTAAAACTGACTTGATCCGGCTCTGGCTACAAGTATAGAGAATCAAGGGCTCCTTCAAGTAGCCTGGGCCGTGATTGTTTACTCCCATTTATATACACATCTTAACCCCAATATGGCAATTCTGAAACAAATATGGCAATGAACTCCATGGCAAATTAATATATTAGCAGTGTGAGGTGGGGCATGGCTGCTTTCAATTTTTATTTTATTTATTTTTTTGCCCACATTATGCAGGTCGAAGAAAAGAAAAGCAGAGGAGAAGACACAGTTAGTTAAGAGCGAGCAGAGCAGCAGCCCAGTGATTGGGGGAGGCTTGTTCCCAAGAGTCCAAGCAAAGACACAACAGGGTTATGTTAACAGAGGTGGCAATCCATATGAAATCTCAAATGAATATAAGCGGTCCTCAAACCGAGATTACGATGAGGTAAGGCAGCTATGGGCTAAAATATGCCAAAGAGCCCCAAAGCCCAAGCCTAGGGTTGTAGAAATCTAAGAGATAGTATGCAATTACATTCCTACCTTCGAACTTTTACCTAAGTCTTATTGCACGTTTCTATATTGTGTCTCAATCGTTCTATATTTACTGCTATATTTATCTAATTTGCTATCCCTCCCTTCCATGTTCTCTCTTTTCTTTCTATCTTTTCCTGCCTATCTCTACTTTTCATTCTGGATATTCCTCCATTAACATGTTCTGGTCACTTTATGTCTCTTTTAGTTCATAATGGCATCTCTCCTGTCCATCTCTCTCCTTTTCCCATGCTTCACAGTCTCATATCACTCTCTATTTCCTCCCCTATTCATTTTCTCCCATCTCTCTTCATTCAGAAAAGAAAGAATATGAATATTTCCACAGTGCTTAACACTAATACTGAATTAGAACAAGAAAAAATGAAGTAAAATATAAATTTTATTAAATATAATAAACAACAAAATTAAAAACATGATGCAAGAACCCTAAGGAGACACCATGTACTTCGCACATCAAAAAGTGAAATATTAAGCTTTTTTAAACCCCAAAGGATATCTCCTACCTGAAATATTCTACATATATACACTTTTTTCTTATCCTCTAATGAATTCTCTTTTTCTTCCATTTTTCTTTCTCTCTCCTCCATCATTTGCTCCCATATATTTTTTTTATTTCCTCCTGCTTTAAACCTTGTCTATTTAGTCTCCCTCTAAGATAATTGTTTTTGTTTTCTTATAGGATCCCTGGCATGAAATGTCAAGGAGGGATAGACGATACTGAGACTGGGAAACCCAATGGCAGCAAACACAAAGCCTTGAATGTTTTGCAGAGTTTACAAGTTGACATTAACGTTATGACATTCTTACATAGCAACTCTGTACTCATTAACAAAGGCAATTAATCCAAGGTGTAATACGTATAAGAAGCACTTAACAAATATTGTGAAACTTGTCTGATGTATATTGCTCTGGTACTCAACAGAAACTCCCACTTCATAGGCCAGCCCTGGATTCAGAAACACTGCCCAAATCACTGGGTTGTGTATGCACCTTGTATTATGTATAACCCTGCCTTATGTGAGCTTTTTCTTTACTAATCTATTAAAATTACAATTAATGACCTACTTAATGACATTAATAGCAATTTTCATAATTATAAATGTGAATATATATAGACATGAATGTGCAAAGCAGCAGTCTGTGGAGAGAAGGGAATATTAATACAGTTTATCTGAGACTTAATCATCTTAGATTTTAGTGATTTATCTGAGACTCAAGGAACAGAGACAAAGCATGAAGTTGCAATGAATTCAGTGCACTCAGAATATATTGGATGAATTACATACCATATTATGTTAAAATATAGATATCTGCAAATTGTAAACTGTTATGATCTAAAGGTTTTCGTCCTGTATTTTTGCAAACATGTTATATACAAAATGTCTTAGTAAAATGTATGTGACTATTCCTCAACAATGTATTCTTTGTCACATTCAGAAAACCAATAATGATTATTAAAAGCCTATGCATTTTCGTAAATATAAATAAATATAAATAATCTGTTCTGCTTCAAGCCTCCAAAAATATGCTGGACTTTTTTTCATGGGTGTGGATGGGGTTCTTAATAATACAAGCTGATGAGGAAAACTGGTGCATAGTCTAAATGAATGGTGGTCTCTTAGACCTTCCTGGTGGTCCTCAGGGATGAGGAGAGTCTAATACTGTTGCAAACGGAATTTTGCAAGTTACATGTAATATCACCCTGTTAAAGGAGGTCCCCATGAGTAATAGAAAGTGACCTTAGGTAACTGGACACTGGATCAATGGTCATTATAAAGAAATGCTTTGAATATATAGCTGAGATGACAGTAAACATAGGATGAATATCATAGAAACCTTCAATTACATCTAAAAATGTAATACAGCTAAAGAGGGAAAGTAACTTAAAAAAACAGGAACTCAAGAAAAATAGGTCATGATTGGATGTATGAAAGCACTTCTTTATAGAAGAGTAACAGCCTTCCAGTGGATATGGTTGGAGCTAAAGGAATTCAAGCATGCCTGAGATACATATAAGGTTATCTTGATTTGTTAAAGCACCACTGCAGTTCAAGAAAAAATAAACTTGTTTGTCAGGTATGTACGAAACTAATATTATCAGCTGTGCAAGTCATGGCTATAAAGCATTTCAGTAGTGCACAGGACAATGAGAGAGGTGGTAAGGGGATACAGCAGTGGCCATCAATGAGGTAAACTGTGGCCAAATAATCCTTATATTATGAGCGTGGACTAATTTGTAAGACTAATCAATCTTACTTTATCAAATCATATCAGCACAAAATGAGTTTATATATTTATGTTATTTGTTACCGGGTTCTAAAACAGCCAATTACCACTTCCAGAAATCGTTTCTACGCAAATTAGCAGATTAGATTTTTCAGCACACACTCAATATCTTATCCATAACAAAGGATTGTTCGTTAGGTTTCCTCATGAGATCTAAATAATGCTGAAGACCACATTTGCGTCCATTTAAATAACAATTATAATTCATATTTATTCTTTTTAACTATAAAAACAGCTATTTTCTTTGCAATTCCAGACAAATAGGATACAAGTCAACATAAGCACCCAAACACCTTGGGCCTTATTCAATTGCAAGCCTGCATATTGCGTTGTATAGGCTATAAATCTTTGGGCTTGAGTTTTGCTACAATTATAGTTTCCTTATAGTGGTCTCATATCTAAATTTCCTATAAAATCAGCACTTTAATTAGAAATCACAATCAAACTGACCAACGTATTCTTATATGATATGTATCAGTGCTGATTTGTGAAGTCAGCATAAATTGAAAGTATGAGAGTATGCATTCATATGCTGGTGAAACATGACTGTTTCATCTGTTGTTAGAAAGAGCAAACTACAGTCTCATGTATAAAAGATATGATTACTTCATCTCTTCATCTGTTATTGAATTGTAAAAAGCAAACTGCAGTTTCCAAAGTTTCACATCTATTCTTGTAGATTCTTACATTATTTTTTGAATCAGTATAATTCATTATCTGCTTAAATATTTAACAGATTAGGTTAAATGCCATTCATAAATTAAGGGGTTGACCTGTACTAACGTTTGCTGTTCCTGATATCTTGTATTGCCTGTGATTCCATGAGCAATAGGCAGTACAGAGTCTATGTATCACATATATAATTGTGAGTTTGACGGTCCCGCTATGTTAAATGCATCTGGCTTGTGCATGTTATGGGTTTGCAAAGGCTTGCAATGAGCGCCGAAGGGATTTTTTTATGAGGCCCGTAAAATAGATGGGGGAGAGGCCCGAGATGAACGCCAAAGGCACTCATGGCGAGGCCAGCAAGTTAGAGGGGGTAGAGGCTCGCAATGAGCGCAGAAGGCTCACAAGGTAGAGGCTAGGAGAGGCTAAAATTGAGTTACAGGCTTGAAAACAAATAGTGTCATGTTACAATTTTTTTAATTTTTTATACAATAAGAATAAACATTTTCTATATGTGAAACCAATAAATTATAATTTACACATAAATATTTGTCATGAAATCCCAAATATAGTAATAACACATGTTAAATATATACATATTCACTTACGGTATGTTTTACATTACACATATTATCTAAATATACAGAACATTTTATCACATATTTTTTTAAATTACAAAACCTCATCATATACAATATTCTTAGTAAATACGGTCCCATCACCTAATAGCTCACCTTGACTTTCTGTTTGTTTCACAAGGAATTGAATTTCTAAAGGATTTTTATATCTAGAAAATGCCACATATATTTGACCATGTGCAAATACTGGTTCCTCCAAAAACAGACCAAAAGAATTAAAAGTTTGACCTTGTGATGTATTTATGGTCATGGCAAATGCCATAATAATTGGGAATTGTCTTCTTTGAAGTACAAAAGGCAAACTGCTTTCGCTTGGAGCCAAATCTATTCTTGGAATAAAAACTCACCTTTATGGGTACCATTCAGAATTTCAGCATGTATGAAATTATCTTTTAAATCTTGAACAATTAATCTGGTCTCATTACAAAGTCCTTTTTTGGGGTTCATATTTCGGAGTAACATAACGATTTCCCTTTCTTAACTGCAAAATATGTAGTGGTATTCCAGATTGTGTTAATGAATTTATAAATTCAGTTGCAAAATTTGTCTCACTCTGTTTGTCATCATCTAGTACACAATATGCACTGTAATAAGTTTTTTTTTGCTCCATCTAATTATTCCAAAATGTCATTATTCCGAAGCAATGCATCTTTATTTTTTGATGTTAATATTACTTTTTGTGCAAGCTCTGAGTAATCATTGCTAATTATTCCATTTTAGAAAATAGCTGATATTATGGAATCCTTACAAATCATTGAAGATGGAATTTCAACAGTATCCTCTGGTAAATTTGTTTTTACCTCTGTTTTGCCTTCACCAATTTTAATTAACCAATCATTGAACTGATTTTGATCTCATATTTTTCTCTAATTTAAGATGTGTAAATTGTTTCCATAGTGGACTTGACTTTAGACATGTTTCAACAATGTCTGTTCAATTTCCATGGACAACAACAGGTAATGTTTGCCTAAAATCCCAACCTAACAACATAATAATCCCCACAAAAGGCAAATCAGTAGCCATAACTTCACGTAACAAACGATCAATACATTGAAGAGAAGGGCAAAACACCATTATTGCCTCATCAATTATAATTAATTTGCTTTTTCTTCGAATTTTTGCTTGAAATGATCCAATTCTAATATCCGACACTGATGTATTCAAAATGGGAACTGGAAGTTTAAATCCACTATGTACAGTTCTACCACCTTCCAACAAAAGTGCAGCAATAGTAGTTGCAAAGGAAAGTACAATTTCACCTTGGCCTCTAATTAAACTCATCAATAAATTATACAAATAAGTTTTGCCCGATCTATCGGGTCCATCTAGGTAAAAATAACGCTCCTTGACCATTTCGTCATCTAGTGCATGTTGTTTGGCTTTAAATGCTTCCAATTGCAATTTATTCAAAGTTGCAAGTGTTTCTTGTGCTTTTTGTTGTTCAACAACAGAGTCATACTCTTCATAGTTTATTTCCTCTATAATTCCTGGATGTGGCAGATTAAAAGTTGCACAACTTAAGCCATGACAAAGAAATACCTCTTGAATTTCCATTAATCATTTCAGTTCTGCAATGGACTCACTATAATGTTTCAAAAAGTCTTCACACATTTTTATTTAAATTTGTGCCACAAAGATAATGCATTAAGTGTCGCGCAGCTAATTGAAAGGTATCATAAACTATGTCATTCACAGTTCTCAGATGTTCAAAACTTTGTGCACCAAGAACATTTAAAAAGAGTAAACATACAGAACCCAGATCTGCTGGGGGCACTGAACTGCGGGGCATATCAGCCTAAGGAGATGTAGCTGAAGGAGCTGAGCGCAGTTCCCGCCGGCAGGGCCTGAGAGATGCCAAGATCTCAGTACAGAATCTAGATATGAACAGACAAGACAGACTACAACAGACCTAAATACTTGAGAGGTAAAAGATAATACGGAGTGACCCCCCCAGTGGAATCCATCCGTTGTCTGGACACTCAATGGCTACCCCGGGTAGAAGCAGCTCCATAAAAATGGGGAAAAACAAAAAGTCATTAACATCCAAAAAAATTTACGAACATTTCAAGGCTTCAGAAACACAGGTGGCACTGATGAAGGATCCTGTCTCGGAGCAATCTGACACCTCTGACCTGGATCCCCTGGAGGGGGCCCCACAGCCTGAAGTCTCCATCAACAGCGATTCAATGGCAATAATTGAGGCTCTCCTGGCCTCTCACATAGACAGGGCGGTCATATCTTTGCAGAAAGACATACATGAGATTGGCCAAAGGACCCATCAACTTGAAGAGACCGTTGACCAAGTGGTAGAGGCCCAGGAGAGAGACAGGGCCACCATTGCGGATAACACCTCCCGTATTTGTGGCATAGAAGATAAACTGGAGGATTTGGAGAATAGATCCAGGCAATTCAACCTGAGGATCAGAGGCTTGCCTACGGCAATAGTCGACCTTCCTCGCTACCTTAAGGCCACGATCGACGAGATCCTCTCAGGTCATCCAGACCACGAATGGGAAGTGGAGCGTGCCCATAGAGCCCTTGGGGGAAGTCGTAACCTAGACCTTCCCAAAGACATCATTGTCAGGCTACTACGCCAACAATCAAGGGATCTAATCCTGGCAACTACCCGCAAGAAGGCTGTGATCACAGGCCCAGATGGGGCCAAACTTAAATTTTTTGGGGATCTCTCCCCGTCCACACTTCAAAAATGGAGGCTGATGAGGCCAGCCCTGGAAGTTCTTCTCCACCACGGCATCAGGTACCGTTGGGGATTCCCATTTGCCCTTATTTTTTCTGTAGGGAGCTCCCAGTATACAACACTTTCTCTAGAAGACTGCCAAGAACTTCTGAAGAGTCTGGATCTCTCTGGGGGGGACCCGACCTCGACATCACCTGCATCAACAGCTTTACCTCTCCCGAAAAGGCAATGGTCTGAAGTGACCAGGCACAAGAGGCCCACTGACCAAGCCTCAAGGACCACTCATAGACGACCCTCCCAGATCATGGACTCGTAAATGCAATAATTCAGCTGCTGCCAACTCCAGTGACTTTCAAACAGGCTGGTCCGCTTGAAAAGATAACTGGCTAGCAAAGACTTATTTCGGCATCCTAAGGATTTACAAGGGCTTAAAAACACCATATCAAAATTCCCTGGTAGAGACTAACATGGAAGCCACCTGGAACTGACCTAGCCTTTTTCCAGGACGAGTTATTTTTCTTACTTTTTTTACTTAGGTCCTCAAAGGAGCCTGGGGCCCTTAGCGGGGCCATGTTTACCAAAGACTTTTGGAATGTCACTAACCCATGTTTTGCTTTTCCTCCCCTCTTCAGCAGGTTTTAGCTGACTGATAATGCTATAAGTTTTAATACACATGCAGATAGTATAGCCAGTCCGTCAGGATCTTTCTTTACTGGACCGGGTCTAAAGGTTTACTCTGCTTTAGTCAAGATAAAAAATTATGTTGTTAAACGTTTAAATAAGCTATTCATGGTTCTGTCTTTATTCTGTTTTCTTAATACTTTTCTAGGTTACTTTTGCTTGGCCTTGCCGGCGGGAATTGGAACAGAGGCTCTAGGGTTCCAAGAGGGTAGAATGTCTTGGGACAGTCAGACCTTTTGGCAGCAACTGTTCTCTCTTCCCTCTGTGTTTTCTTCATTGCTGCTTTTATCCTTGTCACCTATCAGCATGGGCTCTCTTGCCCCTGTACTCCCCCCTACTGCCTAAACGAAACTTGCCACTTGGTGCCTCCTAGTTCTTGTTATCTCTTTCTCTCTGGCTGTTTAGGGGATTTTGAACCAAATCAGGGTTTGCTCTACATAGCTGGGCTTGAGGTGGCGGCCTGCCTGCTGGACAGTGGGCCAAGTTGCCTGGCCTCAGAGAGTGGAGGACCCCTGGGACTATTGGAACGGATCTCTTTTCAGCCTACTGAGTTGGGTTCTAGTAGTTCTGAGATACTGCCAGACTTGTCCGGTATATTCTTGCCTCCCTTAGACTTCTTGGGACCGCCTCTGCACTACTTATACTCATGCCTCTTTTCCCCCCACAGAGCTAACCATACTGGACCTCTTCTTGGCCGGGCTCAACCACTCCTATCCCCCAGAGGGGGAAATCCGCTCTGCACTCCCTCCTCGGCGCTCCTCCGGAAGGGTAAGGCTACATTAATGCACCAGAAATATACACCTCAAGTCTATCCATGACCGCACCAATGACACTACTTACCCATAATGTGAAAGGTTTCAACTCCCCTTTCAAGCGAAGGAAGGCCTTCCTATACTATAAGACCTTTAACCCCATGGTGATCTTCTTACAGGAGACACACTTCGCCAGGAATAAAGCCCCAACCTACCTCGACAAAAATTATCCTCATTTTTACTACTCTACCCAGGTCTCCAAAAAAGAAGGAGTGTCGATTTTGCTCCACAAGAGCATCCAATTTCAAATGACAACCAAGATAGTGGACCGGGAGGGCTATTACATCATTTTAAAGGGGACGATTCTGGGTTCTCCAGTTTCACTAGCCTCCTTCTATGCCCCCACGAAAGCACCACATAAGACCCTGATCAGATTCTTAAGGGTCCTGGAGGGGGGAGAATGGGGCAAACTAATTATAGGAGGGGACTTTAATCTGGTATTAGACCCAGTGGCAGATAGATCTACAACTTCACAAGAAGTTCGCTTCTCCAAAAAAAACAGGCAAATCTTAAAACTTCTGCACTCCTTAGATCTGGTTGACGCCTGGAGAGGTCTGCACCCCAGAGGAAGGGATTATACTTTTTATTCCCCCACACACGGGACTTATTCCCGTATAGACACAATATATATATGTAATTCGCTTCTAGACAGCTCAAACAAAGCGGCTATTGTTCCGTGCACCTGGTCGGACCACGCGGCGGTCACACTAGAGGTAGACCTGTGAGTTCAATTTCGGATGCCCTATACCTGGAGACTTAATGAATACTTAGTTTCGCAATCCAGATTCCAGGAGCAAACTGAGAGGGAGTTGGTGGAATTTTTTGAGTCCAATGCGGGTGGGGAGACAGGGGCGGGTTGGGTCTGGATGGCGCACAAAGCCTACATAAGGGGGGTGTTTATCAAGCTAGCCTCCCAATCCAGAAAACAGAACAGGCTAAAAGAAAAGGAGCTATCAGGGAAACTATCTCAGTTGGAGCAGCAACATCAGCTTTCTCCCTCGATAGCTTTAAGGAAACAGATAGATAAGGCCAGGCTAGAGCTGGATAGTATTCTGACCATAAAAACGGATAAGGCATTAAGGAGGACTCAACATTTGTTTTATGCCAAAGCGAATAAACCTGACAAGCTACTAGCAAGGAGCTTAAAAACTAAATATGCTCAAGCCAGGGTATCCCAAATCAAAAATAGGAAAGGCGATCTCACCTACAGCCAAAATGAAATCCAGGAGGTCTTTAGGGACTTTTATCAAAATATTTACTCCACTCCGAAATTGGCCTCAGAAAATGTTATTCATTCCTACCTAAACTCCCTTGATTGGCCCCAAATTTCACCCCTGGACTTACAAAATTTGAATAAAGATGTGACGGTCAAAGAAATTTTAGATGCCATTAAAGAACTGAAGCTAGGGAAGTCCCCCGGGCCGGACGGGTTCACTAACATCTATTACAAAAAGTTCTCGGAAATTCTGGCCCCCCATTTATGTAGTCTCTTCAATTCAATTCTAAAAGGAGAGACAACTCCCCCAGAGCTGAATCATGCGGACTTGACGCTCTTCCCCAAGGAGGGTCGGGATCCAAAGGAAGCTAAAAATTATAGACCAATCTCGCTTCTTAATGGGGACGTCAAACTGCTGGCCAAAATGTTCTCCCAGAGGATTTCGATCTTCCTACCCGCCTTAATACATAAGGACCAATCAGGCTTTATTCCACACAGGCAGACTAGTGATAACATCAGGAGGACTTTAAATGTCATTCATTTGGCCAGGACTAGGGGTCTCCCTGTGTGCCTACTCGCATTGGACATCGAAAAGGCGTTCGATACCCTGGAATGGCCCTTCCTATTTGCCACTTTGGATAAGTTTGGGTTCAGAGGAAACTTCTTAAACCTGCTGCGTACTTATTATACACTCCCCAGGGCCACACTAAAATTGCCTGGTTCTCATACGGCTTGTATTAGAATCGAGAGAGGTACGAGACAGGGCTGCCCATTGTCTCCTCTTCTCTTTGCTCTGGCCATTGAGCCTTTGGCTCAGCGATCAGAGTTAACTCCTCTATAGAGGGGGTGCGGGTGGGACACTAGCAACTAAAATGCTCCTTGTTTGCTGATGACCTGCTTTGCACCCTTTCGAACCCTAGCTCTTCTGTAGGCGCCCTGATGGACACGATAGGAGTCTTTAGCAATTTGTCAGGCCTGAGGTTAAACCAGGACAAGACAGAAGCTTTGAGTGTTGGGATCCCTTTGGATATTTTTAATCACCTGAAGGGAGTACACAAATTTCTATGGCCCTCCTCACACATCAAATATCTAGGGATTAATTTGACCAACTCATTAACTAATTTGTATAAAGCTAACTATCCACCTCTCTATAGGGCTCTGCGGCGAGACCTGGAAAATTGGACAAACCGACATATCTCATGGACGGGTAGAGTAGTCACGGTTAAAATGAATATTTTGCCGAGGCTGCTCTATCTTGCCAGGACGCTGCCAATCCAGATAAAAAATACAGAATTGGCCCGCTTCCAGACCCAAGTGTTTAAGTTCATATGGAGAAATAGACCCCCTAAGATAGCGAGAAAAACGATGTACGTACATAAATCCAAGGGGGGCCTATCTTGTCCTAATTTCCTGAGTTACTTCAGAGCAGCCCAGCTTGCCTCTATCCCACTAGCTCACTCCATTCCACTTCAACCAAACTGGGTCTTTGTAGAGGAGTTGCAGATGGCCCCGCTTTTGTGGGGTATTATCCTGTGGGCTCCAGGTGCAAGCGCTTTTTACTCTAGAATACAGAACCCCATAACTAAGTTTACATTGAGAGTGTGGATCTGGGCTAGGAGGAAATACAAACTGACTTACCCGGTTTCTCCCCTCACATCGATCTTTACATCGCCCTCCTTATTAACCACCATCACTGCAGAGTCCAAGGAATATTGGACTTCGCATGGTCTGAATAAGCTGGGGGCTTGGTTTGAGGGAGGGATTATGAGAACTTCAGAATCCATGATTCGGAACCACGAGGTTCCACACCGGGAACACTTTAATTACATTAAAATAAGGAGCTGGATTGATGAGATACAAAGAACCCATGGACCCCCGAGGGAATCTTGGATGTCGGTGGTGTGTAAGAGTGAGGCCCTGTCCAAAGGAATCTTGGGGTCAATATACCAAATCTTCAATAGTCCACCAAGCACTTGGAGGCCTCCCTTTGTATCGAGGTGGGAGTTGGACCTAGGGCAAATTTGGGATGGGAATAAATGGGCTGAATCCTTAACGAACCTATCTAAGGGTTCACTTAATTATAGTTTATTAGAAACCTCCCTTAAGATTTTACATCGGGCATATACAACTCCAGTTCGACTAAATAAGATATCCCAAACAATCCCAGATAGATGTTTTAGGGGGTGTCACGGAAGGGGAGACTTCATTCATACTTGGTGGAGCTGTCCTAAGATATTTAAAATTTGGTCTGAGACGACCAATCTAATTTCGCTAATACTCAAAACCCCACTCCAACCATCAATAGCAGTCTGTCTCCTGGGAGCACGCTTCTCAAAATTGGGAAGGGAGGGGAATAAACTGGCCCAACTGATATTTCTAGCAGCTAAGAACACCATGGCAAGACAATGGAAGAGTAGGGATATTAATTTCCATGATGTAACAAACAAAATAAACTTCATTTGCATTAATGAACGGATGACCCATATCATATCAGATACACATCACTGCTTCCTGGAGGTTTGGGAACCCTGGATTCTATTCACAGACAGTAATATATAATAACTAAGTTAAGGGAACACAATAAAGAAGCCATTCCTGATGTGCGGCTGGGGAGTGGAGTGTGGAGCGGACGGGGAGAAGTGGTGAGAGGACCCGGAGAGATATTTCTTCAGTACGCCAAAGGTACAGGGGGGGAGGATGGCTACCTTAAGATTGGCTGAGCGGGGAATTAATGGGGGATGACACCCCACCTTAGGTGTTATATAATGTCACTTGTTTTTTTTTTATTTTATTTTCTTTTAACATATCTCCTGCAGCTCAGGTTCATCCATGGAAATGTGAATTACTGCAATTTGAGCAATGTGACTTTATAAGCTGTATATATTGCTGAGTATTAAGAAACTAGTGTGAATATTTTTGGACAGAATCACTAAAAAAAAGAAAAAGAGTTGGAATGGAGTTTTTATTTAAATGGAATGGTTTTAATATATTAGCAATATGATGTTAGTTATAAGACAACATGTGGACTATGTTTTTCATTATTCTTTTTGTTTTGTCATTGCAATTCCAGAACTTCTCAATAAAATTTATGTTATAAAAAAAAAAAAAGAGTAAACATAAACAAAAACGTTCAATGTTTCATGGACTAACAGTATAAATTTGTGGAATAATTTTATTACCACTCCTTTTTCTTTTTAGCCATGCCCCATTAATGAAAACATAATGATATGGAATCTCAACGTATAAGAATTCCCTTGACTCGCTGTCTTTACAATTTAATGTAAACCAAGCAGTAACTGATGTTTCTATATTTTCATTTTGGTCAAGAGCATTTATTTCCTCACCAGCATTAAAATAAACTAAGTGTCTTTGTGGCAAATAAAAACTACATGTGACCGATCATGCATTTCAAATTTCAGAAGGCGATAGAAAAAAGACATGCATATTAGCCATCTAACAATATCTCCGATAATTAAATAAAGAAATCTAATCTGGAGTCAGACAAATTAATTTAAAATATAACT
This sequence comes from Discoglossus pictus, assembly GCA_027410445.1. Classification (NCBI taxonomy): domain Eukaryota; kingdom Metazoa; phylum Chordata; class Amphibia; order Anura; family Alytidae; genus Discoglossus; species Discoglossus pictus. The sequence goes on along the minus strand of CM050173.1, from coordinate 80,580,667 downwards.
TTTATTTAACAACATAAAATATGCTAAAACATATTTAAAATCCGATGCCAAAATAAGAAAAAATATGCTGTCACAGTCAAATGAGAGAATCTACAGATAATTAAATGATATTTGGATCTAATATGGCACATCAATGAAAAATACAAACAAATAGGCTGTTAATGAAAATAATTGCATAATAAGTGTTATACAGTAACATAAATATAATACAATTACATAATAAATATGATACAGTGACAATAATAAAAGTGCTAATAGAAATAAATACAGATATAACAAGTTAAGTTGTACATATTGAAGTAAAGTGCTTATTCACCAATAATATAATAACTAGTGACTTACCCGTCAAAAAATGACGGCAATAAGATTGTAAGAGCGGTAAATTTTGTTGGTGTTCCAAGATGCTTTGGCGCTCATTGCGAGCCTGGCACTGAGCGCCTTCGGCGCTCATTGCGAGGCTGTTGGTTGTTTGTGTGCTATGAGCATTGTTTTTTTTGCTAGTGCTAATGAAATAATTAATAAAATAATACATGAATATACTTTACCTATTTTGAAGTCATATCTGCAGGAAGCATTGTGCAGAAGACCTGGCAATCTGTTTGGATGCTGCTGCAGCTGCTGTGTAAGTGTCAGCAATGTGTGCAGTGTGTAGTGTAAATAGTGTGCGTGCGCGAGGAAAATCCGTTAGGGTAGCTGTGAACTTCTGCATTGTGTAAGTTAGTGTTGTAAAATGGCGCCTAATGTGTGGTACGCAGCTGTGGCTGATTTGGCGTCCTTGTTCTTGGATCGCGTCCGTCTTTTTCGGAAAATCCTTAGGTGTTTGGTGGTGTTTTGCGTCTTTAGAGTCCTGTAGCCTCGTTTTTTTTTTTTTTTTTCTGTATTTATTGTGTTTTTAATGTTTTTATGTGCGCGCGTTTCGGGCGGTAAGATTGTCTTTTAACGAGGTTGTAGTGTTTTTTTTTTCTAATTTCCGCGTCTCGTATTTGTTTCTCGTAAGTCTGTAAATTTTGCGAGGTCCTCAGTTGCTGGCAAGGAGCGGCGCTCCATGCCCGCAACTAAGGCCCTCGCTTTGCGAGGGCCGCAGGCTCGCTACGCGAGCCTGCAGCGTTAGCAAGGACCCACATGCTCACAACTATATATGTGATTAGACAAATAATAATAATGACCTAAAATCTAAGATCCCTACACAAAATAAATGCAGCAGTACTGGAGCCCGCCACAAGCTCCTGGGGAACGATCTACACTTCCATTCCTATTAAACCAAACTAACTAAATGTGGCGAATGGGGATCTGCCACTTACCCGCTAGGGACACTGACCAAACAAAAAATGGGGGACGTGAGTACACTACCCTCCTAACAAAAGTGATTAAAAAAAAATAATAATATATACTGTATAACTAATAGACCTATTTTATTCAAAGAGAGATATAATAAATATGTGGTGGTAAACAAGATAAGATTTAATTATGAAAATATCTTTACTACAGCACATAATATAATATAGATGTCAAAATCAGTAACAGCGACGGTAATGTATATAACCCAGTATGCAATCTCCGTATTGATTGTATAATAAAGCCAAATCTTATATTAATATAATTGTGTCATGCCATAAGTATGCAGGAAAATAGTGTATTAATAAGGTTTGGTGACACTTAATCCTGCAACACTTAATCCCGCGACAGTTAATGCCTGACACTTAATCCCCGACAGATAATCCCATTGACACTTAATCCGCCGACACTTAATCCCTCCAGCGGAGAAGAAAAAGTAATCAGAAATCTGCAGGTTAAATGTAAAGTAAAATAGAGAACTATACATTTAAAAAGTTAAATGTATGACAGGTAAACAATGGCACGTAGATAGACAAGAATTTCGCTCGAAGAGTAACGTTCCACAGCATAATGTGTCAGCGGGATGAAGTATCGGGAGATTAAGTGTCAATGGGATTATCTGTCGTGGGATTAAGTGTCAGGCATTAACTGTCGCGGGATTAAATGTCGCGGGATTAAGTGCCGTAAACCATTAATAATATAATAGAAGTATATGCACTTCCCTGTATTAACTTGCTCATCAAAATCATGCCACTATCCGCTATGGCGTCTGACGTCATCTGAAAGCGACTGCATAAGGTCAGTGACTGACTGTAGCGGAAGCTTGTAGACGTGAAATGAGCTCATCAAGTCAGGTGACCTTATGCCGTCGCTTTCAGATGACGTCAGACGACATAGCGATCATGCAAGAAGGATAGTGGCATGATTTTGCTGAGCAAGGGAATACAGGGAAATGTATATACTTCTATTATATTATTAATGCACTATTTTCCCGCATACTTATGGTATGACACCAATTATATTAATATGAGATTTTGCTTTATTATACAATCAATATGGAGATTGCATACAGGGTTATATACATTACTGTGGCTGTTACTGATTTTGACATCTATGTTATATTATGTGCTGTAGCAAGGATATTTTCATAATTAAATCTTATTTACCAGCACATATTTATTAGATTTCTCTTTGAATAAAAGAGGTCTATTAGTTATACAGTATATATTATTATTTTTTTTAATCACTTTTGTTAGGAGGGTAGTGTACTCATGTCCCCCATTTTTTGGGGGTCAATGCCCCTATGTGGCAAGTGGCAGATCCCCTTTCACCACATTTAGTTTGTTTGGTTTAATAGGTATGGAAGTGTGGATCAATCCCCAGGAGCTTGTGGCGGGATCTTAGATTTTAGGTCATTATTACAATTACAATGTACAATATTATATCCAGATATCATTTAATTATCTGTAGATTCTCTCATTATATTGTGACAGCACATTTTATCTTATTTTGGTACCGGAGTTTTAAATATATTTTAACATATTTTATGTTGTTAAATAAAAGTTATATTTTAAATTAATTTGTTAGATTTCTTTATTTAATTATCAGAGATATTGTTAGATGGCTAATATGGGTGTCTTTCTTACCAACTCTTTCTTTGTAAATTATGATTATTTCACTCGTCATCTATTTTTCCTCTATAATAATATAATAGCGTGATATATATCTATATTAATTATTAGTATTTGCTGATATTGTATTATTAGATAATTCAGAATATAAAATGTCTTGAAGTTTTTAGATTAGAGGATTATCTCCTTACATCAATTAGTTCTATAATTTTCTCTTTTTTTAAATTTCAGAAGGCACCACATTGTTTCTGGAGCACTTACATACCGAGCATCTACATGACATGAAAGTTCAACACATAAAATTGGATTGTCTTTTTTGTTTTGTCCACTTCTAACAATTACAGTTGCTGCATCATATCATTTGTAAATATATTTATACACATATTTAATTGATTTGATTGAAGTGCAAGCTTCAACATTTATGTGTGCATTGTACTTCATTAGCAAATGTGGATTATATGGAATAACATATCAATTATCTACAATTTGTCCACAAATAATTACAGTTTGACCTTCTCTTCCTCGATACAAATGATATCCATCACAATTTGCAAAAGTTTTTACTCTAGATTCTTTAGTGCATTTATTATTTTTCAAACATGGTGACTGAGGATTTATATCTCCACATAGGCCATGAATCATGCGATGTGTAACAATTTCATAAAGTGTAGCATTCTTTTGTGGATCTGGTAGTTCAGCAAGAATAACTGAATCCACTCGATCAGCATAATTCAATTTATCTTTTTCTTGAAGGATTAAAATAATATGTGCATGTGGAAGGCCTCATTTTTTAAATTCTATTGTACAAACATAAGCCACACGCTTACCAAATAAATAACCAGAGGTTATGTCATATATTAATGCTGATAGCTTAATCAGAAGCATTTTGTCCAGCTTGCAAATTAGTCTATATACAAATTTGGGATGAAATAATAAAAAAATCTAACTTTTATTGATTAGGGGTAACAACAGCGATATTCTCTTAAAAATTATTTTAAAAAATCCCGGATTGGAAAGGAAAAAGATAAAATAGGCTATCTGATGTGTGAACAAGTGCCCACTTGATAATATTTTAAACTCTCAATAGAGGGGCAAATATGTTCACACTTAACAGTACTTAAAGGGGATAGTAGATAGCTTATCCAGCTCAATTGTTCCTGTCTTTGTTAAAGCAAATGCAGTATGCATGCAATATAAGTTGATAAATATAATTATGCTGAATGATTTCCATAAAAATGACCCTTATTTGCTAGGGTCCGCAATGTGGAAATTCTAAGATAGTCTGGAATGACATATATATCTCATAGCGGCTGTACTTGTTAGCTATATGAGAACTTGTTGAAGTAAATCTAAGATATTTTACAAAGATCTGAGTATTCCATATCCATCTGCCTTATAAAAAGGACACCATTTTATCATAAGAATTCCTTTATCCTGTGCCTTTAAAGGGCTAAGATATACATAATGTCCTCACAAAAATACTCCTCTTGTATGCGTTCACTTATATTTTACTCATATCCCATTGCAGAGATCAGCATGATATTGAAAAAAGGGATACTAAGAAATAAATAATATCCAGCAGACTATCTCCCACTCTGTGACGCATCTATTGTTGCTAGGTCTTTCTCATATAGAGGCAACAGCATTCACACATTTGGAAACGGACAGGGAGGGTAAGCATACATCCTCTAAATATCTAAGATACGGTACTGTTAGTAGAAATGACGCCGGTGTGCCCTTAGCTGCAAGGCATGCCACGTCATCAAAGGCCGACGCGTTTCGACGTCGTCAGGCGTCTTTGTCAAGGTAAAATTGGCTAAGTCGTCACGCCCTCTTTTGAACGCTGCCGTAACTATGGCAACTAATTGGCATTATCCGGACATGCGCAATAGATTCAGGAAGCGCTAAATGCGCTATGTTGGTATAAAATAGAGGTGTATTGTAAATAGACCCTATGAGACATGCGCATTAGGAGTATGGAAAATGTTAATAGCGCTGTATTTATATAGAGAGAGTGTGCTGTAAACAGCCCATTTTGTACATTAGGGCTGAAATATAAAAGCAAAATGAGCTTGTTGCCATAGATAAATAAGGGTGAATCATACCACCTTCACAATAAAGTGCAGTATATATTATTCTAAATGCATTAATCCAATAATAATGAAACATGGCTAAAAATACTAAGACTTGAAAGATAATATATAGGAGTGAAGTGGAAGTGATTCAATGATTACTAGCATTATCTAAATAAGACCTGAAAATATGTGTAGTGAGATATACTCATGGATTAGTTCTAGAAGAAATAAATGTGTGATGCTATAAAATTATAAAGGAAAAAGAGATATTAATCTCAAATATAGAAGGTAAATAATAACAATGGAATCTCATCTATAAAAACTAAGATAAGATTTAGGTGAAAGGAATGAAACCCCTTTATATTCTAAGTGAAGAATTCACTCTAGAGAATTCATTCTAAGTATAGGGAAGGAAGGTGATAGTGTGATATAACTTTCTACCAGCCGGATAGTTACAAAAGTGCTTATCATGTATAATCGAACCCATCTTAATAAATGATACATGACGTGAATGAATAAATAACCTCTTGATTCCAAATCTTGAAAAAAATGTGCCAGTAAGTGAATACACCTAATCTGTTATCAAGAAAATTATACTAAGTCATACATGGACAATGCAAATTTTTAGAATGATAATCACTCTTTGTGAATATTTTATCCTTTTGCATACCTATTTAAATGAAGGGTAGGAATGTAAATCCTTCATTTAATCCCTTTGGGGATAAAGCTTTTAATTTATAGATCCATTTTGCTTCATGTTGGAGAAGTTTTTTATCTAGGTCACCCTGTCTGGGGCCTTGATAGACTTTTTCAAGGGCTGTAAAAGTTAAAACCTCACTATTTCCGCCGTGAAAAGTTTTAACATGGCGTGCTAAGGGAGTGTCAAGATCTTTCTTAATAGAATAGATATGTCTGCCAATTCGTCTTCGTAGTTGACGTTGTGTCTTCCCTACGTAGATTTTTTTACACAAACACGTGGCCACGTAAACTACACTTGTAGTACAGCAATTTGAGAAGTCTTTTAAAACATATTTTTCCCCACTGGATGGATGTTCGTAAATTTTTGTGGGTTTGATATATCTGCAAAACTTGCAGTTCCCACATCTAAAACATCCTAGTAGGGGATTAAGCCATGTATTATTTTGTTTTTTCTCTTTAAAGAAGCTGTGTACTAATGTATCTTTCAGATTTTTTCCCCTTCGGTATGTAATTGGTATTTTTTGTGGAAGTATTTCTTCCAAGTCCTCGTCACTTCTTAATAAATGCCAATGTTTAGATATAATATCTTTAATTTAGGCGGACTCATACCCATATGTCATAATACATCTTGGATATGCATTGTCTGGTGTTTGAGTGTTCTTCCTATAAGGTTTATTTAACAACTCTGTTCTATTACAGCCCTGTGCATGTTGAAAAGCTTTTTTTAGGCATTTATTTGAGTATCCTCTCTCTCGAAATCTCTGTTTTAATTTGTCTGCTTCGATTTTAAACTCAGTTTCTGAGCTACAGTTTCTCCTAATTCTTAAATATTGCCCCTTAGGGATACCTTTCTTCAGGGGCTCAAAATGTTGGCTGTCCCACAATAGTAGCGTATTTGTGGCTGTCTCTTTTCTGAATGTGGTAGTTGAGATATTTCCTTCATCATCTTTTTTGATAAGTAAGTCTAGAAATGAAATCTCTGCTCTGTGGATTTCATACGTAAATCTCAAACCCATCTCATTTTTGTTCAACGAATCCATAAGAGTTTCAAACTCCAGTTTTGTGCCATCCCAAATCACAAAAATATCGTCTATATAGCGAAGCCAGATCATTGCATGTACAGTAAGATGCTCAATGCATCGTTCGGAGAAAATCTTCTCCTCCCAACACCCTAAAAAGAGGTTCGCATAGCTGGGGGCACATGGGGTACCCATTGCGGTTCCTTTTATCTGATGGAACCATTTGTCATTGAACAAAAAGAAATTATGTTTTAAGACATACTCTAAGAGTTGAGTGATGAAGTCATTGAATTTCCTCAAGTTAGTACTGACCATTGTGGATTTCAAGTAAATGTAATAAATACATCTGGTTTACCAAATTTGGTAACAATAGCTATAGCATCATTGTATCTTTCTCTCATATTGCGAGGAAATCCTTGAAAAGAAGATGGCAAAATGGTGGCTCGGCCAGCTGGAAGTTCTCAGTTTGTAGCAACTTCAGATAAATAATCCATGAATCTATGATATTGTTCAACACGTAGCTTCTTTTGTTGATATTTAATAAAAATGTTATTATCTGCTTCTACTTGAAGATATGTTGTGTCAGTTTACATCATATAAAATGGGATTAAATTCATCTCAAATAGCAGGTTGAGCAACTTTATATTCAAGCATTGAAATTTTATTTCTGACACAAACTTTACTATATGGATAACTTGGAAGTATTTATTTAGGTTGCCATCCTGCCTCACCATTTGGATAAAAAAAATAGGATATGTCATTGGATCCAAATTACTACTTAAAATATTTATGTTAATAAAAGGTTGATCTTGATTTCTTGGATATTCTAATATTGCGCCGAAATGGTGGTTCACCATCGTCATTTTGAAACACCATTGCAACCTCATTAGATGTTAAATTATAACGGCATTGACTATTGGGATTGGCAAATTATTTTTTTCAGCATGACTCTGTTTTTCCCGTTCTAGCTCAGATCATTTTTTGTATGCTTAAGTATATGGGGTTTGCCCATAATATTATCAAGCTCTTGAAAAACAGTGGCTTTGCACTCTTACTTCTGGGTGTAAATGTGAAGTATGGTGGTAAATTTGGCCTTGGACTTTAAAACAGTAAGGATCATGTCCTGGAGGATTAGCAGCTAATTTTGAACCCATAGAAGCAAATGAAGTGGCACTGTTGTAAGACTGTATGTTTTCTTGAAATTACTATAATTTGGAAATGTAGGGTCACTCATTATGCTTTGTAAATATGATGGGAATTTGTCTTTTTCTGGGAGTCTTACCTTTTTCTTTTTGACAACAACTAATGAACTCATAATCTCAGGGTTTTTCCTGTTGAAAATGATATGCCACACAAAACTGACAAACAAAATTCAACAAACCACAGTTGTGAGGCTCTATTATTATAGATGTAAATAATTAACTTTCCTGAGAATGTATATCAACATTACTATCTTTGCAATGTTCTTAACATGCATAATCTTTATCATTTTTTTTTTTTATTTGTAGCTCTCTGACAATTAAATCTAACTTTAACACACATTTTTCTTTTCGTTGAAATTATCTCACAATTTTCTTCTAGTAACCTTTTCATAGTATCCAGCGACTTTTTATTTCTCCATCTTTGTACACATTCCCTTGTTACACATTTTTTTTACGTTCTTCGCGATTTTCTTTGTTATCAGACATCCTAATCTGTACATTTAATGTGAAATTGTTATTTTGAACATATGGATTATGTTTTCTAAATATTTAAAATGTTACTAATATCTTTCTTTAGCTTATCTGAAGTTGCAATATAATTAAGAATTATAATTCCTTTTTTTCTGACTCTACTCTTCTTTGCAACAGTATGTAATAGAAATGTAAGTGTGATAACATCAAACCTGTATTCCAATCTAATTAATTATATCTGTTATGTCAAAATAGCAGTACACTACATTAATGTCCTTTTTTTTATTTATTTAAAAAAATAGTTATTTTGTCTGATCACAAACTATTAAATTAGTAATATCTGCAGCATATTTCCTATAATGATTCTTTTCTCTATTAATATATTTACAGTAAACCACAATCCACAACATTAATTCATGATATTAAAATTAATAATCTATGTAATGAATAATTAACTTGCTATTACTATCTGAAATCATTTTAATTTTTAATTACAAAATCAATTATATAATTATTGAAAAACTAATTATACTGTACCTATTTTATGTAAGTAGCAAAATGGAAAATCATGTACAGCTGACAGTCTGTCTTCATAAATGCCCACTGTAGAAAACATTTCTGTGACACTGTTTTCAGCAAGAGTCTGTTGAAATGGACAGAGACCTGCAAATTCAATTGTAAATTCATATAAAAAGAATTTATAATATTTTTTTTAATAATATACTAAATTTTTTTGTAATTTATCTATAAATTATTATTTTGTTAGCTTGAACTGTATTCGTTATAAATTTATGTACCATGCTATTATTTTTTGCTTTTTTTAAAAACTATTTTCTGTCTTCTTAATATTGTTATACATAAATAATGTTGTTAACAGAAATATTTTTTGAAGTTTGAAATAAATTGTAATAATTTCCATAACTTAATATAATTTCTTTAATTAAATGAACTAATTAAGAAGTAATTACACTTTACCTATTATCTGTAATTTGCAGAAATCAAAATCCTAAAGAGCTAACAATATCTCTTCAGAAATTACGTCACACTGTTCATCAACTGCAGAGAAAGTGAGAAAGATCTGGAAATTGTCCAGTATATATAGACCGCAGTCGCAAGATAAAACCGTTACTGTTGGCGTGAATCGAACAGTGCATGCAATTGCGAGTCTCCCTACGACGAGGCTCATAATTTGTAACACTTTGCAGCCCTCGCGATCCATGGCTAAGCCGCAGTTTCTGACCCTCTCTATACCGTGTGCGAGCCTCCCTCCCCTGTGTCCCTTTCCCCCCCTTCCCTCCCCTGTGTCTTTCCTCCCTCTCCTTTCCCTGTCTCTCTTTGCCCCCTCTCCCTCTGTCTCTCTTTTGCTTATGGCCTTAGTCATGAATTGCGGGCCTCGCCAAGAGCGCAAAAGGCCTATGGTCTTCGGCGCGCATTGTGGGCCTCTGGATGAGCACCAAAGGCCTACGGCCTTCCACTCTCATTGTAGGCCGCCCCCTTCTACCTACAGACTTTGAAGCGCATTGCAGGCCTCGAGATGAGCGCCAATGGCCTACGGCTTTCTGCACTCAATGCTAGTCTCCCCCCTTTACCTACGGCCTTTGGCACGTATTGTGGGCCTCTCGATGAGCGCCAAAGGCCTCATTGCGGGCCTCCCCCCTCTACCTACGGCCTTCAGCTTGCATTGCAGCTTCACGATAAGAGCCAAAGGCCTATGGCCTTCGGCAATCATTGCGGGCCTCCCCACCTCTACCTTTGGCCTTTGGCGCTCATTGCGGGTTTAACTGCTGCCATTTTTTTTCAAGCCCGTAACTCGGAAGCCTTTGGGAGGCCACCAGAAGATGCCAATTGAATAGCAAATTCGCTTGCAACCTCACTTACTTGCTCCCTGACTCCCCCTGAGGCAGGGAGCCGGTAAGTGAGGTTGTAAGCTAATTTGCTATTCAGTTGGCATCTTTTGTCAGCCTCCCAACGGCTTCTGAGCTACAGGCTTGAAAAAAAAGGAGCCAGTTCCCTCTACCTTGCAGGCTTCATGATGAGCGCCTTCAGTGCTCATTGCAAGCCTCTCCCCCCCTCTAACTTGAGGGCCTCGCAATGAGCTCCTTCGGCTTTCATTGCGAGCCTCTCCCCCCTCTACTTTACAGGCCTCAAAATGATTGGCTTTGAAGCTCATTGCAGGCTGCGGCATGCGCTCTGTGCATGCGCAAGCCCATAACTTTCAGAGCATTACACAAAAACTCGCAATTACAACTATATATATTATACTTATGCTGGGACAGAGCATATCCTCCCTAGGAACAGGGAGTAGGGATCCAGGTAGGGATCCAGGACTGGCCCAAAGTGTCTAACTACTGGGTGACAACTGTCCAGTTGATGAGACAGATGTTCCAGAGTGTTGCACAATATTCAGGATGCCATTCAGTGGACAGGTTATTGCAGGGAATAGTTAGTGGTATATACCCATTGCACAATAACCTTTGGCTAAACAGTTTATATAGCTGGAGAGTTTGCACTAACATGCAGTTCTACATGAATATTGAAAAATCCAGTACAAAAATATGCTACTGAAATTTGTCCTGGTTAACTGGGGGCGCAGACCTCCTCATGCAGCCATTAAAAAGCCCCAACGCACGTTTCCCGCGTGGGATAAAGCAGATTCTTCAGGGGGAATTGTTTTACTTTTTTGTTGCCATAAATTGATAATTGATACCTTCCAAATATAGTACTTTGGGTCAGTCCTGGATCTTTACTCCTTGTTCTTAAGGATAATACATACTCTATTTTATTTAGAGAAAGAACAATTTGAATTATCATATATATGATATATAGTAAATAAATAGTACATTTATATATATATATATATATATATATATATATATATATATATATAAATAAATACACACACATACATATATATATATATATATATATATATACGCATATATAGAGTATCTCACAAAAGTGAGTACACCATTCACATTTTTGTACATATTTTATTATATCTTTTCATGTAACAACACTGAAGAAATGACCCTCTGCTACAATGTAAAGTAGTAAGTTTACAGCCTGTATAACAGTGTAAATTTGTTGTCCCCTTAAAATAACTCAACACTCAGCCATTAAGGTCTAAACCGTTGGCAATAAAAGTGAGTACACCACTAAGTGGAAATGTCCAAATTGGACCTAAAGTGTCAATACATTGTGTGGTAATGGCCGGATTATCCATTAGGCAAACTAGTCAGCTGCCTAAGGGGGGCTTGTTAGGTATTTTAATTTCTTCATTTAGAAATTAATTAGCTAAGAATATCATGATTATAAAAAGTATATTAGCTTGTTTCTTGTCTTGTATATTACTAGAATGTCTACGTTAATGTTCTTTAAAACATCTGTTTCCTATATCCTGTCTTTCTTTCAGATACTACTGAGACAAGGTTTCTATAGGAAGCCAAGATTAGATAAGGATTGTTTTGCTGAGTTAGACAGGAAGAAAAAAGACACTTGCTTGCAAATATGTATTTAACACTATTTTCAACTAGCTGTGACGTGTTTTATGCTATATAAGATTCTGCCGCCCAAATAAATTCAGAGATTATTCTGATGACACTCTGACTTCTGTGCATTATTTTCTCTCATTATATCTTGGTACTCAGATATAATTGATACACACATCAGAATACATGATTACTCACTAATCTGATCCTATCATATTGGTCCTTCGAGCCGTGGTTGTTTCCCTTCTCATTCCTCGGACGGAGCAAAACTCCTTTTACCGTGCACGGGGGGGGGGGGGTAAGTCGCTAAGGACTCCCTTACCTTGAGAAAGACCTCAGGCCTGATATATACGATCAGTTGGACCACAGAGGCAAGGTGTTTTTCCGAGGGATGACAAGGCACCGCTTACAGCGAACTAACAGTGAGTATATGAATTTCTGCTGCATTTTGCATGTGTGTGTATGTCCCCAGGTCCTTGCCTAACAGTGATATTAGGTAAAAGAGTTGTACAACTAGGTTTCTAGCCTAGTAATAGGTAGAAGGGTTGACACTTACCCACAGAGAGGTAAAAGAGTCATTATCCTGAGGAAAAGACTTTAAAATAAGTTCTCCGTACGTATCGTTATTGAGAAAGCTTACCATGAAAAAGGGGTAAATGAGTCCGACTTTCAAATGAGCTCTTGCAAGAAAATATGTATGTGTGTGCATGTTACCATTTTGTATGATTTCAATACCGGTACCGGGTGTATGTATGTTTGTGAGGGGTGTAACACGCATAACAGATTTATTGGTTATTGTATATACCTGTAAACATTCTGTATATTTCTGTGTACTTGTGAGTGTATGTATATATATACATGTATTCTTTTGTGTTGTTCTCAAAATTCTTACCTGAAACTATCCACTTTTGGTAGTGAGTGGTCACGCATTACCAACCTAGTCTCCGAAGGGCTAATCCTGTGACTTGCTTGTGTTTATGGAAGACGCACAAACCAAAATTTGTGGCAGTTGAGCACGACAGGCATCTAACTGCTTAAATTTCCATCTTTCTCATTCTTTACTTGGTTATACAATGTTGAAATATTTTGTCTGCAGTTTCTGTGTATTCATAACTTCTTACTAAAATACTCTGTAAGATTGTGTGTATGAAGCCCTGGGTGGGAGCTATACTTGTAAGGGATACGTCCACAAAGGCACCACACAGTATATGGTGAAGTTGGACTTTGAGTGGTTTACCTGTCGGCCTGAAGGTTGGGTGGCAAGGTTTACACTAAAGGGAACTGCACAACAAGACTTCCCATCAGAAGCTACGGGCTTTATGGATCCTTGATGTGTCGAGTATATGTGGTGGTGTTTGAGGTGTAGCGTGCGAGAGGTAGCGTGAACGACTCTCTCTCTATGTGAACCAGGTTTCCACACTCGGGTGTGGAGAAGGCGGATGGTCCAAGTTGTGGGAGATATACAGATTATTTCTGGAAAATGTATAAAAGGTCTGTTGGTTGTTGTATGTATATGTAATGCTATGTATATTTCCATGTACCTGTGATATTATTTTTTGTGTATATCTATTAACTTTAATTGATACTATAGGAGTTCAAGATATGTATATATGTGGGTATATATATATGTATATATATATATATGTATATGTGTATATATATGTATATGTATAGGTGGATAGGCTCTCAAGGGCATAAATCGCACTGCCAGGAGTGTGGTTTCTAGACCCTGCAGTTTTCAAGGTAATCTCTAAAGACATGTTTAATATGCAAAGGGTTTCTGGTGTGCATCTGTAACTTATGTCTGGTAAAAACACACTTATGTGTGGGAATTGTGCACACTGTATTCTAGAATTGTTTTCTTATGTGTATTTGTGTATATATATAAAGTTTCTGTGTCTTTGTAACTTTACTCAATGCTTTACCTTTGGGCAGGGAGGTGACTGATCTGTATTATGTGAAGATGTGCAGGGTCTGGCCAACCACCCACAGTCAGCATAGCAGACCACTCCCCTTCCTACTCCAATTTTCTCTGTGTGTGTGTGTTAGTTTTTTTATGTAAAATATGTCTGTCTGTAACCTTGAGGGAAAATAGCAGAAGGGAGAAAGTGTGGTTGCTGTAAAGAGAGACAAAGGCATGTTATTATAACCCCTTTTAAGTGATGACAATGTCAATAAACATAAAAATACTAAAAAGTAAATACATTTTCTATACTAAAAATAACAAATTGTTGAAGATGAAAACAAAAAGGCAAATGTGTATTACAATGACGGTGCCTACGGGGGGAGGGACATGTAATGTTAACCACCTCTCTCCTTCGGAAGAGGATATGTTTATGTGTACACAGAAAAGACTTCCACAACTGACGGCCCCTCCAACTCCTGGGAATATGGTCACTTATAGTGATGATGTAGAGGACGAATTTGATGATGCCCGCAAATACCTGCTTGCCGCCACCGCTCCAAATCCACCTCCTCCAACACCACCACCTTATGAAGGACGGCCTGCCAGAACCAGGCGGGCACCAGATCGTCAATACGGAGGTAAGGGAATAACATCTGTGCCATTTTATCCCTTAATTGAGGTTCCCAATCCTAGAGGGGGGAAATGTGTTGCCACCCACAATGCTAGTATACTGAGCATGGACAGATGCAGATGTGAGGAGAGCTGTAGCAGGAGTCCCCCACCCAAACGACAATATGGGGATTTTCAGACTTAAGTTCCAGTGATTGCAGCAAAGTTTTAAATTAAATGGTGTTGAGGTTGTACGGTGTCTGAGGCAGATATTAGGGTCCGATTGGATCCTTAGTGAAGGTGACTGGAATCCACTGGACCCAAGGGGGGAGCCATTGCAATATGGATCACAAGAACTGACCCAACGAGTAGACGCTCTAATAGGCAGAATAGCTGACAGACACAGAGAGCACGCAGACTGGACTAAGATAAACGAGTGTGTACAGAAAGATGATGAAAGTGTGGAACAATATATGGGGAGGTTGCGGGTAGTATTTGACAGCCATAGCGGGGTAGCCAGACCTAACCCATATGATGATGCTGGACCATATGCTCAGCAGCTAAAAAAATAAATGACTTTGTGATACAGCACCAAATTACTTTCAAAACATGTCCCCTTAGGGAAACCATAGAATATGCTAGACATGCAGAAGAGCAGTGTAAGAGAGCAAATGAAAAGAAACAGATAAAGCAAGATAGTAAACCAAAGGAGGTGTATTTGATGACTTCTGTTGATGGGAAAGCGCAACTTATAACTTTTTGCTTTCTTTTCTGGTGATGGTGGAAATAACCAAAAACGTGGAGGGAGAGGAGGTGGACGTGGTCGAGGTGGAAGCAGAGGACACATTTTATGGAAATTGTTACGTATGTGGCAAGGCCGGCCACTTAGCACGTTCCTGCAGAAACAGAAAGTACCAGGAGGAAGAGGGAGCAGATGACGATGACCAGACCGACAAATGACTAGAACCAGGTTGTACCCTTCCTTTACAAATATTTGGTGAACAAGAATTGCTTGAATCTGAATTGTATGAGTATGGTAATAATGATGCAAACTTGCCAGAAATAAATGATGTGTTGAATTTAGAATCATGTATAGACTTAATGGCTCTAGCAGAACAACCAGTCATTCAACTAGATGTAGAGGGGGTAATGATAACATTTTTATGCGATACAGGAGCATGTAGGTCAGTGTTGAGCGATGATGGCACATGGAGTAGATATACGTCATCACAAAACATACTGGTTAGGTCAGCAGCAGGACAGACAAATAGCGAACCTATATCAACGGCAAAACATTTGAGCATCCTTTTATACTCTCCCCTAGATGCCCGATAAATCTCTTGGGTAGAGATCTGATGCTGAAATGCAACATTAGAGTGGTTTCTACAGAGTAAGGCATGAAAGCATACATGGGGGCATACCTGTCGATGTAAATGTAGTGCAGGGGATGGGTGAACAAAATTACTTCTACACATTAGACATGGTGTCGAAAGGGCCAGGACAAGTATCCAGCACTTTGGTAGCCATGGCTAATGTCCTAGCTCCATCTTCCAGTGTAAAACAAAGCACAGGGTCGTTACACTGCACTATGAAATTTGAAAGTACACCGGGGAGGGATGTGGACTATGAAAAACATTTTTCAAACACACCAATACCAGAATAACCTTGGATTACATATACTGGACAGAAAATGGGTATACAGGGGTGGGAGTAAAATTGAATGATCAAGACCAGCTACTCTATGCAGGACACACAGTGCCACACATATCACTGGCTATGCCAGCTGGTGGAAGGTGGGTACAGGTAGGAGGGATGGTAGAAAAGGCTCAGACAGATAAAACACAATGGGAGTACTTGCCCTATGACCTCGGAGTGCAGTACTCACCGAGTACAAAATATATAGGAAAAGCCTGAACTGAGTAACCGAGACAAAGTAAACATACACATTTTTCTCTTACACAGCTACACATCTGTGTATCTCGTAGACCAAATTGACAAGAGTATTCAACAGCAAATACAGACAGACGTACCCTCACAGGAAAAAACATACTGGTTGAAGAAAGGGAGTAAACTGAATGCTGATAATATTTATGAGAGTATAGAAGGGAAACCAATTTTATCAAAATCACTATTCAGATTTGCAGCTATGTTGAGCCATGGCATTAGTCATGTCTCAAGAGGGAGTATGGTAGACATGGTCAGCAGAATATTTTCAGCCTATGGATTAAACACCTATTTTAAAAAAATTTGTGCAGGGTGCCTTGTTTGTGCACAACACAACCCTCAGGGTAACTATCACCCCATAAGAGGCACATTCCCAGAACAAACATACCCCTTCCAGACAATATGTCATTGAACTAACAAGATGTGAAGGGAAGAAATATTGCCTAGTGATAATTGATGTATACTCTAGGTGGGTGGAAACGAAACCATGTGCTCACCCTGACGCAATCACAGTGGCTAAAACCTTAGTGACACAAATAATTCCTAGGTTTGGTATACCAGAGAAAATATATAGCGATAACGGCACACATTTTGTGAACCAAATTATCGACCACTTGAGTAAAGCATTACACATTGAGTTGAAAAACCACTGTGCGTACCACCCACAGTCAGCTGGATTAGTGGAGAGAACTAATGGTACCATTAAAAATAAATTGAGGAAAACGATGGCAGCGACAGGGAAAAATTGCCTTTACTGTTTACCATTAGTCATGCTAAACAAGCACATGCTTTCAGGCAGGAAGAAGTTAACCCCGTTTGAAATATTGTATGGGAGACCATTCCTACTACCAGAATTTAGACCATTTATCTCAGAAGATGAGAACATGAGTGAAAACTTAGCAGACTATATGAGAAAAATGTTAAGTAAGAAAGATATTACCTCCATCTCTCTCTCTCATCCACAGCAACAGCAGGGACCCTGCTTGGTACAACCAGGCCAGTGGGTCCTAATTAAAGTAATCAAGCGTAAAAATTGGGCAGGTGGGAAGGACCGTACCAAGTTCTGCTGTCAACACCCACTGCCTTGAAAGTTGCCGAACGAGCCACCTGGATACACCTGACTCACTGCAAGAGAGTAAAAGTGCCAGAGCTTGAGCCAGTTGATTCCTAACACCTGCTAGCTGACTCATTGCGAGTCAGGCTGGGCTACAAAGGGGGGGAAACTCGTCTCAAACCCAGTGAAGAACCGAATGGTGCAGGTTTTTGGGGTTCTCAAGTGGCCCAAGAAAATGTCCTGGCACCTGTTTAAAAGACCTAACTGGTGTGGCCTAAGAATCTCACTGACATGCCTCATCTTGATAACTCTTTGCATAGTAGCACCCATAATCATATGGGAAGAAGTAACAAGACCCAGAGGCAACCAGACGCAATCTATTAAAGAGATGTGGATGCACAGAATGAAAAGAGACATGATGGCCAAGTGACCCTAGTGTTCAAGGAAGAGCAGATAGGAACCAACCAAATAGACCTATGTCAAGTACTAAGATGTGGACTTTCTGGAGGAAGACGTAGTGGAGGGGTGAGAAAAGTGCCAGTATACTTGTGTATAGCCTCTCCGTATGGAAATGAGAGATGTCCTAGCTGGAAACTGGCCTTATGGAATACAGGAGCTGACTGGGGTTACTCCCCACCTTATCACAGGAAGTGCAAAAGTACAAAGAGACGCTTAAAGCTGACACGGGGTGTGGAGCCATTCTCCTGCAGCCAAAATCAGCTATACAAAAGTGTGATGAAGGGAGACATACTTTTGGAATCTACACCTCAGGCAGAGGAAACAACATTGAATATTTGCATATTCAGGTACTGCAAAAAGAGGAGCCCAGAGAGACTATTGATCTCACCAAGGGGAGCCCTGTGAATAGGACTGTGCCCTCACAGATCATCTATTTGGAACCTGTTCCACTGCCAGACCGTCAATGGCAATGTTACCATTTAAACTGAACCTTGCTTTAAGACCTTTGTTTAATACATTTATAAGAGGAGGGATTGTTAGGTATTTTAATTCCTTCATTTAGAAATTAATTAGCTAAGAATATCATGATTATAAAAAGTATATTAGCTTGTTTCTTGTCTTGTATATTACTAGAATGTCTACGTTAATGTTCTTTAAAACATCTGTTTCCTATATCCTGTCTTTCTTTCAGATACTACTGAGACAAGGTTTCTATAGGAAGCCAAGATTAGATAAGGATTGTTTTGCTGAGTTAGACAGGAAGAAAAAAGACACTTGCTTGCAAATATGTATTTAACACTATTTTCAACTAGCTGTGACGTGTTTTATGCTATATAAGATTCTGCCGCCCAAATAAATTCAGAGATTATTCTGATGACACTCTGACTTCTGTGCATTATTTTCTCTCATTATATCTTGGTACTCAGATATAATTGATACACACATCAGAATACATGATTACTCACTAATCTGATCCTATCAGGGCTCCAATTTTTTGTAGCTTTTTTTAGCCTGAAAATCTTTTTTTTTTGTTCAAAGACTAAAAGCTGCAGTTCACAAACTGGCCACTAGGCGCCCGCCTAAAACAAGAGTACAGTACAGAGCGCAGCTCTTTATCAACCCATGAGGTTCCTGCAACAGAGGAGCATTGATGAGTTTATACAGTGTAATGATTTCTCACTAAAATGGTTTTATTTAAAGAAATATTGGTAGAAAGTAATGTATTGATTATAGGTATTCTTTGTGTATAGTTATTAATACTGTGTGATAATAAGTTTTCCTGGATTCATATTTATTTATGTTGTTATGCTAATTATAGGTGACCCTGCTGAAAATGTGTACATTTGCTTAATTATAGTTGTTTAAATTGTATTCTTGTTAAATATGTATGTATTTGTATAATAATGGTGACCCTGGGTGAATATATGTAAATGATTTTAGGGCTCTGGCTAAATATATACTTAGAAAATAAAAATAGGGGACCCTGGAGGAATTATAATTATAGATGACCCTGATTAGATATGTATGTCTTGTAATCATAATTGACAATTGCGGTTGAATATGTATATTATATTGTTTCCTGACTTATTTCCCATATATGTCTATAGCAGATATTGGCTGAATATGTGTTTGTATGTGACACTGACTAAATCTTTATATACTGTATTACTTTTATGATTACAAGTCACCCTCTGAATATTTATACATGAATATGATTATAGAGACCCTGCCTAAATATGTGTACATATATAGTAATAGAGGGGATAAGAACATATTTAATTGATTGCACAGGACCATGGCTGAATATGTATATACTTATTTTAATGTAGGGCACCTTCGCTGATTATGTATGTATCATATAAAGTTGTGGTAGTTATGATTTGTTGGTCACACTATGTTAAAAACTACGGGCTTGAGCATGCGCAATGAGCGCCTCAAGACTTTGAAATGACGGGGCTGCAATGAGCGCCAAAGACGAATTGCCAGACCCACGATGAGCTCCAAAGGCGATCATCACAAGGCCCGCAAGACTTTAAAATTTTGAAATGACGGGCCTTATTGCCAGGCCCACAATTAGAGGGGGAAATGGGTGCGTACATACCTTGGGCAGGCACTCACAGGGACTCCTCTACTTCACTGCTTAGGGGCTCCAAAAAGGTAGATCCGGCACAGTGTGTGGTCACCATTATTTTCCAGCACTTCCTTAACCCTCATGGGCATGGAGTTCACCGGGGCTTCAGAGGTTGTCACGGAAGTCCTCTTCCATTCCTCCATGATGATATCACAGAGCTGGTGGATGTTAGAGACCTTGGCACTCCACCACATTTTGTTTGATGATGCCCCACAAATGCTCAATAGGGTTTAGGTCTTCAGCCATGCTTGGCCAGTCCATCACCTTTACCTTCAGCTTCTTTAGCAAGGCAGTGGTTGTCTTGGAGGTGTGTTTGGGGTCGTTATCATGTTATCATGTTGGAATACTGCCCTGCGGCCCAGACTCCAAAGGGAGGGGATCATGCTCTGCTTCAGTATGTCACAGTACATGTCGGCATTCATGGTTCCCTCAATGAACTGTAGCTCCCCAGTGCCGGCAACACTCATGCAGGCCCAGACCATGACACTCCCACCACCATGCTTGACTGTAGGCAAGACACACTTGTCTTTGTACTCCTCACCTGGTTGCCGCCACACACACTTGACACCACCTGAACCAAAAATGTTTTATCTTTGTCTCATTGGACCACAGAACATGGTTCCAGTAATCCATGTCCTTAGTCTGCTTGTTTTCAGCAAACTGCTTGAAGCATCATCTTTAGAAGAGGCTTTCTTCTGGGACGACAGCCATGAAGACCAATTTGATGCAGTGTGCTGCGTATGGTCTGAGCACTGACAGGCTGACCCCCCACCCCTTTAACCTCTGCAGCAATGCTGGCATCTTTCATACGTTTATTTCCCAAAGACAATCTCTGTAAATGACGCTGAGCACGTGCACTCAACTTCTTTGGTCGACCATGGCGAGGCCTGTTCTGAGTGGAGCCTGTCCTGTGATACCGCTGTATGGTCTTGCCCACTGTGCTGCAGCTCCGTTTCAGGGTCTTGGCAATCTTCTTATAGCCTAGGCCATCTTTATGTAGAGCAACAATTCTTTTTTTCAGATCCTCAGAGAGTTCTTTGCCATGAGGTGCCATGTTGAACTTCCAGTGACCAGTATGAGAGAGTGAGAGCGATAACACCAAATTTAACACACCTACTCACCATTCACACCTGAGACCTTGTAACATTAAAAAGTCACATGACACAGAGGAGAGAAAATGGCTAATTGGGCCTAATTTGCACATTTCCACTTAGTGGTGTACTCACTTTTATTGCCAACGGTTTAGACCTTAATGGCTGAGTGTTGAGTTATAGAGATGTCGCGAATAGTTCGCCGGCAGACTGTTCCGGGCGAACATAGCATGTTCACGTTCGCGGTGAACTGCGAACATATGCGATATTCGACCCGCCCCCTGTACTTTATCAATGAGCAAACTTTGATACTTTCATACATGTAGACAGCAGCTGTAAACATATGGCATTATTGTTCTCATTAATATCCTCAATTTCATACATTAGCAATTTGTAGTTACCCAATTTTGGGCAGTATTACTTTGTTCACTCAATAGTCTGCACTATTAATCAATATGCACATCTATAGTTTTAGTTTTGTGTGATTACAGACACTGTCACATGTTAACTGATAAGATATTTTAGCCCATATAATGCTAGAGTGATTAATTTTTTTTCATTAGTTAGGCTTCTGGCCAGCCACCACTTTAGACCCAGTTTAGGGTGCTTCCAGGCCCAACTCATGACTGCCTGCAATTAGCTTGGACTTTGGCTAATTTATTTGTCAGTGTATAGATCCTCCAGTCTAGCCAGGTTTAATTTCAATTTGCTGGGAAGGCAGATTTTGCATATGATAGAGTGCATTTATATTTGTACCTTTCAATTGGGTGAGTAATAACTTAACTTTTTGTATGCCCTGTTTCAATTTTATTTAAGTTTTAACTTTAAGTTTTCGTTTTCTTTTTCTAGCAACCTATTATGCATTGGTCCCCAGGGGGACAATATTCAGGACTCAATAATCTGTGTTGTGACTCTTTTTACATTTTAACATTATATTTAAGTCAATAATGATTACGTTTTATTTCCTTGAAACCCTGTTATAGCTTTGACCTGGGATGAGAGAGCATCCTTGGTTGAGTGGCGAGAGAAAACAGAGGCTGACCTCCCCTCTTATTCACTGTAGACCTCTTGGGCCATCTGGTCCATTATATGTATCATCTGACTGACAGTGACGTTTTCTGGTATCGAGGCTCTCCTTATGCTTAATTTCCACATCACCTTATCCTCCCCACTGACTGAACATTGGCGGGACCATCTGTTTAGGTGGTGCTGCAAAAAAAGGGACCCACTTTATCTGTTTTTTACACTTGTTGCTCTATTTCATTAACTCTCCCAACTCACTGTATAGATCTTGTGTCCCGGCATCTGGATACTTCTTGCCTTGAACTGCTTTCAGAACTCAGCAACTGGCACACCCTCATAATCACTATTGTATCTCAGGGATCACATTGCTGCCACCAGTTGCCTACTCTTCTTTTGGCTTGAAAAGGTCGCTAGACTAAATTTTCTATCCTCACACAGCAGGATTTAGCAGGATTCACTGACAAGTTTCAGAATCTCAGGCCAAGTTGCAGGGTCTCGAAACAAGTTTCAGAAATTTTTTGTAAAATAATAAATAATAAAACCCTTCCCTCTGAATGAAACGCATCATGTATATGTGGCATAAAAAGAGCATATTCTTTATTTATGGTTAATCTTTTTATATATTTTTTTATAATACAATAATGGACCATAAACACAATTAACATTTCTTTGGCAAGCTGAATTGTCCCATGTGGGCTAAGAACTTCCACCAAGGGGCACGGCGCCAGACTGTCTTTCTCCCCATCTAGGTACAGATGAGTCCATTGTTAGATACCTCCAGTCAGTGTCTGGACCTAGCAGGGGTTTTCCAGGGTATTATGAACATTGGAGATGTGTGATGGGTCTGGGTCTACTATGGATGGTAGAAGGTCTCTCTCTAATTGGGGAACCTAATAAAGGGTAGTGTGCTGGTTAGTGGGACCATGATGCTATGATGTATTCCAGGGCCTGTTGTTCATAGTGAGGATGGAGGTTGTGTGTACCCTTTCCCTAGCCAACCTCCTCTCGAACAGATACCTTTTCTGATTGATTTGAAGAGAAGTTGGCTAGGAGATTTTTGGTGGCTCTGAGTTAACTAAGATGGCTTTGTTAGATCCTTGGCTCTCCCCATTGAAGACTATGGAGCCCAATTTACAGCTACCACAAGTTTGAATCCACCCAGAAAACTAGCCCGGCCTTGGGACCAGTTGCTCTTAAAGTGATACTACTCTAATAATATTACCCTATGATATAACACTAATAATATTTTTATTGGTCTTATGCAATGTATACACCATGAAACACATAAAATGACAGATAAAAATGGTAAAATTGACCCAGAGCAATCTGAGCTTGGGTGACCCTGTGGAAATGGCTCTTGGGCATATGACCAGGGGCTTAGGGAAACATTGGAAACTATAAATATGTTAAATTTTAATTCTGGTCTGATACCCATTGCAAAGTGTTGTAGTCCTTTATTGGGAATGTCTTTGTGGCTATTACAATAGCCTTAGTACAAAGGGTCAAGACTAGGGTATGTAGAGGTCCGATCACCAGGTCCAGAGGCCCAGTAGTTCTGGGGGAGTTGGGACAGCTATAAAAACTGCTGGTGGTCTAAAGCTTAATTTAATTTAATACTGTCCCCATTTCATGGACAAAGTTAAACATTATGCTACAGAAAACTCCACCATATTCTATTACCTGCTTGCAAATGCCTCAAACTCACAAACTTAGCTGGAGGTGTTTTTTTTTTTAATTATAATTGTTTAGATATATTCTATTGATTCCAGCTCACAAATTCCAGACTTTTTAAATCTGATTTCCGCAGTTGACATTGTCGTTACTAATCCAGAGATCTCTATAACATAGAAAGTTACAGCTATGTCTCTAACTATAAACTAAATTCTTCTAAAATAAATATTTTAAATTTAAATCTTGATTTACTAACCAAAACTAAAATAAAAGAGAGTTATGAGTTTGACTGGTACTCAAACGGATTTACCCATTTAGCAGTAGATTTTTCCCCAAATTTAAAAGAATTACCATCTCATAAATTGCAGAGTGCACTAATTGTGCCCAGGTGAGAGTGGTGTGGCTCGACTGTTTAACTAATATAAAAGGTTTGTGACCTTAGCACCCAACCCTAACACCCCTCACACTTATCCATAACACCCATCAACCTAACACCTAACCCTAACAACCCTCACACTTATCCCTAAGACCTAACACCCCTCACACTTATTCCTAACATGCCTCACCCTAACACCCCTTACACTTATCCTTAACACCCCTCACCCTAACACCTAACCCTAACACCCCTCACACTTATCCCTAACACCCCTCACCCTAACTCTAACACCCCTCACACTTATCCCTAACACCCCTCACCCTAACCCTAACACCCCTCATACTTATCCCTAACACCCCTCACCCTAACCCTAACACCCCTCACACTTAACACCTAACCCTAACACCCCTTACACTTATCCCTAAAACCCCTCACCCTAACCCTAACACCCTTCACACTTATCCCTAACACCCCTCACCCTAACACCTAACCCTAACACACCTCACACTTATCCCAAACACCCCTCACCCTAACCCTAACACCCCTCACACTTATCCCTAACACCCCTCACCCTAACACCTAACCCTAACACCCCTCACACTTATCCCTAACACCCCTCACCCTAACCCTAACACCTCTCACACTTATCCCTAACACCCCTAACCCTAACACCCCTCACACTTATCCCTAACACCTAACCCTAACATCCCTCTCCCTAACACCTAACCCTAACACCCCTTTCACTTATCCCTGTGTCTCTTCCCCACCCTAATCATCAAGGGAGGGGGGAGGATGATGAGGGAGGGGGTAAAGAGACACAGGGGAGGATGATGAGGGAGGGGGGAAGAGACACAGGGGAAGATGATGAGGGAGGGGGAAAAGAGACACAGGGGAGGATTATAAGTGAGGGGGAAAGAGACACAGGAGAGGATGACGATGGAGGGGGGAAGAGACACCGGGGAGGATGATGAGGGAGGGGGTAAAGAGATACAGGGGAGGATGATGAGGGAGGGGGGGGAAGACACAGGGGAAGATGATGAGGGAGGGGGAAAAGAGACAAAGGGGAGGATTATGAGTGAGGGGGGAAAGAGACACAGGAGAGGATGATGATGGAGGGGGGAAGAGACACAGGGGAGGATGATGAGGGAGGGGGTAAAGAGATACAGGGGAGGATGATGAGGGAGGGGGATGTTAGGTTATTTATGCCCTTTATGGATTAAAACCAGACTCTGCATCGACTATGTAATTTTCCGTGGGAGTTTTGACATGGATCCCCCTCCGGCATGCCACAGTCCAGGTGTTAGTCCCCTTAAAACAACTTTTCCATCACTATTGTGGCCAGAAATAGTCCCTGTGGGTTTTAAAATCTGCATGCCCATTGAAGTCTATGGCGGTTCGCCGGGTTCGCCGGTTCGCGAACATTTGCAGCGGTTCGCGTTCGCGGTTCGCAAATCGAAAATTTTATGTTTGCGACATCACTATTGAGTTATTTTGAGGGGACAACAAATTTATAATGTTATACAGGCTGTACACTTACTACTTTACATTGTAGCAGAGCGTCATTTCTTCAGTGTTGTCACATGAAAAGATATAATAAAATATTTACAAAAATGTGAGGGGTACACTCACTTTTGTGAGATACTGTATATATATATATATATATATATATATATATATGTCCAGGTAAGGTACCTGGTTATTATGGGAGGGGCCCTATTACGTCCCTTCCTGTGGGTGGGGCTCCCTCTGACCTTTAAAAGCACTTCCGGCCAGCCTCTACTTGGCACACTTCAGTTGACTTTTGCCTCTGTGCCTGGAGGGTGTTTCTCTGCGATTCCTCATTTTTTGGCTTTACCAAGCCTTGCTTTGCTGAATTTAATCCCTTATTTACTAAAGCATCGTCTTTGCCTATGGTGAGGGTAAGTCTCTTTCATCAAGTTTCATTTTTTGGCCTCTTTTTCTACCGATTTCCGCCCAAATCAACTAAACATCCCAGGTAAGTCTTTCATCACTAACTGGCTTTCCACAAGCCCTACATTTGCAGATATGGCCTCTTTTTTATCAGATTCCTGGCAATATGTACTAAGTAGTTACCTCGTTCATGCCAAGGTAATTACATTTCCACTGCCATCCAGCTTAATCAAGCCTTTCAGCCCAGATTTAGACCCATTTCACATCAAAAGTAACACCATTTCCACTGCCATGCGGCTTAATCAGATTTAGGCCATATATACTAAGTAGCTATCATGAATACGTAACAAGCATCCCCACTTTCATCACCATTTGGCTTCTACAAGCCCTACTGTGCAGATTCCAGCATATCTATTGTCTGTAATGCATTTCATTGATGGAGAGCGATGTTACCAAAGCCTCCTTGCACACGTCCTAGGTAACGCTTTTTGGCTTTCGCTAAGCACTCCATTGCTTATTCGGCTCCCATCAGCATCCTTGCCTATGTCCAAGGATACGCCGTTTTCATCATCATGTGGCTTCCAACAAGCCCCCATAGTAGATTCATCCCACATTACTAAGCTTCATCTTTGCCCATACCTAAGGACTCGCTTTCTCCTTACCACGACAATCTGGCCCACTAATCAGGCCAGATTTAGTAACTTTGGCCACATATCCAGCTACCATTTGCCGTAGGAGAGGGACCTGACCACAAATATATATATATATATATATATATATATATATATATATATATATATATATAGTACATTTGTGTTCACATTTTAATGTCTAAAACAAGTTGGACTCCAGTGCTCCAGTGGCAACCTGTGAAGCTCGGGTGAACTCTATGCCCATGAGAGTTAAGGCAATGCAGGAAAATTATGGTGGCCACACAAAATATTGACACTTTGGGCCCAATTTGGACATTTCCACTTAGGGGTGTACTCACTTTTGTTGCCAACGGTTTAGATATTAATGGCCATGTGTTGAGTTATTTTAAGGGGACAGCAAATTTACACTGTTATACAGATTGTACACTTACTACTTTAAATTGTAGCAGTGTGTCATTTCTTCAGTGTTGTCACATGAAAAGATATAATAAAATATTTACAAAAATGTGAGGGATGTACTCACTATTGTGAGATACTGTATATATATATATATATATATATATATATATATATATATATATATTCAATGTATCCCCACCAGATGTTTTTTCGGTTGCTACTCACTTGGAGCCAGCTATGAAAATAAAATGGATCCAGTTTTTTGCATAGAAATCTTAGAATTGTGAAGGTCGTGTTTATTTATTAATATATTTTATTTTGCTTTCTAACAATATTTTGGCCATTATCAAATGTATTTTTTTTGAAAGCACATATGAACCACAGTCTCCTTCTAAGCTTCATTTCCTCTGTGCTCTGTCCCTTGTGGCACTACCAGGCTGTGAGGTTTTATTGCACCATTATAAATACGTAAAACACTACAGCAATAAACTTTGACGTCCACAGTGTTTTTATGACACTTTATAGCTTCTGAGAATGTGATCTACAAAAACAGCAAATGTATACTGCACGAAAGGTATGGGAATACAAAGTACAAGTGCAATTAATTTCTCTACTAATTTCTCATTGGATCATCAAACAGACGCCATACCTATAATGAGGTTGTTATAAGAGCATCACATATAATAGTTGTCAAACTACGAATCGTTGTCGGGCTTGCGAGCCTGGTGGAGCTAAGCGAGGCGAGCAGTTGAGGCATTGAAACATGCGGGTCTTAGGCATAAATAAGCGCCAAGGGCGCTCCTGCGAGCCTTGCAAATTAAGGCGAGCCATTGAGGCATTGAAAAGCGTGGGACTTAGCCTCCAAGCAGTTAGGAAACGCGGGATTGCCTTAGGCCGCAAGCAGTTGTGGAACGCAGGACAAAAAAATTGCAAGGCGTGGAACTTAGAAAAACAAATTATGATTTTGGAAAAATATGAAGTTAACGGCCGAACTGTGAAAAATCATAAAACACAAAAAATAACAAAAAAAAAACACCCACTCACAGTATGTGGGGACAGCCAGGATGTCTGGTAGTGAAGTTTAAGCCGAATTTAAGGCGAATTTGCTAAGCGGAAAAAAAATGGCAGACCAAAAAATTTAAAATGTGGCTACATGACCACCTTACCACACAAAACACCGCCAGACGCATTGCACTTACACAGGAACGTATGAGGTACAAAATACACTATTAGGACGGAAACTGCTCGCGAGACGCGTAACACATAGACAATCGCTGCCATTTTACAACACTAACTTGCAACTAATAACATTACAAATCTAAAATGGCGCTTTACGCGACTAAACCAACGGTTTGCCCTCGTGCACGCAGCATATTTATTCTGCACACTTGGCACATTGCTGACACTTTCTCATCAGGGCAGTAACAGTCCAAATGTACATTGTATGCTGCAGGAAAATAAAAGGAGGTTGTAGCTCTTTAGGATATTGATTGCTGCATATATTAATTACAAATAGGTAAAGTATATTAATTGGTTAAGTAATTAATTAATTATTATAAAAAAAAATATATATAAATATACATATATAAAAAAAAAAACTCTAAATAGAATATTTTACACTGCCCTTACTTTATGAATACATTAATGCTTCGCACTTCCTAATACATTTGTTCATTCAGAATTAATTATTAACGTACATTAATTTAATAAGCATTAATTAGAAATGGAAAATAAAAGCTTATACTTTCCACTGCACTAAAAAAAAAAAAAATTTTTTTTACACTGCAGTTATATATATCTCACAGAAGGTGCTCAGAGGAGCAAAGTACACGAGAGGAGAGGCTCGCAATGAGCGCTGAAAGTCCTCAGAGTAGCAAAAGCTTTACATTGTGTGGCAAACAGCATTGCTACGGCTTCAAATTTTATTGCCCTGTCATTTTTGATGGGCAAGTCGCTAGTAGACATATAACATGAGAGTCAGTGAAGACTCAGTTAAAGGAAGATCGACACAAATATGAAGTATATCTTTAGAGTCATTATAAAGTGATAAATAAATAATATTTAGGTTTGGCTTGATAATAAAAAAAACACATATTAAACTGTTACTGTATATGTAAATGACAAATTACTTTTTTTAGATCCGTCCCAGGCTTTATAAGCATCAGATCTCTCCACCCTCTGAATGATGTATTGTCTCAAGGCGAGGAAATTAGTATTAAACAGACTGTGAGACCTAATTAACACTGAGTGTTAAATCTAACTCACAACCTGTCTGGGGGTCATTAAAGAGTGGGTTGGGAATCAATGCTCCAAATTGTCAAAAGTGACAAAGAGGACAGAAGGAACTGGTTTATAATGTCATTTTTTTCTTTGCAATTTTACAGAGCTTTTGAACAGTGGAAAAGTAAGATACTCATGCATTAGTTTCCGTTTATTCACTGAAAGCATGTAAACTGCTCATCAAATACAGACAGAGCAGTGAAAGTCAAGAAGAAAAAATGCTTTTGCAGTTTTTTTAAACTGACACCTTTTCATCCTACTTGTATTAATATAGGCTTCTGATGCTCCTTGTAGCTCTTATCCAGTGACTTCCATTAGGAATGAGCAGGGGTGTGTAACAGTTGTAGCCAATAGGCTGTGCATCACAGCAGTGCATTGGAGTCTATGGCTGTGACTAACATATCTGTCAGTTAGACCCTCTCTGCTTGTTCAAAACAGTAGTGATGTCCCTGCTGGAGGTTGTCTTAGCCTCTCACTCCCCAGAGACTGATTGGAGGTGGCAGGAATGCTTCAATTGCTGTGCCTTACAGTATGCCGTGTCCTGCTTATACACCCATTGGCTCAACTTGCTGTATATTTTCTGCCTCTATCTTTAATAAAGACATGCACATTTTTTTTTTATTTAGGATCATAGTGTTATAATAATTCTGAAGTCCAAATGTTTGTCTATCTAAATAACAATTATAATTCATATTTATTATTTTTAAATTTTAACGGCTATTTACTTTGCAATTCCAGACAAATGGGATACATAAGCCATATTGAAGCCCGTAGTGGCACCGGTGCACCCGCAAAGCATGCAGGCTTGAAATTCGCCGGAGTTACAGAGCTATTACATTCAACCATGCCGCGACCAACGGGACTGAGACGCAAACCGGTAAACCATTCTTGCACACATTACATATGTGGCCGTGAACATGATCAATTAGTCAAACCCGTAGTTACAGGTTTAGACTGAGCCATTGGAAAAAAGAGATTGTCATCATTACGTCACTGAAAAATGGAGGTTAGATTTCAATACCTTACGGGTTTCAATTACGGGTTACGATCGGACCCCCATTCCAGATATAATCCAAAATTAATAAATCAGTAAATATGAAATTCTTGTCCATGCGAGTTCCATTATCTGTATTAACTCATTGATTGCCGGGATCAATATAAGACGGAAATTGCAGATTTGCAAGCTTGAGAATGTTGTGTTATTAATTTTAATCCACAAGAACGGACATCTTTTTTATACCAATTTACTCCTTAATGTGTAATTATATTGACAAGATAGATAAGAATTTTTGACATTTTATTGAGGATTCTTAAAAAATAAAATAACGTTGTTTAAAAACATATTACCGGTACTTAAAAAATAAAATGTATACTTTTCACTTCTGTATTTCTTTTTTGAATCAATAATTTATACACATGATAAGTAATAATCAAATATATACAAAAAGATGAATGCGTCATAGAATAAATATTAATATTATTTGATATTGCCAGAACAGAGCAAACCTATAGCGGGTGATCTTTGTATGTATACTGGGTCAATTGCAATTGATATAACTGTATTATTAATTGATTTTTATATACTTGTTATTGATATCATACTTTTGAATAAATTCAATACAATTTGCATCTTAATCTCAATATATTTGTTATTAATTACATGTTATGCATTTATTGTACATGTCCGTTCACAGTTTTAATAATAAGACTAGAGTTTTTTTTTGTTGTTGTAATATATCAAATAATATTGATTAATACATTTATATATGCTGAAAAAAGGTGCTGAGTGGATATGTAAATATTTTTAAGGTGCTTTTGTGCTCTCAGTTGGAAAAAGAGGGTCAGTCCCGGTGCTGTCTGTCACAGAACTGGGGATCCTCCACTTCCCCCCTTCTAACAAGTGCTACTAACTATGCTGGTCTACATGAATGTGATGGTACTGGGGGCCTGTCACTTACCCCTTTGCCTAAACTCTATGGTGACCTCTAATCTGACGATTCTCAATATCTGTGACTCCTGACCAAATCCTGAATGGTAAAGATAACTTTACTGATAATGAATCTATATCCATGCAATGGTTTTAATTATTTGTAATGTTCCACTATTACATTTCTAAAGTTGTTTAATTTGCATTTATAACTCTAATATTTACATCAAGTAACACCTCTATAGGAATATTGAGAATCATTAAGTTATTATATAATAACATTTCTTATCTTGTATTTGTTTTGAGTTCAGGTAGAGACTCCCAGCTCCATTTGTTGCTCTGTATTAATTGCGCGTTGCTATGACATCATCAGAAGTGGACTGGTATCGGGAAGGTGACCGATGCGCGTTTCGTGGCTGTTTCCTCTTGGGCCAGGATGACGGAGCAACAAACAGCGGGAACTGGGAGTCTCTACCTGAACTCAAAACAAATACAAGATAAGAAATATTATTATACTAGGGACTTGCCCGTAAAAAAAATTACGGCAATAAGATTGTAAGGCAGGTAATGGTGTTTGTGTGCAACATTAATTTTGTTGGTGTTCCAAAATCCTTCAGTGCACATTGCGAGCCTCGCGCTGAGCGTCTTCGGTGCTCATTGCGAGGCTCTTGGTTGTTGGTGTGCTATGAGCAGCGTTGGTGTTTTTTTTTCTATGCCAATTATTAAAATAAGAAATGAATATACTTTACCTATTGTGAAGTAATATATGCAGGAAGGATTGTGTTGAAGAGCTGGCAATCTGTTTTCATGTTGCTGCAGCATCAGTGCTGTGGAGCTGCTGTGTAAGAGTAATAAATGTGTGCAGTGTGCAGTGTAATAGTGTGCGTGCGCAAGGCAAATCCGTTAGGGTAGCTGTGTAGGTTGCATCCCTGTTTTCGGATCTCGTATGTCTTTTTCAGAAAATCTGTAGGTGTTTGGTGGTGTTTTGCGTCTTTAGAGTCCTGTAGCCTCGTTTTTTGCATTTACTTTGCGGATAGGACTTTAACCCCCTTGCAGGTCCTCTCTAGTACCCGTAGGCTTTTTGACTCCATTTGCAGGTCATGGGTTTGAATGCCAGTGGATTCGTAGCAATTTAATAGCGATTTGCGAACGTAACATTTACGGGATTGACAGATTATTATTATTATTATTGTTTATTTGTAACGCGCCAACGTATTCTGTAGCGCTATACATAAGTTAAATTACAGGCAATGACAAGTTCAATATTAACACATTGCAAAGAGTGGAGGGCCCTGTCTTTGAGCTTGGAATCCAGTGTCCATAGCGATTTCCCTAAAGCACCGCGCAGGATTGAAACTCGCAGACTTACAATCTAAAGATCAAAGGCTTTGCGGCAACGGAGTTCAGATTTCAACGGCCCGTAAAAAAAATTCTGCATGTAACCTGCAGATCGTTTGAGGGTAGCTGTACAAGGCCAATTTAATAGCCTTCAGTCTAGCAGGCTCCGTTACAGGCTCCGTTTTTACACATTGGGGGAATTTAATAGGGCTGCAAGTCTTTCAATAAAACACATATAGAATATTATACTAAATCACACACAACCCAGCTCTTTATAAAGTATGAAACATAAGCAAATATCCACAACACATAATAAGGGTGGATAGAATATGAAATATATTGACTATGAATATCCAGCCCTGGCTGTCTGTTAGAGGGGCACTATCACCCTAAAAAAGACAAGGAATTACAGAATTACTGTAAAATGGTGGGAAAGAATCTGCCTTGAAGAATATACTTATATCTAAGTCATTCCTTACAGTGACACCTAACTAGGAGTAGTATAGTCCGTGTACAATAATGTTCAAATGTAAGTATTAAAAGCAACATTAAACAACCACTGAAATGAAAAAAAACATTGCACAGTGGTCATTATATGTTGCTTTTAAAACTTACATTTGAGCATTAGTTTTATATATATATAAATATTATGTGTGTGCATTTATACATAAACACACATGTGTGTGTATATATATATATATATATATATATATATACTATATTTGAAAACTTGAGACTGACTAAGAACATAATTAAGCAGAGATACAATCGTGAAACTAGATTTTAAATAGAATAAAAAACAATTGTAGAGGTGCTGCTGGACTATGGAGGCATCCATGATACTTTAATGCTTTAATGGAAGTTGTATCTGTGAGAGTTTACATTCCTTGAGAGCAATACTTGCATATATTGCTGTAAGCTGCCTGATTCTGGGCCTGTGGGGGGGGGAGGGAGTGGTGTCAAATTCAATCAGACCCAATTAGCTAAGAAATACTTTTGACATCTACCCGTTCCCTTCTCCACCATACTTCTCTCCACTGACAGATAAATAAACACACCTTCATGATCAAACCTTAAGAGTGTTAAAACAAAGGCAAACTAAATTCCTCTATTTATAAACAGCTTCAAAAATGGTGATTTTTCTCTGTAAATATTTATGTTCACAGCTTACACAGCTACTAATGTTGTTAAAGGGATATGTAAATTAGCTGGATTATGAATGCATCTGATATAGGAGAATTAGTAGTGTATGCAAACATTTTTGCACAAAAAAATCCCCAAATAAATACTTACATTGTAGTCAGCAAAATGTCTTGTAATTTCTGACAGTTGAACATTAGGGTTAACACCCTTGAAACCCAGGTTAAATTAGCATCAAATTTAAAATGATTTATTTTGGACAATCAGGTTGAAAGTTTTGATTTAACTCTGTGTTCCTGTTTGTGCTGAAAAGCAGCTTGGGATATGTAGTGTATGACTGATATGTGCTATGTATTGCTGATGACATACAGACAGGAAGCTGCAAGGAGATTGGCTGTGCAAGCAACAGCAGGTAAAAAGTGGGTTAATATTGCTCACCTGATGCTGCATGCTGATTGGCGGGGGGGGGGGGGCAGATGCCTGTGTAGACACCCCCTGGAGGTATCAACACAATCATTAGAGGGATTTTTAGATATTAAGAAAAATAGAATGTTTTATGAGATGTGCTGCACATATATAGGCTGCTTTTTGCCTATAGAGTGCAGAAATGTATTGTTGCATGAGACTTTCATATCCCTTTAATTTGTTACATTCTTCAAAATACGTGTATTTTGTTGTTTTAGTGATCCTTTAAATTAATTTTCTTTGGTTACTAAATGAACAAATTAAACCTTATTGGATGACTCCAGTGGTCCTATAAGAACTGGCTATATAAACTGCAAACCTTATTTTTTCTAAATAGTATCATTTTTGATAAATAAATAAATATATATATATATATATATATATATATATATATATATATATATATATATAATTAACTACATCATTTTCTTAGCACTATGTGTAGTTTAATATTCTTTAAAATGAATGCATGTAACTTTTGGGTAAATTACAGATTATTCAAATCAAAGGAGTCCTGATAGACACATGACTTTCTGATAATAATTATTGTATTTAGCAGGTCTTCCCTGCTTCTGATGACCCAGACCCTGGGTGTCCAGTTAATGGCCAGGACATACTTATCAGTTTTAGAGGAGGATCAGATTACCGGATATTGCTAATATTTTAATAATATTGTTTTAGTTTCAAGCACTCCAAGCATGACTTAGGCTTTTTATTTCTTACAGTTCTATCTGTCCATAATACTGGGTCTCTAGATACTGCAGCCTTTAGTTAGGCAGATAGCCCATTATTACTAAGTGTTAAGACTTTAATTCAATATTTAACTAAACTGTTCACATTCTTTTAAGGACTGATTTACCCTATAACAGTGGTGGCGAACCTATGGCACGCGTGCCACAGGTGGCACGCCGTGCCCCTTCTGTGGGCACGCGGCCATAGGTCGCCGGCAGCATGCTGGGTCTGCTCATCGTGCGCGAGCACGGCGCCTGAGTGCTCTCCCGTCACTTAAAAAAGGAAGGGCTGTGCTAGCGTGCGCGCGCGGCGCAGGCGAACAGACTCTCCTCGAGATCTGCAGGGGGAGAGGCAAGGGGAAGGTAAGAGTTATGGGGCAGGGGAGAGACAAGGGAGAGGGGGAGAGAGAAGAGGGTTGAGACAAGGGGGAGGGAGAAACGGAGAGACAAGAGTGGAGGGAGAGACAATGGTGTAGGGAGCCAATGGGGAGTTGGACAGATAAGGGAGAAGGGGAGAGACAATGGAGAAGGGGGAGACAAGGGGAAGTGGAGAGACAAGAGGGGAAAGAGAAGGGTGGGGTATACAAGTTAGAAGGGGAGAGAGAAGGGGGAAGACAGTGGAGAATGGGAAAGAGAAGTGTGGGAGAGAGATAGAAGGGTGTGGGAGACAAGGGAGAATGGGAGAGACAAGGTTGGGTGAAACAAGGGGGTAGAGAGAGCAGGGTGGGAGAGACCAGGGGGATAGACAAGGGTAATGGGAGACACAAGGGGGGAGACAATGGGGAGGGGGGAGACAAGGGGAGAGAGAGTGAACGGTGGGAGAGACAATAGTGAAGTACAAGGAGAGACAAGGGTGGGGGTAGAGACAAGAGTGAAGGAGATACAAGGGTGGGGGAGAGATAAGCAGAGAAAGAGGGAGGGAGGGAGGAAGAAAGGAGAGCAGAGAGAAGGGAGGATGGAGAGAAAGAAAATAGGGAGAGGCAGAAGGGAAAGGAAGAAGTAAGAGAGTGAGATGGGAGAGAAGGTAGAGGCACATGAGAGGAGAGAGAAAGGAAGAGGGAGATGCAAAAGGGAGAGGTAAAGAAGGGAGAGTGAGAGAAGGGAGGAGTGAGAGAGAGGGGAGAGGCAAAAGGGAGAGGTAGAGAATGGAAAGAAAGGAGGAGGGAGAGACACAGGGAAGGAAAGAGACAAGGGGGGGTAGAGGCAAGGGAGAAAACAGAGACAATTGTGAGCAGTACAAGAGAGGAGAAATAAGGGTGGGAGAGAGAGAAGGATGGAGGGAAGAGACAAGGGAGAAGGGGAGATACAGGGGTGGTGGGAGACAAGGAGGAAGGGGAGAGACAAGGGGAGGGGAGAGAGAAGGGTGTATGATCCAAGGGGGGAGGGAGACAAGGGAGAAAGGAAGAGACAAGGCTGGAGGGAGAGACAAGGGGGAGGGGAGAGACAAGAGGCGAGAGAGGAGGGTGGGGGGGAGAGGGAAAAATGGGGGAAGAGACAAGGGGGAAGGGGAGATACAAGGGTGGGGGAGAGACAAGGGGGAAGGGGAGATACAAGGGTGGGGGAGAGACAAGGGGGAAGGGGAGACATAAGGGGCAGGGGAGAGACAAGGGAGAATGGGAGAGAGAGAAGGGTGTAAGAGACAAGGGGGAGTGAGAAAGTGAGAGACAAGAGTGGAGGGAGAGACAATGATGTGGGGAGACAAGAGGGAGTGGTAGTCAAGAGAGAAGGGGAGAGACAAGGGAGAAGGGGGCGACAAGGGGAAGCGGGCATATGCATTAAGGGAGCAATGTATAAAATTGCTATTTTTGGATTGAAAGAGTGAGGTGCATTGTATTCTCATTTGCATGGCCCTGCCTTTTAGACATGTGAATGGGCTTATTAATGTACTATTAATTTCCTCTCTCTAAAAATGTATATATATATATATACATACAGTGGGGGGGGGGGGAGTATTTGATCCCCTTCGGATTTTTTTTGTCCATGACAAAGAAATGATCAGTCTATAATTTTATCAAAAATGACGGGAATACAATTGTAAGGCTGGCAATGCTGTTTGCCACATAATGTGAGGCTTTTGCTCCTCTGAGCACCATTTGCGTGGCGCGCACTAACTGCCATTTGTTTTATTTTCAACGTTCTGCGTTCCTGTCGTTGTTCGTCTAAGGCTCAGTATTCAGGTTTAATTGCCGTGTTGGCACTTAGAGGAAAAAAAAGTTGGCATGTATTGCGGTTTGGGCACTTGGGCTCAAAAAGGTTCGCCATCACTGCCCTATAACATGCTGTCTCTGGATTGTTCCTATTAGTTTCAGAAAGGAGCTGCTAGATGGCGCTGCCGAAATTGTGCACAGTTTGCAAGTGCTGCTCAGATCATATACTATTTCCAAGCTTATAGCTTTACCCTAACCTAAAGCTATGATATTGGCAGGAAAATGTTGCCATTCTTGCAGATGCTTACTGCCACTGCTGCTGCCTGTGCTGAAGGCCCGCCGGCGCAGTTATAACAAGAAAGGACCCTTACTCCTTATAATTATTTGCAACATGCTAACAAAGTATATCCGACAGAGATGCTTGAGTAATGTTAACCTTTTTATCAAATATTCCCATCTCTCTTTTATTTAATTTTTTTTAAATATAATAAAAACTATGTTTTGTTTACACTATACATAATATCACATATACAGTGGTCATCAGCGGGTTGTCCAATGTTGTTGCTAACGCTGCGGCCCTCGCCAAAGGCGCTCCTTGCCAGCAACGGCGGACTTTAGGCCCGCAAATGCGGACCCTCGCGAAGCAAGGGGCCGTATTTGCGGAGGAGGAGGCTCACACCGCGAACGCAAAATTTACGGACTTAGCATCCGCAAATACGAGCTGTGGGAGTTAGAAAAAAAAATACATTAGAGCCCGAAACCTGCCCACAGCAAGGGGGGGCACACAGCACCTCTAAAAGTGAAGTTATAAGTCAATTTAAGTAGAAATTAAAGAGTTTAGACACCCAAAAATCCCCTAAGCAAGAGAAAAAATGGCTGCCGAAGAAAACGAGGCTACAGGACCCTAAACACGCAAAACACCACGAAACACATACAGATTTTTCCAAAAAGCCGGACGAGGTCCAAGAACAAGGACGCAAAATCAGCCACAGCCGCGTACCACACATTAGGCGCCATTTTACATCACTAACTTACACAATGCAGAAGTACACAGCTACCCTAACGGATTTTCCTCGCGCACGCAGCCTATTTACACTACACACTGCACACATTGCTGACACTTACACAGCAGCTCCACAACACTGCAAATCTACATTGTATGCTGCAGCAACATCAAAACAGATTGTCAGCTCTTCAGCATAATGCTTCCTGCATATATTACTTCCAAATAGGTAAAGTATATTCATTTAATGATGTATTATTTATTTGATTACCATACACCAAACAGCATTAGCTCACTTACAATTTCATTGCCGTCATTTTTTGACGGGCAATATTCTAGTTATTTAGAACAGTTGAGTGCCACAAAAGTATATTTTTCTGGCATTTTAAGGTACCCACTAGGTGGCGCTATGACCCTACAGATATACTGCTTTGTTATACTTTAGGTGCACTCTGACACCTTGAGGACATGAACTGAACCTGATCCACCTGATACGAGTCACAAAAGGAAGGTGGATCTGGGGCAGCTCACATCAGCCAGGCTCAGACATCTTGCACATAGATCTGTCTGTTGGTCTCCACACTGGATAAAATATTATGTATTGTAATATGGTCACAGTATAAATGTGAGAAATATGCTAATACTACATACTACTATCATACAGTCCAGCTGATGAGTATATTTATGCTGTAATACATTACAGTGCTCCTTTAACTTTAGTATAGAATATTACTTTATTACTTTAATATTGTACCGCGGAATAATAGCTAGAGCTGAGCGATGACTTTTCTGGCACTGAACATGTGATGTTTAGTATAGTTAAATAATCATTAGATTAGCCTTTAAAAAAAACTACTGGTACATTTCGTTTATAAAAAAAAAAGTATTTATAAATGTCTCCATAATCTGACCCTTAAATGAATTTATTCACAAAAGATCCCCAAACTATTTAAAGACATATCTGTCTCTAATATGGTGCTTATATCAGACACACACATTACATGGAGTCACTTTATACACATATGGATTTAGTTTATTTAAAAATAAAACTTGTTTTCCGCACCCCCATTGCTGCTTACATAGGCACAGTGTACCTACCAATAGAAACCCTGCATTTGGGTATGGATTTTAACCCTTTACTAACCTTCAAGCCAACAGCAGCAGAATGCAGAGATCTAGAGGTCAGTGTCTGGCTCCACCTGCTTCCTTGTACAAGGGACTACACATCCCTGGATTTCTCATTGCACAAACTACCATCACAGATTGATACAATGTATTAGCTGCCTGTGATTGGCCAAAACAAATTATGAATTTTAAGCTAATCTTAGTAGAGATACTTAGGGGTGTTAACTCTGAAAATCAACTGCTTGCAAACTCAAGAGATTTAGCAAACTTTAGGATAAGTGTAATGATGTTTATTTTGGTATTTTTTCATGCAATAAATATGTTTGCATACACTACTGTTTCTCCTATATCAGATGCATTCATAATCCAGGAAACTAAAAAACATCATTAACCAATACAATAACTTAAAACATAAAACTTACTAGCGAGTCTTTGCACATGAAAAATATTTTTTTTATGTATTTAGGGATAGAAGGATTGGCATTAACCGGTTCATGTCCTCAATATATATAGCTAAGATGACTGGAGGGAGAGAGGTGATATGATGGAAACCTACAAATGATTTAATTAACTGCAAGAGGGAAGTGGCTTATAGAAAAACGGGAGCAAGAACAAGATTTATGAGTCATGTAAGAATGTACTACTTTACAGGGTAGTAGATAAGTGGAACTGCCTTCAGGTGGAAGTGGTAGAGTCAAGCACGGTTAAGGAATGCGAGCATGACTGGGACATTTTATTAAGCCATACATTTTGGTAAATAGAATGTACACACCAGATGGGCCTATCATTTCTTATCTGCTGTCAGATCTGTGTTTCTATGCTTATCGTTGTATAATAGAAGAAACTTTGTATAGTCCTACAACTTATGGGATATAAGGATAAGTTGAAGGAAGGTGAGAGGGGGTTATGTGTCCTGCCCGATATAGAATAATATATGAAAATACAGTACATTATAGGAGAAATGGGACTGAAGGGATTCACTCTGTAATATATGACTGGGAGCCAGGAAGGGGTTACACTCGGACAAGGCTGTGGGCATGGAGAGGTTATACTCTGGGGCAGCACTCTGGATATGAAGGGGTTATTAGCTGTGGCTCTGGGTATGAAGAGTTACTCAATGTGGCTCTGAACTCTGGCTATGATGGAATGTTTTCCTGTGACTCTGGGTATGAAGG
Organism: Discoglossus pictus; assembly: GCA_027410445.1. Lineage (NCBI taxonomy): Eukaryota > Metazoa > Chordata > Amphibia > Anura > Alytidae > Discoglossus > Discoglossus pictus. Next base: position 80,540,189 of record CM050173.1, on the reverse strand, counting down.
GGTTACTCCCTGTTATCTGGGTATGAAGGGGTTACTCCCTGTTATCTGGGTATGAAGGGGTTACTTACTGTGGCTATGGGTATGAAGCGGTTACACCCTGTTATCTGGGTATGAAGGGGTTACTCCCTGTTACCTGGGTATGAAGGTGTTACTCACTGTGGCTATGGGTATGAAGGGGTTACTCCCTGCTATCTGGGTATGAAGGGGTTACTCACTGTGGCTATGGGTGTGAAGGGGTTACTCCCTGTTATCTGGGTATGAAAGGTTTACTCCCTGTTATCTGGGTATGAAGGGGTTACTTACTGTGGCTATGGGTATGAAGGGGTTACTCCCTGTTATCTGGGTATGAAGGGGTTACTCCCTGTTACCTGGGTATGAAGGGGTTACTCACTGTGGCTATGGGTATGAAGGGGTTACTCCCTGTTATCTGGGTATGGAGGGGTAACTCACTGTGCCTCTGGTTATGAAGGGGTTACTCACTGTGGCTAGGGGTATGAAGGGCTTACTCTGTGTTATCTGGGTATGAAGGGGTTACTCACTGTTATCTGGGTATGGAGGGGTTACTCAATGTGGCTATAGGTATAAAGGGCTTACTCTGTGTTATCTGGGTATGAAGGGGTTACTCACTGTTATCTGGGTATGGAGGGGTTAATCACTGTGACTCTGGATATGAAGGGGTTACTCCCTGTGGCTATGGGTATAAAAGGGATACTCCTTGTTATCTGGGTATGAATGGGTTACTCACTGGTATCTGGGTATGAAGGGGTTACTCCTGTTATCTGAGTATGAAGGGGTTACTCACTGTGGCTATGGGTATAACGGGGTTAACCCCTGTTATCTGGGTATGAAGGGGTTACTCATTGTTATCTTGGTATGAAGGGGTTACACTTGGACATGGCTGTGGGCATGGAGAGGTTATACTCTGGGGCAGCACTCTGGATATGAAGGGGTTATTAGCTGTGGCTCTGGGTATGAAAGAGTTACTCAATGTGGCTCTGAACTCTGGCTATGATGGAATGTTTTCCTGTGACTCTGGGTATGAAGGGGTTACTCCCTGTTATCTGGGTATGAAGGGGTTACTCCTGTTATCTGGGTATGAAGGGGTTACTCCTGTTATCTGGGTATGAAGGGGTTACACCCTGTTATCTGGGTATGAAGGGGTTACTCCTGTTATCTGGGTATGAAGGGGTTACTCCTGTTATCTGGGTATGAAGGGGTTATTCCCTGTGACTCTGGGTATGAAGGGGTTACTCACTGTGACTCTGGGTATGGAGGGGTTAATCACTGTTATCTGGGTATGAAGGGGTTACACTCTGTTATCTGGGTATGAAGGGGTTATTCCCTGTTATCTGGGTATGAAGGGGTTACTCACTATGGCTATGGGTATGAAGGGGTTACTCCCTGTTATCTGGGTATGGAGGGGTTACACCCTGTTATCTGGGTATGGAGGGGTTACTCCCTGTTATCTGGGTATGAAGGGTTTGCTCACTGTTATCTGGGTATGAAGGGGTTATTCCCTGTTATCTGGGTATGAAGGGGTTAGTCACTGTGACTGGGTATGAAGGGGTTACTCACTGTTATCTGGGTATGAAGGGGTTATTCCCTGTTATCTGGGTATGAAGGGGTTACTCTCTGTTATCTGGGTATGAAGGGGTTACTCACTGTGACTATGGGTATGAAGGGGTTACTCACTGTGGCTATGGGTATGAAGGGGTTACTCACTGTTATCTGGGTATGAAGGGGTTACTCACTGTTATCTGGGTGTGAAGGGGTTACTCACTGTTATCTGGGTGTGAAGGGGTTACTCACTGTTATCTGGGTGTGAAGGGGTTACTCCTGTTATCTGGGTGTGAAGGGGTTACTCACTGTTATCTGGGTATGAAGGGGTTACTCACTGTTATCTGGGTATGAAGGGGTTACTCACTGTTATCTGGGTGTGAAGGGGTTACTCACTGTTATCTGGGTGTGAAGGGGTTACTCCTGTTATCTGGGTATGAAGGGGTTACTCACTGTGACTGGGTATGAAGGGGTTACTCACTGTGACTCTGGGTATGGAGGGGTTACTCCTGTTATCTGGGTATGAAGGGGTTACTTACTGTGACTGGGTATGGAGGGGTTACTCCTGTTATCTGGGTATGAAGGGGTTACTGTGACTGGGTATGAAGGGGTTACTCACTGTGACTCTGGGTATGGAGGGGTTACTCCTGTTATCTGGGTATGAAGGGGTTACTCACTGTGACTCTGGGTATGGAGGGGTTACTCCTGTTATCTGGGTATGAAGGGGTTACTCACTGTGACTCTGGGTATGGAGGGGTTACTCTCTGTTATCTGGGTATGAAGGGGTTACTCCTGTTATCTGGGTATGAAGGGGTTACTCACTGTGACTCTGGGTATGGAGGGGTTACTCCCTGTTATCTGGGTATGAAGGGGTTACTTCGGTGGGCGGGGTCACGACCGGTGGGAGGGGTTACTTCCCGATGGGCGGGGCTCCCTCCACTCTCAGTTGCTCCCTCTTTGTGACCCAACCTGGCATGGGGGTCTCTCAGTGAGGAGCCCCGGGATGGGACCCCGACTCTGGGCGGATAGAGGGGAGTCCCGGGGGCTGTAAGCGGAGCGTGGAACTGACACCAGGAGCAGCACCATGACCCACAGAAGAGATCCGAGGGGCACAGGGAGACCCCTGGGACTGGCACTGATATACTGCCTGGTGCAGGGGCTGGCAGGTAAGGGGAGAAGAATATGAGCGGAAACTACAAGGGAGTCTGGGACTGGATGTGAGGGGGGAATAGAAAGGACCGGAGGGGGCAGCAAAGAAAGTTTGGGAGGTACATGGGGAGAGTCTGGGAGATTGGAGAGGGGGTATGGGAAGAGTATGAGAGGAGACTACAAGGGAGTCTGGGACTGGGTGTAAGGGGGGCTAGAAAGTACCAGAGGGGGCAGGTACATGGGTAGAGGCTGGGGGATTAGAAAGTGGGCATGGGGAGAGTATGAGAGGAGACTACAAGGAAGTCTGGAACTGGTTGTAAGGAGGGCTAGAAAGGACCAGAGGGGGCAGGTACATGGGTAGAGGCTGGGGGATTAGAGAGGGGGCATGGGGAGAGTATGTGAGGAGACTACAAGGAAGTCTGGAACTGGGTGTAAGGGGGGCTAGAAAGGACCAGAGGAGGCAGCAAAGAAAGTGTGGGAGGTACATGGGGAGAGTCTGGGAGATTGGAGAGAGGTATGGGGAGATTATGAGAGGAGACTACAAGGAAGTCTGGAACTGGATGTAAGGAGGGCTAGAAAGTACCAGAGGGGGCAGGTACATGGGTAGAGGCTGGGGGATTAGAGAGGGGACATGGTGAGAGTATGTGAGGAGACTACAAGGGAGTCTGGGACTGGGTGTAAGGGGGGCTAGAAAGGACCAGAGGGGGCAGGTACATGGGTAGAGGCTGGGGGATTAGAGAGGGGACATGGGGAGAGTATGAGAGGAGACTACAAGGGAGTCTGGAACTGGGTGTAAGGGGGGCTAGAAAGGACCAGAGGGGGCAGGTACATGGGTAGAGGCTGGGGGATTAGAGAGGGGACATGGGGAGAGTATGAGAGGAGACTACAAGGGAGTCTGGGACTGGGTGTAAGGGGGGGCTATAAAGGACCAGAGGGGGCAGCAAAGAAAGTGTGGGAGGTACATGGGGAGATTCTGGGAGATTGGAGAGAGGTATGGGGAGATTATGAGAGGAGACTACAAGGGAGTCTGGGACTGGATCAGAAGGGTTAGAGGGGGGCAGGGAGTGTGAGAAAACATGGAGAGAGACTGGGAACCCATGGAGAGAGTTTAGAGGGGAAACTGAGCTGTGGGGGAGTCCATGAGGGGTATAATCTAAGACAGGGTTATAGTTCATCCTATGGCTGCAAAGTACCAGGGACATCAGGCTGTGAGAGTGAGGCAATGTGTAATGTCTCTCTGTGTACCTGATATATATATATATATATATATATATATATATATATATATATGATATATACTGTATACACACACACACACATATATATATTATACACACCTTGGTTTCCCGGTCTTATAGTACACACTCAGTACCTCCTGAAAATACAACACCTATACATTAATTACAAAGCACTAAATAGCATATTTTATGTACAGTAGCTGCCTGTATGAGTTAATAAAAGGTCAAAAACATATGAAGGTGGTCTGGTAATTATCTGTCACTTTGACTTAATACATTTAAAGTTCCCTTTTGTTCTAGACCACTGCTGGTTGCAGAGGGCCCCAACCCTGCAGTGGGCCCCGGTGCTTTGCACCTGCAGCACCACCATTAGCTACATCACCACTGAAGATATATATAATGCAGTGGTTACTTTTAGCTAGGGACTGTTGTAGTTTAATTTGATTATAAATATATATGCATGGTACTTCCTGACTGTGGTTAGTGTGTATCCCCACTGATTGTTACTTGTTTTGTATCCACACACAGTATGTGAGCTGTGTACATGGCTATTAGTGGTCCTGGTGACATCCTGGGATTTCCTTTGACACCCATCCACTGGGAGATGTACAGGGATTGGCCATTAGAAAAGTGACTTAAGTGACACATATGTTTTTTTATTTCATGCATATAAAAGAGCATGCTTTTAAAGTTATTTTTGCATAAACAAAATTAGGTAAAACCTGTTTACACTTCATTGAAACTAACATGAAATCCAATGAGCATACTGTGTGTATGTGTGTGTGTATATATATATATATATATATATATATATATATATATATATATATATATATATATATATATATATATATATATATATATATATATATATAAATTTGTAGACAAGTACAAGTATTACTGCTCATTGGATGACTACGACACGCAGTTAAACATCTGAGAAAATTATATCAAATATTCTCTTTCATATGACGCAGTAATCCTGTCTATGTCCCTTTTAATTGTTTGTTACAAAATAGATTGACTTGTTTTGCTAAGACACACCGTATTATTCTTTGGTTTTCTTATCAGGACTCTCATTGATCTGTTAAAGGGACTTTGTCACCCAACAGGAAGTAGATATCATATAAAGATGGGGTGGTATACATTGTACTAGCAGTTTTTCTCTACAGTAAATAATTTCTGAAACATTTAGAATTTGATTTTTGTAGCTCATGTGCTTTATGCTAACATGCTTGATAAATGTGGGAGAGAGGCCTAACTGCCAGATAATAACGGGGGTATTTGTTTTGGCCACTGACGATTTATACAATCAGACTGTAATCCTAATTAGAACATTAAAGCACCTAATTAATATGCATGATCAGGTAATTTGCATATAAATACAGCAACATAGAATTTCCAAGAACTGATTAACTTAAGAAGAAATGAATAACACAACTTATAGACAACTTTTCATGCTCTTTGAGAATAACCTAAAAAAATAACTTGATGTTGAGGTACCAGGGTCCCTTTTAATGATATCACACTTGGATAAAATGTCTATATTTTACATTGATTGTTTTCCAGATTTGGGGAGGGGTCTTGTCATGTGAAAAATATATAAAATCAGTGTTATAATAACATTCCTATCACCTCAGGTGGAATATATGTGAATATTTGTGGGTGTTTATGCCTAATGGTTTCCTTGGTCCCCCTGACACGTTGTAACCCCCTCCCACAGGAATGAATGTATGTACCAGCCGGAGTACCATGCCCGCATCCTGCCAGGAGTGCCTGCTCATCCATCCTCAGTGTGCCTGGTGCTCACAGGAGGTAAGTTGTATTTCTCTCTCCATCCTGCTGCATATAAAGTAGTGGTGGGGGGACAGTAGGTGGACCTGGACCCCAACTGGACATCTGCTGCTTTTATTACACTTACTATTTGTTTTACCTGAAGCCTCCAGATCCTCACAATAGTCTACCAGTTATACAATCCCCTTTCTCTGTGTATTCTTCACTGTTTGAACTTCCTTCCTGTGCTATTTTATCATGCAGTATCTTCAAATACTTTTCTGGATTTTACTCTGTATATAATACCCCTGTGTATCTGTCCTTTTTATGTACTTTATTTTACTAAGAAGTGCTTATAAACTCTGTTTCTATTGCCTAAAATGAAACAAATAGTCTCTGGTTCTGCCCTCTGTAGCATATGCAGACACAGACTCTGTAGTAATAGGCGTGCAGTGTCTCTTACTAACCAATCCATGACCATCTCTCTGCAACATGTTAGGGCACAATACTGCACATCCAGTCCTACAGTGTCTGCATACTCTGCAGTGGGCAGACCTATACAGGGACTATTTGTTTGGTTTTAAGCAACGAAAACAGAGCTTATAAGCACTTCTTAAACACACAAAGTCCATAAAAGTAAATGGATGCACATGCAGGAACCTTCCATATCCAATAACATGTAATATCATACAATTCTTCTTTATATTCACTATAATATAGTGAATATAGCTTCATTTTGAAAACATTTGGTTAAAAAAAAAAATTCACAACCTCAGAGAACATTGTGTTAAGGGTAAATGCAGTATATTATCACTGCACTTAAAAGCAAATAATTAGGAATTTGGAGCTACACCTAACAAAGCATTAAACTGGAGCATTAAGACATAACTTTTATCAGAAGTAATTAAAAGGAGGAATTTCTTTTTATACCTTAATATGTGGACAAATATATGTTTTGTCACATATATAGTTCTCCGCAGCGCAGGCTTGCCAAAATCCGTTGCTAACGCAAAGCGAGCCCGCTACAACTTCACCTCGTGAAGCAAGGACCACGGTTGCAGCCCGCATAGGCGCAAATCCCTACGACCCCACACAACTTAGGCAGGGAGCGCCAAAGGCGCTCACTGCACTGGTGGAGATGAGCTCCATAGGCACTCATCCCTACGACCGCACACACGACTTAAGCATCATACCTACGAACCGTGGGACTACAGATCAACACCACGCTGAATTACACAATTCAGTGCGAGACCCGTAGCACTTTGCAAAGGAAACCCACACTTAAAACAAAACAAATACGACCCACGAGCTACAAAAACTAACAAGTTAGTGGCCGAACCAAGCACATGCAAAAAACACAAAAGAAAAAAGAAAAAAAAAACACTAAAAAAAACATCACACACAGCACGGGGGGACAGCCAGGACGTCTGGGAGTGAGGTTGCACGCAAATTTAAGTAGAATTTGAAGAGTTTTCATTGCTCGAATCGCGTAACCGAGAAAAAGAAAATGGACGCCAAAGAAAACGATGCTACACGACCTCCTAACCACGCAAAACACTGAGAGGCACATAGGACTTTTAACCAGGTACAAAATACGCTATTAGGAAGGACGGTAAAATTATCCTGAGCCACGTAACACAGAGACAATCGCTGCCATTTTACAACACTAACTTCAAATTAATAACATTACTATTATAAAATGCCGCTTTACACAACTACACAAACTGTTTAGCCTTGCTCACGCAGCCTATTTACACTTGCCACATTGCTGACACTTTCTCCTCAGCGCAGCAACAGTCCAAATGTACATTGTATGCTGCACCAACATCAAAAGGGATTGTTAGCTCTTCAGGATATTGATTGCTGGATATATTAATTACCAAAGGTAAAGTACATTAATTTAGTAATTAATTATTTCATTAAATATTATTAAAAAAAAAAAAAAAATATATATATATATATATATATATATATATATATATATATATATATATATATATATAAATACAAATAGCACAGGAGAGCCTTGCAATGAGCGCCTCCGAAGGCGCTCAGCGCGGGGCTCACAATGAACGTACAGGATGCGCAGAGAGCCAAAAGTACTTGAGGGGAGAGGCTTGCAATGAGCGTCGAAGGTGCTCAGACCACCAAAACTATACCAGGAGAGAGGCTCGCAATGACCCCCAAAGGAGCTCACAAGACCAAAAATACACCATGGAGAGAGACTCGACATGAGCGCCCAAGGTACTCGGAGAACCAAATGCCGCACATTGTGTGGCAAACCGCATTCCCTGGCTTACAATTTTCTTGCCGTCATTTTTTGACGGGCAAGTCGCTAGTTATTATATAAAGACTAGCGAATTGCCCGTCAAAAAATGACGGCAATGAAATTGTAAGGTAGCTAATGCTGTTTAGTGTGTAATAATGAAATATATAATACATTAATAAATGAATATACTTTACCTATTTTAAAGCATTGTGTGGAAGAGCTGTGAATGTGTTTTGATGTTGCTGCAGCATTAGTGGTGTGGATCTGCTGTGTAAGCGTGCTGAATGTGTGCAGTGTAACACTGTGCGTGCGCGAGACCAAACCGTTAGCGTAGTCGTGTACTTCCGCATTGGCGAGAAATGGCGAGTAATGTGTGTTATACGTTTGTATCGGAATATCCGTAGGTGTTTTGTGGTGTTTTGCGAGTTTCTTGTGGTGTTTTGCGAGTTTAGAGTGCTGTAGCCTCGTTTTCGTTTTGTTCGGCGGCCATTTTTTCTCTCGCTTCGTTTTTTTTTTAGTGTCTAAACTGTTTTATTTGAAGTAAAATCGAGGTGTAAGTTGTATTTTTGAGGTGCTGGGTGCTCCCTCTTGGTGTAGGTAAGTTTTTTATGTATGTGGTGTGTGTATGTATTGTGTTTGACATTTTGTAATGTTCGCGAGTTGCGTCCGAGTGTTGCGAGTCCGTAATGTGTGTGAACGTGTGTCGTATGTTGTTTGCGAGTGTCGTAATGTGTGTGTCGTACTGTTTGGGTTGCGAGGTGAAGTTTGCGAGGGTCGCAGTTGCTGGCAAGGAGCGCCTTCGGCGCTCCATGCCAGCAACTGCGGCCCTCGCTTTGCGAGGTCCTCAGGTGCTGGCATGGAGCGCCTACGGCGCTCCATGCCAGCAACTGAGACCCTCGGGCAGTGCCCTCGCTTCGCGAGGGCACTGCCCGAGGGTCTCACTTGCTGGCAAGGAGCGCCTTCGGCGCTCCTTGCAGCAACTGAGACCCTCGGGCAGTGCCCTCGCTTCGCGAGGGCCTCGGCTCGCTGCGCGAGCCCGCAGCGTTAGCAACAACTCGTACGCTCACAACTATATATGTGATGGAAATATATTATCCCTACATTTTGACATCACACTGACAACACAATCAACACTTTCTAAGTTCGGTAGGTGGCTCTAGCATTTATTTTACAAAATGTCAATTGCCGTGGCAGAGTTGGCAGATTAGACCCAAGCTGTGCTGCTCGGTTTGTTCTGCAGCGCATATGTTCCCTATCTGAAAATATATGTGGGTGAATCTACAAAAGGAGGTGACAGCTACTAGCAGATTGTGGGCCAATAATGTTAAAGGAACATGGAAGGTACCTGGATGTTACTAGGTATGTAATATCCCTGTGTATCTATTTAATTTTGTTTCTAAGCTCTGTTTCTCAAACTAAAATGTTACGGATTGTTCCTAATTGGTTTCTGTTCTCTGCAGCACATGAAGACAGTGTATTATAAGTACAGGGTGTGCCGTATCTCATATTAATCAATCGGCGCAAACATTCCTCAATATACTACTTGAGAGAGGTCAATGACAGCCTAGTTGAAAGAATGCCTTTCACAGTCTGTGTATTCATGGGCTGCATGAGCTACATAAGGAAGACCAAAAAGGTACACATTGTATGATTTTGGCAGAAAAATGCTTTTAAGCACCTCTTAATAAAATAAAGCACATAAAAAAAAAATACACAGGCTTATTATATTTTTTACTAGCGACTTGCCCGTCAAAAATGACGGTGCAATAAAATTTGAAGCCAAGGGAATGCTGTTTGACACACAATGTAAACCTTTTTGTAGTCCGAGGACCTTCGGCACTCATTGCTTGTTTCATTTGGCGCTCATCGCCTTTGTGCTGCGAGTTTTAGTGCCTTAACGGCTCTCAGGCAACGTACGCACAATGCAAAGCGTGACGACATCTCGTAGTTTGACAACTATTATATGTGATAATCCAGGAACCTCCCAGGTCCCTTTTTTAATAAAGAGCAAACCCCAAATCAATGGAACATTATTATCGGTAATTATATGTTGTGCTCTATCATCCCTTTTTCATCTTACAATGTAATTTCAGCCTTAAATTCTTGGTTGTGTGACAATATGAGCTGTTAACCCCTTAATGGTTTTATGGACTCCACTATATATTAGAGGTGGCTGCACAATTATTGTGATAGATCGGTATGTAAAGATCAGAACCTATGGGCTCATCAAGAATGCCTTTTTTATTTACTGCTGAAGTGTGCAATAAACTACTGTTTAGAACAACCTTATGTATATCCTATTTATTATTGAATTATGTCACCATGTATAATATACCTGTGTATCTTTTTACTTTTATATACTTTATTTCATTAAGTGCTTATAAGCTCTGATTTTACTGTCTAAACTGAAGCAAATAGTCCCTGTATGGGTCTGCCCACTGGAGCATATGCAGACACAGACTCTGCAGGGCTGGATGTGCAGTGTAGTGTCCTAGCCTATCAGGAAACACATTACTATGAGACCGCAGAGCAAGTACAGCGGTCTGTCTTTGTGAGCTACAGAGGGCAGACCCAGGCAGGTACAGAGCTTATAAGCACTTCTTCATAAAGTACCTAGATACACAGGGATATTATATTATTACATACCTAGTAAAATCCAGAAAACTTCCAGATCGCTTTAAATAGTTTGTATCATATTGAATATTATTTTGCGTGGTTTTTATATATATATATATATATATATATATATATATATATATATATATATATATATATATATATATATATTAATAATTTTTTTTATTTACTTTTTTTGTCCATGTTCTCCTTTTTTACTTGAGGTTTGTGCTTGAGTGACATATGGAGACAGAGCCACTTCTCAGCAAATAAGCTTTGTTTTGGAACATTTTTAAATTCATTGTACAATTCCAACTCTGAGACCGGGTATGGATAGAGTATACTGTGATTACTTCAAGGTTTGAAAAGGAGAAAAACAAGTCACACTAGCCCAGGTTACATTTTTGAGTGAAGTGTTTCAGCCATATTATAATTCTCTATTCAAGGTCAGTTTGGTCTAGCAATAGTCAAAACAAACTGCAAGGAAATAATATACTTCTGTGTATATTTACGTGTCTGACGTTTTTTCCGGCTCCTAATTCCAAGATATACAATGTTTCCTCAGCAATATAACAATCTGATTAGGGACCTGCAGATGAGCTCACAAATGTCTTACTACTCAATACAAAAACAATTGCATCATGGTCCCTTTAAAACTTCTGCCAGCTGTTGCCTCGTTCATATTTACCCTGTATCGTGCTTAAACGGACTCTATCACCCCAATAGGAAGTTCATTTAATTTTAAAGAGTACTAGCAGCTTTTCTCTACAGTGAATCATTCCTGAGGTATTTAAAATTGATTTTGCTACTTCTGTGTTCTGATGTCAGTCTCAAGGTGCTTGTGAAGGATGGGAGATTGATATAACTGCCAGATAACATAGCAGGACTTTGTTAGCCAGTAAAGAGACAGTCGTTTCAACAGTAATCTTAATTAACACATAAAAGCAGCCAATTAGTATGCATAAGCTGCTCATTTGCATATACATATAGCAACAACAAAATGGAATTTCTCAGGACTGATTAACTGTCGAAAAATGGATAACGCAAGATAGAGCCAGTTTTTAATTCTTCTAAAAACTTGATTTTGGGGTGACAAAGTCCCTTTAAAAGCTGTGATACAATAGCAGGCATCAGCTTTAAAGGGCTGTGGAAGTTCAATAAAAACTGCACCTGTTTGTGAAGTATGTAACCAAACTTACAACTGTGGCAGCACAATTTCTTGCAACTTCTTTATTACTGAAATGCTTTAGTGGTAAAGAAATGTATGATGCTGCTTGAAAAAAATGGAGGAGCTTTGGCGTAAAGATATGGGGCTATTTTCAATATAAGTTGTTGGGTTTTTTTCCCCACACAATTGTGTAAATTGAAAAGTTGTTTATGTTGATCTTTGCTATTGATCTATAAGGTCCTATGGCCACTTCTATCCTGCTGATACCTCACTATCGGGTCCCATGGCCACTTCTCTCCTGCTGATACCTCACTATCGGGTCCCATGGCCACTTCTCTCCTGCTGATACCTCACTATCGGGTCCCATGGCCACTTCTCTCCTGCTGATACCTCACTATCGGGTCCCATGGCCACTTCTCTCCTGCTGATACCTCACTATCGGGTCCCATGGCCACTTCTCTCCTGCTGATACCTCACTATCGGGTCCCATGGCCACTTCTCTCCTGCTGATACCTCACTATCGGGTCCCATGGCCACTTCTCTCCTGCTGATACCTCACTATCGGGTCCCATGGCCACTTCTCTCCTGCTGATACCTCACTATCGGGTCCCATGGCCACTTCTCTCCTGCTGATAACTCAATATCGGGTTCCATGGCCACTTCTCTCCTGCTGATAACTCAATATCGGGTTCCATGGCCACTTCTCTCCTGCTGATACCTCCCTATCGGGTCCCATGGCCACTTCTCTCCTGCTGATAACTCACTATGGGGTCCCATGGCCACTTCTCTCCTGCTGATACCTCACTATCGGGTCCCATGGCCACTTCTCTCCTGCTGATACCTCACTTACGTTTTCTCTTCCTGTGGTGATGGCGCCCTGTTTGCATATTATTTTTGCAGACATTCCCTCACTCTCACTCGTGATGTACCGAGCACTGTGGGATGAGGTTTTTCATAATGTCTGTGTGGAAGGGTTTGGTCACAGCCTCGTTAATATAATTACTCATGTAAATAAAACCTAGGTGTGTCATATAATATTAATCCGAATATAAAGTGCAATGTTTGTTCCAAACTCCATTTCACGAGCAAATTACTATTTCATGTCTCACATACAGCTATGGGTTAATCATAATGAGCAATACTTTTTGAGGATTTTGGGGTTCCATATATGGTCTCTCTAGTCTTACAAGTGTCACTTGGGTATTTGGATGGGGCCGAGCTCGCACTAAGCTCAGACTCTCACTGCTGCTTGTTCTGTTCTCAGGAACTACAATTTGGTTTATATAGTAGTGCTGAGTATGGCTGTTCTGCATGTGTAATAACTGTAGTATATTCAGTCTTAGGCCTATCCCTATCATTCCAGAAGACTGACCACAAGACACCCCAGGGTAACCCTCTCCATATACACATTGGTATTCTATGAATTTCTGGCTCCTTCTTGAACGGGGACTTCCTTTTTAAACCACAGTTATTTTTATTCTTGGAGAAGCATTGTATCTGTGGCTTCCTTATGTATCAAGGATAAAGTTCATTACCTGTGCAAGTTCAGTTGTGATGCACTTTCAGGTGCTTCTGGGTACTAAAGCATCACAACATATATTTAAAGGGCAGGTCATGACAAACGGCTTTTACTCTTGAATTACAAGCTGGGCTATTCCACCCTTCTTTGAAAGCTTGCAGACCCTCAGGTTTTCTTATAAGAATAATATATTTATTATTTAAAAAAATAGCTTTTGATAATATTCCCATAGTGCACGAGGAGTCTGCAACACACTGAATACAACAAATTGTGGGAATTTTGAGTACACAAATATATAGCAGTATAACCAAACTGTATCTGCCATACCTGTAACTAAACTATTATCTAACTGTGAGATTTTAAGATGAAGAAATAGTAAGGTTTCTAGATTTTAGATCAATGTAATGCAAAGGAAAAACAATATTATGTTATAGAATTAGGGGATTTCAGTTTGCTAATGTGGGGGAAATTACCCAAGCATTTCATGTTCTAATTGTTACTGCAGCCATTTGCAATGCTCAGATACCTTGGAGAATCTCGCCCATCAGTCCTGTAATCTTCACTATAATTATCAAATTTCTCACTTTTTCTCTAATAAACTCCACAAAACGTCAGGATTCCTTGTAATTGAGTTTTCACCTGTCTGTGGGGCAGTTCTGTAGTCTGAGACATTTTTTTTGGTCATTGTCCTGCCATTCCTGGGCACAGCGGGAATGATGTACCCCACCCCCTCCAAGTAATTAACCTGTTGCTCCCCTGCACAATGTCCCTGTGGGGGGCTTGCTGCAGGTCACGACCCCTCTTCTGTAATCATTGTTTGGGGAAATAACCCTCTTTCAGTTTTCTTCGGCATCTCTGGGCTCCATTGTCTGGTGAATTAAACCCTAATCCCCTGCCCCCTCCCCTGGCGCAGAGCTGCTTCATTTATGAGTCAGGGGACAGGACTGTGCAGGCACTTGTATAGCTTCAGTTCCTTTCAGAATGCTGTCATCCAATCACATGCAGATCCCAGGTCTCCACGGCCTCATCTGTGACCTGAAGCTCTAGGCAGAGAAGAGCTACATTGGATATAGTAAATAAACAAGGCTACGTTATGACAAATATAAGTTATCCTTATAATATCATTAAATCCCAGTAGTCATTTTTGTCTACGTGTTATTCTAAATAACTAAGCTTAAAAGAACGGGTGAAGGATTTCCCAAAGCAAAACAAAATGCCAATCTATACATTTTTAACTTCTATATTCAATTGTTGTTTTTTTCTGCAGGGATCCATTTTATTTTCTCAGCTGATGTGCTTTTTTTTTTCTGATCGCAAACTTGTGCACTAAAGAGCTATTCCTGTGGAAAGTAGTGGCAGTTTTAGGTACCACAATCCCCTTTGTGCATATATTCATAGTGTTCTCCTACCTCAGGTGAACAGCAGAAACCCAAATAGTAGATTCATAGCTCGGTTATTCTTTGTTTTATTTTATAAAATACCTATTTTTTAAGTATATTTCATCAATAGTGTATATTATTATTATTATTATTATTATTATTATTATTATTATTATTATTTCTTTGTAGAGTGCCAGCGGATTCCATGAGGCTAGGGTATAATAAACACATGGACACATGTCTTATTTATACGCTCTTTTGTACATTGGTGCAGGAGTAGATTAGGGCCCTGGTCTTGAGAGCTTACAATCTAAGATGTAATAGGCGTGATAAAGAAATGAGGTGAGAAGACTGCTTGGTAAGTAGATGCTATAGGGAGAGACCAGGATAGATTACATTCTTTTTTTTTTTATGTTAATAATGAAGTATTAAGTTAATAGTTTATTTTAAATACAGCAGGGACCTGTTAAAGGGATGTGGAAGTTTCCTGGGTGTTACTAGATATATACTAGGTGTAGCTAATACTTTTATGTTCTTTAGTTTATAAAAAAAAAGTGCTTATAAGCTGCTGACTAAAATCATATAATTTGGACCTTTTTGGGTCTTACCTTTTGTAGCTCATGAATACACAGGCTGTGAAGTGCATTGTTTCAAATTAGCCAATTAGTGACCCCTCTAAAGTAGTATGATGAAGAATGTTGCCAATGATTGGTTACAATGAGACCCTGCACAAACGGTACTTGAAAGTACACTGTCTTCATGAGCTGCAGAGGAGAGAAACCAATTAGACTGATAGAAACAGAGCTTTGCAAGCATTTTGTTAATGAATTAACACACATAAAAGTGTGTGTGTGTGTATGAATGTATGTATGTATGTATATATATATATATATATATATATATACGCTTTTTGACTTGATAAAGAGAGGCATTTTCTCTCGAAAGCTTGTCGCTTTATTATGAATATGTTTGTCCAATAAAAAAGGTATCACTATTCACTGCAATACTCTGATTATTCAACATATATATATGTTCTCTGCCAGTCGGTACTTTTTTCTATTCTTGCTGGTTCCTCCACCCACACACTTACACCAACAAATAATCTCAAGTGACGGCTATGTCCGTATGCAAATAACAAATAGAGAGTGCGCCCATCACTGAGCAAATAAATACCTGTAAATGGCCCATGAAACAGCCTGGAAAATCCTCATAAACAAAGGAGGAGGAAAGAAAGAGCAGGGAGTGTCATGCAAGCATCTTCAGAAAAGTGCCAGCTTTATGTGTTTTTTTTTTATTTTTATTTATTTGAAGGTATATGGACGGTTCCTGGATTTTTATAGGTATATAATAAGTAAAACCTGTTTAAACTTCATTGAAATTAACAGTAAATACACAGAGCTTAAAAGTGTTTAGTTCTCATTGGCAGACTAGTATGACTCGTACACCTAGATTACCGCTCATTGTTAACCAGACCAAACCCACCAGAGCCATAAACATTTGAATCCATTTATTGTTCTCTGGGAACATCATTTAAAAAAAAAAAAAAAAATTGCACTGTGACTTTTTTTTATAAAATAGTTTTCCTTCTTGCATGTGAAAAAAAGGCTATTTTTCATGTCCCTGTATGGACTCTACAGGCTTTTAATTAATCACCGGTATAATGTCTGTTTCGTCCGTGTCCTGCCTGACAAATTGAAGTGCGGTTGATGAGCCTTATTGTGTCCAATTTGGCCGTTGTGTATCTTATGTAGAGATTCAGTTTGCAGTTTAAATTGCAACCGGTGAAAACAGCCGAGTAGAATATGGAAAGATTTGAAGCCATGCAAGTATATTTGTAGGCAATTTATTTGCAATACTTGTTCCGATTCCAATAAAATAAGGGCAGGAATTATTGCTTTTTAGAAACAAAAACAGTTTATGTGTGTATAAGTATGTATGTATGTATGTATGTATGTGTATATATATATATATATATATATATATATATATATATATATATATATATATATATATATATATATATATATATATATATATATATATAATTATAAAAAAAATGGCCACAGGTATGCAGACCGTTCTAACAAGATAGATTATGTGTAGATCCGTTAATTGTAACATTATAACCTCCTACCCTGGGGACAAACCCAGTCATATCCAGACATGTAAAAATCTGGAAATCCATCAATCCGGGGAGTATGCAAAATATCCACATCCTTCTAATGTAACCGTTGTGTATATAATCCTCCTAACAATAATCTAGCCTAGTACCTGAGGCCATCGGGGAGCTGTCACATTAGTGTCACACAGAATAATCCTCCTTATCCCTCAGGCCGAGCAGGAGGAATTTTTATACGTCCTTAAAACCATGGATATTTGGTTTAAAAACATCTATTTGTGGAAAATGTATTAAAAATACAAATCCCACATCTTCTAACATACATTTATTTGAAAGAGCAGATTTTACACATAACAACAATTTTCTTGGCATGAGTGTATCCAGCCCTGGCCTCTCTCAGGTAGACGCAATGTGCATTATTATATCCAGCCCAATGAGATCTGACCCGAGAGTTTTAAAGCATTGTTAAATTCAAGGTTCTGAAATAGGATATCCTGAAAATAGTAACTGAGCTTGAAAAATACATCAAGTTCAATATTTTTAAATCTATATAATATCCCTGTGTATCCATTTACTGTTATGTACTTTTATTTTATTAAGAAATGATTATAAGCTCTGTTTTTTTCTGCCTAAAATCAAACCAATAGTCCCTGCTCAGGTCTGCCCACTGCAGCCTATGCAGATACACATACTCTATAGTGCTGGATGTGTAGTGTACTAGCCTATCAGGACCATGTCTCAGAAAACATGCTGCGGGGAGGTGGTCTGTGATAAGGCTAGGGCACTACACTGCACATCCAGCCCTAAAGAGTCTGTGTCTTTATACGCTGTAGTGGACAGACTATTTGTTTGATTTTAGGCACTTTTAATTGCATGTACTTTGCTTATTCGTAGCAAGTGTATGTGTTTTTTATATATATATATATATATATATATATATATATATATATATATATATATATATATATATATATATATTTTTTTTTGTGAAATCCAGAAACCTCCCATATCCTTTTTAAGTGATTTTTTTTTATTTTTTATTATTATTATTTGTTTATTGACCCAGAGGAAGGCAAACAAAAGAACATTGCCGATTGTATGATAAGGGGAAAAAAAACTTTTCTCATTTCAAAAACTGGACGTAGGGCTACTGGCAATACCCCTCATATTCTAGTTATCCAGCATAACCTTTTATGAGCTATTTCATGTGAAAATATATCAAACTTCCCTAAAGTTGTGCAAATCCTCCCGGTGTCACGGTATATTGTTGGGCCCAAGTATTAAATCTGCCTTTTGACTCTCCTACTGATCCTTTGTTGCAGTGCTGTGTCTTGTGTAGTTTTATTGTTGCTTAATGGATCTGATTTATTATTTCTCACCCTCCAACTAGGAGTTTGGCAGCTCCAGGACAGCGACGTCCCGATGTGACCTGGCGGACAATCTCGCCAGTAAAGGCTGCGCCCAAGAATATATAGAGCATCCTGGGAGCAATGTCACTGTGACCAAGAGCCTTGCCCTCAGCAGCAAGGGGACCAGCTCCTCACCATCCGACTTCATCCAAGTCACACCGCAAAGCCTCTCCCTGTCCCTCCGGCCAGGTCAGTGTTTAATAGACTCACATTCCTTCAAACTTGAAGGAGGGTTTAAAACATGCTCCTACAATAAAGTTACATTTATTTACTTACTTTTCTAGCTTACAGTTTAAGACTTTAGCAGATCTGCTTCTGCCAACCCCAGGGCGGAGGATGCGCCCAGGGTGGACTGCCCAGTTATGAGTCTCTTCTATTGTCCCAATAACATTGGTTATTTGCCAACTTTATGATGAGTCTTCTCTTGAGTTCTCCTGTTGTCACTATTTACTTGTGGGCAGCACTGCTTTGTTTCAGAACAGAATAATGAAATACCTTTTATCTTCTAAAGACAAGCAAATGGGGGGGGGGGGGTTGCAAATATGGCTTTCATTTATTTGAACTGTTTACATTTAGATTTAGAAGTTTTGTTACAGTATTCCTTTAATTGGTCATATAAATACATTAAAAACTATGTAAATTAATTGTTTTCTTGATATTCCATCTTTGTCATTGCTTTAAACAGAAATAACCACAATCTAGAAATGTTAGTGCAAAGGTTGGATAAAATGGAGCTGTTTGGAAAAGGAAAACAGCATGTCCCTTAGGAGAGGACAAACTTATAATTAAATAATAGTATGTGCATAAAGCTTAAGGGGATACAGAAAAGTTCTAGGTGTTTGTGGAAATAAGTGCACATCAAAATACATTTAATTAGAACTGGTTGTTGTGTGTGTGTGTTATTGGTTTTTTTTTTGTTTGTTTTTTTAGATGTTTCTGTCTCCTACTTTTTTAGGATGGTGTGTGCTTGTATACTAATGCTAATATAAATAATGCTGTTTAAAGCACTGACACTTTTAGATGCCACATTCCCATTGTGCCTATAGATGCTTCCTCTGCATCCAGTCCCTCCTCCCACCTTACAAAAATTGAATGCAAATGGGAATAAATTAAAACCTTTTTGTTTTGTTTTTTCAAATATTGTTCTTTAGAAGAGTATTTATTAAACCTAGAACTCAAGAAATAACATTCCAGTTTAATATTTTATAATTACTCCTTTATTTATGGACAAACAGAATTCAGAAATCCACCCCCTCCTGACACTGTGCTGCCCAATAATAATCTATTCAGAAAAGCAGACTGGCTTGCCCACAAAGCTTGCAATCCATCTCTTGCAAACCATAACCATCATCCTGATGTCTACCCACAAATTGTTTTAGAGAAAATTCCAGGAAATCAAAAATGTTTTTGTTATTGTTTTTGAGGGTTTCTGGCTATTTTGGCCTATTCGGCTGAATTATATTTAGCTTTTAAACCACAGACTAAAACAATATTACCGCCGCTCTTTAACTGAGCGAAACACTTGTATTTTCAAGCTTCAATATATGTATGTATGTATGTATAGATGTGATTATTGTAATTCTTAAAAAAAAAAAAATCTGTTTTATGTTACTAAATTACGTTTGTTAATAATGAATAATATCTGCTAATAATATTCTTATTAGTACATTAATATATGAGCATAATCAGGGCCAAGTTGCAAGATTGTATATCGGTGCTGGTGAATCCTAATCCGTGTAAAACATGTTTATAACCAACAGCAGCTCTGCAACGTGGCCCCAACATCAGGGAATCCATTATGTGAGTGTTTCTAGGTCACTCTGCTGCTCGGACAAACACAGAGCCTGAAACCATGAGCTGAGCAGGAGAGAGAGAGAGATAATTACTAATAGACCCCAGGGCAGGCAGGGACTGTGAGCAGATATATCTGGAAATGTGTGTGTGGAATGTATGTGTGTTACATAAAGTGTGTTCTATCTATCTTATTTTCCTTAACCTCATGTTGGATAAGAGGGATAGAATCCCGCTTTAGAAGCTGTACAAATAGTTAGTAAGTACATTTGAGTTTTTATATTTACATGTTACATATATTTTTTCTGTAAGTGTAACCTTCTTCTTCTTAAAAAAAAAAAAAAAATATATATATATATATATATATATATATATATATATATATATATATATATATATATATATATATATATATATATATATATATACTAGCGAATTGCCCGTCAAAAAATGACGGCAATGAAATTGTAAGTGAGCTAAGGGTGTTTGGTGTATATAATGTGGCTGATGTAGCGTCGTCCGTTTTTCTATGTCGTGCGAGTTTTTAGGAATATTTGTTTGGGAAAAAAAAAAAGTATTTTATTGAAGGATGGTGATCATATGAAGCCATTTATTATCAGATTGTTGTTTGGCTCATTTTTAACTCCTAATGATCACAGAAATCACCCAAATGGCCCTGATCAAAAGTTTACATACCCTTGAATTTTTGGCCTTGTTAGACACACAAGGTTAAACACGCAGATTTAAAATTGCAATTAAAGGATAATTTCACACACCTGTAGCTTTTTTTTTTTTTATCCAAAGCCTTGACAATGCCAGTCAGTACTATTCGATCAATTATCTACCGAGCCAAGGTCAGGTAGACCAAGAAAGATTTCACCCACAACTGCCAGAAGAATTGTTATGAATACAAAGAAAAACCCCACAGGTAACCTCAGGAGATATACAGTCTGCTCTGGAAAAAAAGAAGGCATGGTTGTTTGAAGGAGCACAACACGACGATGCATGAACAAAAATGAGCTGCATGGTCGAGTTGCCAGAAAGAAGCCTTTACTGCACCAATGCCACAAAAAAGCCTGGTTACAATATGCCCAACACCTTGACACGCCTCACAGCTTCTGGCACACTGTAATTTTGGAGTGAAGAGACCAAAATAGAGCTTTATGGTCACAACCATAAGCCTTATGTTTGGAGAGGGTTCAACCAGGCCTATAGTGAAAAGAATACCATCACCACTGTGAAGCATGGTGGTGGCTCACTGATGTTTTGGGGGTGTATGAGCTCTAAAGGCACAGGAAATCTTGTGAAAATTGATGGCAAGATGAAAGCAGCATGTTATCAGAAAATACTGGCAGATAATTTGCATTCTTCTGCACGAAGGCTGCGCACAGGACGCTCTTGCCAGCATGACAATGACCCTAAGCACAATGCCAAGTTGACCCGCCAGTGGCTACAGCAGAAAAAGGTGAATGTTGTGGAGTGGCCATCACAGTCTCCTGACCTTAATATCAAGCCACTCTGGGAAGATCTCAGACGTGCGGTTCATGCAAGACAACCAAAGACTTTGCATGATTTGGAGGTATTTTGCCAAGACTAATGGGCAGCTATACCACCTGCAAGAATTAGGGGCCTCAGACAATTATTACAGAAGACTGCAAGCTGTCATTGATGCTAAAAGGGGCAATACACAATATTAAGAACTAAGGGTATGCAAACTTTTGAACAGGGTAATTTTTTTTCTTTGTTGCCATGTTTTGCTTTATGATTGTGCCATTCTGTTATAACCTACAGTTGAGGTACCGCTCTCCCTGCTCTGTTTTTTATATGAAGCATATCAACCTTAGATAGGGCTCACAGTCTCCTCTTTCGCCCCCTCTGCTTTCCTCATCCCCCCCAACTGTCCTTTCCTCATCCCCCCCAACTGTCCTTTACTCATCCCCCCCAACTGTCCTTTCCTCATCCCCCCCAACTGTCCTTTCCTCATCCCCCCCAACTGTCCTTTCCTCATCCCCCCCAACTGTCCTTTCCTCAACCCCCCCAACTGTCCTTTCCTCATCCCCCCCAACTGTCCTTTCCTCATCCCCCCCAACTGTCCTTTCCTCATCCCCCCCCAACTGTCCTTTCCTCATCCCCCCCAACTGTCCTTTCCTCATCCCCCCCAACTGTCCTTTCCTCATCCCCCCCCAACTGTCCTTTCCTCATCCCCCCCAACTGTCCTTTCCTCATCCCCCCAACTGTCCTTTCCTCATCCCCCCAACTGTCCTTTCCTCATCCCACCCCGCAACTGTCCTTTCCTCATCCCACCCCGCAACTGTCCTTTCCTCATCCCCCCCCAACTGTCCTTTCCTCATCCCCCCCCCCAACTGTCCTTTCCTCATCCCCCCCCCAACTGTCCTTTCCTCATCCCCCCAACTGTCCTTTCCTCATCCCACCCCGCAACTGTCCTTTCCTCATCCCACCCCCCGCAACTGTCCTTTCCTCATCCCCCCCCCCCCCCGCAACTGTCCTTTCCTCATCCCCCCCCCCGCAACTGTCCTTTCCTCATCCCCCCCGCAACTGTCCTTTCCTCATCCCCCACACCCCCCAACAGTCCTTTCCTCATCCCCCCCCCCCGCAACAGTCCTTTCCTCATCCCCCCCCCCCGCAACAGTCCTTTCCTCATCCCCCCCCCAACTGTCCTTTCCTCATCCCCCCCCCCAACTGTCCTTTCCTCATCCCCCCCCCCAACTGTCCTTTCCTCATCCCCCCCCCCAACTGTCCTTTCCTCATCCCCCCCCCCAACTTTCCTTTTCCTCATCCCCCCCCAACTGTCCTTTCCTCATCCCCCCCCCCAACTGTCCTTTCCTCATCCCCCCCCCAACTGTCCTTTCCTCATCCCCCCCCCCAACTGTCCTTTCCTCATCCCCCCCAACTGTCCTTTCCTCATCCCCCCCCCAACTGTCCTTTCCTCATCCCCCCCCCCCAACTGTCCTTTCCTCATCCCCCCCCCCAACTGTCCTTTCCTCATCCCCCCCCCAACTGTCCTTTCCTCATCCCCCCCCCAACTGTCCTTTCCTCATCCCCCCCCCAACTGTCCTTTCCTCATCCCCCCCCCAACTGTCCTTTCCTCATCCCCCCCCCAACTGTCCTTATCCTCATCCCCCCCCAACTGTCCTTTCCTTATCCCCCCCCAACTGTCCTTTCCTCATCCCCCCCCAACTGTCCTTTCCTCATCCCCCCCCAACTGTCCTTTCCTCATCCCCCCCCAACTGTCCTTTCCTCATCCCCCCCCAACTGTCCTTTCCTCATCCCCCCCCAACTGTCCTTTCCTCATCCCCCCCCAACTGTCCTTTCCTCATCCCCCCCAACTGTCCTTCCTCATCCCCCCCAACTGTCCTTTCCTCATCCCCCCCAACTGTCCTTTCCTCATCCCCCCCAACTGTCCTTTCCTCATCCCCCCCAACTGTCCTTTCCTCATCCCCCCCAACTGTCCTTTCCTCATCCCCCCCCAACTGTCCTTTCCTCATCCCCCCCCCAACTGTCCTTTCCTCATCCCCCCCCAACTGTCCTTTCCTCATCCCCCCCAACTGTCCTTTCCTCATCCCCCCCAACTGTCCTTTCCTCATCCCCCCCAACTGTCCTTTCCTCATCCCCCCCAACTGTCCTTTCCTCATCCCCCCCAACTGTCCTTTCCTCATCCCCCCCCAACTGTCCTTTCCTCAACCCCCGCACCCACCTCTCCTCCTTTCCTCAACCACCCCCCCACCCACCTCTCCTCCTCCTTTCCTCAACCACCCCCCCACCCACCTCTCCTCCTCCTTTCCTCACCACCCCCCCACCCACCTCTCCTCCTCCTTTCCTCACCACCCCCCCCACCCACCTCTCCTCCTCCTTTCCTCACCACCCCCCCACCCACCTCTCCTCCTCCTTTCCTCACCACCCCCCCACCCACCTCTCCTCCTCCTTTCCTCACCCCCCCCCCCCCCCACCTCTCCTCCTCCTTTCCTCACCACCCCCCCACCCACCTCTCCTCCTCCTTTCCTCACCACCCCCCCACCCACCTCTCCTCCTCCTTTCCTCACCACCCCCCCACCCACCTCTCCTCCTCCTTTCCTCACCACCCCCCCCACCCACCTCTCCTCCTCCTTTCCTCAACCCCCACCCACCTACCTCTCCTCCTCCTTTCCTCACCCACCCCCCACCTACCTCTCCTCCTTTACTCACCCCCCCCCACCTACCTCTCCTCCTTTCATCAAGCCCCCCCCAGCTACCTCTCCTCCTTTCATCAAGCCCCCCCCCCAGCTACCTCTCCTCCTCCTTTCCTCACGCCCCCCCACCTCTCCTCCTTTCTTCATCCCCCCCCTTCACTTTTCCCTGCTCCCTTATCTTCATTTCCCTTCTACTCTTTTTTTTGTCTTGTCATGTGCTCTTTTTCTCCTTCATGATTTCTCCATCAGCCCCCATTTCTGTATTATATGTAACACACCCTCATCTTTTCTTCATCCCTCTATCCCTCTTGTCTCTCTCCTGTGGCTCAGCTCTTACCCTCTCTCTCTTTCTTTCAGGCAGTGAAGTCTCCTTTAAGGTGCAGGTCCGGCAGGTGGAGGATTACCCAGTGGATCTGTATTACCTGATGGACTTGTCACTGTCCATGAAGGACGATCTGGACAACATCCGGAACCTGGGGACCAAACTGGCCGCTGAGATGAAGAAACTGACCAGTAACTTCCGTCTGGGCTTTGGCTCGTTTGTAGATAAGAATGTGTCCCCCTTCTCTTACACTGCCCCCAAATATCAGAATAACCCCTGCACTGGGTGAGTGTGAGGAGAGGAAACTGTTTTACTCATATTATTTTACTAATACAACTCACATGATGTGGCCTGATGTGAATTTTCTTTTTCTAAAATATACATTTTGAAGTATTTAACAAACGAACAACATTAGCAGCTGTGTAAGCCATTAACATAATAATGAGGACTTTATGTATAGGAAGTTTCTATCTTGTCTGACTTGAATACTTCTTGTCCGCTTGGGGATATGTTCTTATTTCTTGAACAGTGGAGGGAAGATAGAAAAGGGAGTGGGATTTTCTGGATCTTTTGGTATTTTACATCTATTCCTGCATGTGCTCAGTAGCCTTTGGTCCTAGGAATAACTGCAAGCTGTGTCCTGAAGAAATGTAACCCTCACCAAGGTATCATGGATGCCTCCACAGGCTTGCAGAGGCATTGAAATTCATTAGCTGTATAGCATTTTACATTTTAAATTATGCTGTCAGTCTGTCTCAAGTTTGTCAAAAAAAGATATATACAGTGGACCTTTAACCCTTTCAAGGAGTCTCTGAGCTGCATACTCCTTCTCTAATCTGCTTGATATATTTGTGGACCACTAAAATCTATTTTAATTGCCACATTTTCAGCCCAATTTTTTGGTATTTGTCGAAATCAGCCTGTAATTTTTCGTTTTGTTGCCTCGATCGAAGGCATTTTATAATGTTACAGTGTACTTTTTTTCAAATAAAGATGCTCGTAAGGGTTTGCCTCCTGCCAGCCAATGAGATCTACAGACATAGTGCATTTCCCATTAGTTTCAGTGAAGTTTTTCTTAGTGTGTTTAAAACATGCTCTTTTGAATGCTTGAAACAATCCCAGTTGTATTCCATGTCCTTTTAATACTGATAATGTCTTGTTGCTCCTGATGATAAAGCTCTATCTGATTGCTGCCGAGCTGACTCTTCACATTTTCCATTTCTGTATAATTGTGTGGCCTAAGAGGACCAGGTGCCCAGCTTCACTCCAGAGGAGAGGGTAATAATCTAGAGGCAGAGCTAGTGAATATAGGGACCCTGTGAAAAATAATTTGGGGGCCCTCCTAACTTCACTATACAAATCAGGGTCAATAATCACTGAGCAATATATGTAGGTGATCAGATTACCCCTAGATCACTTTCTCTTCTAATAAAGTAGCAGATGGCTCCTACCCAGTTGTTGGCCCTGGTGCTTTGCATCTGCTGCACAGGCAGCTTCGCCACAAGCCAAATACCCCAAGAATCCCTCCTCTGACTGTGTGCTGTGAATGACATGGCCTTCAGTGCTCTAGGATTAATTCCAACACCAGCTTTATAAAGGGACATTGGACACTGTAGTCCCAGATTATATATTATAGGCCACTCATATTTCATACATGCATCATAAATATACAATTTATATTAAAGGACCACAAAAGTCACCATATGTACTCTGCACCATCAGTTAGAGGATGGAAAATCATGTAAAAATGTGTTTACATTTTTAAAATTGATCAAAAATTTACTTTATTTATGCAGGTTTTTGTGGGACGGCTTCAAGGGCTAAACAAAGACAATATCTAAGGCTGGAGTCTGTAATTGTTATACATTGTATCAGGAATTTATACTCTATTTATAAGCAAATTGTGGTGGTGTTGTGGTAACAAGATTTAAATTAAAAAAAATGTCATTACTAAGTCATGGGTTTGATTCCCCACTTGTTTTTTTTATTATTTATTAAAAAATTTACTTTTTTATATATCGGTCATATTTATGTTTTGATAAATGTAGTTATTTAAAAAAAACAACAACAAGAGGAAGCCATTGATTTTAAACAAACAACTTATTGAAAACATTTTATGAAATACACTGATCACACACCAACACAACCTGCTTTACAAAATATGTATAAAAGTATGTGTGTATGTATATGTGTTTATGTGTGTACTGACATATGTTTTTTTTTTGTTTTTAATATATATATATATATATATATATATATATATATATATATATATATATATATATATATATATATATATATATATATATATATATATATATATATATATATATATATAACCTAAAGAACATATTTTTAAAACGGTACAGGAAAATATCTGTGCCTGGAGGGAATCAATCTCAGGACCTTTAGCTCCAGAGACAGCTGCCTTAATTACGGAGCTATTTTAGCAGCTATTGCATTATGTGCTGAAATCCATTGAAGTAGTTACAATTTCAGTCACTACCTGATTCAGTTATTACAGTATGTACCGCATGGTACAGAGCTCATTACACTTTCAGGCAGAGGCAACGCACTGAAATAGCCTGACTTCATAATTCTATCAATTCAGCATCAATTTTAAAAATGAAAGCACTTTTTCAATATGCTTTTTCACATTCTATCTAATGGTGCAATGGTCATATATAGGGTCTTTTGTGGTCCTTTAAGTTAATTTTAAATGTGAAGCTGATGTCTACTCCTCTTGATCTTACCTGCTACATGTGGGGGGGAACCTTGGGAACTACAAACTTGTAATTTATTACCATCCTTTTGTATATAAAACTAGCTAAAAAAACAGATAAGGCATCAATTCTATGGCGCTCAGACTTCTTTTAAGGTTCAGCTCTCACATCCGTATGTTACTATTGGAAATACCATAGTTCTAAGTATGTGGACCTTTTGTTGATGGTGATATATCTTTACTTTTAATTTCATGGCTGCAGACACCATCTGCAGAGATCTTGGAGCCCAAGAAAATAAAATCTCTCACTGCCTCCACTTCTTTCCCATCTATTTGTCAAGAACTGAGATTGCCATTTGCCATGATCTTTGTCTTTTTACCATTGAGCAGCAGGCCAGCTTTTACACTCTCCTCGTTTACCCTAATCAATAAGCCCTTTTAGTTCCTCCTCACTTTCAGCCATCAGAGTAGTATCATCTGCAATGTTGATACTTCACCTAAATACATGATAGCAAAAAAACAGTTAGTAATGTGTCTAGTCTCTCATAAGATCTTACTCTCCCTCTCTCCTTCTGTCTTTCCAATACTTTCCAGGCCTGTCATTTCTCTCATTTATTTCAATTCTGATCCTGACCATTTCAGTGTATTTTATTGCATTTGTCCGGTATCAATTGGGGTAAATTTATTATAGGGTGTGTACATACATTATTTCATAATTCTATATTTTTTATAGCTAGTAACTCATCGTAGATGAGACATGTATGTAGTTAATTCTCTTGTATTAATAATGTATATCAAAATGTGAATTAAAACACTAAACTTACATTGAGCCTGAAAGGACAGGCTGTTCCCTTAATGCCTTCTCATCCACAAGGCTTGTTAACAACTAAATTCAAAAGCTTCTTCAGTCTCTAATCAAGAAATAAGAAATTATTCACAGGCTTGATGAGTCTGTAATTTGTCTTGTTTGAAACACAAAACACTTGCCATTTTTTTTTTATGTAAGGGCTGTGTGTGGAGGATTAAATGGAACTGTCTGTGCAAGATCAAAGTAAACTTTAATGCTTTAATATTTTCTTTTTTTTTCAGGACCAGTTTCTATACTAATGAAGTGATATTTGTTTGTACTCTCCCCTACTACTCATAACTCTTAAATCTTTGTCCCCAGCTATAAACACTTTCCCAACTGCGTCCCGGCCTTTGGATTTCGCCACCTTCTCTCTCTCACGGACAAAGTGAACAATTTCAATGCCGAGGTTCAGAAACAGCGAGTGTCGCGGAACAGGGATGCGCCGGAGGGCGGCTTCGACGCCATACTCCAAGCCGCGGTGTGCAAAGTGAGTACACACCGGAGTACACGTCTCCTCATCGCCTACCGTAGCTCTCATAACTGCTATGGTGCTTCCTCTCCAGGATACTTGGTTCTCCTCCTATGTCTCAAGCTCCTCATTCCTTCACTTTCACTGTTTCTCAAGCAGCATATGGCTCTCTTGTAGATCTTCCTGCTTCTTCTGTCCACCCTTGTACCCCTAACTTGCTCACTATTTACATGCACCCACCTCCTTCTCTTGCGTGGTCACTTCTCATTAAAAGATTATCTTATAAAAACTTTTTTTTTTTTTTTACATCTATTTAAAAGCATACTGCTGGTGTAGACTGTATGCCACACAATAAAAAAAAAAAGTAAGATATAGATCTTTGGTTTTACAATTAAAGTTAATATCTAGTCTTCCCCATCTTATGATCAGGGTCCCTGTGTTACTTCTCCCTCCCCATGTGTCACACAGGGAGTCTGGTATGTAAATGTGGTGGGTGTGGCTTCATGAACCTGGTACCCTTTGTCCTGGCTGTGTTGTTTTGTTCTATGAAACAAAGCAGAGATTAGAAAACCTACAACTTGCAAAGAAGATCAAACCATCACATTCTATTCAGTCTGTCTATATTTTATCTATAGACCAAAACAAACAGGACATACTCTACCAGGTTTATGGAGCCTAGACATGAACACTTACATTACACAGTAAGGGTGGTTAATCTGTGGAATTCTCTACCAAAGGAGGTGGTGACCGCTGATTTAATAGATAACTTTAAAAAGGGTCTGGATATATTTTTAAATAAAAAGAGCATTCAGGGTTATCCTGGATAATTATAGATGGAGTATTGATCCAGGGAGGAATCCGATCGCCAGTATCTGGGGTCAGGAAATAATTGTATATACGTTTTCCCACTTTTGAGACCATTGGCAAAGTTTCACTTTTTTTTCTGTTTGCTTACCTCTGGGTGAATTAACAATTTAATCTGCATATTGCAGATCAGAGGAGATCTAAAAAGGTTGAATTTGATGGGCTAAAAGTATTTTTTCAACCTCCATTATTATGTAAGATATGATTTACATACTTCTCACAATTAAAGGCACAGTTACATTGCTTGGCATACAGTTTGCACAGGCAATATGATTTACAAACAAAAAAAGGTCATTGTAGTGGTCCTTTTTAAACTTCTTTTTTAATTGTTGGAGTTTTGTGAGACTCCATTTCCAGCTCTGATCAAGCACTGCATTCCTCCCTTGCTGCTGAATCACTCTAGGAGGATTCTATGTAAATTGGAAGGGGGGTGACCCGGGCTCTGTGAGTGAGCCCAGGAGCAGCTCCATGCACGACTGTTATCAAACCTGCAAATGGAGTCGCATGGAATAAAAATAAAACCTTATAAAATAAATGGCTTGTTTTTTTATATTTTGAATTCTGATTTATTGCCATAATACATACAGGGGCAGTATGTTTTTTTGTAAGAAAAGACCACCTTTCTTGCAGTGGGCCTTAAACTTCTCTTATGCATCTCCCTCTGCTCCTCCTTCAATATATCTCATTGCCTGCAGCTCTCCCTCACCCCCTTTTGCATGCTGTCTCCTTTTGTGTGTATCCCTCTTACTCTCTGCTCTTTTGTGTGCTCCCTCTCTCTACTTTTGTGCATTTTTCCCCCCCTTGCGCTCTCCCCGATGTATCTCTTCTGCTTCATTTTGGGAATTACATGTCTAGTTTATTCTCTGCCATAATCCCTAACCTGTGAATCACGGACAGCTCTGTGATATTATTAGTTCATATTCCATTTTGTAATTTAGCAATAACCGCATAACCTTAAATCTGCCCACTGGAAATTCAAAAATCTCTGAATGAAATTTTCCATAAATCTGCAACTGCTCTGACCACAAAAACAAGAGGAAACGCCATCCTGCCCAAACCCTGGTGTCTGCAAGTTTCATTTCCAGCATGGAAGCCAAGCTCTGTACAACATGTCTGTGTGAGCGTCAGATGGTGATTGTGGTGAAAAGTCTCACTTCCTTACACACAGAAAGTGCACGTGTAAATGTCCATGTTTGCACCACAATGTGCAAGGTTAGATGTTTTTCAGGCATCTGTGAGAATGGGTGTTTTTTAGAAAACTCTAATTGTCTGCAGACATTTTGATGAAACTGATAGGTGGGTAGTCAAAAGCTGTACACAATTGTGTATGTGAGACCGTGCTTGCAAACTTGTAATATTGCATCTACAATGGTATATGAATCTGCACGTGTGTGGGTGTGTGAGACTGGGTGTGGTCACTCTTGCACTTGAGTGAGCAAGTGTTTGGAGAAAACTCAAAGCATCAGTTGTGTATTTCTGCAAAATTATGCATTTGTGTGCTTACAAGACACAATATATATATATATATATATATATATATATATATATATATATATATATATATATATATAAATTTGTGTTTACATTCTAACTCCTAAAATAAGTTGCGCTGCACCCTCGCATGTCTGTACTCGCCGTCTCTCGCCCAGTTGGATATCTCTCTCCTGTCATACAGCCTCATGGGCTGAGCTCGGCAGCTGCTGCCTGTTCCCACCTCTCATACTTGCACAGAGCTGGGTTTGTTTCCCCGGCCAGCGCTCAGCAGCCTTCCAAGAGTGGATTCCATCACATTCGGTTGGAGGGGGGGTCCTGCAGACCCTTAATATTCACATGCAAATCATTGCAACTTGTGTGCTTAAAGGGACACACACTGCAGGGATGAAAGCACAAGTATAATAATTATAAGTGGCTGGGCCTCAAAACTGGATGGTTTATATTAAAAGTTCCAAATGAAAAAAATCCACTTTTCAGGGTCCATTTTCTTCCAGCCACTTACAATTATTTATATGAATTAAAGTTGCTCCTTATATGAGAGGGTTCAGTATGTGTTAAAGGTTTAGTATTTGTTTTTTTTATTGCTACAAATCTTCTGTTAGTTAATGTAAGCTGCCAAAGAACACAAATATAACGGTCACATCACATCTTAGAGCTCAACAACAGTTTGAGTGGCTCTTGAGCTGACTCCTGAACTTTTTGACCTTGTTTGTCAGTGACAAAATAACTTAAAGTGGCAGCTTCCACTCTCTACAAACCTAGTTAATCTTCTCTATGTAAAAGTAATGTAACACTTGTCTAGATTGAGAGTACTTCCTCAGAGTGCTGTCTAATATAAAATAAAGTTACTTTTTGTGTGGAACTTGCTAGAATAAGCATAAATATATGAAGAAAAAAAAGACCTCTCCACAAATGACTTTTATCTCATATAATTAACTCACAGTGGGGGTGATAAACCACAAAAGCATGCTCGGTTGGAGAAATATTAATAGTCACAGAAACTTTTAAATATTAAAGTCTTATACTTCTAATGTACAGCATCCTGGGCATATCAACACACAGACACGGTCCTTTTCATTTAACTTATGCTTAAAATGGCTAAATTTTGCAATAATCATCAACTATTTGATATGTATTATTTTTATTTCTGTAGTAACCGGGACCCGTGTCTTGTTGGTTTAACCCTTTCAATGGCAGAGGAGCCACTGTGCATTGCATAGCAATTTTATTCAAAGAAGAATCTATAATATTGTCTTTTAAGATCTGCATATTCATTGTGAGAGCCTGAAATCATGACCTAAATATTCTGCTGCTGCTCTTGTTCCAAATGCAGATCTTGGGCACATGGGTCTGGCTCTCTGCCCTCTCCGCTTGGGCTGCCCCATCTCATTGTATTTACACACAGTCCTGAGGTTGCTTTGTCCTGGTGTGTGGGCAGCTGCCAGCTCTTTGTTCCGTGCTAATAACAGGTCTGTGTGGGGGGGGGGGGCATCTCGTTAAGCTCATGCAGCGTCTCTCTCGTTAGCAGCTTGGGTCTGTACACAAGCATTTCCTGCACACATTTTGTATTTATTTGCCGTCTTTCACACACATTTGTTATGGCCAGAGAGTGCCCAGTCCACTCACAGTATAATGAGAATCTGGTTAGTAATTAGTTGTGTGGCAACTCTCTAGTTTTGGGGGAAAAACTCTAATTTGTGTTAAAGGTATATGGAAGTTTCCTGGACTATGACGAGGAGAATTCTTAGAATATGAAAACATTTTTGCGCATGAAAAAATCCCCAAATAACATTATAAACTTACCCCAAATTCTGCAAAATTTCAGGCAGTTGATTTTTAAGAAGAAACACATTTGAAAATCCAATCTAAATTAGCATAAAATTCATAATTAGTTGTGGCCAAGCAGCATCAGGTTCAATGATGTATAGTTTCCCTCCCACTGTCAAAACTGCATGGGAGGCAGTCAGGGTACTGACAGCTGATTGGCTAGGACACAACTCAGCACAGCTCATTGGCTAGGATGCTATATGCCTACATCGGTGCATTGGGGGTGGGGCTCAAATGTACTTTGAATTACAAATCTACAGAATTCCTCAATAAAATGATTTGATATGAGAAAGCCCAATCGGGCAGAGACACACAGGATATCACACAAACTACCTGATACATTTAAGGATGTATCAAAACTAACCACTATGTAATTCATGAAAGAAACTTTAGCTTCTGCTTTCATCTTTTACATCTAATCTGCTTGTAGCTTGGGGGGGGGGGGGGGGGGGGGTCCTACTGAACGCTGCTGTTCTATTTCATTTGTATTGCAAGTGGCTATTCATTGTTAGAGTTGTTATCTGAATCAGTTATTCCTGTTGCTCTAAGGTGCCTTATTCTGTCAATGTTTTACTTTTTTGTATCACAATAACCTGGGCTACTGCATAAAGGTACCATATGAGGAATTTTATGGCTGGGCGGTTTTCTGGACCTTATACTGACCATTAAATTAGAAACATGGACGTTTCCGGCTTTGTGAGGTTGTACAGAGGTCTGTATGAAATGGTTACTGTGGAGTTAGAAGAAGCTCCTGTCATGACTAGGCGCTCTAATCCTGCTCATGTGAGGAGGGGGCTGTCTCCAGAAATGCAGAGTCACCGTTATATTGAATATCCAAAGGAATTTTAACACATTCTTATAGATAACTCTGGGTGTGCTTGTTAGGCTTTATTTGGCCCCACTTTGTAGCCCCTTCATTCAGCCAAAATATTGTATTATGTGATTGAAAAATGTATATTTATACTTGGGAACCAGCCAGGAGTGTAAGGAGCCAACCAGACGTTTTATAGGAGCCAGAGTAAGAATTAAATATAGAAGTATATAATTAACAAGTTAGGACCCGTTAAAGTTTGGATGGTATGGCTCATTAGCTCGCAGGATTTGCCCCAGTTTAATACGTGCAGATACCAACTTGTGTAGAAGTGATTGGATCGGTGCTTCCCAGCTTTCTTTTCAAGGACCCCAGACATTCTATGATTTAGGTTTAACACTGTGTGCATACAGGTGAGGCTATGCAGCCAATTAAATACTAGTTGCCTAATTTTCGTGTTTACATGTTAAATCTAAATCAAGCCTTATCTGGGGGTCCCTGAGAAGAAATCACTTGATTAGGTTATTGCTATATAACATTCAGCCCCCTGAGCCTCTTGATGCTTTCCACCATCATGTTTTCTGGAAATCGAGGTCCATTTACACTACGCCCCCTATTACAACAACAATAATAATAATTAACCTTTATTTGTAATGCTCTATCATTCCATAGTGCTATAAAAGGGTTAAGTACACAACAAAAACAATATAAATAAATTATGACTAGTTGGTGCTGTTCCATTATTTTAATTATGTGTTTATTAATAGAAGAAAACTAGGGTTCCCTGGTAATCCAGTGGTTAGGATTCAGTGCTTTCACCGCTGCAACCTGGGTTCAATTCCAGCCAGGGAACAAAGAAGTCACACCACCCTGAAGCCATGCAGGGTTGGACCTGGTCAATACTTGGATGGGAAACCACCTAGGAATACCAGGAGCTGTATGCTGGGGCCCACCAGAGACGGTACTCGCAACCCACTCCAGCATCTCTGCCATGGATACCACGAGGATCAGCATGGTGTGTTGCAGTCCATGAGGTCATGGAGAGTAGGACATAACTGAGCGACGCAAACGCACAAGAAAAGTATCTATATAAAGTGGAATATTGATTAAATTTGTAATTTTGAAGTCTTCATTATCTCATATGAACCCCTTAAAGTGACATTATTTTCCCAGAATATTCCTAATGACCATATTGTTTAACAGGATAAAATTGGTTGGAGGAAGGAGGCGTCCCACCTGCTGGTCATCACAACAGATGACGGTCCTCACCTTGCACTGGACGGTAAACTTGCTGGACTAGTACAGCCCCATGATGGTCAGTGTCATCTGAACGCACAGAATGAGTACAGTGCGTCCACCGAACTGGTAAGACTTGGTGGGTGATCAGTAAGAGATCTTGGATTTGGGTAAACTCATCAATAGTTATTATCATAAATGATCAGCATTTGTTTAATTTCAATGTTTTAAAGGGATAATGAAGACTTCTGGATTGTACTATAATATCTGGATATCTATTTATTTATTTATTTTATGTACTTTTATTTTGGATCTGCCCTCCACAGCTCATGAATACACAGACTCTGCTGCACTGGGTTTGCTGTGTCTCTCAGTGACCATCTCTCCACAACATGCTGCAACATGCTTCTGAGACATGGTCCTTGATAGGCTAGGACACTGCACTGCACATCCAGTCCTACAGAGTCTGTGTCGTCTTATGCTGCAGAGGAATGATCCATCCAGGGACTATTTGTTTGATTTGAGGTAGTAAAAACAGAGCTTATAAGCACTTTTTAATAAAATAAAGTACATAAAGGTAAATAGATACACATGGATATTGCATTTTACAGTATAAATGATTATTAGGGAAGTGCTGTGCACTCACCATTTGTAATCCTTTAAGAGGAAGTAATAATAACAAAATAGAAACTTACACCACTATATTTGGAAGCTAATTTATAATTAGAGGAAACAAATCCAACAACTGTTTTTTTTTTTTAATTAAAATTGCAGAAATGAAATCATGATTAAGGGGCCCCTTTAGGGAAATTATGTTTTGTTTTAGGTAAAATGTTTTAACATAGGTTATTTAATTGTATCCATAATTATGATGTAACATTTATGCTTTGCTTATTTTTAAGAAGCCCAGAGAGTAACCGATGCTTATCACGTGGAACCTCCTCCTTTCTTCCTGTTATCTATCATGAGAGCTGCCATGTTTTACAGCTGTGACTTAAAGCCAGTGTCGCATGCTGTTCAGAAACGCAGCAAAAGTATTTTGTTGCTTCAGATGCTGGCAGCGAGAAGCCTCTTACTTGTGGGATTGGCCTTTTCTCAAGTTGGCAGCATGCATTGAGAGATAACAGGAAGAAAGGGGAGGTTCCAGAAGGTGATAATCTGTTACTCTGGGGACTTCTTAAAAGAAAATTTAGTGTAAACATTATATCATAATTATATTTAAGAGAATTACATTAATTAATTAAAACATTTTATATATATAAAAAAAAAAAGAATTAACTCTTTAACTTGCAAATACTGACTTCTCTGTCAAGATCATTTCTTATTAGGGAAGTGTAAGGAATTGGATAGAAAACAGTGCATGTTTTATTTATTTATTTATTTATTTATTTATTTATTTAACAATATTCCCAAACACATAAACGTTATATCATAATTGTATTCAGGAGGATGAAATTATTTAATTAAACCATTTTATAAGAAACGCCCCCCCCCCCCCCCCCAAAAAAAAAAAATCCTTTAACCCTTTCACTGGCAGTTATGTGCTTCTGTGTCAGGGCAATTTATTATTAGGGACGTGTGAGCAATTGGATAGAAAAAAGTTGTTATTTATTTGTTTTAATCAATTTCTAACAAAATCCCCAAACACATAAACAAGTGCAGAGTCCCAGTAGGGGCAACCGATGTCTGTAAGATCCTGAGATTTTCTCGGCTTCTCATATAAGGATCCTTCCGTGTTGATCTCGATCAGGCCCTTTACATGATGATTTCTGTAGTCGGACGGTGTCTGCTCGTTATATCTACTCTCAGGAAATGAAGCCTATTAGTTCCAGCTGTGTTCTGCTCATTTGGGGAGGTGCAGATGTGACCTATAAACCTCATGTAACAAACATAAACTCTGTATGGTCATAGGTGTCTGTGTCCACTGTGTTAACCCTTTCACTGACAGATTTAGTTAACCCATTACCAATATGCATATAGAAGCTTCCTTTACATTCAAAGTAACATGTTAGGAAGTTGATCAGCAGAAACCAAAATGGTACATTCCACTGCAGAATATATGCATGGACGGTGTATTATATTTTTTACATTTGAAAAAACAATCTGTTTTTTATCAAGTGTTCTTCAGCAGAGAATACTTAAGCTATAGGATCAGAGTGGCCGTTTAACAGTCAGCTATGATGTGTAGCACTACATCTGCCCCCCTTACAGTGACCCCCCTTGTAATAAACACACTGTCTAGCCCTGGGAAGAGGACACGGCACCACACGGACTGTAAGCAGCTGGATAATTGGCAGCGGCCCCTAATGATTCCTTTCTGTCTATATGGGCCACAAAAGTGACACAGGAGAGGTTCCAAATATATAACTATAAAACTGTATATGATTACAAATACTTTATCAGTTAAATATTATAAATCTATGTTCCTATAGTAAACTTACATTGAAGTTTAAGCAGTCCGCCTTTCTGATGCATTCACAAACAAACATTTCTATCTCTCATTGACAATATTTACTGATCACCCTTGGGCATGGAAGACTGATATTTCAAGAATAAATTATCTATAAATGTTCTCTCACGATAGAGGGTGAAGACCAACAGTTTGCCTGGGTGATCTAGATAAGAATAATAAGACTTGAACAGCTCAAAATCTCTGTGACTATTATAATTTATCCATCTGACCATGCATTTTCTATATTGTCCCCCAGTTATTTGACAACTAATTGTATATTTATGTACTTCAATAACTTGGACCTTTGCTGCATCATCATAAATGGTGATAAATTTACTCACTAAAGCCTTTCTGTGCTGCTGGGTGCACACGTAGATGCACAGATATATATTTACTTGTATGTACTTTGTCTTAGTAAGAAGTGCTTATAAGTACTGTTTTTACTGCCTAATATATATGCAGAACACGTCCATGTCCCTGTAACGTCTGCAGTGTGTGTCGACACTCCTGGTCTCTCTTTATGATATTCAGTTTATTTTTACAATACTTTTCTTTTTTTTTCTGTTTTCACCTCATTTTAGAGTTCGTAGGACACATTTTTTCCTTGTTCATTCATACTGTTTTTATACTGTATGTGCAAACTTTTCTGCACTGAATAAACAGCGCTTAACATCTCAAGCCAACATGTTTCTTGGTGTTGTGCTTTGGCTCTGGGGTCTTGGAGCTTCCTCTCTCTGCTGTGGGATCTCTTACTTTCCAGCTCTCTGCTTTACATCAAATCTAGAGAGGAGCCTGGACCCATCGCTCTGAATTCCTCCGTCTCCAGGTCAGCTGGAGTGGTGCACGCAGGGCTGGGGCGCCCAGCAGCATATGGAAGCAATCAGGGCCTCACTGTACTGTGACATCATAACTAATTACTCTATAAACTACAGAAAGCCACGACTTAGTAATTCACTGCCTAATTTCAATCAATCGGCATGTTTACGTTGCAATCCAGTTATGAGCAATGTACTTAACAAATTATTCATTTGCACGATATATATATATATATATATATATATATATATATATATATATATATATATATATATATATAGTAAATAAATAGTACACCTGTGTCCACATTTGAATGTCTAAACCAAGTTAAAGAAAAGAAAACCTGCTTCCAGCTCAGAATTCCGAGAATACACTGCATTCTGGAAAGCTGAGCCGGGACATGCAAATGTGCCCACAAATGTCTCGCTCTTCAATCCACAGCCATTATCAAACATGGCTTTCTTTAAGCTTATGCATGTGTGTAGGATTGAGGACTTACCTGCACAATAACATTGGGGGGCATAGTTTTAACCACCACAGACACAGACAAGAGGACGGTTACCTTAATTGGCACATTAAAGCAACCAATTAGTGCTTAGGAACTGCTAATTTCCATAAAAATACAGCTGCAACAAATTGATAGTTCTCAGGAGTGATTTGCTGTTTTTTATTATTATTTTATTTTTATATTTTCAAGAATAACCTTTAAAAAGGTTTAATATTGGGGAGGCATAGTTTCCTTAAGTTTTTCAGATCAGCAGATATGCTTCTCTCCATCCCCTATGAGGTGTCTGGAGGATGGGTAAGGATCTGCCCAGGAAGCTGTGCTGTCCTGATGGGAACATTTATCTTCCTCCTTCCTTGCAGTGGGTACTGCAGGTACATTATACTGCAAAATATATAAATAATAAATTGTCTTTAAAAATGACCTAATATGGTCCCATATAGATAAAACAATCGCCACATATGTCCTTTTCCATTGTTCTTCTGTATAAAAAGCCAGTTCTGCACATGTTAAGCTTGAAGAATGTAACCAGACACACATCAGCACTTTTATTAACCCATGAGCATATATACATATTTAAAGAAGATCTTAATTTTAGCAGATGCTGCTAGTGCCTGGAAGATGCCATGACATTTATCCTAACTATTCAAGTAATTGTGGGGCAGATAAAGTGCAGAGCAATCAATATCTCCTGAGCATTTGAAATGTCTTTAATAATCCTTTAGGTTGACATAGTTTGTTACCTACTTCACAAATATGGTGGTCCTTTAAACCTGGAGCCATGTCTTGGCTCTGTGTGGCTCATTTGTCACACTCTGTCTCCGCAGGATTACCCGTCACTCGCACTTCTGGGGGACAAGCTGTCGGAGAATAACATCAACCTCATATTTGCTGTGACCAAAAACCATTATGTGCTGTACAAGGTAACACCCTTCATTGTGCTCTGAGACATGCTGCAGGGACCTTGATTCAAGGGGTCCTTCAGGCAATGTTTTGTATTAATATTTTGACTGAATTAAGTTTGTTGTATCTATGTCCATTTAAATTTCAGCCCCCAAGGTAAGATTCTTATTTTCTTACTGTTCTCTCTTGTGTTGGGTGCCAGGTTTCATTTCTTCACACAAACAGTCTGATGCTGCTCTAAACAAATGCACAGCTTGTTACTTTTTGTTTGCTGGCAGCATTACATTGCTAGTGTGAAGCTGCTCACTGTGGGTATGGCCTTTGGTCACAGCTGTGAAACATGGCGCCCCACATGAGCGAGATCCGAAAGAAAGAGGGAAGTTGCACAAGCTGAGAATATTAGAAGTAATTAAAGTGTAATTTTTTTTTATGACAATTACTTTGTGGGTTCAGTTATTACAGAGTTAAATCTTTTATATGAAACAGAAAAAAACTGCCTAAATAGTCTCTTTAATACCACCCCATATATTTAAATTAT
This sequence comes from Discoglossus pictus, assembly GCA_027410445.1. NCBI lineage: Eukaryota > Metazoa > Chordata > Amphibia > Anura > Alytidae > Discoglossus > Discoglossus pictus. Next base: position 80,500,206 of record CM050173.1, on the reverse strand, counting down.
CATGATTGTATGAACATTGCTGTAAGTGATTAGTGATGGAGACCCCTCCAATAAATGTGGTGCTGGTCTAGGGGGTGGAGAGAAAGATGGCACAGGAACTTTGGATAGAAGTAATATTTTGAGAAAGAGATATGGGGGCAAAGCCAAATTGGGAAGAGAGATGGGTAGGAGGAATTCAGGAATGGGGGAGAAAGAGAATATGGGGTGAAGAGGGTAAGACTAAAACAAAGATAGGGGGAAAAGATGTGAGAGGTAAAGTGCAACCAGAATAATAAGGGAGAATAGATGAAAAAGAGGCCTTTTGTGTTTGTCTTCAGACCTGAATCTTGATGACATTTATAAAATGCACCTGTTGATATTTCTTATTCAAGTCTACGCAATATATTTTAATAGGCTTTGACTGCTGTGAAGGCAAAATATCCCATAAGCCCCTCTATCTACCTCACTGTGAGATGCATCCAATAAACTGGTAAAACAATGTAAAAGGAGCAGTATTTGGTATTATTCACAGTCAGGTCAGTGGCATTGACGCATCTTTGTGTTGATGTCATTAATTCTGTATTATGCAGCCTTGGCATTTCCTAGGACTTATCAGTTGTGAGGACAAGTGGGTACAAAGTCTGCATCAATACAATGAATTCAATAACCTGCCATGTTTAGAGGCTCAGATCTACCAACCCATCCCCAGAGCCCACATTATCCACACTCGGCCTAAGGAGCTATTATAATTAAGGTGAAACCTTTACATTTTCTATATTATTTTCCAAAGATTATTCATTCTAGTGAGAAGTGATCTCTCAAGCTCTAGACAATTCTCTCCAGAGAAGAGGAATCAGACAGTTTCTCATTCGTGAAATAACTTTTTCCATATTAAAAAATCTCAAACCCTTTTCCCATATAGAAGGCATCATGGGAGAGGCTCTGCCCAGGAGGCTTTCCTGATATAACTATACTGCAGGCACACACTAGACTAGTCTATAGCAGAAGTTTTAGAACAGCAGGAGATGGGCAGATTTTGCTGAGTTGTCTTCTGGCCACAGAGCCAACAAGACAGAATATCCTTCACAGAGTGGCTTAAAATAGACCCCTGAGTGAGCCAGCTGTGGACCACAAGCTGGAACAGACACCTATCTGTGGGACGAGGGTAATGAGACTTCAGCATGGATTGTCCCATATTATAAGGGACACCACAAAGGCCTCCGTTATTGCAGAACTAAACATATAAATAAAAATAATTGCTTGAGTAGTTAGTCTTATCATTATTCTAATTTTACAGCAGTAGAACATGGCTTTGACACACAAGCACACACATACAGACACACATACACACAATGAAGTCATCAGGAGAGAGCGTAATAAAATATGCAACATTCAAATTCCATTATTTAACACTTCCGCCAACCAATTGCAGTTATATTTTTTGTATGTGTATATTTCATTCATGCAATAACTGGGACCTTTGCTGTTTTAACTTTAACTATTACAGGGACATGGAAGTCACATGGATGTTACTGGGTATGTAATGTCCATGTGTTTCCATTTTACTTTCATTTATTCTTTTATTCTTTAAGTGCTTGTAAGCTCTGTTTTTTCTGCCTAAAATCACACAAATAGTCACTGTATGGGTCTGCCCACTGCAGCTCGCAAAGACGCAGATTCTAGTAGTACTTGCTATGCTGTGTCTCATCGGTGACCATCACCATTCTGCAACATGCTGCTGAGATGAGGTCGCCGCGCTGTACATTATACTGCACCTACAGCCCTACAGCCTCTATGTCTGCATATGCTGCAGTGGGCAGACCCATACTGGGACTATTTGTTTGAATGTAAGCTGTAAAAACAGATCTTATAAGTGCTTCTTAAGAAAAGTATATACAAATACATAGATACACCTGGATATTATATATCTAGTAAAATCCAAGATTCTTCCATGTTTCTTTAATCACTTCAGTGCTGTTACACCTACAATCACTGTCTGTGATGGTATAAACTAGATACTTTTCAACGTGCTGTGGTCTCTGGCAGGGAGGGGATATAAAGTGGTAATATGTAATTCTGGAACAGCCTGGGGTTTCTCCTCTGTCTGGGCTGGAGTTTTAATAACCCATATAACAGACAAAAACAGAGGACTAGCCGGAAAAGACCCGTCCCCTGGGAGCAGCGGGGTCTGTCATCCAAACCCACCCTGCCAGCCCTGGCTATGGTTATGTTGTTGTAACTGACTCACTGGGCGACTGAGCTGGGACCGGACACTATTTATATACAATATATTTGTTTTTTTTCTACTCCTGTAAATATTTGTGATACAAATTAATTGCGTGTTTTTTTTTTTTTTTTTAGAATTTCACTGCTCTGATTCCTGGGACCACGGTGGAGATTCTGGACCAGGACTCTCAGAACATCATTCAGCTGATTATTAATGCTTACAATGTGAGTGCGTCCGGCGCTGACACTATAAGGTGTCGACCTCTCACCCGGTAGCTCCCTTGCTCGCTCAACCTCTCACCCGGTAGCTCCCTTACTTTCTCAACCTCTCACCCGGTAGCCTGCTCGTCCTCTCACCCGGTAGCCTGCTCGTCCTCTCACCCGGTAGCTCGCTCGTCCTCTCACCCGGTAGCTCGCTCGTCCTCTCACCCGGTAGCTCGCTCGTCCTCTCACTCGCTGGCGCTCGACCTCTCTTGCGCTCGCTCACACACACATACAGTGCCTTGCAAAAATATTCACCCACCTTGGCATTTTTCGTGTTTTTTGTTGAATCATGAACATGGATTGTTTGAGGATTTGCAGACAACAAATATGCACATTCACTTTTTCTGTTATTTTGTGCTAACTATTCACCCCCCTAAAGTCAATACTTTGTCGAGCCACCTTTTGCGGCAACCACTGCTCCAAGTACCTTTGGATAAGTCTCTATGAGCTTGCCACATCTCACCACTGGGATTTTTGCCCATTCCTCCTTGCAAAACTGCTCCACCTCCTTCAAGTTGGATGGTTTGCGCTTGGGAACAGCAATCTTTAAGTCTGACCACAGATTTTCTATTGGATTGAGTTCTGGGCTTCGACTAGTCCATTCCAACATATTTACATGTTTCCCCTTAAACCACTCAAGTGTTACTTTAGCAGAGTGTTTGGGGTCATTGTCCTGCTGGAAGGTGAACCTCCGTCCTAGCCTCAAATCACGCACAGAGTGGTACAGGTTTTGCTCAAGAATATCCCTGTATTTAGCACCATCCATCTTTCCCTCAACTCTGACCAGTTTCCCAGTCCCAGCTGCTGAGGGCTTTCTTCTGGCCACTTTGCCATAAAGCCCAACTCTATGGAGGGTACGGCTTATTGTCGTCCTATGTACAGATACTCCAGTCTCTGTGGGGGACTCTGCAGCTCCTCCAGGGTTACCTTAGGTCTCTGTGCTGCCTCTCTGATTAATGCCCTCCTTGCCCGGTCCTTGAGTTTTGGTGGGCCGTCTCTTGGCAGGTTTGCTGTTGTGCCATGATCTTTCCATTTGGTTATGATAGATTTGATGGTGCTCCTGGGTATCATCATAGATTTGGATATTTTTTTATAACCTAACCCTGACTTGTACTTCTCAACAACATTGTCCCTTACGTGTTTGGAGAATTCTTTGGTTTTCATGGCAGTGTTTGGTTAGTGGTGCCTCTGGGGCCTTTCAAAAAAGGTGTATATATGTAATGACAGATCATGTGACACCTAAATTGCACACAGGTGGACATCATTTCACTAATTATGTGACTTCTGAAGGTAATTGGTTGCACCAGAGCTTTTTATGGGCTTCATAACAAAGGGGGTGAATACATACGCACATGACCATTTTCTGTTTTCTATTTCTAAAAAATAGTTTTATATATCTATTTTTCTAATTTTACTTCACCAACTTAGACTATTGTGTTCTGACCCATCACAAAAAATTCAGATTAACAAAACATTGAACTTAAGGCTGTAATGTAACAAAATAAGTAAAAAGTCAAGGGGTGGTGAATACTTTTGCCAGGCACTGTACATTATCTATTTTTTTTTTTTTTTTAAGTATCCTACCTTATATGCATAAATGTAAGTCTTGATGGTCCAGATCCCTTTAACTAGCTTGAGTATTCTCTCTTTCCATCACAATATATTCTGTTTCTCTCTTGCAGATTGTATGTATGGATTGGATGACATGAGCAAAGTTGGTTTGTTGCCATGTTGCCCCCAGGGGCCAATTCTGTCTGTGGTTGCTGGACAGAGGGTCCGATCAGCCCAGACAGCTCTTGCATATCAATAGCAATTTATAAGGAATGTGAAGGTTTGACAGAACATAAATTTGCTTATACAAGATCCTTTTTGTTAATTAATTTTTGACACAGGCCCCCGAGGGCTGCGGAAGATCAGACAAAGCTTGATATGTCTCAACAGGCTGAGCCTCGCTTTGTGTGATTCAGGGCACTATACTAACCTCTAACATAGATTGTAAGCTCTTAAGGCAGTGATTTGTTCATTTTCTGCAGATACAATATATCCTCCTGGCAATAGGAAGAGTTTTCTGGTATTTTTGGAAGTTTTTTTTTTTTTTATATGGAGAGAAATTGGGAATGTAAAGGTGAAGTGATGTGATTTTTATTTATCTTTATCTTTAGAAGAACTTGTCTCAATTGGCAAAATCATTATATTAAAAGGCAGATAGTATTGTGGAAGTGCAACTCGCATAGAGTGGATATACAAAGTCTACACACCCCTGTTAAAATGTCAGGTTTCTGTGCTGTAAAAAAATGAGACAAAGATAAATAATTTTAGAACTTTTTCCACCTTTTTAATGTGACCTATAAACTGTACAACTCAATTGAAAAACAAACTGAAATATTTTAGGTGGAGGGAAGAAAAAGAAAAATGTGGTTGCATAAGTCTGCACACCCTCTTATAACTGGGGATGTAGCTGTGTTCAGAATTAAGCAATCACATTCCAAATTGTGTTAAATAGGAGTCAGCATACACCTGCCATCATTTAAAGTGCCTCTGATTAACCCCAAATAAAGTTCAGCTGCTCTAGTTGGTCTTTCCTGAAATTTTCTTAGTCGCATCCCACAGCAAAAGCCATGGTCCACAGAGAGCTTCCAAAGCATCAGAGGGATCTCATTGTTAAAGGGTATCAGTCAGGACAAGGGTACAAAAGAATTTCCAAGGCATTAGATATACCATGGAACACAGTGAAGACAGTCACCATCAAGTGGAGAAAATATGGCACAACAGTGACATTACCAAGAACTGTAGCTACCTCCAAAATTGATGAAAAGACAAGAAGAAAACTGGTCTGGGAGGCTACCAAGTGTCCTACAGCAACATTAAAGGAGCTGCAGGAATATCTGGCAAGTACTGACTGTGTGATACATGTGACAACAATCTCCCGTATTCTTTATATGTCTGGGTTATGGGGTAGAGTGGCAAGACGAAAGCCTTTTCTTATGAGGAAAAAGATCCAAGCCAGGCTACATTTTGCAAAAACACATCTGAAGTCTCCCAAAAGCATGTGGGGAAAGTTGTTATGGTCTGATGAAACCAAGGTTTGGCCATAATTCCAAAAGATATGTTTGCCGCAAAAACAACACTGCACATCACCAAAAGAACACCATACCCACAGTGAAGCATGGTGGTGGCAGAATCATGCTTTGGACTGTTTTTCTTCAGCTGGAACTGGGGCCTTAGTTAAGACAGAGGGAATTATGAACAGTTGCAAATACCAGTCAATATTGGCACAAAACCTTCAGGCTTCTGCTAGAAAGCTGAACATGAAGAGGAACTTCATCTTTCAGCATGACAATGACCCAAAGCATACATCCAAATCAACAAAGGAATGGCTTCACCAGAAGAAGATTAAAGTTTTGGAATGGCCCAGCCAGAGCCCAGACCTGAAAATCTGTGGGGTGATCTGAAGAGGGCTGTGCACAGGAGATGCCCTCACAATCTGACAGATTTGGAGTGTTTTTGCAAAGAAGAGTGGGCAAATCTTGCCAAGTCAAAATGTGCCATGCTGATAGACTCATACCCAAAAAGACTGAGTGCTGTAATAAAATCAAAAGGTGCTTCAACAAAGTATTAGTTTTCTTCCCTCTACCTAAAAGATTTCAGTTTGTTTTTCAATTGAGTTGTACAGTTTATAGGTCACATTAAAGGTGGAAAAAGTTCTGAAATGATTTATCTTTGTCTCATTTTTTTACAGCACAGAAACCTGACATTTTAACAGGGGTGTGTAGACTTTTTATATCCACTTTAGTTGCAGAGTCCTTAGAGTCCTTCGTGTTCAACCTTTTTAAGATCTTCGATGATCTGCAATATGTGGATTAGCTGTTAATTAATTAAATCCAGAGGAAGGCAAACAGAAAAAACCCAAGTGAAATTTAGCCAATCGTCTGAAAGGAAATCAAATTAATTCCTTCCTGACCCCAGATACTGGTGATCGGATTCCTCCGTGGATCAATACTCCCTCTCTAATTATCCAGTATAACCCTGAATGCCCTTTTCGATTAGAACTAAATCCAGTCCATTTTAAAAGTTATCTTACACAGTAGAATCAATTCCATCTTGGTTTCTAGGATAATAAACAATATTCTATAGGTCCAACATGGAATTCTCCAGGCACAATTCGATAAAATGTACTGTCTACTATAAAAAAAATGTTTTATGCTTATTGCTTAAATAGCTGCTAATGTTGTTAGTTTGTAATATACGTTACAAATGGGACATTTTTACCAAAGTACAGCTGGCTTTTAATGTCTATATTTTGGAGGAGAGATGGGAGAGGTGTGACATGATAGAGACTTACATTGTCCTGTTGGAAGATCACATCCAGTTCAGGTGTACTTGATCTGGAAGGATGAATAGATAACCCAATTGGTTGAGCGTGCCTTCCAGAGGTATGAGTGGACAATACCAAAAAAAACATTCCCCAGACCGTAACGCTGCTGCCACCAGCTTGTGTTCTTCCAACAATGCAGAGGTTGCAGAGTGTTTGCTCTGAGGTTTTGCGCCTGACTCACCAACGTCTGTCAGTCAATGGAGCAGAAAGCGTGACTCATCAGAGAAGGCAACCCTTTGCCAAACCGTAGAGGTCTAATTTCGGTAAGGTCATGCAAAAAAAGCCATTTGCATTTGGAGCTCCGTACGCTACAGGGTTCACTATGCTGTTTTTTTAGATACATCTGGTAGCCCCCTAGTTCGTTTGTACGGTGACTTGCTCAACTTTGGCATGTCGTTGGCCCTCGCACCCCTTCACAGCCAAAGTTCACCTCTGGCATCAGTGGCAAGTGGCTCTCTGCAGTTTTGACGCTGTTTATTTGCAATGGTGCCTTTTGTCCAGTCACGGTACACTTTAACCACAGGAGCACGTGAACCGCTCACAACCTGCGCTATTTCAGAAATTCTGCCACCCTTGGCCCGAATGCCAATGACCATCCCCTTTTCAAAGTAATGGCTGATATGTTTGTAGAATGCCTACATGTCCTCTTATATACCCACCAAGCCAACTCGTGACATGTGCCGTATTTCATTGGCTTCATGCTGCGTTGTCATAATAATGACTCTTTGTGTGTGTATATGTGTGTGTGATATATATATATATATATATATATCACACAAATAATTCTCACAAATCTCTCTCTAGATTGTAAGCTTTCTGGGTCAGAGCTCTTCTTATTTCTTATGCAACACCTCATTGTACTTTGCTAGGGACCATGTGGGTGATTTCATGATTTAACAATAATTGTATTTTGTTGCAGAACATTCGCTCCAAAGTGGAGCTGACCGTGTCTGACAGTCCAGATGATCTCAGTGTCAGTTTTTCGGCCACATGTCAGGATGGTTTGTCCTATCCTGGAGTCAGGAAGTGCGAGGACATGAAGATCGGGGACACAGTGAGTTTCTGGCATTTAAATACAGCTTCACTGGTACAAAAAAAAAATTTAAATGATGATTCCATACTTCTGCCAATACCACTTCTTCTACTGTAAGATTATTCTGCTTCTCTACAAATGTATCTTCTGATGTTGTGTAAACCTTTCCTTCACAAACAGCAGAACATGATCTCTCTTTCTCATGTCTCATTGTCTCTGCAGTCTATGTCTTATATATAGTACATCCTTTATCTGTATTTGAGTGTTTACCCACTCTTTCTTCTCCAAACTACAAGTTACGGTGTGGTGCCTATTACCTCCTAAACCTAAATTAATGTAATTATAACTTGCACACGTATCAGTGGGACTGGAGTGGATCTTTGCCCTGGGTTTAATGCAGTTAACTTAAGATATAGAGCTGAGTATATATTGACTTATTAATAACTACCCTGGCTTTGCCTAGGAAGGCAAATTTATCAGGCAACGTGGCTGTAAAAACATGTTGAAATTAAAATAATTAACCTTTTGGGTACAACATATCTATATCCATCTAGCTGTAATTATTATTATTATTATTATTATTATTATTATTATCCTTTATCTGTAATGCACCAACATATTCGGCCGCACTGGCTGCCCGTTTGTCTACCTGGCTGACTGTCCAGCTGACAGTCTGTCTGTACGTTGTTCCGCTGTCTGTCCGTACGTCCGTCTATCTTTCCATCTACCCACCTTTCCATCTACCTGTCAATCTATCATTTCCCTGTCTTTCTATCTGTCTTGACATACAAACACAATAAGATAGCCTAAGCGGCAGCAGGTGGTTCATTATAAGAAACACAAACCATACATCTATGACTGGAAGGGATAATTACAATGTGTAGGAGGTCACGTACCCCACATGTACACACAGCTGTTTATCCAAGGAGCAGTTATGGATTAGTACACTTCTTTTTGACATGCAGGCACTAGACTAGACTGCGCTCCCTTTCCTGTGTTGCTTTTCATATCTCCGTGCAGCCCGGGCTCGGCTGTCTCTGCTGACTCAGCTGATGCGTCATTCTGGTTATTAAGAAGTTTACTGTGTGTCTGCCAAGTTTCATGTAAAAACCAGTAGGAGTGAGCTGTGTGCGGAGGGAATACCTGCAAGGTGTGTGCACATTATCATAGATTGAGAGGCTGCCTCGCCATGTACAGACTGGAGGCGAGCATGCGCTTGGGCCTCGCCATGTACAGACTGGAGGCGAGCATGCGCTTGGGCCTCGCCATGTACAGACTGGAGGCGAGCATGCGCTTGGGCCTCGCCATGTACAGACTGGAGGCGAGCATGCGCTTGGGCCTCGCCATGTACAGACTGGAGGCGAGCATGCGCTTGGGCCTCGCCATGTACAGACTGGAGGCGAGCATGCGCTTGGGCCTCGCCATGTACAGACTGGAGGCGAGCATGCGCTTGGGCCTCGCCATGTACAGACTGGAGGCGAGCATGCGCTTGGGCCTCGCCATGTACAGACTGGAGGCGAGCATGCGCTTGGGCCTCGCCATGTACAGACTGGAGGCGAGCATGCGCTTGGGCCTCGCCATGTACAGACTGGAGGCGAGCATGCGCTTGGGCCTCGCCATGTACAGACTGGAGGCGAGCATGCGCTTGGGCCTCGCCATGTACAGACTGGAGGCGAGCATGCGCTTGGGCCTCGCCATGTACAGACTGGAGGCGAGCATGCGCTTGGGCCTCGCCATGTACAGACTGGAGGCGAGCATGCGCTTGGGCCTCGCCATGTACAGACTGGAGGCGAGCATGCGCTTGGGCCTCGCCATGTACAGACTGGAGGCGAGCATGCGCTTGGGCCTCGCCATGTACAGACTGGAGGCGAGCATGCGCTTGGGCCTCGCCATGTACAGACTGGAGGCGAGCATGCGCTTGGGCCTCGCCATGTACAGACTGGAGGCGAGCATGCGCTTGGGCCTCGCCATGTAAAATAAGGACCTTGCTTCATTAAGCTTTTCAAGCAGTATATTTTAGAAATTTACAACAGTATAATTTTGAAGTTCATATTAATTTGAATAAGGATTTAGGAACAATATAATCTGTATCCGTTATTAATAATTTTATTCACATTGATTTAATTTCAATTGATTTCTATCACATTAGTATCACTTTGTAAGTTGGATACAAAGTATATAATAAATCCAAGGAACCAATTACTAATACGATAATCTCTTAAATCCTCTCATGAGAATTTATTGCGATCCTTTTTATCCTCACAAATAAATGTTCTCTTAGTTTGTCACCTCTGTAGGATCGGAGGAGAGTGCACTGATAAAAGGTCTTGCTTTTGGATAAAATCAATCCCCTAAAATATAATCGGGATAAACATGTGTCACTGCGGTAACTCCATGCAATGCTTTAATTAGTGGACAATGTCACATTGTTATAAGAAAGTTTTTGTGTAATTTGCATTTCCTGGGTTATTATAGAGGACAGCAAAATAATTCCATATATTTACTGGTCTGACACAGCATTAGACATTCAGACAGCACTATGGGAGGGGGTATGACTCGCACACTATTTATTTGGATTAGAGAGTGAGTTTGAGCTATGTTTATTTTATAATTGCTCTCTCTCTCTCTCCTCCCCCCCCCCCCCCCCCTCCCGGTCAGTCTCATGCTGTATTTCAATAATAGGTTTATATTAAACATTCCTTTTTCCTCTCTGAGAAGAGCCTTCCTGAGGGGTCGGGTGCCACTTGGTGTGTAAGCTCTTATGAGATTAGGTCCCTCTACATCTCCTGTATCACTATGTAATATGTCATATTTGTCTTATTTATTCTCCGTATCCCCTGTACTTAGAACTTCAGAATAGCATAATTGATGCTTTATAAATAAGGGATGTGATAACAGCTTTGATGGAGGAGAATCTTGAAGTGAAGTGTTTTGAAATAAATGAGGATCAGAACTGGTGGATTCTGTCCATAAAAGTGCAGTGCTATTCAATCCAACCAAAATATGGTCAATAAAAATCCTAATACCCGAGGTGCTTTAATATTGCCACCTATAGAATCTCTGTATCCCAAGGCTCGATATTATGCAGAAATATATAGATAGTGAAATGCAAAGATCAACAACAAAACAATATTATATATGAATGGATTTATATCAGGTTATTTATGTACCTATACTCCCTTTTCCCCTGCAGGTGACAAAGACATGAACCCAATATATACCCTCTGGGTTAAATATTCCAAGGCAAGTGTGCGTGATTAGTCATAACCCAGTAAATTCTATAAATATTACATCATCGATAAGATGTCACCTGGATCCTTATATATGAGACACATTCTTATCAGACAAATACTGCACAATTTTACATTTACACCCAAAAGTCCTCCTAAGAAGTATAGTTTTTGATACAAGTCCTTCTGTGCAGCTTCTCGTATAGGGCATTGTACATGTGGGTCCCGCAGATATGCAAAATACAAAACAGGAAGGGAAAGAGAAGCACAACCAGTCTAGATATAGCTATAATCGATGTACAGATGAATAACTGACACCGTGGAATACAGTACACTCACCTGTAGACCCCTCAATGATATGAGATATTTGTAGTGTGTAATGCTGGATCCAACATTCAATACCTCAAGGTACGTCCCCTGCCACGTTCTGGATCACTGGCATATTCAGGAACCGTAAACCTGTCACCTTCTTTCTGGATTCTTCTATGGAGTATACAATGTGCTCGTACAAGGCTCTTTCACGCTTATATTCCTACACAAAGCTATATATTTTTATTTTGGCCCATTAGGGTTCACACTTATTACGCACTGCCCCACACAAAATAAGGTAATGTCTCTTTAAACTGAGCAAAACAATGGAAATGCAGAAGTACTAAAAAGGTAAAAAGTAAACCAATGTTTTAAATAAAACACAAACATATCTAGGTAGGCACATAAGCACTGTGCCCCCAAAATTAATAATAACAATCAAATTCAGGATGTATAGAGAAAAAAACCTTCAAGGATATATGATATGCCTGAACTAGTACAAATAAAATGTAATATTTCAACCAACTAAAGACATCAGACGCGTTTTACCCATGTGCAGGGCTTTCTCAATGATCAAAGAAATAATATCCTGTGTTCAATGTTCACACTTCTGTATATAAAATCAAAATGGCACAGTTTGGCGCCTAATTGTAACAATATGAGTAGCTTTGTGTTACCCTACTAGCAATCGCACCTCCAGCAATCTCTAGTAGCAAGAGATGTTATACTTGTATTCATCTCAAGAGGACTAACAGGAGTGTGATCACATCATCTACTACAAAGAAGGAATATCATATAAAGTCCTTGATGAATTGCAAGACTATGTTTGTGGTATACGTGATTGCCTAATCCTGTTCCAAACTATATATAGAGACTGTCCACTGGAAGTGATATTATAGGTCACACTACTCACAAATGTTATAAATAGGTGCCAAACTGCGCCCTTTTTATCATCTATACAGAAGTGTGCCTACTTTCTACCAAGCAAGGGTGGGAATATTCAAGGGAATTGATCAATATAACTTGTTTCAACTCTATATCTCCAACCCAGAATTACAGAAATCCCAAATCTTTGATGTCGGTTCATAGCTGTTAATCTGTTGTGTAGCAACCATTGTAACGTGCAGTAGATGCAAGGCTAGCATGTCCTCCATCCTCACAGTATTAGAAACAGGCTCCAGTAAAGCACATAAAACCTATTTGTTTCCTGACTGGTTAAAAAGAGATAGCACTGAACTGTGCTGTAAGTTTAAGCTTCAGATCACTTTTTAACGGGTACGTGGCAGACAATATGTCGGTCTAATGCCCTTGTTAGTAAATTAAAGGTACAGTCAGGTCCATAAATTTTGGGACATCGACATAATTCTAATCTTTTTGGCTCTATACACCACCACAATGGATTTGAAATTAAACGAACAAGATGTGCTTTAACTGCAGACTTTCAGCTTTAATTTGAGGGTATTTACATCCAAATCAGGTGAACGGTGTAGGAATTACAACAGTATGTATATGTGCCTCCCACTTTTTAAGGGACCAAAAGTAATGGGTCAGATTAACAGTCATAAAACAAACTTTCACTTTTTAATACTTGGTTGCAAATCTTTTGCAGTCAATTACAGCCTGAAGTCTGGAATGCATAGACATCACCAGACGCTGGGTTTCATCCCTGGTGATGCTCTGCCAGACCTCTATTGCAACTGTCTTCAGTTCCTGCTTGTTCTTGGGGCATTTTCCCTTCAGTTTTGTCTTCAGCAAGTGAAATGCATGCTCAATCAGATTCAGATCAGGTGATTGACTTGGCCATTGCATAACATTCCACTTCTTTCCCTTAAAAAACTCTTTGGTTGCTTTTGCAGTATGCTTCGGGTCATTGTCCATCTGCACTGTGAAGCGCCGTCCAATGAGTTCTGAAGCATTTGGCTGAATATGAGCAGATAATATTGCCCGAAACACTTCAGAATTCATCCTGCTGCTTTTGTCAGCAGTCACATCATCAATAAATACAAGAGAACCAGTTCCATTGGCAGCCATACATGCCCACGCCATGACACTACCACCACCATGCTTCACTGATGAGGTGGTATGCTTTGGATCATGAGCAGTTCCTTTCCGTCTCCATACTCTTCTCTTCCCATCACTCTGGTACAAGTTGATCTTAGTCTCATCTGTCCATAGGATGTTGTTCCAGAACTGTGAAGGCTTTTTTAGGTGTTTGGAAAACTCTAATCTGGCCTTCCTGTTTTTGAGGCTCACCAATGGTTTACATCTTGTGGTGAACCCTCTGTATTTACTCTGGTGAAGTCTTCTCTTTATTGTTGATTTTGACACACATACACCTACCTCCTGGAGAGTGTTATTGATCTGGCCAACTGTTGTGAAGGGTGTTTTCTTTACCAGGGAAATAATTCTTCGGTCATCCACCACAGTTGTTTTCAGTGGTCTTCCAGGTCTTTTGGTGTTGCTGAGCTCACCGGTGCGTTCTTTCTTTTTAAGTATGTTCCAAACAGTTGATATGGCCACACCTAATGTTTTTGCTATCTCTCTGATGGGTTTGTTTTGTTTTTTCAGCCTAATGATGGCTTGCTTCACTGATAGTGACAGCTCTTTGGATCTCATATTGAGAGTTAACAGCAATAAATGCAAATAGCACACTTGAAATGAACACTGGAGCTTGTATCTGCTCTTTGTAAATGGGATAATGAGGGAATAACACACACCTGGCCATGGAACAGCTGAGCAGCCAATTGTCCCATTACTTTTGGTCCCTTAAAAAGTGGGAGGCACATATACAAACTGTTGTAATTCCTACACCGTTCACCTGATTTGGATGTAAGTACCCTCAAATTAAAGCTGAAAGTCTGCAGTTAAAGCACATCTTGTTAGGTTTATTTCAAATCCATTGTGGTGTTGTATAGAGCCAAAAAGTTTAGAATTGTGTTGATGTCCCAATATTTATGGACCTGACTGTATATGGAAGTTCCCTGGATTATGAATATATCTGATATTTGAATTCGGTAGTGTATGAAAACCCTTTTTGCATGCGAAAATCACAAAATGTACATTAATAAACTTACCCTAAAGTTTGCAAAATTTCCTCAGTTGATCGTGAAAAGGAACGCCCCTGAAAATCCAAGTTTAATTTAGCATAAATTTCATAATTAGTTGTGACCAATCAGAGGCGGGGACAACAATGTATCGGTTTCCCTTTCTATAGCTGAGACAAAGTTGCAACTGTGATACTGGCAGCTGATTGGCTAGGACACAACTCTGCAAGGCTCATTGGCTAGGATGCTCTGCCTACATAGGTTCCTTGGGAGTGGAGCTCACATAAGGAATTTCAAATGTACTTTGAATGACAAATATACAGAATTCCTCAATAAAATGATTTGATATGAGACGCCCAGTCAGACACACAGGATAGCACACAAATTGCCTTTACATTGATGGTGGCTAAGTGGGATACATTTAGAGGAGCACTTTCAAGATGAAGAGATAATGTAAGATATTTTATAAGTTTTTCTAAATGAAGATGATTTTTTTTTCATTAATCTCCTGCACCTCTCATCCCCTGCAGGTTTCCTTTGATGTTTCTGTGGAGGCGCGGAGTTGTCCCCCTCCAGGCACAGTGCACACCTTCTCCATCAAGCCAGTGGGTTTTCGAGACACTCTGGAGGTGACTGTCACTTATAACTGTATCTGTGAGTGTTCACAGTGGGTGGACATGGATAGCGACAAATGCAGCGGAAATGGCACCTACACCTGTGGTCTGTGTGACTGTAACTCCGGCTTCCTGGGAGCGAAGTGTGAGTGTGGCGAGGAGGAGGGCGGCAGCATCTGGTCCCACAATGCCTGCCGAGAGTCGGAGGGAAAGACAGTGTGCAGCGGGCGAGGGAGGTGCAGCTGCGGACTGTGCGTGTGCTATGAGAGCGAGTTTGGGCGGATCAGTGGCTCATACTGCGAGTGCGATGACTTCTCCTGCGCCAGGTACAAGGGCGAGCTCTGCTCAGGTGAGTCAGGGTGGTACATTGATTTGGTGCACATGGTTAATAAACAAAACTATATTGAGAATAGAGATTTTTGAAATAGGACTTTTTACTCTATAATCCAATAGCCTGGATGGGTGGAATCGTTCTAAAGCAAAAAGAACAAAAACATTTTGTAAACTTATTTAAGCTACAAGGAAGCCTTTTCTGGGATCAAGGATCTCTTCAGATGGTGACTGCAGCCATGAAGTTAAGATGTATGCTTCTGTGGAGGAAAGCTACAGCAAGTCTGGACATGCTATTACAAAGTAATTACATTACACTATATGCAAAAGTCTGCATAGTTAATCTATGGTATTCCCAGTAGTAACATACGGATGTGAGAGCTGGACCACAATGAAGGCTGAGTAATGTATAATTGATGCCTTTGAATTGTGGTGTTAAAGTCAACTGCTTACAGTTCCTTGACTGCAAGAAGATCCAATAAATCAATACTACAATTAAGCCAAACTTTTCACTTGATGGTTTGATCATGAGGTTAAAGCTCAAATATTTGGGTCCTATCATAAGACCGTTTTTCCTAGAGAAGACTCTGATGCTGGGAAAGACTGAAGGCACATGAAGAAGGGGGAGGCAATTGCGCTCCATCAAGCTCATGTTCATTGCATCAGAGGAGCAGTGGCTGACTGGTGTGCTGTTGTCCCTGGGGTGACGGATTGTCGGACCTGATTGAAGAACAACCAGGAAGCCAAGTCCAAATGCCGCCTCCTTCCCTTTCTGGTCTTCTTGTGAGAATCCCCTATTGGCAGTTTAGCCAATCGCATTATTCTCAATAATTCCCTGTAATTGGCTGAGAACTGGCACCATTTGATTTAAAGGAGATCTGCAAGGGGTGTATGAAGCATTTGGATCTGGTATCTAGTAGAGATAGCTTCAGGTTGAGCCTGTAACAACCTAAAAACACTTTAAATGCTTTAGCACACTAATTCTTAAATAGATGCATTTGCTGATTCCACATAGTCAAGAAAAAGCAACACAGTGTCTGTTTAATGGTTCTCCCAGTAGGAAGGTACTGTGGGACATTTCAGAAATGTTGTTATATGCCATCATTACAGAGGATATTTTCCTTATGCATATTGATCCCTATCAAAAGGGCAGTCAAGCACCAAAATGCCAAACCAGATTCATTTGCATGAGAAGCAGGCACAAATGGTAGGTTTCTGCTTCTTTGTGCATCACCAGTGATGTGTGTCTGATTTTCTAGACACAGGGCAAGAATCCAGATCCGGACCACCCATCATGCTTACGGGGCCTTCCCCAAAAAAACTAAAAAATGTACAATACCCTCAGCTTGTACACAAATATAAGAGAATCACCTGAGCTTACTTTAATGTACTCCTGCAGGTTGCCGTTACAATCTTGTGCAGTCCAGCATTTCAATTCTGGACTGTCCCTTAAGTGGATCAGACTGATATGCACAAGCTATTACCTGTTTGTTTCACATTTGGATTCTAAGTCTATGAATAGACCGCAATTAACATTTAATCCACATTATACAAGGATCATAGAAGATCTAAAAAGGTTGAATTTCATGGACTAAAGCTATTTTTAACCTCTGTTACTATGTAACTTTTTTCCCCCCAGTAATTTTTAATAGCATTATAAAACAATATGGACCTATCCTGTTATATGTACGCATGCATTTGTGTCCCGATCTACGTGTCCAAAGTAGGTAGTAAACCTTAACCCTCTAAACCTCACTTCCTAACCCTAACCCCCTAAACCTCACTTCCTAACCCTAAGCCCCTAACCACTTACCGGGTAACCCTAACCAAAAAAACCCTAACCACTTACTGGGAGGAGAGACACCTCTACATGAGGTCGTCCGCGGCGCGCTTCCCAGCTTGTCTTCCACAAATGCGTGCGCACATATAACAGGATAGGTCCAACAATATTGTGTTTATTTTTATATCAAGACTAAGAAATCCTTGATAGCCCAGCACTGCAGTCCAGGATTTATTCTCTTTTGTATAACATTAACTGCTGTAACCAAACGCTGGATACAAAGCATTAGTAAAAATAGAAACCAGCTCTGAGTGCAGTCTGGGGGGTGAATGTCACATTGTGCAACACTTTTTACATTTTCTATTAGCCCCACAACTCCACAAATAAGGGGTTTTGGTTTTTTTTTTATATGGAAAAAAAAATACATTCTGGTAATAGGTTACAAACAAAAGAATAATAATCATAATAATAAATATGCTGCAGATGTCTTTACAGAATAATTCAGCTGTTTGTATGTCTCTCTTCTGTATAGAGGAAGAGACGTAGCAATAGCCGGAGATGGGCAGGGAGTTATAGTGATACTCGGTGTTACTTTGTTACTCAAGAAACCTTGTGTTACCTCAATATATTGTATTTATACAGAGCTCATAGGGTACGGGGGGTTAATGCCGCAAGTCTCTGCCCCATAGAATTTTATAGTATAATAGAGACCGGGTAATAAAGTGACTTTTTTTTTTTTTGTAGAAATCACAGGAGGATTAGTTTTAAAAGGATATGAAAGGATAATGGGTTTTACTAGGTATATAATATATCCGTGCATCTATTTATTTTCATGTGCTTTATTTTATTAAAAAGTGAGATCTGTTTTCACAGTATAAAATCAAACAAATAGTCCCTGTATGGGTCAGCCCATTTCAGCGTATGCAAACACAGACTCTGTAGGGCTGGGTGTGCAGTGTAGGGTCCTAGGCTAGGTCTCATAGGCTATCAGGGGCCAAGCTTCTTGATAAGATAAAGTACATACAATAAATAGATACACAGGTATATTATATACCTAGTAACATCCAGGAGCCTTCCATATTCTTTTAATAACATTATTGATCTGCTATAGAGAGGAAGAGATGTAGCAATAGCCAGAGCTGGGATTTATAGTACTCTGTGTTACATTGTTACTCATGAAACCGTATGTTACATCTATATGTTGTACTTATGTAGAGCTCTCAGGGTACATGTTTGGGGGGAGGGGGGGGGGGTCTGTTTTAAAGGACCGCTGTAATACCCCAAAATGGGCTGGATGTTTTAATTAGACATTGACCATTAATCAAATCCATATTCAATGATTTAAAAAAAGCAGCGATCAACATTGAAATGTGACAGTAAGTTTAGACTCTGCTGCTGCTTGTATCCACCCACTAAAAGGTCAATGGGGAGAGGAGGCTTTGTCTACCAGAAAGCTGCTAAATTTTCACACATAATGTTTACCACCAACATAATGATCTCCATTGGCTTGAGACTTGTGTTAGAGGTTTCTCTTGGCAACAAGCTTTTGCCGCGGGGGCAGCCTATAAATAAATGTATCTCTTGTGCTATCTGATTGCTCTTAAAAATGGTGTGTGTGTTTTTTTTTTTTTTTTTGCGACCCTTTCCCATAATCATGGT
This sequence comes from Discoglossus pictus, assembly GCA_027410445.1. Lineage (NCBI taxonomy): Eukaryota > Metazoa > Chordata > Amphibia > Anura > Alytidae > Discoglossus > Discoglossus pictus. Next base: position 80,481,363 of record CM050173.1, on the reverse strand, counting down.
GGAAATGAATACATTGATGGCGGCTGATACTCTTATTCGTGCATAGTTAAGATAAGTGGGATTTTAGTGGTAGTTTTGAATGAAACCATATTTGGAAACTTTAATGTGTCACTCATTAAATAGAGAGGAAGGAGTTAATACTGAGGAACCAAACTAACGAATACAAACACAGTCATTGGTACGCTGGTAGTCCAGTGGTTAGGATTCAGTGCTTTCACCTCTGCGACCGGAGTTTTGTTCCAGTCAGGGAACCAAGCGGTCACACCACTCTGAAGCCATGGTCAGTCATTTGATGGAAGACCACCTAGGAATACCAGGAGTTGTATCCTGTGGCCCACTGGAGAAGGAACTGGCAATCCACTCCAGTATCTCTACCATGAATACAAAGTGGATCAGCATAGTGTGTTGCGGTCCATGAGGTCACAGAGAGTCTGGCGCAGACTGAATAACACAAAAGCAAAAACCAAGCACAGTATTTCCGTTTTGTGGCCGTTTGGGAGCACTGATACTGTGCCCTTGTGTTTACTGTTCATGTGACTGCCTCAGACTGACCTTGCCTCTAAGCCCCCCCGGTCTGCTTGTTTGTGTCTTTGAAGGCTCCTTATTAAGCTGTCTCTGATTACATTCTTGGCTCTGGGACCTCTCACTGCCCAGGCTGCTCTCCATATAATGCGCTGATTGCTCCCAAATGTCATGTTTCCTCTGCTCCGTAGCGCTCTGACTTGTCATGTGTCCTTTTTACCTCTCACACGTGGCAGTGTTTATTTAGGAAATAATTCATACATGGTCACTGTAGAAATATGCACATTAAAGGCACTTTTATTTTTAAGGATATGCCCCCTCCTCAACATTCAGATTATGTTATATTCATGGTCCTTTTAGAAAAGATCAAGTGTTTATGGAACTTGCTTACTTGGACAGTTACTCCTCCATGTTTGTGGACAGTGGAAGCTGCCATTTCTAAAATTTGGATTTGTGAAATTCACCTTGAACTTTGTTGGGTCAAGAGTTCAAGAGCCATCTCAAGAACCAGTCCGAGTACAGCTGAATTCTATGGCAGAGACAGTTGCTTTCTTGCTCTATTCTCAGAAGCACGGGCTGTACCATTTACCCATATATTTGGACTTCTGTAAGTGAACTTGTGTTTGTGAAACTTCCTCTTGAAAGGGATATGGAAGGTTCCTGGATGTTACTAGGTATATAATATCCCTGTGTATCTGTTTACCTTTATGTACTTTATTTTATTAAAAAGTGCTTTTATAAGCTCTTGTACAAATAATCCCTGTTTGGGTCTACCCCCTGCACCTCATGAAGACACAGATTCTGTAGGGCTGGATGTGCAGTGTAGTGTCCTAGCCTATCAGGGACCACGTCTCTGCAGCATGTTGCTGAGAGATGGTCAAGGATTGGTTAGAATGAGACACTGCACAGTCAGTACAACAGAGTCTGTGTCTGCATATGCTGGAGTGGGCAGCCCCATACAGGAACTATTTGTACAAGAGCTTATAAAGCACTTAATGGTATAATGTACATAAAAGTAAATGGATACACAGGGATATTATATACCGTATAAGCCGAGTTTTTCAGCCCTTTTTTTACTCGAGTCACTCCCCCCCCCCCCCCCCCCCCGTGTCTCTCTAACCCCCCCCCCCCCCGTGTCTCTCTACCCCCCCCCCCCGTGTCTCTCTAACCCCCCCCCGTGTCTCTCTAACCCCCCCGTGTCTCTCTAACCCCCCCCCTGTGTCTCTCTAACCCCCCCCCGTGTCTCTCTAACCCCCCCCCCGTGTCTCTCTAACCCCCCCCCCCCGTGTCTCTCTAACCCCCCCCCCGTGTCTCTCTAGCCCCCCCCGTGTCTCTCTAACCCCCCCCCCGTGTCTCTCTAACCCCCATGTGTCTCTCTACCCCCCCCCCCCCGTGTGTCTCTCTACCCCCCCGCCCCGTGTGTCTCTCTACCCCCCCCCGTGTCTCTCTACCCCCCTCTGTGTGTCTCTCTATCCCCCCGTGTGTCTCTTTACCTCCCCCCCTTTAACCTGAGGATGGGGAGGGAGGATGAGGATGGGGAGGGAGGATGAGGATGGGGAGGGAGGATGAGGATGGGGAGGTTGAGGATGGGGAGGGAGGTTGAGGATGGGGAGGGAGGTTGAGGATGGGGAGGGAGGTTGAGGATGGGGAGGGAGGTTGAGGATGGTGATAAAGGAGGGGGAAGAGACACGGAGAGAGAGGGGGACACAGGGGACAGCACATTTTTATACTCGAGTCACTCATTTTACCCAGTATTTTGTGGTAAAATGGGTGCCTCGGCTTATAATCGGGTCGGCTTATACTCGAGTATATACGGTACCTAGTAACATCCAGGCACCTTACAAATCCCTTTAATCTTCACTATTTTGAAAAACTTTGCTTGATAACGGAACAACTATTTTCAGAAAGTTTAAAAGGGTAAATAAATAGAGCCCTGCAGTACAGAATATTTTTTCATTTAAAGTGAATTAAAGGCTATTTGTGTATTTATTTTGATATTTGAAAATATTTTGCCCATTATTGAGGTTTGTTTGTTTGTTGTTGTTATTATTTAATTGTAGCCTTTTCCATTGTTGTTCCCAATATCAGAGTAGATTTTTGTGTAATTTTCGTCAATGAAGTGACCTTGGAAGCCAAGTTTGCGCTTTTCAGATTTTTTATTTTTTATCTGCCTTTCAAGTACAAAGAAGCCTTGAAACAGAAAAAAAACATAATAACACAATGGAGATGGGCTAAACTATGTATAATGGGTGGTAAATTAACGTTTTTTTCTTTTCTTTTTAATTTCTAAAACTTTTTACCAATTATTAATTCTAGTTCTTTAAAATAGAGAAATGAATATATGGGATTACACTGTCCCTTTAAGGCAGTTTTTGAAAACATAATATGACATTTAGGTGCCAGCCAGTATGGTGAGGGGCCAGACAAACATTCTCTTTAGGAGACGGTGAAGGCTGGATGTATTTAAATAAATGTAATTATTATTTTTTTTAATTGCTGATTCACTGTTATTTTAGGGATCTGTCCAACCCTAAAGTAGAAGGAATTAAAGCTGCAGAATATTAATTTTGTAATGTTTCTGGGTATATAATATCTCTGTGTATCGATTTACTTTTGATGTACTTTATTTTATAAAGAAGTGCCTATAAGTTTGGGTTTTGCCATTTTTAAAGTCCCTGTATGGGTCTGTCTTTTGCAGCTCACAAAGACACTCTGTAATACTGGGCTAACCAATTATTGACCATCTCTCAGAATATTCTGCAACATGCTGCTGAGGCGTCCTGATAGGCTAGGACACTACACTGCACATCCAGCCCTTCAGAGGCTGTGTCTGCATATGCTGCAGTGGGCAGTCACATACAGGGACTATGTATTTGAAGAAGTACTTAGAAGCTCTGTTTGTACTGCATAATATCAAAGTAATTTGATACACAGGAATATTGTGTATATAGAAAAAATCCATAAACCTTCCATATCCCTTTAAGTTGGCACCTCAGGATGTATTAACCCTTTCCATGGTCGGCTGATGCAGTGTATCATGAGAATATCCTCACTGTATCATGGGATGGATGATGTATAAGGATTAGCACTGTTTAGTTGACATCTCCTAACATTCCTGGTGTACTTGAGGAATGTTTCTGTGGGATTTAAGTTTGAAACAAATTCAATTCTGAAATGGTTCAGTTGTGATGAGCCGACTGGGAGAAAGTTCACGGCTGCTGCAGAACAGTCTTTATAATACCACTCAATATCAGATGGCCTCTGAAAGTGGCGCTGCAATGTAGTCTTGGTGCCTACCGCTCTGTCTTATCTTAACCTGTGATAAAGGAGGGGTTGATATCTCCATTACTGACACCAACTCCTTCTAATTAATGGTTCTTGTTTAGTCGTTCAGTCGTGTCTGACTCTGTCACCCTGGGCCCCAACACCCGGGCACATATGTCAGCCACTGCCATTCTGAGCTCCCTCAAGCTCATGTTTTTCAATTACCTCATCTATCCATCTCCTCCTGTCGCCCCTTCTTTGTGTGCCTTCAATCTTTCCCAGTCTTCTCTATGGAATCCTGTCTTCTCATGATATGGACAAAATATTTGAGCTTCAGGCTCATGGTCATACCTTCCAGTGAACAGTTTGTCTTTATTTCCTGAAGTACTGATTTATTGGATCTTCTTGCAGCCCAAGGGACTCTAAGCAGTTTTCTCCAACACCACAATTCAAAGGCGTCAATTCTCCGGCGCTCAACCATCTTTATGGTCCAGCTCTCACATCCGTATGTTACTACTGGGGAAAAAAATGGTTCTAACTATGCAGAACTTTGTTGATAAAGTAATATCTTTACTTTTTACTAGCTTGTCCAGACTTGCCATAGCTTTCCTCCACAGAAGCAAACGTCTTACAATTTGATGCCTGCAGTCACCATCCTATAATGACCTGTGGGATATCTCCATTACTTGGCCCAATCCTTTCTAATTAATCATGCCTTTTTCTTTTTTTAAGTACAAAACATGAAAATAACCATTAATTGTATACATGACTTGCCTATTAAATAAGTGTATGCTGTCTTCTAATACTTCCTTCAAACAAAGGATTTACTTCTTATTAAATAGGTTTAGATTAGCTCATTGTCACTCAGTGAATTGCTATGTGCAATTTTTTAAACACACAATCTACTTTATCTGTCATTCAAGCAGGAAAAGCCTTGTAGGTTGAGACATGACAGACGATGAAGTCTATATAAGACAGTAATGCACTGGTCAAGACTATTTATCATTTTATATAAATTAAAGATTGTCTTATTTTTTTATTTTTTTATTTCCTGACTATTATTGATTTTAGTTTTTTAAAGGAGCATTGAAAATAATGACACTACAGTGTCCCTTTAATTGTTTGGGGGTATCCCTTGAAATATGGCAGTATAATGTAATTGAAGAAGTAGTAGGAGATGGATGCTGGGCCAAAGAGCTCACAGTTGGACAAGGCCCCTGTGAATGAGTCTGCAGTGAGACCGCTCACGGGAGGGAGCGCAGCCAAAAAACACAGTTATTATGAGACTGACATCGGGATCTGATTCAGGGTCTAAAAATAGAGGAAAAGGAGCCGTAATGTGCCACACGCCCCAAGGTAACATGCAGGGTTCTGGGAAGGAGACGATTGAGGTTTGTGTTGGGGAAATACAAGGAACGGGGCGAGTCGCCCTGTCCAAATGGGTGTATTAAAGGGCCACTGTACTCCACAAGTGCAAATCTTGCATTTAAATTATCTTATTTACAGCAACAACAAAAAAAAAAAACAGTTTTTGTATGAAAAGTAAATAGTTTATAGTGTAGATAAACTACATTAAGATGAGGCTCAATGGGGTTGTTTTCTGCTCCTCTGTCCTGACATTACAGGAAACATATGGACAATGAGCCTTATGGATGTCTGGACTGCAGCTCTCATTCAGTTGCATATGATCAGATAAGAAACACAACTTGATTCTATTACAGTGGTCCTTTAACCCCTTAATGCCACATTTTAAACACCCAACATGCCAGGATGTAGACTGTAATAACAAGACGTGGAATCGCTCGCTAATAACACCTTATACACCATAAATAGCAGTTATATGGAATAGATCGTTATATTGTGCTTGGGTTAGATGTGCATGGAGCATATGACATTATTTAGATTATACTTTTTAGAGAACATGTCTTGGTAAAAAAAATGAAATACAGCCTTAATGTACTAATTCTTATATACACTCATGCTTTACAGGGGTGCCCATTGCTTAATTTCTTTAAAGGGACTCTTTCACCCCCAAGAACATCAGAAACTAATTCTGCATTGCACTATCCATTTTTCTATACAGTAAATCATTTCTAAAATATTTAGAATTTATTTTGCAGCTCAGCATGCTAATGTGCTGCTCAGTGATTGATAAGGGTGGGGTCTAACTGTCAGATAACATTGGGGGTCTTGATTTTGGCCACTACAGAGACGAATTAGCCCATCAGATCAGCTAATGAATATTCATGGCAGCTCATTTGCATAGATAGAGTAATTATGTTGTGGTGAAGGAGTTTGTGTACATCAGTGAAGCTGTGAGCTATACCATGTAGGGTCACCTAAGTTGGCAGGTCATAGCGAGAGGACAGACAAATCGTGGTCCACTGGAGAAGGAACCGACAACCCACTCCAGTATCTTTGCCATTAAACCTTATGGATTGGCACAACCAGACACAACCTGGCGTGCGGCGGTAAATAAGGTCAATAAGACTCAACTGAATGATTAAACAACAAGATTAATTACAACATGAAATTTCCTAGGATTGATAGCTTAGAGAAAAAAATATCACAACATATTGACAGTTTTTCATGCACTAAGAATAACCTAAAAAAACAACTTGGTTTTGGGGTGACTTGGTTTTGAAGTCCCTTTAATTTGGGGTGTTGCACTACTATTAATCTTGTATGCAGTTGTGGAAGCCTTTCAACAAAACTGAATGGAGAACTTTTTTTTTTACATCCAAATCCCTCCCAGAAGACTAATCTGGTTAGGAAAATTCCCAGTTAAAGCAACATTGTATATAATGCACTTACGCAGAATGCTGCACCTGAACAAATCCGATTCACCTACTTCAGAGTTAGCAACATCATTCCCTTACTCCTGTTTATTAGATACTTTGCAGCCTGTACTGTATGGTGGTTTTTACATGGCTACAGAGACCAGTTGGGGACAATGGACGTGGACCTGGCCCTATCTAATCTATATGTAGGGCCTGTTCTGTCCCTGCACTTTTTATGCACACCCTACTAACATCCCTGGGGGGGCTGTATAATAATTACTAAATCTATGCCAATTACCAAGTCTAACCATTACACACCGGATGAGCATTTATTTTTGTGTAAGAAGAGAAAGCTTTAGAGCAATCCTTTTATATTTAAAATATCCTCTTTTGAAGAACTACACTTGAAATTATGGAAAGTTATTCGTTTTGTTTTTCTAAGAATGTAAAATAATCTAGCCTCCATTTTTTTATTTTATTTTAAACCCTGAAGAACGAAGTTACTGAAATGTTTATTAACCAGCTTTAAGTGGATACAATTATTTATCAATTAGACGGTAAGCTCTATGGGTTAGTAACCTACTATAGAACAGGAGACACCTTCCGTTTATAAAAGGTGTGGTTTTGGTGGTGGGATTTTCTCGCTCTCTCGTTCAGTTTCTCTCTCACGCTCTCTCTCTCACCCCCTCTATCAGAGCTCTTGTACCTACAGAATACTAATGATGCTCCAGAATGCAAAGTGTGATTGAGGAATGAGGGGCTGGGAGGGTCCGGGCTGGGGGGACTCGGACGGACCAAAAAACACAAACTCTGTGCAAAGAGCTTTATGTGAGTCTGAACATGTTAACTATTCAACTGCCATTGGTGCCACATTACACGGCTCACATCTGCACCCCTATAACCAGCACTAATACTAAGTGTAGACTCTGTCATTGTTCAGATTTTATATTCTACTGTGATTTTTTTTTTAATTGATCACATTTCACGGTTTTATAAGAGGTTTTTATACAACCAAACAATTCCTGCTGTCTGCCTCTCTGTGAAGAGTGTGTCTGCATGTTCTGCAAGGACCAGAAATCACAAGCATCCTGCAAATAACAATAAAAGCCTCATTGCTGTAACTAAAACTTTAAGTGTATTCTTCTGGGTTCTTAAGACTTTTGCATTTCAAAGGTAAAACAATGTGGAATAGATTATTGCAGGGAATATTGGAATTTCTGGCCTATTTAGGGCCTGAAGAAATGGGTAGCACGACTTTAGCGCAATTCAAAACTGCGCGCTGATGAATGTGCATTGGCAAGTACACTAAACCGCTAATGTCGGTGCCCTGCTGTCGGCGCGGAATTCTAGTTTGCGTCAAGATCGGGGTGCCCAAGGAATGTGCCTATGAGACTCTTGCTGTGCAGAGACTGCTACTTGTTTGTATCCTTCAGTTGTGTCAGACTCTCCGTGACCTCATGGACTGTAACACCATGCTGATCCACTTGTTGTTCATGGCAGAGATACTGGAGTGGTTTGCCAGTTCCTTCTCCAGTGGACCACATCATACAGCCTCTGCTCTCCCATCCAAGTACTGATCAGACAACCTTTCTTAGCTTCAGGGTGGTGTGACCTCTTGTTTCCTTGACTGGAATCAAACTGAGGTTGCAGCGGTGAAAAGCACTGAATCCTAACCACTGGACGACCAGGGAACCCGACTGCTACTTAGAATCAGGTTAAAGACACAGTCTAAGTGCCATAAAAGCTACTCCAGCAGAATCTTTAAAACTGCCTGTTACACATTTTCTGATAGATATTACTTGCTCTACATGATGGTGCAGAGCAGTTTTAAGGACTTCAGTGCTCCTTCCTGAGAAATATTTCCGTAGCATGTTGAGGAGTTGTTGGTACATTTGTATCAATGTCTGTTATAGACTATAATAAACCTATTGTGCCCTATACATTGTATCATCAACCTGAAAACATGTGCCTTACACCACACAAATCACAGTTGCTTTCACAATGTTTGATTGACCTGAGCACAAATACAAAAAAAAGTCATTTGAATTTCTTCTCTTTTCTTTGACCTTTTGTTATCAATCACCAGATGGATGATCATAAAATAGATATTTTTGTGTCATTTTGTTTCTAGAAGTGTAGTATCACTAAAAAACGTTATATATCATCAAAAACTAAACAAATGCACACCCAACTTGCATTGAGTAGTGCAATTATATTCACATTATTTGAGGGTGTAAACAAAAAGGATCCATGGTCTGTAATTAGGAAAGAAAGTAGCGGCTCCTTCTACGTGTCACCTATTGTGGGCAGTTGGAACAATAATCCCACTGGGTTATTCAACTTGAAGAACTGTTTACAAGCTCCAATAACACTGTCTACGCGTTTCATCTCGTATGACTTCTTCAGGGCTAGGATGGTAATTGTCAAATATCATTTGATATAGAGGATGAGAGAGCAAGAAATATCTGTTATATTGGTACACTCTACAGACAATACGTAATAAAAAATGTATGTTTATTAGATTTAGTTTATTATGGATCAATAAAAATTGGTATTATCACCTTGTTTAAAAATATTTTTTTAATGAATTGCACTCAATGGACCTGGCTGACTAGAAAACGAAGAAGCTGTAAAAAACGCTATTAAAAGTGAAAGTATTTCACAATAATCATTTCATCACACAGGGAAAAACATTATTTGATACTTATTCATTCTGGTAGTAAATAATGCTTTTTTTTTGTTGTTGTTGATTCATAATAAATGCTATTCATTTGAATAATATTATTATTAACTACACATTGTCGGTAGAGTGCACCTATAGGACAGATATTTTTTGCACGCTCATCCTCTATATTAGTACTTTAACTACCTGGATGGCAACAATAGGGATTTTTTTTTTTTTTTGCATTATTAATATAAAAGTTTGTTGTATTGTGCTTTTGGTATTAATTAAATATAATTTGAAAACATATACAATGAATGAAAAAAATATTGTTATTTTTAAACAATAAAAACAATACGTCCTATCTACTGATATACTATTAAACTAAACCATCCATTACAACTCAGATACAAATAATAACCATTTATTTAAATTTATCTCATGTATAGGGTTCCCAGGTGGTCCAGTGGTTAGGATTCGGTGCTTTTGCCACTTTGACCTGGGTTTAGTTCCTGTCAGGGAACCAAGAGGTCACACCACCTTGAAGCCGGGCTGGGCCTGGTCAGTACTTGGGTAGGAGACACCTAGTCATACCAGGAGCTGTATGGCCCACTGGCAAATGAACTGGCAACCTGCTTCAGCATCTCTGCCATGAAAATCAAGTGGATCAGCATGGCCATGGACATAAAGATGTGCCTGGTGTCTTACGGTCCTTGAGGTCACAGAGAGTCGGAAATGACTGAACGATACAAAAAAAGGTTCCAATAAAACTTAAAAAGCATTAAATATGTATATATATAAGGGTTAAATACATTTTGATCGATAACATGTATCACTCCCAAGGGGACAGCATGTAAAGTGTTCAGTCCCCTGATTGTTTTCCACCCACCTCTATGTCTCACATCATGTGATAACGTTCACAAACAATCACATCCTTGCGTGTCCTGACAGATTGGGGCGGGCGCGCTCTGCGGGGGCACAGTGCTCTTCTTTAGACTAGTTCTTGGCTCAGTGTTTCTGACCCCGGGGTGTAAATTCTAACACAGGGTCAGACCCGGCTGCAGATTTGTTGACAGAACAGCGAGAGACCTGTCTGGGAGAGTCACATGTCTGAAAGTGAAAAGGAGCAGGATACACTGCTGCACCGGGGCCTGGCCCAGCCCCACGGACACACAAGGATCTGTTTATGTAAAGCATGTTTGATGTAAAGCAGTTTATTCTGTACAAGGCCGGCTTGAGTGAGGACACTAGTGCTGTGGAGGCATGAAGAGGAGTTCTTAAAATACAGTAGTTTAGGAAATACTTTGCATGTTTGTGAAGTATGTAACAAAGTTACAACAATAGCACCTCTATAAGACAGGAGCAATAAAGTATATGTCGGAAAACAATCTTTTATTTAGCCAGAACCCCCATGATAGCACTGAGTTGGGCCCTCATTCAATTGCAATTTGGCCAATTGAATAAGGCTCTAAATAAGCACATAGCATATTTTTTTTAAAGAAGTTTTTAGTTAGTAAGCATCTATCTAAAAGTAAGGTTTTCACTAACTAAAAACTTCTTTAAAAAAATATGCTCTGTGCTTATTTAGGGCCCTATTCAATTGGCCAAATCGCAATTGAATGAGGCCCTTAGTCTGTAGATTGATGGAAATTTCATCTATTGGACTATTTAAAGTGGCAGTCTATTAACATACCTTAATATATCTTGTATATATGCTCTGTTCCTCCTTGGCTTTTATCCTATTAGGAATAAATACAGAATGTCTGCTGTCATTTAAAGCAAAATTGAACTCAATGGTTAAGATAAAAATCTGTATTTATTGGTTTGTTGACACACTTGATTTGATGATGTGCAAAAAAGGTTTACAGAGTATAGCATAAATATGATATCACAGAGATTCTTTAATATTGGCTGGCATGGGTCAGCGAAGGTTTGGTTGGGGAGAAGTAAGGGAGATAGAATGGGGGATGGGGAAGATAAAAGGAAAGAAGAGAAAGCGAGCAAATAGGGGAAGTGTGGAGGTAGATATAAGGGAACGAGACGCAGGAGAGGAACAAGGGAGACTAAGGAGTTAATGGGGGTGCAGAGGCAGATAGGAGGAATTGAAGAGAGGAAAGAGACAGATTGGGGAGAGAAAATAAAGATTTGGGGTGCAGGGACAGAGAGGAGGGAGGAGTGGAAAGAGGGGAATGTGGGTGACCATGGAGAGGATGGGGGGTACAGGCGTAGAGGAGGAAATAATATTATGTGTCCTCTTGTATAATTACCTGTCACTAAGCACCTGCCTTCTCGCCCATTTTGGGTTTAGGGCAGATCGTGATTGCGTGCAATTTAAAAGTGAGCAGCACAACTGCTGCAATATGAAAATCTGTACACATGTAAGATTTAATGGCTATATATGGATTTTTTTTGATTTTTTAAGTATTAATCCATTATTAAATAACCAAGTGAAACCTTATTGTATGAGCATTATGTCGGGATGGATTCAAAGTTCATGCACTAGTGGGATTGGAATCCCACCAGAGCAAGGAGGGAGGGGGCACATAGCTATGGCAGTAGGAAGCTGTTAGATTCATGTAAACATTCCCATCGACCTCGTGGCCCCTCTCACGTGGCTCCTCCTGACTCTGGATCTCTCTGCAATGGTCCCACAGTTCACACTTTTCTCTTGTGATGTTGTAATAAACATTATTGTGTTTTCTAGCAGAGTAAACCGAATACTCTGGGGCTGAGTATTCAGCACCTGCTCTCTATTTGTTCCTGGCACCAATTGCGAAGCTACTGCTGGTGCAGCTGGCGCAAAGCAACAGGGCCCACAACAGGGTAGGGGCCCTCTGCTATTGGCAGTTAATGAGGAATCTTCATTTATTTGATGAGAATAACAGCTAAATTAAAATAAAGTACAAAAAAGTAAATATACACATATGTATATTATATACCTTTTGAAAAAAAAATCCAGAAACCTTCCATATCCCTTTAACTTTATTATAGAATAAAGAGCAATCTTGGAGATCATTAACTATCTATATAAAAGTAAAGGAATTTGCCACTTTAAAAAATATATATTATAATTATATTATAATATATAAATATATATTTTTTGTCACTGACACTGAACTCTGTGAGTTGATTGAGTCAAAAGTTCAAGAACTAGCTCAAGAACGAATGAGACTGCAGCCCGTTGGCAGTGACCGTTACAATCCTTTTCTGTGATCCTCAACATCTCCCATCACCTAATTTTACAAAGGACTAAAATAAATTTCTCTTGATATAATTACAATTGTTTATGATGTGCTGTTACCCCATTACTACAATTCGATCCCATCGGATTTATACTTCACTCCGAGCCACAAATTAGCTTATGGGGTTCACTTTTTTATTATCACTAAATATTCCTTTAAACTTTCAATGTTGCTGAGGTGTAAAATTGTTGCTTTGTTGAATTTTAGAAAGTAAATTTCAATAACTGCTACCACATACAAGCTGGCACCTATATGTGCAAAGTGTTACATTTTAATTTACAGACATCTTTTTTTTTTGTAGGTCACGGGATATGTGATTGTGGGGAGTGCAAGTGCCACTCTGGGTATATTGGAGACAACTGTAACTGCACCACAGACACCAGCCGCTGTCTGTCTGATGATGGACAGATGTGCAGCGGGAAAGGGAACTGTGTGTGTGGTCAGTGTCGGTGCAACGAGCCGGGAGCCTTCGGACAGACCTGTGAGAAGTGCCCCACCTGCCCGGACGCCTGCAGAACCAAAAGGTAAATGCTGCGTCTGTACTATTATCGTTTATTTGTAACGCGCCAACATATTCCGTAGCGCTATACATAAGTTAAGTTACAGGCAATGACAAGTTAAAGATTCATACATTGCAAAGAGTGTATGGCCCTGTCTTTGAGCTTGGAATCCAGTGTCCATAGCGATTTCCCTAAAGCACTGCGCAGGATTGAAACTCGCAGACTTACAATCTAAGGAATATACAGTAGCTGTGTCGTGGTGAAGGGCCTTGTGTACCTCAATGAAACAGTGAGCTATACCAATTAGGGACACCCACAATGGGCAGGTCATAGCAGAGAGGTCAGGATAATCTAGGTTTACTGGAGAAGGAACTGGCAAGCCACTACAGTATTTTTGCCAAGAGAAGATGTGCATAACATGCTGCGGCCCATAGGGTCCCAATGAGTTGGACACATTTGAATGACTAAACAACATAGTATATGGATTAATTTGGATATAGATTAACTATAAGTATATGGCATGAGAGTTTGTTTAGATCTGTCACTTTCAGCTGCCAGCGATTTGAGACATCCTGAGCCTTGTGAAATTGACGGATGATATAGAAATGGGTTTGAGATTGGAGAGAATAAGGAGTAATTAGACTGTAGGTTGGAATTGGTGGAGTATATTCATGGCTGCTGGAGGGTTGCGAAATGGTCAAAACGCGCTTGTGGCTGTTGGGCACAACTGGAGTACCAATGTGGTTCTTGACAGTATTTTTGAGCTGAGTGGACACTACCCGAGATTGTTTCAGATTACAATATTTAAGCATGGTGATAACTCTTGGAATATGTTTGAGGAGACTGGAAGTTGGTGAACATTATGGGAGTTGGTTTGATATTGGTGGTCACTATGGGAGTTGGTTTTAAGGTTAGTGGACACTATCAGTACTTTGAGGTTAGTTGACACTGGGAGTTTGGTGTTGGAGTATGTTCAACGTAACTGGACACTTGGAATATGGTTGAGATTGTTGGACACTAATGGAGCATGCTTGAGATTACTAGATATTATCACGGTAGATATAAGGATGCTGGACACTCGGAGCCTATTGTTGGGGGTATGTTTGAAGTAACTGGACATTTTGAATATGGTTGAGGTTGTTGGACACAATTGAAAGCATAATTGGAATTACTGGCCCCTATCTGAGTGCATTTGAGGTTGTTGGAGTAGTTTGAGGTTGTATACCTTGGTTGCTGGTTCTTCCGTATATATATACTCATGCAGCAGCCACCATACACCATTCTCAGACAATATTTTACGGTGTTTCCTCACTCTCTTATTGTTATGTACATTTCAGGGATTGCATTGAGTGCAGACTGTACCAGACTGGACGGCTCGCAGATAACCACTCCTGCAACCGGCTCTGCAAGGATGAGATCATCACTGTGGATGTGCTAGGTGAGTAAGGATAAGCAGGAAGAAAGAGATAAAATACATAAATACAGCATTTAATTCATAACTATTGAATTCAATTTTGTTTTAATACCAGCAGACATTGTCCTTTGTCACTAACAGGGTTACAAAATTTGGAGGAGGGGGAAGAACCTTTGTTTCAGATAAGATCAATTCTGTTGAAAACTTGACTACTTTACAGTAGAACTAAATAAAAGTGTAAGCACTAGTAGAATAACACTCAAAAAGTCTTCTACATTTTTAAGATTTTTTTTAAATATTTTTGTTCTCATGCCTTACACATCTGCTAATGCTGTTAAATTGTTGTTTTTCCTCCAAATGACAATATTCCTTTAAAGTGCCCACATCCTGCTGAGGCATCAAAGTCATTTCTGACCTAGAAAATATTTTTATTTAATTTCTTGGTCTAATTTTGAATCCCAGGTCCCTGTGTTCTTTATTTATGTATTTCTGAAGGGTTAGGGTCTATGGTTTGCATCTCTCAGCTCCAATCTTTCCAAACTCTTCCTAATGGAGTCCATATGTCCGAGCAGGAAGCGCCTGGCATGTCCAGGAATTCCAGTCTTCCCCAGAGTTATGCGCTTCACATAAACCTCCAGCATGGATGCCATGTTATCG